>CM042688.1:128051151-130507670 GCA_023614405.1 Avena insularis
CACTAAGGTTAAGAGTGTTCACTAAAGAGGGGATGATAATATCAATCTCATGCCATATAATGACAGCTAAGTCTAACTAGATATGCCAAGTTTTATACTCTTTATGCTCTCTACAAATAAAGTAAGAAACTTTGATAAAGTAAAAGAAAGTAAAGCATTGCAAAATAAAACTTGGGATGGGTATAAATCAACATGTATAACCAAGCATGCCTAATGCATCTTGCTTAGATTAACTTGCATCTAGTGATGGCTTGCCTTGGTTGGTGCAGTGGTTGAAATTCTCCTCGTCTTCTTCGGGGTAGAACTCCTCCTCCTCGTAGACTTGGTCGGTACTATCGTTTATAAAGGAATACAGGTACACAATCACCAAACAATACTTAACTAGTCTATTTAGCACACTAGGGCACATACTTGATGATCTAGCATCATCACAATCATTACAAGATTTAATGAACTAGTTTTATTTATTTTATTTAAGAAAAGTAATTTCTACTCATTGAAATTACTTAAGATTTAATATTCTCCATTTAAAATATGGGATCATGTGGACACATGTCATCATCACATATTCTAATGCATGGGAATGTGATTTAAATGTTTGATCATATCTCAATAAGTTTAAGTTTATCATTTTAATGATTTAAAGTGACTAGAAATGCCTATATAGCATTATTTTGGTACTAGTCCAAAGGCACTGCATGCAAACCTAAATATTATTACATATTCGGATAGGTATTGTCAAATGTGATTTTTGAGAGTTAGAATCAACTCAAAAGCTATTAGGGTTGACTTTTGAAAAATGTTTGAATGTAGAAAAGTCTCTGTCTTGTTATTTTTGCTATATGTGATATATAACTCTAATTTATTTAAATCTAACGGGCTTGGATAGAGATTTTAATTATCTTTCCAACAAAATTGGAATCATTCATTTTGGTTCAGTAGAACTCTCTGAATTAATTTTTAAACTAGTGGATAGAACCTAGTTTAAACTTAATTAAAAAAACATTCATTTGAATTTTAGGGCCAGCGCGGAAAACTAAATGGGTCGGCCCAGTGGCACTCCGCGGCACAGAGGGCAACTGACAGGGGCATCCCGCATGTCAGCGGCACAACTAAACGTGAAGCGGTACGTGGCGATGTGAGCCATATGATTAGAACAGAGATCAACGACTGTGGCTCATCGTCAACGACGAACAGGTCGTCGGCGAGAACGAACCCTAGAGGCTCGGTGGGGCTCGATTAGGGGCTTACCAGGGCTCCAGCTAATGTGGCGATGGGGGCGATCGAACTGGTGGACGACGGCGATGCGAGGCGCGGTCATGGAGGCTCCTGGGGTGGTCGCAATCAACGACCCCCTTTCTCCTCTGCTGCGGCGAGCTCCGGCGAAATTCCGGCCAACTGCTGCTCGCCTTGCTCCGGGGAGAAGTGGGGAAGGCTCAATGGTGAGAGGGGAGTGAGGTAGTGTGGAAATGGAGGCTCGGGGTGGCCTCCTTTTATAGGTTCGACGACGAGACAGAGCGGCATGGTCCGGCGACGGTGGCGACATGGCTATGAGTTGCTATGGTCGGGGCTGAGCTAGGCGGATGGTGTGCGGTCTGCTGGCGGTCAGCTACGGCGTAATGGCGTGGCTAGGGGTGGTGGAAAATGGTTGGGCGCGTCCGCGCTCTAGGCAGAGGCAGTGAGTGTTCGATGCGGCGCACGGTGGCTGCTGGTCGCGCGGCGGGAAATGGGCATGTCCGGGCGGTTGCTGAGTCATGGCGGAGCGGCGCGTGCGAGCTGAGGGCAAGGTGTGGCTTGTGCGAGGCTGTCGGGGTTGGCGCACTGGCGTGGTCTGCGCATGGTGCAGAGGCGTTCTGCTGCGGTAAACCATGGATTGGCATTGCTCGGGGAAGGGACAGTGGGCGGTGGTGTGATCACGCCTATCTCCCTGGTGCGGCAGAAGAGGGCGGGGCGGTCTCCTGCGACGTGGGTATGGTCGGCCGGCGAGCATGGACTCGGGGTGGCTTGGCACTGCTGCTAGAGGCTAAGTGGTAGCCTGTTTATGGCATGGTTGGAACTAGGGGAGACCAGGGGAGTGAATTAAGGTCAAATGGGTCGACAAAACATTGATCAAAACAGTCTTAGTTAGGCAGATTGTTTGATGATCACAAGGTGTTAGACACAATGGCCGCAAGAGATTAAACTTTGAATTTTTAAAAGATTTTTGGTGGGTGTGTTAGTCATATGCTTGAGCATCTGTGGTTGCTTGGGATTGTCAAGGTGAACTCATTTGAGTGATTTTTGAAAAAGTGGGATCTATGCACATACACTTGATTCCATTTTCAAATGCCATTTAAAATTAATGTTTAAATGTTTTTGTAAGATTTTAAAATGGTTCTTGATAGATCTTTACTTGTACTAGCAAGGGGTGCAAAGATCTAGAATTGTTTCTGTTTGAAATTGACTTCTAGGAACACCTAAAGTGGCCTAGTGGATTAAAATGGTCCAAATGACCATTTGGTCTTTTTATTCTTATTTGATTTTTTTTCTTTGGATTTTGTTTTTAAATGATCTAGATGATGTGGCATTCACCTTTGAATCATTTCACAACCATAAGAACAATTCTACATGGCAATTCCAAACATTTCATATTAATGCAACACACATATGCATTCCTAGTTATTTTATGATAAAAAGTTTTTGTTAACCCTAAATTGGGTGATTTGGATCTTGATAACCTTAATTAAAGTTTTGGAATGTTACAGTGATCAAAGTTAGAGTTTTGTGGGCGAATTTCGTCAGAATCGTCGCACACGCTCAACGGTTTGAAATTTCCTTTAAGGGTAGCTTGATCTCGCTATTCCCCACAATTTTCGTGGTTGAAAATGAGGTTGAGGAACAAGTCATCGCCGTCCATTGCCGTCGCCGGCTGTTGTGCCAGTCAGTGCAGGTGCTCGCTGCCCTCCATCATCGTGGCAATCCTCCAGCAAGAAGAACAAGATCACTGCTAATGACTGTTTTAATGTGTGTGTCAATGAGACAGTGAAATAAGTGCAGGCAACCAAACAACTGAGTTCCGTATCTATCCTCATGCATCTCCATGCATGCTACCAAACGAAATGCGAAAGGTGGCTCACACTTGTATGTGCGTGCCACTGTTGGCCATGGACATGCCCAGCTGAGCCCAAATCCCATGCAGGCTACCAAACATCCCTAAGTTGTTTTATTGTTAATCCCCACAAAGACGAAGAGCCTAAAGGGCTCGCACTGAAGGGAGCAAAAGGAAATTGTAGTCTACAGCTTTCTGGTACCTTTGTTCCGTGGCCAAGTATTTCTCGGAGCACGTCTCTCATGCGGTGTTGACACGTCTGACGGCTATGTACAAATTACATAGGATGAAACCGCGCCTTAAGTTCTAGGTGATTCAATGATCTATTTGTAATTTTATTATTTTTGGATCTCTTTGTACTATTGTTGATGATTATTAAATTGGCATTAGCATGATAACTCTCCATTTTGAAATTAGTAATCATTCTATGTACTTGTTCCATGACATACAAACTGCAGAGTCAAAGTGAAAAAGAAGAGACCTATAGGTTAAAAGTGCAAAATGTGATGCTTGAGGAATGAAAACCAGAAGGTTAAGCAGGCTCAGAGGACTACATATTGCCCAATTTGTGATTCACCAACACAGAATCAGCTCCTTCTAGATATGCAAAGGCTAAAAGAGGAAAATGACTGGATGAAGCTAGAGGTACAACATATAAACAATCCCATCAGGTATTTTCAACTAAATTTCAGTGATCTTAGAAATATCCGGACGATTATGTTTCAAGTTCAGTAACTCAAAAGAAATGCAAGATCTACTATTTTGAAATTAACTTAGTACTAAGTTACAAAGCTTGTGAATATTGTATCTCAAGTGTCCATATTTAGTCCTCTTACTAATGTCATGTTTTTCAATTGGCAGATTTCGCGGTTGCACGCTGAAACACTGCAAAATCAAACCATTCTTTTCAACTCTACTTATCTACAAAACTGAAACACTTCTACAATCAAACCATTCTTTCCAACTTGACTTATCTACAGAAAGTGTCGTTGCGAGCCAAATGACACATAGATGATTGTTCAATTTAATTCGGAAAAAAGTGATTGTTGAATTAGCTTAGAATGCAATGCACGTCTTCGTTATTTTGTCCGAGTCCCACAGACCACTATGGCTACCGGTCCCTGGTGGTTCATTTGAAATACCGAACAAGATGGTTTATGATCAGATATAATAGGACTCAAGACCGAGGCTACCCGTGCTGATGTTGACAGAGCATAAAAACTGTACAGTAAAAAAAACTTAAGTAGTCCGTAGTAACGCACGGCTAGTATTGTTAATCCCCACGAAGACGAAGAGCCTAAAGGGCTCAGTGAAGGGAGCAAAAGAAAATTGTAGTATACAGTTTACCGGTGCCTTGGTTCTGTGGCCAAGTATTT
This sequence comes from Avena insularis, assembly GCA_023614405.1. Lineage (NCBI taxonomy): Eukaryota > Viridiplantae > Streptophyta > Magnoliopsida > Poales > Poaceae > Avena > Avena insularis. The sequence goes on from CM042688.1 coordinate 128,055,616, forward strand.
TTCGGAGCACGTCTCTCATGCGGTGTTGACACGTCTGGCCGTTATGTACAATTTACATAGGATGAGACCACGCGATTAATTTTTAGGTGATTCAATGATCTATTTGTAATTTTATTATTTTTGGATCTCTTTGTACTGTTGTTGATGATTATTAAATAGATTGGTGAAGAAGTTTTTTTTTGGATTGGCACATCTAATTTTTGTCAAAGCGCGTCGAAAATATTCGTTGATACATCAAAGGTTAAGTCCTCATGGATGAATTTGGGTTCTGATTTATTCCCTTAAGTTTTTCTTTTGAAAAAAATTGTCATGAAAAATATATTCACAAATTCTGGTTGTTTGGGTCGTAACCATGGACCTACCATGTTTGGTCGGCAGAAGTCATATGCTTCAGTTGAGTTTCATGCCAGACTAGTCAAATACTGTCTCCTTTTCAAAATATAAGACGTTCTAGGTAGACTAATTATGATCCTCCAAGACCCATACGAAAAGAAACCGCTCCGGGGTCGCTCGCGCGAGGCGACCCCGGGGCGCCCCTCCGAACCCTAGATAGCTGTCGCTGGCCGCGCTGGCGGTGACGGCCACGCCTAGGCTGTCGAAGGCGGCGGGTGATCTGCGCGGCTTCGTCGATCCTCTTCGCGTCAGGGGGTGGACACCAAGGGGCGGTGCCGGTGGATCCAAGCGATGGAGGGTGGCGCTCGACCGAGTGGCGTTTGCCATCGGCTTGGAAGGGACACGCGAAGGGGAAGATGGGGCGATGGTGCAAACTTGGAAGCGGCGTGGTGGTTGCCTTAGGCTGCGACGCTGCATCTCGGTCTCTCTCTAACCGATCTGTGGGTTCAGCCATGGCTTCCAAAAAGGGCTGCAGGCTGATCCGCTCGTTCCGCTCGCTGGAAGCCGGCCGATGGTGTGGGGACTACTGGATCGGCCTGAATAATGGTGGCGGACCGAGAGTTCCTTCCGCACGAAGACGAAGATCTGCTGGCTGTCTGTCCTCGATGATTTGGTCTAGAGCGGCGAGTTCTGGAAAGCTCCGTTGGCGAACTCCCATGGGCGACTATACCTAGAGATTGCTGGATCGGATTGAATTCGGACGGGCATGCATGTTTTTCCTACCCATTTAGTTTCGGCAGGAGCGTTGCGAAGCTCTGATATCTGTTACCATCATGTGTCATGTCTTCGACGATCCATGGTGAAGTCAGATGCGGAGAATGTTAGGAAAGCTGGAACACCAGAGAAGCGATGATGATTTGAGTCTTTGTGGTGACGAGGAACTAATTGCGTGAGCTGTTTGACACAACAACGACTGTTTGTGGGGGCGACTACACATGAGGAGTTTCCACTCTTATCTTACATGGTGAAAATCTAAGATATGGACTTAATTGGTTGCGTGGCAATGACCTTGTTGAAGGAATTGTTTTGCGAGTGGAGACTTTCTCCAGGGCAAAAACCTATGACCTTTGATCGGGCGATGACGGCGTGTGTACACTTTTTCCTTTTTGAAAACGTCGCTATTAGAGTGGTTGGATCATTGGTGTTGTTCTGGTGGTGTTAGTGTCGTTGCTTCGAGAAATCATTCTCTGTAGTGAGACTTTTCTTTTTTGTATTTTTTTTCTAGGATGTGTGTATCCGTAAGGCCACTAGGGCATGTGTTATTGCAGAGGCTGGATGTAATTGGTATCTCATGACATTAATATATACTCTTTAAAAAAGATAGACTAATTATCCTACTAAAACGCCTTAAGGCATGTACAATGCGATGACATCAGTCTTCCCTTGTGGTTGCCACGTCTGATTTTGCTTAATTGGAGGAGAGACAAATAAGAAAGAGAAGGTTGTCTTTTTTTATCTAAGGGATGATCCCTTAGAAATAAGAGACAACTATTTTCTCCATTGTACCATACACCTTCACTTAGCAAATTAGTTTCTTATTAAAATTGTAAATTCTCATTAATTGCTAGAGATGACAATAGAAGATAATGCATTGTACAATTTGGAAACCTTATTTTTAGATGTATTTGGAAACCTTGATGCCATATATACTTTGGTGCAATTGTGCTTAATTGTTTAATAGAACAACGTTTCCTAGCTTTACAAGTCTTAATTATGTAGCAGGGGAATGAGAGTACAAGTATGTTAGGTTTGGTTCAAAATTTCTAAGTTTGCATGACAAGCCAACGCAACAAAAGTTTTTTTTTGAATGACAGCTGGATAACCGTTGTATTCTGTCCATTAGAAGAAGAGGTCGAAAATGACCAAAATGATCTAGTAAATCGGACCAAAAACATCACACCGCGTGGTTTATTATCAGGTAAACCAACCAAAAACCAAGACAATCGGGATGAGCCCACACCTACAACACCACAACCTAGGAGCCCGGCCGCACCGCAATATCGCTAGGCGTCGGCCATCGCTGTCGTGCCACAATAGCACCTGCCGCCGACAACCCTATCTACTTAGCCGCGCCGCAATATCACCGGTCGCCGGCCACTGCTGTCGCACCGCAGTAGCACCGGCCACCGACAACCCTATCTACTCAGCAGCGCTGCAACATAGCTGGTCGCCAGCCGCACAACCGCGTCGCAGTATTTGCCGATCGCTGGCCGCCTTTGCCGTGCCGCAACATTGCTGGTTGCCAGCAGCCCTTGCAAACAGATGCGTCGCAACATTGCCGGTCGCCATCCCCCTCTGCCGCACTGCAGCATTGCTGGTTGCCGGCCAAAATGCAGCGCCACCACCCCACCAATCACTGGTCCCCAACCGGCGTCTTCTCCAAAGACATTGCCTCCAAGGAGTAGAATGGCGTGGAACGTCATCATTGTCCGATCCAGAAGAACTGGACTTAAGGTTTCCCCCAGAGTAAGAACATAAAGCTGAGGAAAGGATCAAGCTACCGCAATAACGTCTTCAAGAAGATGATGGCATCCATGGATGTCACCGTTGCCCGCTCTGGTTGAGCACCGAAGACAAGGTTTCCACCCGGCGCTGATCATCACTCCCCCTGGCCCGGTTGGCCTGCCTAGGAAACCTCTAGCGCCGCCACCGCTCCACACTCCAAGCTCCTCCGTAGCACTTGCTCACCCCAACCTCCACGCGCGTGGTCACCGCCTCCCCTGGCCAGAAACAAAGCCAGACCACCTTCGCTCGACCGTGACGATGGACCCGACCACAGGCCTGCAGAGGCCCAGATCGGGCCCGCCTGTTGTGACCTGCGAACCGCCACCCCCAGGCCACCACGGCGACGCCGCCCAGCCGCAGCGCCCCACGCCGACCCACGCCTCGCCGGCGCGCCGAACCGCCCGAGACATCGCTCGGCTACACTGCCCTGCGCAGCCCACCTCGCGACGGGGGAAGGGAGGTCCGCCGCCGCTAACGTCACGCGGGCTTTGCCCGGCGGCGCGCACCGGTGACGGGAAGGAGGGTGGAGGCGGGGCTAGCGGCTACGGCTATCGCCCGGGCCGCCCGTGGGAAGCGGCACGGGTGTCGGGATCCTCCGTTTGAAACACCAACAAAAGATACAAACTAAATAAACCATAGTTTTAAAAGCCGGACCGGACCGGCGGTTCGACCGGAAAAAACAGGCCATAGGCCTCAGCACGCACGCTGTGACTAGAAGACCACTGCTTCTTCTTTTCAAGAAAAATTTGGATCTATTCCATGAGTTCACGAGAAGTACAAGACATACCAAACATAATAAACATTACATTGAGGTACTTGAACCACCTAACGACCACTACTGCTGCCGGAGCGAGCCATCGATACGCCGCTGTCACCGCTCCCTTACCAGAGCCGTCTTGTCATTGTTGATGATAGTCGGGAAGTCTTCGTGCACGTGCCCCTAAGGACCAGCGCCCCAGAGCCGAAGTGATCGCCATTGAACCCTTGAATTGATCCGAATCTTTAAACACCAAACCTAGAACACACGTAGACTGGACAAGATCGACCACTCCATGGAAGCAGCGACCAGACAAATCCCCGCCCTCCTTGGCACCACCGACGAGATCGTCGACGGCGAGGTGGAAGAGAAGGCGGGTGTACCTTATTCTTGTCCCGCACAACGCCGCCATAGCCACCATAGCGTCGATATCGGTTGACTAAACTCTAACTTTAGGACCCTTCAACCACGTCGAGCGCATGTCCGAGGTCTCCACCTCCTCCGACCGCCGGAGCGACAACCGGAGGAGGCAAGGGACCCGTCAATTTCCAATCGTAGACGGCGAAAACGAGGCACGGACGACGGACGACAGGCTTGGGAGGAACCCTAGCCGCCGCCTCCTTTTCTTTGCAGGAGAGACGACCGGTAGAAGACCACTGCTTCTTAGGTGCTAATATGTAGTGAGTTGTGTTACTTGACCACTTTATTTCTCTATGAAACTATTAAAAATAATTATAAACCTTAATTACCGGTCCAACTATTGAACCGATGAACCAGCGGTTGGACCAGTAAACCGACGAACCGATAGCCTGATCGGTTCGGTCACCGGTCCGGGTTTTTAAACTATGGAATAGACTAAGACACGTTATTTTGACTCAACAATGTCATTAGAAAAAAAGACGCATTGGAGCTTCACGGTGCCATGCTCAAGTCCCTACATCAATTATCCGATATATACATTAATTATCTGATATACACCGTTAGATTCTCACCGTCTTATAATTTTAAATATTTCATATATTTTTCTCTCGAAATGGAGTTAGCTGCACACAACCTTTTATTAATATAAGGGCATGTACATTTAGGTGATGTCAGACTTCCTTTATGGTTCTCACGTCGGATTTTTGTTTAGTTGGAGAAGAGAAATAAGAAATAGATGATTGTTTTCCTTTAACTAAGAGATGATCTCTTAGAAATAAGAAAAGACTATTCTTTCTGTTGTACCATATGTCTTCACTTAGCAAATCAATTTCTTACTATAAATAGTTAATTTTTATTAATTGCTAGAGATAATGATAAGAGATAATGCACTGTACGATTTATATATATTGTCTTCTCTAGATAATGTGGAGGACTAAAAAAATATACGTCTTCTCGACCATTGTACATGTCCTAAATACCATACTGATCATAATAATCAATATCGAGTATCTGGAACGGATGATTACAAAAAATCATTTGTGGTTCCAAGTGTACTGCACATACCCCTCAAATTGAAGCCGGGCTACCTAAGCAAACAATCAACAAAAATTTGGGTACATATTTTCTACGTGTTTTGACAAAAAATTAGATGGTGTCAATCCAAAAAAAGGAAGTTGTAGTAGCTACTATGCATGTGCACCTTTTCTTTAGGCCTTACAGGTTTACACCAAGTTTCGTGCGTTTTAATCTCTCTTCCATTTTTCTTAAAAAAAACTCAACTTATAACTTTGCAGGTCAATAACACATAAGTAATACACGGCGTAGAGATTGTTTTTGATTTTTTTGGTACAACACAAGTATCTGAAATGATAAAGCTTAATCTAAACTCTATCACTTTAGATACATGTTACACCAAAAAATCTTAAAACTTTTCTGCACACTATATATACTAACATTTTGTTGACCTGCAAAGTGTCAAATTAAAATATTGTATTGTTTGGGAGAAAAGAAAAGGAGAAAATTTTACAGTTAGAGAGCACAAATCTTGATGAAAAACTACATGGTCTAGATAAGAGGTGTACCTGCATGGCAGCTCAAAGTCCCATTATAGCGACCTGCAAAACCGTTTCCAGAATTTACTTCCATCCAAAGTCCAAACATACACCTTTTTTTTTGAATAAGGGAGGGGTCTAGAAAGACCCTGAGCTACACATTATATTAAAGCAGTGGGTACACTTACAACCAGGACCAAGTAGGAAAGAAATATCACAACATTGTCCTGAATTATTGCACAAAGGACCTCCAAGATAAAACTAGAGAAGCAATCGGGTACCTGGAGCTTGTCCTCTCCACCGACGATAACTTTCGTCTTCGGCCAACTAGACTGCGCCTGGGATGAACCACTTTTTTTGGACAATGAGCATATATTAATATCGCGAAGGTACCAATTACACCTAGCCCTTGCAACAACGCATGCTCTAGCGGCTTTATGGATGCACACATCCTAGAAAAGAGGAAGAAGAATTAAAAAAAGTTCTGCTACAACGAACGATACCTTGTAGCAACAACACTAACACCAGTAGTCCAAACACTCCAATAGCAAAGCCTTCAAGAAGGAGACATTGCACAAACACCGTCATCGCCCGATCAAAGATCATAGGTTTTCACTCTGAAGAAAGTTCTCGCTCAGAAAACGATGCCTTCAACAAGATCATTGCTAGACACAACCAATTAAGGTCAGACCTTGGATTTTTACCCTACAAGGTAGGACTATGAACTCCTCCTGTGTTGTCTACCCCACAAACAATCGTTGCTGCAGTCACAGATCACGCATCTAGTACTTCATCGCCACAAAGACTCAAATCACCATCGCTAGCCCTCATACACGTTCATGCTTTCATGACATTCTCCACATCTGACTTCACCATGGACCGTCTAAGACATGACACATGTGAAGCATTCGCAACATAGAAAACAAAAAATTTCCTACGATATGAGCGCCAAATTATGCCAAGATCTAATCCACTAGATGCTAGTAACGAGTAAGGGGGTAACCAGAATAACTTACCCTCAAAGACCGAAATCTTTTTACGAAAACTGATTCGTTCGTGATGTAGTCGATCACTTGCCGATCTCAAGATCCAGTTGAAGAACACCGTAACCCAACATCGTATCCGTCCTTGGGCACACACTCTAGCAGAGAAGATCCTTCTGAAGAAACCACCGAGAACATATACTTCACTAATCCGAAGTCATGGAGAATTTGCTAGAGGGTGAAGAGAACCTTCATGAGAAGGTGGTGCGAGGGAGTGGCCTCCTTTTATAGTGGAGGGGGGCAGCCCAAGGTGGCATGGCCACCGGCCATGGGAGCTCCCTCATTCATGTGGTGGACACTTCGCTCACATAAACTCCTCTTCCACTCACATGCATTTATTATCCATTAGTTTAAATGCAATTTTCTCTTTAAATAAAACACTTATATTAATTTTATTGATAATTTTAATTAATAAACATTTGCATAAAACCCCTTGCATTATTTCGATATCATATCTGAAACCAAATTCAGCAATTTGACCCAAAACAATTTTAGTGATCATGGAAACTATTTCATCTCTATCAAAAACTTTCTCTGGTATCTTTCATCTTCCCATTAGTGTCGGTATACCTTAAGTGTATCACCCTATGGTTCGCGAAAATTGCAGACATGATAGAGACACATCTCTGATCAATAATCAACAGGGGGACCTAGAGATCCGTATTGACTCCTACACATTCAACGATAATTCTTGTGATCGTGTGAACCATTAATGCCGTATCTAGTTCCTTTTGTCTCATGATATGTTACTTGTACGAGATCCGACCATAGCTATCAACCATACCCTAGTTTGATCTCGTTCCTGACAAGTACTCTTTACTCATTTTGTGAAATAACATCCTTGTGACCTAGTCACATGCTTGCAAGCGGTGTTGATGTGATATCACCGAGAGGGTCTAGAGTATATCACTCCGCCATTAGGATGGAAAAATCCCACTCTTGATCCATGGGCCTCTACATAACACTTTTGGAATACCTGGACCCACCTTTATAGTCACCCTATTACGGTGTGACGTTAGATGTTATCAGAGTACTCTTCTAGTGTTAGTGTTTGACATGATCTCATGGTCCAAGGACTAGGGCTACTTCGTATTTGTTTGATGGAGCAATGTAAACTTAATGACTAGATTGTATTGCTATATCTACTTTGGGTGTATGTTCATCATAACATTCTTCTAATGATATAATCCCGTTATTAACAACATTCAATGTTCATAATCAGGAAACCTTGATCATTTCTTAATCAACGAGCTAGTGTAAATGAAAGACATTACTAGGAACGTTGGTTTGTTTATTAAACACACATATATTAACATTTGCTATCAATAAAATTATAGCATGAGAAATAAACATCAATCATAAACTTGGAATATGATAATAACATTTTATTATTGCCTTTCGAGTATATTCCCTTCAACATGATGGTAATAGATATCAAAGCTTCGCAACGTTCCTTCTGAAATCAAACGGCCAAAAATAAACATGTGTAGGCACGAACGAATACCCTCCGATCCAGCAATCTCCAGATACGATACACCCATGGGAGTTTGTAGGTGGAGCCTTCCAGAACTCGCCTCTCCAGGCCAGAACAATGAGGGTAGACATCAAGCAAATCTTCGTATTTACGCAGAAGAAACTCTAGGAACACCTCCTTTATTGATGCCGATGCAGCGGTCCCTACACCGTTGGCCGGCTTCCGGTGATCGAAACTAGTAGATCGATCCTGAGTCCGCAAGATCCCAATTAGAAGTGCCACCACCTAGGGGTGGCCTTGTTGGAAATATGCCCTAGAGACAAATAGTTATAAAGACTATTATCATATTTCGTATAGTTTATGATTAAGTTTTATATCATGCTATAATTGTATTGAGTGGAAACATCAATACACGTGTGATATATAAACAACCAGGGGTTCCCAGTGAAACTCTAGTCACTGGTTCATTGGTCAACAGATGATCAAGTTTCCTGATCATGTGGCATTTATACCAGTTGGAAATGGAGTCAAATCATTCTGAGAATGAGACGATGAACCAATACCCAACCAAAACATCGTGACCCTATCATGTCATGAAGTTCAAGTTACGATGATTAGAAATGGATCCTTGTAGACCATTCCTTAGACCGTGAGGATATATCAATCACTGTCTCCCGAGAGTGCTTAGATAGCATCAAGCGCCACTTGGTAATACAGTGGTTATAAAGGTGTGTTCAGGTACTCAGAGGAAACCGTAGAGGCAATATATGTCAAGAGCGGGATTTGTCCGTCCATGTGACAGAAAGATACTCAAGGGCCCACTCGGAGAAGTTATATCCAATAGCTGCGCAGCGTGTGATTTTGATCATAGGGATTTCACTTGTTGGAACGAGTCAAGTAGCATTGTTCGGTAACGAGATTGAACATGACATGGTGATGTCATTGATCATATCTCAGGCAATGCAAGTATCGGGAGACAAAGGGAATAAGACACGACTGTCTCGGTTCAAACGATGAAAGATCTTTGTGAAACGCACAGGGGTCACATGGCCATCCAGGTCCCTCTGTCGATCATTGGTCTGGGAGTGTCCCGACCATGTATGGAGTGTTCCCGAACTGTAAGGTATCACACTTAAGGGTTTGATGATTCTTAGAGAGTGTTTATAGGATCGGAAGAATTGCCGAAGAATAGTAGAGAGAAAACCGAAAGGGTTTCGGTAAGTCCGGAGGATGTCCGGAGTGGAGGTGGAAGTGTTCCATAGCCACGGAGGTTGAATAATATGTGAATGAATGTTAAATATTGATTTAATAATTTATTCATAATTATTTAATACAAGAGAAAATCAATTTAAATGGTCAAAGGCTTAATGGGCCAATTCCCGGAGGGGAAAAGGCCCAAGAGGGGATCCCTCCCCTAGGAAGGGCCTAGGGGTGGTCGGCGGCCCTAGTGGGCCTGCCCCCACGTGGGGCCCATGGTGGGGGGCTGGCCGGCGTGCCACCCCACCCCTCTCCCATGATTAGTCCCACCCCGGGACTTTGAGGGAGGGTGTACCCCCTTTTCCCCTATATATAGTGGGGGTATTTGGCCAGATAAATACACATAAATTCAATAAAGGTCTTCTCACTTTTGGGAAGACCTCCAATTGATATTCTCTCTCTCTCTCTCTCTCTCTCTCTCTCTCTCTCTCTCTCTCTCTCTCTCTTGTGACCATGGTCTCAAGTTCGGACTACGCGATCGAGAGACATCTTCACCGCGGAGCGCCATCACGCTGCAGGATTCGGATCCAGGAGATCTACTTCCGCAACTGCTGCTGGATCAGGGAAGCGGGAGTCATCGTCAGGCACTGGACATGTGTAAATCCCCGCGAGGTGTCACATTTGAGGCACTCTAGTCATTGAGCCACAGGAGCGCAAGGACTTCATCACGACCTTGAGGTCGGCTTCGACTCGTCTACATCAACCACGCTCTCCTGAGTGTTGACAACGCTTTTCGGTCATCAAGAGTAAGTTCGCGAAAAGCCCCTCCTGTTACTGTATTACTAATAGATAGGTCCTGGCAGCATCAGGGGCTCATGAGCGTAGGGTAAAATTTTATTGTTTTCATACGCGGAACCCCTATAGTGGTATCAGAGCTAGATCTATACGTAGTAATGCTAGTACAGGTAGAACAAACGAGATGTAGCGTGTGGGCGTTGATCTTTTAGTTGTTACTCTCCCACGTGTACTTGTGTATACCGCAGTAATGCTTGATGAAGCGGCCCCCAACCGACTTTACGCGTCCATTCGCGAGACTGGTCCACGCTTGACATACGGCTTGTACAGTATAAAGTGGCTTAGGGGGGTGTCTGTCTCTCTCGCATTAGTTGGTATGCCATTTACAATGGAGGGCCCCGAAAGGGGTGTAGTATAGACAACTAATTGATCAGCGTTGTGCTGAAAGTTCTTAGGTAAAAACGGTTCTTGTGTGAAAGCCCATTCAGCCATGTAAAACATGCAAAGATAAAGTAGAGACATCTAACTTTGTTTTGCAGGGGGAGTTGCTTTGTGATATGGTTGTGGCAAAGGTAAAGTGATTACCTTATGTTACGTAGTAGTAGATAGTCACGGAGGTGACGGACTACCACGCCGGAATGACACTGATACCCTGGTATCTACGACGCTGGAACCCTGGCACCGGAATCCGGTGACGACGGATGGAGATCACGATATGAAGGACCATATCACATCGCATTTACATTCAATGTTATTGTTTGTATATCTTATTGTGTGCTAGTATTAGATACTCGACGGTAGCCTAATAAGATGATCCCTGTTAAAATTACCAATGATTGTGTTCCCCCTTAGTGTGCACCACCAAGAAAGTTCTTCGGTACGAGGCAGGCCGTGATGATCGGGTGTCAGACATATCTACGTTCATATACAGTGGGTGTAAGCCATGTTGCACAGCGAATACACTAAGGTTGAGTTGGCGAGCCTAGCATGTACAGACATGGCCTCGGAACACAGATGGTCCAAAGATCGAGCACGAGTTGTATGAATGATGTGACCGACGTTTAGCGTCCATCCTTGAACCCACATTGATGGCCGTGATGATCGGGGGAGATGTGGCTGATAGGGGTCGTGTTATCACTAGGAACCCTTCTGGGATAGGTGTTACTGAGTGGAGTTATTATTAACTCATCTAATTATAAACTTAGTCTAAATTCCTTTTGCAATTGTAAATGTAGAAAAGTTCTCCCCGATGCCACCTTTCCTGTTGACGATTGATTGGTTAGAAGGAGAGAAGCTCAGATTAGATGGAACAAACTTCTCCATATGGGTTGCACGTCTCCACGTTCTCCTTAGCGAGAATGACGTGGTTGACTACATACTCGACGGAATGGATTTGGATCAGCCTATTGACCTAGAGACCTCAGAGCAGCGGGAAGACCTCTATCAGCGTCAGGAGATGGCCTCCTTCATTTTAGGTACAATGCGTTTCGGAATGGTGGACGAGCTGTGGCCTTTCATGGGTGATGTCAACCCTCGGACGGTAATGCTACAGCTTAGGACACATTTCGTGAACAAGAACGCATATGGGAGCATGAGTTGATGGGAGATTTCCTCTCTATTAAGATGGAAGAAAACTCATCACTTGACGACCACTTGGAGCACATGCATGATGTGTACATGGGGCCTGCATACTTCCTGGATAGCTGGATGACAAGCTCTTTTGAAAATTGAGTTGTGTTGCGGTCGCTGCCACCAAGCTACCAAGCACAAGTCAGGACTTGCATTATGAGAGGCGACGCGGAATCAATGGAATTCCACCGGTTCATAACACATCTCAGGAATGTGCTAGTTGAACCCATTGTCGCTGAGGTCATCAATGACAAAGGTATATATTTGATATACAATTTTATAAATGTTATAATCTTGCAAACACATTTGCAGTGTTAAATATATTTGATACTTGTTCTGTTTTACTGAAAACAGGTCCTTCTGCATGAGAGGTGCTTGCTGGAGAGGAGGTGACATTGCGTGTTAATGGCGAGCATGATGATGATGGCCAACGACACTCTCCCTCGACATTTATCACTTAGTTTATATTTTGGATAGTTATTATAATCAAAAGATTGTGAACTTCTTTAGTGTGTCTCACACTTTGTGAGACGGTTATTCATATCAGTTTGTAACAAATAGTTGTTCTACTATTATGAATGATTTCTATTTGTGTTCATATCTTGTTTGATTATATGTAAATTATCCTGGTTGTTTGAAACTAATTGATAATACATGAACATTTGTAAAATATTGAAATGCCTTAAAATACCCAACTTAATAATATATTCATTTCGAATGAAACCGTTGTTTAAATTTAAAGTTATATTAATAATATGTGTAAGATATTCGATTTCTTGTCACATATAAATCATGCCAAAGTTTGGCAAAATAACTTGAACACCGTGTATTACTTGAATACAAAGTGTTTTAATGAATTGTTAAAGTGAATACATATTTGATGTATTGTGTTTTAACAAAATGGTAATTATCATTATATGATTGTTTAAATGTGTAAAGAAGTTTACCAAAGGAAACATGAATATAAAATTATTTGATTTGATCAAAGTGTTTCATCAACAAAGGGTATAAATATAAAAGAGAATCTAATTACTATGATTTGATCAATAGTAATGAAATTCAACTTTATAAGATTGGCATAAAAAAATTGTGAAATGCAAAGCGTTTTGAAACGTCAAAATGCAAAACATCACAATATGATATAAGATATCAAAGTGGGTAAATAGATGACGCCAAATAAATCGTTGTAGTGTAGATGTAGAGACCATAAGTTAGAAATAGTTAGCACTCAATTAGAATATATAGTGAACCATTTGAATTCGTGAAAGCGGCTCCATATCTGGTATGGATCATCGTAAAAGTTTTGGGATTATTCGATATAAACAAAATAATAACGAATAAGTCCTTGTAGAGTATTCATTGGAAACTTCGAATACGAAATCCATAGCTGGAACCAAAAGGAAAGGAAAACTTGTATTGCTTGGATTTTGGTACATTTTTGAGAAAGTTCACTTTCGGTGATATTTCTCAACTATGAAACAAATGGAAGATAGTGAGAAACACGATGAGGATTCAAATCCCTGCATCAGAGTGTTAAGAAGCGCAATAGACAACATTCATGAATGATTCTCTTCACAAAGGAAAGAATCAATGATAATGATCATTGTGTTTTCCCCACTGGTGTTTTCACTACACGTAGTAGGATTCAAAATATAACCCATATCTTGTATGGAGACATTTATGAATCATTTGTCATGATTACCGGAATATGACATACCTACGAACTACTAAGGAAATAATGGTAAGCTAAGGATATGAGAAATCCCAAAGTAAAATTCACTTGAGATTAGAAAGCAATTTCTTGCTCAATCTCACAAGTAAAAGGAGTTACTTGGAATTTTCCCAAATGACGGCAAAGCCAAAGTGGAAAAAGGGGTGAATGACAAAAGCACAATTTGCCAAGTATTGGACGAATTCAAATGAATTTGATTTAAATGTGCTAAATGTCTAGTGGATTTGAAACTAGTGAAAGTACTAGTATCTCATAGTAAATCTTCAAGTTTGATATTTGATCAAAGGATTTTGAAGTTGTTCAAAATAGTGAATGGATATGTAATTTGCATAAAATTGAGTGGGAGCTATGAAAATCTTCCTAAAATAATATGTGAATGACATATTTTTGAGTGGAAACAATATAAGTCTCAAATTCAAATATGTAGGAACATATTTTGAGTGGAAGCTTATAGGAGTGATTCTTGAGTGTGTTAAGAATGAAAGTACAAGTACTTATAAATAATGATTTATAAAGTGTAAAAGTTGATAATAAGTGTATTATGATATTATGTAGTATTCTTTAAAGGATTTTGAAAAGGGTTTCAAAATAGAAGTTAATTAAAAAACTGGTCCTTAATAAACTAAATTAGGAATAGCATTAAGTTTAACATCAATGGTTAAAAGAAAGAAAATAATGATCATCATTAGGACTGGGCGTTCGGTTCCACCGAACCGAACGGTTCGGTACTTTGGATATCAGGAGAATTCGGTTTTGGAAAAAAAGGCACCGATCGGTCAATATGAATTTTGCTAGCCGAGCTTTCGGTGCGTCGGTACTTTCGGTTCGGTCATCGGTTTAGACCCAAGAGCAGCGAAAAGCATGTCGGGCTGGGCTTGATGCTCCTGATCCCATCACTGGTTAAATCTATTATTATATCCAACCTTTTGTTATTTTGGGCTGGGCTGTAAAAGCTGGGATGTTGGCAGGATCCGACACAGCTGACTATTCTGTGCTCCACTAATTTTTTTTGACTATTCTGTGCCGCTTCTGTACAAAAGAATTGAAAGAATTTCCTCTGTTCCATCATGTCTTAAGAATCAGGAACATCACACAAATGAGAAGGTAACTCACACAAATCGGAGAGCACTTAGACTCAAAACATAGCATTCAGCAGTATTTTAGCACTCACAATCACACTGACAAGTCTCGGCACTTAGACTGAAAACAATCACCAAGTTTGATGACACATGACACAAAATTCTCAGACTGAAAACTGACAGAACAAAATAGGAGTCGTAGAAAGCGTATAGGAGCAGTAGCGCTGGCAGCCTAGCATCCACGATCCACCCATGCACCATGTTCTGAACTTCAAATTGCCCTGCAACAACCAGCTAGTCAGACTGCAACGAACCAGTTCGATATTACAGAATGAAGATGAAGATAGAATGAACCTTGAATCTACTACTCCATGTGATCCAAATTAATTGACTTGGATTTGTCTAGATTCGAATGTATCTAGACATGTTTTAGCGCTAGATACATCCGAATCTAGACAAATCTGAGTCAATTAATTTGGATCGGAGGAAGTACCATTTACAGAGTCGTATCTACAAGGTCAAAGATGGTGCCAGTCACGGAGTCACCTGATCTTTGGGTATGTATACAAATGAATCAATTTGTAATGCCCAACCAATAAAATCGGGTTCGGTCCAAGTCTTTTCGGGTCGGTTATTCGGTTCTCGGGTTTTATGCCCAGCCCTAATCATCATCCACTATGTTAAGACATAGGTTCTATCTTAGAAAACCATGATGATAACTTAACATAATATATGATCCAATAAGGAACGTTTAAAAGTGATTAAGTTTGAATCATGGAACGTTGAGCTAAGTTTGTCTGTAGTGTCTAAAAGAGAACTGTAGACATATTTTCCAAATCTATAAAGGATGATATATCTTAAAGCATAAAGGGTTATGTAATAAGGGAACATGTTAAAAACTCCTGTAAATACCGATTAGAGTCAAGTAGGAAGCGAGGTGAACAAAACATCGAAAGTTGCACAGAGTGCACTAGTGTTTCGATGAATACATTTATAATAATAGATAAGGGTACCATCTAAAGTGTTGTACAATGTTATGACGGGGCTAGTTCGCTTTTAACGTAGAATGATGTGTCCCAGGGCACAATGCCCATGAGAAAGCCCTTGAGGTTGATCTAAAGTCACTGTAGGCTCCTGGAATCAGGCCTCGTTCTGCTGCCATAGCGACGATGCATACACACAGATGTTATCATATGATGATAAAGTATTAATGTCAATCAAGGTGACATTAGTAAGTTGCAAAGGATTTCGATCGTAAAGTCTGCACCAAGACTCAACCTCTTCCATGAGCGAGCATGTTCAGGGTACCGGATATGGTGCCAATGATTAAGAACAAATGCAGCTTGTGTATTTGTACTCTAGTGCAAGTGGGAGACTGTTGGAAATATGTCCTAGAGACAAATAGTTATAAGGACTATTATCATATTTCGTATAGTTTATGATTAAGTTTCATATCATGCTATAACTGTATTGAGTGGAAACATCAATACACGTGTGATATATAAACAACCAGGGGTTCCTAGTGAAACTCTAGTCACTGGTTCATTGGTCAACAAATGATCAAGTTTTCTGATCATGTGGCATTTATGCCAGTTGGAAATGGAGTCAACTCATTCTGAGAATGAGATAATGAACCAATACCCAACCTAAACATCGTGACCTGATCATGTCATGAAGTTCAAGTTACGATGATTAGAGATGGATCCTCGTAGACTATTCTTTAGACCGTGAGGCTATATCAATCACTGTCTCCCGAGAGTGCTTAGATAGCATCAAGCGCCACTTGGTAATACAGTGGTTATAAAGGTGTGTTTAGGTACTCGGAGGAAACCTCAGAGGCAATATATTTCAAGAGCGGGATTGTCCGTCCATGTGACGGAAAGATACTCAAGGGCCCGCTCGGAGAAGTTATATCAAATAGCTGCGTAACGTGTGATTTTGATCACAGGGATATCACTTGTTGGAATGAGTCAAGTAGCATTGTTTGGTAACGAGATTGAACATGACATGGTGATGTTATTGATCAGATCTCGGGCA
Source organism: Avena insularis (assembly GCA_023614405.1). NCBI lineage: Eukaryota > Viridiplantae > Streptophyta > Magnoliopsida > Poales > Poaceae > Avena > Avena insularis. The sequence goes on from CM042688.1 coordinate 128,072,230, forward strand.
ATGCAAGTATCGAGAGACAAAGGGAATAAGACACGACTGTCCCGGTTCAAACGACGATAGATCTTCGTGGAACGCACAGGGGTCACATGGCCATCTAGGTCCCTCTGTCGATCATTAGTCCGAGAGTGTCCCGACCATGTCTGGAGTGTTCCCGAACCGTAGGGTATCACGCTTAAGGGTTTGATGATGCTTAGAGAGTGTTTATAGGATCGGAATAATCGCCGAAGAATAGTAGAGAGAAAACCAGAAGGGTTTCGATAAGTCTGGAGGATGTCCGGAGTGGAGGTGGAAGTGTTCCATAGCCACGGAGGTTGAATAATATGTGAATGAATGTTAAATATTGATTTAATCATTTATTCATAATTATTTAATAAAAGATAAAATCAATTTAAATGGTCAAAGGCTTAATGGGCCAATTCCCGGAGGGGAAAAGGCCCAAGAGGGGATCCCACCCCTAGGAAGGGCCTAAGGGTGGCCGGCGGCCCTAGTGGGCCTGCCCCCATGTGGGACCCATGGTGGGGTTCTGGCCGGCGCGCCACCCCACCCCTCTCCCATATTAGTCCTACCCCGGGACTTTGAGGGAGGGTGTACCCCCTTTTCCCTTATATATAGTGGGGGTATTTGGCCAGATAAATACACATAAATTCAATAAAGGTCTTCTCACTTTTGGGAAGACCTCCAATTGATACTCTCTCTCTCTCTCTCTCTCTCTCTCTCTCTCTCTCTCTCTCATGACCGTGGTCCCAAGTTCGGACTGCGTGATCGAGAGACATCTTCACCGCGGAGCGCCATCGTGCTGCGGGATTCGGATCCAGGAGCTCTAGTTCCGCAACTGCTACTGGACCGGGGAAGCGAGAGTCATCGTCAGGCACCGGACGTGTGTAACTCCCTGCGAGGTGTCACACTGGAGGCACTCAAGTCGTTGAGCCATAGGAGCGCAAGGACTTCATCACGACCTTGAGGTCGGCTTTGGCTTGTCTACATCAACCACGCTCTCCTGAGCGTTGACAATGCTTTTCGGTCTTCAAGGGTAAGTTCGCGAAAAGGCCTTCCCGTTACTGTATTACTAATAGATAGGTCCTAGTAGCATCAGGGATTTAGGGGTGTAGGGTAAAATTTTATTGTTTTCATACGCGGAACCCCTACATGCCTAGCCTCTTCCATGGACACGCCGCCGCAATAGGCTTACAGCCGGGTCAAATCCACATGCCTACTCGCCTCCTAGCCGTGAGTTTGCGATCCCCCTGCATTGTTGAGCGCCATGTTGGGTTCATTGCATAGAAAACAAAATATTTCTACCACGAAAACACACAAAACCAAGATCCAATCTATGGAAAAGCCAAGATCTAATCTACAAGATAGGTGCAACGAGATAGATGAGAACTAACCCTCGAAGATCCAAAGCGTGAACAAGATCCAATCTCGTGGTTGATGTATTCAATCACTTGCCGATCTCAAGATCGTGTTGATGATCCTTCCGGCGCTGCGTTCCGGCAGCGCTTCCGCACCCGGTCACACGTACGGAGTCGATGAAGACCTTCCTCTCCCTATTCCAGCAGGCAGCAGAGGTAGTAGATCCCCTCGGAATCCCAGCAGCACGACGACGTGGTAGTGGTGGTGGAGGAGAATTCCCACAGGGCTTCGCCTAAGCCGGAGCAGGAAGAAGGAGGAGGGAGGAGAGGTGGCGGCTAGGGTTTGGGAGTGGGAAAGGGGGCCGGCCACCCCTCCCCTCTATTTATAGAGGGAGGCTGCGGCTGGGTTTGCCCCCCTTGGCGCACCTCCTCCTAGGGCCGGCGCATGGGGAGGGGGTATGATTTCTTCCCCCCAAGTCTATCCCCTATTTTTTAGGGATTTGATCTTATCCCTATGGGGCTTGGCCGATTGGGATTCTTTGGCCTGGTGCGGATAGCCCATGGGGCCCCAAAACATTCTCTCAGCCCATGTGGCCCCTCTCAGGGTGGTGGGCCCACTGGTGGCCCTCTAGAACCTTCTAGAAGCTCCGGTCAAAATACCAAAAACTTTTCCGAACCTCGGAAGGTGACTTCCATTATATGAATCTTATTCTCTGGACCATTCTGGACCTCCTTGTGATATCCTGGATCCCATCCAAGACTCCGAACAACATTCGGTCTCCAACTCACATTCCATATCTACTTAAAACAACATCGAACCTTATGTGTGCCACCCTACGATTCGTGAACTATGTAGACATGATTGGGACACATCTTCGATGAATAACCAATAGCGGGACCTTGAGATCCATAATGGCTCCCACATATTCAACTATGACTTCACGATCGAAAGAACCATTAACATACGATACCGATTCCCTTTGTCATGCGATACTTTACTTATCCGAGGTTCGATCATCGGTATCTCCATACCTAGTTCAACCTCCTTACCGATAAGTACTATTTACTCGTACTATGATGTGACATCCCTTGTGACCTAGTCACATGCTTGCAAGCCAATTGGATGACACTCCACCGTGAGGGACCAGAGAATATCTATCCGTCATTTGGATGGACAAATCCTACTCTTGATCCATGCGCTTCAACCATACTTTCAGAATACCCAATGCCACCTTTATAACCACCCACTTACGAAGTGGCGTTTGATGTCATCAAAGCGTTCATCCAGTGTTGGTGATTAACATGATCTTATGGTCGAAGGATTAGGTAACTATGTATTTAAAAGCTTGTAGCAAAGTGAACTTTATGACTTGATCTTATCCTATGCTTACTATGGGTGTGTGTCCATCACATCATTCTCCTAATGATATGATCTTGTTATTAACAACATCCAATGTCCATGATCAGGAAACCATGATCATCTATTAATCAACAAGCTAGTTCAACAAGAGGCTTACTAGGGACTCTTTTATGTTTACAAAACACACAAGTATTAATGTTTCCTCTTAATACAATTATATCATGGGATGCAAACATTTATCATAAACACAAAGATATAATAATAACCACTTTATTATGGCCTCTTGGGCATATCTCCAACAGTCTCCCACTTGCACTAGAGTCAATAATCTAGTTAAAAATCTTGTGCATTCAACACTTATGGATTTCTAGTGTTGTATATCATGATTGCTAGTGGTAAACATAAACTTCGGATCTGATACTTTCAGGTCTGTGTGTATTTGCATGTCTTTACGTCTCTATGCATCACTCATTCTTCAATGAGATGGCATTGTATAAATTTGGTTGACGAGGGTTTAACTCATCAATACCCATTGTTATGGACTTAGGTTTTGGAGAAGGAGGGAAACGCTGGAAGTCTCGATCGGCTAACAGACAAGCACACAGGGACGCAAGGTTTATCCAGGTTCAGGCCTCGTAGAGGACCCTACTCCTGCTTGTCTGCTCTTGATTGATGATGATCCGAAGGATTACAATGTCGCCGATGGCGGTGTATGCGCAGATTAGATCTGGCGGGTGTCGTCTAGATCTATTGCTTATTGTGGTGATCTATTGTAGGAGTCGCGATGTCTAGATCTATTGCGGCGTAGCGTGTCGCAATTGAGAGATTAGGCCGTGTCCTCCTCGTTGGACCCTCCTAGCCTTTATATATGGGGAGGCTAGGTCTCAGGTACCAATACGAGTTGGTTACAAGTTAGATTAGAACTCTAGTCTTGAGCTTTCCTTGTCTTGTGTGTTTGGGAGTCCGTGTCCACATGGGCTTCATATCAGTCGAACCGCCATGGGCGTCATGGACCTGTGCAGGTCGTCGAGTGCGCCTTCCGTCGGGCCGTACCAGGTAGGCTGTAGTCGAGTGCCTATTGGGCATACCCATGTCAGTAGCCCCCGAGTGTCCATGCGAATCGTAGATTCGGGTGGAGACTTAGAAGTCTTGAGTCTTGCATTAGGATGTCGGAGTCGACAATTGTGTCGAGTGCGAAACACTTTCACCCGGAAGTACATCGAGTCAGTCGAATTTGTAGTAGTTCATAGGGATGATGGTAAACGTGCCTGGTACGCTCGATGGATCGAGACCAGTTAATTTCTCTAGGGCAAAAACAACGCCACCTACTCAAACTCGAGTCCCCGGACTCGAATCCGGAAATTGCTGGCGTAATTCGACTCATGCCGCGGAGGCCTTACAGAGTCGAATTCCAGTGTATGGGTGTGAGCACTCGACGCGTCCGTCAAGGCTTATTTCATTGTAACCGTAGGCACGTATTATTTCTAGTAGAGCGCAGCAGATGCGTTGCCAGGCGTTATTCAGGTCTTATCTTCACGCTGTAAGCGCGGCATCCAAATTTTTTGTCATCACGGAGATGATTCGGGTGGCCCAGGAGACGTAATATCTTTGTAGGGAAAATATGAGGCGGAGTCGCCATAGCATTCGAGTGTGGATGTTATCGACACACAGTACGATGTACAAGAAAAAATAATCATAGGGTGCGCGACCAGTGCTCCCTATGGGAGTAGCCCCTGAGTGCCTATTCGAGTCGTAGACTCGAGTGGGGACTATAAGTATTTTGCGACTGCTGTTTTCTTTTGCTTGTTTCAGTCGAATTTGCTTTCAGCGCCCCTATGGGAGTAACCCGAAGTCCACAATCGAATCGTAGATTCGAGTGAAGGGTTTTCATGATGCTTGGATATCTTCACAAATTTCTTTGGTTGCGCGGCCATCGCTCCCTATGGGATTAGCCCCCGAGTCCTTAGTCGAATCGTGGATTCGAGTGAGGACTCAGAGCGTGTCACTCGAGGATCTTGTATATGCGCCACCAGCGCTCCAGTTTGGAGTAGCCCCCGAGTGTCTGGCGGAGTCGTAGACTCGGGCAGAGACTCGAGTCTTGTATCTTGCAGTTGTAGTCAAAAATCATGCGAGAAGAAACCACTGAGCCGAAAGTGCATCGAGTCAGTGTGTCATGCATAAGGAGCTTGAATCGAAGATGCAGTTGGGGTCAACACAGTCACTTCTATCGGGTGCGTCGCTAGCACCGCGTCTTTGTAGCATCAAGCGATGCAACCATCCGAGGAGGTACTCGATTCGGGTCTTGAGTGTATGTCGTAGCTAGTTGTTTTGTCGACTCCTGTTGGAGGACCCGATAGAATAGCTCGACGCAGTCGACATCTTTGTAAGCTGCATAAAATATTAAGCAATTGTGAAGTACTTGCATCTTGTAAAGGATATTTGCATGTTGGATTGTAAAGTATGATTCTGATGCCAATCGAGTCGACACTTTTGCACTATATGCTAGGCCTTTTCGTTAGCCTGATTACCCTTAGTCTCAGTACCTTGCCGAGGTGCTCGGAGTTCAAGGATTCGACGATAAGGCAGAATCAGCTACTCGGGCTGTCGTGTATGAGGTGCTCGAGTGCGCGGAGTCAACGGCACATTAGGTTACTCGAAGAGGGCGCAGCCCCCAAGTGTATCGAGTGCAATTAAAGTGAGAAAGAAATCAACTTTAAGTAGAGAACTTAGCTTTATGGGTAGTTGTCGAGGACGAAATCGATGCGGCCGTGGAGCGATGCGGTAACGAGACGCGTGGCGGAGTCGAAGGTTGTAACAGGTTGTCGTTGTCGAAGGAGTCAGCGTCTTGCTGGAGTCGAAGGCTGTAGCGAGTCGCTGGGTCACCAATGCTAAGGGAGCCCCCGAGTCACTCGAGTCGAGGACCGAAGTGGGTTGTACGACGGAGTCAAAGACACAACAGGTTGGCGAAGTCGAAGACCGCAGTGCGTCGCCGCAGCCGAAGACCACAACGAGTCGCGTGATGGAGTCGAAGACTCAGTAGGTCGGCGGAGTCGAAAACCGCAGCGGGTCGCGGCAGCCGAAGACCACAACGAGTCGCGTGATGGAGTCGAAGACTCGAGATCGTGGTCGAAACCGCAGCGGTCGCGACGGCGAAGACAACGAGTCGCATGATGGAGTCGAAGACTTAGTAGATCGGCGGAGTCGAAAACCGCAGCTGGTCGCGGCAGCCGAAGACCACAACGAGTCGCGTGATAGAGTCGAAGACTCAATAGGTCAGCAAAGTCGAATATTGCAGCGGGTCACCATAGCATGTTGCCGCAGCCAACGCCGCACCGGGTTGCATGACGGAGTCGAAGTAGTCGTCGGGGCATAGAATCAGCGTAATTGAAGTAGTCGTCGGGACGGACGTGCGGTCGAGGCCGACGCAGTGGGTGCGTAGCCGAGGTTGAGGGAGTCGCACGGCGGACATATTCGACGCGGCAGCGTTGTCGAATATTTGTTGGGTGGAGTTGATCTAGCGGATGTGTACCCGACACAGACTAGTAACGGCGCGGAGGTCAGTAGTATGACGCAGCGGCGGGTCTCGTGCAGCCGATCTGATTTTTTTCCTGTGTAACAGTCGAATTAATATACTGCTCGGATCCTTTTTTTTCTTTTGTCCTGAGTAGGATGACACTTTTTGATGCCGGGCTATGACAACTCTCAATAACTGCTTTGGTTTCTCCTTGGATTGGAATTGATCCGAGGCTAACTCGTGACTTGATGATAGCCATGTTCCTTCTTTTCTTTCTTTGGCTTTTGAATCAAAATCAGAATGGAATCTACTAACATATCTATCAGTATTGGCCACCTGCATGTGTATATTGGCCTAATTAAAGGAGCATCTCTGCCACAGGAGACAAGGTCACGTGGCCCTTGTTGTCTTGATGCATGTGAATTATCTGGACATATCTTCTTCCCTCCGGCGACCTGGTCTAATGCCATCCAGTTTGACGCATGGGGCATCTGCCGCTATAAATAAATACGGTATTATTTATTACGCTTCCGATCAGCTTGTTACTTGAATCCGTCTTGACAACAAATTATCCACCATCCCATAGAGATCCGATCTAGTCTTGCCGATTGCCGATTTTGCATATCAGAGTTGATGATGACAGATTCGATCGCGGATTAGGAGGTAGATCTGCTTCCCGGAAGCTGCCGAGTCGCTGGATAGAGGCTCTTGAAGACGCTATGCGCACAAGGGCATCGTCGGTGTTTAAGCGCAAGATGATGAGGGAGCCAAATTAGATCTAGCCTCCAATAGACGATGAATCGTAGATCGCTAGCAATGAGGCCATCGAGATCGCAACATCAGCACTCCCAGTTCTCACAGACGGCGCCAATTGACGAGGGTTTAACTCATCAATGCCCATTATTATGGACTTGGGTTTTGGAGAAGGAGGGAAACACTGGAAGTCTCGATCGGCTATGAAGCACACAAAGGATTTAAGGTTTACCCAGGTTCAGGCCTCGTAGAGGACCCTACTCCTGCTTGTCTGCTCTTGATTGATGATGATCCGAAGGATTACAATATTGCCGATGGCGGTGTATGGCGCAGATTAGATCTGGCGGGTGTTGTCTAGATCTATTGCTTATTGTGGTGATCTATTGTAGGAGTCGCGATGTCTAGATCTATTGCGGCGTAGCGTGTTGCGATTGAGAGATTAGGTCGTGTCCTCCTCGTTGGACCCTCCTAGCCTTTATATATGGGGAGGCTAGGTCTCAGGTACCAATACGAGTTGGTTACAAGTTAGATTAGAACTCTAGTCTTGAGCTTTCCTTGTCTTGTGCGTTTGGGAGTCCGTGTCCATATGGGCTTCATATCAGTCGAACCGCCATGGGCGTCATGGACCTGTGCAGGTCGTCGAGTGCCTATTGGGTATACCCATGTCATTGGTCCTTTGGTGAGACCTTTAGTTCCTTGGGGTTAAATCATGATGATACAATTTTCGTACAATATATCTTCATAGTATTAGCCCGCTGTGAATCACACCTAGTTTGATAAAAACTACTTGACACAAATGCCCTCTTTTACTAAAACTAGTATAAATGTAACACTTTACAATGAACTAACTATCTATTTGTCACTTCTACATAAATAACATATTCTTAGTTCTTTCAAAGATCATAAGAATATCCTCACTATCGTCCAATGATCATGTTATGAGTCATTCTGGTATATGCTCATAACATTTAGAGCATAGGACATATCTGGATGTGTACATCTTACAGAATGATTGATCAAAATATTCTTGTGATTTTACTCACCAAGTGTTAAAACACTCGAATCTTGATTTAGTCCTTTTCCATGCGACACAAACCTTTCTTGTCATTTCCATATTGAAGTCTTTCAATATCTCATCTATGTACTCCTGGCACAATCATATTAGCGCCCGAATCTATCCATATAGACATTGATGCCTAATATTTGGGTTATGCCTAAGTCTTTCATCAACATTAAATTTTAATAAAATTCTTAACCCGTGTCAATAAAAGATATGTCATTTCCAATGTATTAGAAATATGTCTCAGTGTTCCCACTTAATTTTTTTACAAATGCAAGCATCTTCATTGTCTCCGATGAAATTAAACTTTTTAACAGTTTCATCACTATGAAGATTCCAATTCCGTGATACAGACTTCAACCTTTGAAGTTTGCATGCCTTTTTAGCATCCTTTGAATTAACAAAGCCCTTTGGATCATGTCATGTACACGTCCTAGGTAACCATTCTATTATAATAACTTGTTTTGTTTATTCAACTACCATATACCAAAAATATATATATCGGTTGCTATATTAATCCATCCAGACTAAATATCGCTATGGAAGACCAAATCTTGTCATAATCAACTCCTTGAACATTGTCGCAAACTCTTTCCCGACATGTCGACTATTTCATAGATATCAAGCATCCATGTCTATTTTTTATAGATCCAAATACGACCGATAGGTTTTACACCTTTCTAGAGGGTCTTCCAAGTTTAAAAACTTGATTTCTCGTGTATGGAACTATCACAGATTTTATGGCTTCAAGCCATTTGACGGAGTCAGGGCCCATCATTGCTTCTTTCCATGTAGTTGGTTCATCATTATCAAACAATAATGATTTCATTCTCAAATCTTAGTATTTGATTGTTTACCCGACCTACTTGGTTTAATAGGAACTTAGATCTCCATGACCACAACCTTTGAGGCACGTCAGCCATGAGTATTGTGGCTGCCTCCGGGACATTTTCTTGTGCTGCGCAACTCAGCACATACAACTAAGGTTCAATAACCTTATCAAAGTTCTATTGTCCTCCCACTTAACTTTTCACGAAAAATTCCTTTTCAAGAAACTCAATGTTCTAAGCGACAAACACTTTTGTCTTTGATATTATGGAGGAATACCCAACGTTTATTCAACATAACCTACAAAGACATGCTCATCCGACTATGGTTGTAAACATTTTACTGATGCCTAGCATACCAAAATTTAAGAAAGGACAACTTGGGTTTTATCCCAAACCATGACTTTTATGGTGTCATTTCAATGGATCATGATGTAGCTATTTTCAGTGTAGAAGTGATAGTCTCTAAAGCTTTCGTCTTTAAAATATAATGGCAATTTTATAAATGACACCTTTGATCTTACCATGTCAAACACGGTTTCATTACGTATCTCGAACACTCCATGTTACTATGGTGTTTCAGGAAATACAAATCTATGGAACGATTCCTCAAACCTTTAGGTGTTTTCCTAAACCTATAACTCAAATATCTTCCTTTATGATCCAATCATAAACTTTTTATTTTCTTGTTACAATGATTTTCCACTTTATCTTGAAATTCTTTGAACATTTTCAAATGTTACATACTTTTTCCTCATTAAGTAAATATACATATATATTCACTTAAATTTCCGTAGAAAGCATATGAAGTTGAAATCCATTACTCACGACTACACATAATGGGCTACACACATCAATATGTACAAATTCCAATAAGTTAGTCGTTCGTTCTTCTTTTACCTTTGAACGAAATTTCAACTATCTCTAGGAAAGTCTCACAAGTGTCATTTGATCAAAATCAAAAGACTCTAAAATTCCATCAACATGGAGTTTCTACATGTTTTCTTTCCAATATAATTTAAACGGTGATGTCACTTTGTAGGTGATCTTTCAATCATTTGTCTTACCACATTTTTAGCATTAGTTTTAATGGACGTGATTTCTCCAACCAGACTTGTATATCATCCATCTATTATGGAATATGGTAATTATATGGACAACCTTCTGTTCTCATAATACCTGATCACAATAACAATTATTAAAACATACCTTGAAGGCAAGCTTTGATGTCAATGAGAAACACACCAACACTTTATTTGTTTCCGATGAACATCATCACATATTCTCTTGCTAGTTACTTAGGCCATTGCAATTCATGAATTGTGTTGTTTTGTATGACACTTCATACCAACAAATTCGGTATCCAATACCCAAGAACCACATTGTTTAACAAGCAAAGAATACAACCATAATATGTATATCATCTATATACCTAACTGGACATTTCTAGTCTTTTCTTTTTCGCCAAATATTTCTGAGATTCTCTTTCAGCATTTCCTTTTTCATTTAAAAGAATCTATCAACATCAATAGTGGCACCATACACATGACATACAGTCCAAAGCATGTATAGTCAAATACTAATATTTTTGGATTTGCACTTTGAAGTAGATCACCATCATCAAATGTTTGGCATTCTTTCAAAATTCATTCTTTAGTAATCTTTCAGAGTAGTAAACATTTTACCTACAACTTCTATTCATCCTTATCATGACAACTTTCATGATCAAGCTACTGTAGCTTGTAAAGGTGAATCACGAGTATAATGTTAGTTCCCAAAATCTTTTTGGAATAGTAGGACGGACAACGTCTCCAACCTTCACAAATTCTTATACAATATGGGAACATGTATTTTGCTAAATTATACTCTATCATATTGCAACCAAAAACATTGTTTCAGATATCGCAATATCTGCCACACATGATGGTTTTTGAAACATTTCTTTCAGCTCCTAGATAACCTTGATACTAAATCAACCTTTTGAATGTGAAGGATCATTGAGGCAAACATGATACTTAGATACTAACACTGGAATTGTTACCCTTGATTTAATACTAATTATCAAACCTCACGGAGTTTTCTGAAAGTTTGCAATAGGACTTTAAACTTTAGATTGACACTCAAAACAATACGATACCAGTTCATAAAGTAAATATGCAGAATTCAATTGTTCCACTATCTCAATTATAACTAAGAGTAAGATAGTGAACGGATGCCAATGACTATACCAAATTATGCAAATTCACTTTGATTTAATTTATGATAAATTGTGCTCAACTTTAATCATATTATTATTTGTACTTCCACTCAAAACCAACATCCCTCAAGTCGTTTTTGTGATTACACTAACCAAATTCACTATACCAAGTCCAATCTTCACGAGAGAAGATGTAGCTTCAAAGGCGAACAATCAACATGTTCATCATATCATCCGTATGACTCATGATTTACCTTTCAGTATAACATGTTTCGAGGCCATGTATGTAGATGCTAGGATCGCCAAGGTTAACCTTAGTATCCGCATATGCAAATCTGGCTTGCACCCGTTGTATGCACACATAGAATCTATAACACCCGATCATCACGTGATGCTTCAAAACGACGAGTCTTAGCAACGATGCCTACCAAGGACGAACACTTTATTACTTGATATTTAGTGAGAGGGATCATCTTATAATGCTACTGTCGCGATCTAAGCAATACAAGATGCATAAAGGATTAACATCACATGCAATTCATAATATATGATATGACATGGCCTTTCTTCTTGTGCCTTTGATCTCCATCTCCAAAGCACAGACATGATCTCCATCATCACCAGCATGGCGTCAAGGTCAGTGGCGCCGCTTCATGGTTGTCCATCACTAATAACAACTATTACAACTACTGAGAATAAAGCTATTTACATGATGAATAGACATGTAGGTCTTAACAAATTTAAAGACAACCATTAGGCTCCTGTCGGTTGCCATATTAGAATAAGGATCATCTCATACATCAAATATAATCACAATCACATCATGGCCATATCACATCACATGCCCCTACAAAAACAAGTTAGACGCCTCTATTTTTTTGCATATTTTATGTGGCTTGGGGCTTTCGAATAAGAACTATTCTTACCTACGAACAAGAACCACAACGCTGATACAAGTGTTGTCAAGTGCAGATTGTAAGTTGGATCTTCACTATGGTGGGAGAGACAGACACCCACAAAACCACTTGTGCAATGCAAGTTACACGTTGAGCGTGGAGCAAGTCTCATGTTCGACGACATGTAAGGTTAGCCCGGGCCGCTTCATCCCACCATCCTGCAAGATGCAAAGTACACGAAAAGCAAGCGACAACAAAATTATCAACGCCCACAAAAACATTGTGTTCTACTCGTGCAACAGATCTACACATAGATTCGGCTCTGGTACCATTGTTGGGTTTGTTGCATAGAAAACAAAAAATTCTACTGCGAGAACACACAAAACCAAGATTCAATCTATGGAAAATCCAAGATCTAATCTACAAGATAGGTGCAACGAGATAGATGAGAACTAACCCTCGAAGATCCAAAGCGTTAACGAGATCGGATCTCGTGGTAGATGTAGTCGATCACTTGCCGATCTTAAGATCACGTTGACGATCCTTCTGGCGCTGCGTTCCGGCAGCGCTTCCACACTCAGTCACACATATGGAGTCGATGAAGACCTTCCTCTCCCTGTTCTAGCGGGCAGCGTGTAGGGGTTCGCGTATGAAAACAATAAAATTTTACCCTACGCCCTGAACCCCTGATGCTGTCAGGACCTATCTATTAGTAATGCAGTAACGGGAGGGGATTTTCACGAACTTACCCTTGAAGAATGAAAAGCGTTGTCAACGCTCAGGAGAGCGTGGTTGATGTAGACGAGCCGAAGCTGACCTCAAGGTCGTGATGAAGTCCTTCCACTCCTGTGGCTCCAACGACTCCTAGTTTCTCAAGTGCGACACCTCGCTAGGAGTTACATGCATCCGGTGCCTGACGATGACTCCCGCTTCCCCGATCCAGCAGTAGTTGTGGAAGTAGAGCTCCTGGATCCGAATCCCGCAACGCGATGGTGCTCTGCGGTGAAGATGTCTCTCGTTCGCGCAGTCGAAACTTGGGACCACAGTCACGGGAGAGAGAATATCAATTTGAGCCCCCCCCCAAAAGTGAGGAAACCTTTATTGAATATTATGCTGTATTTTTCTGGTCAAAATACCCCACTATATATAGGGGGAGGGGAGGTACTACCTTCCTCAAAGTCCTAGGGTGGGACTAATCATGGGAGAGGGGTGGGGAGGTGTGCCGGCCAGCCCCCACCTTGGGCCCCACGTGGGGCAGGCCCACTAGGGCCACCGGCCACCCCTAGGCCCCTCCTAGGGGTGTGGTCCCCTCTTGGGCCTTTTCCCCTCCGGGATTTGGCCCATTAAGCCCTTTGACCATTAAATTGATTTCTTAATTATGAATAAATGATTAAATCAATATTTAACATTCATTAACATATTATTCAATCTCCGTGGCTATGGAACACCTTCCACATCCACTTCGGACATCCTCCGGACTTACCAAAACCCTTCCAATTTTCTCTCTTTCTATTCTTCGGTGATTCTACCGATCATGTAAACACTCTCTAAGCATCATGAAGCCCTTAAGCGTGATACCCGACGGTTCGAGAACACTCTAGACATGGTCGGGACACTCCGGGACCAATGATCAACAGAGGGACCTGGATGGCCATGTGACCCCTATGCATTCCACAAAGATCTTTCGTCGTTTGAACCGGGACAGTCGCGTCTTATTGCTTTAATCTCTTGATACTTGCATTGCCCAAGATCTGATCAGTGACATCACCATGTCGTGTTCAATCTCGTTACCGAACAATGCTACTTGACTCGTTTCGACACGTGATATCCCTGTGATCAAATCAGACGCTGCACAACTATTGGATATAACTTCTCCGAGTGGGTCCTCGAGTATATTTCCGTCACGCGGATGGACAGATCCCGCTCTTGACATATATTGCCTCTACTGTTCCTCCGAATACCTGAACACACCTTTATGATCACTGTATTACCAAGTGACGTTTGATGCTATCTAAGCACTCTCGGGAGATAGTGATTGATATAGCCTCACGGTCTAAGGAATAGTCTATGAGGTCTAATCTAATCATCGTAACTTGAACTTCATGACATGATCGGGTCACGATGTTTAGGTTGGGTATTGGTTCATCATCTCATTCTTAGAATGAGTTGACTCCATTTCCAACTGGCATAAATGCCACATGATCAGGAAACCTTGATCATATGTTGACCAATGAACCAGTGACTAGAGTTTCACCGGGAACCCCTGGTTGTTTATATATCACACGTGTATTGACATTTCCTTTCAATACAGTTATAGCATGATATAAAACTTAATCATAAATTTTATGAAATATGATAATAATACTTATTATTATTTGTCTCTAGGGCATATTTCCAACACAACGGAGGTAGTAGATCCCCTTGGAATCCCAGCAGGACGACAACATGGTGGTGGAGGAGAATTCCTGCAGGGCTTCGCCTAAGCTGGAGCAGGAAGAAGGAGGAGGGAGGAGAGGTGGCGGCTAGGGTTTGGGAGTGGGCAAGGGGGCCGACCACCCCTCCCCTCTATTTATAGAGGGACGGTGCGGCTAGGGTTGCCCCTCTTGGCGCACCTCCTCCTAGGGCCGGCGCATGGGAAGGGTGGGGGGAGATTTCTTCCCCCCAAGTCTATCTCCTATTTTTTAGGGATTTGATCTTATCCCTATGGGGCTTGGCCGGTTGGGCCTGGTGCGGCTGGCCCATGGGGCCCCACAACATTCCCTCAGCCCATCTGGCCCCTGCCAGGGTGGTGGTCCCACTGGTGGCCCTCAAGAACCTTCTAGAAGGTCCGATCAAAATACAAAAAACTTTTCCGAACCCCGAAAGATGACTTCCATTATATGAATCTTATTCTCCAAACCATTCCGAACCTCCTCGTGATATCCTAGATCCCATCTGAGACTTCGAACAACATTCGGTCTCTAACTCACATTCCATATCTACTTAAAAGAACATCGATACTTAAGTGTGTCACCCTACGATCCGCGAACTATGTAGACATGATCAGGACACCTCTCTTGTCAACACCCGGATTTTAATCCCAGATGCCTGTTATGCCATACATCGCAATCCCAGGATTACCATTTTTGCGAGACATAACAAATTGGATATCACAGTACATCATCCATTACAAACCATAATAAGGTCTTACACAAATAAAGGATCTCAGGATCCAGTCTTAATACAACAAGCAGCGGGATAAATAATAAGCGTAGCGGTGGGGTCCATCTTCACTGTCACAGGCAATGCTGACGATGGGAGATAGTTCAAGTTATCGTAGCCATCCTGTTGTCCTTCCTCTTGGTAGTCCTCTTCATAGTCTGGCCATGGGAATAGCCAGGGACAAAGCCATGAGTACTCTTTAAGTACTCGCAAACTGTCACTAACAAGTAAGGTAGTTCTAGTAGGAATGCTAAACTCTAAGTTTATTTGCAAGGTTAAGTTCGAATCCTAAGCTGAGTTTAGAAGTAAAGAAAGATAAAATAAAGTTCTAGAATCACTTAAGTGGGAAATTAGTTTTCATGTTCTCAACTCTATTGTGGTCAAGTCAAAGTCACCATTCATTTCATAAGTCATTTTGAAAACATCTGACGATGGAACAATATGGCCCCTCCAACTGTCCATGACCGCGAACGCGGCTATTCGAATAGTTTGACACTCTGCGGAGGTGGTACACTTTCACCACAAAATTCGATACATCCGTCAGGGATAACCCTTCAATTACACACCCTATTATAAGCACCTCTCCTATGAGCTTGGCCTCCCAGCCATGGCCATCTGCCATCCTGGGAACTGCATAGGTGGACAACATTGAGAGGTAGACTCAGCTCAAACCTCTCCCGCGAGGGAACCCATACTAATGCATATAAACTTCTGGCTAAGCCTTACCCAATTCAGGTATTGTGGTTGCACGGTAAAATTGGAATGGTATCGCATCCGAACCCAACTATTAGTTTTTATAAAGGGCTAAGGCTCATGCCTCAACATTTTCATTATCATACACCATTTGTGTTTCTCAACACATGTCAAAACATCTCAATGGAATGACTCATCACTCCAAGGTTTTCATAATCATTTTCACCAGGTATTCCCATCTAAAGTGATCAAGTTTTATGCTTAACACTAGTAACTAAGGTTAAGAGTGTTCACTAATGAGGGATACTACTATCAATCTCATGCCATAGAATGACATCTAAGTGTAACTAGATAGGCCAAGTTTTATACTCTTTATGCTATCTATAAACAAAGTAAAGAACTTTGGTGAAGTAAAAGGAAGTAAAGCTTGCAAGTAAAAACTTGGGATTGGTACAATCAAAATGTATAACCAAGCATGCCTATTGAATCTTGCTTAGGTTAACTTGCATCTAGTGATGGCTTGCTAACAATAGCTTGCTCAGTTTACTTGAAGTGCTAGGCTTTCCTTGAGTAGTGAAGTGGTTGAAATTCTCCTCGTCTTCTTCGGGGTAGAACTCCTCCTCCTCGTAGACTTGGTCATACTATCGTCTATAAATACATACGGAATACACAATCACCAAACAATACTTAACAAGTCTATTTAGCACACTAAGGCACACACTTGATGATCTAGCATCATCAAAACATCACAAGATTTAATGAACTAGTTTCATTTATTTTATTTGAGAAAAGTAATTTCTACTTATTGAAAATAACTAAGATTTAATATTCTCTAATTAAAATATGGGATCATGTGGACACATGTCATCACAACATATTCTAATACATGGGAATGTGATTTAAATGTTTGATCATATTCCAATAAGTTTAAGTTTATCATTTTAAATATTTAAAGTGACTAGAAATGCCTATATAGCATTATTTTGGTACTAGTCCAGAGTCACTGCATGCAAACCTAAATATTTTTACATATTCATATAGGTATGGTCAAATGTGATTTTTGAGAGTTGGAATCAACTCAAAAGCTATTATGGTTTTATTTTTTGAAAGCGATGGGGGCGATCGAACGTGTGGACGATGGCAGACTCATGCGTGGTCATGACGGCTCCTAGGGTGGACAAAATCGACGACCCCTTTCTCCTCTGCTGCAGTGAATTCCAGCGCAATTCCGGTGAACGGTGGCTCGAGTGGCTCCGTGGATGGTGTGAGAGACTCAGTGGGAGGTGGGGAGTGTTGGAGTGTGGCAATGGAGGCTGGGGGAGGGCTCCTTATATAGGTCGACGAGGGGACCGTGCGGCACGACGGTGAGCTCGTCGGTGACGCTGGTACAGAGGGCTAAAGGCATGGGTGGGGTAGGCGGACGATGCGCTGCCTCCTGGCAGTCAGCTACGACGTAATGGCGATGCTAGGGGCGGTGGCGTTTGGTTGGGAAAGGGCGATGCTCTGCGCGGCAGAGGCGGTGCTCGACGTGGCGTGCAGTGGGCTGCTGGTTGCATGGCCGGGAAATGGCATGTCCTGGATCATGCTGGGGTTAAGGCGGAGCGACGCATGCAAGCTGGGGTCGAGGCGCGGCTTGTGCTGGCCTGTCAGGGACGGTGCTCTGGCGTGCTCCGTGCATGGCGCAAAGGCTCGGTGCGGGGGCTATCTGCAGTGGTCCAGGGGCTGGCAAGGCTCGGGGAAGGGACCGTGGGCGGCGGTGCTATCACGCCTACCTCCCTGGAGCGGCGGAAGAGGGCGGGGTGTGCTCCTACGACGTGGGCATGGTCGGCCGGCGACCATGGCGTCGGGGTGGCGCGGCACTGCTGCTGGGGGCTAAATGGTAGCTCTGTGATGGCTTGGTTAGAGCTAGGGGGGACAAGGGAGAGCATAGCGGACAGGATTGAGCCAAATGGCTCGACAAAGCATTGATCAACAATATTATTAGTTAGGCAGATTATATTTGCCTGCCAACTATTCGGCACAATGGCCGCATGAAGAAAAAATTTGAATTTTGAAAAGATTTTTGGTGGAGGTGTTAGTCATATGCTTAGGCATCTGTGGTTGCTGGGGATTGTCAAATTGAATTCATTTGAGTGGTTTTTGAAAAAGTGGGATCTATGTACATACACTTGATTCCATTTTCAAATGCCATTTAAATTTAGTGTTTAAATGTTCTTGTAAGATTTCAAATTGGGCCTTGGTAGATCATTACTTGTACTAGCAAGGGGTGCAAATATTCATAATTGTTTCTGTTTGAAAAAGAGTGCTGGGAACACCTAAAGTGACCTAGTGGATTAAAATGGCAAAAGTGACCATTTCCATTTATTAATCTTATTTGATTTCTTTTTCTTTGGAGTTTTTTTTAAAATGATCTAGATGATGTGGAATTCATCTTTGAATCATCTTACAACCATCAGAACAAGCAAACATGGCAATTGCAAACAATCCATATTAATGCAACACACATATGCATTCTTATTTATTTTAATGATAAAAGTTTTTGTTAACCCTAAATTGGGTGATTTGGATCTTGATAACCTTGATTAAAGATTTGGGATGTTACAAACCTTCCCCCCGTAAACAAAATCTCTTACCGAGATTTAAGAAAGAAAACTAAGAACTAAAGAGATCTAGAAACTCTATCCTAATGTAATCTTCTCGCTCCTAGGTGGCTTCCTCTTCGGTATCATTTCTCCATTGGATCTTGAGAAACTTGATACTCCGGGCCCTGGTGGTTCTGTAAGCTTCTTCCAAGATACGGATGGGCACTTCATGATACTTCAGATCCTTGTTGATATCGACGGCTCGGTGATCGATGTTCTTGAAAACTTCGGTCTTTTCCGGCACTTCTGAGCATTTGCGAAGTAATGAGATATGGAACACATCATGGATGGCTTACATCTCCTCTGGCAGTTCCAGTTGATATGATACTTCTCCTCGACGATTCAGAATCTTGAAGGGTCCAATATATCTGGGGGCTAACTTTCCTTTCAGACTAAAACGTTGCATTCCCTTCAACGGCGACACTTTTTGAGATACAAAAAATCTCCAACATTGAAAGTCAGGTCTCTTCGCCTCTTATCGGCATAACTCTTCTGTCTGGATTGGGCGGTCTTGAGGTGCTCATGGACTTTGTGAACCTTCTCTTCAGCTTCTCATAGGATGTCGGGTCTGAAAATATGACTCTCTCCTACTTGAGACCAGTTCCAGGGGGTACGACACTTTCTTCCATATAAGAACTCGAATGGGGCCATTTGGAAACTGGCTTGATAACTATTGTTGTATGAGAATTCTGCGGAAGGCAGACAATCTTCCCATTTTGATCCATACTCGAGCACACAAGCTCTCAACATATCTTCTAATATTTGGTTGACTCTTTCAGTCTGTCCGTCGGTCTGCGGGTGATAAGCGGTGCTGAAATTCAACTTGGTTCCCAATCCTTCTTGGACTTTCTGCCAAAATCTCGAGGTAAATTGGGTTCCTCGATCCGACACTATGGTCTTGGGGGTTCCATGCAAACTAACAATTCGAGCAATGTACAACTCTGCTAGCTTAGAACTCTGGTAGGTTGTCTTAATAGGTATGAAATGGGCTACCTTGGACAGTCTATCAACGATGACCCATATTGAGTCATTTCCTCTACTAGAAGTAGGCAAACCGGTGATAAAGTCCATTCCGACGGAATCCCATTTCCATTCCGGAATCTGCAATGGTTGCAACAGTCCTGCGGGTCTCTAATGTTCCGCTTTGACTCTCTGACAGATATCACACTTGGTGATGTAGCTTCCAATTTCTCTCTTCATCTTGTGCCACCAAAATTGCTCCTTCAAATCCTGATACATCTTCGTTCCTCCGGGATGGATAGAATAAAGAGTATCATGAGCTTCTTGCATGATAACTTTCTTCAGCTCCGAATATGCTAGCACACAGATACGTCCTTTGTACCACAAAACTCCTTCTTCGTCTTTGGTGAATCTAGGTACCTTTCCTGTACCGATACGACGCTTGATTCCGTCGATACTTGCATTTCCCTTCTGGGCTTCCTTAATCTGACTGATCAAAGTGGGTTGAAGTTCAATGCTAGCTAAAAATCCTTTGCTAACTAGCTCAGTTCTAAACAGCTCCAACTCTTCATGTAAACTTGGCTGGCTCTCTTTGATCATGGTGTTTAACCTACATGGCAATCTGCTAAGAGCATCCGCTACCACATTGGCTTTGCTGGGGTGATAGTGAATATCCAGGTCATAATCCTTGATTAACTCTATCCATCTCCTTTGCCTCATATTCAGCTCCTTCTGAGTGAAAATATACTTCAAGCTCTTGTGATCCGAATAAATCTCACAGCGGTTACCCATAAGGTAATGACGCCATGTCTTCAATGCTAAGACTACAACTGCTAGTTCAAGATCGTGGGTAGGGTAGTTCTGCTCATGCTGCTTCAGTTGTCTTGACAAATATGCTATGACTTTGCCTTCTTGCATCAACACACATCCGAGACCAATCTTGGATGCATCACAATACACATCAAACGACTTCTTGATATCTGGCATAATCAATATTGGGGCTGAAATCAATCTCTTCTTGAGCTCGTGGAAACTTGCTTCACATTTGTCGGTCCATTCAAACTTCTTGTCTTTCTTCAACAATTGGGTCATGGGTCTTGTGATGCTAGAAAATCCTTCTACGAACTTGCGGTAATATCCCGCTAATCCGAGAAATGCACGGATTTGGGTTTGAGTGGTTGGGGCTTCCCATTCTTCAACATCTCCGATCTTGGCGGGATCAACAGCGACTCCTCCTGCCGACACAATATGTCCGAGGAATCCTACTTCCTTCAAATAGAATTCACATTTGCTAAACTTGGCATACAACTGATGTTCTCTCAGGGTTTCAAGGATGATTCTCAGATGTTGCTCATGGTCTTCTTCTGACATGGAGTAGATAAGAATATCATTGATAAACACAACGACAAACTTATCTAGAAAGTTCATAAAGATCTTATTCATGAGATTCATGAAATAAGCGTGCGCATTGGTTAATACAAAAGACATGACCGTATACTCATACAATCCATATCTGGTGGTAAAGGCGGTCTTTGGAATATCAGTTGCACGAATTTTGAGTTGGTGATAACCAGTCCTAAGATCAATTTTAGAGAACACTCTGGCACCAGTCAACTGAAAATAGATCCTCTATCTTGGGCAGTGGGTACTTGTTCTTGATGTTTACATCATTCAGCTTCCGATAATCTGTGCACAAACGGTTGCCTCCATCTTTCTTATCGACAAAACAGAACTGGTGATCTCCATGGCGATGCGCTTGGTTGAATCAAGCCTTTCTCCAGCATAGCATCAAGCTGCTTCTTCAGCTCCACTAGTTCTGATGGGTTCATGCTATAGGGTCTCTGAGCTATGGGTCCAGTTCCAGGGATTAGTTCAATAATGAACTCAATATCCCAATCTGGGGGCATACCGGGCAATTCATCTAGGAATACGTCGGGGTATTCATAGACTACTCTGACTTGGTCTATGGTGGGTAGGGCTAGACTCTTGTTGCATTTGAACTGACGGGGCAAGGTTTCAGATATATGCTCTACTATTACTCTAGAGCTACTGGTCATGGTGATGGCTTTCTTAGCAGAGTCGATCAATCCTTTATGTTTCGACATCCAATCCATTCCTAGTACTACTTCCAAACCTTTGGTTCCAAGTACTATTAGATTAGCATAAAAATCTATCCCATGGATTCTGATAGGTACTGCCTTGCAAATTTTTCTAGCTTTGGTGGTTGAACAAGGTATTTGAACTATCATGACATGCTTCAAATTGGTTGGGTGAATCTTACTAGTGCATGCAAATTCTTCCATACCAAACGAGTGCGATGCTCCATAATCAAACACACTCTTGCTAATTCTGAGTTAACAGAAAACATACCTAGCAAGACATCTGGCGCTTCCTGGGCTTCTTCAGCGTTCATGTGGAACAGATGGCCATTGCGGTTGAGCGAATTCCCGGGGGCGAATCTTCTTCCGGGTTGAACACGGCGTTGCTGCTGAGTGGGGGCATTCACATTGGTGGTGGTTGCAAGCTTCTTGGGACACTCGTTGGAGTAGTGACCCTTCACTCCATACTCAAAACAAGTAACCTGAGACTTGTCTTTGGCTGCAACAGGCACACCATTGCTTCCAGTCCTTGGGGCAGTATTGCTGTTGTTGGACTTGGGCGGTGCACGTTGAAGTTGTTGGAGTTGCCAGGGTTGTTGTTGTGATTTCCTCCGCTACGGTTGGGGTAGCTTGGATGGTTCATCGGGGGTCTGTTGTTCCTTGGGGCATATCCTGCAGATGGGTTGGGGCGATACTTCTGGTGACTGTTGGATCCACTCTGGTGCATCATTCTACGCTTGCGATTGTTGTTGGCTTGGTTGATCTTTCCTTCCATCTAGATGTCAGAGTTGACTAGCTCTTCGAGATCATCAAAACGGATGTTGATTAACACCGTTTGCATCTCATCATGCAATCCATTCAGGAATCTCTCCTTCTTCTTGGCTTCAGTGTTGATCTCATCAGGTGTGTACCTAGCGAGAGACAGGAATCTGTCGCGGTACTCTACTACAGTCATCCTGCCCTGCTTTAGCTCTTTGAACTCATCTCTCATTCCGGTGACTAAACCTTGTGGCACATGGGTGCGGCTAAACTTGGTCTTGAAATCTTCCCATGTCATCACTTGACCATGGTTCATTGTATGGGTGCTGTTCCACCATGCTCTTGCATCTCTTGCCAGATAGTGGGTGGAAAACAGAACTTGCTCATTGGCATCAACTCTTGCGACTTCTAGGTTATTCTCCATGGTCTGTAACCAATCATCTACATCTAGTGGGTCTTCAGACTTGCTAAAGATAGGGGGATTGGTATTCTGGAAGTTTTTAAGATTGGATCCCTGATGATCCTGATTTCCATGGCCTTGATTGTTGTGGGCCATCTGAGTGATCTGCTGCAGGGTAGCTAGGTTGGCTTGGCGTTCTGCTCGATTAGCTTCACGGTCGGAAACTAGCATTTGCAGAATCCGCAGCATTGGGTCCTGCGATGAGATGCTTCCTCCGGGGTTTCCACAAGTCATCTGAAGATTGAGAGAGATAAAGGGGTAAGAGGGAAAGTTCTAAGGTTCATGGTGTTGTTTTCAAAAGCTAAAACTTTGAGTTTGACTCAGGTTTGGCAAACTAACACTTTTCATTCATTCATTCAAGCAAAGCACACGATACAAACACACACACTACCGCAAAAGGAAAACAGATGGTTTTAAGAACCATTCTGTGAGCTAAGATACAATGGGACCGATACATCTCACTCCTACGATAGTGATCAGGTGCATCTACTCATCATCGATGAAGTTAGAGTCATCATCGTCTGTGTAGAAGTCCATGGCATCATCCTCCAGGTAGTCATCATCATTGCTGAGGTACGAGTGAAGATCTCCTTGGATGTATTCACCTTCTTCCTCTTCTTCTTTGGCTGCAAGCTGAGCTTCTTGCTCCTTGATGGTCTTCTCGAGGTCGTCCACCTTCTTGCAAAGACGGTCGATGGTGCGATCCTTCTTTGCGCATTGACGACGAAGTGATTGACGATCCTTGACAAGAAGTGAGAAAGTTTGGGCTTTCTGAGCGGCAATGGCAATGTTGTGGTTGGCGTACTCTCAAGCATTGTCCAATTCCTTCTGCCTATCGTACAGTAGGAAATCAAGGTTCTCCACTTGGTGTCTCATCTCCGGGTGACTTGGCATCTCCAATGTCATTCCCATAGAATCATGCCTTGCATAGTGAGCAAAGCGAGTTCCCTGGATCAAGTTGACGTTCTGTCCGCAAAGACGGGCGAGAGCTTCATGCATTGCCTTGGCTAATCCATCTAGCTAGTTGTTCTCTCTCTCACAGTGAATTGAATCTTCTCCGAAAGGGGTGCTTCCATCTTTCCTCGAAGATCAGCAACTATTAGCCATTGCAAATCTCCTCCTGGGGGACCATTGAGTTGAGGTCCGAAGAATTCTGGATCAGGGTGCTCCAAGTACTCAGACAGTGCATCAAGATCCCTCTCAAAGATCAGTTGGCCTCCGTTGCCCAACTGGTAGAACTTGCAATACTGAACTTCCATCTATAAGAATTTAGGATGAGTAAGTTAGTGAAGTGATCAAGTGTGTCAAATTTTATGTAGTAATGTAAGAATTTTGGAGGAACATGAATTTTTGTGAAAGAATCTCAAGGGTAAGAGTGGAAATAGGTTTTCATAAATACTCACTTCCTTTGTTTTTGAAACTAAATTTTTGTTCGAACGTCCATTCTAACTAGGGTCTCCTATGGTCAGGATGGCTCTGATACCACCTTGTCAACACCCGGATTTTTAATCCCAAATGCCTGTTATGCCATACATCGCAATCCCAGGATTACCATTTTTGCGAGACATAACAGATTGGATATCACTGTACATCATCCATTACAAACCATAATAAGGTCTTACACAAATAAAGGATCTCAGGATCCAGTCTTAATACAACAAGCAACGGGATAAATAATAAGTGTAGCGGTGGGGTCCATCTTCAGTGTCACAGGCAATGCTGACGATGGGAGATAGTTCGAGTTATCGTAGCCATCCTGTTGTCCTTCCTCTTGGTAGTCCTCTTCATAGTCTAGCCACAGGAATAGCCAGGGACAAATCCATGAGTACTCTTTAAGTACTCGCAAACTATCACTAACAAGTAAGGTAGTTCTAGTAGGAATGCTAAACTCTAAGTTTATTTGCAAGGTTAAGTTCGAAACCTAAGCTGAGTTTAGAAGTAAAGAAAGATAAAATAAAGTTCTAGAATCACTTAAGTGGGAAACTAGTTTTCATGTTCACAACTCTGTTGTGGTCAAGTCAAAGTCACCATTCATTTCATAAGTCATTTTGAAAACATCTAACGACGGAACAATATGGCCACTCCAACTCTCCATGACCGCGGACACGGCTATTCGAATAGTTTGACACTCTGCAGAGGTGGTACACTTTCACCACAAAATTTGATACATCCGTCAGGGATAACCCTGAATCATCATACTTAGTATGCGGATAATCAATCATAACCTTTCAATTACACACCCTAGTATAAGCACCTCTCCTATGAGCTTGGCCTCCCAGCCATGGCCATCTGCCATCCTGGGCACTCCATAGGTGGACAACATTGAGATGTAGCCTCAGCTCAAACCTCTCCCGCGAGGGAACCCATACTAATGCATATAAACTTCCGGCTAAGCCTTACCCCATTCAGGTATTGTGGTTGTATGGTAAAATTGGAATGGTATCGCATCCGAACCCAACCATCAGTTTTTATAAAGGGCTAAGGCTCATGCCTCAACATTTACATTATCATAAACCATTTGTGTTTCTCAACACATGTCAAAACTTCTCAATGGAATGACTCATCACTCCAAGGTTTTCATAATCATTTTCACCAGGTATTCCCATCTAAAGTGATCAAGTTTTATGCTTAACACTAGTAACTAAAGTTAAGAGTGTTCACTAATGAGGGATACTAATATCAATTTCATGCTATAGAATGACATCTAAGTCTAACTAGATAGGCCAAGTTTTATACTCTTTATGCTATCTATAAACAAAGTAAAGAACTTTGGTGAAGTAAAAGGAAGTAAAGCTTGCAAGTAAAAACTTGGGATTGGTATAATCAAAATGTATAACCAAGCATGCCTATTGAATCTTGCTTAGGTTAACTTGCATCTAGTGATGGCTTGCTAACAATAGCTTGCTGAGTTTACTTGAAGTGTTAGGCTTGCCTTGAGTAGTGAAGTGGTTGAAATTCTCCTCATCTTCTTCGGGGTAGAACTCCTCCTCCTCGTAGACTTGGTCGGTACTATCGTCAATAAATACATACGGAATACACAATCACCAAACAATACTTAACTAGTCTATTTAGCACACTAAGGCACACACTTGATGATCTAGCATCATCAAAACATCACAAGATTTAATGAACTAGTTTCATTTATTTTATTTGAGAAAAGTAATTTCTACTCATTGAAAATAACTAAAATTTAATATTCTACAATTAAAATATGGGATCATGTGGACACATGTCATCACCACATATTCTAATACATGGGAATGTGATTTAAATGTTTGATCATATTTTAATAAGTTTAAGTTTATCATTTTAATGATTTAAAGTGACTAGAAATGCCTATATAGCATTATTTTGGTAGTAGTCCAAAGTCACTGCATGCAAACCTAAATATTTTTACATATTCAGATAGGTATGGTCAAATGTTATTTTTGAGAGTTGGAATCAACTCAAAAGCTATTATGGTTGATTTTTGAAAAATGTTTGAACGTGGAAAAGTCTCTGCCTTGTTATATTTTGTAGGTGTGATCTCTAACTCCAATTGATTTAAATCCAATAGGCTTGGATAGAGATTTTAATTATCTTTCCAACAAAATTAGAATCATGCCATTTGGATTTGTATAACTCCCTAAATTGATTTTTAAACTAGTGGACAGAAACTAGATTAACTCTAAATAGAAAAACCAAAGTTTGAATTCTAGGGCCAGCGCGGGAACACTAACGGGCCGGCCCAGTTACACTCCACGACGCAGAGGGCAACTGACAGGAGGGGTCCACATGTCAGCGGCACAACTTAACGTGAAGCGGTACGGGGCGATGTGGGTCGTGCGATTAGAACTGAGATCGATAGTGGTGGTTCATCGTTGACGACGAACAGGTCGCCGACGAGACTGAACCCTAGCGACTCGGTGGGGGTCGATTGGGGGCTTACCAAGGCTCCAGCTAGCATGGCGATGGGGCGATCGAACGTGTGGACGATGGCAGACTCAGGCGTGGTCGCGACGGCTCCTAGGATGGACAAAATCGACGACCCCCTTTCTCCTCTGCTGCGGCGAACTCCGGCGCAATTCCGGCGAACGGTGGCTCGAGTGGCTCCGGGGATGGTGTGAGAGACTCAGTGGGAGGTGGGGAGTGTTGGAGTGTGGCAATGGAGGCTGGGGGAGGGCTCCTTATATAGGTCGACGAGGGAACCATGCGGCATGATGGTGAGCTCGTCGGTGACGCTGGTACAGAGGGCTAAAGGCATGGGCGGGGTAGGCGGATGGTGCGCTGCCTCCTGGCGGTTAGCTACGACGTAAAGGAGACGCTAGGGGCAGTGGCATTTGGTCGGGAAAGGGCGATGCTCTGCATGGCAGAGGCGGTGCTCGACGCGGCATGTGGTGGCTGCTGGTCATGCGGCGGGGTAAGGGCATGTCCTGGAGCATGCTGGGGTTAAGGCGGAGCGGCGCGTGCAAGCTGGGGTCGAGGCGCAGCTTGTGCTGGCTTGTCGAGGACGGCGCTCTGGCATGCTCCGTGCATGGTGCAGAGGCTCGGTGCGGGGGCTATCTGCGGTGGTCTAGGGGCTGGCAAGGCTC
Source organism: Avena insularis (assembly GCA_023614405.1). NCBI lineage: Eukaryota > Viridiplantae > Streptophyta > Magnoliopsida > Poales > Poaceae > Avena > Avena insularis. The sequence continues at coordinate 128,099,574 of CM042688.1, forward strand.
GGGAAAGGGACCGTGGCCGATGGTGCTATCACGCCTACCTCCCTGGAGCGGCGGAAGAGGGCGGGGCATGCTCCTGCGACATGGGCATGGTTGGCCGGTGATTAAGGCATTGGGGTGGTGCGACACTGCTGCTGGGGGCTAATGGTAGCTCTATGATGGCTTGGTTAGAGCTAGGGGACAAGGGAGAGTAGAGGGGACAGGATTGAGCCAAATGGCTCGACAAAGCATTGATCAACAATAGTGTTAGTTAGGTAGATTTTATTTGCCTGCCAACTGTTCGACACAATGGCCGCATGAAGAAAAATTTTGAATTTTGAAAAGATATTTGGTGGAGGTGTTAGTCATATGCTTAAGCATCTATGGTTGCTGGGGATTGTTAAATTGAACTCATTTGAGTGATTTTTGAAAAAGTGGGATCTATGTACTTGATTCCATTTTCAAATGCAATTTAAATTTAGTGTTTAAATGTTCTTGTAAGATTTCAAAGTGGGCCTTGGTAGATCATTACTTGTAATGGCAAGGGGTGCAAAGATTCATAATTGTTTCTGTTTGAAAAAGAGTGCTAGGAACACCTAAAGTGACCTAGTGGATTAAAATGGCAAAAGTGACCATTTCCATTTATTAATCTTATTTGCTTTCTTTTTCTTTGGAGTTTGTTTTTAAATGATCTAGATGATGTGGAATGAATCTTTGAATCATTTTACAACCATTATAACAAGCAAACATGGCAATTGCAAAAAATTCCGTATTAATGCAACACACATATGCATTCTTATTTATTTTAATGATAAAAGTTTTTGTTAACCCTAAATTGGGTGATTTGGATCTTGATAACCTTGATTAAATATTTGGGATGTTACATCTCTGATAAATAACCAATAGCGGGACCTGGAGATCCATAATGGCTCCCACATATTCAACGATGACTTCATGATCGAAAGAACCATTAACATACGATACCGATTCCCTTTGTCGCACGATACTTTACTTATCCGAGGTTCGATCATCGTTATCTCCATACCTAGTTCAATCTTGTTAGCGATAAGTACTCTTTACTCATACTCTGATGTGATATCCCTTGTGACCTATTCACATGCTTGCAATAAAATTGGATGACACTCCACCGAGAGGGCCCAGAGAATATCTATCTGTCATCTGGATGGACAAATCCCACTCTTGATCCATGCGCTTCAATCCATACTTTTAGAATACCCAATGCCACCTTTATAACCACCTAGTTACAAAGTGGCGTTGGATGTCATCAAAGCATTCATCCTGTGTTGATGATTAACATGATCTCATGGTCGAAGGATTAGGTAACTATGTATTTAAAAAGCTTGTAACAAAGTGAACTTTATGACTTGATCTTATTTTATGCTTAATATGAGTGTGTGTCCATCACATCATTCTCCTAATAATATGATCTTTTTATTAACAACATCCAATGTCCATGATCAGGAAACCATGATCATCTATTAATCAACAAGCTAGTTCAACAAGAGGCTTACTAGGGACTCTTTTATGTTTATAAAACACACAAGTATTAATGTTTCCTCTTAATACAATTATAGCGTGGGATGCAAACATTTATCATAAACATAAAGATATAATAATAACCACTTTATTATTGCCTCTCGGACATATCTCCAACACGCGACCACCCTGCAGGCTTCCTACCGTCCGTGCCCCCGTGGTCCTGACCTTCCCACGCGATGGAAGGCCGATAAGGCTCACAAAGGGGGGCCACCTTCGTAGGCGAGGCTTTGTCTCTACCAAAGGGACCACGACAGTGGCGGCCAGAGAAGACCGCAAGAGGGAGTTTTGTATGTTAGGGTCGGGGCCTCCGGATTCGCGTGCCCACGTGCGGACGATCCATGAGGTGGATGGGGAGGGGCGGAGGCAGGGTGATCTGGCAGGCGGTGGCCTAGCGGCTAGGGTTGGGGTCGGGAGCCCTTGGTGGCCTCGATAGGGAAAGAGGGCGTGTATATTGCAAATATAAAAGTATCCTGTGTGGAGGGAACTCCAGTGAGAAACTCCAAGAAGGGCCTCCTATGTGGAGGTTGCAAAGGGCACCATATTTGCACCTCACTTGGCCGCCGACTCGGTCATAGATACGGTGGCAATTACGGCCAGCGTGTGATGAGCTCATTGATGCAGCAGGAGGTGGTCACACTGCCTAAAAAATCAAAGAAGAACTGGCTGCTTCAAGCCTCCCCCACGCCACCATGGCCCGACAGAGGGAACACACTAGCACAAAACTCATTCAGGGAATTTCCCTGAGAGGGTTCGACCTTCTTACCATGAGGCTTGGCAGAAACCCAAGCTCGAGACCTAGTGGTGCTGTGTCGATGCACCAACACGGGAGGCTATCCCCTACCACCACCAGATCGACGAGCAGAGCAGTTTTCCCCTTTCTCTCCCTCGCCACCACGATAGGCTAAGAGAATAAGAAGAACCACCGCACCGCAGAAGATGAAGGTGGCCATACCACAAGGACATACCTTATTTGTGGATATGTTGGAGCTACATCACGTCGTCTCCTGCTTCAACCACCGAAGCATGACAGAGGAACATGATCTGTTCGAGATGCATTGGGTCCGGTCAGGGGACACCAACGGCCTACTCCAAACTCCCAGCAAAAAGCCGAAGGACCTAGACCTAATATCTATAGAGGGAGGAGGGCCTCCCCTCTCCCCTTCATTCCGGCCGACGAGGCCGCCATAGGAGGGGGAGAGGGGAGCCGGAAGACAAGAGAAGACTCTCAAAGCTCCTGGCGCGAGAGCAGTGGAGGGGGAAAGCGGTGTGAGCATTTCAAACACACACCTCAATGATCACTTTATTTATTTCTCGGGGCACCTTACACGAGTACACTCACAAATCATACGTATTTAGAAAAAACATCTCCGAGTGAGAGTATGAAGCCCACGGCCATAAGTTATGAGAAGGTGCGTTGAAACCAAATTCAGTACTCCCTCCTATCCAAATTAATGTTCTTTGATTTGTCTAAATTTAGACGTATCTAGTATTAAAATATAACTAGGTACATTCGAATCTAGACAAATCTGAGAACATTAATTCAGAGGTAATAGTACAATACCAATTTTATATAACTTAATTTATGAGAAGCCTCTTCCGTGGTTGATGAATTAACCATAAATATGAGAAAAATACCCAAAATATTCCACAAAATAGACATGTGGCCTCCCAGCCTCGTGTTTTTTAGGGTTCAACAGTAGGGGAAATCCCCACTGCAATTTTTTCTTTATATATATTAAAATGTCAAGAGAGTTACATCAAGATAGTACATAATTACATTCAACAATGAGGGAAAAGTTAGATTAGCTCTGAGCTAACTCTAAACTTAGCCAGTCTTTGAAGTTTTGGGAGTATTTCCCTTTTACTCTGTAGGCTATCCATCTAAGCTCATGGAAATAGATTGTCTTCCATGTTTGCATGTTTGGACTTTGTTCTTTGAAGATCTTGTTATTTCTGCAGATCCAGATGCCCCAGGCTGCAACAATGATTATCTTCATTGCAAAAGGGACCTTTAGTTTGTGCTTGATGTCAGAAAAAGCTTCAAGTACCGAGAGATTCGCTGTTCTTGTGGGACAAATAAAACCCCAGCAATGTGAGGCAAAAGGGCAATCAAAGAACAAGTGAACCAGAGTTTCTTCATTAGTATAGTTCATGATTGCGCAGTTGTAAGAAGGCAGAGTAATTTTTTTCTTCCAAGTAGATTCCTTATGTTCAGTCTATCAAGCAATAGGAGCCAAAAGAAGAACTTGTGCTTGGGTTGGCAGGAGGATTTCCAGATCCAGGAAAAATGGGGAGGGGTAGGAGTATGTCCAATCATGGAAGAAGTATGCCTTTTTGACAGAGAAAGTTTCAGATCCCCAAATATAGCTCCAATTATCAAATTGGCCATGTTGAAGAGTGTCTTGACAGATTTCTTCCACTATTATAAACTCTGAATAAGCTTGCTGGGATAAAGGTAAGTGGAAATTATCCTCCGGGAATTCTGTCTGAATAAAGTCATGGACATACCTGTTTGTGTTTTTGCAAAGTATAGGAGATGTGGGAAACTCTGTTGCATACATTCTTCATGCCACAAATCAGTCCAGAAGAAGGTGGTTTTCCCAGAGCCAATATTACATCTTGCCATGGCTTTATAAACATCAATAAGCTTCAGATGTTCTTTCCACCAGAAAGATCCTTCTAGACTTCTTCCAGGAAGTTTCCCATCATTGTAATATGTGTTCTAGATGAGATGCACCCAAGGTATGTCATGGTGGTTAAAGAACTTGTCCATATTTTTTAGGAGAAGAGCATTGTTTTTAATATTAAGGTTAAGCACTTCTAATCCCTCTTGGTTTTTTGGTCTGCATATTTTAGTCCATGCAACCAGAGCATTTCCTTTTGCTTGGATATCATGAGTTTTTTCCTCCAAAGGCAGTGTCTTATATATTTGATGATTTTATCTTTAATAGCAATTGGTACATCCATGCAGCACATGTAAAAGAGTGGTAGGGAAGTCAAAACAGATTTGCAAGTTGCAGTTTTCCTCCATAGTTTAAAAATCAGCAATGCCACATAGTCTTCTTTCTACTCTTTGGACAATGGGAAGGAAGTGTTCAAGGGAGGGTATAGTCAGGCTTAGGGGCAATCCCAGGTAAGTGAAAGGTAGACTCCCACTCTGGAAGCAAAGTGTGTTACCAAAATGAGACAACCTCGCTTGATCTAAATTGATTGGCATCATGCTGGACTTCATGTAATTAACTTCAAGACCAGTAGAGATAGGAAAAGTATGCACAAGAGATTTTAGACATAGAAGTTGTTTGGAATCATCTTTCAAGACTACCAGAGTGTCATCAGCGTATTGGATCACTAGGAAATCAGGGCAAGAGGGGCAATTCAAAGGTGGTGATAGGATACTTTGATGTATTGCTTTGTTTAGAATAGATTGAAGCAAGTCATCAGCTAGAACAAATAAAAGTGGGATAAGGGATCACCCTGTCTAACTCTTCTTCCGCAATATAACTTTTTCCGAGGTACACCATTTAGAAGGATAGCAGAGGTGCCATATTCAAAAATCATTTCCATCCAATTAATCCATTTAGGACCAAATACTCTGGCTTTTAGAATACTTATAATGGTAGAGTGTTCAATCTTATCAAAAGCCTTTTCAAAGTCCAATTTAAGTATTACAATTTCCTCCTTAGACTTATGGCACTAAAAGAGGTACTCAAAGGCCCACCCAAGACAGTCCTGAATGGATCTTTTCTTGAGAAAACCATACTGATTTTTGTGGACAAGCTTCAAAATGATTTTTTGTAGTCTATTTGCCAACATCTTGGTGATAATCTTTAGGACACTATTTAGGAGTGAAATTGGATGAAAGTCAGCAGGTGTAACTGGGGTCTCAGTCTTAGGAATTAGTGTGATCAAAGAGGGATTGATACTTTCCATGGAGATATTCCCTTCATAAAATTCCAACATGAGCTATTTGATATCATTTCCAATAATAGACCAACAATTTTTAATAAATTCATTGTTGAAACCATCAGGTCTAGGAGATTTATCATTGGGGAGATCCCTCATCACATCTTCAATTTCCTTATCATAAAAAGGAACTTCAAGGGAAGAACTAGTTTCACTATCCATACCATCCCCATAAAAATCAGCCAGGTTAAAGTGCATTTTGAGCTTACCAGAGGTTCCAAGCCTATCTTTGAAAGCATTCCATAGTAAATCTGCTTTGTCATTATGCTCATGTACTTCTTGATTACTTTCATTTTTCAGCATAGAAATGTCTGTAGCTGATAGTAGCTTTTGAGTGGATTTTTTTTGTATTTTCATCACCCAATTTTACCCACTTGATTTTCCGTCTTTGTTTCCAATAGGCATTCTGATTCTGAAGCAAAGTTATGACATGTGCCTTGACCATATATCTTAAATTCCATTCATTCTGATTTTCCGTCTTTGTTTCCAATAGTCTCATTTACATTACTAATCAAGGACTTAAGGCAGGGGAGCTTTTTTGCCCAAAGTTTGGGGCATCTTCTTACATTTTTAGTTTAGCATTAATTCTTTTAGCACTATCACTGTATCCAACTGGTATATTCCAGGCATTTTGAAAAATTTGTTTGAAGTCACTATCTTGTAGCCAGTAGTTTTCAAATCTAGAAATCTAAGCTTTGGGAATCTTAGTGCCATTAGTAATGACACAAGGCAGGTGATCAGAAGTGGGCTTAGTTAGTGGGTAGACAAAGGCGGAAGGGTAGTTTTGGGTCCAAGAGCTAGAAGTAAAGAACCAATCCAGCCTTTCAAGCAAAGGGTCTTTTTGCATATTACTCCAAGTGAACTTCCTCCCCTTAAGAGGTAGCTCAAGTAATCCCAAATTGCTAATTGCTTCATTAAAAAGTAGCATTTTATTAACATCTCCCCCTCATGTGTTTCTATCAACAGGCTTTCTGATGAAGTTGAAATCACCCAAAACTAGCTAGTCCAAGTCATCAGGCATATCAATGTTTGTAAACCATTCTAAGAAATCAGCCTTCTTATCAGCTTGATAGGGCCCATAAATGTTTGTCAGGACCCAGGACTCATTAGATAATTTAAAGGTGAAGCTGACAGATAGAGAGAATTCATTTTGGAAGGCTACCTATCCAGTAAAAAGGGGACTAATCCAAATAATGATAACTCCTCCAGAAGCACCAATAGAGGGCAATAACATGCTTTTTAGGTATTTGTGGTAGATCAACATATGAATCCACCCAATCAGAGCAATTCAAATAGCAGACTAGGAAGATAATCCATAGTAGATTGATAGACAAATGGTCCATGTAGCACACTGAATACTTAGTACAGTACCAAAGGATTGGATCCACAAAATAACTTAAATTCTGATACATTAGGAAACTTATTTTGGAGATTTCTTCTTGGCTTGCTGTCCACATGTCCCAACAACCAAAGATTTATTCTTGCCACCTTGTGGAATGCTTGAAGTCTCACCCTTCTTTGCTCCTCCCTTTCCAGGAGCCTTGCCAGCAATCTGAGAGGTGTTGTTTCTCTTTTGTAGTTTTTTCTCTAAATCATCTTCCTTGACCTTACAAAAAGATGTAGCAAGATTTTTAACCACCTTAGTGTTAAGACAAGGTGGGGCAGCATTGCAAGTTAAGCAATTCACATCAGAACAATTTGCATGAATTTTAAAGCCACCATTTAATTCCTCAATTCTAGGACTCCTCACCTCTGAATCCACTAGTGGTTCTTTTCCTCTCCTTTTTTGGTAGGTGAATTTGGAGAATCAGTAGGAGTGCTGCCCTCAACAGTGAAGCAGCGGGGAGCCATCTAACCAACACATTCATTAGGGATTATGAATGTAATAGTATTTTCTTCTGCAACTGGTTCTTTAATAATATCCCAGAGAGATGAAGCAAGGATTTTTTTTGCCCAGTTAAGTTTTTCAGGTGTAATGAGCATGAGGGTGATGAAGTTGAACCAACTTACAGGGATGCCACACTTGCTGATGTCCTTGGAAGAAGAGGGCTTGCTGATATGAGGAGCAAAGAATCTATCCCATATGTCCATACCTTACTTGGTGAAAGTTTGCTTAGTAGCCTGCACATCAGCCAAGGAGACAAAAGGTGTTCTCACCATGCCAACCTCAAGGTGAGATTCATTGGGTGAAAGCAAATTGGAATCCTCCAACATCCATTCGTTAGTTCCATTAGCATTTGCTTCTTCACTTTGCATGTTAGCTTCCTCCTGCTCATCAGGGTAGTTTTGAAAAATGTGCATGAGCCCTTCCCCAATACCAACCTCCTGAATGTTTAGATTGACTTGCTATTCCACCACTTGGTCCACTGCTACATTTCTAGAACTATGGTCACTATCAGATGCAACATTCTCAACCTGAATAGATCCAGTGACAACGCTATTGGCCTCTTGAGGTGGCAAGTTGATGTTGTCCTCAGGTATTTCCTCACCAGCTTCCTGAATTGGCCCTTGGACAGGTGCAACCTCATTATTTACTGCCCAATGATCCCAGCCACCAGCCTCTCCTTTAGGTTGAGGTGGTGGAGGTGGGGGGAGGGACAAATTGCTGACCCAGGTCAGGCACAGGGTGTGGGTCAATTCCATCATTAGGCAGAGGGTATTCATTAGGGGGGCCACCACCAAGCATGTTGCTATCAAGGAGCTCCACAGAGAAAGTCCATGATTCAGACTCAGCACTATCTCCAATGGTGAATCTAACACTCTTAGAGATGTCGAAAAAATCAGTTACTCTCACTTTGGCAATTATTCTACCTTTATGATTAGGATCCCTTTTCCACAGAAGTACTTTACCAATGTAAGAGAAAACAGAGTTTAGATCATCAGTGTGCCAATGATCCAAAGGGGGACCAACCAGCATAACCCAACATTCATTGTTAAACTATGCTCTGTGCCAGTTTTCACCATCATTGTGCTTAACAAAGGATACAATAACATCTTGGAATGGAATAGGACTAGCATTAATCAATCTCTCTCTGTCACTTACATTGTTGAACTGCACGTAAGCAGAACCAAACATACACACTTGGATGTCCCTAAAACCCAGTCCGACAGCATTGTGAAGAAAATCCATGAGGACATCTCTGATATTCATGAATGGAACTGGACCAGGGGGAAGCTGATGAATTGTAGCAATGGAATATTGTTCATGTGCACGGGGACGGTGCGACACAACCACCCTCTTGACTCGCGGCTTCCCTTCGACGTGCATAATCTGGAATCCATGGGGCAGGAAGGGCTTTGGATTGATCAGAATGTTGGCCATTGGGGCAGCAGTTGCCGCCAGCGACGAGCAGTGTGGGGAGGTTAGGGTTTGTCCAGGCGAAGAAGTTGAGGAGACAGGGTCCTCTGAATTTCTTTTTTAGTGAAAAAGAGTGAAATCCTTCCGACTAGTAAATACTCTAGGCTACGTCTGTGAGGCTGGTACGTGGGCCTTGATACATGATAATTTTGAGATGTTATAAATCTCAAATCCAACTTCCCTTGATACGACCGAGAATCTAAAAGTTCTGTCTTGCAAAAGTCTAACTTGGAATGTTGAGGCAGAGCCTCCAAGGCAAGATTAATGAGCTACCCCGATAGTATGAATATCTAGTTTAAAATTTGCTCTTCCAAAAGAATAAACTAGAAAAAGGCCTTCTTCGGAGACCGCCATCAAAGTTTAAGTGATATCCGAACTTTCTGCAAATATGCAATTCAAAATCTTTTCCACTAGAGAAATCTAGGACAATGGCTTTGGAAGTAGGCTCAGACTTAAAGCTTCGTTTGCTCGAATCCAAATCAGAATGCGGGGCATTGGAAGTAGGCTCTAACTTAGGATTTTGTTTGCACAAATCAGAAAGCGAGATACCCTGAATTTGATCACCCAAAACCACTCTTTGGACATTCATATGAAGATAGATTCCAGGAGAAATACTTTCATCCTTCAGCAAGTATCTAGCATCAATAATCACATTATTTTGATTAAAAAGGACCAATCTTTTGGCACGAGAGTGAAGGATCAAAAACCGCGGAACTTTCCCCACATCCTTCTTGACTAGAGACGAACACAAAACATGCCATTTAAGATCCATATCTTCATCCGATCTAGAAGAGGAAGGAGATCTACCAAGAAATCCAGAAAAAGAATCCAATAGATATTGGCTCTAGAAAGGTGAGAGGGGAACCTCACCACTGATCCAATGTTGATCTTCTCCCCATTTTAAAGGCATTTGCCCTCACGAGGAAATCCATTGGAGTTGAGCAGAACCAGCCAAGAATCCTTTGAAAGAGCCAAAAATCCTTCAAGAAACTTACCACCAGTAGAGACGCCCGAGTAGGTGACCTTCCAACTTCCACCCGAGAAATACATGAAGGAGAACCAAGAGAACCAAGAGAAGAGGGTGTGCACCAACACCAGAGTTGCGGCGGCGATGACCAGAGGCCTAGATCTCAGATCGCCTAAGGAGCGCCTCATGCCTCAGAAATCGTGCGGCAGAGAGAATGTCCCCCGGAGCCCCCCTCAGCCTCGTGTTGTTATCGCATTCCCAAGTCCACTTAGAGAAAATCTAGCAGTACCCTTAAAACGGCAAAAAGGTAAAAGTACGGCGATTTTACGGGTCCATCCCGAGGCGGTCGATCTAGCAGAGCCCATAAAGCAGCCTGACCCGTAGAAATTTTTTCTGCAGCCCGTAAGCGCACGAGGCACGCCGGTAAAAACCGGCAAGAGTAGCGGAGATGGGTCGAAAACTTCACTGCCGCACCGCGAAACCATAACGCTTTCGACTGCTTTGCCGCTAGCTACCAAAGTACGACGAGCAATTCCATGTGAACCCCCGCAAGATCCGGCGATGTCACGCCGGCACCGCCTATTCGAGCTCGGGGGCGGCCGCTACGGAGGTGGACGAGATGGGCGCCAGCCCCCAAGCGCCTAGCGCCGAGCAACCCCAGCGTCGGGAGGGAAAATTTAAATTTGCAGTTTATGTTTACGGGTAATGATATTTGCGAGCAGTTCTTGATCCCACTTTTAATTTTACGGAGACCTGCATTTCGTGTTTACGGGTTGGCAATTTAAGGGTACTGCTAGAGTAGCTCTTAACCAGTGTTTTGATCCATATGTATCATGAACCCACTGCACAAGAGTCTTGGCCCACCAACCCATTCCAACTGAGATCAACATGAACTTGGTTTTGGACCCTCTCTCCTCAAAAGACTAGCCTAGTAGGAGAGGACACTCTCACCCTTATAATCACCCTTATACGTTGCTTCATGTCTCCTCCTAAAACCGACGTGGGACTAAACCCAACAAAGCCCTCTTCACAAATTGGTCACCATCAGCCCGGTTAACACATATGACTAGCCACCATGAGTACACCTAAGGTTTGTTAACGAGATTCCGCAAACTTGCCTACTCCTCTGGGCATGACTTCGGACGCTCCTCAAAACATGCCACCGGCTCTCCTGCGTGTATGTTGTTATCAAGTCATCATGAATTACAACTAAATGGTGCCCCCTAATTGTATGGGAGGACCAAGGATACAACACGTTTGACACCAACACTACCGGTACTCCCCACACCTATTACAACTCCAAGTCCAAACATAACTCAATCTGTACATAATACTCGACACAAAACATAACAAACTCCATATGAAGAATAGTCTCCACCACCTTGAGTTTGTCCAAATATCAAACTCCCATGTACTCCGCCCTGCTAGAGATCGTAACCTTAGAGAAAAAGAAGGCCAAATCACCATGAGACAAATATAAGTTGCATTGCCATGAAAAATTGCCGCACAACATCAGGATAACTGTCGTACTTTTGTGACGACGAACAAATGCTTTTCGAGCAAAGCAACAAAGATTTCCTCGCTTTTATGGAAGAGATCCGACCATTTTACAGAACAAAACGGCAAAGATCCGACTAAACCCTAGGCTGCTAGGGCTCAGCAGGAGAGAACGAAAAAGAGAGAAACAATACATAAAAATGTAGATGTATTTTTTGATAGATCGATTGGCTGGGATCTCAATCGGCCACGGCCTCGACATATTTATATCTACGACACGCTGGACTTGACGCACAAAATTAGGACTCTGAAGTTAAACCGAATAGGGAATATCCTCCTCAGGTTTGGTTACCATACATATAAAGTTTTATATACTTTGTACTAACCGCTTCAGATTCTAAATATGCTACGAATACTCTTGGGCCTACAATGAAGTAATAAGTTATTCTGGCCACGGTGCTAATCCTACCAGATAATGAAGAGGCCTGCTGCAAATCATACATGGCAGTGATATAGACGTGATCTTCTCCTTTTGGCTCTCCATAACCATGCAAAGCTCCATATATTCGGCCTCAGTGAATAATTTGCTAGGCCTGCTCCACCGATGCATAACTGTATCAGATTCTGACCAGGAGCCTCCAACTTCAGATTAAACAGCAGCCAGTCTAAATATATGTGTGAACCAATAATCTCACTCCAAGCATTTAGACTAATTTGGCCAACAAATACCCAGTAGCCAAAACACACCGTCATCGCTCATGAAAATATGATTCTCCCTGTTACACCGTTACTCACGTGACTTGTATATTTAGCTTGCCATATGAGTTGTGCTAGGACTTATCCTAGGCAGTATCTGTAGCTCGAAACATCTCTTAGTTTGGATAGGACTTGTCCTAGGTCCGGACAAACCCTGTTACAAGTCTTCAACAATTTATTAGTCAATTATCTTGATTAATAATTAAATTAATTTGGCCCATTATACAATCTAACAAGCCAAATTATGCCATCAACAAGTTGTCATTACTAATCACTGCTACATAACAAGCCTTTACACCGGTTGAAGTGGTCCTTCACACATGTTTTATCGAACCATCAGTATGCAAGGGTGGGTGACGGGCATCTATAGCGCACATGGTTTATTTAGCCATCTGCGAAGGGTGAACTTTCGCACACGATGCCAGAAATGAAGCCGCCTGCGAAAAAGTGATAGCTTCGCACACGATTTATGTTCTTATGTTGTGTGCATTTACGCTAGATCGGAGACATTTTATAAATGTTTGGACATGCGTGTTTTACTATGTTCACACGCAGTGAGTTTAACCCAATCCTCTACTGTTAAGAAACATCGTGAATAGTTTTACTCTACGTGAATTTGTGTTGGTACTGACCTATTAGTAGTACGTGCATTCCAACTATACCAGCAACCCATGGAACATTTTATCAAAATAGAAAATTTCAATTATATTTGATTATACATTTGATACACCACATGTATACCAGCATTTCGACGTATATTCGACTGCTAGTTATATGAATGAGTTTTTGTTGGTTATATATTTGTCTCCAGGATAGGTTTCTATGAACATATCTATACTAGACGGATGGGTGAGCTTCGCCTCACCGCCCACAATATGTTTTGGCACGCTGTGGTGAAATCGGCAGTGCCACTATGGAACATATCGCAGTTATTTTCCCCTTTTGGTTTAGTATCATAGAATAAAAGTGCTAGCCACCCGAACTACCGACCAGGACAGCAAAAATGGCAGGAAATCATAAAATGAAACTACTGGTCTCAACTAATAGTCTTTTCAGGAAAAAAACATATCGATTGTATTAATCATGTTTAAATAAAATAAAAGAATAGGATACTCTTCTATACTACTACAATGATGATTACTATAACTGCATTCATGCTCCAACATCACATATCTGGTATGTGCAACAACCACAGATTATGTGTTTTCTTCCCTGCTAATATAAGCTCGTAAGGTGATAAGGTCAAAATGTGTCCAGTTTCTCAGGCTTTATGAATGGCCAGCTTCCTTTTTAAGAAGGAAAGAAAAGGGAAGAAGTGTAGCAGAGCAATGTAGAACAAGTTATCAATACCAAGTTTCATGTTCACATCTCAACAAGTTTAACACAACAGAGGATCAAAATAAATAAGACATGATTTCCCAAAAACACACTTGAAACTAAAACATTTAGCCCCACATTCATGGAAACATCTTCATTAGCATCAATAAATTTATAGCTTACATCTCTAGAGCAAGTAGAGAAACACTCATATCAGAAATGATTTTGAGCTACACATAAAGCTTTCATATAACTAAAGATGTCATGTTGTAGCCATTAACACTTTACTAGATTCATCAGATAGGACTGAACCCCACCCTCCATTGCCATCATAATGTAAGAAGGAACATCGATGTTCCATTTGAGCTTGTGGTCCGCACCATTGAAGTTTCCACATGCCTATTCGGATGATACTCAACATCGCATAAACACAACATATTATGACACTGTCAAGGTGTTCATAATTTCTTGCTCACAACACAAGTGCAAGTGTCTTCTTCAAGCCGACTTCAAAATCATGGCTCCATCTGCACTCCAATATCCTCCAAGTGTAGTTGAGGAGCGGATGATCTTCATCCTTATCTAGTTTGAGGCACACAAATAGAGCAAACAGTATCAAACAAAATTATCTTTAAATATATATATGGTGCACTAGAATCCCCATGATTGTCCATAACTATGGGGGAAATCCCAAGAAAATGCAGTTTGGCATTTCAAAGCATTCATGTTGTCTCCATCTCTTCTTTAGACAATCGAAGTGGACATGGTGGTGAGGCCACCAAGGAGACAGGAAAGGGAAGCCCACCGAGTAGGGAGGCGGGAGGCCACAACCTGGTGGAGGTCACACCACCAGTGTGTAGGAGGTGGTTGAGGTTAGACCCTCACAAGATTCTTGAGAATGGGAGGGAAGATGGTACCAGTCCCTCAGAAATGACACAACATGAAACAGACATGTCCTGGTATGTGTTTTCCCTCCACACAGTGATAGGACCCCATGTAGACCACATCCAACCTCTTGCAGCCATGAGAAGTGGTCTACAGTAGGCCAACAACCAGAGAGCAGAGGCCAAGACGAAGTCAATATAAAAAATGCGTTGGCAGGGCAGGGCGCATAGTTCTTTGCTGGTGTTGCATATTACAGGTATTTCCTGTCTCTCTTGAAGTCCCTATCCAGGCTCAAGCAAAAAAATTAGATAATTTGAGTAGAAAATAGCACTTATTACCTACATTAACTGACCATGTGTGTTTCAGATTGGTATCATCTAGTAGGCATACTCATAGAAAAACTGGAGTATGTTTCACATGATGTAGAAATAATTGGGAGAATCTAGACATGGCCGTAAACTACGAAAATAATGAAATGAGATAATAAGAAGTTTCTCATTGTCGACATAAAAATCAAACAAATATGACACTTTATTTTATTTTCAGAAAAAGGTACTGTTGTATCCAAGAACCAAACTATTGGGATGCAGGTTATATAGCTGCTTCTAAGATACTCTAGCACTAAGCTTAAAAGAATGCACCACAATTGTACTATAAAGAACATTGTTAGCATGTAATATCGTACTCCTTTTTATTTGGCTACATTCTCAGTGATTCACCAATACAATCGATGAGGCAAACATAAATATCAACTTGATATTGCTTCTGAAAAAAGATGATAGTAAAAGTGGAAATCTACTACTCCCTCCATTCAGAAATATAAGACATTTTAGCTTTATGAAATGAATGTATCTAGACGTTTTTTAGTGTATAGGTTCATTCCTGACTTCTATGAACCTATACACTAAAAGATGTCTAGATACATTTGATTCACAAAGCTAAAACCTCTTATATTTGTGAATGGAGGGAGTATGTATATCCTTTCATTATTAGATGATGAAGAATCTAGTTGTATGGACCAAGTTAATCCATAGATCTCTGTTCAATTATAAATAAGAGGTCATCAAATGACTTCCACAAAGATTATTCTTTGATATGTGATTCAAATAATAAATAAAATATAGATCGATGATTTAAATGATACTGAGCCGACTATCTTTCTTTTCAAGGCACATTTATAATGAAAGGCTTAACCAAAATTTATTTTTGAATCTACCAGAGTTTATCTTGAGTGCCTACAATTTTCCCCTTTGATATTAAAACCCCGTTGGAAGTATTGTGCGTCTTGACTATCTATCCACCTTGGCATGGTTAATAACCTATAGCATGCCGGACATCCTTTGCTACATAAACAAAAACATACATAAGTATCTACAAACCAAAGCTTGCTAGACCAGGATGTAATGGTATTGTATAATAAGAGTGTTACTTGTACGGATTGCACAAGAAATATTTGAAGCTTCACACACATCTAATACGAAATGATTTTTGGACACAAATAACTATACATACCTTAGAACGACTAATATATATGAAGTCTGCTGACCATAAAATTTGTTGCATATATGTCTCAAAATCTCATATGTAACTAATTATCATTACTTATACCAGCAATAAACACATATAGATATCACACACGTGGTAGATAATAATGTGACTCAAGTACATATATTTATTCTATACTACCTAGAACCCATCCTTAAGAAAATCCATGCCAACGAACTAATAGAGGGTCATCTGTGCAGTTGAGTAAATGATAACTCAAGTGTATAGGAGGAAAGGATTTTTGTCATTTGGCAAAGTGATCAAATCATTTGCAGAAGCTCCCAAACATTCTCAACCTTATGTTGCATCGGCATAATACACACTTCTCGCTGGTTTGTGCTCCACTGAACTAATTTCGCTCTTACCTAATCGTAAGAAACAAAGATGCAGCTCATGTCCCATGAAAGATCAGATCAATGAAACCAAAAATGCAGGGGTATACCCATCAATGAAGAATAATAGACAACCATAACATAAAAGTCTAATAATATATGTGTGAGTCATTCTTTAGCTGAATATGTATACCTTTAAGTGTTCTTGTTACCTTCCCTCAGATAATGGCATCCGAGCACAAAAAGAAATGCATGCATCATTGTTGGGACTAGCACCACTTGTTACTTCCGACCATGGAAATGGCCAGTGTCGTGCGTGCTACCGCGACATTGACAACAACCACTCATGGGGTGCTAGATCTCGGCCTTGCTGTAGACCCCATCGACATCGGTGAGACAACCAGGGCCACACGCATGCATGCAACCTCTACAACTCCTTATGGGTCACATAGAGGCGAAATGAGCGAGCATCTTCTAGCCAAGAGTAAGCAAGAAAAAATATAGCTGCACGGTTAGCTCTTGAATAAATCAAATAGAATACCTCTAGAGTAATACTATAGTTTCCACAATTTTTTATGAAAACATTCCATTAGTTTTTGGTGCTAGCAAAATCACATAACTTTGCTTAAGAGATCTACTAAGAATGTTCTTCCCTAGTATCTTAAAATTCGTAGCCTTCTCTTAAATCGCTCAACCCAAAGCATCATGAAGTTGTGAAATCAAAACTTGGGGTTGGTTTTTGATTGCCAAATACCTTAAAAAGAGAGGTACGATACAATAGAAGAAAAGGAAATCAACTATATTGTGCTTGAGATACCATTATCCACCCACCATAAGGCGAGCTCCGCCAATGCGTGTGCCTCTACCAACGGTCGATGTAGGCTTGCTGAGACTGTGGGGGATGTTTGCCGCAGGTAAGCTAGAAGGGAGAGGTAGAGGTCGTCTAGAGCAGGTTCGCGACCTTCAATGTCTCAGACCACCACTACTGATCCTGCCCCCACCTGGTGGCCCAGATCCAACACCAGAAGCTAAGCCGACAGAGGTGTGGCTGATGGTGCAGTTTGCCAATGACACCAGCCAGAAACACGAGACAGCGGTGGCCATTTTGCTGAGACTGTGGGGGATGTTTGCCATTTTTAGATGCCACTGACTTTTTAATGATCATATTGAAGGATAAAAGAAATTGTTTAAAACTGCTGAGGTTAATAAGCATTTAGAGCTTTCAACAGAAACTATAAACTATATTCAGTTTTGAAGATGTCACACCAAAAATAATTTCAATCAGAAACACACTCTTTTGGAACATCTACTCTAGAATAGTTTCAACCTAATTCCATCCCTAACCCACCCAAATAAAACTATTTCGGAGACTTCATATCAACTTAGTGAGATAAAAATGAATTTACATCATATTCATGTAATTATAGGTTTTTTCATTCTATACAGTATTTATTTCTCTGAAATTATGATTAAAGGTTGTCTATAAACATCTCAGTGTCATGAACTTATATTTTACTGCAGCTTTTACTTCCAGTGATCACCTTGCATTAATACAAAATCTTTCCGTGTAATATAGTCAGATTATAGAAATGGTCCCGTTTGGTGGTAGCAAGATCTCATGATCTCAAGGATTCTTTTTATCTTCTAGTACAATCTAAAGAATAGTACTACATATTACTCTACATGAATAAGGGGATTATGAAGATTTTTTGGTGCTCTTTCAGCTGTTCCAAAACAAGCAAATAGAAATAAAAGTAGAAGAGTTTGACCTTTTGTCCTATGTGTGGGTCTTCAGTGGTCGGCATGAGAGAGCGATGAAGCGTTTGTAGTAGACTGCGACAAAGGGATATTAGCAGAAGGGCTTGTGCTACAGCTCCTTGGGTGTCATAGCCGTTTCTTCTTCATGGGCTACCCGTTCGAGGGAATGTATCAATAACTTATTCCTCAATTTACGGACATTTCCTAGACGGGTGATGGGCGACACGCCAGGCGAATCGCTGGGCGACTTGCCGGGCGACTCTGCCGTGACCGCGGAATGGCCTATGGGTCGTTTCTGGTCACCGGTAAACGGTGAAGTGGAAGATCATGAGGCGGCGCCCTCGTCCTGTCTACCTAGATATCTCGCTGGGTCTCCAGACGGGGCTTCGATGAGATCATCACGGCGATCAGGTAGGGCAGAGAAGAGAGAGGAGAAGCGTTTTCTGCAGCGGAAGGAGGCACAACGTGCAGCGAGGGAGTGGGCGGTGGTGCAATCACCCACATCGGTAAGAGCTAACGTTTCTTTGCAGGCTCATGGCAGATCACCGCCGGAGCTCCTCCTTCGCCGACCACCGCTGGAGCCGACGATATTCTTTGAAGAGGAGTTCAGACCGGACGAGTGGGTTCAGGTTTTCAGGAAGAAGAGGCTGCAAGCTGTGCATCTCAGGTGCAAGTCCGGCGACGCTTACCACGGTCGCCATGGCGATCAACGGATCACGGTAATTACGGTCGTTTCAAATTTCCGTTTAGATCGGAAGGAAACGGGCATAAGGCCCCCGGTGTTTCCAATGTTGCCGTGGATCGGAACATGGGCCATGAGGGCCCTATTCACGATACCCAGGCTCCACAAATGAAACTGCTAATGTTCAGAAAATTAAGGGGTCATCCCAAACCTATGAGTAGGGTTTTAGGGCTGGCTTGGTCGAATATGACTGGGATAGCTCCTGTGTTTCGCTCTACCCCCTTGTCATCATCATCGCCGCCAGCGTCGGCTATGGCTAGGATAGGTGGTTCTGGCTTTCAGTCGAACTTTAGCAGTGGAGGTGCCGGTAGCGGTGCTCCCCCTGTCAATGGCCAAAGTAATTACAATAGACAACAATCACAGTTTGAGAGAGGTGAAGGATCTGGTTACGGGGGAGGCCGAGGTAATGGTTTTGATCAGAACTTTGGCCCCCAAGGTGGTGGTCCTCGTGCTGCACAAAGTTTTGCGCCAAATCAATCTCGCCACAATGAGGCCGGGTATGATGCAGCACAAGGAGGTCAGGTATCTCAGCAGTACCGTGGAGGAGGCAACAGATGGCAGCAGAACAATAACTGGTCACAGATCCAAGGTAATTTTGGTCCATCTTCCTTTGGTGGTGATTTTGGGGAGTTTGATGAGGGTTATTATGAACCTCGACCGAATTTTGGCAACAACTACAACGACAACGCTTTCAATGGTAACAATCGATTCAACCGTCCTGTTCGTCAGAATAATTTTGGGGGACGATATCGTGCTGGGCGCAATGGCCGTGGAAGAGGCCGCAGTTCAGGGGGCCGCACTGCTCCAGCCGAGCAGCATGATTTTTTGCAGACAAAAGATGCTGCGGAGATAGCCGCTAAGCTGCTGATTGCAGCAGCGCAGGTGCAGCAGCCATCCTCCACCATGGCGCCGGTAGCGGCATCAACGAAAGGGCAGGTTCATCTGGGACAAGGGCAGGATCCTGCGACTGATGTAACTGTGCATGAAGCTAGCAAATCCTCCAAAAAGAAGGACAAGGCAGAGGGTGTTGTCTTTTTCAGATGTGAGAACATTGGCCATTTTGCTGTTGACTGCACAACTGTTCTGTGTTTGTATTGTGACTCTGCCAAACATGGTTCAACGGAATTCCCAAAACTTTCAATGCCAAAGCCAACAGCCATCATGTATGGGCTGTGTAGAGATGCCTTGTTGTTTTTTGAAATTCCTAAATCGGATGGTGTTTTATCTAAGAGGTTGAGTGGAAAAGAAGGCAAGATTCGAGTTGATGGGGGTGATCTCTCTATTCACCAAGTGATAAAGGAGCTCGAATGGGTGGTACCAGGGCACAAACAATGGGATATTTTCCCTATGGGTCCAAATCTGTTTGGGGTGACTTATCCATCTAAGGCAGATCTTGCTAGAGCTGAGAAGATACACGATATCAAAGTAGATGGCACGCACTGTACTTTGTTTTTTCAGAAGTTGGAGACTCATGAGAAAGCATCCTGGCATTTTGAGGATGTGTGGGTCAGAGTTCGAGGCTGCCCAAAAGACCCAAGAGATGATTACTTGGCACTTTTTGCTGTTGGGTCTCTTATTGGGAAAACTAAGGAAGTGGATATGGCTTTTACCCGGGAGCACAAAATTGTGCAAATGCTTGTTCAGTGCTATAACCCAACGTTGATTCCAGCAAAGACATCTCACTCCTTTGATGGTGAGGGTTATGATATATTTTTTGAGGTTGAAGGAGCCGGAGTGCAGGACTTTGAACACCAGGACATGAAGGATGCTGACTATGATCTTGATGAAGATGCAAGTAAAGACAAAGATGTTCCTAATAACAATAGTAACAACGAGAATTTATATAATCAACCTGCTAACGGTACTAGTATTGGGGCCTCGATGGAGAGAGGATCAGAGATGAGCTCAAAACAACACAGCAATTTATCTCACAATCTTGTGATCGGTTCTTTTTCTTGGGATTTTTCTGATGGTGATTATCCTAGAGCCCTTGGTTTTCATTCAGTTCCTGTTCCTTGAAAGAAACATACAAAACTGAATACCAGCTTTTCGTTGGGTGGTCAGAAGGGGTTAAACGTGTCAACTAAGTGGGGAGATAGAGTCGACTTTGAGGAGGATCTACCATCGCCTCTAGCTAGTCGATCCTCGGGCTTTTCTCTTGGGAAGATGGAGGGTCATGAGGAGCCTCTCCCAGTTTCAGTACATAACTTGCCGTCGTCAGGTTTACAACGCAAATTGGTTGCGATTGAACACGCTGTTTCTGAACAGGAAGTCCACAGTCCTGCCGCGACAGCCAAACAGAGAGCTACCTCTGCCACGGCAGAGCTCTTGCCGCTATTCTCTGCAGTCGCTGATCAGGCCTCTCCTGAAGTGTCTTCACTACCAGCGGTGGAGAGTAGGCTGAAGATAGGATCGCCTGAAAGGAGTGACACGGTGAACTTGTCGTCGGCAGTGTCCACACATCGTACGGGCGGCGAGGAGAAGGGGACAGGGGTGTTTCTAGGAGGGAGATACTCTGTCCAACAGCTTGTCAATTTTGGTGGAATTCAAGAGCCAGCTGCTGCAGGAGTCCGCTCAAGTGCTAGGATCCGAAACCAGCCTAACTCTGATGCTACTCAGCTGGAAAGGGCTCAGCTCCGAGCACAGCAGAAGGACATCGTTCTTTCCCCAGGTAAAATGCTTGTCCCGTCATGTTCCATTGCATCTATCCCTAATGAAGAAATTGTTAAAAGGGCTATTACGTTAGGAGTCAGTTTAGGGGAGTCTGCTTTGCAAGTTAATGATTCTATTAATCTCATTAAGGATGTGGATCTTAATAGAACTCTTTTTATGCTTAAGAAAAAAGAAGAGATGAATAACAAAAAAACAGACGGGTTTCATAACTCAATAATTAGTGAGGCTGCTGATTTGAGTTATGACCTTGGTGTGGAAGAACAACAAGGTTCCAGGGACAATAGTGATCCCATCCCACGCCATGTTAGGACCACCAAGGCTACAAAAAGAAAAATAAATAATCATACGACTGTTCGTAGAAGCAATAGACTTATTAAAAAGTGATTATAATGAAAGGGATTTTCTGGAATAGCAATGGTTTTGGGGACACGGCAAAGCACTCTTTTGTTCATGAAACGATTAGAGAACATAAACTAGACTTTATTGCAATCATTGAGACAGGGAGATCTAATTTTTCAACTCCTTTTTTGAATCATCTGGTGGGAGGCCTTGACTTCATTTTGTATTGTGTGCCGCCTATTGGTAGATCGGGTGGAATACTTGTCGGTTTTCATACGGTTTCTCTTGCAGTCAAAGGACTGCTTACGGGGGATCGGTGTGTGAAATTTCATATTAGAGATAAATCGGATGGGTTTGAGTGGAACCTCGTTGCGGTTTATGGGGCAGCTCAAGATGCACAGAAAGCTGAGTTTCTTGCAGAGCTTGTCCGCACATGTGAGAACAGTACATTACCCCTATTAGTTGGAGGAGGTTTTAATATCATCCGTAGACAAGGAGAAAAGAATAATGATAATTTTCATGTGAGATGGCCTTTTATTTTTAATGCTATTATCGAAAGTCTTGACTTGAAAGAAATTGCACTCTCTGGTAGACAGTTTACGTGGGCCAACCATAGAGAGACGCCAACTTATGAGAAACTTGATAGGGTTCTTGCTAATGTAGAGTGGGAACAAAAGTTTCCTTTAGTTTGTGTCCGAGCTTTGACAAGGTCGGGGTCGGATCACACTCCGTTGTTGCTGGACTCAGGAGTTTAGGCTCACCTAGGGAATAAGTCTTATTTTTCTTTCGAGCTCTCATGGCTACGCCAAGAAGGTTTTGTGGACACGATAAGTAGAGAATGGAACTCAGCTCCAACTGGGAACTCCCCCATGGATGCTTGGCAAAAGAAGATTCGCCATATCAGAAACTTTTTGCGAGGATGGGCTCGCAATTTGAGTAGTGCTTACAAGAAAGAAAAGGAACAACTGCTTATTTTAATTGACAATTTAGACCGCAAAGCGGAGATCACTCCTCTTAGTCACTCAGAGAGAGAAAGTATGAGATTGGCAAATGAAAAAGTCCTAAAGCTTCGAAGAGATGAGGAAGCCAAGTGGGCTCAAAGAGCTAAAGTCAAACATATTCAAGAGGGTGGAAATAACACCAAGTACTTTCATCTTATCGCTAATGGCAAACATAGGAGGAAGAAGATCTTCCAATTAGAACAAGATGAAGGTACTATTGTGGGGGAAGAAAATCTTAAAGTATACATCACCGAATATTACAAGAATTTATTTGGGCCGTCGGCTAAAAATAATTTCTCTTTGATTGAATCTGAAAATCTCGACATCCCACAAATTTCTCCAGAAGAAAATAGTATTCTCATATCCGAGTTTAGAGAGGCTGAGGTTTATGAGGCTATTATGCAAATGGAGAAAAATAAGGCTCCGGGACCAGATGGTCTACCCGCGGAGTTTTATCAAAGTTGTTGGTCTATCATTAGGGAAGACCTTATGCGGATGTTTCATAGTTTTCACTCCGGTGAACTTCCCCTTTTCCACCTTAACTTTGGAACAATCATTCTGTTACCAAAAAAGGAAAATGCCATTCAAATTCAGCAATATAGACCCATTTGTCTACTGAATGTGAGCTTCAAGATTTTCACAAAAGTTGGTACAAATAGGGTAACCAGGATTGCACACAAGGTAATTAGACCTACGCAATCTGCTTTCATGCCTGGTCGGCATATTCTTGAAGGGGTAGTTATCCTTCACGAGACCATTCATGAGCTTCATCGAAAAAAATTAGATGGTGTCCTTCTAAAAATTGATTTCGAGAAGGCATATGATAAAGTAAATTGGGACTTTTTACAACAAACGCTTTGCATGAAAGGCTTTGATCCAAAATTGTGTGACTGGATTAACGACATTGTTAATAGAGGTAGTGTAGGTATTAGAGTAAACGATGTCATAGGACATTACTTCCAAACAAAAAAAAGGTTTACGACAAGGTGACCCGCTGTCACCTATTCTTTTTAACCTGGTGGCTGATATGCTTGCTATTTTCATAGCGAGAGCTAAGGAGGATGGTTAGGTAGATGGCCTTATTCCTCACTTAGTGGAGGGGGGAATATCTCTACTTCAGTATGCTGATGACACAATTGTTTTCTTGGAACATAACATGGAAAAAGCTTTGAATATGAAATTGATCTTATGTATATTTGAGCAGCTCTCAGGTCTTAAGATTAACTTTCATAAAAGTAAAATATTCTGTTTCGGTAAAGCAAAAGATGTGCAGGACCAATATAGAGATATTTTTGGTTGTGAAGTGGGAGCTTTCCCCTTTAGATATTTGGGAATCTCAATTCATTTTAGAAAGTTAAAGAATGGGGAATGGAAGTCAGTAGAAGACCGTTTCAAAGTGAAACTTAGTAGCTGGATTGGTAAGTTGCTTTCCTATGGAGATCGTTTAATACTCATCAACTCCGTGCTCACTAGTTTGCCCATGTTTATGCTTTCCTTTCTCGAAATACCCATAGGGGTGAGTAAGAGATTGGATTTCTTTCGATCGAGATTTTTCTGGCAGAGCGATGGCCATAAAAGAAAGTATAGACTTTCTAAGTGGAATATTATTTGCCGCCCCAAAGATCAAGGGGGACTTGGGATAGAGGTTTTACAAATTAAAAATAAGTGTTTACTTAGCAAGTGGCTGTTTAACCTCTTAAATGAGGAAGGTGTCTGGCAAGAGCTACTCCAAAATAAATATCTTCACTCACATACCCTATCTCAAGTTAGTGCTAAACCTGACGATTCACCTTTTTGGAAAGGTTTGATGAAGGTAAAAGGAGAGTTTTTTGATAGGGGCTATTTTAAAATTGGGAATGGCCTAGATACAAGATTTTGGGAAGATTCATGGATGGGGGAGACGCCCCTTGCTGAGCAGTACCCCTCGATTTATAATATCGTCCTACACAAGAATGTTACAGTGGCAACAGTTCTTTCGGGGTTTCCAATAAGTATAGTGTTTAGAAGAAACTTAACCGGAAACAAATGGACGAGATGGCTACATCTTCTTAGTCGATTAATAGACGTTAATTTGACTACTGAAAATGATAAGTTTGTTTGGAATCTTACCTCATATGGTGCCTTTTCAGCGAAGTCAATGTATCTCGATTTTATGAATGGGCATACAACCTACCTACGAAAATATTTGTGGAAAATAAAGGTACCACTGAAAATAAAGATTTTCATGTGGTTCCGACATAAAAAAGTTATTCTAACTAAAGACAATCTGTTAAAAAGAAATTGGCAAGAGGATAAGTCTTGCTGTTTTTGTGATAAGGCAGAGACTATTGATCATTTGTTTGTTCATTGCTCCCTTGCGCAGGTGGTGTGGCGCATTGTACATATAGCTTTCGGTTTGGCAGCTCCAACAAATATCTCTAATCTTTTTGGGAATTGGTTGCATGGAATAGAAAAGAGTATTAAAGGCTAGATTAGAGTTGGCATATGTGCTCTTTTATGGGCTATTTGGCATGTCCGAAATCATCTTATTTTTAACAAATCAAATCGTGCTTCTTTTATGCAGGTTATTCCTCTAGCTATTCATTGGACCCGTTCGTGGTTATGTCTACAGCCGAAGGCACACCGACTAGCCATGGAAGTTGGGTGCAGCCGCCTGGATATGGTTGCGCGAGAATTATTCAGTCGGTGTGGCTGGCAGCCTATTAATAGAATCACATGTTAGGACCTTGGCAATCCCACTTTCTTGCTTTTTTAGGTGGCTAGTTCACATTGAGACTCTTTCTGATCAGTGATTGGTCTGTTGTAATAATCTTGAGACAGCTACGGCTGGGGTACTTTGGTTCTCAATAATTAATAAAGGTCGTATGCATTTTTTCAATGCAGAGGCCGGGGCTTTTTTCCCATTTCGAAAAAAAGCTGGCAAGGGGAGCACCACTGCCACCACCACATCATCCAGTCGCCTTCCGGCTTGCCGCTTTATGGCAGGACGGAGAATACGTGACGTGTCTAGGAGGGAGTAGGGAAGGAGGTGTCGAGCGATCTCTATTCCGACCAATTCGGGTCAGATAGGCCGCGTAACCGGAGATGGCGGCGGCTTCAAGGAGGAAGGGACGGTGTGGGAAACGGGTAAAGGAGGCAGTGAAGAGGGTGGAGACGAAGGCAAGAGCAGGATGACCTCCACGGCGGCGCCCGGAGGTAGAAGGGTGTACGGGAGCAAGGGTAAGCTGCAGGCGGAAAAAGCGACTATCGGCAAGTACCACTAGTGCAGGCCCCTCCCTTTAACTCCGGTTGGGAGGGCGCTCTAACAGCGGTTCCCCAACCGCTGTTGAGGGTTCGGTGTTAGAGGGGGGGCCCCTTTAACACCGGTTCTTATACGAACCGGTGTTAAAGGGTGGCGCACGTGGGGCTGCCGCAAGCTCAGCCCTCTTTAACACCGGTTCGTATCCGAACCGGTGTTAGTTCTTCTGACAGATTTATGCCGTTTTCTGCCGCGGCAGAACTCTGCCGGGGCAGGAAAACGGCCTAAATCTCTGCCGCGACAGACTTCTGCCTCTGCCCGTAAAGGCGTATTTGGGAGGGGCGAGGGGAATCGATCGAGCGGTATACACATAAATCGTCCATCGGTACATACGAGTACATGAATAATTAAGCAACTATTATTATACACAAACATCGCATCGGCACATACATCGTCATCGTTCATTTTGGTGGATATCTAAAGAGTTCTCCGCCAAAGCGTGACCCTCATCAAGTATGAACCCCGCCAATTCCTCTTGAATGGCTCGTATGCGTTCAAATGGTAGGAGTTGGTCCCGCATCCGTTCGATCTGAATATATATGAAGAATGGGCCGTCAATATATATATAAGAATAAAACTCAACACAATTGATGGTAATAAAATAATGTTATGGAATTTGTTTACTTACTCTAAGTTGTTCTAGTGCTTGGCGTCAAGACATATCGTGTTGCGAATGAATTCGCAAACATAATACCCACATAAGTTATTGCCGTGTCCCTGATGCGCGCACTTTACGAGAATAGAGAGTTCAATCAAAATAATAATCAATAAAGCATGATATAATGGAATTGGAAGCTAGCTAGTATTACTTACATTTTGGTCTACAAATTTTAGTTCTTCTGACCATTCACCCACGGCCCTGCCCGTGAACCTTTTCCAAACCCTGTCCGACAAAGAAAATGGATAAAGGAGTAATTAATTACTTATTGTCACAAAAGTTGCCGATCTAGTGCGATAATATGATTGAAATTACCTCTGGAGCATCTCTCTAAAGTTTGCCCATATCTCTTTTTATTTTCGTAATGAGTCCATGACAAGGACTTTTCCTGAGTCGGGTTGAATGACTAGTAGAATAAAGTGGAACCTACGCACGCATAACTCATCATCAGTTGCACTTAACATCGAGTAAGCTGAAATAGAATGTGTACAAGAGAGAGGGTAACAGATTACTCACGAAGTTGTAAGGCAATAGTATTTCCTTTGGTTTGTTGTCTCAGTAAAGACGTTAGCAAGTAATCTTCTGTTTGCCCGGGTTTGGTTTCTACCACTTCTTCATGAACTCTATTTGGGTCAACGAACCCAATGTCAAAAGGGCCTCCTTTCCTGCATTCCATAACCTTTTTCCTGCATAATAGTATATACATATATGGTGAGTATATATATACATGCAATTAATAAAGTGAATGAGATGAGATATAAATTATAGAAATAGTACTTACACACAATAAAGGCTGATGGAAGCTTTGTCGAGTTCCTTCTGATTGAATAGAAAATGCAAGTCTTGAATGTTGAAGTCGATCGCGTCATCTCCGCAGAAGAAAATATCATCTCTTATATGCGCCATGATCCATTCTAACTTTCTCGTCTTGCAGAAATGAAGGTACCACTTGTGCAATTTTTGCATCTTTGTTGGTAGAGTCTTGAGCTCCTCTTTCTTGACGAGATTCTTCCCATACTTCCATGGCTGTATGGGGTTGGCATCGCATTTGGGCAAGTTGTCTCCCATGACGTTCAAGTATGCAATGTAAGACATCCCCATCTCATTGGCCTTTCTTTATAGCTCTGCCTCGTAATCATTTACGGGAGGAGCGTCCCGTGTGTCGAACATTTGGAGCGGGGCACATGATTGGTTTTCCTGCTCTCCGAGCATGGGAACTGTTTTCTGGGGTGCCTCACGACTTCTACTTTCAGTCTCCCTATGGCGCCTTGCATCCGCCTTCAAAATCTGGCGCTCGTAGTCCGGCACAAGTGGGGTTTCAGGTTTCAAATATTTTTGTAAAACTTCTCCACCACCGCCGGATCTATTTTCTCCTTTGGCTCGCCCGCCTAGGTGCAAAGAATTTCTTGACCTGTTCTTCCGAGATCCTATTGGTCTCCTCGTCATCGCGAATCCACGGTAAAACCGCAATGGCTTGGCGGAAGGCTGCGGACGAAGTTTTTGAACTCTTTGGCGACGGTTTCTGCGGATTTCTTTGTGGCAAGCTCGATGCTCCTCGTGGCAGTGCTCTTCCGCTTACGTTGAGGAGATGGCTGAAGCACGGAGATGGCCGACGGGTCCGGAGATGGCTGCCGCAGAGATGGTCGACGGGCCGAGATACCGCTACAGAGATGGTCGTCATACGAGATGGCTGCTGCGCAGAGATAGCTGAAGCGGCTCAGACGCAGCTGGAGACAAGGGTGCCAGTGACCTCCAATTTGGAAGCACAATGGGTTCCTTCTTCCAAAGAATGGTTGTTTTCACTGCAAATTTGAGTTGAGTTTCCCCTTCACCTGTAGCATGGTCAAGCTGTGCTTCCTCATATTCCTTCACAACCTCATCCACCCCGACAATAGCATAGCCATCTCGAATCGGGTCGGCAAGTGGTAAGTTCCACCAGCTACAGGGAGGTAAGGCATAGCCGATAGCCACCTTAATGGATAAGCCCATTAATCTCACATGCAGCTCAGCGTGTTCGCCTCCGTGATCTCATCCACGGGTATCGAGGACCCGTCATTTCAAGCGTACGTGACGTTCTCCGTGGAAGCCACACCGCTTCCGCAGAGTCCGGCCGTGGCAGCTTCCAATGCAGGCTCTTCATGCCGCTGAGATGGGCCGGTAGGTTGATGGTTTCTGTGCATTCACTTGTGCTCGCAGCGCCGCAAGTGCATGTTCTATCTGTGTCATCCGCTCAGACGCTCTTTTCTTTCGCCGCCATCTGTAAGAGTCGCTCCAGTCGGCAAACCCATCCTTCCACGTCATACCCCCTGTGCCTCGTGCATGTCCAGGGTGTTCTTTTTTACCGATGGCGCGTGTGAGCTGGTCATTCTCTCTGTCGGGATGGAAGGTCCTGGCGGATGTTTCCTCGTATGCTGTGATGAGTTCAGTAACGGGTTTGGCAAGGAGGGTTGGGAAGATACACAATCCTCGCTTCTCGGTCCAACCTTGCCCCGATTCAGAGAACTAAGTCTTTGCACGTAGGTCCCACCCATCCGTCTGGGTGTGATCCTCTCTCAGCAGGCCTTCTCAGCTTCCTCCCACTTAGGCCTCTGAGATATGTAGCCACCTGACCCTGTCCTCTGGTGATATTCCTTCTTTAGGGCATTAAGCGTATTGGTTTCTGACCTCTTTTTAGCTATAGCACTTTTTTTATATGTCTCAAATTCGGGCCAGTGAGGTCTTATCTTCGCATAATATGCGTCTTTGAAATTTGGAGTCTCGCCAGCTTTGACAAATTTGTTCAATTTTGTCTTCCAGTTGCGGAAAGCATCAGCCATCTTCTTTAGAGTCCACTCTTTGACCTTTTCCTTTATAATCGGGTTGTTTTCATCCTCCTCTGGCGGAAGGGTGAAATTTACCAACAACGAATTCCAAAGCGTTTCTTTGGATCTGTCATCGACAAAGGTACCGTCGCCCTTCTTTGGCTTATTCCAATTTTCAATTATGATTGGGATTTGGTCCCTAACAAGAACTCCAGCCTGGCGTACAAATTTGCCTGCGGCCTTCTTGGGCTCCATCGGCCTGCCATCAACACGGACTGCTTCGATCGTGAACTTTGCACGATCTTTCAACCGCTGGCTCGCGCCTCGCTTGCTCTTTTTCATAGAAGAAGATGGTTGCTGGCTGGTCGATCCAGAGGGCTAAAAGAAGAAAGAAGCGTTAATAAATTAATATATGTAGAACAAGATTGTTGGTGGAAGTCAGCAGAGGCTTAATCAATGCATATACCTCGCCGGACTTTGTAACCATTAAATTGCGTTCACCGGAGTCTTCATCTTCTCCATGACTAGTACTTGAGCTGTCGTCATCATGTCCCTCCAAGTTCAGATATTGTGAGGTGTCCTCATCAATAATGTTCTCCATTATTTCTTCTTCTTCAAGGTTTCTACTAAGTGGATCCATAGTTTCTAAAACAATAATATTATCTAGAGTAAGAGTGTAAACATTCAAGTGGACTTGGATTCATACACAAATATACATATTATTCATACAAAAATACACAAATGAAATTAAAACCCTAAGGATGCTTGATCATTTTAAACGAGTTCCGAGGGGTCGAAACCCTAATCAGGATGAAACTATGTTGCCCGCGAACCCGCCCCGCTTGACACCCTATCTATACTACTACTCCCTCCATAATTACATGCCATCTTAGTTTCGAGTTTCCCGATGTTAGTGAGATGTGCAATGATACACTATATTAAAAAAGACAAGCAAGACTGGTGGGGAAATGGTTGCTCCTGTTGGACTGACGACATGGGGGAACTACTTCGTATCGCTTGTGACTGACCACGTCGGTGTGTTCTTAGGATGAAGATCATCTTCAATTTCGACGCATTCGCACCAACTGGTTTTAATAGTTGGTGTTGATTTCAATAATCACCGACATATTGCGACCAAAAAAAATTAAGTACTACACAAGTGCCAACAAGTGCATCCATATATGTCCTGCTTGGCCTTTTACATTCCGCTTGTTATTCTTTGATACAGATGAAGATTACTTCACTATTTTTAATTGGTTTTATACTCACGAGTATTCCCTCCATTCCGATCCTGCCAACATATACTTGATAGTATTGTTGCTGGATCACAAATAGTGTGTGTGTCTTATAGTATAAATTTATTTGAGTGTTGTTAAATAATGAATAGTTTGTCTCTAATCGTGTTTGCGCACATGTCTATTCTAACGCATGCGTGGTTAATTGTGCCCATCTATCTAATTGAGCTAGACTTCGTTCTAAGACTAGTAGTACTATTGCTACCGTTGCTACCATGCATGGCCCGTGCGGCGTGCGCGACAGCTTGCACAATACAAAGCGACCGAGAGCGTTACCATCGTCCAGCTTGCGCCGGACAAAAGTTCAAGATTACATATATATTAGCTAATCCGACGGCGAGGGGGCAGGGGCGAGGGCGGCGGACGGCGCGGATCCGGGCGAGGGCGAGGGCGAGGGCGAGGACGAGGACGCGGCGGCTCCGACGAGGGGCGAGGGCGAACGCGGCGGCTCCGGCGCGGCTGCTCTCTGCGCGCGCGGTGGCGGTGGCGGCGAGGGCGAGGACGCGGCGCCGGCGCGGCTGCTCTCTGCGCGCGGCGCGCGCGGTGGCGGTGGCGGTGGCGGTCTTGGCGGTGGCGGTGGCGGTGGCGAGACGCCATGGGCGGCGGGCGGCGCTTTCTCGCTGCAAGCGGTGTTCGATCGATCTGGCTGCTCTGGGGGGAAGAAAGGAGGGGAAGGTGAATTAATACCCCCCCTTTAACACCGGTTCGTGGCTCGAACCGGTGTTAAAGGGGGGATCCGTTTCCCGCGCGCATTTATTGCCCCCCCTTTAACACCGGTTCCAGCCACGAACCGGTGTTAAAGGGGTGGTTCAAGATGGAACGAATAATGTTTCTTTAACACCGATTCCTGTCTGGAACCGGTGTTAAAGGGGGGGGCATTTATTTCATGCATTAAAGGGGCATTTTTAATTCAAAAAATATGATATGAATTTAGAAAATTCATATCTTTTTCATTTCAACTCAGAAAAATATGAATAATATATCATAATTTTCAGAAAAATAATATCTATCCATTCATGTAAATCATTTTATATTTACTTTACATGAAAATTTTCAAAATAATTAAAACACTTACATATAAATTTTGATTATTCAATTCAAACAAAAATAAATTGTTAAATCCTAAAACTTTGAACATAAGAAATATTAAGCATCTAAAAAATGATTTTTATTAGATCAAATCATATTTTAATACCGCATCTTTTGTATTAACATTTTTGAATTGATTGGATATTTAAATGTCGCATCTTTTGTATACACTTGAATCTCACCAAGCCTTGCTCAACTTGCATTTTTTTTGATAAAATATCATATTGTGAACCTAAAAATGATTTTTGTAAAAAATCATGAGCATCGTATCATGTACTTGTAGTTCATATCTGACCCACTTCCTGCCGATTCGGTAGGAATTTGTCTTTTTCATCAGAGGTGGACGGAAAGGTTTTAGATCCCCCTGTTGGTACATAAAAGAACTGAAAATTAAGATACATGGCCAGATTAAGTAACAATCGGCCGAACTGGAACTGAAAATTAAGATACATAAAAGAACTGAAAACATGAACTAAAGTTACATAATATGAGCATGAACTTCTTGGCATATGTCCTTCCTTATGATCGCTTCAGACGTAACCATGGATCATCTTCTTTACTTAACGGAATGCTTGGGTCAGTTTTCACTGTGAATGGCAGAATTTCATCAAACTTATTATAATCTTCTGACATGTCTGTCTTGTCCTCGATTCTCACGATGTTTCTTTTCCCTGAAAGAACTATGTGACGCTTTGGCTCATCATATGATGTATTCGTTTGCATATTTTTTCTTTTTTTTGGTCTGGAGGACATGTCCTTCACATAGAAAACCCGAGCCACATCATTGGCTAGGACGAATGGTTCGTCTAAGTTCTTCATAAGATTGTTGAGATCCACCGTTGTCATTCCGTACTTCTTGTCTACCTCAACCCCTCCTCCTGTTAGCTTGACCCATTTGCATCGAAACAAGGGGACCTTAAAATTAGGTCCATAGTCAAGTTCCCATATCTCCTCTATGAACCTATAATACGTGGTCTTTTGCCCATTGTCTTCTGCTGCATCGAAGCGGACACCACTGTTTTGGTTGGTGCTCTTTTTATCTTAGCCTATCGTGTAAAATGTATTCCCATTTATCTCGCACTTTGGAAAGTACATACAATCGAAGATGGTGTCCTCGCCAACAAGTACAATGATCCCCAACAGTGGTGTTATTCGTGAGAAGTCTTTGCAGCCACCGCCAAAACTCGCCATGTGTTCACTTATAATCCATTCATCGACCGCCCGGTGTTTGAGGCGATTAAATTCTTGTGTTCATTGATATACGGGCAACCAAGATAGATCTTTGTAAAACCGTAGTGTGCTTGATTGAGAGAATGCCCGTCCCTACATATCATTGCTTTACATCCTAGGGTGCCTTTTCCACGCAGTCTCCCCTCATGTCGTGATTCTGGAACACCAATCGCCTTAAGGTCAGGAATAAAATCAACACAGAACTCAATAACCTCCTCTGTTACATAGCCCTTGGAGATGCTTCCTTCAGGCCTAGCACGGTTATGAACATATTTCTTTAAGACCCCCATGTACCTCTCAAAGGGGAACATATTGTGTAGAAATACAGGACCGAGAATGGCAATCTCTTCTACTAGGTGAACCAGGAGATGCGTCATAATATTGAAGAAGGATGGTGGGAACACCAACTCAAAGCTGACAAGACATTGGGCCACATCTGTTTGTAACCCTGGTAGGCTTTCTAGATCGATTACCTTCTGAGATATTGCATTGAGGAATGCACATAGCTTCACAATGGGTACTCGAACATTTTCAGGTAGAAGCCCCCTCAATGCAATCGGAAGCAATTATGTCATAATCACGTGGCAGTCATGAGACTTCAGGTTTTGGAATTTTTTCTCTGCCATATTTATTATTCCCTTTATATTCGACGAGAAGCCAGACGGGATCTTGATACTGCTCAGACATTCAAAAAAGATTTCCTTCTCTGCTTTGGTAAGAGCGTAGCTGGCAGGAGTTAAGTGGCATCGTTTACCCTTCTCGTTCTCAGGATGCATAGGCTCTTCAGGGGCCTTCAGACGTTGCTGGTCCTGTCGTGCTTCCGGTGTATCTTTTGTCTTCCCATACACTCCAAGAAAGCCTAGCAGGTTCACGCAAACATTCTTCGTCACGTGCATCACGTCGATTGAAGAGCGGACCTCTAAGACTTTCCAATAGGGTAGGTAGGTCCCAAAATATAGATTGCTTCTTCCACTGGGCGCGTGTCCGCATCGTCATTCGAACATATAGACTGCCAGACCTTTTCCAAAGATTACTTGAGGTCCTTGACCATACCAAATACCTCCTCAGGTACGGAGACAAAGCTTCCTCCGGGTTCCGCCAGATGTTTGAAATGCTTGCCTTTCTTTCTTCTTGGATGCAGGTTCTAAGAAATCGGCGATACCCTAGGTACACAACCTTCTTACATTTATCCAAATATACACTTTCAAGATCATCTAAACAGGTGTGCATGCATTGTATCCCTTGTTTGTCCGCCCTGAAATGTTACTAAGAGCAGGCCAATCATTGATGGTTATGAAAAGCAATGCTCAGAGGTCAAATGGCTCCCTTTGTGCTCATCCCACATACGTACACCTGGTTTGGCCCACAGCTGTAAAAAGTTCTTCAACTAATGGCCTTAGGTACACATCAATGTCGTTGCCGGGTTGCCTCGGCCTTGGATGAGCACCGGCATCATAATGAATTTCCTCTTCATACACAACCAAGGAGGAAGGTTATAGATACATAGGGTCACAGTGCCTGTGTGTGACTGCAGCTCGCTCACCAAAAGGATTCATGCCGTGCATTTAGACCAAACCTTAAGTTCCTTGCGCCACGCGGCGAAGTCCGGGTACTCTCGCCGACTTTTCTCCACTGTGACCCATCAGCGGGTGTCTCAACATCGCGTATTTCTTACGGTCTTCCATGTGCCATCGCAACAACTTGGCATGCTCTTTATTTCTGAAGAGACGCTTTTAACCGTGGTATTATAGGAGCATACCACATAACCTTGGCGGAACCTTCTTCCTAGGGGCCTCGCCTCAACATCGCCAGATCGTCTCGTCGATCTTATACCGCAGGCAAAGGTGCATACCGTGCATGCATCCAAATTCTCGTACTTCTCACCGCGGTAGAGGATGCGGTCATTAATGCAGGCATGTATCTTCGCACGCCTAATCCTAGAGGGCGATAACCTTCTTTTCTTGGTATGTCTTGTCGGGCAACTCATTATTTCTTGGAAGAAGATTCTTCATTTTTACCAACAACTTTGAAAATGCGCCGTCACCACACCATTCTCTCGCCTTCCATTGCAGCAAATCCAGGTGGCACCTAGCTTTTTGTGGCCATCTTCGCAAGTTGGATACAACAATGTTTTGTAATCCTTTAACATCTGCTCCAGCTTCTCCTTCTCCTTTTCAGTTTCACATTCTTCCTTTGCATCAAGAATGGCCCGACCAAGATCGTCCATCAGCGGGCCCATCTGCTCCCTCTTGATCTTCATTATCTACCTCCGTTGCATTATCATCATATCCGGATACATATTATGATAGTTTTCATCATCCTCTTCTTCGTTGTCTTCCATCACAACCCCTTTTCTCCGTGCTTGGTCCAACAATTATAGCTAGGCATGAAACCGGATCGAAGCGGTGGGCGTGAATGGTTCTGGTATTTGAGTAGTCTTTCTTGTTCGACGGTGAACACACGGACATCACATAAAACCGCTAGACCACGGTTTGCATTAGCCACAACGATGAAATTTTGGAGGCCCGTAATGTACTCGGAAGTGCGGCGGTCACCGTACATCCATTGCCGATTCATCTGCATTAATATGTAGTATATATCAAAAAATAATAGGGAGATGACCATTTATATATATAGTACATCAATGACACATGAAACTATAGTTGCCGATCTCTACCGAGACGGAAATAGAAACAAGAAAGCTTATTTTGAGCTCTCGGCATTTCAATCAACACCTCTAGTGCATATGAAAAAACACAAACTAGCACTCTTCACACCCTCTTGCTAGGCTCCAAAATGTGAAAGAATGGAAGAGTGGGGTGTGGGCTGGGTGGGTGTCTTATATAGCCCCTTTAACACCGGTTCATGCCACGAACCGGTGTTAAAGGGGGCGGCCATCTTATAGAGGACCTTTAACACCGGTTCGTGGCACGAACCGGTGTTAAAGGGGGGCTCCTTTTTTGCCGCAGGGGCCACGCTGGTACGGCCCCCCCTTTAACACCGGTTCGTAGAAGAACCGGTGTTAAAGCCCCTTTTCGGGATCAACAAAAGACCTCGTTTCCACTAGTGTACGCCCGTCCTAGCATCTGCTCAACGTCGGCAAACAAAGAAGACCATAGAAGGCCCACATCTCGGTCGCACAGGCACGATAGTGGCCCTGAGCGGAGCCGCAACTAACAAGGCTTAAACCTATAGATAATTTTATGCGAAGACATGAAGTAATTTGGATAATAGCAGATTATTCATTAAGCCGTCTATCAGACAAAAAATATGGTGATTATCCATGTCTCTTTAAATTTTGCTAGACAAAAGGAACTCTTTCCAGGAAGGTAAGATTGCCTCTTAGAATATCTAACCCACTAAAAGCTTATTAGAGTTGCATAAATCTGAATGCTAAACCAAAATACTTCGTGAATGTTATGTTCTTCCATCTTTTTGAAGTGCAATATTAGGTATGATATTAGAAAACTGAAGTGAGTTAATGCTTACCAAAGTTAAATAAATTTAAACTCTAATACCAAAATACTTTAGTGTTCAGTTCTCCCTTAAGGTCCCAATTCTGCTATCAAGTGCATCCTGTAATTTAGACAGTTAAAAAGTACATAGATCAAAATGGAGCTAACAACTAAGGTTATAGATAGCACGACAGACAAAAACTTATCAGAATTGTAGAAATCTAAATGCCAATACCAAAATACTTTTCAGTGAGTGATCAATTTCTCCGTTAGGTCCCATTCTGCTACCAAGTGCACTTTGTAATTTTGAAGTAAAAAAGAACGGTGCATAAAAGCAAGACCTAGCTACCAATTCATGTCATACATAGCTTAACAATCTTGTGCATATATAGATGCTACTAATTCGGTCAGAATGGACAACATGTACTTACCAACTTGCGAGATAAAATCCACTATCCAGAAGAATGACGATATTTTCATGTGATGCATAGCTCGACAATATTGTGCAGTCGTTCTCCTAGTTCGGTCTAAATAGCATGCGTCCACTCAAAACTTGTGAAGTATTTTTCTATTGTCAAAGAAGTCGAGCTGCTGCTGCAATAAGTAAAGCTTGAGAGGTTTGAAGATCTTGGGACGGGTAGGGGCATAATGGTGGGAGGCTTTTGCTTTTTCTATACCTAATAATAAATGACGGATTGTTTCTTTCGGTCCAACACTTTTTTGAACAATTTTATCCCTGTTTTCAAACGTAATTATAACGAGTGCCACCGCCTAAGTCAGAGTACCGAGTCATTTTTGTCCTACCGAGTCGTTTTCCCGTGGTGCTCTAGGGAGGCCATAAGACAGGCCAATCCTGCGGCGATAAAAAGGAGGCCTTGATCAAGTCAGAGTACCGAGTCATTTTCGTCCTACCGAGTCGTTTTCCCGTGGTGCTCTAGGGAGGCCCCGATCCTGCAGCGACAAAAAGGAGGCCTTGATTTGTTTCCACCGTCACATGGAATAATTAGTAGAGGTTTAGTCCCACCCTGCTACCTTGATCATTGCCCCACCGATTTATATAGGTTAGCCGGTATTTAGATATCAGCAAGCTATACGTTGAGAAACATGAAGCTAATTAGACCGAAGGGACCATCAGCGTATATCGTGGGATCGTGGGCTCATGCGTGTGCACGATGCATGATCAAAATGGAAGGCGCGCATACACATTGATAGGCACCGCCCAATTCCATCCAGAACAGGGCTGACGGGACACGCACGGCATGGGCTCGCCTCGCCGTGGGACTTCAGTGACATCCGTGCAGGTCCGGGGAGGGACGGCGCCTTCGGAGCTTGCCTTGCACGGTGACGAGACCCATGGCCTCACGCTTCTACATCCCCGAGCTTGCCGATGCACGGACCCCTGCCTCTACATTTCCGGTAGACGCCGACGCTAGCGCTTGCCTTTCACGGCGGCAAGACCCACGGCCCCACGACTCCTAGATCCCCGGCCGCGCGGCTTCCCCGCTGATGTGGCCCTGCCATCCGAGATCGATCCCGGCCATATCGCACCGTTCCGACATAGACCGGGCCACCCGACTATTGCTGTCTGGCGCGACCTGGTTCCTCGCGCCGACCGAACCCATACCGACCAGTTTTCCCCGGCCCGGACCTCCATGTCGTTTGACTCCCGGCGCGGCATCCAGTTCCCTGGTTGCTTCTCCTCTGTGGTTCCTCAGCGCTGGCGTTGCGAGGTTGATGCCCTGCCTACGCTGATGAAGGAGGCCACGTGCTGAAGCGGACCATGAGGAGGGCCAGGGTCGGTGTCGGCGCTGCAGAATCGCATGCGCTGAAGGCCACGCCGGATGGGAGCAATTCCCTTGGAAGCATCCTTGGGGGAGGCACGATGGGGCTCTTGGCCTCCTCCCTCCTGGAAGCTAGCGTCTTGAGAAAGTTGGCATGGACATGGCCCAGGCGCCCATGCCTAAAACGTCTGCTTTATCGTACAAAAGTATAGCAGGATGCAATTTGTTTAATGTTTAAAGGAGTACTCCCTCCGTTTCAAAATATAAGATGTTTTAGCTTTGTGAAAGAAGTGTATCTAAACTTTTTAGTGTGAGAGAACGTAATTGTGTATATATACTGGCCATTGCACCAT
This sequence comes from Avena insularis, assembly GCA_023614405.1. NCBI lineage: Eukaryota > Viridiplantae > Streptophyta > Magnoliopsida > Poales > Poaceae > Avena > Avena insularis. The sequence goes on from CM042688.1 coordinate 128,138,203, forward strand.
TTTCAGAATTCTCGTGACTTGACTGTTATTGTTTTGCAGGGATGAGTAAAGCTTGATCAACATTAAATCTTACTCATTGGTGTTGATGCTCTGAATATTTACTCATCATTGCAGAACATACTCAACCAATGTCGACAACCACCTTGTATGTGTCCTGCCTGCAAGCAAGCACCATATACACCCTATGTAATTTTAAGTACATGATTGCTTCTAAATTGCAAGTTCTGAAGAAAGTTTTGGCTTAGACTTATCAAGGGAAGTCTGAAATTGATACCATATTTTTATACGGTTAATTAACTAAGATGTGCTCAGAATTTACAGTGGTTGAAAGCTTTGTTGAACTACATCTTTATCCTAGCCACATAATTCATGTACATAACTGTATTTTGCTGTTCCGGATTTTAGTGGAATGATTCGTGACTACAAAAAGGCTTCCAAAGGTCATCACAAAGCTGAAGTTTGTAGTCATTCATTGATGCAAAATTAAATTTATATTTGTCGTCTGCAACCTGAACCAGGGGAAATAGTATTTCCTTTCTCTCCCAGATTTTGTGTTACAGCTACACGGACTGTCATTACACCTTCTGCAGGTCCACTAATTTGAATCTTGACAACAAAATCGTCAATTTGAACAAACTCTATGCTTCTAATTCATGTGGCAGAAGAGGTAAAATGACATTGTTTTTTGTTTTGAAACGAGGTAAAATGATATATTTCATTGTCTTAAATGAGATGATATTTGCATTTTCTCATAGAGATCTTTTTTACTCTGCTTCACTCTGACCCCTCTTTCTACTTGCATATGTATAGCTATACGCCATGGTTGTGATAACAGTACAAAGGCTATGAGGATGTGTTCGTGGACAGGGCTAAATACAAGAGCTATGTTTTTATGTTTCTTAGCTGGGTGCATCTGCCTTAGTATGAGGTATCTACAGACAATGCTTGGTTTTTTCATTACAGTTACTATTTGGGATGCGCCTGTTCTTGCAAGCGAGCATGAAAAGGAGGCAAGTGGATGGGCCACAATCGTAGGGTTTATATTTTTGAGGCATATATATCTAATGTTGTGAAAGTTCACTGCTGTTTCAAATGATTTATGTGCATAAAAGACATGTTTCAAATGTATTCATCTGCTTAACCGTGTGGCACATTATAAAGGTGCTTTTGAAATGTTACGCAAAGTGCCAGCAGTGTCAGATTTGAATATGCTCATGGATAAAAAACCACTGGACTAATAGTGGAGTATTTGGTCAGATGGTTACTAAAGATGAAAATGGTTCAAGCTACGGTAATTGTGAAGATGTAATATATATATATTTTCATAATTAGAGATGTGAGTCTTTTATGGTGTTGAAGTTTATGTTTTTCTCCCGTTGTAACGTACGGGCAATTTTCCTAGTTTACTCTTATAACTAAATATTTAAGGAGACATAAAAATTCACTATGTGCATCACATTTTGTACATATAGCATAGCAATTTTAGGCACTATGCTCATCCATTCACAAGTCTTTAGATCCTATTATAAATCTACACACCAAAAAAGTTATTCTAAAGTTCTTTAATTCTACCTGGAAGAAATCAAGAAAATGACTAAGTTTGATATCTATTAGAAACAATAAGAAAGAATGAGCACCACCAAAAAGATAAAATATAGAGTGCATACATGTTGTTTTCCTTTTCTTGATCCATTTTAACGCAATCCTATCCCACTAAACTTCCGTGCATGAGAGAAATACGGACATAATAGTGGAACTTAACCAATCCACCAAATAGATTATGTATGCTACCAATGAAGAATGTGTAAGCCATATCACATTAGTATTAGTCCTATTTTGTACAAAACAAAATCCAATTGATTAAACGTGAGAGAAAAAACATACCTACAGATTGAAGATCAAGATATAAAAGAATCACCGGTTCATCAGTAAATTTGCATCTTTTGAGAAGGGACGGCAACAGTAGCATGTGGCCATGTGGTGCTGAGGTCCAGGGGAATCTAGCTACCTCCATCAACCAGCGTAAACATCAAATTCCGCACCAAATAACTGACCTTATCGTGGTTGTCACTGCATTCTCCTCTCCAACCAGAACAAAGAGGGAGAGAAGGAAAGAGGTGATGAATGCGGCGTCAGCATTGACCTTGACACCACTACCTTGTCGAGTATTGCACGACGACTCCAGGACGTCGAGCTCCTGGAGGACAGTCGGTGGTCGCCAAGGAGCAGTAGGTGAACCGGTTTGGAGAGAGAGGTTGAGCATCGTACTAGGACTCAGGGCAGCGCGTAACTTTGTTAGTCCGGAGTGTTGGGACTATGCCCTAGAGGCAATCATGTATGATATTATTCCCAATGTATTCATAAAGTTATTTTCCTTGTATGAACTACTGATATATATCATTGAATATGTGATTCGATTGTGAAACTATATATTCATGTTGTTCATACTAATTGTCCTTGGTCATTGAGGTTGTGTTGGACACACAACTTAGACTAATGTGAAAGTCGGCTGATGACTCGGTTCCACATGTCATGGGCATGGAGATGCTATTCCGACTTACACGGATTCGGCTAAAGAGTTTAGCGAGTCGAACTGACCCATATTGAGATACAACGAACATGTCGTCATTTGTATGTATCAATCAATGTAATTCTTAGACCTAAGGTTATTGCACAGTCCGAGTTGAGGATCACTGAGTTAGGTTCTGTCAAACATTTTTCGGTCACTAGGCAGTTATAAAGGCAGAGTTCGGGTCGACTGAGAATCAAGATGTGTGATATGGATGACCAAGATGCGATTTTGCCCCTCCAACTAGAGAGATATTCTCTAGTCCCACTCGGAAGATATGATTCGGAAAGCATGGCCATGCACGACTCGGTTAAGTGTTAACCGGGGCGATCAACTAAGAGTTAGTCGGATGAATCACTTATCTCGGATCGAGAAAGAGAGTGGAACTATTCAAGGGATAACGGTTATTCGCCTATAGTTCGATAAGGAATATCGTGAGGCAAAAGGGACTCAGACGAAAGTCGCATTGGAAGGTATGTCGTCATGACTCTTTGGTACTTGGGAGTCGGCATGTTCTGCTAGGAGTCACTACCGAATGATCGGTCACGAGCGAGACTCGGATCGTGTCCGAGTCACTATGAGCCTGTCGGGTCACACACTTAAGAGCAGGAGCAAGTTTGGGTTGGACCCGAATCAGACATGGACTTAGTCATTAGATTCATAGTGACTAATATAGGACTTTTAGTGAATGGGTCACAATTGAGTGGAGCCCACTTTCACTCCCTATATAAGCTGGGGCACATGTGCTTAGAGAACACGGTTAGGTCATTCCATGTGTTGGAAATCCTAGATCTAGTTTAGTCCAGCCGTCGTACCGGACTTAGCAGACCACCACCAACGCTCCTCCTCGTACGTGTGGATACTGGCGGAGGTGCTGTACGTTCAGCACTTCGACGATCGTGGATAGGAACAATTCGTGAGGACTGTACTACGTCAAGCAACGTGCTTCATCGACTCCGCAACTGCGCGTCTAATGGTTATTCTCGTGGCCTACTACCTCAACTAGATCTTGGGATCACCGCGTAGGGAAAATGTTTTGTTTATCTCTACGTAGCCCAACAGTGGTATCAAAACATTAGCTTCTGGTTTTAGGCTCGAGATCGTGCATATGTGATGGCTGTGAAATACCACCTCTTTTAGCAATATAAAATGAGCCATTTATCCCTCATATCATGTTTCTTCTAGCTATAGCTATGCCTTATATGCATGATTTCTATTTCTCATTCACTTTCATATGAGCTTTGCACATTTAGTAGTTTAGGTAGAATTCTATCACATTTCCTTGTCTATGACATATGTGTAGGTGTTGCTTATGATTATGGATAAAACAAAGGCAAAAGGAACAAACAGAGCATAGTATGGAGGAGCTGCATGGACAAGACTTAGCCATTTGAGAGGTTGAAAAAGTCAATTTTCTAACTTCTCAAAATAAAGATCCAAGACCATGGGGTTGTAGCTCTCGACGATATGAACTCACCGAGCCCAAGAACACCCAAAATAGAGTTCATATGAAGAAATGGCGACCAAAATACTAAAAGGATCTGAGAGTTTAACGAGCAACTATACGGCTGGAGCTATTTTTCTGGTCGTATAGCTCCGCCCGTATAGTTGCCAAAAAGTTCACAAACGATGGGATTCGACCCCATAAAAGCTCTAGAACCTTCCGTAAGTCATATGACGGTATTGGGGGAACCCTAGGGCACCCCCCAAGGCCTATATAAAGGAGGGAGGACCCAAGAGAGAGCCACCAAGTCATCTCCTCCACCACGGCGGAGCCCTGCCATCGTGCCTCCACCGTAGCCGCCTCCAAACAGATTTACAGCATCACCATCACACAAGAGGAGAAGGGACTAGGATCTTGAAGGTCTCCACATCGATCTACATCGCCATCTTCATCAACAACGTCTCCATCACCGATCCCCTTTGGTTACTTGTTGTAATTCTAGATTCAATCTTGGATTTGCACTTGTCTTCAATTGTGTCATCATACTTCATCCATATGCTATCCATGATGTTGATTGCCTTCATGTGTGAGTAGTTTCCTTTGTTCTTGGGGAGATGGAGAAACCCTAGTATGAGATTGAATTGAGATAAAGATTATTATGTGATATTGTTCATTATGTGTCTATGTTAATTGTCTTCGTCTTCATGTTGAGAGTTGTGCACCTCCTTAATATTTGCCTCCTATGGGGACTCGATCGTAGGGGATTACTTTTTGGTAGATGGAGGGATGATAGCACTTACTGTGACTATAAAGCTGTTGTCATTCTTTACGTACTAACATGGGGGAATCAAGGAGAACTCACAAAGCCATGTCCATACCATGGGATACGTCCTACGGGATTACGTCCCTTAATAGCGCGGTCACACGATGGTTGTCAGTTATTGTCTGTGGTGGTTATGAGGATGACGTGTGCAGCAGTTGCTGGCTATTCGTCCATATATGGAGCTCCTCCCACACATATCATAAATGGTCTTATTCATTATAATAATTTTTATCACTCTTTCTAATTACTACCGGTGGATCCACTACTCCCTGAGAACTCTTTTCATCATCTTGCAGACTTTTGTAATCATACTTGCATGCTCTTGTTTACTTACATCTTTATTTACTTATTGTTCTCTTATCTGAAAACCCAAAACTATCTTTTACACAAAACTCACATTTTATCTTGTTACTTAAGACGTTATTTAGCATTACTATTTCAGTATTTAGTTCAAAGAGTTATTAGACTTCAGACTCCTTCTCCCTATGGGATCAATATCTTTATTTCAAAACTAGCTACAAACGATCTGTGCACTTGCAGTCATCAAGCTATTTTCTGGCACCGTTGCCGGGGAGCTAAGCGTTGTAGGTCTTTTATCTTTTGCTTATTTATTTTAGTTTTGCTAGATTTTGTTTTAAGCTTTCTTTATTTTCTGCATTTGTATTTTTGCTTTTGTTTACAAACCAAAAATCCATAAAAATATTTGTTACAAATCATGTCTTTCGAGATAACTACCTTCCAATAGATGAAATCTATAATGGAGGAGTCAAAGGGAAAGACTTTGGGAGATATTCATAAGAGGGAAGGCATATTAAAAGAATGGTTGACTTGGGTGGACAAGTATTCATCCACACTATGTGCCTCTTATCAATTACATTGTGATTATTGCGGATCTCCAGATCACCTCAATTATCAATGTAAGTATAATTATTTTGATACCGAACTAGAAAACTATAATAGAGATGAGTTTAAATGCCTTGCTAGGGAGGACACATTACAATTTGTGCTTTTTACTGGTTGCAAAGAGTTGTTATTTTGTTTAAGAGATATACAGGTAGAAAGTAAACCACCCGATATGATCTATAAAGAAGGTTATCCTATATATTCATGTTGCTGTGAGTACTTTATGGATAATGTTTTATCTTGCACTGTTTATGAGCGGATTTCAGCCCGCATGGAAAAGTCTAGCCTTTTGCAGGGTTAAAAAGCTGAAGAGAAGGCAACATCATATGAAGAACCTCCACCGAAACCGCCTGAACACATTGCTAATAAAGAGGTGGCACTTGATGTTGCACCCTCTCAACTAGTGGAGGGTAAGCCTGAAGGTAAGACTATCGCTGAGCTACTCGCGGATTATCTTAGTAAGAATGAAGAGGAGCAACTTGATCAAACACTTGAATCTCCTACTTCTGATAATAACTTTCCACACACAAATAGTATGCATGCAAACAATATCTCATTATCTAGTAGTGATTTCTCTAAGTCCCAAACTTATGATGATTGTTCTAAGGAGGAACTAGAAAATTAATCTTTCTATGAATATTGTGATTCTATTAACATGGGACAGGAAATCCTAGTGGAGGAGGGTGAAGTTCCTTCACAAGAAGAGGATGAACACGAAGAAGAACTACTAATCCTTGAGGATATGCAACTACTGGACATGTGGAAGCAGGTGGATTACTGTTCTGGTAATTTGTTCGAAGAGATGAGGTAATATAATGGTAAGCCTAACAAGCTTTACGATTATGAATGCATTCCTCTGTTTAAAGAATTTTTATCAACCAATACTCACATAAATAGTAATAGTGTTAAACTCTTGGAATACATAGTTTATGAAGGGTCTCATGAGCTGCTTAGGAAAATTGGTATTATTATGAAAAGTAGCGATAATGAGGATTTAGCAAGGTATCATAATATTATGGATTATATTGTCAATTATTGTCAAGAATATTTTAGTGGGAATGCACTTGTGATAAAGAGTAAGGAGCTATGTAAAACAATAGTTCCCAAAACTAACATTTTGCAGGAACCACTAGATAACAAGGAGGAACACCAAAAAGGTGAGGTTGAAGAAAAACATCATTCTACTAGTAATAAGTTTGTTTATGATGCCTCACTCTCTAGTAATGATTCTTATTGTGTTGAAACTGAAGATAATTTATCTGCGGAGGCTTTATGCCTATATACTCATTTGGAGAACACTAATAATGATGAAATGGAGATAAATCCTTGTAGTATTAATGAGCAGGTTTTGGGAGAGCACATCTTTGATGAAACATTTGTTGATGATGCTTCTTTTTGTGATTGGATTGATAACTCTAGAACTGATGAACTGATAGTAAGGGTGATGAACTAGAGAATAGAGACACTTTTGAATTTTTCCCTGCTGCTAAAGATGAGTATTATGAAGTGTTTCCTCGTGATAGTGTAGCCCAGGAAGAGTACTATGAATTGTACCCCGATGATGCTATCAAAGCTAAAATGCATGACTTTACATGTAAATATCTAATCCTTTTGTTGAAGCTATCTAGGGAGGTATGCTCACCACACATGGTGCATCAATTATCATTTGTGAGCAATAACACATTTATCTACAAGACTCCGATGCACCGCAAGCGGGTGAGACTTCGACCAGGCTATAATAGTAAGTGCTCCAAACCACTTTTGGAGGTAAGAATAAATAATTCTCTGGCTCCTATCTATTGAAATCATATTGGAGAAAAGCTTGGCTACTTGGTTATAAGAAAGAGCTTCCCAGGAGGCAACCCGGAAGTCATTAAGTGTCTTTCTTAGTTTTGTGTCTTGAGTCTTGATGCATTCATATTGCATTGGCATTTTTTTCTTTGCATGATTTGCTATTAGAGTTATCTTGTTATAGTTTTCAAAAGGTAGAATTTATTGTTACTACATGCTATTGTTGGTCGAAAATTAAAGTTGTTATTTTACTGTCAAAACAAGGTATATCACTAAGTTTCAGGTTAAGAAAGAATTCTCGAAGAAATAGAATTTTTTTGATGCATACAGAGAGTTTAACGACCAACTATATGACGGGAATAAAAATTCCAGCCGTATAGTTCCGGTCGTATAGATATCTTTGCCATCGATAATTTTTCTTTCATATGTACTGAGAGTTTAGCAACCAACTCTATGGCGGGAATAAAAATTCCGGCCGTATAGTTCCGGTCATATAGATATCGGTGTCTCCGTACAAATTCTTTTCCAATGTACTGAGCATTTAACGACCAACTATATGGCGGGAATAAAAATTCTGGCCGTATAGTTCCGGTCGTATAGATATCGGTGACTCTGTACAATTTCTTTTCCAATGTACTGATAGTTTAACGACCAACTATACGACGGGAATAAAAATTCCGGCCGTATAGTTCTGGTCATATAGATATCGATGCCATTGTATATTTTCTTTCCGAGGGACAAATAGTTTGACGACCAACTATACGGAGGGAACATATTGTTCTGGCCGTATAGTTGCGCCCGTATAGCTGCGCCGCCAGGGGGAAACCCTATTTTTTTTACAGAAGGCCAACTATACGGTGGGAATGCATTGTTCTGGCCGTATAGTTGCGCCCGTATAGTTGAGAAAACCACTCGAACGCCAACTGGAAGGTAACCATTTCTCAAAATTTTGTTCTTTCTTCTTCTAAAAACCTCGAAACACCACCTAGGAGCTTCTCCCATGATCTAGGGAAGCCGATCATATGTAAGCAATAAATTTGTACCTCAGAAAACTCCTATACTGTAATTCTCTATAGAAGTTCATGTTTTCTATTTTTACTTTCCTTTTATCGATGGGGTAAACGAACTATGTTCGTATACCAAACCGATGCATTTTATTTTGTGTGTTATTTTCGCAGGGACTTGAACCTTGTGTGACGATGTGTACGGTAGTGTCGACCGTGCAAAGACTCACATGAGCCACTTGGTTGCTTCAATTCAACGCATCGACAATCAGTATCTGGTAAAACCTTCCAACTCGAACCTCTTTTAATAAGCGCATAGGGGTTGCACACTCGTGTCTTGTATCCTGTTTCACTTGCACCTCATCACAATCTAGGAGAGGCATTTCTAGAACTAGTTTGTTGACTTAAGCGTGGTGCTTAGGTTGATAAACCAACTCAGTGAGACTTGTATTTTTATCACTTGTGAGCTAAACCCGTGTCTTCATAAACACAAAAATATTTCGTTTTCTTTTTAGTTTTTAAGCAGGTCCTCAAGGAAGGCACACTGGGTCATATCAAGAAATACATGTTGAAGCAAAGGTTCTTTGTCCATCAACAGAATGGTTACTTGTACCTCAACGGTAACGTGTGTCATCCTTGTTTTCAACTAAGCTTAGAGAGGTAACCACTTATCACACTCTCTTTTGGAAACTGTATTTTCTCTTTTATTTTGGTGATATACTCAAGTTTGGTTCTTGCAAAGTTCTAAGCTTGGGTAGGTTACTTCTTCATGTGTAGAGTCTTGTGCAATGTTCGTATTCGATGAAGGTTTAATGCAATCATGTATCCCACTATTTTTGAATGCTTGTTTAAGTGAGTCTAGTTTTGTATTCATATGGGGATACACTTGCTCATGATAGGCACCATAGGAGTTGACTTAGAGCTTGTATGCATCTTGCCAAATTGTTTATCAAGCTTGTGACACTATTTGAGATCCTCTAGAAAACATTGCCACAGTCTCTACACTTGGAAAGAATGAATACTTGATCAAGATCTTTTGAAATTTGTTGGTTATCACTAAATAGCCTTGTCTTAAATCAATAGGTTATGCTCGACCCCATAATGCCAAAACAATAGACTTGATAGTTTGCTTACGGAAGGAGTTGTCAATTGGAAATGATATTTCGAAGTTTTGAGTTCTATGCTAAATAAGGTGTTGTTTAATTGTCTTAAGAGTTTATCCTTAAAGATACTCAACACCATAGATGTGATGATCAACTTGATAGTACTCTTTGAAAGGATTTGCTTGAAGAAACTAATGTTTAGCGGTAATTGAGATGCATGCCAAATCTTGACCTGTTGATTAAAGCATGATATTGCTTTATGCGTGTCTGCACCACTGTCTCACAACATGGGATGCTAACAACTTCGTTGGCCTTTGAAAAGTCCAAAAAGAGAAAACTCTTGGAGTTTGGCTATGAGTTGCCCAACATATGTAGCATAAATGCTATATTTGGGTATGCATTGGTATTCTCATGGGCATGCGCTCAAAGCAAAAGAAGGAATACTCCTCTGACCATTATGAGAAATCATTATACAAAAAAGGGAAACCTTGGTAATGGTCACGAGTATCCATTCTTAGCCTGCACAGTCTGATTAAACACACCAAGTTTTGGCATGATCTCATTACCGATGAACTGAAGTTTTAGAAAGACAAAGAATAGAAAATGAGTGTTTGATAGCCATGATTCATTGATGTGGATGACCAAATGAGACACTCTAATGTTATGCTTCTTTTGACATGTTCTCGCATTTCCTTTTGGCATAAATCTCGTTACTAAGAGATAAACTTTCTAAAAGCTCAATAACTAATTTTTGCACTTGAGAGCCTTAACTAGATGACATTATCGGGTAGACTTTATTCCCATTTATGCTTGACATCTATTTGTGACTAAGTTTTGCCTCATAAAAAATAATGATATGAAAAGTTATACAAAAGGTGCAATAAGAGGATCACAAGTTTGTCTGCAAGTAGATTCACTGTTGACATGGAGCATATAAGTTTTGATGAATCTTTAGTGGCCTTTATATCTGAGCTTGTGTTGCCTTGTATGAATACATGTTTTCTCTCTTCGAGCTTGTAAAAGAAATAAGGATACAAGGCATTGATTTCCAATGATAAGCTATTTCACAACCATTAATTTATTATCGACCCTTCCTGCTCGAGGACGAGCAAGGTCTAGTTTGGGGAAGTTGATGGCTGTGAAATACCACCTCTTTTAGCCATATTAAATGAGTCATTTATACCTCATATCATGTTTCTTCCAGCTATAGATATGCCTTATATGCATGATTTCTATTTCTCATTCACTTTCATATGAGCTTTGCACATTTAGTAGTTTAGGTAGAATTTTATCACTTTTCCTTGTCTATGACATGTGTGTAGGTGTTTATGATGATTATGGATAAAACAAAGGCAAAAGGAACAAAGAGAGCATAGTATGGAGGAGCTGCAAGGACCAGACTTAGCCATTTGAGAGGTTGAAAAGTCAATTTTTCCAACTTCTCAAAATAAAGATCCAAGACCACAGGGTTAGATCCCTCGATGATACAAACTCAACGAGCCCAACAACACCCAAAACGGAGTTCGTATGAAGAAATGGCGACCAAAAAACTAAAACGATCTAAGAGTCTAACGAGCAACTATACGGCCAGAGCTATTTTTCTGGTCGTATAGCTCCGCCCGTATAGTTGCCAAAAAGGTCGCAAATGACGGGATTTGACCCTAGAAAAGCTCCAGAACCTTCCCTAAGTCATATGACGGTATTGGGGGAACCCTAGGGCACCCCCAAGGCCTATATAAAGGAGGGAGGACCCAAGAGAGAGCCACCAAGCCATATCCTCCACCACGGCAGAGCCTTGCCGTCGTGCCTCCAGCATAGCCGCCTCCAAACTGATCTACACCATCACCACTACACAAGAGGAGAAGGGAAGAGGATCTTGAAGGCCTCCACATCGATCTACATCGTCATCTTCATCAACAAAGTCTCCATCACCGATCCCCTTTGGTTACTTGTTGTAATTCTAGATTCAATCTTGGATTTGCACTTGTCTTCAATTGTATCATCATAATTCATCCATATGCTATCCATGATGTTGATTGCCTTCATGTGTGAGTAGTTTCCTTTGTTCTTGGGGAGATGGAGAAACCCTAGTATGAGATTGAATTGATATAAAGATTATTATGTGATATTGTTCATTATGTGTTTGTGTTAATTGTCTTTGTCTTGATGTTGGGAGTTGTGCGCCTCCTTAATATTTGCCTCATATGGGGACTCGACGAAGTGATTATTTGTTGGTAGATGGAGGGATGATATCACTTACTGTGACTATAAAGCTATTGTCATTCTTTATGTACTAACTTGGGGGAATGAAGGAGAACTCACAAGCCATGTTCATGCCATGGGATACGTCCTACAGGATTACGTCCCTTAATAGCGCGGTAACACGATGGTTGTCGGTTATTGTCTGCTGTGGTTATGAGGATGATGTGTGCAGCGGTTGCTGGCTATTTGTCCATATATGGAGCTCCTCTCACACATATCATAAATGGTCTTATTGATTATAATAATTTTGATCACTCTTTCTAATTACTATGGTGGATCCACTACTCCCTGAGAACTCTTTTCATCATCTTGCAGACTTTCGTAATCATACTTGCATGCTCTTGTTTACTTATAGCTTTAGTTTACTTATTGTTATCTTATTTGAAAACCCAAAAATATCTTTTACACAAAACTCACATTTTATCTTGTTACTTAAGACGTTATTTAGCATTACTATTTTAGTATTTAGTTCAAAGAGTTATTAGAATTCAGACTCCTCCTCCTCGTGGGATCGATATCTTTATTTTGAAACTAGCTACAAACGATCTGTGCACTTGCAGTCATCAATATGTGATATGCGGTTGGCGTTAGATTGGATCTAATTGCAGTTTTGGTGGTCGATCTATGAGATAGATCGATTTTGTACGAAGTTGATTGGATCAACTGTACTCGGGGAATGAATGATCTGGTTTCCGTGATCTAACTGCTAAGGTCGTGGAATGACATACCCCTATCGGCCAGCTTCCGCCATCGGGGTACAATGTGACACGTAAATCTAGATATGGTGATTGAAGATCAAAGAGTTTGGTCGAATCGGAGTACGGATTGGGTTTGGGTAAAATTGTTTTATCCGATGAAGAAATGCATGTTCAGAATGTAGATGAGATCTGTGTTTTTGGAAAAATCGTAGCTCCTTAGATGCTGTTGCGAGTTTCATAGTGCCGGTAGATATCGTATCCATGTATAACTTGTTTTTGCAGGATGATGTTGTGAATGGTATGGCTTATGTGCATGTGATGTGTATAATCCATATGTGATCTACGTATCACTGTTTTTGTCAGCCGGCTGGAGCGTAGGTGCTGTCATCTTATTGTATAATGACCTGCATGTTAGATTCTCTATGTAATTTACTATACTAGCTAGTGTATCTATTTGGAGAACCCAGATGGCCTGCAAGTCGATGTACAATTCGGCTACATGGAGTAAGGCGGCACATGACTGATACCTTCGATCATGATTACGGATGTAGTATAGCTTATCTTTCCCTAGTAGATCTAGGTTATCGAATCCTCAGGAAGAGAATGCGTAGTGAACTTACTTTAACGGACCTTCGGGAGTTTTAGAATTCCTTTTGTGTTTTTACCGGACCAATAGCTTGCGTCTTTTTGTTATTGTCGATGATGGAGAGAGAGGGCCTAGGGCGTTCGGTTTCACCTGTAGCTGTGCAAAACATCTGATGGGAAAGGATAGAAATAAAGTATGCATGTACTTGTTAGAGCAAGATAAATTATATGTGGGCAGTGCATCCATAATTGCTATTTCCTCCACAACCGCTTATAGCAATAACCTACTAGTCTCATCCATAGAAGAAAGAGAACTAATGATATGCATAGTGATGTCATCGTTAATCCCAAGTAAATCCCTCACATACAGCCGTACTACCCCTTCTGTCACTAGGGTTCCCAACCTGCAGATCAGTCATTACTCATACTCCCTATACCTGGCTTAACCCTCAGGGTCTTGGGTACCTGACAAGTCCTTGGATCGTGGCAAGAAAGGATACAATAATCATCATGTCATACAAACTAATACACGATCCCATCTATGATAAATAACATGCACAAACGCTACATGGCTAGGCCGAAGCCCTTAGCCCAAGTACAATTACTCACACATAGAGATGATATCAACAATCATAAACATTGTAATGAAAATCATAAGATTGATAGCAATAGTCTTACAATGTCACCAATCGGAGAAGAGATCTACTATTACAAGTGGTGGAATATGGCTATGGAGATGGAGAAGGGTTTTGAGATCTGGAGGCGGCTGGTGATCTATGGTAGGGACTTTTGGCGAGGTCTCGCTTGTTTTCTCGTCGCCCGAGGCTTCTTTATATACGGGTCCCTTCATGAAAGTTGTTCTGTTTGACCTAACGGTGGCGGCGCCAACTATACGACCAGAGCTATACGGTCGGAATTTTGCTCCGGTCGTATAGTTGACCGTTAAAGCGTTTGCCTCCGCTTCACGGTTCCTGGTTTCTTCTGGTCGTTGGAAATCTTGTATCTTTGTCTTTAATGTAGTGATTCCCTTCTTTAAGCGACATTATCTACGCGGGAAAAATATAAAAGAAAGGGTTGCATACCCCTTTGAATATTAGGCATTAGTGACAGGATTTAGAGAGATATTTCATCAAAATTATGAATAATATCCAGTTTAAATGTAGAAGTGGATGGCTATATTTTAGAGTCATCAATCTCCCCAAGCTTACACTTGATTGTTCCCGAGCAAGAAAACTAAAATAAAAAAGGAACTCAACATTTAAACTGAAATAATGAGATGGTGAACTTACTCATGATTAGTAGTCTCATGTTTCCTCCACTTCATAAATATGAAAAACTTCAGCATAGATAGAGTAAAATTTATTGTCAACATATGGCAAGCATATCATATGGGTTTTATGCATCCTTAAAGTGCAGCAAAATTATTGTCAACATGGGTGATTCAAATGAGTAAACTTTATTCCATGTCATGTAATCAACTCATAGGCTTGCCTTTGAACGATAAAATATAATCATGTAAGTTGAGAGTGTGAGAGTTGTCATGAAAAGCATATACACTAGAGTATCTCAATTCTCCCACATCAATAAATCAAGACTTTTCAAGGACTACTTTTCTATTCATTGTCCTTCAAGAATTTCAGTTTTTGAGTAATTGAGAGCATGCCAAAGATTTTTATTAGTTTATAGGGATGTGATGGACACTCACGTCATCACTAAGGTTTTTGTTCCTCTTTCATAATGATTTCTCATAACAGCCAGAGGAGTGATCCCATCATGATTACAGCTACCCGAGAGTGCCAAGAATCTTACCCACTATAGCATTGCTGCTACAAGTGTTTAATCAACTCATAGCCGAAATCTAGGAATTTCCTCCATGAAGATCGTTCGTAGGCCAGCGGAATTGTTGGCATCCCATGAAGTTTGACACGCATAAAGCTATATCATTCTTATGATTAACAAGTTAAACTTTGGCATGCTCACAAAAATCGCTAAACATTAATTTAATCAAACAAATCCTTTCAAAGAGAGCTATCAAATAAATCAACATTTTCAGTGGTGTTGAGTGTCTCTATAAATAAACCTTCAAAGCTAAGCACTACAACACCCAAGACTTCAATTGTGAGACTTTTCTTATTACAATTGTTTAGCAATTTTTGGCAAGACTTGGTTAATTACGAGAGCTGGAACAAAATGTACCCAATTAAATACCCATGCAAACAAAAAAGCTTACTACAATTCAAAGACTCACTCCACCAATATAATATCTCAACATTTACTACTAACTAGCATGGGTTTCTCAAACTTCAAAAGTGGGGAGTCATAAGGCATACCTCGCATGTTTGGTTCCACTTCTCTCTTCCCTTTTTTATTTGTTTCTTGGAAACTCGAAGTTGATCACTCTCCTGCAAATACATGAAAATCTCGAGGCGGAAAGAAAAGAAAGAGGGAAAATAAGGAAAAATAGAGAAATATTTTTTGTAGTTTTTAAGAGAGGGAGTTTAAAGAATAGAAAATTAGCGGCAAAGCTCAGCTAGAAAATCTCAAAAGCAAATAAAAAGAACTACAAATAATGGTGTTGGGGAAACTAACACGAGTGCTTATAAACTCAAATAAAAACACAACCTCGAAATAAATAAATTTAAATGAATGCCAAATAAAGATACATGAGGAAACTTCCCCAAGCTTAGGCTTTTGCAAGCCTTTAAAATCTTTGTGGTGGCGGGAAAAAGTCATTACTCCAGCTCGCAAATTGAGTTGAGAGGTTACTAGTTGATTCTCGGAGGTTCACAGAGAGGCTATGCATCCTCTCCAAAGTCCCTCCAAGTACTTGGAAGTCTTGGTATTTAGTGAAACGGGTTTGTGGCTGCTCCTCTTGATAAGGAAATTCTTGCTCCTCCTCTTGGTCCTCATCCTCCTCCGGTATCTCTTCTTCGGGTTGGTGTTGCTCACCCTGCAAGTAATATAGCAAACACCCTTCCTCAATAGAGAAAATACCATTAGGCATAGGAGCGGGGTAGAAACACCCAACTCCAGCAATATGTAGGTAATAAACACCACCTCTCGTAGTGAGCATTCCACTAGCTTTCAAAGTGGAGAAACTAACGCGTGTCTCACCTAGCATGGGTTGCAACTCACCTAGGTCGATGCCTAGAGAAGTGGCAAGCACATTGATGACGCCTCCACCTATGATTGGTCCTTGACTTTGGGAGGCTTGGTTCTCCAAGTAGCGCACAAGGATGTCGCCCAACTTGAGTGACAAGCCGCAGTTGATGTAAGCAGCCTTTGCGAGGACTAGGATGTCCTCCTTGTTGAGTCTCGTGAACTCATTACATGCCTGCAAGGTGTTAGCAATAACATAGAACAAATAGAGAATTGCAAGATGTTGGATATTCTTCCCCTTGTTCACTCTAGTAGTGAAACTCATTCCATTATAGTATTGTTCAGGGGTAGGTTCTAATCTAGTAAAGGATGCTCGTAAGGAATTAACATCATTGTTTGGCAAGTTAAAACATGCACACCATTCATCTAATGTTAAAGTGTAGTTGTTGTTCATCAGTCAGAAATAAATAGTGTCCTGTCCTTGCCATTGTTTAACGGTGCTTTGTAACGAACTTAGAAATTCAATGGTTAAGAGGCAATAAGTAGGCACATCATTGTACACAAAGTTTTGCAGGCCAACTCTATTGCAAAGTAAATTGAAGTCATAAGAAATACCGAGTTGGTTCAATATAATGGGGCAATCCCACTTGGTGGCCTTCACTTCGAGGTTCTTGATCTTGTTGAAGCGATCATGTTGGAGCTCATTTCTGAACCGTATCACCATGCATTCTTGAGCGACAGCCCGAGAAGTGCTAGCGGTGCATGATCACGAGTTTGGCTCCTTGTGTTCATCATCTAAAACATTGAAGAAAGGTAAAAATAAAACTTTTTGATCCAACAACAATAAGTGCATCATATTCCTCATCATAGCGCACTAAAGAATCTCCTCAAAATAATAATCTAGGCAAGAAAATTATGGCAATTGGTTCATAGTAGGTCTCAACCTAGATTGATAATGACAATAGATCAAAGATGAATTTGCAAAAAGTAATTGGAGGATCGGAGGAGAAACATACCCTAGATCACTTGTGCGCGAGGAAATCAAACGAAATTGAGTAGATATGAAGGTCTCTTGAGGTTTTGAGAGAGTTTGGAGGTAGAAGAGAGAGAAAAGGATTTAAGTTTTGGAGTTGGAGGTACCTTCCCATGTGATTTTGTGGTCGGACGCAACTATATGGGTGTAACTATACAGGCGCAACTATACGGCCGGAACAATGCATTCCCACCATATAGTTGGCCTTCTGTCAAAATATTAGGGTTTCCTCCTGGCGGCGCAGCTATACGGGCGCAACTATACGGCTGGAACAATATGTTCCTGCTATATAGTTGGTCGTTAAACTATCTATCCCTAGGAAAAGAAATATACAAAGGTACGACTGGAACTATATGGCCGGAATTTTTATTCCCACCGTATAGTTGGTCGTTAAACTCTCAGTATATTAGAACATAAATTGTACGGAGGCACCGATATCTATACGACCGGAGCTATACAGTCGGAATTTTTATTCCCGCTGTATAGTTGGTCGTTAAACTCTCAGTACATTTTAAAGAAAAATTATCGATGTTAAAGATATCTATACCACCGGAGCTATACGGCTGGAATTTTTATTCCCGCCGTATAGTTGGTCGTTAAACTCTCTGTGTGCATCAAAAAAAATTCTATTTCTTCGAAAACTATTTCTTTTCCTGTAACTTAGTGATTTACCTTGTTTATGACAGAAAATTGGCAGTAAATATTATCGACCAACAACAGCATGAATAAAGTAGGATTTTTAGTACTACCGAACTTCTTCTCCTCAATTGGAGTTTTCTAGCACTCTTTATTAAACATAAACTTAAAGTAAAACTAAAAACTTTACTCAAACCTTTATGTCACATGGGTTGCCTCCCATGAAGCGCTCTTTTATGGTCAATAGCTTGACCTCAATGTTGCTTACATAGGCTAGATGAGTGGAACACCCACTCAAAAGTAACTGGCCTTCAAAGTGATGGCCTCCTTTTCAGCATGCTTGGCTTTCTTCTTCCCGGGGAAATGAATAACAAAAGGATCCCACGAAGGCAATTGAAGCTTCATGTTCCCTTCATATAGATTAATCAAAGACTTAATAGTTCTTAAGAAAGGACAGCCTAATATAATAGGAGCAGTAACATCTTTAGGCATGTCAACAATAACAAAATCAATGAGAGCATGATAGCCTTTAATGTATACTAAAGTATTCTCCTTAATTCCTACAACTTGTTTGTAGGTAGAATCTGCTAGATGCAATTTTAACTCAATGATTTCAAAGGAGCCAAGATTTAACTTGTTAAAAAGACTCTTTGGAATCGTTGAGACGCTTGCACCTAGATCACAAAGTGCAGCTAGCAGCTATCTCATTGGTTCCAATTTTAATCTTAATAGTAGGCTCAAATATGTCATCTAACTTCACAGGTAATTTTTCAGCAATTTGCTTATATTCTTCCTCGAGCTCACGTACCTTTATTGCTACCTGATTAACAAAGTGTTGGTACATAGCTTCCTCACTACGTTGATCCTTTTTACGAGATCTTCTACGGTGTAGCTTGGTGAAGGAGCATTACTATAATCAAGTTCTTAAGGTTCCTCCCTTTGGATTCTCATCATTTTGAGGTCTTCAACATGATTTGGCTCAGCTTTACCTGCAAATTTAGCTAGAATGAGAGTTTGACTCTCGGTTATATTACCTAGATGTGCCTCAACGATCCTCGTTCTTTCTTGGAGGGCCTGCAAATCATTTCTCAAACTAACAGCTTGGTTAGATAATTTACCAAGCATAGCATCATGGTTCTTCTTTATTTTAACAAGAATATTGTTTTGCTCATTTTGTGAGTCTATAAAAGACTTTAGTGTTTCTTGGAGACTACCATTACTAGTTCCCATATTATTATTAGAATTACCTACATGACTAGAATAATGTTTCTGAAAGTTAGGATTATAATTCTTCTTTCAAGCAGGGTTATAATCATTATGAGCTACGAAGTCTATTTCTTCAATATTTGTTTCAGGGGTGACACTTACCTGGGTTTCCTTACCCTTAACGGCTAATATGAGCTCATCCAACTTGGCATTGAGTTCTTCATTTTCTTGTGGTGAAATGGAGTTCACCTTCTTCGTGTTTGATCTATCCATATGCCATTGGACATGGTTGTCTTGCATATTGTCTAGCAGCTTCTTTGCTTCGGTAATATGTTTACCCATAAATGTTCCTCCAGCTGCAGTATCAAGCATAGACTTAGACACAGGGTTAAGAGCATTATAAAATAGATGGAGAATTAACTAGTCTTCCATCCCATGACTAGGACTGTTTCTCATGCATTCTTTCATCCTCTCCCATGCAAGCGCTAGTGGCTCATGCTCTTCCTGTCTAAAGCCAGTAATATTAGATCTGAGTTGCATAGTCTTTGCAGGTGGGAAAAATTTAGTAATAAATAAAGAAGTACATCCCACCCATGATGTAATAGTATTTTTAGGCAAAGATAGCAACCATTCTTTTGCTCTCCTTCTTAGAGAGAAAGGAAATAAACGCAATTTGACCGCGTCGGGGTCAACGTCTTTAATACACATCATATCACATATTTCAGTGAAAGTATTCAAGTGCATACCTGCGTCTTCAACAACAGAGCCTCCGAATTGATTCTGTTGAACCAAACTTAAATAATGGGGCTTAATTTCATAGTCATTAGCAGCAATTGCTCGCTGCGTAATATGAGTACGCAAATAATCATTATTGGGAGTAGCAAACTCCCCAAGCTTCTTTTCAGCCATATTTCCTATGTTTTTGGATTTTCTTAAACAAAGAATTATAATAGTAAAAGCAAGAATTTAAGGCTAACTAATTTTTTTGGTTTATCAAATAAAGACTGAAAGCAAACGAACAAAATTAAAAACAAGAATTAAAACTAGAAAGGTTCCTAATAACCTCATCAGGGTAGCTATTGCTTCCCCAGCAACGGCGCCAGAAAAAGGGTTGATACCTTCGATCCGGATTACGAATGTAGTATAGCTTATTTTTCCCTAGTAGACCTAGGTTATCGAATCCTGGGAAGCGAATGCGTAGTGAAGTTACTTTAACAGACCTTCGGGAGTTTTAGAATTCCTTCTATGTTTATACTGGACCAATAGCTTGCATCTTTTTGTTGTTGTCGATGATGGAGAGAGAGAGGGCCTAGGGCATTCGGTTTCACCTGTAGCTGTGCAAAACTGATGACTCAGAATATATTCGAGCTCGTTGGGAACCCCAATAGGAAGGTATGATGAGCACAACAGCAAGTTTTCCCTCAGTTATGATACCAAGGTTATCGAACCAGTAGGAGCAAGGAAACACCTCCAAGGTGTTGTTTCCAACTTGGAATCCTGCACAACGCAACCACAGAACTTTGCCCCAACTTACAGCGAGGTTGTCAATCTCACTGATTT
Organism: Avena insularis; assembly: GCA_023614405.1. Lineage (NCBI taxonomy): Eukaryota > Viridiplantae > Streptophyta > Magnoliopsida > Poales > Poaceae > Avena > Avena insularis. Next base: position 128,158,919 of record CM042688.1, read on the forward strand.
TGCTGAAAACAAAGGATTAAACGTATTGTGTGGAAGATAGTAATTGCTTGTAGAAAGTAAATAGTAAACAATATGGTAGATTGATGGTCAAAGAATGGACCGAGGTCCATAGTTCACTAGAGGTGATTCTCCTTAAGATAGATGACATGTTGGGCGAACAAATTACAACAGGGCAATTGACAGACACCAAGAAAGCATACATGCATATGCTAATCATCTTGAATCCTATGAGATTTGATTGGGCATTACAATATTATACATAGACCGTAATCCAGCTGCATCTATGACTAATAATTCACCTTCAGGTTAATATCCAAACCCCCTCCAGTATTAAGTTGCAAGGAACAGATAATTGCATTAAGCAAAGTGTGTAAAGTAAACAATACGATTGTCCCATGGACAAAGGATTGTTGTTTTCTCCCTAGTAGCAACAACACATCTAGTACCTTAGAGATTCCTGTCACTTCCCCAGATTACTAGAGGCATGAACCCACTATCGAGCATAAATACTCCCTCTTGGAGTTGCTAGCATCTACTTGGCCAAGATAGCTACCAACAACGGAAAGCATGCAAGATCACAAATAACATAGACATGATAGAATCAATAATCAATCTGAAATAGCATCTAACTATCCATCTGATCCTTGCAAACACAACATGTAAGATTACAAATAGATGATCTTGATCATGAACGGAGCTCACAAGATCTAAACATGGTAACAAAAAGGAGGAGAACCAACCATCTAGCTACTACATGGACCCGTAGTCCAGGGATGAACTACTCACGCATCACACCGGAGGTAGTCATGGTAATGAAGAAGGCCTCCAGGGTGATCTCTCCCCTCCGACAGGGTGCCGGGAAGAGCTTCAGATCCCTCCTGGTCTAGGGGTGGTGATGACGGCGGCTACAGAATCTTTCGTGGAATATTGATTGGGTACCTAGGGTTTTCGTCCCGGGAGGCTTTTATAGGCGAAGGGGCAAGGTCGATGGAGCACCAGGGGGCCCACACATCCTGGTGGCGAGACCCCCAGGCCGCGCCGCCACCAGGTGTGGCTGCCCTGGTGCGCCACTTCGTCTCCCCTCTGGACTCCGTGTTGCTTCGGGTAAAATATTGACTTTGGCTTTTGTCTGGTCCAATTCCGAGAATATTTCCTTACTAGCTTTTTTGAAACCAAAAACAGCAGAAAACAGGCAACTGACACTGTGGCATCTTGTTAATAGGTTAGTTCTAGAAAATTTATAAAAATACTCCAAAGTGTGGACAAAACATAAGAAAGTAGATATAAAACAAGCATGGAACATCAAAAATTATAGATACGTTAACGACGTATCAACATCCCCAAGCTTAAATCATGCTCGTACTCGAGTAGGTAAGTGATAAAAAAGAATAATTTTTGAGGTGACATGCACCATCACAATCTTGATCAAGGCATTTGTAAAACATTGATAGCTGGAATCATAATACTTTAACATAGCATGAAAGATATAGTTCTAACAATAAGACATAGCAACTATGTTGTAACATGAAAAGGTACAAACAAAAGATTCATGAATACCAATGCTTTGAAAGACGTTTGTTTGTTTCACATATAAAAAACATAATGAGAATGGTATTCAGCTTGTCCCTCATAGTGTAGCAAAACATAAATGCATAGGACACCTTCAAAGTTCATAAGGGTGACTAGATACAAATAGTTTAAGAACAAGCAATATCAAAGTTATGAATCAATCAACAAGTTTTGGGACAATGCACATTAAACTAAGAATGACCACTATGCTCTCTCAATAGATGCATAAAGATAGAAGATGGAGACTCAATATAAAATTAAAAGAAAGGCCCTTCATAGAAGGAAGCAGGGATTCAAGTCTCATAAAGAGCTTCCAAAAATTATGGTACTTATTAGCTTTCAGCTCTCATTGCCCCTATCATAAGCATCTTAAGGTGATTAAGGTTAAAGTGAACAAATATAGGATATGCCTGGTAAGTTATTAGCTGAAAATCTCATGCCCCTTGCTTACGAGTACCATTTCTCATGCTACTCAACTTTAGTCACAGGTAAGTTCTTGTCATTGTAAGTACATGTGTATCATAGAGAACCGCCAACGGGGTACCCCTTGCCCGATGATATATACGCTTTCCCATATCAAAATGACAAGGCAAGCAGACAATGGGCATCTCAGCGATCCTTTTATTTCCTATTTGCATAGGTTTTTTCTTTCCTATTTGCATAGGTTTTTTTATATTGAGGATGCTTCACAGATTGCTCACTATGGTTATGTTGCATGTTTCCACCATGATTAGGCATGGATTCGACTAGCCGCCCAGGTGTTTCTCTAACACATATACGAACTCCATGAGCCTTACAAGCTCCCCTTTCATTTCACACCGCCGGGATCCATAAGAAAAATAACATGATATCAACTAAATAAAGTGCAATGTTGAAAGCGTTCCCCATGGTAACATGGTTCTGCTAATCCACAACTTACAAAACGCAAGCATATACACAACATAGATGGGAACAATGGTTCAAGTTTATTAAGTGCAAGAAAATAAAGTGTGCAATCAAGTTCGTGAGAGCTTTAATCACTAATTTTCACATAACAAGTTTAATTCGGAAGGTAGATAAAAACATGAATATACTTGGAATAGCAATAATGCTAATAGCTAGGTATGGTGGACTCTTTGGAATAACTTGGTTTTATTTGGAGTTGGATGCATGAGTGGAACTCATACTTGGTACATGTGGAGGCTAGCAAAAGACTAGGAGCGACCAACTAAGAGAGAAATAATGGCCATAATCATGCAAAACGACAAAACATTATCAATTAAAGCATAAAGTGATATTACAAGTTGAAAACTAAATTATCATAGAGGCTATGGTGACTTGGTATAGTCTTAACATGGTGTGAGCATGCGCCAAGTGAACCCAAATAAAGCATCAAAGGAGAATACCACAATATTATGCTTTTATATGCTAAAACAACACATGATTCTTTGAAGGCACATTAAGCAATCTCAATTGTTTGTAACAAGTCATGCTACAACAATAATCACTAAGCATAAAGTCAAAGCAATATCAAGCATGACATGATAAAGTCTAAGTCACAGTCAAAAACAAGACTCCTTTTATACCACTTATAAGCATGAACTTTTGTGGCGCCCCGCAAAAACCACTACTAGAAAATCGTGGTGTTTTTGTGCATTGCATCATCATGACTGCATGCTCATGTCATCATGCCACATTGCATTTGAGCATCGTCATCATCTTGCATGGTTTGTTTAAAAACTATTTTCGAAAAGTCTATTTTTGTTTTCTAAACGCTCCGTCTTTATTCAAACACAAAATCCGGGTCTCCGGAATATTTTGTTTTGTCTACCAACAGTTTTCAAACGCCCCGTTTTAAATATTAAAAACATTTATTTTATTTTTAGGGGCAGCCGTACCGGGCCGATCCGACCACCGGCCACCCCAAAGGCAAAACCAGCCTAACCAAAATCTTTTTATACCCAATCCTATTCTACCCACCCTGCCTCCACCTCACCCCACCCAATAGCCTGCCGCCACCTCGCCACTCCCTTTTCCCTCATCCCATCCCAGCCCTCCACCTCAGCCGCCTCCCCGGCCAGGCCTGGCCGTTTTCCCGCCTCACAAGACTTTGGCGCAGACTGACCAGTGACCAGGCCCCACCACTGACCCACCGATCGACTGCACACGGTGGACAGCCGCAGCCCCACCGACCCCGCTCCCCTCGTGCCCCGCGCCCACGTGGCCCACCGCCCTGCACGCCTCCCACGCACGCCACGCCCGTCCCCTGGACCAACCACCCCGCTGCCGCCTGCGGGCTTCCCTCGCCACGCTCCTCTCTCCCCACCCCGCCTCTCGCGCCGGCCTCCCTCCTCGCCCTCCCGGATCGCTTCTTCCCGCTAGCGACCACCAACCCTCGATCGCAAAGACGCCCAGGTCCCGCCTTGCCGACCTCGCCAGCGCCCCGTCCCCTTCCCTTCCCGAGCTACCAGCGCCAATCTCTCTCCCTCCGCCTCCAGCTCTCGCCGCCCGAGTCGACCCCGCCTCGCCAGATCCGCTGGCCTCGGCCTCGTCGGCCGCCCGCATCAAGATCCTCTCCGCTGCCTACCTCGCCGGAGCTCGCCTCCACCGCCGCCCGCCTCCTCTCGCTCCTTCCGCCACCGAAGCCTGCCGCCGCCCTTCGCCTCTCGTTTCGCGCCGACAGCGCCATCGCCACGCCGTCTCCTCCCTCCCCTTCGGCGACCGCACGCCGCCGCCTCTGTTCGTTGCGCTCGCTGGCGCCTCTTGCCGCTGCAGGAGCCGCTCCGGTGAGCAACGCCGCGCGGCCGTCTTCGGCTGCTCGTGTTTCTCGACCGGCGTGCCCAAGTCCGTCGGCCGCAGATCCTGGCAACCTGGAGCTCCTCCGGCCTCAAGATTGCAGCGTCTTGGTGTTTCTCTCCGATGACCGCCGGTGACCTCTGACACATCGTCCCCCTAGGTGCTCCCTTCCGCCAAGTACCAAGGTTGACCCTTCAACTCGACAACGACTAGAAGAAGTGTAGCGTTGGTGCGTGTCTTGGTGGTATAGTCGCTATGTAACCCAGAGGCTCCTCGATCTGTTACCACAACCAGAGTACCATCCGAAGATTGCCTGCATCGAAGCTCAAGTACGACTTCAACATCGAAGGCGTACCCCAAGATCTATCGCCATCGAACAAGCTCGCCACGGACCCGAGGGCCCCGATCCTGAACCCGGCGCCGCGCCAAGCTCTCCTTCGCGGTACCCGAAGACCGATCTTGGGACGCCATGAACTCCTTCACGGACATCAAGTTATCCAACCCTAGATCCGAAGACCGATCCTCAAGAGACCGAACTGTAACCACCTCGAACCCCAAGATATTCGATCCAATGTGTGACCCCTTTATCCAAGACCCTATTTTTTTTATAATATTACATTATCATCTGGTTGCATTAAATCATTCATGTCGCATACATGTGTGTGGTTTGGGGGCCTTATGCCGATTCACCTAAATTAAATATGGGGTCATATGCGGGCAAATCTAGTCTTATATTGGCCTCATTTAAATTTGTGTAGCAAACCGATGCCATGTTGTGTCTTGTTAATACAACATTTAAATTGTGGGGTATCTAAACAACTCGAACCACTTAAATATTTGCCGGGACCCCGGTTCCGCTTAATATTACCTAATTGCATCGCATCCTTTGCCATGTCGTACATCATACATGCATCATGCCCGATTTTCTACCGTAGTATTAAATAGTGCATCCGGTGTTTCTTCTAGTGCTTTGCTTCTTCATGGATTAGGCCGATGAGTTGATGCGAGTGTCGACCCGATCTTCGGATGAACCTTCGGCAATGTTTTCAAGCGAGCATCTCCCCCTTTCTACCTATCTTACTTTTATAGTATTTATTCCCTCCTGTTGATCTATTGCTATCTGCGTCGCGATGCTCTAGTTTTCGTACCCGTGATATCCCTTGCAGCCTTATATTGCCTTGGACACATCCTATTACCTGTTGATTGGTAGATAGTTGGACTTGCGCGTCGTAGTCGCTTGCTCAAGTGCTGTTGCGTGTCGACCAGTACCTCAGTTGTTGGAGTATTGCCGCATGTTTAATGTTGGAGGTGATCAAGACTTTAATTACTATTTAATAACTAAAATTGAAGTATGTAAATGCATAGGCACCGGTGGGTGATAGACAATATTTGGTTTCCGATCACAGCTCTTGGTGTCCGAGGACCCCGAGTTCTTGACACTGTTCCGAGATCGAGCGCTAACCACATGTGGGATGTGTGGGCACCCATCGATTAGTACCTGATTTCAAAGTATTGTCTGGGGCCACAACTAGTTTGAGGTTTTATTTACTATTCTGTACTTATGCCATGCTTTAGCTTTATTTAAATTGTGCGATGTACCGCACTGTCTTTAGGATCGGGACACGTTTTGGCTGTATCGACAAGCCCACCATCTTTTCGGGTTCCTCGTTACAACCGTCCACCCAAACCCTGAGTCCGTCTCGAGACCGCCGACGCTATGGGTAGACTTAGTGGGTGGCCCCATGTACTTGCTTTGGTCTGGAAACGTCATGACTTAGGCCCCACGACATACCGATGGGTGTATGTTAATTGATCCGCAAAAGGGTCGAAGTGCGTGTGGATACTTTGGTGCACCCCTGCAGGGTTAAATCTTTTCGAAAAGCCGTGTCCGCGGTTATGGACGACTTGGAGCACAGTTCTCGATCATAGACAACTATAACTAAAGTATACTATTATAATTTGACTTGTATCCGATATGACTAGTAACCCGCTCCACTGCAACGCAATGGCTAAATAAAAGTACCAACAACTGCTGGGTTTGGGATATCTCATGCTAATTGTTTTTGACTAGTAAGTGTCGCAACTACAACAGAATGGTTAAATAAAACTGCCCACTGCTTATTTTATCAGGATGACTATCTATACTTGACTAGTAATTGCTGCAACGATAACTGAATAAATAAAACTGCCAACTGTGTGAGTTCCTCGGTTGACTTCCTCGTTTGGTGTCGAGGGGGAAATACCAGGATGGGTATGTTTGGTGGTAGTATCAGGATGGTTCCGAATAGGTCTTTCTTATCCCTCTCTGATAGCCGACAGTTATATCGAGTCTCTATAGGTTGTTTAGTACATGCTGCGCTGCCGCTTCAGTCCACCATACCTATGTAGGCGAGGACCGCCGAATTCTAGCCTCGCTGCAATCGGCCTCAAGATCGACCGCTCTCTTTTTCCTTTGCCCTTTGTCGGCACCCCTTTTGTTTAAGCAGGCTTTGAGATCGACGTCGTTAGCAGGGTTACCCTTCCGGCTTGGCTTGGGCAGGGTTATGGACGCCATTGGCTATTCTTCAGGGCTCTTAGCTCGATTTGCATCTTGTCCATACTCGGACGCTCTATTATTTCAAGGTGATTTGGATCTTTGTCTTGTATATCTGTATTCTTGACTCATGGAGTCGTGTTGTATATATATCTGTTCTGTGGGTCCCATCGAGGACTGTTGTGTAATGTTATTACTTCGTTTTCCACCCGCACGAAAGTGCCTGGTGGGCACCTTTGAATCGTTTCTATGCGGGTTTAGCGAGAATCGCTAAGACTTGCATAGGGCCGATTCTGAGGGTGTTACAGAGTGGTATCAGAGCTCAGCAGTTGCGATACCCCACAAGTCCAGCCTGTAGGATAACCTAGCTAACGGCCGAAGTAGAGTGTCAAAACTATTTTTGCAAAAATCGGTTGGATAGTTCTGATTAGGTCTGATTTTACTCCTTACCCCTCTGCTGCTCTCCTCTCACCTATGCGTGTTTTGAATCCGCTCTCTTCTCTCTCTTCGAGTCCAGGATTTCTCGTGGTTGGGTTCCATCGTACCTTCAGGGTTTCGCTTCCTCTTTTGGTAACGGTGTTGCTACATCTGGTCTTCATGCTATCTGAGGAATCCTTTGTCTGGTGGACTTCTCTTTGTTCCTTCTCGTGCCTTCCGGTGTTTTCCGACGCGACGACATCGTCTACGCCAGATCCGATGTAGAGTCTGCATCACTCCTTTGTTTCTGAACCTCGATTGTCGAGACCTTCAGTCTGATTCCGAGAATGGCTGCACGCTTTTCTACTGATTGTGCAGAGTAATAGTTTGGGTGCGTGATGGATTGGCCCCCATGCCGACTACCCTTTCTATTCGCTCTTGTACATTGAAGTGGGATAGGCCGCATCTTTTCTCTCCTTCTGTCGAAGCTAGAGGTGGCTTTATTTGTTGATACCTCTGCCTTCGACCTTTTGTTCCCGGAGTGTTCTCTCGACGATCACGGATAACGACCTCTTGTTAGTGGTGTCGCGAGGATCTACACGAAGCACGAAGTTTCAGATCGCCGACCATCTTCCCGGTACCATGAGGCGGATCTCGAGGGCGAGATCCATTGTTAGTGGTGTCGAATTGTGGCGCCCCGCAAAAACCACTACTAGAAAATCGCGGTGTTTTTGTGCATTGCATCATCATGACTGCATGCTCATGTCATCATGCCACATTGCATTTGAGCATCGTCATCATCTTGCATGGTTTGTTTAAAACCTATTTTCGAAAAGTCTGTTTTTGTTTTCTAAACGCTCCGTCTTTATTCAAACACAAAACCTGGGTCTCCGGAATATATTTTTTTGTCTACCAACAGTTTTCAAACGCCCCGTTTTAAATATTAAAAACATTTATTTTATTTTTAGGGGCAGCCGTACCGGGCCGATCCGACCCAGTCGGCCACCCCCAGTGCAAAACCAGCCTAACCAAAATCTTTTTATACCCAATCCTATTCTACCCACCCTGCCTCCACCTCACCCCACCCAAAAGCCTGCCGCCACCTCGCCACTCCCTTTTCCCCCATCCAATCCCAGCCCTCCACCTCGGTAAGCCCCGGCCAGCCCGGCTGCGTTTTCCGCCTCACAGCACTGGCGCGCAGACCCAGGCGGACCAGGCCCCACCACCTGGGCACGCGCACCGATCCCCACCTGATCGACCGGTACACCAGTGGACAGCCGCAGCCCCACCGACCCCGCTCCCCTCGTGCCCCGCGCCCACGTGGCCCACCGCCCTGCACGCCTCCCACGCACGCCACGCCCGTCCCCTGGACCAACCACCCCCGCCTCAAGGCTTCCTCGCCATGCTCCTCTCTCCCCACCCCGCTCTCTCCGTCGGCCTCCTCGCGCCGGTCTCCCTCCTCGTCGCCCTCCGGCACCGCCCTTCCCCGCTAGCGACCACCAACCCCCCCTCGACCGCAGCACGCCCAGGTCCCCGCAGGCCGCTGCCGACCTCGCCAGGCGCCCCCGTCCCCTTCCCCTCCCCGGAGCTACCCCGCCGCCGCCAGCGACCCCTCTCTCCTCCCTCTCGCCCTCCAGCTCCTCGCCGTCGCCCGAGTCGACCCCGCCGCCTCCGGCCAGATCCGCCGCTGGCCTCGGCCTCGTCGGCCCGCCCGCATCAAGATCCTCTCCGCCGGCCCACCCCTCGCCGGAGCCTTGCCTCCACCGCGTCGCCCCCGCCTCCTCTGCTTCCCTCCTTCCGCCACCGAGCTCGTCGCCGGCCCTTCGCCTCCTCGTTCCCCGCCGTCGACAGCGCCCCGCCATCGCCACGCCGTCTCCTCCCTCCCCTTCGGCGACCGCACGCCGTCGGCCCCGCCTGCTTCGTCGCGCCACCTGTGGCGCTTGCCGCGCTTAAGGAGCCGCCGTCCTCCGGTGAGCAGCGCCTGCGCCGGCCCGTCTTCGGCTGCCTGTGCTCTGACCGGCGTGCCCAAGTCCGTCGGCCGCAGATCCTGGCAACCCTGGAGCTCCTCCGGCCTCCAGTACCGCGTCTTGGTGCTCTCCTTTCGATGACGCCGGTGACCTCTGACACATCGTCCCCCTAGGTGCTCCTTGCCGCCAAGTACCAAGGTTGACCCTTCAACTCGACAACGACTAGAAGAAGTGTAGCGTTGGTGCGTGTCTTGGTGGTATAGTCGCTATGTAACCCAGAGGCTCCTCGATCTGTTACCACAACCAGAGTACCATCCGAAGATTGCCTGCATCGTAGCTCAAGTACGACTTCAACATCGAAGGCGTACCCCAAGATCTATCGCCATCGAACAAGCTCGCCATGGACCCGAGGGCCCCGATCCTGAACCCGGTTGCGCGCCAAGCTCTCCTTCGCGGTACCCGAAGACCGATCTTGGGACGCCATGAACTCCTTCACGGACATCAAGTTATCCAACCCTAGATCCGAAGACCGATCCCCGGCGAGACCGAACCAGAACCACCTCGAACCCCAAGATATTCGATCCAATGTGTGACCCCTTTATCCAAGACCCTATTTTTTTATAATATTACATTATCATCTGGTTGCATTAAATCATTCATGTCGCATACATGTGTGTGGTTTGGGGGCCTTATGCCGATTCACCTAAATTAAATATGGGGTCATATGCGGGCAAATCTAGTCTTATATTAGCCTCATTTAAATTTGTGTAGCAAACCGATGCCATGTTGTGTCTTGTTAATACAACATTTAAATTGTGGGGTATCTAAACAACTCGAACCACTTAAATATTTGCCGGGACCCCGGTTCCGCTTAATATTGCCTAATTGCATCGCATCCTTTTCCATGTCGTACATCATACATGCATCATGCCCGATTTTCTACCGTAGTATTAAATAGTGCATCCGGTGTTTCTTCTAGTGCTTTGCTTCTTCACGGATTAGGCCGATGAGTTGATGCGAGTGTCGACCCGATCTTCGGATGAACCTTCGGCAATGTTTTCAGTGAGCATCTCCCTTTCTACCTATCTTACTTTTATAGTATTTATTCCTCCGTTGATCTATTGCTATCTCGCGATGCTCTAGTTTTCGCATCGTGATATCCCTTGCAGCCTTATATTGCCTTGGACACATCCTATTACCTGTTGATTGGTAGATAGTTGGACTTATGCGCGTCAGAAGTCGCTTGCTCAAGTGCTGTTGCGTGTTGACCAGTACCTCAGTTGTTGGAGTATTGCCGCATGTTTAATGTTGGAGGTGATCAAGACTTTAATTACTGTTTAATAACTAAAATTGAAGTAGGTAAATGCAGAGGCACCGGTGGGTGATAGACAATATTTGGTTTCCGACCGCTCACTGGTGTCCCGTAGGACCCCGAGTTCTTGACACTGCTCCGAGATCGAGCGCTAACCACATGTGGGATGTGTGGGCACCCCATCGATTAGTACCTGATTTCAAAGTATTGTCTGGGGCCACAACTAGTTTGAGGTTTTATTTACTATTCTGTACTTATGCCATGCTTTATCGCTTTATTTAAATTGTGCGATGTACGCACCTGTACTGTTTAGGATCGGGACACGTTTTGTATCGACAAGCCCATCATCTTTTCGGGTTCCTGATCGTTACACATGGCCCACCCAAACCCCGAGTCCGTCTCGAGACCGGCCGACTTTGTTGCGGGTAGAGTTAGTGTGTTGTCCCCCATGTACTTGCTTTGGGTCTGGGAAACGTCATGACTTAGGCCCGTCGACATACCGATGGGTGTATGTTAATTGATCCGCAAAAGGGTCAAGTGCGTGGATACTTTGGTGCACCGCAGGGTTAAATCTTTCAAAAGCCGTGTCCGATGGTTATGGACGACTTGGAGCACAGTTCTCGATCATAGACAACTATAACTAAAGTATACTATTATAATTTGACTTGTATCCGATATGACTAGTAACCCGCTCCACTGCAACGCAATGGCTAAATAAAAGTACCAACAACTGCTGGGTTTGGGATATCTCATGCTAATTGTTTTTGACTAGTAAGTGTCGCAACTACAACGGAATGGTTAAATAAAACTACCCACTGCTTATTTTATCAGGATGACTATCTATACTTGACTAGTAATTGCTGCAACGATAACTGAATAAATAAAACTGCCAACTGTGTGAGTTCCTCGGTTGACTTCCTCGTTTGGTGTCGAGGGGGAAATACCAGATGGGTATGTTTGGTGGTAGTATCGGATGGTTCGAATAGGTCTTTCTTATCCTCTCTCGATAGCCGACAGTTATATCGAGTCTCTATAGGTTGTTTAGTACATGCTGCGCTGCCGCTTCAGTCCACCATACCTATGTAGGCGAGGACCGCCGAATTCTAGCCTCGCCGTGTACTGGCCTCAGTACTGACCGCTCTCTCTCTTTCCTTTTCCCTTTGTCGGCATCCCTTTTGTTTAAGCAGGCTTTGAGATCGACGTCGTTAGCAGGGTTACCCTTCCGGCTTGGCCTGGGCAGGGTTATGGACGCCATTGGCTATTGTTCACGGCTCTTAGCTCGATTTGCATCTTGTCCGTACTCGGACGCTCTATTATTTCAAGGTGATTTGGATCTTTGTCTTGTATATCTGTATTCTTGACTCATGGAGTCGTGTTGTATATATATCTATTCTGTGGGTCCCATCGAGGACTGTTGTGTAATGTTATTACTTTGTTTTCCACCCGCACGAAAGTGCCTGGTGGGCACCTTTGAATCGTTTCTATGCGGGTTTGGCGAGAATCGCTAAGACTTGCATAGGGCCGATTCTGAGGGTGTTACAACTTTCCTACTCTATTCCAATCCAAATCAACTTATTTGAAACTATGTATGAATGCGGGGATACAACCAATTTATTTAAGCAAACTAAGCAAATGAAAACTAAGAACAAAAACTAAGACGCTCCAAGAACAACACAATTGTGCATGAAACAATAAAAACGAAGTGTTTGGAAGAAACCTGAGATTTTTATTGATGAAGAAGGGGATGCCTTAGGCATCCCCAAGATTTGACGCTTGTACTTCTTGAATATTTCTTGGAGTGACATGGGTGGCATCCCAATCTTGAGCTTTTGTCCATACTTCATCTTATCACACCGTTCTTCCGTACACTTTAAAATTTCCTTCATACAAAACTTCACACAATCTTAATTAGCAACATTAGTGTACTCAAGATAATAAGTTCTTTGGTTCAGTTTCAACACAAGTAAAACTTTCATTAAAACACAAGCTACTATAGCACTTCCTTTTAAAAGTTCAAATGATCAAGGATAACTCAAAGAGAAAGAGATTAAGAGGCAAATGTAAATAATGGCAGAAATCTGTCAAAACAGAGAAGCAGGTAAAAACTGATTTTTTTGAAAACCTTCTGTTGCTCAAATCGAAAAGTGTTAAACTAACGAAAGTTGGATAACAACCTAGGGCAGAATCACAAAACATTACAGCTCAATCTGACGTACAAATATTTTTCACGGATTTTTACAGCAAAGCACAAAATTCTGTTTCGGGACAGCAACTTTCCCAAGTCTTACTTCTCTCTCATTAGAGGTTACTCTTGGCATAAAATGAAGGACATATGCCCGAAGAGGCAATAATAAAATTGTTATTATGTATTCCTTGTATATGATAGATGTTTATTTTGCATGCTATAATTGTATTGATAGGAAACATCAATACATGTGTGTTTAATAAACAAATAAAAGGTTCCTAGTTATGCCTCTCTTATAGATTATCTCGTTGATTAACAAGGATCAAAGTTTCCTGATCATGGACATTGGATGTTGTTAATAACGAGGTCACAACCTTTGTGAAATGATGTGATGAACATTCATCCGAAGTACAGCATTACGATCAAAGTATGTTTATATTGCTATAACATCATATGAAGTAATCTTTATCCTTAGACCATGAGATCATGTTAATTGCTTACATCAGAAGAGTAACTTGATAACATCAAACGTCCCACCGTAAAAGGGTGACTATAAAGGTGGGTTCAGATACTCCTAAGATGTCATGTTGAGGCTCATGGATCAAGAGTGGAATTTGTCAATCCCGATGACTGATAGATATACTCTGGGCCCTCTCGGTGATATCACATTAAGATAGCTTGCAAGCAAGTGATGTGATCACTAGAATGTTATATCATGGGAACAAGAAAAGAGTGCATGTCGGTAACGAGACCAAACTAGGTATTTGGATACCGATGATCGAATCTCGGACATGTAATATATCATGAGACAAAGGGATTAAATTACTAGCGTTAAAGGTTCTCACGATCACAGAAGTCATCGTTAAATGTGTAGGAGTCAGTATGGATATCCAGGTCCCGCTTCTGATTATTGATTTGAGAGGAGTCTCAATCATGTCTGCATTATTCGCGAACCGTAGGTGACACACTTAAGGGTTGCCAAACACCATTTTGGAGCACATATGTTTCAGACGAAAGAATTGCAAAGCACTGGAATTATTTCGATGGAAACCGGAATTGTTTCGGGTGAAATTGGAGAAACTGGTTCTGCATGTGATATTAAAATGTTACAAGGGGTTTTATGTGAATGTTTTTTAATTAAAGTAATTAACAAAATTCTGAATAAAATAAATAAAAGAGTTTTATTAAATGAGAGTTGCATTAAATTTGGTGAAAATTTAATGCATGTGAGTGGAACTTTGGATGGAGGCTAAATTGATGTGAGTGGAGCTTCTACCACATGAATGAGGAAGAGGTGGGGGCAGCCCCCATGGGCGCCGGCCATGGGAGGGGAGGATCCCCCTCTCCTATAAAAGGCCCCCCCTCTCCTCCCTCACAAATCACACCTCCTCGTGAAGGATCTCTCTCCCCCTCTAGATATATTCCCCCTTGGTCTCGGATTAGCGAGATACATGTTCCAGGTGGCATTGCGTCCGGAAGGAGTTGCTGCTTCCGCTGATTCGCCGGAGCAAGGAGGTGGAGGTTGTTTGGTTTCCTGAACTTGTGTGCGAGGACGGATGCACTGCTGATTTGCAGCGCTAGGACTTCCACACGATCTTGAGGTCGGCAAGCGTACGATTACATCATCCACGAGTTCCAACTCGTTAACAAAACTCTGTTGTCTTTGAGGGTAAGTTCTCTATGGATGCATATCCACCCGTTGCTTGTATCTAGTAGATAGATCTTGGCGTATAGTTCTCATCATAGGAATTTTTTTGTTTTCTATGCTGCGAACCCAACAGTGGTATCAGAGCCTGACCTATGCGTAGGTGCTTTGCACGGGTAGTACACATATGTTAATATGTGGGTGATGATGATCATGTTATTGCTTCTTTCATGTATTTTGGATATTGGTGGCATAGTGGGATGAAGCGGCCTGGACCAACCTTACATGTCATCGCACATGAGACCGGTTCCATGACTGACATGCAACTAGTTTTGCATAAGTGGCTGGCGGTGTCATTCTCTCCTACTATAGTCAATATCTGTTTTATAACGAGTTGCTAATAACTTGGTTTTCCTCGTTGTGGTTCCATGTTCGTAGGTAAGACCGGTTCTATCTCCGAAAGCTCTAAGCCACGTAAAACTTGCAATGGATAAATTAGAGGCGTCTAGTTTAGATCGTTGCTGGGATAGTGTCTTGATATGGTAATGTTGTAAGTAGATGTATGGTAGATACTCTTACAACACACTTAACGTGTAAGTTCCATAGACCTTGGCCTAACACACAAAGGAATTATAAAGATCATACCACGATGCATATGATAGAGATCAAATGCATGGACCATATCATCCTACTTTACACATTAGATGTTCGCATCTTATATTGCTAGTTTGGCGCTTTTAGTAGCATTGTAAGATGATCCCCCATTTAAATATCAAGATAAAATGTGTTCTTCCTTAAGTATGCACCGTTCTATGGATCGTGTTTCGAGACATCACGTGATGATCGGGTGTACTCGACTCTACGCTTTCATACAACGGGTGTAAGACAGTTTTACACACGCAAATACTAAGGTTCTTACTTGGAGAGCCTAGCATGTACAGACATGGCCTCGAAACACGGACCAAAAGGTTAAGCATGAGTCATATAGTTGATATGATGCCCATATAGATGCCCACCTTTGAAGCTACACCGACTCACGTGATGATCGGACTTGGTGTAGTGGATTTGGTTCATGTAATCACCAAAAAGACACGAGGCATGTCGTTTTTGAGTGGGTGTTCATTAGTAATTTGGATTAGTTGAACTCAATCTATCATAAACTTAGTCTAAATAAACTTTCAAATTCTGTTGTAGATGGCACCACCTACTTTTAATTTCATTGTGTTCATGGAGAAAGAGAAACTTGCTGCGAATGGTAGCAACTTCACCAACTGGGCTATGAATTTGAGGATTCTCCTCAGTGCTGCACAAAAGCATTATGTGCTAGAGGTGCCGCTAGGCCCCCCACTAGCTCCTGATGCCCCTGACGAGGAAAAGAATGTCTATATAACTCATCAGGAGGACCACAACTAAGTTCATTGCAGCATACTGTATGGGCTAGAGCCAGAACTTCGACAGTGTTTCGAAAATGGTAATGCTTTTGATACCATGGGCGAATTGAAAATGATTTTTGATACCCATGCTGCCGTAGATAGTTATAATGCTTATGAAAAGTTCTTTAGCTACATGATGGAGGAGAACAGCTCCGTTAGTGAGCACGTACTCAAAATGTCAGGGTATGCCGATAAGCTTGTGTCCTTGGGAATAACGATTCCCATTGACCTAGGCATACATCATGTTCTCCAATCTCTACCACCTAGCTACAAGAGCTTCGTAATGAACTATAACATGTAGGGCATGAATAAGTCTCTTCCCGAGCTTCTGTCAATGCTTAAAACTGCAGAAGTGGAGATTAGGAAAGAACATCAAGTCTTGATGATCAATAAGACCACGGGTTTCAAGAAAGACAAGAAAGGCAAGCAGAAGGGAAAGAAGGGCGGCAAATCTATTGCCACACCCGAGAAGAAATCCCGAGCTAGCCCTAAGTCTGATACCGAGTGCTACTATTGCAAGGGGACTGGCCATTGGAAGCGCAACTGCCCCAAGTATTTGGCGGACAAGAAGGCCGGCAAGGCAAACAAAGGTATATGTGATATACATGTTATTGATGTGTACTTGACTAGTACTCGCAGTAGCACCTGGGTATTTGATACGAGATCGGTTGCTAATATATGTAACTCGATTCAGGGGTTGCAGAACAAGCGACAGCTAGCAAGGGATGAGGTCAAGATGCGGGTCGACAATGGATCAAGAGTTGATGTGATCGCTGTCGGAATGCTGCCTCTCCATATGCCATCGGGATTAGTGATAAATCTAAATAATTGTTATTTGATGCCTGCACTGAGCATGAACATTGTATCCGGATCGTGTTTGATGTGAAGTGGTTATTCCTTTAAAGCAGACAACAATGGTTGTTCGATTTACATGAATGATATCTTTTATGGTCATGCACCTGATTTCTGTTGGATCTCAATAGTAGTATTACGCATATTCATAATGTTGATGCTAAAAGGATTAAACTTGATAATGATATATCTGCATATATGTGGCATTGCCGTCTAGGTCATATTGGCGTTAAACGCATGAAGAAACTCTATTCTGATGGAGTTTTGGAATCACTTGATTTTGAATCATTTGATACATGTGAGCCATGCCTTATGGGCAAGATGACTAGAACGCCATTTTCTAGTTCAATGGAACGGGTGGCAGATTTATTGGAAATCATACATACTGATGTGTTTGGACCAATGAGTGTGTCAGCGTGAGGTGGATATCATTATTTTGTTACTTTCACGGATGATTTGAGTAGATACGGGTATATCTATTTGATGAAACATAAGTCTGAAACCTTTGAAAAGTTCAAGGAATTTCAGAATGAAGTGGAAAATTATCGTAACAAAAAGATCAAATTTCTGTGGTCCGACCGTGGAGGAGAGTATCTTAGTTACGAGTTTAGTACACATATGAAAGACTATGGAATAGTTTCACAACTCACGCATGCCGGAACACCACAACATAATGGTGTGTCAGAACGTCGTAATCAGACTTTATTGGATATGGTTCGATCTATGATGTCTCTGACTGACTTGCCACTGTCATTTTGGGGTTATGCACTAGAAACCTCTGCATTCACTTTAAATCGAGCACCATCTAAATCCGTTGAAATGACACTGTATGAATTATGGTGTGGAAACAAACCTAAGCTGTCATTTCTTAAAGTTTGGGGATGCGATGTTTATGTGAAGAAACTTCAGCCGGATAAACTCGAACCCAAAGCGGAAAAATGCGTCTTCGTAGGATACCCTAATGAAACGATTGGGTATACCTTCTATCACAGATCTGAGGGCAAGGTTTTTGTTGCCAAGAATGGATACTTTCTTGAGAAGGAGTTTCTCGCGAAAGGTGTGAGTAGTCAGAAGGTAGAACTCAAAGAGGTTATTGAACCTTCTCTTCATGAAATTGCGAGTGGCGCAACACCGGAAATTGTTTTGGAGTTGACTTCACCTAGTGAAGAGAGAGCTAATGATAATAATCATGAAACTCCGAAAGAGGACACTACCGAACCTCGCAGGTCAAGCAGGACATGTGCATCTCCTGAACTGTACGGAAATCCTGTTATAAATTTCATGATTGATGAAATAGATGACCCTACGACATATGAAGAAGCGATGATGAGCCCAGATTCCAACAAATGGCTAGAAGCCATGAAATCCAAGATGGAATCCATATACGAAAACCAGGTTTGGACCTTGGTGGACTTACCTCATGATCGAAAGGCCGTAGTGAATAAATGGATATTCAAAAGAAAAACTGATGCTGATGGTAATGTGACCATCTATAAAGCTCGACTTGTCGCAAAGGGTTTCGAAAAATTCAAGGAGTTGACTACGATGAGACATTCTCTCCGTGGCAATGCTAAAGTCGGTTAGGATTATGTTAGCAATTGCTGCATATTTCGATTATGAAATATGGCAGATGGATGTCAAAACCGCATTCCTCAATGGTAATATTGAAGAAGAGTTGTATACGATGCAACCTAAGGGTTTTGTTGATCCTAAGGATGCTGATAAGGTATGCAAGCTTCAACGATCCATCTATTGACTGAAGCAAGCATCCCGGAGTTGGAATCTCCGCTTTGATGAGGTGATCAAAGAGTTTGGATTTGTCCAAACTTATGGAGAGGCTTGTATTTACAAGAAAGTGAGTGGGAGCAATGTGGCATTTCTGATATTATATGTGGATGATGTATTATTGATTGGAAATGATATAGATCTTTTAAACAGTGTTAAAAGTTATCTAAACAACAAATTTTCGATGAAGGACCTTGGTGAAGCTTCATATATATTAGGCATTAAAATCTATAGAGATAGATCAAGGCGCCTAATTGGGCTATCACAAAGTACATACCTTGATAAGATATTAAAGAAGTTTAATATGGACGGAAGTAAGTAGGGGTTCTTACCTATGTTGCAAGGCAAGACATTGAGTAAGACTCAAAGTTCGGCTGCGGCGGAAGAAAGAGAGATAATGGATAAGATCCCCTATGCCTCAGCCATAGGCTCTATAATGTACGCCATGCTATGTACAAGACCGTATGTGGCACATGCTATTAGTTTGACTAGTAGGTACCAATCTGATCCAGGTTCGGAACACTGGATATCAGTCAAGAATATCCTTAAGTACTTAAGAAGAACTAAGGATATGTTTCTTGTATACGAAGGTGAAGAAGAGCTAGTCGCTAAGTGTTATGTCGATGCTAGCTTTGGCACCGATCCGGATGACTCTAAGTCTCAATCCGGATATGTATTTCTCTTGAACGGAGCAACAGTTAGTTGGAGGAGTTCCAAACAACCTGTGGTGGCTGGATCAATGACGGAGGCGGAATATGTTGCTGCTTCAGAAGCGGCACAGGAAGCGGTTTGGATGAAGGAGTTCATAATGGAACTAGGTGTGGTTTCTAGTGCATTGGACCCAATGGTGATATATTGTGACAACAATGGAGCCATAGCCAACACCAAGGAACCAAGGTCTCACAAGAATTCCAAGCATATTAAGCGTCGGTTTCACTCCATCCGCGAGCATGTCAAGGATGGAGATATAAAGATTTGTAAAGTACACACGAACCTAAATGTAGCAGATCCATTGACTAAATTTCTCCCTAGGGCAGAACATGATCAACACCAGAACTCCATGGGTGTTAGATTTATCACTATGTGAACTAGATTATTGTCTCTAGTGCAAGTGGGAGACTGAAGGAAATATGCCCTGAGATGCAATAATAAAGTTGTTATTATGTATTCCTTGTATATGATAGATGTTTATTTTGCATGCTATAATTGTATTGATAGGAAACGTCAATACATGTGTGTTTAATAAACAAATAAAAGGTTCCTAGTTATGCCTCTCTTATAGACTATCTCGTTGATTAACAAGATGATCAAAGTTTCCTGATCATGGACATTGGATGTGGTTAATAATGAGGTCACAACATTTGTGAAATGATGTGATGAACATTCATCTGAAGTATAGCATTACGGTCAAAGTCATTATGTTTATATTTCTATAACATCATATGAAGTAATCTTTATCCTTAGACCATGAGATCATGTTAATTGCTGACATCAAAAGAGTAACTTGATAACATCAAACATCACACCGTAAAAGGGTGACTATAAAGGTGGGTTCAGATACTCCGAAGATGTCATGTTGAGGCTCATGGATCAAGAGTGGAATTTGTCAATCCTGATGACAGATAGATATACACTAGGACCTCTCGGTGATATCACATTAAGATAGCTTGGAAGCAAGTGATGTGATTACTAGAATGTTATGTCACAGGAACGAGAAAAGAGTGCATGTCGGTAACGAGATCAAACTAGGTATTTGGATACCGATGATCGAATCTCGTACATGTAATATATCATGATACAAAGGGATTAAATTACTAGCGTTAAAGGTTCTCACGATCACAGAAGTCATTGTTGAATGTGCAGGAGTCAATATGGATCTCTAGGTCCCGCTTCTGATTATTGATTTGAGAGGAGTCTCAATCATGTCTGCATTATTCACGAACCATAGGGTGACACACTTAAGGGTTGCCAAACCCCATTTTGGAGCGCATATGTTTCAGACGAAAGAATTGCAAAGCGCTGGAATTATTTCGATGGAAACCGGAATTGTTTCGGGTGAAATTGCAGAAACTGGTTCTGCATGTGATACTGAAATGTTACAAGGGGTTTTATGTGAATGTTTGTTAATTAAAGTAATTAAAAAATTCTGAATAAAATAAATAAAAGAGTTTTATTAAATGAGATTTGCATTAAATTTGGTGGAAATTTAATGCATGTGAGTGGAACTTTGGGTGGAGGCTAAATTGATGTGAGTGGAGCTTCCACCACATGAATGAAGAAGAGGTGGGGGCACCCCCCATGGGCCCTGGCCATGGGAGGGGAGGAGCCCCCTCTCCTATAAAAGGCCCCCCTCTCCTCCCTCACAAAGCACACCTCCTCGTGAAGGATCTCTCTCCCCCTCTAGATATATTCCCCCATGGTCTCGGATTAGAGCGATACATGTTCCCAGTGGCATTGCGTCTGGAAGGAGTTGCTTCTTCCTCTGATTCACTAGAGCAAGGCGGTGGAGGTTGTTCGGTGGCCTGAACGTGTGTGCGAGGACGGATGCGCTGCTGATTTGCGGTGCTAGGACTTCCACATGATCTTGAGATCGGCAAGCATATGACTACATCATCCACGAGTTCCAACTCATCAACAAAACTCTGTTGTCTTCGAGGGTAAGTTCTCTATGGGTGTATATCCACCCGTTGCTTGTATGTAGTAGATAGATCTTGGCGTATAGTTCTCGTCGTAGGATTTTTTTTCTATGCTACGAACCCAACACAAAAACCAGACAAAAAGGATAAGGAGAGGTTATTACAGAGGCAATAACTTCCAAGACTCAACAAAAGAAAAATTTATTGACTAAAAATTTGGGTTATCTCCCAATAAGTGTTTTTCTTTAACGCCTTTGAGCTAGGCATCAGAAGCAAGATTCAAGTATTTTCAAATGAAGAAGCATTAAGAGCAATTTTTTTTAATAGGAGAGGAAAAAGGAATCTTCTCTCTCTTCTTAGGGAAGTGTTCTATACCTTTCTTGAGTGGGAATTGATATTTAATGGTGCCTTCTTTCATATCAATAATGGCACCAACAGTTCTAAGAAAAGGTCGTCCAAAAATAATAGGACAAGAAACATTGAATTCAACATCCAAAACATAGAAATCAACGTGGACATAGGTATTGTTAATCATAATAAGAACATCATTAATACTCCCCATGGGTTTCTTTTTAGCATTATCATCAAGTTGGACATTTAAATAACAATCTTCCAATGGTGGCAAATCAAGCATTTCATAAATCTTTCTAGGCATAATAGAAACACTACTATCAAGGTCACATAGAGCTTTGAGATCAAAATCATTCACTTTCATATTAATAATGGGTTCCCAACCATCTTATAATTTCATAGGAATAGAAGCTTTATGTTTCATCTTTTCTTCTTTAATTTTTATGAGAGCATCAGTAATGTGTTTTGTAAAGGCCATATTCATAGCACTACCATTAGGAATTTTAGCAAGCTTTTGTAGGAACATAATTACTTCAGAGATATTGCAACCATCAAGATCAAAATCATAATTACCATCTAAAATAGTAGAGCTATTGTTTCCCATATTTCGAAGAATTTCAGCATTTCTATTTGAAAAGGTTCCATTGGTTTTAGGCATTGTTGCAAAAGGAATGGGGACTTCATGTGGTTTGCTAGCATCAACATTAGTGGTGGTGATAGTACAAATACTACTATTTCTAGCAATTTCATCTTCTCTTTCACACTTAGCATGCAATTTAGCTAACAGTCTAACATTTTCAGCAATTCTAACTTGTATGGCATTAGTAGCAGCAAAGGGATTTTCAATAGTTTCAGGTTTAGCAGCCATTTTATTTATCAAAGAAGATTGTCCTTCAGACAATGATGCTATATTTCTTTCAGCATTAGAGAGTTTTTTCTTAATAGTTTTATTGAAAGCAGTTTGTTTACTAATAAAATCTTTAAGCATGACTTCAAGTTCAGAGGGTGCACTTCTATTATTATTGTAGGAATTACCATCAGCATTACCATTATTGGGAGGATATGGCCTATAATTATTATTACCAAAATTATTCCTGTAGGCATTGTTGCTAAAATTATTATTTCTAATAAAGTTCACATCAAATTTCTCTTCTTGAGCAACCAAAGAGGCTAAGGGAACATGATTTGGATCAATATGAGCTTTCCCATTAACAAGCATAGACATAATAACATCCATTTTATCACTCAAGGAGGAGGTTTCTTCAACAGAATTTACCTTCTTACCTTGTGGAGCTCTCTCAGTGTGCCATTCAGAATAGTTAACCATCATATTATCCAGAAGCTTTGTTGCAGCACCCAAAGTAATGGTCATAAAGGTACCTCCAGCAGCAGAATCCAGCAGATTTCTTGAAGAATAATTCAGTCCTACATAAAAGGTTTGGATAATCATCCAAGCAGTCAGTCCATGAGTGGGACAATTCTTTACCAAAGTTTTCATTCTTTCCCAAGCTTGAGCAACATGTTCATTATTAGATTGTTTAAATTTTATTATTTCACTTCTCATAGACATAATCTTAGCAGGAGGATAGTATTTTCCAATGGAAGCATCTTTGCATTTAGTCCAAGAATCAATACTATTTCTAGTTAGGGATAGCAACCATTCTTTAGTTTTTCCTCTCAAAGAGAAAGGGAACAATTTAAGCTTAATAATATCTCCATCTATATCCCTATGTTTTGCATCTCATAGAGTTCAACAAAGTTATTAAGGTGAGCAGCAGCATCTTCAGTACCAACACCAGAAAATTGTTCTTTCATACCAAGATTGAGAAAAGCAGGTTTAATTTCAAAGGAAGTAGCTTTAGGAACAGGTGGAGCAATAGGTGTGCACATGAAATGATTGTTTTTGGTGCTAGTGAAGTCACACAACTTAGTGTTTTCTAGAGTATTCATTTTTTTGTGATTTTAATGTAAACAAGAAAACTAGTACAACTAATTTTTTGTGTTTTTGATAAAAGAAACAAGCAAACAAAGCAGAAATAAACTAAGCAAAACAAAAAATAAAGTAAAGATGTTGGTTGTGAGGGACTCCCCTGGTGAAGATGTCCTTGAATCCCCGGCAACGGCGCCAGAAAAAAGGCTTAATGGCTCAAAATATATTCGAGCTTGTTGGGAACCCCAAGAGGAAGGTATGATGAGCAAAACAACAAGTTTTCCCTCAGTTATGAAACCAAGGTTATCGAACCAGTAGGAGCAGGGAAACACCTCCAAGGTGTTGTTTCCAACTTGGAATCCTGCACAACACACCACCGAACTTTGCCCTAACTTACAGTGAGGTTGTCAATCTCACCGGTTTTGCTGAAAACAAAGGATTAAATGTATTGTGTGGAAGATAGTAATTGCTTTCAGAAAGTAAACAGTAAATAGTAAATAGATGGTAGATTGATGGTAAAAGAATGGACCGGGGTCCATAGTTCACTAGAGGTGATTCTCCTTAAGATATATGACATGTTGGGTGAACAAATTACAATAGGGCAATTGACAGACACCGAGAAAGCATACATGCATATACTAATCATCTTGACTACTATGAAATTTGATTGGGCATTACAACATTATACATAGAACGTAATCCAACTGCATCTATGACTAATAATCCACCTCCAGGTTATCATCTGAACCCCCTCCAGTATTAAGTTGCAAGCAACAGATAATTGCATTAAGCAAAGTGTGTAAAGTAAACAATACGATTGTCCCATGGACAAAGGATTGCTGTTTTCTCCCTAGTAGCAACAACATATCTAGTACCTTAGAGATTCCTGTCACTTCCCCAGATTACTAGAGGCATGAACCTACTATCGAGCATAAATACTCCCTCTTGGAGTTGCTAGCATCTACTTGGCCAAGATAGCTACTAACAACGGAAAGCATGCAAGATTACAAATAACATAGACATGATAGAGTCAATAATCAATCTAAAATAGAATCTGAATATCCATCGGATCCCCACAAACACAACATGTAAGATTACAAATAGATGATCTTGATCATGAACGGAGCTCATAAGATCTAAACATGGTAGCACAAAGGAGGAGAACCAACCGTCTAGCTACTACATGGACCCGTAGTCCAGGGATGAACTACTCATGCATCACACCGGAGGTAGTCATGGTGATGAAGAAGGCCTCCAGGGTGATCTCTCCCCTCCGGCAGGGTGCCGGGAAGAGCTTCAGATCCCTCCCGATCTAGGGATGGAGATGACGGCGGCTATAGGCTCTTTCGTGGAATTTTGATCGGGTACCTAGGGTTTTTGTCCTGGGAGGATTTTATAGGCGAAGGGGCAAGGTCGGTGGAGCACCATGAGGCCCACACCCCCTAGTGGCACGCCGCCACCAGGTGTGGCCACCCTGGTGCGCCACTTCGTCTCCCCTCTGGACTCCATGTTGCTTCGGGTAAAATATTGACTTTGCTTTTGTCCGGTCCAATTCCAAAAATATTTCCTTACTATCTTTTCTGAAACCAAAAACATCAGAAAACAGGCAACTAGCACTATGGCATCTTGTTAAAAGGTTAGTTCTAGAAAATGTATAAAAATACTCCAAAGTGTGGACAAAACATAAGAAAGTAGATATAAAACAAGCATGGAACATCAAAAATTATAGATACGTTTACGACGTATCAAAAACATGTGATGGGAATAAATGATAAAAATAAAGTATGCATGTACTTGTTAGAGTAAGATAAATTATATGTGGGCAGTGCATCCATAATTGCTATTGCCTCCGCAACTGCTGATAGCAATAACCTACTAGTCTCATCCATATAAGAAAGAGAACAAATGATATGCATAGTGATGTCACCGTTAATCCCAAGTAAATACCTCACATACAGTCGTACTACCCCTTCTGTCACTAGGGTTCCCAACCCACAGATCAGTCATTACTCATACTCCCTATACCTGGCTCAACCCTCAAGGTCTTGGGTACCTAAAAAGTCCTTGGATTGAGACAAGAGAGGATATAATAATCATCATCTCATACAACATGCACAAACGCTACATGGCTAGGCCGAAGCCCTTAGCCCAAGGAGAATTACTCACACATAGAGATGAGATCAACAATCATAAACATTATAATGAAAATCATAAGATTGATAGAAATAGTCTTACAATGTCACCAATCAGAGAAGAGATCTACTATTACAAGTGGTGGAATATGGCTATGGAGATGGAGAAGGGTTTTGAGATCTGGAGGCGGCTGGTGATCTGTGGCAGGGACTTTTGGCGAGGTCTCGCTTGTTTTCTCGTTGCCTGAGGCTTCTTTATATAGGGTTCCCTTCACGAAAGTTGTTCTGTTTGACCTAACGGTGGTGGAGCCAACTATACGACCAGAGCTATACGGCCGGAATTTTGCTCGGGTCGTATAGTTGGTCGTTAAAGCGTCTGCCTTCGCTTCATGGCTCCTGGTTTCTTCTGGTTGTTGGAAATCTCATATCTTTACTTTAATGTAGTGATTCTCTTCTTTAAACGACATTATCTATGCAGTAAAATATAAAAGAAAGGATTGCATAATATTAGGCATTAGTGACAAGATTTAGATAGATATTTCATCAAAATTATGAATAATATCTAGTTTAAATGTTGACGTGGATGGCTATATTTCAGAGCCATCAGTGACAAGAGTTAACACGAGTCGAATTACAAGATTTGTGTAGATGGAGATCGCCATGAAGAGAGCCATACCATTTCACATTATAATTGCTTTATTTTGTGTTATGTTTATGTCTCTATTTTACCTCTATTAGATAGTTGGTAGAAAGTAATCCCTCAAAGAAGTTCTAGTCGGTTTCCCTGCCAGTGATGCACCATCACAAGTCAGACATTTTTTGTAGTGGACTCATATAATTGAGGTGCTATCAATTCTTTCCGACTAGGTGGGTTCGAGTCGGACTCTTATAGCAGAAGCACTTGGTAATCTGAGGGGTTTATCACAATGGTTGTGGGACTTGGGGAAAAGTTGGATGGGAGCCGGGGCATGTGTTGCCACCCGTCCAATAGGAGTCATATGAGATGCGATTGACAAGGAGTTGTCTACCTAGATCACTCGATGGCTAGTGGTGATACTAAAGCTCACTAGTCGGCTTGCTTATTTAGGATCCTGAATCACTAAGTAACCATCGGAGGGGTGTTGGTTCTAGTGGGAGCATAAGTATTAAAATGTTTAATATGCTTGATCTTTTATGGATACATGTCTTAAGTGTTTTGCATATTTTTCTGTTGTAGATCAATGGCACCTAGCAGTCTCCCTCAGATTTCCAGTTTTGCATTGAGAACCATCTTAGAGAAACATAAGCTAAATGGAACTAACTTCACCAACTGGTATCGTAATCTAAGAATTGTTCTCAAGCAAGAAAAGAGGACCAGGTCCTAGACAACCTACTTCCAGATGAGACGAATGAGAATGCGACTGTTGCAGCCACCAATTCCTACCATAGGACTTGTGATGAGTCTACAGAGATTAGCTGTCTTATGCTTTCTCACATGGAACCGGACTTGCAGCAGCAGTTCGAGAATGTTGAGGCCTATGATATGATCGAAAGCCTCAATAGTATGTTCCAGGCTCAAGCAAAAACTGAGAGGTATCAAGTCTCTCAGGCTTTGTTGAGCTGCAAGCTTAAGGATGGTGATTCACTGAGTCTGCATGTGATCAATATGGTTGGTTACGTGTAGTCTCTAGAAAGGCTTGGCTACCCCATTAGCGAAGAGTTCGCTACTGACATAATTCTGAACTCTCTTCCTAGTGTGTATGGTCAGTTCATATCGAACTACCACATGCATGGTATGGATAAGAAGCTCACTGAATTACATGGGATGCTTAAGCAGGCTGAGGCGGATCTCAAGAAAGGTGCCATCAAGTGTTGATGGTGTAGAATAATGCTAAGTTCAAGAAGAGTTCTTGGACTAAGAAGAAGTCTAAGTTGCGAGGCAAGGCTCTGGACCCGGTCCAAAGCTCTTCCTTGGGGACTAAGCCATCTCCTACAGCCGGATCCACTTGCTTCTACTGCAAGGCGGATGGCCACTAGAAGAGGAATTGCAGCAAGTATCTGGCTGACAAAGCCAAGAGTGGAGGTGTGACTTATGACTCAGGTACGCTTGTTTGCAATGTTATAGACATTGATATTGCTAATGCATCTGGTAGTTCTTGGGTATATGATACCGGATCAGTTATCCACATCTACAACTCGTTGCAGGGACTGGTAAGAACCAGGAGCATGGCGAGAGGCAAGGTTGACATTCGAGTCGGCAACAAAGCGAGAGTCGCTGTGTTGGAAGTCGGCACGATGTAACTTCATTTACCTTCTGGATTCTTAATGGATCTGAATAATCGTTACTCTGTTCCAGTGGTTAGTCGAAACATTATTTCTGCCTCATGTTTGATGAGACAAGGCTATGAGTCGAATATTAAGAATAATGGTTGTTCTTTGTATCTGAATGATATGTTTCATGGCTTTGCACCCATCCAGGACGAGTTATTTATTTTGAATCTTGATGGTGAATCTGTCTATAATGTGAAAAGGTTGATACCAAATGGTCTGAATATGATTTAGTTTTGGCATTGTCGGCTTGGTCATATAAGTTGGAAACACATGAAGAAGCTCCATGATGATGGACTGCTAACTTCATTCGACTTGGAGTCATTCGAGACATGTGAATCCTACCTACTTGGCAAGATGACGAAGGCACCTTTTGCAAAGAGTTGTGAAAGGGCATCCGACTTATTGGGACTAGTACATAGTGATGTATGTGGCCCGATGAGCACGACAACCAGAGGTAGTTATGAGTACTTCATTACCTTCACTGATGATTTGAGTAGGTATGGATATATCTACTTGATGAAACATAAGTCGGAAGCCTTTAAAAAGTTCAAGGAATTCCAGAATGAGGTACATAATCAACTCGACAAGAAAATAAAGTTTCTTCGGTCAGACCGAGGAGGCGAGTACATGAGCAGACCATCTGAAGAGTTGTGGAATAGTTCCACAACTCACTCCTCCGGGAACGCCGTAGAGAAACAGTGTGTCCGAAAGGAGGAATCAAAATTTGTTAGACATGGTACAATTAATGATGAGTCATATGGATCTGCCTTTATCATTTTGGGGTTATTGTCTAGAAACTGCAATGTTCACACTAAATAGAGTACCATCAAAGTATGTAGAGAAGACACCGCATGAGATGTGGACTGGCAAGAAGCCGAGTTTGTCTTTTCTTAAGATTTGGGGCTATGAAGCTTTTGTCAAGTGACTTCAATCAGACAAAGCTTACAGCCAAGTCAGATAAGTGTATTTTCATGGGGTATCCGAGGGAAACCTTGGGTTACTACTTCTACAACCAAGAAGAGGGAAAAGTATTTGTCACTCAGAATGGTATCTTCCTTGAGAAAGAGTTTCTTAGTCAGGGTGTCAGTAGGAGTACAATGCAGCTCGAAGAAATTTGAGGAAAACCGACCAGTAGAGAGTTGGAAAAAACCTTGGAGGTTGAGCCAGTCGTGGTAGTTGAGCCGACAACTGCACCTACACTATGAAGATCGGCAAGATTGCGAAGTGTTCGTGATGTATTACTGTTGGACAGTGATGAGACGGCAACTTATTCGAAAGAGATGGTGGGTTCTGATTCTGAGTCGTGGCTTGAAGCCATGAGATCCGATTTAAAGTCCATGGATGAAAATCAAGTTTGAAATTTGGTTGATCTGCTAGACGGTGCAAGACCCGTCGAGTGCAAATGGGTCTTTAAGAAGAAAACTGATATGGATGCAAATGTTTCTGTTTATAAAGCACGGCTTGTCGTGAAGGGGTTCCGACAAGTTCAAGGAGTTAACTACGATGAGACTTTCTCGCCTGTAGTGATGCTTAAGTCAGTTTGGATCATGTTAGCTATAGCAGCCTATTTCGACTATGAGATATGGCAGATGGATGTCAAGACGGCTTTCCTTAACGGAAATTTAACCGAGGACGTGCATATAATACAGCCCGAAGGTTTTGTCAATCCAGCTAATGCTGACAAGGTATGCAAACTTCGGAAATCCATTTATGGGTTGAAGTAAGCATCTCAAAGTTGGAATATTCACCTTGATGAGGTAGTCAAATCGTTTGGCTTCATCAAGAGTGATCATGATTCTTGTTTATACAAGATGTTTAGTGGGAGCAAAGTAAACTTTCTGATCTTATATGTCGATGACATATTACTGACTAGAAATGATGTCCAGATGTTGCAAGAAACCAAGGAATCATTGGAAAAGAGTTTTTTGATGAAGGACTTGAGTGAGGAAACTTACATACTAGGAATCCGGATCTATAGAGATAGATCAAGGGGGCTCATTGGATTGAGTCAGCGTACATATTTGGACAAAGTGTTGAAGAAGTTCAACATGGAATCATCTAAGAAGGGGTTCTTACTGATGTCCCATGGCGTAAAACTTAGCAAAACTTAGTGTCCTTCGACAACTAATGAGCGAAGTCGGATGAGTGTGATTCCGTATGCTTTTGCAGTCAGATCCATCATGTATGCTATGATCTGTACAAGGTCAGATGTTTCCTATGCTCTAAGTGTTGTGAGCAGAGACTAGGCTGACCCTGGAGAAATCCACTAGGCAGCGGCTACAAATATCCTTAAGTACTTGAGAAGGACTAAGGATATGTTCCTGGTTTATGGAGGTGAGGATGAATTCAGTGTAAGGGGTTACACGAAGGTGAGTTATCTCATTGACTCGGATGATTCTCGTTCACAATCTGGATTTATGTTTGTGATAAACAGAGGGGATGTGAGCTGGAAGAGTTCCAAGCAAGAGACAGTGCCTGTGTCTATGGCAGAGGTTGAGTATATTGCTGCCTCGGAGGTGGCAAAGGAAGCCGTTTGGATGAAGAATTTCCTCATGGATCTTGGTGTGGTTCAGGGCTCGTCCAATCCATTAGATGTGTATTGTGACAACAATGTTGCTATCGCACAAGCCAAGGAACCTAGACAACACCAGAAGAACAAACATATACTCATGCGGTACAACCTGATTCGCCAGTTCGTGGATCAAGGTAATATCAAGTTATGCAAGGTATAAACGGATGCAAATATTGCGGATCCGTTGAGAAAGCCATTACCACAGTCGAAGCCTGAGGCGCACCTGAGAGCTATGGGTATTAGATGCCTAGACATGTGATGTCGGTTGATTGACTCTAGTGCAAGTGGGGGAGTGTTGGGAATATGCCCTAGAGGAAATCATGTATGATGTTATTCCCAATGTATTCATAAAGTTATTGTCCTTGTATGAACTACTGATATGTATCATTGAATATTTTGATTCGATTGTGGTACTATATATTCATGTTGTTTGTACTAATTGTCCTTGGTCATTGAGGTTGTGTTGGACACACAACTTAGACTAATGTGAAAGTCGGCTGATGACTCGGTTCCACTTGTCATGGGCATGGAGATGCTATTCCGACTTACACGGGTTCAGCTAAAGAGTTTAGCGAGTCAGACTGACCCATACTAAGATACAACAAACATGTCGTCATTTGTATGTCTCAATCATTGTAATCCTTAGACCTAAGGTTATTGCACAATCCGAGTTGAGGATCACCGACTTAGGTTCTATCAAATGATGTTCCATCACTGGGCAGTTATAAAGGAAGAGTTTGGGTCGACTGAGAATCAAGCCGCGTGATGTGAATGACCAACATGGGAGTTTGCCCCTCCAACTGGAGAGATATTCTCTGGGCCCTCTCGGAAGATATGATTCGGAAAGCATGGCCATGCACGACTCGGTTAAGTGTTAACCGGGGCGATCGACTAAGAGTTAGTCGGATGAATCACTTATCTCGGATCGACAAAGAGAGTCGAACTATTCAAGGGATGCCGGTTATTCGCCTATAGTTCGACAAGGCCGTGAGGCAAAAGGGACTTAGACGAAAGTCGCATTGTAAGGTATGTCATCATGACTCTTTGGTACTTGGGAGTCGGCATGTTCTGCTAGGAGCCACTACCGACTGATCGGTCACGAGTGAGACTCGGATCGTGTCCGAGTCACCATGAGCCTGTTGGGTCACACACTTAAGAGCGGGAGCAAGTTTGGGTTGGAGCCGAATCAGACATGGACTTAGTCAGTGAGTTGGACTCGCATTGACTAATATAGGCCTTTTAGTGAATGGACCACAAGTGAGTGGAGCCCACTTTCACTCCCTATATAAGCTGGGGCGCAGGTGCTTAGAGCACACGGTTAGGTCATTCCATGTGTTGGAAATCCTAGCTCCAGTTCAGTCCAGCTGCCGTACCGGACCTAGCAGTTCACCGCCGGCGCTCCTCCTCGTACATGTGGATATTGGCTGAGGTGTTGTACGTTTAGCACTTCAACGATCGTGGATCGGAACGGATCGTGAGGAATGCACTGCGTCAAGCGACATGCTTCATCGATTCCGCAACTGTGTGTCTAGTGGTAATTCTCATGGCCTACTACCTCAGCTAGATCTTGGGATCACCGGGCAGGAAAAAACTTTTGTTTATCTCTACATGGCCCAACACGGAGCAGTAGGGCATCGGGGTATGCATTATCTTTGTGTTATGCTTAGTGGTAATTTGGTATACAATAACTCTAATGTATTTACGCTCAAATATTTCAGCAATGGATTCACAACTCTAAAGGCAAGACACATAAATAGGTAAGCAATGTTAGCGGGGAAGACCTCATACCATTCTTGCAACTCAATTCCTAGCTCCTATTTGGTGAGATAAGTAGGTACGTAAGTTTTTTGCTAGCTAAATAGTTCATTATCATGTAAATTGGCAATTCAATAGTGGACATGAAGCTATCAAAAAATAAATAGAGGAAGAGCAAGTCTATGGTGGTTGACTGGCCTAGGTAGGAGGCATCGTTCCTCATCATTGGAGGAGGACGTGCCCAGAGATTTTAGATGGAGGAGGCCAGCCCGAGGGCCTCACTGTCGCCGAGCGTCGCTTCCCACACAGCTCACGCCATGGCCCTCTATCCCCACCTAAAGTGGTGCCTCCAATCCCCCTCCTGACCCCCTCTCGGTCGGCCTATCCACCATGGCCCCTGAAACCCCCTGGAGTCGAGTTTCCCCACTCCCATCTCCCATCACGCCTAGCAACATGGTGGTGAGATGAGGCCGGGTGCGAAAACACTAAGGAGGCGTGGGGGCGTGTTGAGCGGAGTGGCGGTTGGAGCTTCATGGGGACGGCATGAGATTGATAGGCAGAAGGCCGAACCTAGCGAGGAGCTCGAGAGAAAGCTGAGGAAGAGAGAGAGAGAGAGAGAGAGAGAGAGAGAGAGAGAGATGCAATGGTGGGTACGGGGTTCGGAAGAGACCAAGAGACTACATAACGACTCTCCCTGGCCCATAGGCAGTGGATTAAACTGGCAGAGTGTGCCACAGGTGGCCTCATAGCACGGGCTGCCCACCACACTTAACCCTATAGATAATGCCTCGGTACATTAGAAGACATCACAATATTTTAGTGGTCATGAGAGATAAGGTGTGGCACGGTATTCCGCCATATCTTACAAGACATAAATTAATCATAGTGTAATATTAAAATTATGGTGTCTATTTGTACATTGAGACCACAATTTTCCTTTCATTCGGAATGAATAATCAATTTTTTTACATCATATTACACTATAACCACTTTTGAAAGGATCTAATCCTTGTACTCAATTTCTCCTCTAAAAGGAGAAATCTGAAAAAACGAGGGTTGTTTCCCACTACTTTTTCATAAATCCCTTGCAAGCAAATTATAAAAAAACCTATCTTTGGCTTCTCTAGTCAGCTCGCCGATGCATGCAAAATGCATACATTATAGTTTATTGCCATATATTCCTACATATTTGTATCATTTAGAATGTTATATTCATGTTTACATTGGTTTATTTAGATTTACCAATGATCCTATTTATTTGGTTTATAACTCTATAGGACAGAAAACCCTATTTTGCGTATTTTTAAATTTCAGGGATCTAAATGAAGCCAAATGATCTAGGATTTTTCAATTATTATTTTTTGTAAATACAAGCAGTTGGAGAACCTGAAACACCAGATGGGAGGTCTGAGGCCCAAAAGAGCCCAGGTGGTGCGACCCACCTACCTGGTCGTTCCACCCATGCTCTTTTCTTTCTCGAGCATCGACAACCATCCATCTTGATCCCTAGCTCAAAGTCTTGACCTACAAACGCTTATAAAAATATCCATCAGGGAGGTCTTTATGGAGGCTAAGCGGAAACATGGAAACACCAAAACAGATCCAGAACCTATGATGATTGGAGGGGGAACATCACCGGAGCCACCACCAGTTGGATCTCCACTCTCTCCAACATCATCAACACAATCTCCAAGATGAAGAGGGAGTAGTCCACCTCTGGACTATGGGTTTGTGATAGTATCTTGATCTACATATCTCTCATTCTATCATTGTTCGAGTACCATATGAGCTTCCCAACATGATTATGGCCATCTATGTAATTTCTATGTGATGGGGCTATGTTTTGTGTGATGTTGTTTGAGATTGGAATTCTATCATGTTTAATATGTATTGGTAGATGCATATTATGTACCCCTTTCTTAAGTACTTGTTTTTATCATACTTTTATGCAATAATATGTGTGAGGGACGTGTGTATTAGACGGATTAACATGGTGGTGTAGATTGGGAAGTGACAAAAAACTCGAGATCCACTATGGTTTTTACCTTTCTTTTATTACCTCACTAGGGATAAAGTGAATTCATGTGTTCTATACATCTTGTGACAATAAATATGTTCTTTTTGCGTTCAAAAAAATATGTTCTTGTTTGGTCAAGGTAGCACATTTATTCAAACATCATGTCAAAGTATCTAAGGGTATACTCTATTTATTCTTAATTCTAGATTGCATGGAGTTTTCCCTTTCTAGAGGACTATAAGTGAGATATATTGCATCATCTTTATATTACCATGTGATATCCATATGAATGCTAATCAAACACATAATCAAGTTCCAAGTGATAATTCATCCATAAGCAATTTTTATGGTCATTGCACCTTATGAGAGAGTAGTCAAGCGAACCCATGAACCCATGTCCACATTTTATTATAAGAAACATCATTTACATACTTTTATTTCCTTTTCATTTTCTGCATTAATTAAATCTAAAATACAATCATTTACTACTTGCATAAACAACCAAAAAGAACTTTACTTTATTTTTTTACTTTCTTGCCTAGTTATAGACTGTTTACTTTTATTTATTTATAGTTTTATTTTAGTTTTACTAATATGAAACCTTGTGCTTGACAACCACACGGCGGAGTTGGGGACACAAGGCAAATACTTTATTTTGTAGGTTACCTAAAGAAGACAAGAAAAGAAGTTCCTAGCCAATTACCCGAGAGTTCGATATAAACCCTCAAGTCATCCTTGTGGGGAAAATCCGCTTGCTACAACGATTTGCACTTGGAGTCCCAACGAGTTGGTACACATAGAGTTGTTGCCATCAAGAACATTTCCTGACGCCATTATCGGGGAGTTGCAAGGAACGATTTTACAGTGGGTGGTATAATTCCCATGACAACTGCCATGACATTTTCCGGCACATTGCAGTAGCATATTTATCAAGTTGGGAGCACATTTCTTCTTCCACAACAACTGCTAGAACATTTTCTAGCACCATCATCACCAAACTTGTGCAAACAACTAAGCTTGGGGAGGTTGCACCACTCTAAGCTTCTCTTTTCTTTTAGATCTACAAAGCACCTTAGTTTGTCTTGTTTTTGTCTTTTACTTGTTGTTTTGTTTGTGTTCGTTTAGTCTTGTTTTTACATTGTTACCATACAAAAGAAATCCATACATATGTCAACCTCAAAAGTGGTATCTCTTAGTGCTAATGATGAGATAAATGACTTCAAACAATATCCTGGAGAATCTCTAATGGAAGCTTGGTATAGGATGGAAGCGATTAGGTAAAATTTCTCTAAAAAGTTCTCCCGAACTTTCATAATTAAAAAATTCTATAATAGTTTAAGGGTTTAGTCTAAACTATTTTTAAACACTTTATCAAATGGATGTTTTATTACAGGTGACCCGAATCTCTCAACTCCCATTTTAGCAAACCTCTTTGGAAACCATGGAAAAACTAAGGAAGAGATTGAGTTTTAACAAGTAAATAATCATTAGAAGGGGGGTTGTTATTAAGTTGCAAAATTCTATTGAAACAACTCCTAGTACAGATAACATATATCATATTTTCACCCATACAAGGATGAAACTTGACAATCTTCATGCTAGTTTTAATAAACTAGTCAACAATATGAAAGTTTGGGAACACCATATCAAAACAAAAAAAGTCCAAATTGATAATTTTCATAATAATATAACTCTTATGAGTAGTTTTTTACTACATGCCAAAGATTTAGTAAACTTCTCTAGGGAATGAAAGCGATGAAGGAGATAATGAAAAGCGAAGATTAGAAGAGGTTACAAAGGTAGAGGAAAAGGAATCCATCATCATAGTTGAGGAAAAGAAAGATAAACAAGTAGAGGAAGTAAAAACTCTTAGTGAAGTAAATGAACCTCTACTAGATCTTGATAAGGGTAGCTTGCATGAACTCATCAATATCCAACAAATATTTTCTAGTGATCAATCTATTAATGTTCATCTAATAGGATTTGGATCATTGATAATCCCCAAGAGCAGGGAATCACTCTAGTATAATTCATATTATTTGAGTGTCGAACCCACGAAGAGCTGACGGTAAACCATCTATTCTCTAAATCCCTATAACCCACTTATATGGCCCTTCGTGCAAAGCAAGGAACTAGAGTGTGTATGGTTGTTTTTACTACTAACTAGAAAATGGTCAAGTGTTGGAAGTGAATACGATAAGTATACTATTGCAAGCAAGTAAAGAAAAAGCTAGTGGAGTAGGAGCAAGTTTCTCAAGGGAGCAACTGCTTAGGCAAATTGTTATTTCATTCATTTAGTTGTCACAATTAGTGAACGCACACATGGATAGTCTTTTTATTATTTCTTCTAGAGCGGATCCAAAGATAGGTGCATCCATATACATGAGAAATTACACCCCTAGTGATTGATCCCAAGGCCGTTATCATCCAAACAAGGACATAAAGTCCAACCATCGCATTTATATTTAAGGTCCCCATAGTTATACCCCTCGTTAATTAACAATGAATTAATATGACATGTATTGTTAAGACTTGGGACACGGTTTATGTCAATCTTTGGCCATCCCTCCTCCTATCAACATGCAATGGTGGCAACATTATGCATGCCCCAACATATGTGTGCACTCATATATTAGTACGTAAGATTATCATAGAAGATAACATATACTTGCATTCAACCAACAATGAACTATTTCACAATTTCCATAAACAATTCACTACTCAAACAAAGACATAGAGATACAATAGATCATGGGAAAACAATAGATTGCATCACACATCATGGTTTCCAAGAGATTACAGTAAGGGTATGGAGAGGATCTTGCTGAAGATGTTCATGATGAACACGCCAGAGGGGGTGGATCCCACCGGAGAAAATTCCGACAGTGTTTCCCCCCTCCGATCTCCGCCGACGGTGGCTTCTAGAATCTCTATTTATGTGTTTTTGATCTTGATGCGTCCAAAATGGAAGCATATTTAACTTTTGTTTTTGCATAAATAGAGTAGGGATTTTTGTATTTCACCGTGTCTACGCGCTCTATTTTGTTCTTGTTTCAATAGGATCCCAAATCATGGAGTCATATATGAACATATCAATTAGAGTTGTCATATTGTGTAATTATATGATATTTCTTAAGTGCTAAAAGTCATTTTATGAATTTTCCTTCGCACCTGGAAGAATACCAATCGAAGAGGAAGCATCATTATGGTTAACGACCACTGGTACGGGCGGAGCCCGCACGTACCGTCCGCTCGTACCAGGCGCCATCGTGACCGCCCATCAAATACTTCTCCC
Source organism: Avena insularis (assembly GCA_023614405.1). Classification (NCBI taxonomy): domain Eukaryota; kingdom Viridiplantae; phylum Streptophyta; class Magnoliopsida; order Poales; family Poaceae; genus Avena; species Avena insularis. Next base: position 128,196,390 of record CM042688.1, read on the forward strand.
TGACAAAGACGACGGGAGATCTGACATTCACCACCAGAAACCACGAAACACCACATCTGAGAGGGATATGAAGGAGGAACTTTGCTCGGGTAAAATCTCGGCTACTTCACGGATCATTGGAGGACAACGCATCATCCCCTTCATCATCAACTGCCGCATCTCCATTAGCACCATTACTCCCATCTTTCATCTATTAGATCTCTTTGTAATTCCTGATCCAACTATGGTTTGCATTAGATCTACCTTCGTACTTTAATCCATTCATTTGATTATGATGATGTTGTTGATTGCTTCCATGAGTGAGTAGTTCCTTTGTTCTTGGGGAGATAGAGAAACCCTATCACCATTATGAACTTGTAATAAAGATGATCAATTCTTGTGTCCGTATGAATTGCTTGTCTATGATATAATTATGATTTGTGTTTGATATCTCTCTTTAGATGGTATGCATAGTCGGCCACATATCATTTGCCTTCGAGACTAAAGGGATGGAGAGATCCTTTGGACATGTCTTGGAAGCATACCCGGAATGTCCCAAGGCAGATTGGCGCTGGCTCGTAACCTACATAGTCAAAGGGGGATTAAAGAGGGACTCCCTAAGATAATTACAATATCCACGGGGAAACCCTTAATTTCGGTGGTTTGTATGGGTGATTGCTCTCAGACACCACAGTGATTATTTAGAGGTGACCTCACACTTGGCTCAACAAAGTGGCTTCCTACGAGCCTTGTCCTTAACATCTTATTATGGGGCTCTCTCCACATATGTCATGACACAAGAAGTATGTTATCTTGGTTGCACGTAACAATAATACTATGCTAGTGGTGTATCCTACATTCCCAAGAACGTTTTAGCCCTACTGACTTCAACCATGCTTTCACATAAACTTGTTACTTGTTTCCTTTTTACTTGTTTTAATTACTTTTTTGCAAACAACCATAAACCATTCAAACACCCTTTACTTGTTATCAAAGACAAGTTATAAGTATTCTTTGGTAGAGAGTAACGAGGGGCATGAAGACCTTTACCAATAGCTCTCTGTGAGTTCGGTATCTTTACTTTGAAACTAGCTACAACTAGTCTATGCACTTGCAGTCATCAAGCTATTTTCTGGTGTCGTTGCCGGGGAGCTAAGCGCTTTTGGTCTTTGTTCTTAGTTACTTATTTTACTCATTGTTTTACTAAAATTGTTTATTAGTTTCAGGTAAGGCCAGGACAACACTCAGATTGATTAATCAGCTCGATGCTACTAAATACCTCGGGAAGTTCAATAGAGGACTAGTTAAACAATTCTCGAGTGGGATCGAACCAGAATACAAGGTCAACCCTCGTTTTATTGCTATTATTAAAGAGAAAACTTTTGTAGGAGATGATCCCGATGAGGATCCTTATAATCATTTAATGCATTTTACCGAGCTATGTTGGAATCTTAAATTGAGAGGCTATTCTGATGATGAATTGAAACTTAAACTATTTAGCCAATCTCTAACCAACACTGCTTTTGCTTGATATAGAATTTGCCCTGCGGAGAAAATTGATACCTGGGAAAAACTTAAAGGAGAGTTTGTGTCTTGATTCTTTCCCAAGGTAAAAAATGCTGAAATTAGGAGGGCAATTACAGACTTCAAGAACCACCTAGGTGAAGGTTTGGTAAGAGCCTACAAAAGGTACAAGTATCTACTTCATAAATGTCCCCATCATGATTTACCTGGATGGTATGTTTTGCATATTTTCTATGGAGGACTTAATCAATAAATTAAACATGAGCTTGACATGAATTCAGGAGGTTCTTTCATGGAGTTAACTATAATTAAAGCTTGGGAACTTTTAGAACAAATTCGCCATAATAGAGAAACCTAGGGATTTGATTTAGGAGGTGAAGGAGGTATATAAATTGAATATGACTGTCTCAATGCTTATAAAGACTCTGGTAAGGTAAAATAAACTGCTAATGAACTGCAAAGAGGAAGAATTATTTCTCAAGGAGCTAGAAGAAGAAACACAAATATGGAAAACTGAGGAAGAGCATGTACAAGAGGCAGAGGCATCAATAAAGGAATATATTTTACCATGTTTGCACATTGCAACGTGATTGAGCTAGATACTGAAGCTTCACAATTTGTTGAAGGAAAGGTAAAAGCTAAAGAAGTGGGTAAGCCTATCCTCCCATGCACTTTTGGCGGAACTTCCTAATTATGGCCTTTGTGATATTGGTACAGCTGTTAACGTTATCCCTTTTATTTTTTATATAAAAATTCAAAATGAATTAGCTCCAGCTGAATTAGAAGACATGGATATGACTATAATGCTTGCAAATAAAACTCTCAGAGTCCCTATGGGGATAATTAGGAACGTACCAATATGTATTGGACCTTACAAATATCCTATTGATTTTGTGCTTATTGATATGTACACTGACGTTTATTGTCCCATCATTTTTGGAAGAACTTTTCTAAATACCGCAGGAGCAAACATAGACTATAAGAAGCAAATTGTGTCTCTCAAGTTTGGTGAAGAGAAAATGGATTTTCATTTCTCCAAATTTGACCATAAACCGGCTATTGAAGAATTAGATGATGATGAGTATGAACGTGAGGAAGAAGGTAATATCATAAACTTAGCCTCAATAGTCATTGAGACTCCCGATGATGATCTAGCAAGAAGTTTAGTAAATAATAACAATATTCTTCAAGACATAGAAAAAACTTAAATAGATAACTATCTCGACTCCACACCTGAGGTTGTCATCGAGATCAATCAAAAATATGAAGAACCCATAAGAAAAGGAGATGAGGCTCTTCCTCCTCCAATTCTTAAAACTCTACCAAAGGAACTAAAATATAGATTTCTTGATGAGACAAATAATTTTTCTGTTATTGTAAGTGCTAACCTCGCAGAGAAAGAAGAGGAAAACTTAATGAAGGTTCTCCGCATGCATCAAAATGCTCTTGGGGTATTCAATGAGTAACTTGAAGGGGATTAGTCCCTCGATATCCACCCATAGAATATTCATGGAAGAAGGAGCTTAGCCGGTCGTGAACTTTCAGCGACGTCTTAAACCTCACATGAAAGAGGAGGTAAGAAAAGAAATAATACGTTTGTTGGATGCAGGCGTCATCTTTCATGTGGAGGAGAGTGAATGGGTAAGTCCTGTTCATTGTGTTCGAAACAAAGGTGGATTTACGGTTGTAGAAAATGAACATAATGATATAGTACCTACTAGGACCATTGTTGGACACAGGATGTGCATTGACTATAGGAAACTAAATAAGGAAACCTGGAAATACCATTACCCTTTACCGTTTATAGATCAAACCTTAGAAAGTCTTTCTATGAATTCTCATTTTTGCTACTTAGACGGCTATTCTGTTTTTCCCAAATTGATATACACCCTGATGATCAACTAAAAACTACTTTCATGTGTCCTTATGGCCTTTATGCTTATCGTTGTATGCCTTTTGGTCTTTGCAATGCTCCTGCCACTTTTAAAAGGTGCATGATTGCTATTTTTGCCGATTATGTTGAAAGTATTATGTAACCCCCCAAAAATACTAATCAAGATTATCAAGTTCTAAGTACCCAAGTTTAGGGTTAACAAAAACTTTTATTATTAAATCTAATATGAGTGTATGTGTGAATTGTGCAATTTCCATGTTTGATTGCTACAAATGATAAAGAATGGTTTAAAGATGAATACTACATCATCTAGGCCAATTACAAACAAATTCAAAAGAAAAAGAAATCAAATATGAATCATATGATCAAATGGTCATTTTGACCAAAGTTAACCACTAGCCCACTTTGGGTGTCTCTAGTAAAAGATTTCTAATAGAAACTTTTCCAATTCTTTTCACCCCTTGCTAGACCAAGTAAAAGTGAACCCAATCCCACTTTACAAACCAACAGAAACAAATTCCAAATCTATTAAAAGGACAATTGAAAATTGAATCAAGTTCATATGCTAAGATCACCACTTTTCCAAAACCACTCAAATCATTTCCACTTGACTTTTCCCAGCAACCATAGACACTCAAGAATGTGACAAACACACTCACCAAATTTCATTCAAAAATTCAAAAATTATTTTCATGCGGCCATTTGGTCGAACAGACTACAGACACAGATAAACCACTGCCTAACTTACACTATTTTTAGCAGTGATCACTCACCCCTTTGTCCCCTCTACACTCCACTCACTCACCCAGTGCCCAGCAAGCGCAAGACATGCTCCCTTCTTTCCTGTTGCGCCAGTGCCATGCCGCCCGACACTCACCGCGCTGGTCGACCATGGACAGCTCACAGCACACAGCGCCGCCCTCTCCCACGACGACCAGGAGACAGGCGACCGTCCACCGCCACCCTCTGTCCACCCCTCGACCGCAGCAAGCCGTGGACCACCCGAGAAACGCCGCGCCAATTTCTCTGCTGCCATGCCGAGAGTGCGCTAGAGCGCCGCAACCGACACATGCACACACGCTGCCCCTCGCCCTCGCCATGCGTGCCTGCACTCGCCGTGACCCTAACAACCTCCCAGACATGCCGGTTCGCCGCCGTGCGACCCGTAGCCCCTGTACACCGTCTCGAACGCCGCCGCTCCCGCGCAGAGCACCGACCAGTCCCGACCGTTCTAGCTCGCCTCGTGCTGCACCATTAAGCATGCGACGACCGCCAGGAAGCACCGCGCCAAACCCTACCCGCAGCCATGCCTATAGCCCCATGTATCACCGTCACCGACGAGCCCGAGCCACCCCACTCTGTCCCCATCGCTGGTGTATAAATAAACGCCACACCAGCCTCTATTCTCCACACCATCTCACTCCCCACTCCTCACAGAACCTCCCACACCTCTCCCTGGAGCAAGGCGAGCACCACATCACCGTAATTTGGCCGGAGTCCGCCGCTACAGAGGAGAAGAGGAGCTGTTGATTGGAGCCGCCCCAGGAACCGCCACGACCACCATTCAAACTGTCGTCGTCTACAACGTCGTTCGCCCCTATCACCGACCCTAGATGGAGCCCAGGTGAGTCCTCACGTACCACCACCATCGCTGTTAGGGTTCAATCTCGCCGGAGCCGTTCGACGTAGAAGATGAACCTTAGTCGTTAGATCCTAGTCTAATCGCACGGCCTAGATTGAAAGATACCGTTTTGGGTTAAACGAGCCACTGACTAGTGGGACCCCCCTGTCAGTAGCCCATTGCACCCGCGCAGTGCAGCTGGGCCGGCCCATTTGGATTCCCGCGCAGAGCCCATCCATTCAAATAATCTTTTCCCATTTAGTTAAAACTAGATTCTGTCAGTAGATTCAAAAATCAATTCAAAGATATTTACTGAACTAAATTGCATGATTCCAATTCTGTTAGAAAGGTATTCAAAATATCTATCCAAGCCCGTTGGATTGAAACCATTTTAAATTGTAGATCATCTATACCAAAAAAACAAGACAGAGACTTTTCTACATTCAAACATTTTTCAGAAATCAACCATAAATGCTTTTGAGTTGATTCCAACTCTCAAAAATTACATTTAACAAGATCTATCTGAATATGTAAAAATATTTAGGTTAAATGCAGTGATCTTGGACTAGTACTAAAAGAATGCTATATGGGCATTTCTAGTCACTTTAATTGTATTAAATAATAATCTTAAACTTTATAAAATATGACCACCACTTTAAATCACATTCCCAAGTATTAGAATATGTGTTGATGACATGTGTCAACATGATCCCACATTTTAATTGGAGAATATTAAATCTTAAGTATTTTCAATGAGTAGAAATTACTTTTCTAATATAAAATAAATAGGACTAGGCCATTATTTCATGTGATGGTTGTGATGATGCTAAATCATCTAGTGTGAGCCTTAGTGTGCTAAATATAAGTAGTTAAGTATTGTTTGGTGATTGTGTACCTCGTATTCATTTATAGAAGATAGTACCGACCCAGGATATGAGGAGGAGGAGTACTACCAAGAAGAAGAAGAAAACTTCAACCACTGCACTACTCAAGGCAAGCTAACACTTGCAAGTTTCTTAACCATGCAAGCTAGAACTATGCAAGCTAACACTTGCAAACCTCATATATTTTCAAGCTAACACTTGCGAGTCTCATACCTATGCAAGCCATCCTTGCTAGATAACCTATGCAAGATGCCTTAGGCATGCTTGGTTATGTAACGTTGATTATACCAATCCCAAGTTTTACTTGCAAGCTTTATTCTTTTATTCTTACCAAAGTTCTTTACTTTAAGTTAGTTCTTTGTGAGTATTGGAAAAATAGTATAGATACCATAAAGAGTATAAAACTAGGCCTAAGTAGTTATACTTAGATGTCATCAAAAGGCATAAATCAGAGCTGGATAGTTACACTTGATTAGCACCCCTCATTAGTGAATACCGTCAACTTTAGTGGCTAGTGTTAAGCATAAAAGTTGATCACTTTAGATGGGAATACTTGGTGACAATGACTATGAAAACCTTGGAATGATGGTTCATTCTATTGAAATGTTTTTACATGTGTTATGGACACAAAATGATTTGATGATGAAAATGTTGAGGGATGAGCCTTGGCCCTTTATAAAAACTGATGGTTGGGTTCAGATGCGATACCATTCCAATTTTACCGTACAACCACAATACCTAAATTGGGTAGGGCTTAACTGGAAGTTTATATGCCTTAGTATGGGTTCCCTCGCAGAAGAGGTTGAGTTGAGGCTACCTCGTGAGTGTGAATGTCCACCTATGCAGTGCCTAGGATGGCAGATGGCCATGGCTAGGAGGCCAAGCTCATAGGGGAGGTGCCTATAGTAGAGTGTGTAATTGAAAGGTTAGGATTGATTATCCGCATACTAAGTATGATGATTCAGGGTTATCCCTAACAGATGTATTGAATTTTGTGGTGAAAGAGTACCACCTCTGCAGAGTGTCAAACTATTCGAATAGCCGCGTCTGCGGTCATGGACAGTTGGAGTGTCCATACTGTTCCGTTGTCAGATGTGTTTCAAAATGACTTGTGAAGTAAAATATGACTTTTACTTGACCACAACAAGGTTGTGGATATGAAAACTAGGTTCCCACTTAGGTGATGTAGACCATTAAATTAGTTTTCTTTACTTCTTAACTCTGTATGAAATAAACCTGGCTTTTTGCAAATAATCCTAGAGCTTAAGATTCCCACTAGAACTACCTTACTTGTTAGTGATAGTTTGCGAGTACTTAAAGAGTACTCATGGCTTTGTCCCTGGCTATTCCCGTGGCCAGACTATGAGGAGGACTACCAGGAAGATGGAAAACAGGAGGACTATGACAACTAGGATCATCTCCCATCGTCAGCATTGCCTGTGAACTTGAAGATGGAGCCCTACTACATTTACTTTCTGCTGCTTTGATTGTATTAAGACTGGATCATGAGATCCTTTATTTGTAAGACCTTTATCATGGTTTGTAATGGATGATGTACTGTGATACCAATCTGTTATGTCTCGTAAAAATGGTAATCCTAGGATTGCGATGTATGACATAACAGGCATTTGGGATTAAAAATCCGGGTGTTGACATATTATGGAAGTGTTGATGGATGATTTCTCTCTTTACAGAACTTCCTTTAATCATCGTTTCCATAATCTTCATAAAGTTTTGCAGAAATGTCATTTTATGGAAGACACTAACTTAGTCTTTAACTAGGAGAAATGTCATTTTATGGTTCAAGAAGGCATAGTACTCGGTCACAAAGTCTCAGGTAAGGGCATAGAAGTTGATAAGGCAAAGATTGAAGCAATAGAAAGGTTACCCCTCCTCGAGATATAAAAGGTATAAGAAGCTTCTTAGGTCATGTAGGATTTTATAGAAGATTTGTTAAGAATTTTTCGAAAACTGCTACACCCTTAACTAACCTTCTTCAAAAGGATGTTCGTTTTAATTTTGATGAAAAGTGTCTTACTTATTTCAACATACTCCCTCCATTCCTTAATATAAGTTGTATATTTTTCTTGCACGAATATTAGCGCATAGGCTGGGAGGGAAAATTTCGTTGCTTTAGGACGTGAACACCCCATGTGATTGATGTGATATAGAGGGAACATATGAAATCTAGGTATTCTCTCTCTCCGGATCGGATTAATTGCCTTCTAAATAAGAGGAACAAATCTCAAAATTCTCTATACACCTTATATTATGGATTTTTTTACAAAAAAATATACACCTTATATTAAGAAAAGGAGGGAGTATTAAAACAAGCCCTTCTTGAAGCTCCCATTATAAAACCACCTAATTGGAAGAAACCTTTTGAGCTATTTTGCGAAGCTAGTCATGAAGCTGCAGGAGCAATTCTTTGTCAGTAGGATGGTGTTGACCTTATCATTCATCATGATAGTCGCACCTTAAACGGGGAGAATATCATTTTGCGGCCCGAAAGTTGGGGCACCCAGGCAACACGGTAACCAAGTTGATTTTAATCACCGCGATTCGAAAAGTTGGGGCGCCAATTGCTGAGAGGGGTGTTTCGAGTGAATGATGGCCAAACCCAATATTTTCAAATCGTGCCCGTTAAGTCAGGATATTCCGTTACACTAGTTCATGATGTGCCCCTTCTTCATCGGTCACTCTTCTTAGCCACTCTGCACGTGTCGTAGGGTAAAATCCATTACTGTACTTTCCTAACTCTCGACACTGAATCTTTATGCAGCAGCGGCGGTCCCTTTTCTTCCCTTCCCCGACCCTAAATCTACCGGCAGCGGAGGACCTTTTTTCTCCCTCCCCTGACACTGAATCCGACAGTGGTGTCCTAGCATGTCTTGCAAGGCGAAGGTTGTAACTACGTCGCCGACTGATTCGGGTCCGTCTGGGCCCAAGTATGGGGCTCAACACGAAGTAGCGGCGAGGTCTTCAGCCCCGGTTAGCGAGGAGGCCAGCAAGGATTTTGCTCCCAAGGTACCTACGAGCAGCGGGTTGTAGAGAAAAGCAAGGTTGGCGGCGGATTGTTCGGCTCCGGTGGGCGGATGCGGCACCCAGATCTCGAAGAAAAAAACCCAGCAGAACAGCGATACGTGATTTTTTTATCTGTGCCTTATCTTGCAAGTAGATTAGTTATGGCATAATAGAATCGAATGAACTGAAAAGTTCCTATTTTTAATCAAATTAGGCAAAACTTTGATACAAGGGACCTATATGAGTTCACAGTTCATGTTCAGCAGTACACTGCAAAACTTGATTTTGGTTGCGAGAGGGTTGTGTTCGGGCAAGATGTGCATCTGCTTGTGAATTGCAAAGAGGTTGTGTCTGTTTCGCAGCTGGTAGATATGCTTGCCGCTAGAATTCCCTGGGTTCTAGACAGAGGACAAAATTGGTGTGGCGCAACATGAATGATACCTATCAGCAAATTGAGCACTCCCATGAGCTTCAGATGGTTTGGGAGTGTTGTGCAGCTGATCGTAAGGTGAAAGTTGAAGCGATGATTGATGATATGTATGCAGATGCTGGAGATCTTGCTGCCAGAGCTTCTGCTCCTAGAGAATACGGACCAATAGATGCTAATCTAGATAAGTTCAGTATACCCATAGAGGTGGATTCATACATGGCAAAACTTGATGAGGGAGTTAATAAGCGGTTCGTCATGTCTTTGTGGAGATCACTATCGATTCCAAAAACATAACTCTTGATGAAATGAGAGAGATGATCGGTAAGGAAATCAGTATTGGCCCTAAGCAGATGGCAAAAATCCGGTGGTGGCATCATAAGAAGTAGCAATTCATAGATGTTTTGGATACTGAAGATCTTATGCAGATTATGCAACGAAAGAAGCGAACCAGGAATGTGTTCTTCCTTGGTACCATTTCTGATGTTGTTGAACAGGTTATAGTGGATGTAGATGCCCCTGTAGTGGCTAAACAGAATGAGGTGGTCGACATTGATGAGATCTGATGAGAGCTGCTACCCTAGGCTTGTCATATGGACCGCGGGGTTCCCCTGCATGTATTTGTAATATTGACTGTTGTTGTATTTAGAGCGTGTTTCTGTGATTATGTTTGTTGAGAGATTGCGATATAATGTTGTGCGAGTTGTTGAGATTTTCGGACATGTCACTCACTGAAACCATCGTTGTTGTAATAAGACATAAGTACATTGTAGTTGACATGATTATGTTTCTTAAGATGATGTACCGTACTTGTTTCTGTTATTATGTTTGTTGGGACATTGTAATGTAATGTTTTGTGAAACCATGACTGGACAAGTGATGCATAAATACATTGTAGTTGACATGATTATGTTTCTTGAGATGATGTACTGTACTTGTTTCTATTATTTTGTTTGGTGAGAGATTGTAATGTAATGTTTTGCGAAACCATGACAGGACAAGTGATGCATAAGTACCTTGTAGTCGACATGATTTTGTTTCTTGAGTTGATGTAATATACTTGTTTCTGTGATTATGTTTGTTGAGAGATTGTAATGTGATGTTTTGTGAAACCATGATGTGATTACGTTTGTTGAGAGATTGTAATGTAATGTTTTGTGAAACCATGACTGAAGAAGTGATGCATAAGTACCTTGTAGTTGACATGATTTTGTTTCTTTAGATGATGTAATATACTGGTATGTTTTCGTTAGGCAATGAAATTGGGATGGAGGGAGTACAGGTTTAATATTTGAAATGAGAATGTATGAAGAGAATCCATATTAGGCAGGAGACAGTAATCCAGGGAAAGGGCATGGTATCCATTAAACTATTGTAACATGCCAATTTAGTCATTGTTGCAGCGGTAGAAGGGCTGCTCTCTCTCTCTCTCTCTCTCTCTCTCTCTCTCTCTCTCTCTCTCTCTCTCTCTCTCTCTCTCTCTCTCTCTCTCTCTCTCTCTCTCTCTCTCTCTCTCTCTCTCTCTCTCTCTCTCTCGCCGACACCAAAGCCGACGCTGTCGCTGTCGCCTACGATGACGCATTCACCATGTTGTCCTTGAACGGCAAGGACGACCAGTTGTGAGCAGCGACAGCCTTCTCTCCGACATCGAGTATTCCTTCCATGATGTGAGTTCCTCTATTTTCTCGGGCTAGGGTTAGGCAATGGTAAATCTCTAGATCTAAGCTCCATATGTGCATGCAATCGTGTTCGATTTCAGCTTTACGTTTACCTATAGGTACCACGAAGGATCTACGACTCCGAATGGGAGGGCCTACATCTCGATGGAGAAGTGCCATGTGACCATGGGCTAAAATTGAGGAGATATGTTGCATTCAAAGGCAGTAGCACTGGGAGAAGGTTTTTGGGCTGTACAAATCAGGTTTGTTTACATTATGTGCAACTGTGACATGAAGTAAAATGTATCGTACATGTTCATAAAACTATAGTGTGTGTTTTTAGGTTGGTCCGGTGTGTAAAGCAGTAGAGTGGGTGGATCTTGAGTGGCCAGATGCACTTAAGAAATGTTTGGCATAGTTATGGGAGATGTATGAGTTGGAAAGGTTGGGGAGATTTACTGATGTAAGTGATGCAGCTGAAAAAATTACAATTTGTCGGTACGAAATAAGGAGCTGGAACAAGAAATCGAGAATTTGCAGTCAAAGCTAACTGACGGAATCGATGGGAGCTTGGTTGTTGGAACTGCAAAGAAGCTTCAGGATAGTCACAGGTAGCTGATTCATAATGCAGAAAAGGAGAGGGATCAGCTCAGGGAAGACAAGAAGAAGCTAGAGTACTGCATTGCGGATATGTTGAAGGAACTGAAGAAGGCGCGCGAGGGTGAACAAGGATAGACTATAGAGGATAAATGAAATTTGAGATGAATAATTTATGTTGTGCCAATGCCTGAAACTAGTTAACTGTAAGACTTGCAGTTGCGCTTTCTTAACTAAGCCAAACTCAATCATCGAGCAAACTAATTTCAGACGAACACACATATCATGCATAGAGTTAAGTTCACGCTTACAAAATCACCACTACAGAGGATAAACCAGGCAGTTCAGTACTAAATAGACATATATTGTGTTCAAGCGAGCCTGACCTGGAGCTTCCTGTTTTCCTCCCTAAGATCGGCCAGCTCCTCCAGTACTATGTCGTGCTTCAGCTGTAGGTTCTAGCGCTCCGTCACGGATTGGAGAAGTTGGTCCGTAGCCATACGATTTTTCCTTCAAGATCCCTTTCATGATCTTCGTCTGCTTCCTAGCTGAGGTGTGACCTTCACTGTGTAGCTTCGCCCAGCCGGCGTTTAACTCCTTCAGTTTCTAGCACTTGTTAGAAAGGACCACGAGTTCAGCGCGCAGGTGGTCAAAGACCGCGAGTTCATGACTATTCTTTTCACATACCACATATGGATCCACAAGTGTCATTGAAATGTGTGTTCTACTCATTAACCACAGCTAGAGTCATTGCATGTGTGTTCTCTTCAGAGACCACACATGGATCCACCAGTGTCATTGCATGTGTGTTCTTTTTACTAACAACAACTAGAGTCATTGCATGTGTGTTCTTTTCACATACCACATATGGATCCACCAGAGTCATTGCATGTGTGTTCTCTTCAGAGACCACACATGGATCCACCAGTGTCATTGCATGTGTGTTCTTTTTACTAACAACAACCGGAGTGATTTCATGACTATTCTTTTCACATACCACATATGGATCCACCAGTGTCATTGAAATGTGTGTTCTCTTCAGAGACCACACATGGATCCACCAGTATCATTGCATGTGTGCTCTTTTTCCTAACAACAACTATAGTCATTGCATGTGTGTTCTTTTCACATACCACACCTGGATCCACTAGTGTCATTGAAATGTGTGTTCTTCTCATTAACCACAGCTAGAGTCATTGCATGTGTGTTCTCTTCAGAAACCACACATGGATCCACCAGTGTCATTGCATGTGTGTTATTTTTACTAACAACAACTGGAGTCATTGCATGTGTGTTCTTTTCACATACCACATATGGATCCACCAGTGTCATTGAAATGTGTGTTCTCTTTAGAGACCACACATGGATCCACCAGTGTCATTGCATGTGTGCTCTTTTTACTAACAACAACTGGAGTCATTGCATGCATGTGCTTTTCACATACCACAAATGGATCCACCAGTGTCATTGCATGTGTGTTCTCTTTAGAAACCACACATGGATCCACCAGTGTCATTGCATGTGTGTTCTTTTTACTAACAACAACTGGAGTCATTTCATGACTATTCTTTACACATACCACATATGGATCCACTAGTGTCATTGAAATGTGTGTTCTTCTCATTAACCACAGCTAGAGTCATTGCATGTATTTTCTCTTCAGAGACCACACATGGATCCACCAGTGTCATTGCATGTGTGTTCTTTTTACTAACAACAACTGGAGTCATTGCATGTGTGTTCTTTTCACATACCACATATGGATCCACCAGTGTCATTGAAATGTGTATTCTCTTTAGAGACCACACATGGATCCACCAGTGTCATTGCATGTGTGCTCTTTTTAGTAAGAACAACTAGTGTCATTGCATGTGTGCTCTTTTTACTAACAACGACCAGAGTCATTGTATGTGTGTTCTATTCAAAGACCACACATGGTTCCACCAGTGTCATTGCATGTGTGTTCTTTTTACTAACAACAACTAGAGTCATTTCATGACTATTCTTTTCACATACCACATATGGATCCACCAGTGTCATTGAAATGTCTGTTCTCTTCAGAGACCACACATGGATCCACTAGTGTCATTGCATGTGTGTTCTTTTTACTAACAACAACCAGAGTCATTGCATGTGTGTTCTTTTCAAAATCCACCTATGGATCCACCAGTGTCATTGCATGTGTGTTCTTCTCATTAACCACACCTAGAGTCATTGCATTTGTGTTCTCTTAAGAGACCACACATGGATCCACCAGTGTAATTGCATGTGTGTTCTTTTTACTAACAACAACTGGAGTCATTGCATGTGTGTTCTTTTCACATACCACATATGGATCCACCAGTGTCATTGAAATGTGTGTTCTCTCCAAAGACGACACATGGATCCACCAGTGTCATTGCATGTGTGTTCTTTTTACTAACAACAGCTGGAGTCATTGCATGTGTGTTCTTTTCACAATCCACCTATGGATCCACTAGTGTCATTGCATGTGTGTTCTTTTTATTAACAACAACTGGAGTCATTGCATGTGTGTTCTTTTCATAATCCACCTATGGATCCACCAGTGTCATTGCATCTGTGCTCTTTTTACTAACAACAGCCAGAGTCATTGCATGTGTGTTCTCTTCAGAGACCACACATGGATCCACCAGTGTCATTGCATGTGTGTTATTTTTACTAACAACAACTGGAGTCATTTCATGATTATTCTTTTCACATACCACATATGGATCCACCAGTGTCATTGCATGTGTGTTCGCTTCAGAGACCACACATGGATCCACCAGTGTCATTGCATGTGTGCTCTTTTTACTAACAATAGGCAGAGTCATTGCATGTGTGTTATTTTCACATACCACATATGTATCCACCAGTGTCATTGCATGTGTGTTCTTCTCATTAACCACAACTAGAGTCATTGCTTGTGTGTTCTCTTCAGAGACCACATATGGATCCACCAGTGTCATTGAAATGTGTATTATTTTTAGCTACAGCCATTGGCCACAAACAATCGAGACGCAGAGCTAACCAGCAACCGCTCTGGGCTTCTAGAAGACCCGATCCCCGATTATTAGGCGCCGTTGGAGCAGGGTGCGTGGATGATAAGGATGTCCTTCACGAGGTCGATCCGCGAGAAGTCTGTTCTACGAATTGATTGGCAGTGGCAAGGACGCTGAGCCTACGTCCTTGCCCTTATCCCATTAACCTTGGGGCCGAAGCTCCGATCGTGTTCCTTCATCGCCATGGAGAGGGAGAAGCCCAAACTCAGCTTCCACGAGGCTCAGATGTTCGCCCACTACGACATACTCACGCCGCTGTTCGCGAGGCTTCCGGCCGGCTTCGAGCTCAGCTACGCCGGGGTTCCTGTCGCGCCGCTCTTGCACGACAACACGTTGGCGAGGCAGATCGAGGAGCGCTGCCGCCAGCTGTCGGAGCGGAAGAGGGCAATGGCACAGTACTCGCGCACGAGCGCGTACTGGCAAAAGCTGTTCAAGAAGGAGCGGGCTGCGTTGATTGAGCTGTGCGGAACCCACCGGCGGGAGATCCACCCGGATCTGCGCAACCCCGAAGGGAGGCAGCGCTTCTGGGTAGTGCCTGGGCGTACGACCTCCACCGTTATCGATGCAGCGCACCGTGAAGAATCCATGAGGAGGAGGAACGCTGCCGGGAACGTCGGCATCAATTCCGACGCGGAGGAGGCTAGCGGCGACGCGGACAACGTCGTCATTGATGGAGACTGCGGGAGCGTCATAGTCGATTAGGGCCACTTAAGCATAAATTAAATCTATGTACGGTATCTTAATGCCCTTTTTGGATCTGGGTCACTTGAGTCATGGTCAATTATCGTCATAATCTATATATGTTGGCCATGTTTTAGTTGTCTTTGTCTTTGAAACTAGTTGATCAAAACTTGCCTGATCCTGAAAATAAAGTTTGCGCGTTCATGGCATATCTGAAGGGATAATACGCTGACTCTACTCCCAACACTTGATGGCACAGCCATAATTTGGAGTGCCCCAGAGGAGAAGGGATTGAGCGTGCTGTAATAGTGTACTACTCCTGTCCAGATATAACTGACTTGGTTTTTTAGATATTTAATAAATATGTCTATACCCAAAACATGTCTAGATACATGTTTTAGGTTTCTCTGTCTTTCAAACTAATCAAAAGTCATCAAATTCTAAACAAACAAAGTCATTGTGTTCACATCTGATGGGACAATACGCTGACTCTGCTACTTGATGGCACAACCATAATTCTGGAGTGCGCCAGATGAGATGGGAATGCAAGGGAGATGGGAACTAGTAGCCGCGTCCAAACGCAGGTAAAAAATTAATGTAATAATATTTAAAAAAATTAATCTGGTCCACATGACCCCATCACAAACACGTTGCACGCGCCAGATATAAATAAAGACGACACGACTAGTTTAGTTTCAATGATATAATTCAACATACGACGTTACTGTGCCTGCATCTTTCTGCTCCTCTTATTAGTCTGCTAGCTCATGCTGCATTAAGCATCAATTGATGAGGATAAAAAATGATAAAATGGCAAATAAAACAATTTTAAGCTTACCTTTCATCCGGAGAATCGTACAAAGATGAAATTGGCAGGGATTTATTATTTCTCCTGCAGTTAGCCAAAAGATCCTCAAGAACATCCTCAATCACCCCTGCAACTTCTTCATATTCTAATACACCTCCATTATTTGCCCTTTCCTCCCTGTTCCGCTTACCCTTTTGTTTCTTTTCACACCCTTTTCTCGCCGGCACCTCCACTTCTTCATAAATTGGCTGCTTACGTACGTTTTCCTCTGAGTGCTCATCACCGTCTTCGCGCTGCTCTTCCTCCAGTTCTGGCTAAGAAGCCTCATTTTCTGCCACCGGGGTGTGAACAGGGACAATATCATGTGTAGCTAGGTTTTTGCACAACCTCTTGATGGCAGAATCTGCCACAACGTTTGCATTTCCTTTTCCTAGCTCCCAGCCTTGAACCTTTATCGGTGGAGGCTTCGATCCTTAGCTTTCTAGGCCTCCCAGGTGACCTCCTAAGAACTGGTGGTTGAAGTTTGAACCCTGGATCGACAATCTCCCAATCATTTTCATCGGCCATAGGTGGTATGTTTTCTGCATAAGTTGCAGCAAACTTGTCCATGGAGAAGTAGTTGTCGACATAGTTCTCTATTTCAGCTCCGCTACCTCTAAGCTTTAAGATGAAGTAAATTGCATGGTGACATGGCATCAAGACCCGCCAACGCTCGCATGAACAAGTCTTGCTCCCAATGTCTACAATGTACCTCCGTTCACTTCCACGCTTGTATTCTGCATAAACGTCAGCCATTGTTCTGGAACTTCTGACCATCCTCATATTTATCGTTCTCATTGCCCTGGTTCTTGCATTCAGTAACATAACCACCTTTAGAACTATTTTATGGCCTAAAAAATTTCTTGCACAAATTCTTTGCCTTAAATCTATCTTCACCATTATGCACTGTCTTATTGCATCCAACAAAATAACAATTCCAAGTGTATTCATGCCTGAAATCTTATCATTGAAACTCTCGGCCAAATTATTGCAAACAAAATCCACCTTGCTTAACTCACCAAACTTGCTTCTGGCCCATAGCTTGGTGTGATGTTCTTCAAGGTATTTTTTCACCTTTAGCACTACATACATGTTCTGCAAGTAAGTAGCATGCGTGCTTGGGGGTGTATGTGTATGCTGATCGCCACAAGTCCTCTTCAAAGATCTTTCCTTTGAACTTCTTCGTGAAGTTAGTAGCGAGGTGCTGCATGCATTCCCTATGCTCAACCCCAGGAAACCCTACATCAACAGCATTCTCAAGATCCTCGCATGCACCAGTGTGTATCACCAAGCCTTAAGGGTGACCAATTACTTCCCGTAGTCTCTGCATGAACCATGTCCAGCTTTCATTTGATTCACCCTCAAGAACAGCATAAGCTACGGGTAGAAGCCAATTATGCGTGTCCAAAGCACAAGCAGAAGCAACATGTCCCCTGAACTTCCCTGTTAAAGAAGTTGCATCCATTGCTAAGTATGGCCTGTAGCCATCTAGGAGCCCCTTCTAGCATGCCTTCAGGTAGACAAAACATCTCCTGGATCATATTTTATCTGCCTGCTTATACCTGACCCCCCTCGAGACCTTTTCTCTTCCTCTCACAACCTCATAATCAATGTCAACAACACTACCAGGTGATGTTTTCGCTACCTGTGCTTTGAAACTATACAACATATGAAAACTGTCATTCCACTTGCCTTGAATGAAGTCTAGAGCCATCTCCTTCCCATCAAAGACACTGTGGTAAGGAATCAGAACATTAAACTTTTTGCTAATCTTTGCTCTGAGTTCAGCAGGTCCAATGTTATGATTCTGCCTCACCCAGTCAAGTACAATAGCAGCAATCCACTTGGTAGTCGCGGGTCTAGTTTTATCACTTAAAAAAGTATTAGGGAAGTTGTGTTTCTTCATGTTTACTTTGATCTGCATTCGATAAGAATCCAAATAATTCATAGCTAGTTATCAGCAGAATAAATATGAGAAAGACTGAAACTAAATGTAGCTATTGCAACCTGAAATGGGTGTCCACCCTGCATTGGAGATGCATGTAATCTCCATTTACACACATTACTTTCCCTACAGAGCACCCTAAATCTATTTTGGTTGCTCTTTTCAATGATAAATTTGAACCCAACTCTGATTGCATAGGCTGCAACTACATATCTGCAGTCCTCCACATTATCAAAGATAGTCCTCTCATCAATTGTAGGATTGTCCCTGTCAAAGTGTATCACTGGCCTGTCGTCGTCTTCATCGTCGTATCTACATCCCATTTCCACATCTTCACATTCCTCTTCCTCATTAGTCCCATAGTCAGGCTCAAAGTTCAAATCAAGTAAATATTACCTACTCTCCATCCTATCAGGGTCAGCAGCCACGTCTGGATATGCTTTCTCATCATCATCTGCACCGCCACACATTTCAGTGCCTTCATGCTCGCTTGACAAAGCATCATGCTCAAGGACAAGTTGTACAGACGTGCTGCGGTTACCAACACATATCCTTGCTATCACCACGGGACTAGAAACGCTAATTGGGGTATGCAGAAAAGGAATCACAGTTCTTACCCTTCAATGTGGACGCACGACACCTTCTTCGGGCTCCATACCTCCAAAGCTCTGCACCCCGCTTCCTCTTCCCCTGTTTCGTTGTCCTCTGTGCTCTCCAGACTTGAAGGAGATTCCGTTCTCTCTAGCCGCACAGGACCCATCTCCGTGTTCTCAAGCCTCGCAGGATCCATCTCTGAGCGGGATTCGAATCACCAGCATTGTTGGGCCCCTAACCCAATGGCCAACTCTCGGTTTTCATTTCTAGACGCGCCTGGGAGGTGGACGGCAACAAGGAGACAGGGTAGGGAGGGGAGGGGATGTGAGGGGATGGCAGGGAGGGGAGGGCGGGAGGACGGCAACCCAAGGGGACGACGAGAGCGGTGCACGACTGAGCGGAGTGGCGGAGGCAGGAGCAGAGGAGCGGAGCGGAGCTAGTTGTGACAAAGGATGGAAAATTGCACAATAATGTGTTGGTGGGCGGCACCAGCCCTCGAACCTGGGATACGCACCATCGAAGGTGGAGGAGGCGGGCCCGCCAATCAGAAAACATGCCACCTGTCAGTGCACTATGCACGGTAGCACTTCACGGAATTTTTTAGCAGGTCCCACATGTCAGTCCGTTTGATCAAAACTTGCATGCAGTGCATGGCTGGTTCACGCGCTAGTTCCGAAAAAAGCCCATTGATGCAAACTTGAAGTGGCAGTTCCGCTTGTTCTCGCTCCTCTGTTCTCCTCTTCTTCTTCTCCTCATAGTGGTAGTTCTTCTTTCTTCCTCGATCAAAACATTCCCGCACGTAAGCCATGGTCAGTAGTCGGATGAAGAGGAACTGGTCCGATCTCCCGTCCGATCCACTTCGCAAGATCGCCGACTACTTGCTAGAGAAAGAGGAGTACGTCGACACCTATGCTGCTTGTCGATAAGTCTGCACCGATTGGCGCCGCACTTTAAAGGTGCCCGAATTCCATCTCAACAACTAGATCATGATAGATCATACACTTCCAGACGTTGGCGACTTCACCTTCCTCAACCTCGCCATGGGTTGTTGCTTCAGGACAAATCTAATGGACGTCCATCGCAGGTTCACATTCACATATGATATTTATTGGTATTTTCCATTGTAAACATCTTAGTGCTAACTGATGCCCTCTTCTTCCAAAATATTCTACTTCGTCGGTGTTTCTCGTGGCGTCATCGTGCTTGCTTAGAGGGTGGAGCCGTACCAGATTCGGCTTCTAAACCCAATCACTCATAAGTCTAACACGGAGTTTTAAGCACACATACCATCTGATCTTCTGCAATCTGTCGTCGTGCCGAAGTCCCTGACGATGGTGTTCGTTTGCACTGATTGTCCAGATCATATTGCATGGGCCGATGAGAGCACCCCAACGGGGCAAATCAATGAATCATTTCGAGAAGGATTGTATTCGCCACCTCCTGATACGCTTCTGGACTGCATGATGACATTCCGAGGGGAAGTTGATACATTGCAAATGTATCTATAATTTTTGATGTTCCGTGCTTGGTTTTATCCACTTTCTTGTGTTTTGTCCACACTTTGGAGTACTTTTCATATGATTTCTTGGACTAACCTATTAATAAGAGCCACAGTGCCAGCTGCCTGTTTTCTGCTGTTTTTGGTTCCAGGAAAGTTAGAAAATGAATATTCTTGGAATTGGACGGGACAAAAGCCAAAGTGCCTATTTTTCCGGAAGAAATCAGATGGCAGAATACGAGACGGAGAAGGGCTGGGGGCTGGCCACACCACCTGGCCATGCGGCTAGGCCTGGCCCGCGCCAGGGGGTGGTCTGGCCGACCCCAGCACCCCCTCGGCCTCTCCTTCCGCCTATAAGATTCCCTCGGGACGAAAACCCTAAGGACCCAATAAAAATCCACGAAAGAGTCTGTAGGCGCCGTCATCTCCATCCCTAGATCAGGAGGGATCTGAAGCTCTTCCCGGCACCCTGCCGGAGAGGGGAATTCACCCTGGAGGCCTTCTTCATCACCATGCAAGCCTCCGGTGTGATGCGTGAGTAGTTCATCCTTGGACTACGGATCCATGTAGTAGCTAGATGGCTGGTTCTCCTCCTTTGTGCTTTCATGTTTAGATCTTGTGAGCTCAGTTCATGATCAAGATCATCTATTTGTATTCATACATGTTGTGTTTGCGGGGATCCAATGGATATTGAGATGCTATTTCAGATTGATTATTGATTCTATCATGTCTTTGTTATTTGTGATCTTGCATGCTTTCCGTTGTTAGTAGCTATCTTGGCCAAGTAGATGCTAGCAACTCCAAGAGTTAGTATTTATGCTCGATAGTGGGTTCATGCCTCCGTAACTGGGAAGTGACAGAAATCTCTAAGGTACTAGATGTGCTGTTGCTACTAGGGAGAAAACAACAATCCTTTGTTCATAGAACAATCGTATTGTTTACATTACACGCAATTCATAAAGCAATAATCTGTTGCTTGCAACTTAATACTGGAGGGGGTTCGGATGATAACCTGAAGGTGGATTATTAGTCATAGATGCAGTTGGATGGCGGTCTATGTATAATGTTGTAATGCCCAATCAAGTTCCAAAGGAGTCAAGATGATTAGTATATGCATGTTTTGCTTTCTCGATGTTTGTCAATTGCCCCGCTGTAATTTGTTCACCCAGCATGTTATCTATCTAAGGAGAGCCACCTCTAGTGAACTATGGAAGCCGTTCCTTTTCTTTTACATACAATCTATAAACTGTTTACTGCTTTGTGTTTACTTTCTGCAAACTATTATTTACTTCCATTCGATATGTTTAATCTTTTGTTTTCAGCAAAACACGGTGAGATTGATAACCTTATCGCAAGTTGGGGACAGAGTTCTATGGTTGTGTTGTGCAGGTCTCCACGTTGCTACTAGCACCGGTAGTGCGCCCTGCCAAGGCTCATCTAGCAACACCTTTGGGGTGTTTCCTTGCTCCTACTGGTTCGATTAAACCTTGGTTTTATAAATGAGTGAAACTTGCTGCTGTGCTCATCATACCTTGCTCTTGGTGTTCCCAACAAGCTCTACATCAACACCGTGCCATCAGAAGTATATGCATTACTTGAGGATGGAGACATCTTATCGACCAACATCCAGTTAGAGCAGCGTGCGAGCACTGTCACGATGGCCAAAATAATTTCAGCCCTAGTCTTTGAACAGGTACGCGGAACTTACAAATTTTACCTTGTGGAGTTAGATGGTCATCTGCTTCTTGTGTTGAACGGGGATTTCGCCAAAGGGCAACCAGTGTTGTACCGGGTGGACATGGAGAACCGCTCTCTCGAGGCCGTCGGTGACATTGGAAGTCGTGCCCTCTTTGTTGATTACAATCGGTCTATCTCCATTGACACCAGGTTACACCCCACAGTCAAACCCGGCTGCATATACTACAGGAATTATATCAGACTGTACGATCATGAGGTTCAATCCTGGGAAGAGGAACCAACAATGGTAATGCATAGCTTAAGTCTGGAACATACACCGAGGCCTTACCCTCTAGACGAGATACTGGCAGCACATTACAGACGGAGAGAGTTCTCTGAATATGTGTTGCAGCACGCGGGAGCCGCCGACGACGAAATATATAGGGGAGAATGAATCCTATATTCATCCTAGGTTATTTGCTAGCATTTTCAGGTATATTTTTCGAAGTAGAAATTTGTTCTGTATTTATATTATTTCGATCAGTAGTATGTGTATTACCTTTCAGACAAAATTGTAATGTATTTAATTTTAGTACTTTCAGAATTCAAAGTATTTATTTTTAGTAGCTTCTTTCAGAATTCTCTGTGTTCGACATGGGCATCAGCTCAGCACCGGAATTCAGGTTCCACATGGAAAATTTCACAATAATGTGTTGGTGGGCGGCACCAGCCCTCGAACCTGGGATGCGCGCCGTTGAAGGTGGAGGATGCGGGTCCGCCAGTCAGAAAACATGCCACGTCTACATCCCCTGTTTTTGATGCCTTTAAAAAAAAGAAAACACACAACGTTGTCGTCCCCTGTTTCTGATGGTGTTGCTACAATCGATGGTACATGGTGGCATAGAAATAATATCATATAAACATAAGGGCACAGTCGTCAACATTTCTAAAATGAAACCTGGTCTCCTACCTGTCCTGGTACATTGCACGATAAGGTGAATAGCCACGACCGATCTTTTTAATACGTTCGCACTCTTATGTTGAGAAGGGAAATAAAGATTGAGCGGTTAATGCAACGAGTGTCGAATTATTACCCTCTAAGGATATGGGAGATGATTATTTTCACGCGTGCCCGTATTCCAAACCTACTGTTAGTCTTTCACTCCCCTTCTCCGATAAACCACAGTTCACCTTGTGCAGCTCCTCCGTGCCGCACCAACTAGGGTAACATGGCCCCGCCTAAGCAGCCGCCGCCGCCGCGACAGCCACCAAAACTGGGGTATTTAGCCCCTCTAAGGCAGGCCATGAAGCAATACTTCAAGGACGGTCTCCCATTGCCCTGCCAGGCAGATGATTTCCCTGAATGTGCCGAATGGGCCGCGGCGGCGACGGCGGTGTCATCGGCACCAGATGCGGCAAGAAGGGCCAAGAGAGCGATATGGAGAAATCGTGCGGCGACATTACGGCATGCTCTAGGCAGTGGGAACAAGGTACGTATCAAATCGTTCACAAGAGCATGCCATCGAGGGTACACACCCTCGAATAGGGCAGCGCCAAGGTCTAGGAACTCTCGCAGCCACGCTTCGGCGCAGACTACCTTACCGCAGTGGGGGAGGCTAGGAACACGCCGTCTGCGGCAAAGACGCTCCATGCTACGCACCGTCGGAGGCCGTACCTTGGCAGCGACCAAGCGTCTACACTCAACATGCTGGATTGTTTGACAGCCGGAGCCGGCGGCGGGCATCAGCTTAGCCCCGGAATTCAGGTTCGAGTTCACATGGACCTACGATCCCAAGAAGGAGATGCCGAATTTCAATTTCGAAGAAATCGTTGTGGCGACACGGATGGTCCAACTGAACCGGGACTGGTCCACGCAAATCACTCGTGCATGAGCGATGCAGATTTCTTGTAGTTTGGCGGGAAGGCAATAGATCAGTTTGGGTTAAATGATCAAAGAACTTATGTCCAAGGAAATTGGCCACCCAACTTTTCTGGTGGAGATCTGCAGTTTCTTCAGTATAGAATAGTTAAGTTCAGACTGAAGAATGGCTTTTGTAGATGAAATGCTGGCGAATTGTTCTATAAGCTAGTAGGAAGTTTATCCCACTTTTGTGCAGGTATAAGATCCTTTTATATGGAAGTACTACTGTTGTAAGCAAATACTATCAAGTATCTATTTCCTTCAATTACTAGTCGTGGTTAAATCCAGTTAACTGACATTTTTTTATCCTAGACTACAGATTTTGCGTCTACTGTCTGTGCTGTAAACCATTTTTCCTTTGTCTTGTGTTGTCTGCAAAATGGTCCTGTAGTGCAACGTGTTACAAATGTAGATACCTTGTACTTGAAGAGGAGATGGACTATATTTTCCTGGCATCCACAGAATTGACATTGCTCATTGCCAGACCACCCTCTTTTCATGAGGTTGTCCTTGGTTATTCATAGAAATTATAAAGCACGGTGTTCAAATACATCGATTAAAATTATTACGCACACTACATCAAATTCATTACCCACACATACTACATCGATTCAAACTATTACACACATATACTACTTTAAACTATTACACACACGTACTACATCGATTCAAACTATTACACATTTTTAGTCGATGCTAACTTCCTGCTACACTCTCCATACTACAAATTCGTTAGCCACACATACCACAACAATTCACTAGAGCTCTGTCTTCACTTGAGGGAAATCAGAACCACCAGCTCGTCCAAGCCCGGATCCCCCACCGAAATTGTGTGCGCCATCGTGAAACAGTGGTGGTCCTGTGTCATTGATCCTTCCAGGCCAACACTGCAGGCGACGAGGATGCTTTCTGGCAGCCTCGTCGGGGCCCTGAATGCCATGTACCGATTCCAGAACCTCCTCCAGGTGGATGATGACCCGGTGCTTCTAGCAAAGTTGTCGCCCTGCCCTGCTTGGAATCTACACCTCGTATATCTTAGAAACAGCATCAGGATCTTTCAGCCACGCCTTTACCTCGATGACCCATCTGTCGCTCGGTGGCACGATTTCCACCAGCTCGCCGCCAAGGCTACTAACAACCTGCTTGAGGGCCTCCGACTCCCAAGCATCCAATGGGAGGCCATCAAAGCTGAGTTTGGAGAAGAAATGAAGTTGCCCCAAGCGATCATCCCACCCACAGGCGCGATGCCAACACATGAAGCTCATTTTCTCCCCGTAGCACTCGAAAGAACGGGAAGAATGCAGAACACGCTCGGTGACTGAGCTATGCTCGAACCCAACGAAAAAATCGAATGGCAGCGTGCATACCTTAATCTTGACCTCATTTCATCTGATCCCAAAACGAGACCTGAAAGCCGACAGCAACTCTGCCGGTGACACGACAGGACAGATGCCCAGCACGGTGGCCATGAGAGCATGGTCGTTGAAGTGCTGTGCCAGGGCTACCATGCCTAGGGTGCACGGCAGCACGGAACTTCCCGAGGCCGGTCGCCGGCCTGGATCACCCGACGGGACGCGCTCTGCCGTGTGAGAAGGACTAGCCAGAGGCGAGATATTAGTCCAGGGATGCAAAGCTCCGATACGGCGGACGATGCGACGGTGACGGCTGCAAGCTTCAATTAGAGGCGTGGGAGGTTGAGCGGACATGGCGGTGATGCAAATTAGAGCAAGTGCGAGCTCTGATCTGAGACGAGCAGCCGGAGCTAAGAAAATGTTATGGGGAGGGGAGCAGGGGAGATGACCAGAGCAGAGCAAAGAAATAGATCTGGTCCACTCAGGGATCTGGTCCACGCAGGGGTAAGCTAGTCCATGACCGCAAAAGATAACGGGGAATACTGACAGGGCGGCCCAAGAAGAGTTGACCTAATGGTAGTATTTGAGTTCAACCATTTTCCGTCTGGTTCAAATGACCGTTTGGCCGTTAGATTTGTATTCACCCCCATTTGGCCCTTCTGGACAATTGGCGATTCTACTACGGCCCCTCCACGCGATTGATGATAACTCGGGTACCGCGGTGCGCTCGCCCGGGAAGTTTGGTACCATAAATGAACATTCCCTTAAATGGCCCAAAAGAACTATCCTATGGAAGAAAAAGAATTCTTCGCAGTAGTTTTCTCATGTGGTTTTAGATCTTACATCATGGACTCCAAAGTTAGAGTACATACTGATTGTGTTGGCTTAAAGGAAATCCTAGAAAGGACATATGTTAAGCCAAGAATGATCCGTTGGAATCTACTTTTACAAGAATTTGATTTATAGATTCTACAAAGGAAGGAAGAGATGGAGGAAGTGTTCATGGACACTCAAGAAGTTGCTCATCCAAAGGAGGTGTCATCCGTGTTCATACTTGTGGGAACCACACTACCAAAAATGAAGTTCTCTATATCTTCTTGCAAAGGTTTTGGTGATTTTCTATGACCTATTTTATTCGAAGAGAGGAAGAAAATAAACTCAAATGAGACCATATTCCCTCGATGATCATGGCTTATGAAATCCTAAAGACATCTTTGTTCTGGACGATTTTCTGTAATTTCTTTTTGCATATTTGATCTCCTCTCGTTTTTCTGAGCTCGTTGCAGGTCTTACGAGATCGGTACGGGTGGGCTGTATGGCCGGATCCGCCCGTACCGCTAGTGGTTAAGACTGCAGATGCCTCAGTTTCATTTTCACATAATCGGTACGACCGCACCATGCGGGCACAGCCCCCCGTACGGCCGGCCGTTATCTATTCTGTGACCACCTTCAAATTTTCGTTTGTTTGTTCTTAAAAAACTTAAATTGAACCGCCGTGAAGTCGGTACGGACGAGGAGTATGGGCGGGACCCGCCCGTACTGCTTAGTAGGTTGACTAATTACCGACTTCAACCCGTGTTGTTTTTGGAAATAGCACGGTAAAGACGCGCCGTACAGGCGTGCGCCCGTACCGACTAGTCGTTACGACCTAAAATACCTTCTTTTACACTTATT
The DNA here is from genome assembly GCA_023614405.1 of Avena insularis. Taxonomy (NCBI): domain Eukaryota; kingdom Viridiplantae; phylum Streptophyta; class Magnoliopsida; order Poales; family Poaceae; genus Avena; species Avena insularis. Next base: position 128,223,249 of record CM042688.1, read on the forward strand.
TGTTTCCATATTTGTTGTGATTCTTTTCTAGGGCGACCCTTTTCCTCCCCGTACGAATTTTACCCTGCACCTACCCCTTCATAAGTCTCCCAGAAGGGCTCTATCCTTGTATTGATAATACAGATCTTCTCCACAATCTACTTCTTCCTCGTAAACTCTTTGGAACCATGTCCTCTACATGGAGTACCCTTCAAGAGAAGGAAGATCTCTATGGGTCGTCTTCAAGGATTATGGAGGAAGACAAAGTTGCTGCACCAGAAGATGAAAAGTTAGAAGATGAGGATGGATTCAAGCTGATGGAAACACTAAAAGATGGGAGCAAGCTGTTCAGCCTAGGCATTGGAAAATAAGGTGACTTTGATGAGGTTCAACTTGATTTAGAGGGAGATGGGGAGCTCTTCTTGAAGAAGGTGAAGATCCAAGAGGAGGGGATCCAAGCTTCCCTAGACAAGCTTGGTCGCCGCATCAAGAAGATTCAGGTAAAATCTCCTAGATCTTCCAAAAATATAGAACTGTTGTGTTGCTACCTGGACTAGATGGATATGAAGATAATGAAAGAGCTAGAGGCAAATCTCAACATCAACCTTAGATCCATTAATGCCCAGAATAAAACAATAGAGATGTACAAGGCTCTTGTTGAGAAGCTGGAGAAAGTCAATGAGCAACAACGAATCCGTATCTTGATCTTGGAGACATCAAACAAGATGCTCGGTGCAAGTCTTCGTGATTCCAGAGATTCTCCACCTGCAAATTAGAGGAGCACGCCATGGTATCAAATAATCGCAAGGGATTATTTGATCCACCTGGCTTGATTTCAAGCTTGGGGGAACTATGAGAACCTTGTAGTCAATCTTACAGTTTTTGCATATTTACTTTTCTGCATGCATGGTTAGGTTTAAATTTATGAATTTCCATTAGTTACATCAACTTCAAGTTCCCTTTATTCAAGAGAAGAATTATATCCGTTGAGTTATGAGCCTTCAATATAATTGAAGTTGTGTTTGATTCATGATTATTATATTAGATGATTGAACTAGGTTGAGTGTTATGATACTTGTACAACTGTCATAATTTTAGAGACTTCCATACTAACAAAAGTATTGCTTATATGAGAAGAAGAACTCTGGTAGCATATTATAATTAGGAATTTTTGAAAGCCATGGAAGTAGTGAGCATGACCAAATAGCTGTGCTAAAAAGAAGAAGAGAAAAAAGGAGTAAGCAAAAAATATTGGCATACAAGTATCAAAAGAGAAGAAGAAAGCGACTATCAAAAGAATCAAACATATATAAAAAGGAAGAAAAAGAGAAAATGATCATGAATCTTCATTATTAAACTTAGCGCACTATATCTTTAAACTCCGTGATTATATGATATTTTGAATCACTAGTAGCTTCTTATAATTTCATTAATACTGAAAATGTCAACACCCGGATTTTTAATCCCAGATGCCCGTTATGCCATACCTCGCAATCCCAGGATTACCATTTTTGCGAGACATAACGGATTGGATATCACAGTACATCATCCATTACAAGCCATACATAAGGTCTTACACAAATAAGGATCTCATGATCCAGTCTTTAATACAACAAGCAGCAGAAATAAAAGATAAGCGTAGCAGTGGGGTCCATCTTGAGGGCACGAGCAATCTTGGCCAGATAGTCCTAGTTATCATAGCCGTCCTGATGACCATCCTCCTGATAGTCTCCTTCATAGTCTGGCCATGAGAATAGCCAGGGACAAAAGCCATGAGTACTCTTTAAGTACTCGCAAACTACTATTAACAGGTACTATAGTCCTAAGTCAAAGTGCTAAATCTAAGTTTAACTATAAAGTTAAGTTTGAAACCGAAGCTGAGTTCAGAAGCAAAGAAAGATAAAGTAAAGTTCTAGAATCACTTAAGTTGGGAAGCTATTGTCATAAACACAACCCTGTTGTGGTCAAGTCAAAGTTCATTATTCATTTCAAGTTATTTGGAAAACATCTGACAACGAAACAGTATGGCCATTCCAACTGTCCATAATCATGACGGCTATTCGAATAGTTTGACACTCTGCAGAGGTGGTACACTTTCACCACAGGATTCGATACATCTGTCAGGGATAACCCTGAATCATCATACTTAGTATGCAGACAATCAAACATAACCTTCCCTTTACACACCCTAGTACCAACACCTCTCCTATGAGCATGGCCTCCCAAGCATGACCATCAGTCATCTTGGGCACTGCATAGGTGGACATCATGAGAGGTAGCCTCAGCTCAAACCTCTCCTGTGAGGGAACTAATACTAATGCATATAAATTTCCACCCAATTTAGGTAATGTGGTTGTATGGTAAATTTGGAATGGTATCGCATCTGAATCCAACCATCAGTTTTATAAAAGGGTTAAGGCTCATGCCTCATCATTTTCATCATCATAAACCAGTTGTGTTTCTCAACACATGTCAAAACATCTCAATAGAATGACTCATCATTCCAAGGTTTCCACAATTCATTTTCACCAATTGTTCCCATCTAAGGTGACTCAATTTTTTGATCTACTCTAAATTACTAAGTTAAGAGTGTTCACTAAGGTGGAAGGATGGGATCAATCTCATGCCATGGAATGACATCTAAAGGTTTCTAATTAGGTCAAGTTTTATACTTTTTATGCTACCTTCAAAAGAAGTAAAGAACTTTGTGTAAACTAAGGGAGATAAAACTTGTCAATAAGACTTGGGGTACTAATAGCAAAAGGGGGTGTGATCAAAGCATGCTTAAGGCATCTTTGCTAAACCATCTAGTGTGATTCTAGTTTGCTAAGCACTAAACTTGCAAGGGTTAATCTTGGGTATGGATAGCTTGTTAAGGGTAGCTGGCACTGTTAATGGTGGCTTGCCTTGGTTGGTGCAGTGGTTGAAGTTTTCTTCGTCTTCGTCTTGATAGCACTCCTCCTCCTCGTAAGCTTGGTCGGTACTATCTTCTATAAATACATACTGAGTAGACAATCACCAAACAATACTTAACTAGTCTAATTAGCACTCTAAGGCATACATTTGATGATCTATTATCATCACAAGCATCACAAGTTTAATTCAATAGTTTCAACTTTTTTAATTTACAAAAGTAATTTCTACTCATTGAAACTTTAACTAAGATTTAATATTCACCACTTAAAATATGGGATCATGTTGACACATGTCCTCACCACATATTCTAACATGTAGGAATGAGATTTAAGGGTTGGATCAATATTACTTTAGTTTAAGTTCATTATTTAATGATTTAAAGTGACTAGAAATGCCTATATAGCATTATTTTGGTACTAGTCCAAATTCACTGCATGTAAACCTTAATATTATTACATATTTGGATAGATATGATGAAATGTGATTTTTGAGAGTTGGAATCAACTCCAAAGCTAACTTGGTTGATTTTATAAAAATGTTGCAAGTTGCAAATACTTCTGTTTTGTTATTTTTATTAGGAGAGATCTATAACTCTAATTGAATTAAATCCAACGGGCTTGGATAGATTACTTCAATACCTTTCAGACAAAATTAGTTTCATGCATTTTGGATTTATAAAACTTTCTGAATTGAATTTTAAACTAGTGGACAGAAACTAGATTCAAACTAAAAAGAAAAAATCCAGATTTGAACGGGTGGGCTAGCGCGGGAAAAGACTTGGGCCGACCCAGTGGCGCTGCGCGGCGCGGGGCTCAGCTGACAGGGGCGTCCCGCTTGTCAGCGGCACTTAACACGTGAAACGGTACGCGCGCTATGGGCCGTAGGATTAGAATGGGAATCTACGGCTAAGGGTCGTCGTCGATGACGAACAGGTCGCCGACGAGCTCGAACCCTAGCGGCTCGGTGGGGGTCTGCTGGGACGTACTAGGGCTCCAGCGGGGTCGGCGAGGCAGGCAAACAAACTAGAAGACAACGGCGAGGCGAGGCACGGTTGTGGCGGAGCTTGGGGTGGTCGCAATCAGCGGCGCCCTTTTCCTCCAGAGGCGGCTGCTCTGGCTCCAATTCCGGGGAGCTGCTGCTCCCCTTGCTCCGGCTAGAGGTGGGTGAGGTTCAGTGAGGTGAGGGAAGTGGAGTGGTGTGGAGAGAAGAGGCTGGGGAGGGCTCCTTTTATAGGCCCGACAGTGAGACCGAGCGGGATGGGCAGGCGACGGTGGCGACATGGCTACGACAGGGTAGAGGCATGGCTGAGGGTGGCGATCGATGGGCAGTCCCCTGGCGGTGCTCTAGGGATTGATTGCGGCCGTAGGGGCAGTGGCATGCGGTCTGGCCGAGGTGGCGCTCTGAGCGGCAGAGGCGGCGATGTCCACGGCGAGCTGTGGCTGTGAGGCGTTGGGCGGCTAGCGGGGGTGTCTGGGGGGTTCTCCAGGTCATGGCAGGATCTGGTCGGGGGGGAAGGGGAACAAAGCACGCCTGGGGCGGCTGGCATGGTGCGGTGGCACTAGGCGCGTGGTATCCTTGGTGGTCCACTGCAGGGCTGGTCTCGGGCAGGGGACAAGGGGTGGCGGTGAGGTGTGAGCTACCTCCTAGACATGGAGAGAGAGGCGAGAGAGGGCTGCTGCGGCGAGTGCACGGTCGGCTGGCGAGAGGGGGCTCGGCATGGCAGGGCAGTGCAGCTAGGAGGTATGGGAGAGGTTGGGGTTTGTCTAGTTAGGCTTGAGGGGGACAAAGATGATCAAAGCACATTAAAATTGCTAGACAAAATCATCTCAAAACAGTATTAGTTTGGCCAATATGATCTTGCCAGCAAGGTGTTTGATGAAATGGCTGAAAGAGAAAAAGTTTTGAATTTTGGTTACAAAATTTTTGAGTGATCTCCACTAGTGCTAGGTAGTCTCTGGTTGCAAGGGTTTTGAAAGTGGAGCTCAAATAGATGGGTTTTGAAATAGGGGTGATCTATGCATATGCATTAGATTCAATTTTCAAATGCCAATTAAAATAAGTAAAAGAATGTTTTTCGCAGATCAAAAGGTGGGCCTTGGTACCTCATTATGTGTACTAGCAAGGGGTACAAAGATCAAGAATTGTTTCTGTTAAGAATTGAGTACTAGGAATAGCCAAAGTAGTGTAGTGGATTAAAATGGCCAAAATGACCATTCCTCCTTTTTAATTCTTTTTTATTAGATTTTCTTTAGGAAAAGTTTGGGAATGATGTAGATGATGTTTAAATCTCCTAAGAAACATTTTACAAGCATTGGATCACACAATCATGGCAATTCAAAACAACTCCTATTTTAAATGCACACACATATGAATGCTTTTATTTTTAATTTGAAAAAGTTTTTGTTAACCCCAAATTTGATGATTTAGATCTTGATCAGCTTGGATTGAAGTTTCAGGATCTTACAAACCTTCCCCCCTTAAACAAAATCTCGTCCCGAGATTTACAAAGAAAACTAGGAACTAAAGAGATCTGGCAACTCTGTCCTAATGTAATCTTCATGCTCCCAAGTAGCTTCCTCCTCGGTATGGTTGCTCCACTGAATCTTGAGAAACTTGATGCTCCTAGTCCAGGTGGTTCTGTAGGCTTCTTCTAATATACGGATGGGTACTTCCCGATAGGTCAGGTCATTGTTGATTTCCACAGCTCTGTGATAGATATTCTTGAAAACTTCAGTCTTCTCAGGCACTTCCAAGCATTTGCGAAGTAACAAGATATGGAACACATTATGGATGGCTGACATCTCTTCAGGCAGTTCCAGTTGATACGATACTTCTCCTCGACGGTTCAGAATCTTGAAAGGTCCGATATATCTGGGGGCTAACTTTCCCTTCAGACTAAAGTGTTGAGTTCCCTTCAATGGTGAAACCTTGAGATATAAAAAATCTCCGACATTGAAAGTCAGGTCTCTCCTTCTCTTGTCAGCATAACTCTTCTGTCTGGATCGGGCGGTCTTGAGGTGCCCATGGACTTTGTGAACTTTCTCTTCTGCTTCTCAGAGAATGTCGGGTCCAAAGATCTTACTCTCTCCTACTTGCGACCAATTCAAAGGGGTACGACACTTTCTTCCGTATAGGAATTCAAATGGTGCCATCTGCAAACTAGCTTGATAACTGTTGTTATATGAGAATTCTGTGAAAGGCAGGCAGTCTTCCCATTTTGATCCGTATTCCAATACACAAGCTCTAAGCATATCCTCCAAGATCTGGTTGACTCTCTCAGTTTGTCCATCTATTTGCGGGTGATAAGCGGTACTGAATTTCAACTTGGTTCCTAAACCTTCCTGAACTTTCTGCCAAAATCTTGAAGTAAACTGGGTTCCTCGATCTGACACGATGGTCTTGGGGGTACCATGCAGACTAACAATCCTAGCAATATACAACTCTGCTAGCTTTGCACTCTGGTAGGTTGTCTTGACAGGTATGAAGTGGGCTACCTTGGACAATCTATCAACGATGACCCAGATTGAATCATTTCCCCTACTAGAAGTAGGCAAACCGGTGATAAAGTCCATTCCGACGGAATCCCATTTCCATTCCGGAATCTGCAATGGTTGCAACAATCCTACATGTCTCTGATGCTCTGCTTTGACTCTTTGACAGATGTCACATTTGGCGATGTAGCTTCCGATCTCTCTCTTCATCTTGTGCCACCAAAATTGCTCTTTCAAATCCTGATACATCTTCATTCCTCTGGGGTGGATAGAATAAAGAGTATCATGAGCTTCCTTCATGATAATTTCCTTTAGCTCCGAATCTGTTGGCACACAGATACGTCATTTGTACCACAGTACTCCTTCTTCGTCTTCGGTGAATCTAGGTACCTTGCCTGTACCAATACGACGTTTGATTCCGTCGATACTTTCATTCCCCTTCTGGGCTTCCTTGATTTGGCTAATCAACGTGGGTTGAAGTTCAATGCTAGCTAGGAATCCTTTGCTAACTAATTCAGTCCTAAACTGCTCCAACTCTTCATACAAACTTGGTTGCTTCTCCTTGATCATGGTGTTAAGCCTACACGACAATCTGCTAAGAGCATCCACTACCACATTGGCTTTGCCGGGGTGATAGTGAATGTCAAGGTCATAATCCTTGATTAACTCTATCCATCTTCTGTGCCTCATATTCAGCTCCTTCTGAGTGAAGATATACTTCAAGCTCTTATGAATTGAGTAAATCTCACAGCGATTACCCATCAAATAATGACGCCACGTCTTCAATGCTAGAACCACAGCTGCTAGCTCAAGATCATGGGTCGGATAGTTCTGCTCATGCTGCTTCAGTTGTCGAGACAGATACGCGATGACTTTGCCTTCTTGCATCAATACACATCCTAGACCAATCTTGGATGCATCACAATATACATCAAACGACTTCTTGATGTCTGGCATGACCAAAATTGGGGCTGATATCAATCTCTTCTTGACTCCGGAACTGGCCTCACATTTGTCTGTCCATTCAAACTTCTTGTCCTTCTTCAACAATTGGGTCATTGGTCGGGCTATGCTCGAGAATCCTTCTACAAACTTGCGGTAATATCCCTCTAATCCGAGAAATGAACGGACTTGGGTTTGAGTGGTTGGGGCTTCCCATTCTTCGACATCTTTGATCTTGGTGGGATGAACAGAGACTCCTCCGGCAGACACAATATGTCCTAGGAATCCTACTTCTTTCAGCCAAAACTCACACTTGCTGAACTTGGCATATAACTGATGCTCTCTCAGGGTTTCTAAGATGATTCTCAGATGTTGCTCATGCTCTTCTTCTTACATGGAGTAGGTAAGGATGTCGTCGATAAACACAACTACAAACTTATCTAGGAAATTCATAAAGATCTTATTCATGAGATTCATGAAATAAGCAGGGGCATTGGTTAATCCAAAAGACATAACCGTATACTCGTATAAACCATAGCGAGTAGTAAAGGCGGTCTTCGGAATATCCGTTGCACGAATCTTAAGTTGGTGATAACCAGTCCTAAGATCAATCTTTGAGAATACCTGAGCTCCGGTCAACTGATCAAATAGATCCTCTATCTTTGGCAAGGGGTACTTGTTCTTGATGGTGACGTCATTCAACTTTTTGTAATCTGTACACAGACGATTGCCTCCATCCTTCTTGTCAACGAATAACACTGGTGATCTCCATGGCGACGTGCTTGGCTGAATCAAGCATGTTGCTAACATGGCATCCAACTGCTTCTTCAGTTCCACTAACTCTGAGGGGTTCATGCTATAAGGTCTCTGGGCTATAGGTCCGGTTCCGGGGTTTAGTTCGATAATGAACTCAATATCCCGATCTGGGGGCATACCTGGCAATTCATCTGGGAATACGTCGGGGTATTCACAGACTACTCTGACTTGGTCTATGGTGGGCAGGGCTACACTCTTGTTGCACTTGAATTGGCAGGGTATGGTTTTAGAGATATGCTCTACTGTTACTCTAGAACTACTGGTCATGGTGATGGCTTTCTTAGCACAGTCTATCAATCCTTTATGCCTTGACCTCCAGTCCATACCTAGTACTACTTCTAATCCTTTGGTTCCAAGTACAATTAGGTTGGCATAAAAATATATCCCATGTATTCTGATAGGTACAACTTTGCAAATTTTTCTAGCTTTTGTAGTTGAACCGGGGATTTGAACTATCATGACATGCTTCAGGTTGGTTGGGTGAACCTTACTAGTGCATACAAATTCTTCGGTGACAAATGAATGCGATGCTCCAGAATCAAACAATACTCTTGCTAAAACTGAGTTGACAGAAAACATACCCAGCACTACATCTGGCGCTTCTTGGGCTTCTTCTGCATTCATGTGGAAGAGACGGCCGTTGCGGTTGTGAGGGTTCCCTGGGGCAAATCTCCTTCCTGGTTGAACACGACGCTGCTGCTGAGCTGGGGCATTCACAGGGGCATTGGCGGCAGTCTTCTTGGGACACTCATTGGAGTAGTGACCCTTCACTCCACACTCGAAACAAGTGATCTGGGACTTGTCCTTGACTGCAACAGGCACAACATTGCTGCCAGTTCTGGGCGTAGTGTTGTTGTTGTTGTTGTTGCTCTTGGGAGGGGCACGGTTGAAATTGTTGGCATTACCAGAGTTGTGATTGTTTCCTCTGGACTTCACATTACCTCCGCTATGGTTGGGGTAGCTTGGGCGAGGATTTGGGGGTCGGTTGTTCCTTGGTGCATATCCTGGTGAGGGGTTGGGACAGTACTTCTGGTGACTACTGGATCTAGACTGCTGCATCATACGACGCTTGCGGTTGTCGTTTGCCTAGTTAATCTTCCCTTCCATCTGAATGCCAGAGTCGACTAGTTCTTCGAGATCCTGAAAACGGATGTTGATGAGGACAGTCTGCAACTCATCATGCAGTCCGTTCAAGAACCTCTCCTTCTTCTTGGCCTCTATGTTGATCTCATCAGGTGTATATCTGGCAAGTGACAAGAATCTGTCACGGTACTCCACCACAGTCATTCTTCCTTGCTTCAATTCATGGAATTCATCTCTCATCCTGTTGACGAGACCTTGCGACACGTGGGTGCGGCTGAACTTGACTTTGAATGCTTCCCAGGTCATCACCTGGCCATGGTTCATATTGCAGATGTTATTCCACCAAGCTCTTGCATCTCCCGCCAGATAGTCGGTGGCAAAGAGAACTTTCTCATTTTCATCAACTCCTGCAACTTCAAGGTTGTTTTCCATGGTCGTAACCATCCTTGACATCTAATGGGTTCTCAGATTGGTTGAAGATTGGGGGATTGGTGTTCTGAATTTTTTTGAGTTTGGATCCATGGTGATCCTGATTTCCATGTCCTTGGTTGTTGAGAGCCATTTGGGCGATCTGCTGCAATGTTGCTAAGTTGGATTGACGCTCGGCCCTGCTTGCTTCACGATCCGCGATGAGATTCTGCAAGATCTGCAGCATTGGGTCCTGTGACGAGCTGCTCCCTCCTTGGTTTCCCTGAGTCATCTGAAGATTGAGATAGATATAGGGGTAAGAGTGAAATTCTAAGGTTCATGGTTTTGGGTTTTCAAAGCTAAAACTTTGAGTTAGACTCAGGTTTTTCAACTAACTTCATTTTCATTCATGCAAGCAAGCACCCGATACAACACACACCACAACAATCAAAGGGAAAACAAATGGTTTGATGAACCATTCTGCAAGCTACGATACAAGGAGATGATACATATCATGCTACGATAGTGCTCTAGTGCATCTACTCATCGTCGATGAAATCGGAGTCCTCATCATCAGTGTAGAAGTCCACAGCAACCTCCTCCAGAAAGTCATCATCGTTGCTGAGGTAAGAATCCATGTCTCCCTGGATGTCTTCACCCTCATCTTCTTCTTCCTTGGCGGCAAGCTGAGCTTCCTGCTCCTTGACGGTCTTCTCCAGGTCGGCCACCTTCTTGCGAAGTCGGGCGATAGTGCGATCCTTCTTTGCACGCTGGCGGCAAAGAGACTGGCGATCTTGGACAAGCAGTGTGAAAGTGTGGGCCTTCTGGATGGCAATTGCATGGTTCTGGTTGGCTAACTCCCTGGCATTGTCCAGTTCCTGCTGTCTGTCATATAGCAAGAAGTCAAGGTTCTCCACATGACGCCTCAATTCTAGGTGACTTGGCATCTCCATCGGCATTCCCATGAAGTCACGTCTTGCATAGTGGGCAAAACGGGTTCCTTGGATCTTGTTGACGCTGAGGGCACATAGACGTGCGAGAGCTTCATGCATTGCCCTGGCTAATCCATCTAGCCAGTTTTTCTCTCTCACGGAGAACTGAATTCTTCCAGAAGTTGGTGCTTCGATGCTTCCTCGAAGATCTGCGGTGACTAGCCACTGTAGGTCTCCTCCTGGGGGTCCTGGAAGTTGAGCTCCAAGAAACTCCGGATGTGGGCGTCCCAGTAACTCTGATAGTGAATCCAGATCCCTCTCGAAGATCAGCTAACCTCCGTTTCCCAACTGGTAAAACTTGCTGAACTGAGTCTCCATCTACAAGAATTAAGGACGAGGAAGTTAGTGAAGTGATCAAGTGTGTCAAGTTTTAAGTCATAATGTAAGAATTTTGAGGAACATGAATTTTTGAGAAAGAATGAGTTCACAAGGGTAAGAGAGGAAATAGTTTTTCATAAATACTCACTTTGGTTTTGAAGCTAAGTTTTTGGTTTGGACGTCCATTCTAACTAGGGTCTCCTATGGTCAGAATGGCTCTGATACCAACTTGTCAACACCCGGATTTTCAATCCCAGATGCCCTTATGCCATACCTCGCAATCCCAGGATTACCATTTTTGCGAGACATAACGGATTGGATATCACAGTACATCATCCATTGTAACACCCCGTCCACTCCTGGGCCCGGGGGGTGTCACTCCTGGCAGCTTAATAGGATATCTAGACTGGCCCCACAGACCAACACTAGTCTTTTCTGCGCACTTTGTCCTCACTCGTGCGCACCCGGTTACCCACTTCCCGGTCGGTCACCCATCCTAGAATTGCTCTAGGCCAAGCACGCTTGACCTTAGAGTTGTTTTCGAATGAGCTTCCGAAAAAGAAGTTGCAACTTGTTGATATGGGTATCCTATCAATCCTATTAAGCCATGTGCCTGGATCTCACATACACCCACCCTTTAGAAGATCGATGCCCTCATCGATCAAGCACACCCTAGGAACGTTCCCTCTTGCACGCTGCGTCCGTCGTCGGCACATGTGCCATGCCGTGTCCACTCCAGGCCACACGCGCCATGCTCCACATGTCCCGCCACTGACCCGCACACACTCGTGTAATCGCAAGGGTCGGCTCTGATACCACTTTGTAACACCCCGTCCACTCCTGGACCCGGGGGGTGTCACTCCTGGCAGCTTAATAGGATATCTAGACTGGCCCCACAGACCAACACTAGTCTTTTTTGCGCACTTTTTCCTCACTCGTGCGCACCCGGTTACCCACTTCCCAGTCGGTCACCCATCCTAGAATTGCTCTAGGCCAAGCACGCTTAACCTTAGAGTTCTTTTCGAATGAGCTTCCGGAAAAGAAGTTGCAACTTGTTGATATGGGTATCCTATCAATCCTATTAAGCCATGTTCCTGGATCTCACATCCATTACAAACCATACATAAGGTATTACACTAATAAGGATCTCATGATGCAGTCTTTAATACAACAAGCAGCGGAAATAAAAGATAAGCGTAGCGGTGGGGTCTATCTTCAGGGGCACATACAATGCTGACGAAGGCAGATAGTCCTAGTTATCATAGCCGTCCTAATGACCATCCTCCTGATAGTCTCCTTCATAGTCTGGCCATGAGAATAGCCAGGGGCAAAAGCCATGAGTACTCTTTAAGTACTCGCAAACTACTATTAACAGGTACTATAGTTCTAAGTCAAAGTGCTAAATCTAAGTTTAACTATAAAGTTAAGTTTGAAACCTAAGCTTAGTTCAGAAGCAAAGAAAGATAAAGTAAAGTTCTAGAATCACTTATGTTGGGAAGCTATTGTCATAAACACAACCCTGTTGTTGTCAAGTCAAAGTTCATTATTCATTTCAAGTTATTTGGAAAACATCTGACAACGAAACAGTATGGCCATTCCAACTGTCCATAACCGCGGACGTGGCTATTCGAATAGTTTGACACTCTGTAGAGGTGGTACACTTTCACCACAGGATTCGATACATCTGTCAGGGATAACCCTGAATCATCATACTTAGTATGCAGATAATCAAACATAACCTTCCCTTTACACACCCTAGTACCAGCACCTCTCCTATGAGCATGGCTTCCCAACCATGACCATCAGTCATCTTGGGCACTGCATAGGTGGACATCATGAGAGGTAGCCTCAGCTCAAACCTCTCCTATGAGGGAACTAATACTAATGCATATAAATTTCCACCCAATTTAGGTAATGTGGTTGTATGGTAAATTTGGAATGGTATCGCATCTGAATCCAACCATCAGTTTTATAAAAGGGTTAAGGCTCATGCCTCATCATTTTCATCATCATAAACCAGTTGTGTTTCTCAACACATGTCAAAACATCTCAATAGAATGACTCATCATTCCAAGGTTTCCACAATTCATTTTCACCAATTGTTCCCATCTAAAGTGACTCAATTTTTTGATCTACTCTAAATTACTAAGTTAAGAGTGTTCACTAAGGTGGAAGGATGGGATCAATCTCATGCCATGGAATGACATCTAAAGGTTTGTAATTAGGTCAAGTTTTATACTTTTTATGCTACCTTCAAAACAAGTAAAGAACTTTGTGTAAACTAAGGGAGATAAAACTTGTCAATAAGACTTGGGGTACTAATAGCAAAAGGGGGTGTGATCAAAGCATGCTTAAGGCATCTTTGCTAAACCATCTAGTGTGATTCTAGTTTGCTAAGCACTAAACTTGCAAGGGTTAATCTTGGGTATGGCTAGCTTGCTAAGGGTAGCTGGCACTGTTAATGGTGGATTGCCTTGCTTGGTGCAGTGGTTGAAGTTTTCTTCGTATTCGTCTTGATAGCACTCCTCCTCGTAAGCTTGGTCGGTACTATCTTCTATAAATACACACGGAGTAGACAATCACCAAACAATACTTAACTAGTCTAATTATCACTCTAAGGCATACATTTGATGATCTATTATCATCACAAGCATCACAAGTTTAATTCAATAGTATCAACCTTTTTAATTTAGAAAAGTAATTTCTACTTATTGAAACTTTAACTAAGATTTAATATTCACCACTTAGAATATGGGATCATGTTGACACATGTCCTCACCACATATTCTAACATGTAGGAATGAGATTTAAGGGTTGGATCAATATTACTTTAGTTTAAGTTCATTATTTAATGATTTAAAGTGACTAGAAATGCCTATATAGCATTATTTTGGTACTAGTCCAAAGTCACTGCATGTAAACCTTAATATTATTACATATTTGGATAGATATGATGAAATGTGATTTTTGAGAGTTGGAATCAACTCCAAAGCTAACTTGGTTGATTTTATAAAAATGTTGCAAGTTGCAATACTTCTGTTTTGTTATTTTTATTAGGAGAGATCTATAACTCTAATTGAATTAAATCCAACGGGCTTGGATAGATTACTTCAATACCTTTCAGAAAAAATTAGTTTCATGCATTTTGGATTTATAAAACTTTCTGAATTGAATTTTAAACTAGTGGACAGAAACTAGATTCAAACTAAAAAGAAAAAATCCAGATTTGAACGGGTGGGCTAGTGCGGGAAAAGACTTGGGCCGGCCCAGTGGCGCTGCGCGGCGCGGGGCTCCGCTGACAGGGGGTCCCGCTTGTTAGCGGCACTTAACATGCGAAACGGTACAGGCGCTATGGGCCGTAGGATTAGAATGGGAATCTACGGCTGAGGGTCGTCGTCGACGACGAACAGGTCGCCGGCGAGCTCGAACCCTAGCGGCTCGGTGGGGATCTGCTAGGGACGTACCAGGGCTCCAGCGGGGTCGGCGAGGCGAGCAAATGAACTGGAAGACAACGGCGAGGCGAGGCGCGGTTGCGGTGGAGCTTGGGGTGGTCGCAATCAGCGGCGCCCTTCTCCTCCCGAGGCGGCTGCTCTGGCTCCAATTCCGGCGAGCTGCTGCTCCCCTTGCTCCTGCTAGAGGTGGGTGAGGTTCAGTGAGGTGAGGGGAGTGGTGTGGTGTGGAGAGAAGAGGCTGGGGAGGGCTCCTTTTATAGGCCCGACGGTGAGACCGAGCGTGATGGGCAGGCGACGGTGGCGACATGGCTACGGCAGGGTAGAGGCATGGCTAAGGGTGGCGATCGATGGGCGGTCCCCTGGCGGTCCTCTAGGGATTGAATGCGGCCGTAGGGGCGGTGGCATGCGGTCTGGGCGAGGTGGCGCTCTAAGCGGCAGAGTGTCCACATGGCAGTGTGGCTGTGGCGTTAGGCGGCGGCCAGCGGGGGTGTCTGGGGGGGTTCCCCACGTCGTGGTGGAGCGGCGGGCGCGGGCTGCAGCCAAGGGGCGGTCTGTGCGAGCGGGGACAGAGCATGCTCTGGGGGCGGCACCGGCATGGTGCGGTGGCACTGGGCGCGTGGTATCCTCGGTGGTCCACTGCAGGGATGGGCTCGGGCAGGGGATAGGGGGTGGTGGTGAGGTGTGAGCTACCTCCTAGACATGGAGAGAGAGGCGAGAGGGGGCTGCTACGGCGAGTGCACGGTCGGTCGGCGAGAGGGGGCTCGGCATGGCAGGGCAGTGCAGCTAGGAGGTAGGGGAGAGGTTGGGGTTGGTCTGGTTAGGCTTGAGGGGGACAAAGATGATCAAAGCACATTATAATTGCTAGACAAAATCATCTCGAAATATTATTAGTTAGGCCAATATGATCTTGCCAGCAAGGTGTTTGATGAAATGGTCGAAAGAGAAGAAGTTTTGAATTTTGGTTTCAAAATTTTTGAGTGATCTCCACTAGTTCTAGGTAGTCTCTGGTTGCAAGTGTTTTGAAAGTGGAGCTCAAATAGATGGGTTTTGAAATAGGGGTGATCTATGCATATGCATTAGATTCAATTTTCAAGTGCCAATTAAAATAAGTAAAAGAATGTTTTTAGCAGATCAAAAGGTGGGCCTTGGTACCTCATTATGTGTACTTGCAAGGGGTACAAAGATCAAGAATTGTTTCTGTTAAGAATTGAGTACTAGGAATAGCCAAAATAGTGTAGTGGATTAAAATGGCCAAAGACCATTCCTCCTTTTTAGTTCTTTTTTATTAGATTTTCTTTAGAAAAGTTTGGGAATGATGTAGATGATGTTTGAATCACCTAAGAAACATTTTACAAGCATTGGATCACACAATCATGGCAATTCAAAACAACTCATATTTTAAATGCCCACACATATGAATGCTTTTATTTTTAATTTGAAAAAGTTTTTGTTAACCCCAAATTTGATGATTTAGATCTTGATAAGCTTGGATTGAAGTTTTGGGATGTTATAGAAAAGGTGTGGAAGCATGTAAGTTACGTAATGTGTAATGGTATGGTAATACCTCCGACATATCTCTACATCCGATGTTGTATTCCTGCTTCAATTCCTACCTCATTTATTATAACGACTCGTGTCTCATGAACATGATCTTGTCCATAAGCCACCATATTGCTCGGGGACGAGCAAGAGCCTAGCTTGGGGAGTTTATGCATCCAAAATTGAAGCATATTTACCTTTTGTTTTTGCATAAATAGAGTAGGGATTTTTGTATTTCACCGCATCTATGCACTCTATTTTTGTTCTTGTTTCAACAGGATCCCAAATCATGGAGTCATATATGAACATATCAATTAGAGCTGTCATATTAAGTCATTATATGATATGTCTAAGTGATAAAAGTTATTTCATGAATTTTCCTTTGCACCTAGAAGAATACCAATCAAATAGGAAGCATCAGTATGGTTTACGGTCACTGGTATGTGTAGGGCCCGCCCGTACCATCCACCCGTACCAGGCGCCATTGCGACCGCCCCGTCAAATACTTCTCCCTGGCAAAGACAAGGGGGAGATCTGATATTCACAACCACCAAAAACCATGAAACACCACTTCCGAGAGGGATCTGAAGGAGGAACTTTGCTGGGGTAAAATCCTGACTGCTTCACGGATCATTGGAGGACAACACATCATCCCCTTCATCATCAATCGCTACATCTCCATTACCACCATTACTCCCATCTTTCATCTATTAGATCTCTTTGTAATTCCAGATCTAATTGTGGTTTGCATTAGATCCAATTCCAGATCCATTCATTTAATTATGATGATGTTGTTGATTGATTCCATGAGTGAGTAGTTCCTTTGTTCTTGGGGAGATAGAGAAACCCTAACACCATTATGAACTTGTAATAAAGATGATCTATTCTTGTGTCCGTATGACTTGCTTGTCTATGATATAATTATGATTTGTGTTTGATCTCTCTCTTTAGATGGTATGCATAGTGGGCCACATATCATTTGCCTTCAGATCTAAAGGGAGGGAGATATTCTTTGGACGTGTCTTGATAGCATACCCAGAATGCCCCGTGACAGATTGGCACCGTCTCGTAACCTACACAGTCAAAGGGGGATTAAAGAGGGACTCCCTAAGCTAATTACGATATCCACAGGGAAACCCTTAATTGCGGTGGTTTGTATGAGTGATTGCTCTTAGACATCGCGGTGGTTATTTAGAGGTGACCTCACACTTGGCTCAATAAAGTGGCTTCCTATGAGCCTTGTCGTGAACATCTTATTATGGGGCTCTCTCCACACATGTCATGACACAAGAAGTATGTTATCTTGGTTGCACATAACAATAATACTATGCTAGTGGTGTATCCTACATCCCCGAGAATGTTTTAGCCCTATTGAGTTCATCCATGCTTTCACATAAACTTTTTACTTGTTTCCTTTTTACTTGTTTTAATTATTTTTCTGCAAACAACCATAAACCATTCAAACACCCTTTACTTGAGATCAAAGACAACTTAGAAGTATTCTTTGGTAGAGAGTAACGAGGGGCATAAAGACCTTTACCAATATCCCTCTGTGGGTTTGATATCCTTACTTCAAAACTAGCTTCAATTGGTCTGTGCACTTGAAGTAATCAGATCTCCACCTACGTCTGTTCTGAGATCGCTTGGGGACCCTTTTTATAGAGGTTTTAGGTCAAGATAAAGAGGATGGTGGTGGAATCAACGACATCTGAGCGACAAAGTGAGAAAGAGGGTAGGTGGCACGGCCTAGGTAGGAGCCTGCGCCACTAGGCCTATTCCCATCCCATTAAGCTCCTAGTGACCTCCTTTGTACTGCTATATTCCCCTCGAAAATTCCAAAGTGTGCTCTCTGATCTTGCCCTTTTTGGAGTCTCGTAGCTCCTGTAATGTCAAAAATACTAATAGAAGCTATTTTCTGCCAGACAGAGTCAGAACTAGAGGAGAGGGGATTGTTTATAAAATACATGTAATCATTATGAACATTGATAATAACTACTAATATGATGCAAATATGTTATAATATGTGACAACAAACTACAAAGTTCATGTATGCATTTTAAATGTATCAACATCCCCGAGCTTAACTTATGCTAACATGGACTTTGGAGTTTGTTGCTATGTTGGGTATCATAAGTAATTATCATTGCTACAGAAAGTGTCAACACCCGGATTTTTAATCCCAGATGTCTGTTATGCCATACCTCGCAATCCCAGGATTACCATTTTTGCGAGACATAACAGATTGGATATCATAGTACATCATCCATTACAAACCATAATAAGGTCTTACACAAATAAGGGATCTCATGATCCAGTCTTAATATAAATCAAGCAGCGGAAAGAAACATAGTAGGGGCTCCATCTTCAGAGTCATAGGCAATGCTGGCGATGGGAGATGATCCGAGTTGTCGTAGACGTCCTGCTGTCCATCATCCTGATAGTCCTCCTCATAGTCTGGCCACGGGAATAGCCAGGGACAAAGCCATGAGTACTCTTTAAGTACTCGCAAACTATACTAACAAGTAAGGTAGTTCTAGTAGGAATCTTAAGCTCTAGGTTTATTTGCAAAAAGCCAGGTTTATCTAAACTGAGTTTAGAAGTAAAGAAAACTAAGTTAATGTTCTAAATCACTTAAGTGGGAAACTAGCTTTCATAAACACAACCCTATTGTGGTCAAGTCAAAATCATAGTTCACTTCACAAGTCATTTTGAAAACATTTGATGACGGAACATTATGGCCGCTCCAACTATCCATGACCGCGGACACGGTTATTCGAATAGTTTGACACTCTGTAGAGGTGGTACACTTTCACCACAAAATTCAATACATCTGTTAGGGATAACCCTGAATCATCATACTTAGTATGCGGATAATCAATCATAGCCTTTCCTTTACACACTCTAGTATAGGCACCTCCCCTATGAACTTGGCTTCCCAGCCATGGCCATCTGCCATCCTGGGCACTGCATAGGTGGACAATTCACACTCATAAGGTAGCCTTAGCTCAAACCTCTTCCGCGAGGGGAACCCATACTAATGCATATAAACTTCTGGCTAAGCCTTACCCAATTCAGGTATTGTGGTTGTATGGTAAAATTGAAATGGTATCGCATCCAAACCCAACCATCAGTTTTTATAAAAGGGCTAAGGCTCATGCCTCAACATTTTGATCATCAAATCCTTTTGTGTTTCTCAACACATGTCAAAACATTTCAATAGAATGAAGCATCATTCAAGGGTTTGCATAATCATTTTCACCAAGTATTCCCATCTAAAGTGATCAAGTTTTATGCTTAGAACTAGCCACTAAGTTAACAGTGTTCACTAATGAGGGGTTCTAATCTTCAATCTCATGCCATAGAATGACATCTAGGTATAGGCCTAGTTTTATACTCTTTATGCTATCTATACTATCTTTCCTAATACTCACAAAGCACTAACTAAAAGTAAAGAACTTTGGCAAAGGAAAACAAGAATAAAGCTTGCAAGTAAAACTTGGGATTGGCATAAATCAAAGGTATATAACCAAAGAATGCCTAATGCATTTTGCTTAAATTATCAAGTTTGCAAGTATTAGCTTGCATAGTTAAGAAACTTGCAAGTGTTAGCTTGCCAATAATAGCTTGCCTTGAGTAGAGCAGTGGTTGAAGTTTTCCTCTTCCTCTTCCTAGTAGTACTCCTCCCCCTCGTATCCGGGGTTAGTACTATCGTCTATAAATAAATACGGGATACACAATCACCAAACAATACTTAACTATTTCTATTTTGCACACTAAGGCTCACACTTGATGATCTAGTATCATCACAATCATCACATGGATTAAAGACTTAGTTTTATTTATCTTATTTTAGAAAATTAATTTCTACTCATTGAAATTAATTAAGATTTAATATTCTCCAATTAAAATATGGGATCATGTTGACACATGTCATCACCACATATTCTAATACATGGGAATGTGATTTAAAGTGTTGATCATATTTTATAAGGTTTAAGATTATCATTTAATATAACTAGAAATGCCTATATAGCATTATTTTGGTACTAGTCCAAAGTGAGTGCATGCAAACCTAAATATTTTTACATATTCAGATAGATCTTATCAAATGTGATTTTTGAGAGTTGGAATCAACTCAAAATCATTTATGGTTGATTTTTGAAAAATGTTTGAAGTTGGAAAAGTCTCTGTCTTGTTATTTTACTATAGATTATATCTAACACCAAATGATTTAAATCCAACGTTCTTGGATAGATAATTTAAATATCTTTCTAACAGAATTGGAATCATGCAATTTGGTTCAGTGAATATCTCTGAATTGACTTTTGAATCTATGGATAAAAACTAGTTTAACCTAAATTGGAAAATCATTATTTGAATTCACTGGGCTGCGCGGGAAACTAAACGGGCCTGCCCAACTGCACAGCACAGCGCAGCGGTCGGCTGATGGGGGGGTCCACCACTCAGCGAGTCTATCTATGCGAAGCTGTATCTGCGAATCCGAGCCCTACGATCAAAATCTAATCTAACGGCTAAGAGTCATCGTCGACGACGAACAGCTCCGGCGAGGATTTTGATCTAACACGGTGGTGGGGGTCCGGGGAGGCTCACCTGGGCTCCATCTAGGATCGGCGATGGGGGCGAACGGTGTTTTCGTGGACGTCGGTTTGAATGGCAGTGACGGCAGCTCCTGGAGGCTCCAATCGACGGCGCCCTTCTCCTCCAACAGCGGCGGGCTCCAGCCAAATTCCGGCGAGGGAGAGCTCGCCTTGCTCCGGGGAAGGGTGCAGGAGGATCAGTGAGGAGTGGTGAGGGTGTTGGTGTGGAGAATGGAGGCGGGGGAGGCTTCTACTTATACTATGGCGAGGGGACCGAACATCATGGGCACGGGCTCGTCGGTGATGATGCTACAGGTGGCTAGCGGCGCGGCTAAGGCTAGGGGACGGTGATGTGTTCCCTGGCGATCATCACGGAAGTAATGGCACGGCATGGGGCGGTGTGGATTTGTCAAGAGCGTGCGGTGCTCTGAGCGGACGCTGCGGTGTTTGCGACGGTGTGCGGGAGCTACGGGTCGCGCGGCGGCGAACGGGGGTGTCTAGGAGGTTGCGGTGATCATGGCGAGTGCGTGGAGAAGGCGAGGCGCGGTCTGTGCGAGGCGGTCGGGCGCGGCGAGCTAGCGCGCTCTGGGCATGGCGCAGAGGCATAGGGCGCGGTGGTGCTAGGGTGGTCCAGGGCCACGCTGGGGTCGTGGCTTGGACAAGGGGTGGCGGTGGACTGCGGCGTGTCTGGTGCGTGTCGTGGGCGAGGGCGGCGTGGCTCCTAGCGTGTTGTCCACTGTCGGCCAGCGACGACCACATTCGGGCGGCACGACACTGGTGCACAACGGCAAAGAGGGGTCTGTTCTGGTGCTACTCGACACAGGGGAGACAAGGGAGTTAAGGGGAGACCAAATGGTTGATGGATTACTGCTTAAACAGTGAAGTTAGGCAGTAGTTGTTTTGTGCCTGCAAGGTGTTTGAGTAAATGGCCGCAAGAAATAAAGTTTGAAATTTTTGAATCAAATTTGGTGAGTGATCTATACTTATGCTTGGTAGTCTCTGGTTGCTTGGGTTTTCCAAGGGGAATTGGTTTGATGGCTTTTTGAAAAAGTGTGATCTTACCATATGAACTAGATTCAATTTTCAACTGTCCATTAAATTGATTTGGAAAATGTTTTTGTAACTTTGTAAAGTGGGCCTGGATACACTTTTACTTGGTCTAGCAAGGGCTGAAAAGAAGTGGAATTGTTTCTGTTAAAATTTCTCTTCTAGGAACACCTAAAGTGTCCTAGTGGTTAACTTTGGTCAAAATGACCATTTGATTAATTAATTCATTTTTGATTTCTATTTCTTTTGATTTTGTTTGTAAATGGCCTAGATGATGTAGCATTCATCTTTAAACCATTTCTTATCATTTGTAGCAATCAAGCATGGAAAATTCAATCAATTCTACACTAATGCAAATCACACATGCATTCATATTCAAATTAGTAATAAAAGTTTTTGTTAACCCTAAACTTGGGTGATTAGAACTTGATACTCTTGATTAGAAGTTTTGGGGTGTTACAAACCTTCCCTCCTTAAACAAAATCTCGTCCTGAGATTTAAGAAAAACTAGGAACTAAAGAGATCTGGAAACTCAGTCCTAATGTAATCTTCTCGCTCCCAAGTAGCTTCTTTTTCGGTATGGTTGCTCCATTGGATCTTGAGAAACTTGATACTCCGGGTCCTGGTGGTTCTGAAGGCTTCCTCTAAAATACGGATGGGCACTTCATGATACGTCAGATCCTTGTTGATATCTATGGCTCGGTGATCGATGTTCTTGAAAACTTTGGTCTTCTCCGGAACTTCTAAGCACTTGCGAAGTAACGAGATATGGAACACGTCATGGATGGCTGACATCTCCTCTAGAGGTTCCAGTTGATACGATACTTCTCCTCGGCTATTCAAAATCTTGAAGGGTATAATATATCTAGGAGCTAACTTCCCTTTTAGTTGAAAATGTTGCATTCCCTTCAAAGGCAACACTTTGAGATATACAAAATCTCCGACATTGAAGGTCAAGTCTGATGGCTCAATACACGACGCCCAGAAGAGTGCTTGGTGCGTGTTGTTGATGTAGAGCTTGTTGGGAACCCCAAGAGGAAGGTATGATGATCACAACAGCAAGTTTCCCTCAGTTATGAAACCAAGGTTTAATCGAACTAGTAGGAGCAAGGAAACACCCCAAAGGTGTTACTAGCTGAGCTTTGGCAGGGCGCACTACCGGTGCTAGTAGCAACGTGGAGACCTGCACAACACAACCACAGAACTTTGTCCCCAACTTGCGATGAGGTTGTCAATCTCACCGTGTTTTGCGGAAAACAAAGGATTAAACGTATCGAATGGAAAGAAGTAAAAGTTTGCAGAAAGTAAACACAAAGCAGTAAAAGATTGTAGATTGTATGTAAAAGACAAGGACCGGGATCCATAGTTCACTAGAGTTGGCTCTCCTTAGATAGATAATATGCTGGGTGAACAAATTACAGTGGGGCAATTGACAAACACCGAGAAAGCAATACATGCATATACTAATCATCTTGACTCCTCTGAGACTTGATTGGGCATTACAACATAATACATAGACCGCCATCCAACTGCATCTATGACTAATAATCCACCTTTAGGTTATCATCCGAACCCCCTCCAGTATTAAGTTGCAAGCAACACATTATTGCTTTACGAACTGCGTGTAAATTAAACAATACAATTGTTCTATGAACAAAAGATCGTTGTTTTCTCCCTAGTAGCAACAGCACATCTAGTACCTTAGAGATTTCTGTCACTTCCCAGTTACGGAGGCATGAACCCACTATCGAGCATAAATACTAACTCTTGGAGTTGCTAGCATCTACTTGGCCAAGATAGCTACTAACAAAGGAAAGCATGCAAGATATCAAATAATAAAGACATGATAGAATCAATAATCAATTTGAAATAGCATCTCAATATCCATCGGATCCCCGCAAACACAACATGTATGAATTACAAATAGATGATCTTGATCATGAACGGAGCTCACAAGATCTAAACATGAAAGCACAAAGGAGGAGAAACCAGCCATCTAGCTACTACATGGATCCATAGTCCAAGGATGAACTACTCACACATCACACCGAAGGCTTGCATGGTGATGAAGAAGGCCTCCAGGGTGAATTCCCCTCCCCGGCAGGATGCCAGGAAGAGCTTCAGATCCCTCCCGATCTAGGGATGTAGATGACGGTGGCTACAGACTCTTTCGTGGATTTTTGATCGGGTACTTAGGGTTTTCGTCCCGAGGGCAATATATAGGCGTAAGGAGAGGCCGAGGGGGCGTCGGGAGTGGCCACACCACCCCCTGGCGCGGGCCAGGCCCAGCCGCGCGGCCAGGTGGTGTGGCCGCCCTCTGGCCCTTCTCCGCCTCGTATTCTTGCACTTGATCCCTTCCGGAAAAATAGGCACTTTGGGTTTTGTCCCGCCCAATTCCGAGAATATTCATTTTCTGATTTTCCTGGAACCAAAAACAGCAGAAAACAGGCAGCTGGCACTGTGGCTCTTGTTAATAGGTTAGTCCAAGAAATCATATGAAAAGTACTCCAAAGTTGGAACAAAACACAATAAAGTGGATAAAACCAAGCATGGAACATCAAAAATTATAGATACATTTGCAATGTATCAACATCCCCAAGCTTAACTCCTGCTCGTCCTCGAGTAGGTAAGTGATAAAAAGAAAGAATTTTTGAGGTGACATGCACCATCAAAGACTTGATCAAAGTATTTGCAAACATTCAAGGCTGGGATCATAGTACTTCAATCATAACATGAAAGACAAAGTTCTACCAATAAGCAAAGAAACTATGATGCAACATGAAAAAGCACAAACAAAAGATTCATGAATAACAATGCTTTGCAAGACGTTTGTTTGTTTCACATAAAGAAAACATAGCATAATAGTATTCAGCTTGTCCCTCAATAGAGTAGCAAATAAATGCATAGGACACCTTCAAAGTTCATAAGAGTGACTAGATACAATAGTTTCAAACAAGCAATAACAAGTTATGCATCAATCAACTAGTGTTGGGACAATGCACATAGAACTAAGAATGGCCACTATGGTCTCAAAGTAGGTGCATAAAGATAGAAGGTGGAGACTCAATATAATGGTGGAAGAAAGGCCTTTTGTAAAAGGAAGTAGGGATTCAAGTCTCATAAAGAGCTTCCAAAAATTATGATACTTATAGCTTTCAACTCTCATTGCCCTATCATAAGCATCTTGAAGTGATTAAGGTTAAAGTGAACAAACTATGGTGTACATGCTTGACGAAGTATAAGTCAGAAATCTCATGTCCCTTGTATACGAGGGCCGCTCCTCATGCTACTCAAGTTTAGTCACCGGTAAGTTCTTGTCATCGTAAGTACATGTGTATCATAGAGAACCACCAACGGGTACCTTGCCCGATGATACGGAAGAATCCCCATATCAAAATGACAAGGCAAGGCATAACGAGCATCTCAGCATTCTTCTTATTTACCATGGGAATATGGTGCTTTTTTCTCTCTTTCCTCTTTTCATAGTATCTCTTTTTTTCTCTTTTTTCTCAATAGGACTCTTTTTTTATAAGAAGAATGCTTCATAGACAACTCATTATGGTTACGCTGCAGGTTTCCACCATGTCAGCATGGATTAGACCATGCCAGTGCTTTCTCTAACACATATACATAACTCCATGGACTTACAAGCTCCCCTTTCATTTCACACCGACGACATCCATATACAAAAGAGCATGATATCAACTAGGTACAAGTACCAAGTGCAATGTTGAAAGCATTCCCCTTGAAAGCATGGTTCTGCTAATTCCCAACAAATAAGTGCAAGCATATACAACATAGAAGACACAATGGTTCAAGTTTATTAGAGGCAATAAAGTAAAGTGTGCCATCAAGTTCGTGACAGCTTTAATCACTAGTTTTCTCATAACAAGTGGAAGGTAAACAAAAGCATGAATATACTTGGAATAGCAGAAGCTAGTAGGTAGGTATGGTGGACTCTTTTGAAAAACTTGGTTTAGGGAGTTGGATGCATGAGTAGAGCTCATACTTTGTTGTGGAGGCTAGCAAAAGGCTGGGAGCGACAAACTAAGAGAGCAATAATGGCCATAATCATGCAGAGCAACAAAACATCATTGATCAAAGCATAAATTGATACTACAAGTTGAAAACTAAAGTATCATAAAGGCTATGGTTACTTGAGATAGTCATAACATGGTGTGAGCATGCGCCAAGTCAACCCAAATAAAGCATCAAAGGAGAATACCACTATACTATGCTTTAATATGCTAAAACAACACATGATTCATCCAAGGAACATTAAGCAATCTCAATTGTTTATGACAAGTCATGCTACAACAAAGAATACTAAGCATAAAGCCAAAACAATATCAAGCATGGCATGACAAAGCATAGGCCACAGTCAAAAACGAGCTCTTTTTACCACATAAGTATGAACTTTCCTACTCTTTTCCAAACGAAACCAAACTATTTGCAAACCAAAGTGTGAAAGAGGGGGTCCAACCAACTTATTAAGAAAATTAAACAAACCAAGAAAACTAAAAACCAAAACAAAAAAAAGAAGACGCTCCAAGAGAAACACAACTGTGCACGAAACAATAAAAATGAAGCGTTTGGAAGAAACCTGGAATTTTTATTGATGAAGAAGGGGATGCCTTGGGCATCCCCAAGCTTTGACGCTTGTACTTCTTGGATATTTCTTGGGGTGACACGCGTGGCATCTCCAAGCTTGAGCTTTAGTCTATCCTTCATCTCATTACTCATTCCTTTCATACACGTGAAAATTTTCCTTCATACAAAACTTCACACAATCTCATTAGCAACATTAGTGCACTTAAGATAAATAAGTCTCAAGGTTCAGTTATAACACCAAATAAAATTCCATTAGAACATTAGATACTGTAGCACTTCCCTCAAAAACCTCAATTCCCCAAAAGAACTCAAGAAGGAACTAACAAGAAGCAAATCCAGAAAATGGCAGAAATCTGTCAAAACAGACCAGCAGGTAAAGACGATTTTTTTCGAAGACCTTCTGTTGCTCAAATCAAAAAGTGTTGAACTAAAGAAAGTTATATAACAACCTGAGGCAGAAGTACTAAAAATTACAGCTCAATCCTACGTACAGAGCTCTCTCAGGAATTTTTACGGTGAAGCACAGAAATCTGTTTTGGGACAGCAACTTTCCCAATCATTACTTCACTCTCATTAGAGGTTACTCTTGGCACAAAAAGAAAATAAAAAGGATAAGGAGAGGTTTTTACAGAGGTAATAACTTCCAAGACTCATCTAAAACTCTTGGGTTATCTCCCAACATGTACTTTTCTTTAACGCCTTTAAGTTAGGCATAAGAACCAAAGAAAGAATCAAGTGTTCTCAAATGAAGAAACATTAAGATCAATACCAGAAATATTTTCAACAAGGCATGGTATATCATCCAAATAAGTTCTAGAGGATCCTCTCTCGATGCTCTTGGGTTCACTATTCTCATCAAAAGGGTTTGCAGGAACAATCCAATCAAGATTCTTTTCTATGGCATCATGTATTGCTACTAGTTTAAATGGTATTGGTATCTTAGGTTCCTCCCCATTAGGTTCGGTTTTGTTCATCTTTTCTCGCGTACCAACAACATCTACACATGAGCCTAGCATATTGAAACGTTCAAAAACTTTTCTAGCTTCCTTGGCAACATCATAGAACTCCTTAAACAAAGTTTCTAGAATAAAATCCCTCTTTTCAGGATCCTCAATTTCTTTAAGGTTAAGAAACATTACTTGCATTAAGGGGTTGAGGTTAACAAACCTAGATTCTAACATGTGAATTAAAGAAGCTGCAGCAATCTCATAATTTGGAGCAAGTTCTACCAGGGATCTATCCTTAGTATCTTCATGTTTGCTAACATGATTAAAGAATTCTTCAATATTGTCTTTCCCAATTATAGAACTACTACCAATTGGAAGGTCTTTCAGGGTGAATGTAGGGATCAACATGGTGAGCTAAGGGAGAGGTGACAACTAAGGGAGACTTAATTTTTTTGTGTTTTCAAATAAGAAAGCAAACAAGTAAAACTAGTTTTTTTGGATTTTTGAAGAACAAAACAAGCAAACAAAGCAAAAAGGAAACTAAGCAAAACAAAAACAACAAAGTAAAGAGATTGGTTATGAGGGACTCCCCTTGTGAAGATGTCCTTGACTCCCCGGCAACGGCGCCAGAAAATCGCTTGATGGCTCAATACACGGCGCCCAGAAAAGTGCTTGGTGCGTGGTGTTGATGTATTGCTCGTTGGGAACCCCAAGAGGAAGGTATGATGAGAACAGCAGCAAGTTTCCCTCAGTTATGAAACCAAGGTTTAATCGAACCAGTAGGAGCAAGGAAACACCCCAAAGGTGTTACTAGCTAAGCTTTGGTAGGGCGCACTACCAGTGCTAGTAGCAACGTGGAGACCTGCACAACACAACCACAGAACTTTGTCCCCAACTTGCGACGAGGTTGTCAATCTCACCGTGTTTTGCGGAAAACAAAGGATTAAACGTATCGAATGGAAAGAAGTAAAAGTTTGCAGAAAGTAAACACAAAGCAGTAAAAGATTGTAGATTGTATGTAAAAGACAAGGACCGGGATCCATAGTTCACTAGAGGTGGCTCTCCTTAGATAGATAACATGCTGGGTGAACAAATTACAGCGGGGCAATTGACGAACACCGAGAAAGAAATACATGCATATACTAATCATCTTGACTCCTCTGAGACTTGATTGGGCATTACAACATAATACATAGACCGCCATCCAACTGCATCTCTGACTAATAATCCACCTTCAGGTTATCATCCGAACCCCCTCTAGTATTAAGTTGCAAGCAACAGATTATTGCTTTATGAACTGCGTGTAAAGTAAACAATACAATTGTTCTATGAACAAAAGATCGTTGTTTTCTTCCTAGTAGCAACATCACATCTAGTACCTTAGAGATTTCTGTCACTTCCCCAGATTACCAGAGGCATGAACCCACTATCGAGCATAAATACTAACTCTTGGAGTTGATAGCATCTACTTGGCCAAGATAGCTACTAACAATGGAAAGCATGCAAGATCTCAAATAACAAAGACATGATAGAATCAATAATGAATCTGAAATAGCATCTCAATATCCATCGGATCCCCGCAAACACAACATGTATGAATTACAAATAGATGATCTTGATCATGAACGGAGCTCACAAGATCTAAACATGAAAGCACAAAGGAGGAGAAACCAGCCATCTAGCTACTACATGGATCCGTAGTCCAAGGATGAACTACTCACGCATCACACCGGAGGCTGGCATGGTGATGAAGAAGGCCTCCAGGGTGAATTCCCCTCTCCGACAGGGTGCCGGGAAGAGCTTTAGATCCCTCCCGATCTAGGGATGGAGATGACGGCGGCTACAGACTCTTTCGTGGATTTTTGATCAGGTACTTAGGGTTTTCGTCCCGAGGGCAATATATAGGCGGAAGGAGAGGCTGAGGGGGTGCCGGGAGCGGCCACACCACCCCCTGGCGCGGGCCAGGCCTGGCCGCGTGGCCAGGTGGTGTGGTGGCTCCCTGGCCCTTCTCTGTCTCGTATTCTGGCACTTGATCCCTTCCGGAAAAATAGGCACTTTGGCTTTTGTCCCGTCCAATTCCGAGAATATTCATTTTATGACTTTCCTGGAACCAAAAACAGCAGAAAAGCAGTAGGGCACTGTGGCTCTTGTTAATAGGTTAGTCCAAGAAATCATATGAAAAGTACTCCAAAGTTGGAACAAAACACAATAAAGTGGATAAAACCAAGCATGGAACATAAAAAATTATAGATACATTTGCAATGGATAGGGTAATTTTGCTATGCCTTTGCCTTCTTGCATCAACACACATCCGAGACCAATCTTGGATGCATCACAATACACATCAGCTGCTATTTCAAGATCATGGGTAGGGTATTTTTGCTCATGCTTCTTCAGTTGTCTTGACAAATATGCTATGCCTTTGCCTTCTTGCGTCAACACACATCCGAGACCAATCTTGGATGCATCACAGTACACATCAAAATGCTTCTTGATATCCGGTATAATCAAGATTGGATCTGAAATCAATCTCTTCTTGAGCTCTTGAAAACTTGCTTCACATTTGTCTGTCCATTCAAACTTCTTATCTTTCTTCAACAGTTGGGTCATCGGTCTTGCGATGCTCGAAAATCCTTCAACAAACTTGCGATAATATGCCGCTAATCCTAGAAATGCACGGACTTGGGTTTGCGTGGTTGGGGCTTCCCATTCTTCAACATGTTTGATCTTGGTGGGATCGATGGTGACTCCTCTTTCCGACACAATATGTCCTAGGAATCCTACTTCCTTTAGCCAGAACTCACATTTGCTAAACTTGGCATACAACTGATGCTCTCTAAGGGTTTCAAGTATGGTTCTTAGGTGTAGCTCATGGTCTTCTTCTGACTTGGAATAGATTAGAATATCATCGATAAAAAACAATGACAAACTTATCCAGGAAATTCATAGAAATCTTATTCATGAGATTCATGAAATAAGCGGGGGCATTGGTTAATCCAAAATACATGACCATATACTCATACAATCCATATCTGGTGGTAAAGGCGGTCTTTGGAATATCCGTTGCACGAATCTTGAGTTGATGATAACCAGTTCTAAGATCAATCTTAGAGAACATTTTGGCACCAGTCAACTGATCAAATAGATCCTCTATATTGGGCAGTGGGTACTTGTTCTTGATGGTGACATCATTCAGCTTCCGGTAATCCGTGCATAAACGGTTACCTCCATCTTTCTTATCCACAAACAAAACAGGTGATCTCCATGGCGATGTGCTTGGTTGAATCAGACCTTTCCCCAGCATAGCATCAGGTTGCTTCTTCAGCTCCACTAATTATGATGGGTTCATACTATAAGGTCTCTGGGCTATGGGTCCTGTTCCAGGAGTTAGTTCAATAATGAACTCGATATCCCGATCCGGGGGCATACCAGGCAATTCATCTGGGAATACGTCGGGGTATTCATAGACTACTCTGACTTGGTCTAGGGTTGGTTGGGTAGACTCTTGTTGCATTTGAATTGACGGGGCAAGGTTTCAGATACATGCTCTATTGATACTCTAGAGCTACTGGTCATGGGTATGGCTTTCTTGGCACAGTCGATCAATCCTTTATGTTTCGACATCCAATCCATTCCTAGTACTACTTCCAAACCTTTGGTTCCAAGTACTATTAGATTGGCATAAAAATCTATTCCATGGATTATGATGGGTACAACCTTGCAAATTTTTCTAGCTTTGGTGGTTGAACCAGGTATTTGAACTATCATAAAATGCTTCAATTTTGTTGGTTGAATCTTACTAGTGCATGAAATTCTTCTGTAACAAACGAGTGCGATGCTCTAGAATCAAACAACACTCTTGCAAGTACTGAGTTAACAGAAAACATACCCAGCACGACATCGGGCGCTTCTTGGGCTTCTTCCGCATTCAGGTGGAACAAACGGCCATTGCGGTTGAGCGAATTCCCTAGGGCAAATCTCCTTCCAGGCTAAATACGGGGTTGCTGCTGAGCCGGTGCATTCACGTTGGTGGCTGCTGCAAGCTTCTTGGGGCACTCATTGGAGTAGTGACCCTTGACTCCACATTCAAAGCAAGTAATCTGGGACTTATCTTTGGTGGCAACATGCACAACATTGCTTCCCAAGTCATCATCTGACCGTCGTTCATGGTACGGGTGCTATTCCACTAGGCTCTTGCATCTCCTGCCAGATAATGGGTGACAAACAGTACTTTCTCATTGGCGTCAACTCCTGCGACCTCTAGGTTGTTCTCCATGGTTTGCAGCTAGTCATCAACATCTAAGGGGTCCTCAGATTTATTAAAGATAGGGGGATTGGTATTCTGAAAGTTCTTAAGCTTGGATCCATGGTGATCTTGGTTTCCATGGCCTTGATTATTGTGGGCCATCTGAGCTTCTGTTGAAGAGTGGCTAGGTTGGGTTGGCATTCGGCTCTACTAGCTTCACGGTCGGAAACTAGCATTTGCAGAATCTGCAGCATCGGATCCTGAGATGAGTTGCTTCCTCCAGGGTTTCCATGAGTCATCTGAAGATTGAGATAGATAGTGAGATAAGAGGGTAATTTCTAAGGTTCATGGTTTTGTTTTCAAAAGCTTTAAACTTTGAGTTTGACTCAGGTTTTTCAAACTAACAACTTCCTCTCATTCATTCATTCAAAGCACCCAATACAACACACACCAAAACCAAATAGAAAATAGATGGTTTTAAGAACCATTCTGTGAAACTATGATACAGTGGGACCAATACAACTCACTCCTACGGTAGTGATCAAGTGCATCTAGTCATCATCAATGAAGTCAGAATCATCATCGTCACTGTAGAACTCCATGGCATCATCCTCCAGGTAGTCGTTGTCATCACTGAGGTAAGAGTGAAGATCTCCCTGGATATCTTCACCTTCCTCCTTCTCCTTTGCTTCAAGCTAGACATCCTGTTCACGGATGGTCTTCTCGAGAGCGGCTACCTTCTTGCGAAGATGATCGATGGTGCGATCCTTCTTGTCGCGCTGACAATGAAGTGATTGGTTCTCCTTGGAGAGAATGGCGAGAGTCTAGTCCTTCTTGACGGCAATGGCAAGGTTGTGGTTGGCGTAGGCTCGGGCATTGTCCAATTCCTCCTGCCTATCATACAGCATGAAGTCAAGATTGTCCACCTGGTGCTTTAACTCTGGGTGTCCTGGCATCTCCAATGGCATTCCCATAGAATCACGCCTTGCAAAGTGAGTAAAGCGAGTTCCCTGGATGAAGTTGATGTTTTGCCCACACAGATAGGCAAGAGCTTCATGCATGGCCCTGGCTAATTCATCTAGCCAGTTGTTCTCCCACCGGGTGAATTGGATCTTCTCAGAAGTAGGTGCTTCCATTTTGCCTCTGAGATCTGCAACTATCAGCCATTGTAGATCTCCTCCTATGTGATCATTGAGTTGTGCCCCAAAGAATTCCAGGTGCGGGCGCTCAAGATACTCTGATAGTGCATCTAGATCCCTCTCAAAGATCAGTTGGCCTCCGTTGCCCAACTGGTAGAACTTGCAATACTGGACTTCCATCTATAAGAATTTAGGATGAGTAAGTTAGTGAAGTGATCAAGTGTGTCAAATTTTATGTAGTAACGTAAGAATTTTTTAGGAACATGGATTTTTTTGAAAGAATCAAGGATAAGAGTGGGAATAGGTTTTCATAAATACTCAATTCTTGTGTTTTGAAACTAAGTTTTTGTTTGGACGTCCATTCTAACTAGGGTCTCCTATGGTCAGGAAGGCTCTGATACCAACTTTACAACACCCAGATTTTTAACCCCAGATGCCTGTTATGCCATACCTCGCAATCCTAGGATTACCATTTTTGCGATACATAACAGATTGGATATCATAGTACATCATCCATTACAAACCATAATAAGGTCTTACACAAATAAGGGATCTCATGATCCAGTCTTAATACAAATCAAGCAGCAGAAAGAAACGTAGTAGGGGCTCCATATTCAGAGTCACATGCAATGCTGACGATGGGAGATGATCCTAGTTGTCGTAGACGTCCTGTTGTCCATCATCCTGATAGTCCTCCTCATAGTGTGGCCACGGGAATATCCAGGGACAAAGCCATGAGTACTCTTTAAGTGCTCACAAACTATCACTAACAAGTAAGGTAGTTCTAGTAGGAATCTTAAGCTCTAGGTTTATTTGCAAAAAGCCAGGTTTATCTAAACTGAGTTTAGAAGTAAAGAAAACTAAGTTAATGTTCTAAATCACTTAAGTGGGAAACCAGCTTTCACAAACACAACCCTGTTGTGGTCAAGTCAAATTCATAGTTCACTTCACAAGTCATTTTGAAAACATCTGACGACGGAACAGTATGGCCACTCCAACTGTTCATGATAGCGGATGCGGCTATTCGAATAGTTTGACACTCTGCAGAGGTGGTACACTTTCACCCAAAATTCAATACATCTGTCAGGGATAACCCTGAATCATCATACTTAGTATGCGGATAATCAATCATAGCCTTTCCTTTACACACTCTAGTATAGGCACCTACCCTATGAGCTTGGCCTCCCAGCCATGGCCATCTGCCATCATGGGCACTGCATAGGTGGACAATTCACACTCACGAGGTAGCCTCAGCTCAAACCTCTTCCGTGAGGGAACCCATACTAATGCATATAAACTTCCGGCTAATCCTTACCCAATTCAGGTATTGTGGTTGTATGGTAAAAATGGAATGGTATCGCATCCAAACCCAACCATCAGTTTTTATAAAAGGGCTAAGGCTCATGCCTCAACATTTTCATCATCAAATCCTTTTGTGTTTCTCAACACATGTCAAAACATTTCAATAGAATGAAGCATCATTCCAAGGTTTTCATAATCATTTTCACCAAGTATTCCCATCTAAAGTGATCAAGTTTTATGCTTAGCACTAGCCACTAAGTTAAGAGTGTTCACTAATGAGGGGTGCTAATCTTCAATCTCATGCCATAGAATGACATTTAGGTATAGGCCTTGTTTTATACTATTTATGCTATCTATACTATCTTTCCAAATAATCACAAAGAACTAACTAAAAGTAAAGAACTTTGGTAAAGTAAAAAAAGAATAAAGCTTGCAAGTAAAACTTGGGATTGGTATAAATCAAAGGTATATAACCAAAGCATGCCTAATGCATTTTTCTTAAGTTATCAAGTTTGCAAGTATTAGCTTGCAGAGTTAAGAAACTTGCAAGTGTTAGCTTGCCAATAATAGCTTGCCTTGAGTAGAGCAGTGGTTGAAGTTTTCCTCTTCTTCTTCCTGGTAGTAATCCTCCTCCTCGTATCCGGGGTCGGTACTACGTCTATAAATAAATACAGGGTACACAATCACCAAACAATACTTAACTATTTCAATTTAGCACACTAAGGCTCACACTTGATGATCTAATATCATCACAATCATCACATGGATTAAAGACTTAGTTTTATTTATCTTATTTTAGAAAAGTAATTTCTACTCATTGAAATTAATTAAGATTTAATATTCTCCAATTAAAATATGGGATCATGTTGACACATGTCATCACCACATATTCTAATACATGGGAATGTGATTTAAAGTGTTGATCATATTTTATAAGGTTTAAGATTATCATTTAATATAATTAAAGTGACTAGAAATGCCTATATAGCATTATTTTGGTACTAGTCCAAAGTCACTGCATGCAAACCTAAATATTTTTACATATTTAGATAGATCTTATCAAATGTGATTTTTGAGAGTTCGAATCAACTCAAAAGCATTTATGGTTGATTTTTGAAAAATGTTTGAAGTTAGAAAAGTCTTTGTCTTGTTATTTTTACTATAGATTATCTCTAACTCCAAATGATTTAAATCCAATGGGCTTGGAAATATAATTTAAATATCTTTCTAACAAAATTAGAATCATGCAATTTGGTTCAGTGAATATCTCTGAATTGATTTTTGAATCTGTGGAAAGAAACTAGTTTAAACTAAATTGGAAAATCATTATTTGAATTCACTGGGCTACGCGGGAAACTAAACAGGCTGGCCCAACTGCACAACACAGCGCAACGGGCTGCTGACAGGGGGTCCACCAGTCAGCGAGTCTATCTACGCGAAGCGGTATCTGCGAATCTGAGCCCTACGATCAAAATATAATCTAACGGCTAATAGTCATCGTTGACGATGAACAACTCCGGCTAGGATTTTGACCTAACGCGGCGGTGCGGGTCTGGCGAGGCTCACCTGGGTTCCAGCTAGGGTCGGCGATGGGGGCGAACGGTGTTGTTCTGGACAGCGGTTCGAATGGCGGTCACGATAGCTCCTAGGGTGGCTCCAATCGACGGCGCCCTTCTCCTCCACCAGCGGCGGGCTCTAGCCAAATTCCGGCGAGGGAGAGCTCGCCTTCCTCCGAGGAAGGGTGAGGGAGGATCAGCGAGGAGTGGTGAGGGTGTTGGTGTGGAGAATGGAGGTGGGGAAGGCCTCTACTTATACTACAGCGAGGGGAACGAATGGCATGGGCGTGGGCATGGTCTCGTCAGTGACGACGCTACAGGTGGCTAGCGGCACGGCTGAGTCTAGGGGATGGTGTTGTGTTCCTTGGCGATCATCACGGAAGTAATGGCTCAGAACGGGGCGGTGTGGATTGGTCGGCAGCATGCGGTGATGTGTTCCTTGGCGATCATCACGGAAGTAATGGCTCGGAATGGGGCGGTGTGGATTGGTCGGGAGCGTGCGGTGCTCTAAGCGGACACGGTGGTGTTTTCGATGGCGTGCGGGAGCTACGGGTCACGCGGCGGCGAACGAGGGTGTCTGGGAGGTTGATCATGGCGAGTAGGTGCGTGCGCGGAGAAGGCGAGGCGCAGTCTGTGCGAGGCGGTCGGGCACGGCGAGCTGGCGCGCTCTGGGCATGGCGCAAAGGCATAGGGCACGACGGTGCTAGGGTGGTCTGGGGCCAGGCTGGGGTCGTGGCTTGGACAAGGGGTGGCGGTAGACTGCGGCGTGTCTGTTGCGTGTCGTGGGCGAGGGCGACGTGGCTCCTGGCACGCTGTCCACTATCAGCCGGCGACGACCACATTCGGGCGGCGCGACACTGGTGCACAACGGCAAAGAGGGAGCTGGTATGGTGCTACTCGACACAGGGGAGACAAGGGAGTTAAGGGGAGACCAAATGGTCGATGGATTACTGCTTAAACAGTGAAGTTAGGTAGTAGTTGTTTTGTGCCTGCAAGGTGTTTGAGCAAATGGCCGCAAGAAATAAAGTTTGAAATTTTTGAATCAAATTTGGTGAGTGATCTATACTTATGCTTGGTAGTCTCTGGTTGCTTGGGTTTGCCAAGGGGAATTGGTTTTATGGGTTTTTGAAAAATTGTGATCTTATCCTATGAGCTAGATTCACATTTTAATTGTCCATTAAATTGATTTGGAAAATGTTTTTGTAACTTTGTAAAGTGGGCCTAGATGCACTTTTACTTGGTCTAGCACGGGGTGAAAAGAAGTGGAATTGTTTCTGTTAAAATTTTGCTTCTAGGAACACTTAAAGTGACCTAGTGGTTAACTTTGGTCAAAATGACCATTTGATTAATTAATTCATTTTTGATTTCTTTTTCTTTTGATTTTGTTTGTAAACGTCCTAGATGATGTAGCATTCATCTTTAAACCATTTCTTATCATTTGTAGCAATCAAGTATGGCAAATTCAATCAATTCTACACTAATGCAAATCACACATGCATTCATATTCAAATTTGTAATAAAAGTTTTTGTTAACCCTAAACTTGGGTGATTAGAACTTGATACTCTTGATTAGAAGTTTTGGGCTGTTACACAAAGTTAAATGGTTCATTCTTTAAGGAATAGTAACAAACAAATGGGTTATAAAGTGATATCTCTTATGATGTACATCTATGCTTAATAATAAATCATTTTGTATAAAAACAAATGCAAGTACTATGGACAATTAAGCAAGTAGGGCATCTTATTCGGCCTTAGAAACTTCCTTTCATTTCTCTTCTTTCTTGGAAACTTGAATAACATAAAGTAAGAAGGGAACATATGTTCTAGATCTTAAAAACGTTATCATAAAAAATGTTTGGAATATGTAGCTCATGTCAACGGTAATCATAAGATGGGTCTCCAATTAATCTAAAGTAAAATAAAGTATGGTTTATATGATTTACCTTACAAGTTGAATGTTTCCCATTGAACACAAGTACCCAGTCATCATTCTACTCAATTTTAATATCACAAGTGTTCGTCTCCATATGCATACAGTTCCAAACGAGAGGTTCAACTGAGGTACCTCTTGTCCCTTTGTACAAGGAGTTACCCTTTTGTGAGAAGGGGCTATCCATATTCAGATGACAAGACAAATAGACAAATGAACCCCTTAGCATTCCTTTTTATTTATCATTTTCATAGATTTTTATTAGAATGCTTCATATAATGTTCACGCTGTAAATTTCCACCATGATGCATAGCATGGCTTAAGTTAGCGGCCCAGGATTCTCTCTAACACAGATGCATACTCAAAATACTTGTTCATTTCCCTCTTTATTTCACACTGATAGGCATCCATAGCCAAAAAACATGAAATCAATAATGATAGTGCAATGTTTGAAAGCATTCCCCATGACAACATGGTTATGCTAACATTCAACTCATAAGTTGGCAATCACATAACTTACATAATTTCAATAAAAATGGGTGAATGGTATTAACCTGCACCTTACTTTCCCATGAGCTTAAACTACACAAAGGGGATGATTTTGAAACACTCAAAGGCATAGCACATATATTTTACTTGGAGTAGCAAATGTTACATAGGTAGGTATGGTGGACACTATTGTAATAGATTAGTTCAAGGGATTTGGATATACAAGTCTTCGTGTTTGTGATCATTTTGGGATAGCAAAAAGAATGTTGAACATCCACAAACATGCACAAGTGTCCATAGTGCTAATTATTTCCTATTAGACAAAGTAACATAAAGTTAACCATCTATGCATGTGCATAAAAGACATCACTAAATAAGGCACTTGCAAATTATCATTCATTAAAGCATATGAAACAAACAACTCCATGCATAACTTGTATTTTAGCCCTTACTTTTCATGCAACCATTTTTGTCTTTATTTTTACTCCTACAACAACTTTATTGATAATAGTCTTGGCAAAATGAATATAATACTAACTTAACAGACGCTCCAAGTTTATGTGAAAATTTTATGTTCCTAAAAAACAAAGTTTAGAGGTTTGTAAACTATATGTAATATATAGGTCCAACTGGGTGCCTTAGGAATCCCCAAGCTTATGGTTTTCACCATTCTTGGATAGCTTATGGTGTGGTGTTCCTCCATTCCCTGTCAAAAAACTTCAACACAAAACTTTCTCCCATTTCTTTTCTATGGGGTGACGTTAGTGGTATATGGATAACATGCAAGATGTGATAAAATCCCCAAATAAAATTTGGTTTTAAATTTCCAGAGATTTGCTTAAGTGGTCAAACATCCAGAAAATATTAGAAGACTCAGAAAGAATCAAATCAAAGCTCAAAGAAGCCACTCTTGCAACAAAAGACAGATTCTGTCCAAAAAACAATAGCTGCAGAACATAATTATTTTGCCCACTTAAACATGTCAGGAATTTTAACAATTTTTTGTACATATATAGGATGCAAAGTTGCAACTGCAATTCAAATATGAGTGCATTCAGAATTACATAAAAATCATAGAATTTTTCTACTAAAAAGTGTTCGTGCAGGAATTTGTTGCTCCATATGTTTATCAACTTTAAAACATCCAGATGGGTAAAACTTGGTAATTTATTTTTGTAAATTGTAAAAACATGCTATATTTTAACACATACCAAAAGTGTAAAAACCAAAAATCAAAAAGAACCAAAAAAGAATCATGAGGAACAAGCAAAGAAGAAACAAAATATTTTTATTGTTTTTGTTTTATCAAAGAGAAAAACAAGAAGCAAACAAGAACCAAATAAAGAAACATAAAATATTTTTGGTATTTTGTTTTTATAAAGAAGATGCAACAGAAAAATCAAATAAAACAAAAGGCAAATAAAAACATGGTCTCCATAAACATACAAACAAGAACATGAGGGTAACACAAAAACATGAGTTTGAAATGATATTACTTGAAAGAAGTGGGGGATGCATGGGCACGCCCAAGCTTGTGATTTTGCTAGTTCTTCTCCCCTACTCCTTCCTCATCATATCATGTTACTCATCTCAAACAAAGAAATATTTTCATCTTCATGATACTTCAATGCCTACAAAATGGTTAGTTCTCCAAACAAATGATATAATAGTTTCTACCAAGATGCAAACTATAGTAATTATTGGGAAAACATTTTATTCATGAAGCAAATATATATAAAGGAAACAATCTTCTCTGTTAGTTTTGTTATCGGAATTTTTTAATGATGTGGACTTTGCAATGGTTCTATTGGCATGAATAAAACATGATTAAGGTTAACCCCAACTTATCCATTGCTCATCCTTCTCATTTACTTTCCCAAATTTATATTAGTTAAAGTCTTAAACTAATTGTTGGATAGCAGTAGATAAAGTTATTTTACATGTTATGAAGATACCAAGGTGTGCTCAAAGTGAATAGCATTTGAAATCATATGGAGCAAACCACAAAACACATAACCATTGACATTTAAGTCTAACTTTTTCCTATGCATTGGAATTTTATATATCAATAAACAGTAGCAACATTGTGGTATCCAATGCATGTAATGATCAATAGCTTGCATTTTCATAGAGTGGAAACATAAAGAGGGTTTTTATCTCTTCCTCTTTCATAATTTTTGCAAGCATCAAAAGTAAACTCAACAACATAGTTTTGAATAGAATCACCACATAAAGACTTGTCATATAATGAGCATAACGGATCATCTAACTCAATTATATCACTTTAATCCTCCGATATACTAGTTGTAATAGTTCCACATAGAGGACTACTAGGTAATAAGGAATCATTGTCATTTGCAATATATAAGGAGTTTCCATAGGAATTTGTGCATTACCACCGTTGTGAATAGAAGATGGGTAGCTACTCCATTCTTCCTCCACCTGTTCTTGTTTCTCTTCAATTTCCTTTTCTTGGGATGCATGGACATCCCCAAGGTTAGCCTTTTGTCATATTCTTCCTTGGCACTTTCAACATAATTTCTTGCATTCAAAACATTAGTGCACAAGGGAATATTGAAGCTTTTAACATATTTGAACAACATATAATCTATATATTTGTGAGCCTTGCGATAAGGCTCTAGAGCATCTTCCATTATCTTTTTTTTTGGCTTTTAGTTTTATATGCAAAAGTAAACTAGCAATGAAAACAAGAATAGAAGCCTAGCACAATGCTCCCCGGCAACAGCGCTAGAAAAGTACTTGATAATCCCCAAGAGAAGGAAATCACTGTAGTACAATTCAATAAATATTTGAGTGTCGAACTCACGAGGAGATGAAGGTAAACTATCTATTCTCTAAAGCCCTATAACCCACTTTTATGGACTTTAGTGCAAATCAAGGAACTAGAGTGTGTATGGTTGTTTTTACTACTAACTAGAAAACAATGAAGTGTTGGAAGTAAATACTATAAGTATACTATTGCAAGCAAGTAAAAAAATCTAGTGGAGTAGGAGCAAGTTTCTCAAGGGAGCAAGTGCTTAGGCAAATTTTTATTTCATTCATTTGGTTGTCACACTTAGTGAACGCACATGGATAGTCTTTTTATTGTTTCTTCTAGAGAGGAGCCATAGATAGGTGCAGCCATATACATGAGCAATTACACCCCTAGTGATTGATCCCAAGGCCGTTACTGTGCAAACAAGGGAATTATTAAGGCATAAAAGTCCAACCACCACATTTATATTTACGGTCCCCATATAGTTATACACTCCTTTAATTAACCATGAATTAATATGACCTGTATTTAAGACTAGGGACATGGTTTCTGTCAATCTTCGGCCACCCCTCCTCCTATCAACATGCAATAGTGACAACCTTATGCATGCCCCAACAGATGTGTGCACTCATATATTAGTACATAATATCATCAGATAATATAACATATACTTAGATAATATAACATATACTTGTATGCAACCAACAACGAACTATTTCAAAATTGCCTTAAATAAGTCACTACTCAAACAAAGATATAGAGATACAATAGATTGTGGGAAAACAATAGATTGAATCACACATAATGTTGCCAAGAGATGATAGTAGGGGTATGGAGAGGATGATATTGCTATAGATACGGATCATGAACACGCCGGACGGGGTGGAGCCCACCAGATGCAATTATGGCAGCGTTTCCCCCCTCCGATCTCCGCTGGCGGTGGCTTGCAGGCTGTCTGTTTATGTGTTTTCGACCTCTGCATTCATCAATTCTGAGATCACGTCAGGGACCCTTTAATAGAAGGTTTTAGGTTAATTTGAAGATGATGGTGGTGGAATTGACGGCATCCAAGAAACAAGGTGAGAAAGAGGGTAGGTGGCACGACCTAGGTAGGAGCCCGTGCCACTTGGCCTATTTCCCAGTCCATTAAGCTCCTGGTGACCTCCTTTGTCGTTGTAATACCCCGAATTTTAATGCTAACTCTTTTGTTATTTTTATTAAAATATAGAAACTAGAGTCGACCCAATCTAGGAGTATAGAAAGTAAAGAAAGTTGAGTATAAATATGGAAGTGCCAGTGCTCGTACACTTGATCTTCTATTGGAGACAAATAGTACCTACGAGTCAGCTCTTACTAGTGTTGTTAGAATAAAACCACACTAGAACCTTTTGTAAACAGGAGAAACACGAGGAAAGAAGCATGTGGGGTGGGATGGGCTTTTTTATCCGAGCTAGACACATGTTGCCCAGCTGCTTTTGGCCGTTTAGCATAGTCATGGGAGGACGCCGCCGCCACCCCTGTGCCCAAACGATTCCCATAACTTTTGCCCTTTATTCCACCGCCAGTCCGCCACTGCCTTATCGTGAGCGACATCGCTGCCGTGTTGTTGGCCACTTCCGTCCCTGTCAAGCTGTAGTCTGCGGCTGCTCTGCCACCACAGTTTTCACAGTCACCGCCTTGGCTGGTCGCTGGTAGAGGCCGCCCATGAAGCTGCCGCATCTCATTGGGGACCAAGACAACCAATCCTCGATCTGCTTGAGGAGGTACTGTTTGCCATCTCATTATTGCGTTTGTTTCATGTTGTTCTGGCCGTAGCAGCAGCAGAGTAGTGGGCTATTTAGACCAATCCAAGTTTTTTATTCTCTTAGCAGGAGTATCGACAGTATTACCTCAATAACGTGATGTTGGTTAGGTGATTAATTTCTCTAGCTAGTAGTATTGTAGTAGCAACCACAAACGCCTGCTGGTAGTATTTTCGTATTAAGTTATTTTTGGTCACCATGTGACGACCTATTTTGGCACTAACAAGAGGTATCACAGACGTGTAGTAACAAGGAGCATATGCTCTATTTAAATTTCTCACGAGAGGAGGACCAACTTTAAACGTATATGTCATTGCTGTTTGCCATTGCTGTTAGTAATTCCACATAAAACGAAATAAGAGGGACCTGGTTCGGTTGTAATTAGTAGCTAGCTCTAACATGATTGAAGTTCAGTTTTACCACTGTTATATTCAGACCTTTTGTTGTGTTCCCTAAATATATTGGCAGCAGATTATTGCGTGTAGGAGGATGCTATATTTGCTTGTATATTCTTGTGTGATGATCTGGTGTATTGAATGAGGTACATGTTTTTATAACTGGGATTGGTACTTCTGATTTGGACTTCTACAATTTATCGTTTACATGGTTGAGGCAAGTGCATATCGGAATAATACTTTGCATGATTCCTTTCGCTCGACTTTTATTTTCTAGCACTTGTTTTTATTTCGTGCTATTATATATTGGTTATCTGTATGGATGAAAAGGATACAAGAAAAGATACAGTTTAGCGAATGTTACATTTGCCCTTGCATTCTTGCATGGCATCTTAAAGAGAAAGCACATTGTTGTGTTCTACTGAGGTAGACACCTTGAGATCGTCAATGTTGGGACGAGTCCCATATTGTCGGCAACCTCCACAAGTTGGAGCGGGTGGATGCCGACGGGTGTCCACTCGAGCGATATCGGCATACACAACAGAAAAGAGAAAGCAAATAGCATGTAGGCATACAGAGCATGAATTGCATCATGACATGTGTTATCGGATAATGGTCAGTGTCGTGTTTATGCAATAATTATTATTTCTTTATGTACTTGCTGAGTATTTTAAACTCACCCTTGTGGATTCTATTTATTTAGGTATCATCGAGGGCGACATGCATGGGATTAGGAGTAGCACCTCTACATTATAGACACACTACTTTCATACATTACAATACTTTACATATAGAGTAGTTCACCACATTCAAGATTTCTCTTGACTTATTCCATACTACAAGGTTTGGTTAATTGTGGCTACCGAGTTGGACGTTGTGAGACATCTTGGATATATGATTTTTACCTGGTCTCGTTGGTCATGTGTCTTGATAAAATAGGTGGTGTTTTATTATCTTGTCATTGTGGATGTTCTATTAAATAAATGATACTCTGGCGAAATTTATAGTTTTGTACCAGTATGAGAAATATTTAGAGTATGTGTAGCACTATCAGATAGGACTGATATCTGGGGTGTTACAGTTGGTATCAGAGCCTAGGCTTTAGGTCTCTGGAGTAGGTTAATAGTACATAGCATAGTTTGCCAAGATCTTTAACAACTAAAACTTGTCTTTATTTAGCCTAATCAACTAAAAACTGATTTAAAGTTTAACAACTAAAAAACTTGACACACTGGTGCACAATAGGATGGGTCTAGGTCATGCATTACATTTATGCTTCCGCTATATTTTGTTGTTGATCCCTTTTATGCATACATGTGCTTATGGGCAAGCCGTTGCCTTGAGGGGCATCCAAACCTTCCTTTAGGTACCATTGCCCTTGGTTGTTGGTAGTTGACTATAGAGAGTGAGAAAGAATCTTCATGGTTGATTAATTCAGCATCGGAAGTAGTTGATCTTCTATGCTAGTTTAGTATATGGGTGAAAAATGTGTCAAAGTTATCGGATTGATAAATTCAGATACGTATGT
The DNA here is from genome assembly GCA_023614405.1 of Avena insularis. Taxonomy (NCBI): domain Eukaryota; kingdom Viridiplantae; phylum Streptophyta; class Magnoliopsida; order Poales; family Poaceae; genus Avena; species Avena insularis. The sequence goes on from CM042688.1 coordinate 128,267,551, forward strand.
TACTTTGCTGGACTCAAGGGGAGATAATTGCAGAGTTTGATTTTGGCATCAAAGTTTGAGTTTAACAAAATTCTATCGTGGAAGATTAAAGTTTGTTTGCTTGGACTTTTGAAGATTTAGTATGAAAGGAATTTGAGATAAAAAGATGTTAATGTTGAAGATGCATGGAAAGGGTGACTGGTTTTTAAAAGAATAAAGATAGACTGGATAACCTAACAGGTGAAGTAGTGTAGTAGATAATATAATGTTACGACGACTTATCTGGATCTAAATCAACATAAGAAGCACTTTCTCTAAGCGCTTTCCTCTATGAATGGTCTCCTAAACCACAGGTTTCCTTTGTCTTCCCTATTCCCATTCACATATCATTTCTAGTGCATCACATGCACTTGTCTTGATTTGAAGATCGTCATCTAGTACTGAGATATCAAAATTTATTTCTAGTATAAGGATGGTGAAGTATTGACAATCACTTACTTGAGATGTCCTTGCTAAACATTAGTCTTCCAGAACACCTTCTATTTGTTCTATTCTCTATATGTTGTATTCTTCTATGTCATTCGTCGGTGCCCTTTCTCTCACCTTGGAGTATAAATAATGGTGAATGCTCTATTCTACTTGGAGGCAACCTAGATGTGCTTTAAAAAAATTGTTTTGTTTCTTAAAGCCTTTTCCTTTGTTGTTATTCTATGGATGAAGCTCTTATCCTTCTTATACCCTTTGTAAGTGTTGTTTCCTAGATCAAGTAGGTAATCCATGAAGTGACTCTTTGTTCTTTTAAAAGTGCATCTAGAACAAGCACCCCGAATGTTCTTGAAAGATCAATAGGTTATACTTTTGTAGTGGTGTTGCAATAAAGATCGATGGGAGTCAACCTCAAACCTTTGGTTTGTGCCCATGAAATCTATTTGCAATGCGAGTGATGATGCCTGTGTGATAGTGTTGTGATCTACTATTTCAGTTACAGAGTAAATGGTTTGGGTGCGGGATGGATTGGCCCCCATACCATTACCCTTATTATTCGCTCATGTATGTTGAAGTCGTGAATTTTTGTGTGAATTTTTATTTAATTAGTTGAGATACGACAGTGTACAACCTGAACCATACAATATATATTGTTCCACATGTAGAGAGGCAACCTCTGCCAAGCGTAGGCGATGCGGGGAGGCTGCTAAGCGTAGGCGATGTGGGGAGGCTAAACGTTCGTCGTTTTTATGGTATCTTATCAGAGGTAGACCACCATGAGATAGACCACCATGCGGGGAGGCTAAACGAGTTGTGGTCTCTCCTTGCATTGGCATGACAACCGACCTTAGTCGTCATTAGGACATTTTGTGCTCATTTTGATAGTCGTGCTAACCACATCAGTCTCCACCTGAGTGTATTCCTTTGTGTTTTTGTAGATCATATCCTTTATAATTTTGATCTTTGGTTCTTTACCACCTTTAACAATAACCTTTTCATTTGGTTGTTCCTTTTGTATCCACCTTCCTAACCTACCACCATAGGCCTTTGTGTGTGTGTGTCTTGTGTATTCACTTTGCTCTCGGTAAGAACAACTTTTCCAATTTTTGACTTGGTGAGGCAAGGTAGCATATACCATACCACCAATATCACCCTCCCTTCCACTTGTGGTCATATAACATGTCTAGGGGAAGCAGAGATAGAGGATATGGCAACTTCAACAACCAAGATGGTTTCTCCACACGCCACAACTTATGGGTGCAACGCCAAGAATTCAATGCCCAATTTGAAAGGCGGCAACGCCAAGTGGAGCACAATGCTCACTTTCAAGCTCCTCACCAAGCTATTGCCAACCTTGGCAACCGTCATGGACATCATTCAAGCTCACCAAGTTAGTCTTGTATGCACTCCTCAAGTCATCATGGCAAGTCTTTGCGCTCACACTCTCATCATGGAGAACCCCACCACCACCACAATGGGGAACAACAAGCTCATCATCGACAAGAACAAGCGATTTACCCACAAAATCAACAACCACACCATGCAAGACATCACCGGCACGATGACCATCATGCTCATCCACAACAATAAGAAGGACATGGTTGCCCCTGCAACAAGCAATGGTTCAAGCGCAACCTCCACAAGAACAAGAACGTCATGGTGACGACCATCGCAATGATAGGCGCCAACACCCACACCATGACCATCGCCAACCACCACAAGTCAATCGAGCACCACGATGGGATACAAGTGACGATGATGCGGATGCACGTCGCGTGAGATGCAACAAACTCTATGCTCAACCCCACCATCATCGTCAACAACCAATGAATGCAAATGCTCCCAAGCAAAGGCGTAGAAGAGACTTTGAGCATCAAGCTACTCCTCCACCACCACCTCGAGACAATCGGGCTCCTCCTCCTCCACATGCTCCAAGTGAAGCAAGCATGTGACAAGAACGCCGCAACCACCACCGTGAGCATGAAGATGGCAATTTTGGGAAGCTCAAGTTCATTATGCCCAAATTCAAGGGAGAAGAAGATGTCGATGCATACAATGATTGGGAGCTCAAAGTTTAGAAAATCTTCCGAGTCCACAATTACTCCAAAGAGAAGAAAGTTGCAATGGCATCCCTTGAGTTTGAGGACTATGCAAATGTTTGGTGGGAAGACTTCCAAAAACACCGTGAGAAGCAAGATGAACCTCTAGTTGAAACTTGGACCGAGATGAAGGAAGTGATGTACAAGAGATTCGTCCCCGAGCATTATAGACAAGATCTCTTAGACAAGCTACAAAACTTGAAGAAAGGCACCAAGTCAATTGAAGAGTTATACAAGGAAATGGAGAAAACCATGATGCAAGCTGATGTGAGATAACTCGGAGATCAAACCATAGCAAGGTTCCTAAATGGTTTGAGCCGCCCAATAAGGAAAATTGTTGACTTTCAACCATACAAGAACCTCATAGAGATCCTCCATCAAGATACCAAAGCCGAGCGCCACTTGCAAAAATAGAATGCTTATGAGAAGTCCAAGGCATACTTTGCGTTCATCAATGCAAATGCTTCCAACAATCCAACAAACCAAGAACCAAGCTCATCCAAGAAAGCAAAGACCGTGATAGCACCCTCCTCTAACACGACATCGTATAGTCAAGTCACTTGCTTCAAGTGTGGAGTGAAAGATCACAAGTCATATGAGTGCACCAACACACGAGTGATGCTTACGGATGAGAATGGCACAACCTACTCTGTGAGTGAAGAGGAATATGAAGCGTTGACTCAATGAGCGATTGCAAGGGAAGCCGCGATGGAAGTGGATGACACCATCATATGCGAGCATGATACAAGCCCTTCCCTAGTCATTGCTCAAATCTTGACAACAAACTCCATACTAAGAGAGGACCAACGTCTCAATATATTCCAAACTCGTGCCGGAATTGATGGCAAATCCATAAAGGTGATCATTGATGGAGGTAGTTTCCATAACCTCGCAAGTATGAAGCTTTGTGAGAAACTCATGTTGCCTTGCATAGAGCACCCTCACCCTATCACGTCAAATGGCTTGATGACAATGGAGCACTCGAGATAACATCAAAGGTAAACGTCTCTTTCAAGACTGGCCCATATGAAGACACCGTCGAGTGTGATGTTCTACCAATGTCCGTGTGCCACATGCTACTTGGGAGACCATGGAAATACGATAGAAGAGCCATACATCATGGTTCCACTAACCAATACTCCTTCAAGTGGAACAACAAGACATTTGTGCTACAACCTATGACGCTAAGCCAAGTTATCGCATCCAACATGACATTTGTGCATAAGATAAAGCAAGCTAAGGACCCTTGTGAGATGAGTGGTGAGAGAGTCAACAACCATCACGAGAGTGAGTGCCACAAGCCCCAAATGAGTGGAAAAATCATGAGTGCCACGACGCAAGCCACCAAATGTGATAAGAGAGACTTGAATTTCACCCATACTAACAATCCATCATACAATTCTCTCTATTTCATGTCGGTTTTGCAAGGTGCCCAAGATAGACCACTGATACGTTCAATCCGGATTACGGATGTAGTATAGCTTCTTTTTCCCTAGTAGACCTAGGTTATCGAATCCTCGGGAAGCGAATGCATAGTGAAGTTACTTTAACGGACCTTCGGGAGTTTTAGAATTCCTTTTGTGTTTTCACCGGACCAGTAGTTTGTGTCTTTTTGTTGTTGTCAATGATGGAGACAGAGGGCCTAGGGCATTCAGTTTCACCTGTAGCTGTGCAAAACATCTGATGGAATTGAAAGATAGAAATAAAGCATGCGTGTACTTGTTAGAGAAAGATAAATTATATGTGGGCAGTGCATACATAATTGCTATTGTCTCCGCAACTGCTTACAGCAATAACCTACTAGTCTCATCCATAAAAGAAAGAGAACTAATGATATGCTTAGTGATGTCACCGTTAATCCCAAGCAAGTCCCACACATACAGCCGTACTACCGCTTCTGTCACTGGGGTTCCCAACCTGTAGATCAGTCATCACTCATACTCCCTATACCTGGCTCAACCCTCGGGGTCTTGGGTACCTGACAAGTCCTTAGATTGAGGCAAGAGAGGATACAATAATCATCATGTCATACTGTAACATCCCAAAACTTTAATCCAAGTGATCAAGATCCAAATCATCAAATTTAGAGTTAACAAAAACTTTTCCAATTAAAATTATTAAAGCATTCATATGTGTGTGCATATAGTTTAGGAGTTGATTTGAATTGCCATGTTTAAGTGATCCATTGATTGTAAAATGATTCTTAGGTGAAATAAACATCATCTAAATCATGCCCAAACAAATCCCAAAGAAAAACAAATGAAAATGAATAAAAGAAGAAAATGGTCATTCGTGCCATTTTAATCAACATGCCTACTTTGGCTATTCCTAGAACTCAATTCTTAACAGAAACAAATGTGGATCTTTGTACCCCTTGCTAGTAGAAGTAGTGATGTACCAAGCCCCAATTTGTGATCTACCAAAAACTTTCAAACACTAATATTAAATGGCATTTGAAAATTGAATGTAGTTCATATGAGAAGATCCCACTTATTCAAAAACCACTCAAATGAGCTCCATTTTCAAAACCCAAGCACACCTAGAAGATCAAGCATGTGATCACCCACTCCACCAAAATTCAGCCAAAAATTCAAATATTTTTCTCTTGCGGCCATTGTGTCGAACACCTGGCAGACAGAATCAACTTTGGCCTAACTATTACTGTTTTGATCAAATCTTGTCAAGCAATTAGAGCTGCATTGATCACCCTTGTCCCCCTGAGACCAACCAGACCCTCACCGGCCTACCCCTAAGCCGCAGCAGCAGTGGAGCGTCGCCCCTTTGTGGTCGCCTCCGGCCATAAGAGGGCAAAGCACCACAGACAACGCCGCCCCGTTCCAGCACCACCACTAGCTCCGCCTAACCCTACCGCACCTCCCTGCCCCTTCCCCAAGCCCAGCCAGGCCCTGGACCACACCCCAGCACCGCCACCCATTCTCTCTACGAGCTCGCCAGAGAGCGCCAGAGCGCGTTAGCCGCCAGCACACCACATACCAACCCTTGACCCAATACCATGCATGCTGCGCGACCCACGATCGTGCGCCGCGTCGAGCACCGCCTCTGTCTCCCAGAGCGCGTGATGCTCCCGACCAAACGCCACCGCCCCTAGCGTTGCCTTTAAGCCGTAGATGACCACCGGGAGGTAGGCCACCGTCCGCCTATGCCGCCCATGCCTCTAGCCGCCTGTATCAACGTCACCGACGAGCTCACCGTCGTGCCGTTCGGTCCCCTCGTCGCCCTATAAAAGGAGCCCTCCCCAGCACAAACTACTCACACCACTCCACTTCCCTCTCATCACTGATCCTTCCCCACCTCTCACCGGAGCCGCTCGATCCATAGTTCGCAGGAATTGTGCCGGAGGAGCCCGCTGTAGAGAAGGAGAAGCTGCCATTGATTCCGTCCACCGCAGCCCCTGCCGTGACCTCGTCTGAGCTCGCCGTCGTCCACCAGTTCATTTGCCCGCCTCACCGCAGTAGCTGGAGCTCTGGTACGTCCCCGGTAGACCCCCGCTGGCCGTTTAGGGTTCGGTCTCGGCGGCGACGAGTCTGTCGTCGATGACGACTGTGAGTCGTCGATCTCTGTTCTAATCGTAGCGCCCAGATTGCCCCGTACCGTTTCGGGTTTTAAGTCTCGCTGACAAGTAGGACCAATCTGTCATCCGCCCTCTGCGCCGCAGAGTGCCACTGGGCCGGCCCGTTAGTTTTCCCGCGCTAGCCCGTGAATTCAAATGTGGATTTTTCCATTTTAGTTTGAACTCACTTCTGTCCCTTAGTTTAAAAATCAATTCAGAAGATCTACTAAACAAAATTGAGTGATTCAAATTTTGTTAGAAAGCTACTGAAAAGATCTATCCAAGCCCGTTGGATTTAATTCATTTAGAGTTAGAGATCTCTCCTAGTAAATATATCAAGACAGAAGTTTTTTCACATTCAAACATTTTTATAAAATCAACCATAATAGCTTTTGAGTTGATTCCAACTCTCAAAAATCACATTTAACCATACCTATCTGAATATGTAATAATATTAAGGTGTACATGCAGTGACTTTGGACTAGTACCAAAATAATGCTATATAGGCATTTCTAGTCACTTTAAATCATTAAATGTTAAACTTGAACTTAATTAATTGTGATCCAACCTTTAAATCACATTCCCACATGTTAGAATATGTGGTGATGACATGTGTCCACATGATCCCATATTTTAAGTGGTGAATATTAAATCTTAGTTATTTTCAATGAGTAGAAATTACTTTTCTTAAATAAAAAGAATGAAACTAGTTAATAAAACCTTGTGATGTGTGTGATGATAATAGATCATCCAATGTGTGCCTTAGAGTGCTAAGTAGACTAGTTAAGTATTGTTTGGTGATTGTGTACTCCGTATGTATTTATAGACGATAGTATCGACCAAGCTTTCGAGGAGGAGGAGTTCTACCAAGAGGAGGAGGAAGAAAACTTCAACCACTTCACTGCACAAGGCATGCCATCATTAACAATGCAAGCTAACACTTGCAAGTATAACACTTAGCAAGCTATCGTTAGCAAGCTAGAATTAAGCTATATAATCTGAGCAAGATGCATTAGGCATGCTTTGGTTATACCACCTTGACTATTTACCTACCACAAGTTTTATTTCCAAGATTTACTTTCCTTACTTTACCAAGTCCTTTACTTGTTTTGAAGGTAGAATAAAGAGTATAAAACTTGACCAATCTAGATTACCTTAGATGTCATTCTATGGCATGAGATTGATCTTAGCATCCCAATTAGTGAACACTCTTAACTTAGTAGTTTAGAGCTAAACTAAAACTTGAGCCACTTTAGATGGGAACACTTGGTGAAAATGAATTGTGAAAACCTTGGAATGATGAGTCATTCTATTGAGATGTGTTGACATGTGTTGAGAAACACAAATGGTTTATGATGATGAAAATGTTGAGGCATGAGCCTTAGCCCTTTTACAAAACTGATGGCTGGATTCGGATGCGATACCATTCCAAATTTACCGTAACCACAATACCTCAATTGGGTAAGGCTTAGCCAGAAGTTTATATGCATTAGTATTAGTTCCCTCACGGGAGAGGTTTGAGCTGAGGCTACCTCTCGATGTTGTCCACCTATGCAGTGCCCAAGATGACAGATGGTCATAGTTGGGAGGCCATGCTCATAGGAGAGGTGCTTATACTAGGGTGTGTAAAGGAAAGGTTATGTTTGATTATCTGCATACTAAGTATGATGATTCAGGGTTATCCCTAACAGATGTATCGAATCTTGTGGTGAAAGTGTACCACCTCTGCAGAGTGTTAAACTATTCGAATAGCCGCGCGTCCGCGGTTATGGACAGTTGGAGTGGCCATACTGTTTCGATGTCAGATGTTTTCAAAATAACTTATGAAATGAATGATGAATCTTGACTTGACCACAACAGGGTTGTGGTTATGACACTAGCTTCCCAACTTAAGTGATTCTAGAACTTTATTTTATCTTTCTTTGTTTCTGAACTCAGCTTAGGTTTCAAACTTAACTTTATAGTTAAACTTAGAGTTAGCACCTTACACTAGAACTATACTACTTGTTAGTGGTAGTTTGCGAGTACTTAAAGAGTACTCATGGCTTTTGTACCTAGCTATTCTCATGGCCAGACTATGAAGGAGACTACCAAGATGACGGACAGCAGGACGACTATGATAACTAGGACTATCTGCCTTCGTCAGCATTGCCTGTGCCCCTGAAGATGGACCCCACTGCTACGCTTATTACTTATTCCGCTGCTTGTTGTATTAAGACTGGATCATGAGATCCTTATTTGTGTAAGACCTTATTTATGGTTTGTAATGGATGATGTACTGTGATATCCAATCTGTTATGTCTCGCAAAAATGGAAATCCTGGGATTGCGAGGTATGACATAACAGGCATATGGGATTAAAAATCCGGGTGTTGACACATACAAACTAATACACGATCCCATCTATGATAATTCACATGCACAATTGCTACATGGTTAGGCCGAAGCCCTTAGCCCAAGGATAATTTCTCACACATAGAGATGAGATTAACAATCACAAACATTGTAATAGAAATCATAAGATTAATAGCAATAGTCGTAATATGTCGCCAATCAGAGAAGCGATCTACTATTACAAGTGGTGGAATATGGCTATGGAGATGGAGAAGGGTTTGGAGATCTGGAGGCGGCTGGTGATCTGTGGCAGAGACTTCTGGATGGTGCGAACTCTTTTTTCTCGTTGCCCGAGGCTTCTTTATATAGGGGCCCTTCACGAAAGTTGTTCTGTTTGACCTAACGGTGGCGGCGCCAACTATACGACCAGAGCTATACGATCGGAATTTTTGCTCCGGCCGTATAGTTGGTCGTTAAGGCGTCTTCCTCCGATGTAAGGCTCCTGGTTTCTTCTGGTAGTTGGAAATCTCGTATATTTGACTTTAATGTAGTGATTCCCTCCTTTAAACGACATTATCTGTGCAGAAAAAGTAAAAAGAAAGGATTGCATACCCCTCTGAATATTAGCATTAGTGGAAGGGTTTAGAGAGATATTTCATCAAGAATATGACTAATATCCAGTTTAAATGTGGACGTTAGATGTCTATATTTCAGAGCCATCAACCACCACCTTCAAGGATCATGCTACAAGATCTCCAACCACAACATGATGGCAAGAAGTACCACAAGCTCTTCAACATGTTTGAGAATGGCTTCGACACCTGTGATCTGTCTATGTCCAAGAACAAGACCAAGTTCACACCTCCTTCCTTGTATGATGAAAGGACATCGTCAAGGTCGACTCGTTTTCTAGTGGGGGAGATGATGCGGCCCAACACTCGACATTCACCATTGGTCCATATCATGCTACACCAACCACTCGTACAAAGGTGAATTCCTTCCATCTCTTACCACCCTTTGTTTATCATATGAATGGGATCCTACTTGAGAGAAATGCATATGATATGACTAGGCCCATGACCGTGATGCCAAGAGGAGACGACAAGGATGAACCTGGAGCCAAGACCCCCAAGCAAGAAGTGTGGAAAAGAAGAAGGAAGAAGGATTCCGGCACTAGGCCTGGTGCCTCTGGAATCCACACTAGAACTTTCGGTGCCAGGACCGGTCGACTGAAGCCCATGCCAGAAATACCGGTCACCACCGAAGCAAACCGGCGAGAACCAAAACACCATAAAGAAATGCAATCCGGCGCCTGCTGGAAATACCGGCACCATGGTCGGCGCGACCGGACTTATCGCCGGAATACTAGTATGTGCACTGTGAAGGGTTTGATGCCTAGAATATTCCCTCCTACCTACCCCTTTTCCCCTAGTACTATAAATACCCCCTTGTGGCTCAGATCTAGGCAGAGATGATGATGAATTGAGGCATGTGCCTAACCTTATATGGGAACCCCCTCTCAATAGTAGATCTAAGAGTTGTAGAAGGCCTTGGAGTCTGTGCCCTTCTCCAAGTCATCAAGACCCTCCTCAAGTGTTTGGTCTCTCCCTATCAAGGATTCTAGTACTACTTGGTCTCTCCCCTTTGGGATTCTACAAGGTTGCTACTCTATCCATGATTTGGATTCTATCATCCGCTTTCCGATCTCTCCTTTGGTGATTCTACCGCAAGGTATCTTGCCGAGGATTCAATTGGATTGGTTGTTCGAACCAACAGGATAAAATCGAATCGGGTGTGATTTGGCGTGTGTTTGTGTCTTTACCTTGCATTCGAGTTGTGTTCATCGTGCTCATCGCGTGTTCCCTCACTCCCTACCTCAAACCCGTGAAGATCAGGCCACTCCAAGGGTAAATCCACAAGGAGACCCATAACACTCCTCCTCCTTTAGTCCCACATTGCCAGGCTAGCAAGGTGGGGGTCCCTCCTCCTCATCCTCCTATAAATAGATGGGAATAGGAGAGGATTAAATACAATAATTAAAGTGGGTAATTTCCTAAGGCATAATTTCTCTTTTCTCTCTCTCCATGTTGAATCTCTCGAGTGTGGTTCCGAGAAGAACTGCGCACATGTGAGATGACACCACTCCAGCATGTCGTTGCTCTGTTGGATCTAGTTCTAGAAGGTCTACTTCCACATCCCGGCTAGATCAAGGAGAATGGGAGTCATCGTCGAGCATCGTAGGTGTGCGATGCCTCGGAGGAGCTACCACTTGTGGCGTCGAAGCGGTCGTGAAGGACCAGGAGGTGATGTGCGAGGAGCAACACGACCTCGAGGTTGTCTACAAGTACGACTACATCACCAATGTTCCCACGAACGTAACTCTTTCGGTTTATAAGGGTATGTAACTGAAACCTCCATCCATCTTACTACATTAACTCATAGATAGATACTAGCATTGGTGTTGCGATAGCTAGGATTTTTTTGTTTTCTTCTATGAACCCCTTCATCAATTCCCTCATAAGAAGTGCATGGAACACTTTCCAAGGAAGAAGGGGATAGCACCAAAGTACATGTTACCACATGATCTTCACATATCTTTATAACAAGTAAGTAAACCTAGCTATATGGCTATAAAGAAAGTTCTTTATGGGAGTCAACCTGGTTGTTTTTATTTTGGATTTATTTTTGCACTCTTGCTATAGAAAGAGAGTTTTATTTTAGTTTGTTTTCTAGAGTTTTCAATAAAGTGTCAAGTTTTACCCATTTGTATCTTTTAAAGTTGATAGAACTATTTGGAGTTGCAAATTCCTGCACATTGCTATTTATCAAAAAAAAACTCATTTTTTCTTTAGCTCTGATTGAGCTAAGTTTTCTACTATAGTTACAACTTTCCATCCTCTATATGATTTTTGGCGTAAATACTTGACATGTCAAAGTGGGAAAATTAGTTACACTTTGTTGCTACAGTTTTCTGGATAGATTCTGCCTTTTCTTGTTTAAGCCATGTTTTGAGTTTCAATATGATTCTTTTTAGATTTTTTGATCTTATATTGATGTTGGCAACTTGATATAATATCTGGGAACTTCAAACCAAAGTTCTTTGGATTATATGGAAACTAGCATATTATCTTTATGTCACCTATCAGAAAGAGATGGGAAAAAAGTTTGTGTTGAAGTTTTTTGACATGGAATGGAGGAATACCATACAATGAGCTATCCAAGAATGGTTAAAACCATAATAATGGGGATTCACAAGGCACCCCACTGGACCTATTAAACTCATGGTTCGCACACCTCTAAACTTTGTTTTTAGACAAACATAATTCTTTTTGCATATATTTGGAGCGTCTTTATCTAGTTTTATGATTACCGTTTCATTTTTTACATTTGGAATAAAAAGAACACCATATGAGAATGTATCAAATGTGCATTAAAGAGCTACTAGAATAGAAGATAGATAAAGTTGAATGCTAAGAAGGGGAAAGGGAAATAATAGTTGCATTACAAGTTATGCATGTTGTCATACCTTGTTCTCTTGTCCATTTGTTTTAATGATTGAAAATTTACAAGTGCATTATATTGTGCTAGATTTTATTTACAACATAGATGGGTAATTTCTTGTTAATATTGTCTATTAAGATATTAGTAGTACTATGGACACTTTTGCGTACTTGTAATTGGTCAACTATCTCCCTCTTGCTAAGCCTAAAATGTTAGTACAAGTTAGAACTTGTGCATCCATAATCCTATAAAACCAAGTTATTCTAGTAGTGTCCACCATATCTACCTATATAGAAAATGCTATTCCAAGTACATTTTCATGTGCAGGTTTTATTTAGCTTCCAAATAGTATTGTTTATGGTTATGGTTGTCATAGAGAAGCTAGTTGTGGGGTGACCAAGAACTCATAAGGCATATCATCCTTGCAAGTAGAATAAAATATGCATACATAAGAAAGATTAGGGATCAAACCCTTCTTGCAAGGATGCCACGACTAAGTTAAGGGCACAAACCCTTCAATAAAAGTATCAGAAGTGAGAGAGTGAGTATGATAGCAAATTTTCTTAAATCATAAAGATACAATTGTATGAAGAAAAAATATTATATATAGGTCTTAAGAGGAAAGAAGCAAAAAGTGTCCAAAACTAAGAATGCCAAAGAATCAAAGACATGAGGGGCAATGGAAGTAAACACTAATGATGTACTATTTCAAACAGAAACTTTAGGAGTAGTGTTTGGAACCTAAATATCTCTTATACATGTCAATCTCTACGTACTTTATACTTTTTCAAGTGTCCACATATATATAAGAAACATTAATAACTCTAAGACCAAAGTAGGACAATGAAACTTTTATTTTCATTTCTTTTTTACTTTGACATTTTGATGCTTAATTTTCCATAGTACTTGGTGCATTTGTTTTATACAAGATTAACACATTGCTAGTCATATATGAAGTTTATGAAGGATATCACTTTATAATCTATTTGCTTGTTGTTATTCTTAAGAGAATTAACTATTTAACATTATGTTATCATGACTTATATTTATCAACATAACAACAAACTCCAAAGTCCATGTTTAGTTTTATCACCTTCATGCTCGAGGACGAGCAAAGGTTAAGCTTGGGGATGTTGTTCATGCAAAATGCATACATGAAATTTTTAGTTAATGCCACATATTTCTACACATTTGCATCATTTAGAAAGTTATATTCATGTTTTACATTGATTTATGGGGATTTACCAATGATTCCTTTTATTTGGTTTATAAATCTGTAGGACAGGCAAACCCTGTTTTACGTATTTTTAAGTTTTAGGGACCTAAACAAAGTCAAATGGACCTGAGATTTTTTGAGCATTATTTTTTTGCAAATACAAGAAGGTGGTGCACCTGCACCACTAGAGGGGAGGACTAAGGCCCAAAAGAGCCCAGGTGGCACGACCCACCTACCTAGCCGCGCCATGATACATTGCAAATGTATCTATAATTTTTTATGTTCCATGCTTGGTTTTATCTAATTTCTTTTGTTTTGTCCACACTTTGGAGTACTTTTCATATGATTTCTTGGACTAACCTATTAACAAGAGCCATAGTGCCAGCTGCTTGTTTTCTGCTGTTTTTGGTTCAGGAAGTCAGAAAATGAATATTCTCGGAATTGGACGGGACAAAAGCCAAAGTTATTATTTTACCGGGGGACACTTGGAGCCAGAATACGAGACGGAGAAGGGCCAGAGGGTGGCCACACCACCTGGTGGCGCGGGCCAGGCCAGGCCGCGCCAGGGGGTGGTGTGGGCCCCTCCGGCACCCCCTCGGTCTCCCCTCTCACCTATAAGAGCCTCTCAATGCATAAACCCTAAATAGTCAAGCCTCCAGCCACGAAAAGTTCTGCAGCACCGCCGCCACCGAAGGGGAGATTCGGGGGACAGAAAATCTCTATTCCGGCACCCTGCCGGGACGGGGAAGTGCCCTCGGAGCCATCTCCATCGATCTCCACTACCATCTCCATCACCATTGTTGATTCCCATGATAAGGAGGGAGTAGTTCTCTCTCGAGGCTAAGGGTTCTACCGGTAGCTATGTGTTCATCTCTCTCTCTATGCATGATCTTATTGAGATCATGAGCTTGTAATCTATAGATCTACCTTGCTACTCAAGTGCTTTCATAGATCTCTGCTCTCCCCATGTGTGTGAAGTTGATAGTGTGCACACCATGGTGGCACTTAGGCTAGAGGTTACAAATACTTGTTATGAGTTATATTTGGAGTTGGATGTCTTTATGAAATTGTGGTGTTTGTTTGAACCATCTAGTGCTCAAGGTGACAGTGTGGGGTTTTCTAGATGGGGAAGGCTTACTTTGAGGTGTGTTGTTATAGCCCTACCATGGATTAGAGTGTCCAACCGGAGAGTAGTTAAGAGTAGTATCATAAAGAGAAGATATTTATATGAGAGTGTTCACTAGTGAAAGTATGATCCCTAGGCCTTGTTTCTGAGCATTGATACACTATTTGCAATTAGATCTGTTACATGTTTGCTTGCTTCCATCTTTATTTCAGTTTTCCTTTAGTCTTTTCCCACGTCAACCACACGCCAGCAAGCTATTTTCTGGCACCGTTACCACTTATAATTATCCATACCACTTGTATTTCACTATCTCTTCGCCGAACTAGTTCACCTATACACACCTGACAAGTGTATTGGGTGTGTTGGGGACACAAGAGACTTCTTGTATCTTGATTGCAGGGTTGCTTGAGAGGGGAAACCTTTGACCACTTCCTCCCTGAGTTCGATAAACCTTGGGTGATCCACTTAAGGGAAAACTTCCTGCTATTCTACAAACCTCTGCACTTGGAGGCCCAACAACTGTCTACTAGAATAGAAGTGTGTAGACATCAAGCTATTTTCTGGCGCCGTTGCCGGGGAGGTAAGGTAAAAGGTACTCACATCCTCCGGTGTGAGTGCTCGAAGTTATTTCCTTTAGATTCTACAATTTTTTCTTTTTGTTTCTTGTTTTCACTAGTTAGGCTTAATGGAAAACAACAACAAAATTTAGAGAGCTTTATAGTATTTATCTTGAGTTAGGACATGAAGTGTTTGAAGAGAAATTTTAAAAACCTATGGATCTTTATTTGCATGCTAATAGTAATGTTGTTGGTATGAATTCTTTGGACACCATTATTTCTAATGCTATGGAAAAGTCTAAGCTTGGGGAAGCTGGTTTTGATGAGCATGATATTTTTAGTCCCCCAAGCACGGAGGAGAAAATTTACTTTGATGATTCCAAACCTCCAATATATGATGATTACAATGATGAGTATGATATTTTCAATCCACCTACTATTGAAGAGGAAATTAATTATGATTACAATATGCCTCCTATATTTGATGATTATGGTGATGAGAATAATAATGATAGCTATTTTGTTGAATTTGCTCCCACCACAATTAATAAGAATGACTATGCTTATGTGGAGAGTATTAATTCTTTTATGTATGTGGCTCATGATAAGAATGTTTTATGTGATAGTTATATTGTTAATTTTATTCATGATGCTACTGAAATTTAATATGAGAGAGGGAAACATGGTTTTATGTATCTCAACAACATTAAGTTTCCCCTCTTTATGTTGAAAATTTTGAAGTTGCACTTGTTTTGCTTTACTATGCTTGTTTCTTTGTGGTTTCATGACTTGTTTTGTCAACACCCGGATTTTTAATCCCAGATGCCTGTTATGTCATACATCGCAATCCCAGGATTACCATTTTTGCGAGACATAACAGATTGGATATCACAGTACATCATCCATTACAAACCATAAATAAGGTCTTACACAAATAAGGATCTCATGATCCAGTCTTAATACAACAAGCAGCGGAATAAAATAGTAAGCGTAGCAGGGGGTCCATCTTCAGGGGCACATGCAATGCTGACGAAGGAAGATAGTCCTAGTTATCATAGCCGTCCTGCTGGCCATAATCTTGGTAGTCTCCTTCATAGTCTGGCCATGAGAATAGCCAGGGACAAAAGCCATGAGTACTCTTTAAGTACTCGCAAACTACCACTAACAAGTAGTATAGTTCTAATGTAAAGTGCTAACTCTAAGTTTAACTATAAAGTTGAGTTTGAAACCTAAGCTGAGTTCAGAAACAAAGAAAGATAAAATGAAGTTCTAGAATCACTTAAGTTGGGAAGCTATTGTCATAGTCGCAACCCTGTTGTGGTCAAGTCAAGAATCATCATTCATTTCATAAGTCATTTTGAAAACATCTGACAACGAAACAGTATGGCCACTCCAACTGTCCATAACCGCAGACGCGGCTATTCCAATAGATTGACACTCTACAGAGGTGGTACACTTTCACCACAAGATTCGATACATCTATCAGGGATAACCTTGAATTATCATACTTAGTATGCAGATAATCAAACATAACCTTTCCTTTACACACCCTAGTATAAGCACCTCTCCTATGAGCATGGCCTCCCAACCATGACCATCTGTCATCTTGGGCACTGCATAGGTGGACAACATTGAGAGGTAGCCTCAGATCAAACCTCTCCCGCGAGGGAACTAATACTAATGCATATAAAATTCTGGCTAAGCCTTACCCAATTCAGGTATTGTGGTTGTACGGTAAATTTGGAATGGTATTGCATCCGAATCCAACCATCAGTTTTGTAAAAGGGTTAAGGCTCATGCCTCAACATTTTCATCATCATAAACCATTTGTGTTTCTCAACACATGTCAAAACATTTCAATAGAATGACTCATCATTCCAAGGTTTTCATAATTCATTTTCACCAAGTGTTCCCATCTAAAGTGACTCAAGTTTTTATCTACTCTAAACTACTAAGTTAAGAGTGTTCACTAAGGTGGAAAGATGGGATCAATCTCATGCCATAGAATGACTTCTAAAGTTATCTAGATAGGTCAAGTTTTATACTCTTTATGCTACCTTCAAAACAAGTAAAGGACTTTGGTAAAATAAAGGAGTAAAATCTTAGAAATAAAACTTGGAGTAGGTAAGTAGTCAAGGTGGTATAACCAAAGCATGCCTAAAGCTTCTTGCTTAATTTCTCTAGCTTAATTATAGCTTGCTAATAATAGTTTGCTAGTATAATACTTGCAAGTGTTAGCTTGCCAATGATAGCTTGCCTTGGTTGGTGAAGTGGTTGAAGTTTTCTTCCTCCTCCTCTTGGTAGAACTCCTCCTCCTCGAAAGCTTGGTCGGTACTATCGTCTATAAATATATACGGAGTACACAATCACCAAACAATACTTAACTAGGAACACATTTGATGATCTATTATCATCACTAGCATCACAACGTTTTATTAACTAGTTTCATTCTTTTTATTTAAGAAAAGTAATTTCTACTCATTGAAAATAACTAATATTTAATATTCACCACTTAAAATATGGGATCATGTGTACACATGTCATCACCACATATTATAACATGTGGGAATGTGATTTAAGGGTTGGATCATATTTACTTAAGTTCAAGTTTATTATTTAATGATTTAAAGTGACTTTATATAGCATTATTTTGGTACTAGTCCAAAGTCACTACATGTAAACCTTAATATTATTACATATTCATATAGGTATGGTTAAATGTGATTTTTGAGAGTTGGAATCGACTCAAAAGCTATCATGGTTGATTTTATAAAAATGTTTGAATGTGCAAAAGCTTTTGTCTTGTTATTTTTACTAGGAGAGATCTCTAATTCTAATTGAATTAAATCCAACGGGCTTGGATAGATCTTTTCAGTAGCTTTCTAACAAAATTAGAATCACTCCATTTGGATTTGTAAATCCCTCTAAATTGATTTTTAAACTAAGGGACAAAACTAGGTTCAAACTAAATTAGAAAAATCTAGATTTGAATTAAATGGGTCACGCGGGAACGAAAACGGGCCGGCCCAGTGGCACTCCGCGGCACAGCGAACGGCTGACAGGGGGTCCACCGGTCAACGGCTATTTACACGTGAAGCGGTACGGGGCAATGTGGACCGTTAGATTAGAACTAGGATCTACGGCCGGGGCTCGTCGTCGATGACGAACAGGTCACCGGCGAGGTCTAACCCTAGCGGCTCAGTGGGGGTGCTCGGGAGCATACCAGGGCTCCAGCTACGATGGCAAGGCGGGTAAACGAACTGGTGGACGACGGCAAACTCAGCGGTGGTCGCGGCAGCTCCTGAGGTGGATGAAATCGACGGTTCACCTCCTCTACGGCGGGCTTCTCCGGCCAAATTCCAGCGAACAAGTGCTCGAGCTGCTCCGGCTAGAGGTGGGGAAGTACCAGTGAGGAGAGGGGAGTGGAATGGTGTGAGTGGTTTGTGCTAGGGTGGCCTCTATTTATAACTTGACGAGGCGACCGAAAGGGATGGGCTGACGACTCGGCGTGCTGCGTCTTAGCGTGGATTGAGGTAGGGGGTGTCTGCCCTCTGGCGGTGCTCTCTGGGCGTAAAATTGGCGGCTAGGGAGGTGGCGTTTGGTCGGAGCGTCCCGCTCTAGGAGAGCAGGCGGTGCTTTCGGCCTAAGTGGTCGCGCGGCGGTGCACGGCCGTGTATGGCGGGTTACTGGGGTCGAGGCGGAGCGACACGTGCGGGATTAGGTCGAGGCGCGGTCTGTGGCATGCTGGCGGCGAGGGCGCTCTAGCGTGCTCTGGCTGCACGCAGAGACTTGGTGCGTGGCGGTTCCTCGGTGGTCCAGGGGCTGGCAGTGAGCATGGGATGGACCGTGGGCAGCGGTAGGGTGGCGCCTAGCTTCCTGGAGTGGCGGAGAGGGGCTGGCGGTCTGCTGCTGTGTTAGCAACGTTGGCCGGCGAGCATGGCGTCGGGGCTGCGTTACACTGACGCCAGGGGCTAGAACTAGGGTGGGTTTTAGTCTGGTTGGGCTTAGGGGAGGCAAGAGTGATCAATGCAAACCAATTGGCTCGACAAGAAATGATCAAAACAGTAATAGTTAGGCCAAAGTTGATTCTATCTGCCAACTGTTCGACACAATGGCCGCAAGAGAAAAATATTTGAATTTTTGGCTGAATTTTGGTGGAGTGGTTGATCACATGCTTGATCTTCTAGGTGTGCTTGGGTTTTGAAAATGGAGCTCATTTGAGTGGTTTTTGAATAAGTGTGATCTTCCCATATGAACTACAATAAATTTTCAAATGCCATTTAAAATTAGTGTTTGAAAGTTTTTGGCAGATCACAAAGTGGGCCTTGGTACATCATTACATGTACTAGCAAGGGGTGCAAAGATCCACATTTGTCTCTGTTAAGAATTGAGTCCTAGGAATAGCCAAAGTAGGCATGTTGATTAAAATGGCACAAATGACCATTCTCTTCTTTTATTCATTTTGATTTGTTTTTCTTTGGGATTTGTTTGGGAATGATTTAGATGATGTTTATTACCTAAGAATCATTTTACAAGCAATGGATCACTTAATCATGGCAATTCAAAACAACTCCTATTTAAATGCACACACATATGGATGATTTAATAATTTTAGTTGGAAAAGTTTTTGTTAACCCTAATTTAGATGACTTGGAGCTTGATAGCCTTGGATTAAAGTTTTGGGATGATACAAATCTTCCCCCTTTAAACAAAATCTCGTCCCAAGATTTACAAAAGAAAACTAGGAACTAAAGAGATCTAGGAACTCTGTCCTAATGTAATCTTCTCGCTCCCAGGTGGCTTCCTCTTTGGTATGGTTGCTCCATTGAATCTTGAGGAACTTGATACTCCTGGTTCTGGTGGTTCTGTAAGCTTCTTCTAGGATATGGATGGGTACTTCACGATACGTCAGGTCATTGTTGATCTCAACAGCTTTGTGATCGATGTTCTTGAAAACTTCAGTCTTCTCTGGCACTTCCAGACATTTGCGAAGTAACAAAATATGGAACACATTATGGATGGTTGACATCTCTTCGGGCAGTTCCAGTTGATACGATACTTCTCCTCGATGATTCAGAAGCTTGAAGGGTCCGATATATCTGGGGGATAACTTTCCTTTCAAACTAAAGCGTTGCGTTCCCTTCGATGGCGAAACCTTGAGATATACAAAATCTCCGATATTGAAAGTCAGGTCTCTCCTTCTCTTGTCAGCATAACTCTTCTGTCTGGATTGGGCGGTCTTGAGGTGCTCACAGACTTTGTGAACTTTCTCTTCAGCTTCTCAAAGAATGTCGGGTCCAAAGATCTGACTCTCTCCTACTTGCGACCAATTCAAAGGGGTGCGGAACTTTCTTCCGTATAGGAACTCAAATGGTGCCATCTGCAAACTAGCTTGATAACTGTTGTTATATGAGAATTCTACGAAAGTCAAGCAGTCTTCCCATTTTGATCCATACTCTAACACACAAGCTCTTAACATATCTTCTAGGATCTGGTTGACTCTCTCAGTCTGTCCATCAGTTTGCGGGTGATACGCGGTGCTGAAATTCAACTTGGTTTCCAATCCTTCCTGGACTTTCTGCCACAATCTCGAGGTAAACTGGGTTCCTTGATCTGATACTATGGTCTTGGTGGTTCCATGCAGACTAACAATCTTAGCAATGTATAGCTCTGCTAGCTTCACACTTTGGTAGGTTGTCTTGACAGGTATGAAGTGAGCTACCTTGGACAGTCTAGCAACTATGAACCAGATTGAGTCATTTCCTCTACCGGAAGTAGGTAAACCGGTGATCAAGTCCATTCCGATGGAATCCCATTTCCATTCCGGAATCTACAATGGTTGCAACAGTCTTGCGGGTCTCTGATGCTCTGCTTTGACTGTTTGACAGATGTCACACTTGGCGATGTAGCTTCGATTTCTCTCTTCATCTTGTGCCACCAAAATTGCTCTTACAGGTCTTGATACATCTTCGTTCCTCCGGGGTGGATAGAATAAAGTGTATCATGAGCTTCCTTCATGATAACTTGCTTCAGCTCTGAATCTGCTGGCACACAGATACGGCCTTTGTACCACATAACTCCTTCTTCGTCTTCAGTGAATCCAGGTACCTTTCCTGTACCAATACGGCGTTTGATTCTGTTGATACTTTCATTTCCCTTCCGGGCTTCCTTGATTTGACTAATCAATGTGGGTTGAAGTTCAATGCTAGCTAAAAATCCTTTGCTGACTAGCTCAGAACTAAATTGCTCCAACTCCTCATACAAACTGGGCTGCTTCTCCTTGATCATGGTGTTTAGCCTGCAAGGCAATCTGCTAAGAGCATCCGCTACCACGTTGGCTTTGCTGGGGTGATAGTGAATGTCAAGGTCATAATCCTTAATTAACTTTATCCATCTCCTTTGCCTCATATTCAGCTCCTTCTGAGTGAAAATATACTTCAAGCTTTTGTGATCTGAGTAAATCTCGCAGCGATTACCCATCAGATAATGACGCCATGTCTTTAATGCCAAAACTACGGCTGCTAATTCAAGATCATGGGTCGGATAGTTTTGCTCATGCTGCTTCAGTTGTCAAGACAGATAAGCAATAACCTTGCCTTCTTGCATTAATACACATCCGAGACCAATCTTGGATGCATCACAATACACATCAAACAACTTCTTGATATCTGGCATGATCAATATTGGGGCTGATATCAATCTCTTCTTTAGCTCCTGGAAACTGGCTTCACATTTGTTAGTCCATTCAAAATTCTTGTCCCTCTTTAACAATTGGGTCATGGGTGTGGCGATGCTTGAAAATCCTTCAACGAACTTGCGGTAGTATCCCGCTAATCCGAGGAATGCACGGACTTGGGTTTGAGTGGTTGGGGCTTCCTAGCTTCGACATCTCTAATCTTGGCGGGATCAACAGAGACTCCTCCGGCAGACACAATATGTCCTAGGAATCCTACTTCTTTCAGCCAAAACTCACACTTGCTGAACTTGGCATTTAACCGATGCTCTCTCAGGGTTTCTAGGATGATTCTCAGATGTTGCTCATGCTCTTCTTCTGACTTGGAGTAGATAAGGATGTCGTCGATAAACACAACTACAAACTTATCTAGGAAATTCATAAAGAGCTTATTCATGAGATTCATGAAATAAGCAGGGGCATTGGTTAATCCAAAAGACATAACCGTATACTCGTATAAACCATAGAGAGTAGTAAAGGTGGTCTTTGGAATATCCGTTGCATGAATCTTAAGTTGGTGATAACCAGTCCTGATCAATCTTTGAGAATACCTGAGCTCCAGTCAACTGATCAAATAGATCCTCTATCTTTGGCAAGGGGTACTTATTCTTGATGGTGACGTCATTTAACTTTCTGTAATCTATGCACAGACGGTTGCCTCCATCTTTCTTGTCGACGAATAACACGGGTGATCTCCATGGCGATGCGCTTGGTTGAATCAAGCCTGTTGCTAACATGGCATCCAACTATTTCTTTAGTTCCACTAACTCTAAGGGGTTCATGCTATAGGGTCTCTGGGCAATGGGTCCGGTTCCGGGGATTAATTTAAAAATGAATTCAATATCCCTATCTGGGGGCATACCTGGCAATTCATCTGGGAATACGTCGGGGTATTCACAGACTACTCTTACTTGGCCTATGGTGGGTAGGGCTAGACTCTTGTTGCACTTGAATTGACGGGGTAAGGTTTCAGATATATGCTCTACTGTTACTCCAGAGCTACTGGTCATGGTGATGGCTTTCTTAGCACAGTCTATCAATCCTTTATGCCTTGACATCCAGTCCATACCTAGTACTACTTCCAATCCTTTGGTTCCAAGTACAATTAGGTTGGCATAAAAACCTATCCCATGTATTCTGATAGGCACGGCTTTGCAAAATTTTCTAGCTTTTGTAGTTGATCCGGGGATTTGAACTATCATGACATTCTTCAAGTTGGTTGGGTGAATCTTACTAGTGCATGCAAATTCTTCGGTCACAAATGAATGCGATGCTCCCGAATCAAACAATACCCTTGCTAAAACTGAGTTGACAGAAAACATACCCAACACTACATCTGGCGCTTCTTGGGCTTCTTCGGCGTTCATGTGGAAGAGACGACCATTGCGGTTGTGAGGGTTCCCTGGGGAAAATCTTCTCCCTGGTTGAACACGACGCTGTTGTTGAGCTGGGGCATTCACATTGGCAGTGGCGGCAGTCTTCTTGGGACACTCATTTGAGTAGTGACCCTTCACTCCACACTCGAAACAGGTGATCTAGGACTTGTCTTTTGCGGCGACAAGTACAGCATTACTGCCAGTTCTAGGTGCAGTGTTGTTGTTGTTGTTCTTGGGAGGGGCACGGTTGAAATTGTTGGTGTTACCTGAGTTGTGATTGTTATTTCCACCGGACTTCACATTGCCTCCGCTACGGTTGGGGTAGCTTGGGCGAGACATTGGGGGTCGGTTCTTCCTTGGTGCATATCCTTGAAGGGAATATGCCTGAGAGGCAATAATAAAGTGGTTATTATCTTATTCCTTATTTATGATAAATGTTTATTTTGCATTCTATAATTGTATTAATTTGGAAACGTTAATACATGTGTGTTTAATAAACAAAAGGAAAGTTCCTAGTTATGCCTCTCTTATAAACTAGCTCGTTGATTAACAAGATGATCAAGGTTTCCTGATCATGGACATTGGATGTCGTTAATAACAAGGTCATAACATTGGTCGAATGATGTGATGAACATTCATCCGAAGTATAGCATTACGATCAGAGTCATTATGTTTATATTGCTATAACATCATACGAAGTAATCTTAGTCCTTAGACCATGAGATCGTGTTAATTGCTAACACGAGAAGAGTATCTTGATAACATCAAACGTCACCGTGCAATAACAGGTGACTATAAAGGTGGGTTCGATGCTCTGAAGGTGTTATGTTGAGGCTCATGGATCAAGAGTGGGATTTGTCCATCCCGATGACGGATAGATATACTCTGGGCCCTCTCGGTGATATCACATTGAAATAGCTTGCAAGCAAGTGATGTGATCACTAGAATGTTATATCACGGGAACGAGAAAAGAGTGCATGTCGGTAACGAGATCAAACTAAGTATTTGGATACCGATGATCGAATCTCGGACATGTAATATATTGCGAGACAAAGGGATTTAGTTACGATGTTAAAGGTTCACACGATCACAAGAGTCATCGTTGAATATGTGGGAGTTAGTACGGATCTCCAGGTCCCGCTGCTGATTATTGATCGAAGAGGGGTCTCGATCATGTCTACATTATTCACGAACCGTAGGGTGACACACTTAAGGGATACCAACACCATTTGGAGCAAATATGTTTCAGATAAAGATTTAAGAAAGCGCTGGAATCATTTTGATGGAAACTAAAATTGTTTTGGGTGAAATTGCAGAAACTGGTTCTGCATGTGATATTGAAATGTTGCAGGGGGTTTTATGTGAATGTTTGTTAATTAATGTAATTGACAAAATTCTGAATAAAATAAATAAAAGTGTTTTATTTAATGAGAACTTGCATTAAATTTGGTGGAAATTTAATGGAGGTGAGTAGAATTTTGAGTGGGTGGCTAATTATGTGAGTGGGAGCTCCACCCACATGAATGTGGAAGAGGTGGGGGCACCTCCCTTGGCCGCCGGCTATGGTGAGGGGCTGCCCCCCCTCTCCCTATAAAAGGCCCCCCACTCCCTCCTCTCATCTTGCACCACCTCCTCGTGAAGGTTCTCTTCTCCCTCTAGTTATTCCCCATGGTCTCGGATGAGCGAGATACATGTTTCCGGTGGCTTTATCTGGAAAGGAGTTGATGCTTCCGCTGCATCGCTGGAGCGAGGAGGCGGAGGTTGTTCAGTGGACCGAACGTGTGTGCGATCACGGATGCACCGCTACTTTGTGGTGCTGGACTTGATGGTGCTGGACATGTTGGTGCTGGAGCTGCTGGACCTGAAGGACTTCATCACGATCTTGAGATCGGGAAGAGTACGACTACATCATCCACGAGTTCCAACTCGTTAACAAAGCTTTCTTTTCTTCGAGGGTAAGTTCTCCATGGATGTATATCCACCCATTGCTTGTATCTAGTAGATAGATCTTGGCGTATAGTTCCCATCGTAGGAAATTTTTTGTTTTCTATGCTGCGAACCCAACAGTGGTATCAGAGCCTGATCTATGCGTAGGTGCTTTGCACGGGTAGTACACATATGTTTATATGTGGGTGATGATGATCATGTTATTTCATATTCTATGTATTTTGGATATTGGTGGCATAGTGGAATGAAGCGACTCGGACCAACCTTACATGTCATCGTACAGGAGACTGTTCCGCGACTGACATGCAACTAGTTTTGCATACTTGGCTGGCGGGTGTGTGTCTCTCCTACTATAGTCAATATCTGATTTACAACGAGTTTCTAATAACTTGGTTATCCTCGTTGTGGTTCATGTTCGTAGGTAAGACCAGTTCTATCTCCGAAATCCCTAAGCCACGTAAAACTTGCAATTGATAAATTAGAGGCGTCTAGTTTAGATCGTTGCTAGGCTAGTGTCTTGATATGGTATTGTTGTAAGTAGATGTATGATAGATACTCTTACAACACACTTAACGTGTAAGTTCCATAGACCTTGGCCTTACACACAAAGGAATGATAGAGATCATACCACGATGCAAATGATAGAGATCAAATGCATGGACCACATCATGTCACTTTACACATTAGATGTTTGCATCTTATATTGCTAGTTTGGCGCTTTTAGTAGCATTATAAGATGATCCCTCATTTAAATATCAAGATAAAATGTGTTCTTCCTTAAGTATGCACCATTTTATGGATCGTGTTTCGAGACATCACGTGATGATCGGGTGTACTCAACTCTACGCTTTCATACAACGGGTGTAAGATAGTTTTACACACGCGAATACTAAGGTTCTTACTTGGCGAGCCTAGCATGTACAGACATGGCCTCGGAACACGGACCGAAAGGTTAAGCATGAGTCATATAGTTGATGTGATGACCATATTGATGCTCGCCTTTGAAGCTACACCGACTCACGTGATGATCGGACTTGGTGTAGTGGATTTGGTTCATGTAATCACCAAAAAGGCACGAGGGATGTCGTTTTTGAGTGGGAGTTCATTTCTAATTTGGATTAGTCAAACTCAATTTGTCATAAACTAAATCGAAGTAAATTTGCATAATTTGTTGTAGTCATTGGCATATGTTCAGTACCTTATACTTAGTTTTAATTGAGATAATAGAACTATATAATTCTGGATATTTACTTTATGAACTGGTATTGTATTGTTTTGAATGTCAATTTAAAGTTTAGAAGTCCTATTGCAAACTTTCAGCAAACTCTATTTACTCCATGAAGTTTAATAAGTAGTATTAAATAAAGAGTAAGAATTCCAATGTTAGTATCTAAAGTATCATGTTTGCCTCCATGATTATTGATATTCAAAAATTGTTTTAATATCAAGGTTATCTAGGAGCTGAAAGAATTGTTTCAGGAACCATCATGTGTGGAAGATATAGTGATATCTAAAACAATGTTTTTGGTTGCATTATGATAGAGTATAATTTAGCAAAATACATGTTCTCATATTGTATGAGAATTTGTGAAGGATGGAGATGCTAGGCATCTGGATCTCCCAAAAAGGTATTGGGAACTAACATTATACTCGTGATTCTTCCTTATAGGCTATAGTAGCTTGATCATGAAAGTTGTCATGATAAGGATGAATAGAAGATGTAAGTGAAATGTTTACTACACTAATAGATTACTAAAGAATGGATTTTTGAAAGAACACCAAACATTTGATGATGGTGATCCACTTCAAAGTGCAAGTCCAAAGGTATTAGTATTTGACTATATACGCTTTGTACTATGTGTCATGTGAATGACACCACTATTGATGTTGATAGATTCTTTTAAAAGAAAAGGAATTGTTGAAAGAGAATCTATAAAATATTTGGCAGAAAAGAAAAGGTTGGAGATGTCCAACT
Organism: Avena insularis; assembly: GCA_023614405.1. Lineage (NCBI taxonomy): Eukaryota > Viridiplantae > Streptophyta > Magnoliopsida > Poales > Poaceae > Avena > Avena insularis. Next base: position 128,294,450 of record CM042688.1, read on the forward strand.
TAGGTATATAGAAGATATACATGTTATGGTTGTATTCCTTGCTTGTTAAAAAATGTGGTTCTGAGGTATTGGATACCTAATTGGTTGGTGTGAAGTGTCATACAGAACAACACAATTCATGAACTGCAACGGCCTAAGTAACTAGCAAAAGAATAAGTGATGATGTTCATCAAAAACAAATAAAGTGTTATTGTGTTTTTCGTTGTCGTCAAACCTAGCCTTCAAGATTTGTTTTAATAATTGTTATTTTGTTCCAGTATTATGAGAACAATGGTTGTTCAAATAATTAATGTATTCCATAAAGGATGGATGAACTTTTACAAGTCTAGTTAGAGAAATCACATCCATAAACATTATTGCTAAAATGTCATAAGACAAATGATTGGAAGATCACTTATGAAGTGACATCGTTGTTTGAATTATAATGGAAAGTAAACATGAAGAAACTCCATCTTGATGGATTTTTGGAGTCTTTTGATTTTGATCAATTGATGCTTGTGAAACTTCCCTCGAGATAATTGAAACGCTGTCCATAGGCCAAAGAGGAACGGATGACTAACTTATTGGATATTATGCATGTTGATGTATATAGTCCATTATGTGTAGCCATATGCGATGGATCTTTTTGCTTCATATGCTTTCTCCGGAAATTTGAGTGAATATATTTATATATTTACTTAATAAGGAAGAAGTATGAAACATTTGAAAATTGTTCAAAGCCTTTCAAGATGAAGTGAAAAATCATTGTAAAAAGAAAATAAAAGAATTTATCATTTGATCATAAAGGAAGATATTTGAGTTACAGGTTTAGCAAAACACCTAAGATTTCAGGAATTGTTCCATGAATTTGCATTTCCCGATAAACCACAGGAGTATGGTATGTTCGAGAGATCAAATCAAACCTTGTTTAACATGGTAAGATCAAAGGTGTCATTTATAAAACTGCCATTATGTTTTAAAGATTAAAGCTTTAGAGATTGCCGCTTTTACACTGAAAAGAGCACCATCATGATCCGTTGAAATGACACCATATGAGTTATGGTTTGGGATAAAACCCGAATTGTCTTTTCTTAAATTTTGGTATGCTATGCATAAGTAGAATGTTTACAACCAAAGTCGGATAAGCACGTCTTTGTAGGTTTTCCCAAAGAATTTGTTGGGAATTCCTCCATAACCCCGAGGACAAAAGAGTTTGTCGCTTGGAACGTCAAGTTTCTTGAGAAGGAATTTTTCGTGAAAAGTTAAGTGGGAGGACAATAGAACTTTGATAAGGTTGTTGAACCTTAGCTATATGTGTTGAGTAGCGCAGCGCCGGAAAGTGTCCCGGTGGCGGCCACAATGCTCATGGCTCCCATGATTACAAAGGGTGTAATCTTGGAGATTAGAGTTCTTATTGAACCATGTGGGTCGGTAAGAATCAAATAGTAAGATTTGCAACAAAAGTCGTTATTGTTTTGACAATGATGAACCGACTGCATGCAAAGAAGTGATGATGGGCCCTGACTCCATAAAATGACTAGAAGTCATAGAATCCTTGATAGTATCCATACACGAGAAATCAAGTTTCTGAACTTGGAAGACCCTCCGGAAAGGCGTGAAGCCTATCGGTCGTGTTTGGATCTATAAAGAAATAGACATGGATGTTTAATATCTATGAAATAGTCGACATGTCGGAAAGAAGTTTACGGCAATGTTCAAGGAGTTGACTATGACAAGATTTTATCTTTCATAGCGATATTTAGTCTTGACGGATTAATGTAGCAACCACTACATATAATTTGGTATATGGTAGTTGAATAAACAAAAACAAGGTTCTTCTAATAGAATGGTTACCTAGGACGTGTACATCACACGGTCCGAAGGGTTTTGTTAATTCAAAGGGTGCTAAAAGGGCATGCAAACTTCAATAGTTGAAGTGAGCATAGCGGAGTTGGAATCTTCACCATGATGAAAATGTTAAAGGAGTTTAAATTCATCGGAGATGATGAAGATGCTTGCATTTGCAAGAAATTAAGTGGGAGCACTGATACATATTTCTAATACATTATGTAGAAGACATGGTGTTGATTGGAAATGATGTATCTTGTATTGACATAAGTTAAGAATTTCATTAAAATAGGATTTCGATGAAAGACTTGGGCAAAACCGGAATATTTGGCATTAATATCTATATGGATAGGTTGAGGCGCTAATATGGTTATGCCAGACATACATATATGAGATATTGAAAGGGTACAATATGGAAACAACAAGAAAGGTTCTTGTTGCATGGAAAGGATTGTATCAAGATTCAAGTGTTTCAACACTTGGTGAGTAAAATCACATGAATATTTTGATCGATTATACCGTGATATGTATATATCCAGATATGTCCTATGCTCTAAATGTTATGAGCACATACCAGAATGATTCATAAGATGATCATTGGATGATAGTAAAGATATTCTTATGATCTTTGGAAGAACTAAGAATATATCATGTATAAGTGCCAAATAGTTAAAGGTAGTTCATTGTAAAGTGTTACATTGATACTAGTTTTGTCACAAGATACAAATTAAATTTATCTCAATTTAGACTATGGGTGGCACAATGTAATGGAAAGGATGTTCCATGATGGATTTGGATGAGTTCCAAAGTTGAAACATTGTGACGGATACTACAACAAAAGGCTAAGTATATGACTGCTATAGTAGCAACAAACGAGGGCATTTGTGTTAAGAAGTTTGTTATCAAACTAGGTGTGGTTCAAAGTGGGCTAATACTATGAAGATATATTGTATGATAATAATATCAACATATTTAAACCCGAACAAACTAAAGGTCTACCAAAGGACCAAATTTATACAATGCCATCTCATTTGAGAATGAGTGATGCATAGACACGCAAAGACATGCAAATACACACAGAACTGAAACTGTCAGAGCCGGAGATTATGTTAACCACTAGCAATCGCGTATATGCAACACAAGAAAGCCATAGGTGTTCAATACGCAAAGTTTTTCAAACTAGATTATTGACTCTAGTGCAAGTGGGAGACTGAAGGTAATATGCCCGAGAGGCAATAATAAAGTGGTTATTATGTTATTCCTTGTTTATGATAAATGTTTATTTTGCATGCTATAATTGTATTAATTTGGAAACGTTAATACATGTGTGTTTAATAAACAAAAGGAAAGTTCCTAGTTATGCCTCTCCTATAAACTAGCTCGTTGATTAACAAGATGATCAAGGTTTCCTGATCATGGACATTGGATGTCGTTAATAATGAGGTCACAACATTGGTGGAATGATGTGATGAACATTCATCCGAAGTATAGCATTATGATCAGAGTCATTATGTTTATATTGCTATAACATCATACGAAGTAATCTTAGTCCTTAGACCATGAGATCATGTTAATTGCTAACACCGGAAGAGTATCTTGATAACATCAAACGTCACAACGTAACAGGGTGACTATAAAGGTGGGTTCAGTGCTATGAAGGTGTTATGTTGAGGCTTATGGATCAAGAGTGGGATTTGTCCATCCCGATGACGGATAGATATACTCCAGGCCCTCTCGGTGATATCACATTGAAATAGCTTGCAAGCAAGTGATGTGACATGTCGGTAACGAGATCAAACTAGGTATTTGGATACCGATGATCGAATCTCGGACATGTAATATATCGCGAGACAAAGGGATTTAGTTACGACGTTAAAGGTTCACACGATCACAAGAGTCATCGTTGAATATGTGGGAGTTAGTACCGATCTCCAGGTCCTGCTACTGATTATTGATCGGAGAGGGGTCTCGATCATGTCTACATTATTCATGAACCGTAGGGTGACACACTTAAGGGATACCGACACCTTTTGGAGCAAATATGTTTCAGATAAAGATTTAAGAAAGCACTGGAATCATTTCGATGGAAACCGGAATTGTTTTGGGTGAAATTGCAGAAACTGGTTCTGCATGTGATATTGAAATGTTGCAGGGGGTTTTATGTGAATGTTTGTTAATTAATGTAATTGAAAAAATTCTGAATAAAATAAATAAAAGTGTTTTATTTAATGAGAACTTGCATTAAATTTGGTGGAAATTTAATGGAGGTGAGTGGAATTTTGAGTGGGTGGCTAATTATGTGAGTGGGAGCTCCAGCCACATGAATGTGGAAGAGGTGGGGGCCCCTACCTTGGCTGCCGGCCATGGTGAGGGGATACCCCCCTCTCCCTATAAAAGGCCCCCCCACTCCCTCCTCTCATCTTGCACCACCTCCTCGTGAAGGTTCTCTTCTCCCTATAGTTATTCCCCATGGTCTCGGATTAGCGAGATACATGTTCCCGGTGGCTTTATCTGGAAAGGAGTTGCTGCTTCCGCTGCATCGCTGGAGCGAGGAGGCGGAGGTTGTTCGGTGGACCGAACGTGTGTGTGATCACGGATGCACCGCTACTTTGCGGTGCTGGACTTGATGGTGCTGGACCTGATGGTGCTGGACCTGAAGGACTTCATCACCATCTTGAGATCGGCAAGTGTACGACTACATCATCCACGAGTTCCAACTTGTTAACAAAGCTTTGTTGTCTTCGAGGGTAAGTTCTCCATGGATGTATATTCACCCGTTGCTTGTATCTAGTAGATAGATCTTGGCGTATAGTTCCCATCATAGGAAATTTTTTGTTTTCTATGCTGCGAACCCAACAATCCTGGTGAGGGGTTGGGACGGTACTTCTGGTGACTGCTAGATCCATATTGCTGCATCATACGACGATTGCGGTTGTCGTTTGCTTGGTTAATCTTTGTAACACCCTCGGAATCGGCCCTATGCAAGTTTTAGCGAATCCCGCCAAACCCGCATAGAAACGATTCAAAGGTGCCCACCAGGCACTTTCGTGCAGGTGGAAAACGAAGTAATAACATTGCACAACAGTCCTCGATGGGACCCACAGAATAGATATATACAACAACGACTCAAAGAGTCAAGAATACAGATGTAGTATACAAAGATCCAAATCACCTTGAAAATGATAGGGCGTCCGACTACGGACAAGATGCAAATGGGGCTAAGAGCCCTGAAGAATAACCAATGGCGTCCATAACCCCTTGAGCCAAGCCGGAAGGGTAACCCTGCTAACGACGTCGATCTCAAAACCTGCTTAAACAAAGGGGTGCCGACAAAGGGCAAAGGAAAAAGAGAGAGCGGTCAGTACTGAGGCCAGTACACGGCGAGGATAGAATTCGGCGGTCCTCGCCTACATAGGTATGGTGGACTGAAGCGGCAGCGCAGCATGCACTAACAACCTATAGAGACTCGATACAAAAAAGCGGCTATCAGAGAGGGGTAAGAAAGACCTATTCGGAACCAACTTGTTACTACCACCAAACATACCCATCCTGGTGTTCCCCCTCGAGACCAAACGAGGAAGTCAACCGAGGAACTCACACCGTTGGCAGTTTTATTTATTCAGTTATCGTTGCATCAATTACTAGTCAGGTATAGATAGTCATCCTGATATAATAAGCAGTGGGCACTTTTAGTTGACCATTCCATTGTAGTTGCAACACTTACTAGTCAGATACGATTAGCATGAGATATCCCAAACCCAGCAGTTGTTGGTACTTTTATTTAGCCATTCCGTTGCAGTGAAGCTGATTACTAGTCATATCGGATACAAGTCAAATTATAGCAGTAAACTTTAGTTATAGTTATCTATGATCGAGAACTGTGCTCCAAGTCGTCCATAACCGCGGAGATGGTCGAGGTCGTACTAGGTAGTGACGCAGAGGAGGCTCAGGCCGCGCAGCTGCAGAGGCCGAACAGGAGGGTCGCCGGGGTGCTCGAGCGGCGGCGGCGGCCGGGAGGCGGGACCGGCGAGGCGGGGAAAACCGAGCTCTGCAGGACGAGGCGGTGGCGACGCTCACGAGGAGCCTCTGCAGCGGGGATCGGCGCCAGATCTTGGGGAGGAGAAGCCCTGGCGGAGGCCGGCGGGTCGCGCACTGCTGTGTGGCACAGGGCGACACGAGGTGGCTCGAGACCACGGGGTCCGCTGGCGGCGGGGGCGCGGTCGCGGGAGGAGGACGCCGACGAGGGACTCGAGGTCACAGAGGATCCTGGCAAGGTCGGTCCCGAGGTGGACCGCGGCGGTGCGGTGGCCGGCTCCGGGCTGGAGAAGGCGGCGCTGGCTCGGGGGGGGAAGGTGCGCCTGGGCGGCGACGGAGCCTGGTACGGGGCAGAGGTAGGTGATGGCGGGGCGCGGGTCGAGCGGAGAGAGGAGAAGGGGGGTACCGTCGGGCAGAGAGGAGCCTCAGTGAAGCGTCCGCAGGCAGGAGAGGTTGCAGAGGAGGTTGGAGACGGGGAGGGAGCGGGGTGCGCCGCGTGGTGGGGCCAGGGGCGTCTCACGGGGTGGGGATCGGGCTGGTGGTGGGGCCAGAGGGAGTGGGTCGGGGGTTGGGGAGGCGCGTGGGATGGGAGTGGGTCCAGGGCAGGCGCACGCGGGCCGAGGCTGTCGGTGGGGCGGCGCGCCCAGGTGGGGTGGACCGCGGCCGGATGAGCGGGAAAAAGAGGTGGGGCCAGGGAAGGGCATTGGCCAGGGTACGGTGATTGTGTGCGTTTTTCTGCTAGCTGTGTGCAGTGTGTGTGAGTGCGTGTGTGGTGGAGGGGCAGGTGGCAGCGGGTGATTGGTGGGGTTTGGTCCAGGGGTGATGTGGCGTGATAGGATAGGTTGGGGTGAGGTGGAGGGAACTGGGTAGGACTAGAGTGGGTAGAGTATTTGGTAGCAAAGGGGTTTGGGGATAGACAGGGTAGGGTTTTAATTTGGAGGTGGCCGGCTAGGCTTTCGGGCCTGGCTGGCTGCCTCCCCAAAATAATTTTAAATATTTTATTATTTAAAACGGGGCTTTTGAAATCCGTTGGCAGACAAAACAAAATATTCCGGAGACCCGGATTTTGGATTTTGAAATAAAGGCGAGGCATTTAGAAAACAAAAATATGTTTTTCGAAAATAGTTTCAGACAAACAAATGCATGATAATGACGATGCTCAAATGCAATGTGGCATGATGACATGAGCATGCGGTCATGATGATGCAAAGCACAAAAACAACGCGATTTTCTAGTAGTGGTTTTTTTTTTGCGGGGCGCCACAATTCGACACCACTAACAATGGATCTCGCCCTCGAGATCCGCCTCATAGTACCGGAAAGAAGGTCGGTGATCTGCATCTTCTCGCTTCGTGTAGATCTTCGCGACACCACTAACAAGAGGTCGTTATCCGTGATCGTCGAGAGAACACTCCGGGAAACAAAGGCGAAGGTAGAGGTATCAACCATCCAATCCACCTCTAACTTCGATAGAAAGAGAGAATCGATGCATTCTCATTCACTTCAATGTACACAAGCGAATAGAGTGAGTAGTCGGCATGGGGGCCAATCCATCACGCACCCAAACTATTACTCGCTAATCGGTGAAAAGCGTGCAACCATTCTCAAATCGGTGAAGATCTTGACAATCGAGGTTCGAAACAAAGGAGTGATGCAGACTGCGCCGGATCTGGCGTAGATGATGTAAATCACGTCGGAAAACACGGAAAGCACGAGAAGGAACAAAGAGAAGTCCACGGGACGAAGGATTCCTCGAGATAGCATGAAGACGGATGTAGCAACACCGTTACCAAAGGAGGAAGCGAAACCACGAAGGTGCGATGGAACCCAACCACGAAATCCTGGACTCGAAGAGAGAGAAGAGAGCGGATTCAAAACACGCAGAGGTGAGAGGAGAGCAGCGAGAGGGTAAGGAGTAAAATCAGACCTAATCAGAACTATCCAACCGATTTTTCAAAAATAGTTTTGACACTCTACTGCGGCCGTTAGCTAGGTTATCCTACAGGCTGGACTTGTGGGGTATCGCAACTGCTGAGCTCTGATACCACTCTGTAACACCCTCGGAATCAGCCCTATGCAAGTTTTAGCGAATCCCGCCAAACCCGCATAGAAACGATTCAAAGGTGCCCACCAGGCACTTTCGTGCAGGTGGAAAATGAAGTAATAACATTGCACAACAGTCCTCGATGGGACCCACAGAACAGATATATACAACAGCGACTCAAAGAGTCAAGAATACAGATGTAGTATACAAAGATCCAAATCACCTTGAAAATGATAGGGCGTCCGACTACGGACAAGATGCAAATGGGGCTAAGAGCCCTGAAGAATAACCAATGGCGTCCATAACCCTGCCCAGGCCAAGCCGGAAGGGTAACCCTGCTAACGACGTCGATCTCAAAACCTGCTTAAACAAAGGGGTGCCGACAAAGGGCAAAGGAAAAAGAGAGAGCGGTCAAGATCGAGGCCGATGCAGCGAGGCTAGAATTCGGCGGTCCTTGCCTACATAGGTATGGTGGACTGAAGCGGCAGCGCAGCATGCACTAACAACCTATAGAGACTCGATACAAAAAAGCGGCTATCAGAGAGGGGTAAGAAAGACCTATTCGGAACCAACTTGTTACTACCACCAAACATACCCATCCTGGTGTTCCCCCTCGAGACCAAACGAGGAAGTCAACCGAGGAACTCACACCGTTGGCAGTTTTATTTATTCAGTTATCGTTGCATCAATTACTAGTCAGGTATAGATAGTCATCCTGATATAATAAGCAGTGGGCACTTTTAGTTGACCATTCCATTGTAGTTGCAACACTTACTAGTCAGATACGATTAGCATGAGATATCCCAAACCCAGCAGTTGTTGGTACTTTTATTTAGCCATTCCGTTGCAGTGAAGCTGATTACTAGTCATATCGGATACAAGTCAAATTATAGCAGTAAACTTTAGTTATAGTTATCTATGATCGAGAACTGTGCTCCAAGTCGTCCATAACCGCGGACACGGCTTTTCGAAAAGATTTAACCCTGCAGGGGTGCACCAAAGTATCCACACGCACTTCGACCCTTTTGCGGATCAGTTAACATACACCCATCGGTATGTCGGCGGGGCCTAAGTCATGACGTTTCCCAGATCCAAAGCAAGTACATGGGGGCCACCCCACTAAGCTACCCGCAACGAAGTCGGCCGGTCTCCGAGACGGACTCAGGGTTTGCGCCAGTGGCTGTAAACGACTGGGAACCCGAAAATGTGACTGGGCTTGTCGATACTGCGAAAACTCACTTCCCTAAACAAAGACAGCAAAGACCTCGCACAATTTTAAATAAAGCAGTAAAGCATGGCATAAGTATAGGATAGTAATAAAACCCCAAACTACTTTGTGGCCCCCAGTACAATACTTCGAAATCAGGTACTAATCGATGGGGGTGCCCACACACCCCACCTGTGGTTAGCGCGCTCGATCTCGGAACAGGTGTCAAGAACTCGGGGTCCTACGGGACACCAGTGAGCGGTTAGAAACCAAATATTGTCTATTACCCACCGGTGCCTCTGCATTTACCTACTTTCAATATTAGTTATTAAACAATAATTAAAGCCAAGATCATCTCCAACTTTAAACATGCGGCAAATACTCCAACAACTGTGGTACTGGACGACACGCAACAGCACTTGAGCAAGCGACTACGACACGCAAGTCCAACTATCTACCAAACAACAGGTAATAGGATGTGTCCAAGGCAATATAAGGCTGCAAGGGATATCACGGGTACGAAAACTAGAGCATCGCAACACAGATATCAATAGAACAACAGGAGGAAATAAAGACTAGAAATGTAAAATAGGTAGAAAGGGGGAGATGCTCGCCTGAAAACATTGCTGAAGGTTCAACCGAAGATCGGGTCGACACTCGCATCAACTCAACGGCCTTATCCGTGAAGAACCAAAACACTAGAATAAACACCGGATGCACTATTTAATACTACGGCAAAAGATCGGGCATGATGCATGTATGATGTATGACATGGCAAGATGCGATGCAACTAGGCAATATTATCGGAACCGGGGTCCCGGCAAATATTTAGTGGTTCAAGTTGTTTACCTACCCCGCAAATTAAATGTTGTCTTAACATGGCAAAACATATCACCGGTTCGCTACACAAAATTAAATGGAGCCAATATATGACTAGAATAGCCGTCATATAGTCTCCATATGTAATTATTAGATGAATCGACATAATGTTCCCAAACCACATGATGAGATGCAAGCATGAATAATTAAATATGCAGCAGGATATATTATATTATAAAAATAGAGGTCACAGATAGGGGTCACACATCGAAAGGCGATCTTGGGGTTCCGAGGGTTCGGGGATCGGTCTCAGGGTTCGACGGGAGAACGGCTCGACAAGATCGGTCTCGGACAACGGAAGTCGATCTTGTCGCATCCGAGAAGAAGAACTTGGTTGGCGTCGGGGGCACATCGGATCCGCCCTGGTCGGTGCCGATCTTGTCGCATCCGAGAAGAAGAACTTGGTTGGCGTCGGGGGCACATCGGATCCGCCCTGGTCGGTGCCGATCTTGTCGTCACGAAGATCTTGTCGGGTCCTCGTATCGAGTCGGTCTTGGCGTTCGGGAAGAAGAACTTGGCGTGCGACGTCGGCGTCCTTGGCGTCCGGGTTCTCAAGCATCGCATCCGGGAAGGAGTACTTGTCGCACCGGGGTCTCGGTGTCCTCGGATCCGTTTGAAGATCTTGGCGTTTGGTGGGATCGGTCTTCGGGTTCTAGTAAGGAGTTCTTGGTGCTCCGTGAGGTAGATCTTGTCGGTTCCACCCCCAAAGACCTTGTGGTTCCGAGACGGAGATCTCCGGGTTCGGTTCGCGGTTCCTCGTCGACGGCTCGGGGTCATGGTACCCGGAAGGAGATCTTGGCAATATAGCGATGGGGTTTTCCACAGAAGATGCTTCAGAGGCCGGATCGGCCAACGCTCATCTTGGCACCAACATGTCCTGGGTGGAACTTGTACCCGACATGACACAACAGAAACGATTGGCCGAGCACATCCATCACCAACGGTACACACCAAGACACGCGCAGCCTCAACAGAGAACACAGACGACCGGAGATGGTCGAGGTCGTACTAGGCAGTGACGCAGAGGAGGCTCAGGCCGCGCAGCTGCAGAGGCCGAACAGGAGGGTCGCCGGGGTGCTCGGGCGGCGGCGGCGGTCGGGAGGCGGGACCGGCGAGGCGGGGAAGTCTGAGCTTCGCAGGACGAGGCGGTGGCGACGCTCGCGAGGAGCCTCTGCAGCGGGGGTCGGCGCCAGATCTTGGGGAGGAGAAACCCTGGCGGAGGCCGGCGGGTCACGCGCTGCTGTGTGGCACAGGGCGACATGAGGTGGCTCGAGACCACGGGGTCCGCTGGCGGCGGGCATGTGTCGCTGGAGGAGGAGCCCGGCGAGGACTCGAGGTCGCAGAGGATCCTGGCGAGGTCGGTCCCGAGGTGGACTGGATGCGGTGGCGGCTGCCCGGCTGGAGAAGGCGCGCGCTGGGGGAAGGTCGCTGGGCGGCGACGGAGCCTGGTACGGGGCAGAGGGAGGTGATGGCGGGGTGCGGGTCGAGCGGAGAGAGGAGAAGGGGGTGTCGTCGGGCGGAGAGGAGCCTCCAGCGGTGGCGGCTGCTGGCAGCAGAGGGGGCTTCGGCGTCGCGGATCGACGAGGCTGCTGCAGGGAGAGGTTGCAGAGGAGGTTGGAGACGGGGAGGGAGCAGGGTGCGCCGCGTGGTGGGGCCAGGGGCGTCTCACGGGGTGGGGATCGGGCTAGTGGTGGGGCCAGAGGGAGTGGGTCGGGGGTTGGGGAGGCGGGTGGGATGGGAGTGGGTCCAGGGCAAGCGCGCGCGGGCCGAGGCTGTCGGTGGGGCGGCGCGCCCAGGTGGGGTGGACTGTGGCTGGATGAGCGGGAAAAAGAGGTGGGGCCAGGGAAGGGCGTTGGCCAGGGTGCGGTGATTGTGTGCGTTTTTCTGCTAGTTGTGTGCAGTGTGTGTGAGTGCGTGTGTGGTGGAGGGGCAGGTGGCAGCGGGTGATTGGTGGGGTTTGGTCCAGGGGTGATGTGGCGTGATAGGATAGGTTGGGGTGAGGTGGAGGGAACTGGGTAGGACTAGAGTGGGTAGAGTATTTGGTAGCAAAGGGGTTTGGGATGACAGTAGGGGTTTTAATTTGGAGGTGGCCGGCTAGGCTTTCGGGCCTGGCTGGCTGCCTCCCCAAAATAATTTTAAATATTTTATTATTTAAAACGGGGCTTTTGAAATCCGTTGGCAGACAAAACAAAATATTCCGGAGACCCGGATTTTGGATTTTGAAATAAAGGCGGGTCATTTAGAAAACAAAAATATGTTTTTCGAAAATAGTTTCAGACAAACAAATGCATGATAATGACGATGCTCAAATGCAATGTGGCATGATGACATGAGCATGCGGTCATGATGATGCAAAGCACAAAAACAACGCGATTTTCTAGTAGTGGTTTTTTTTTGCGGGGCGCCACAATTCGACACCACTAACAATGGATCTCGCCCTCGAGATCCGCCTCATGGTACCGGAAAGAAGGTCGGTGATCTGCATCTTCTCGCTTCGTGTAGATCTTCGCGACACCACTAACAAGAGGTCGTTATCCGTGATCGTCGAGAGAACACTCCGGGAAACAAAGGTGAAGGTAGAGGTATCAACCATCCAATCCACCTCTAACTTCGATAGAAAGAGAGAATCGATGCATTCTCATTCACTTCAATGTACACAAGCGAATAGAGTGAGTAGTCGGCATGGGGGCCAATCCATCACGCACCCAAACTATTACTCTGCACAATCAGTAGAAAAGCGTGCAACCATTCTCGAAATCAGACTGAAGATCTTGACAATCGAGGTTCAGAAACAAAGGAGTGATGCAGACTCTGCATCGGATCTGGCGTAGATGATGTCGTCACGTCGGAAAACACCGGAAAGCACGAGAAGGAACAAAGAGAAGTCCACCAGACGAAGGATTCCTCAGATAGCATGAAGACCAGATGTAGCAACACCGTTACCAAAGGAGGAAGCGAAACCCTGAAGGTACGATGGAACCCAACCACGAGAAATCCTGGACTCGAAGAGAGAGAAGAGAGCGGATTCAAAACACGCAGAGGTGAGAGGAGAGCAGCAGAGGGGTAAGGAGTAAAATCAGACCTAATCAGAACTATCCAACCGATTTTTCAAAAATAGTTTTGACACTCTACTGCGGCCGTTAGCTAGGTTATCCTACAGGCTGGACTTGTGGGGTATCGCAACTGCTGAGCTCTGATACCACTCTGTAACACCCTCGGAATCGGCCCTATGCAAGTTTTAGCGAATCCTGCCAAACCCGCATAGAAACGATTCAAAGGTGCCCACCAGGCACTTTCGTGCAGGTGGAAAACAAAGTAATAACATTGCACAACAGTCCTCGATGGGACCCACAGAACAGATATATACAACAGCGACTCAAAGAGTCAAGAATACAGATGTAGTATACAAAGATCCAAATCACCTTGAAAATGATAGGGCGTCCGACTACGGACAAGATGCAAATGGGGCTAAGAGCCCTGAAGAATAACCAATGGCGTCCATAACCCTGCCCAGGCCAAGCCGGAAGGGTAACCCTGCTAACGACGTCGATCTCAAAACCTGCTTAAACAAAGGGGTGCCGACAAAGGGCAAAGGAAAAAGAGAGAGCGGTCAGTACTGAGGCCAGTACACGGCGAGGCTAGAATTCGGCGGTCCTCGCCTACATAGGTATGGTGGACTGAAGCGGCAGCGCAGCATGCACTAACAACCTATAGAGACTCGATACAAAAAGCGGCTATCAGAGAGGGGTAAGAAAGACCTATTCGGAACCAACCTGTTACTACCACCAAACATACCCATCCTGGTGTTCCCCCTCGAGACCAAACGAGGAAGTCAACCGAGGAACTCACACCGTTGGCAGTTTTATTTATTCAGTTATCGTTGCATCAATTACTAGTCAGGTATAGATAGTCATCCTGATATAATAAGCAGTGGGCACTTTTAGTTGACCATTCCATTGTAGTTGCAACACTTACTAGTCAGATACGATTAGCATGAGATATCCCAAACCCAGCAGTTGTTGGTACTTTTATTTAGCCATTCCGTTGCAGTGAAGCTGATTACTAGTCATATCGGATACAAGTCAAATTATAGCAGTAAACTTTAGTTATAGTTATCTATGATCGAGAACTGTGCTCCAAGTCGTCCATAACCGCGGACACGGCTTTTCGAAAAGATTTAACCCTGCAGGGGTGCACCAAAGTATCCACACGCACTTCGACCCTTTTTGCCAGATCAGTTAACATACACCCATCGGTATGTCGGCGGGGCCTAAGTCATGACGTTTCCCAGATCCAAAGCAAGTACATGGGGGCCACCCCACTAAGCTACCATAACAAAGTCGGCCGGTCTCCGAGACGGACTCTGGGTTTGCGTCAGTGGCTGTAAACGACTGGGAACCCGAAAATGTGACTGGGCTTGTCGATACCGCGAAAACACTCCGCTTCCCTAAACAGTACAGGTGCAGTACCTCGCACAATTTTAAATAAAGCAGTAAAGCATGGCATAAGTATAGGATAGTAATAAAACCCCAAACTACTTTGTGGCCCCCAGTACAATACTTCGAAATCAGGTACTAATCGATGGGGGTGCCCACACACCCCACCTGTGGTTAGCGCGCTCGATCTCGGAACAGGTGTCAAGAACTCGGGGTCCTACGGGACACCAGTGAGCGGTTAGAAACCAAATATTGTCTATTACCCACCGGTGCCTCTGCATTTACCTACTTTCAATATTAGTTATTAAACAATAATTAAAGCCAAGATCATCTCCAACTTTAAACATGCGGCAAATACTCCAACAACTGTGGTACTGGACGACACGCAACAGCACTTGAGCAAGCGACTACGACACGCAAGTCCAACTATCTACCAAACAACAGGTAATAGGATGTGTCCAAGGCAATATAAGGCTGCAAGGGATATCACGGGTACGAAAACTAGAGCATCGCAACACAGATAGCAATAGAACAACAGGAGGAAATAAAGACTATAAATGTAAAATAGGTAGAAAGGGGGAGATGCTCGCCTGAAAACATTGCTGAAGGTTCAAACGAAGATCGGGTCGACACTCGCATCAACTCAACGGCCTTATCCACGAAGAACCAAAACACTAGAATAAACACCGGATGCACTATTTAATACTACGGCAAAATATCGGGCATGATGCATGTATGATGTATGACATGGCAAGATGCGATGCAACTAGGCAATATTATCGGAACCGGGGTCCCGGCAAATATTTAGTGGTTCAAGTTGTTTACCTACCCCGCAAATTAAATGTTGTCTTAACATGGCAAAACATATCACCGGTTCGCTACACAAAATTAAATGGAGCCAATATATGACTAGAATAGCCGTCATATAGTCTCCATATGTAATTATTAGATGAATCGACATAATGTTCCCAAACCACATGATGAGATGCAAGCATGAATAATTAAATATGCAGCAGGATATATTATATTATAAAAATAGAGGTCTCGGATAGGGGTCACACATCGAAAGGCGATCTTGGGGTTCCGAGGGTTCGGGGATCGGTCTCAGGGTTCAACGGGAGAACGGCTCGACAAGATCGGTCTCGGACAACGTAAGTCGATCTTGTCGCATCCGAGAAGAAGAACTTGGTTGGCGTCGGGGGCACATCGGATCCGCCCTGGTCGGTGCCGATCTTGTCGCATCCGAGAAGAAGAACTTGGTTGGCGTCGGGGGCACATCGGATCCGCCCTGGTCGGTGCCGATCTTGTCGTCACAAGATCTTGTCGGGTCCTCGTATCGAGTCGGTCTTGGCGTTCGGGAAGAAGAACTTGGCGTGCGACGTCGGCGTCCTTAGCGTCCGGGTTCTCAAGCATCGCATCCGGGAAGGAGTACTTGTCGCACCGGGGTCTCGGTGTCCTCGGATCCGTTTGAAGATCTTGGCGTTTGGTGGGATCGGTCTTCGGGTTCTAGTAAGGAGTTCTTGGTCCAATATTCCGGAGACCCGGATTTTTGATTTTGAAATAAAGGCGGGGTATTTAGAAAACAAAAATATGTTTTTCGAAAATAGTTTCAGACAAACAAATGCATGATAATGACGATGCTCAAATGCAATGTGGCATGATGACATGAGCATGCGGTCATGATGATGCAAAGCACAAAAACAACGCGATTTTCTAGTAGTGGTTTTTTTTTTGCGGGGTGCCACAATCTTCCCATCCATCTGAATGGCAGAGTCGACTAGCTCTTCGAGATCCTCGAAACGGATGTTGATGAGGATAGTCTGCATCTCATCATGCAGTCTGTTCAGGAATCTCTCCTTCTTTTTGGCTTCTGTGTTGATCTCATCAGGTGCATATCTGGCAAGTGACAGGAATCTGTCATGGTACTCCACCACAGTCATTCTGCCCTGCTTCAACTCTCTTAATTCATCCCTCATTCTGGTGACTAGACCTTGCGGCACGTGGGTGCGGCTGAACTTGATCTTGAAGGCTTCCCATGTCATCACTTGACCATGGTTAATCAGGCGGATGTTGTTCCACCATACTCTTGCATCTCCTGCCAAGTAGTGGGTGGCAAAGAGAACTTTCTCGTTGTCATCAACTCTGGCTACTTCTAGATTGTTCTCCATTGTCTGCAACCAGTCATCTGCATCTAATGGGTTCTCTGAAGTGCTAAAGATTGGGGGATTGGTATTCTAGAAGTTCTTCAGCTTGGATCCTTGATGATCCTGATTTCCATGCCCTTGGTTGTTGAGAGCCATCTGGGCGATCTGTTGCAGTGTTCCTAGATTAGCTTGGCGCTCTGCGCTGCTTGCTTCTCTGTCTGCAATGAGATTCTGCAAGATCTGCAGCATTGGGTATTGTGACGAGCTAGTCCCTCCTTAGTTTCCACGAGTCATCTAAAGATTGAGGTAGATAAAGGGGTAAGAGGGAAAGTTATAAGGTTCATGGTTTTGGTTTCAAGACTAAAACTTTGAGTTTGACTCAGGTTTTGTAACTAACTTCATTTCATTCTTGCAAACAAGCACATGGTACAAACACACACCACAACAACAAAGGAAAATAGATGGTTTAAAGAACCATTCTGCAAGCTATGATACAGTGGGACCGATACATCTCATGCTACGACAGTGCTCTAGTGCATCTATTCATCGTCGATGAAGTTGGAGTCCTCATCGTCAGTGTAGAAGTCCACCGCATCCTCCTCCAGGAAGTCATCATCATTCCTGAGGTAAGAATCCATGTCTCCCTAGATGTCTTCACCCTCCTATTCTTCCTCCTTTGCTGCAAGATGGGCTTCTTGCTCCTTGACGGTCTTCTCGAGGTCGGCCACCTTCTTGCGAACACGGGCGATGGTGCGATCCTTCTTTTCACGCTGGAGGCGAAGAGACTAATGATCCTTGACTAGCAGTGAGAAAGTCAGGGCCTTCTGGGCGGCAATGGCATGGTTGTGGTTAGCGAACTCCCTGGCATTGTCCAATTCCTTCTAGCGATCGTACAACAGGAAGTCAAGGTTCTCCACTTGACGCTTCAGCTCTGGGTGGCTTGGCATCTCCATTGGCATTCCCATGAAGTCACGTCTTGCATAGTGAGCAAAACGGGTTCCCTAGAGTTGGTTGACACTAAGGGCACATAGACGTGCGAGAGCTTCATGCATTGCCCTGGCTAATCCATCTAACCAGTTGTTCTCTCTCACGGAGAACTGGATTCTCCCGGACGTTGGTGCTTCGATGCTTCCTCTAAGATCAGCGGTGACTAGCCACTATAAATCTCCTCCTGGGGGTCCTGGAAGTTGAGCTCCAAGAAACTCCGGATGCGGGCGTCCCAATAACTTTGATAGTGAATCTAGATCCCTCTCGAAGATCAGCTGACCTCTGTTTCCCAATTGGTAGAACTTGCTGAACTGAGTCTTCATCTACAAGAACTAAGGATGAGGAAATTAGTGAAGTGATCAAGTGTGTCAAATTTTAAGTAGTAATGTAAGAATTTGAGGAACATGAATTTTTGAGAAAGAATGAATTCCCAAGGATAAGAGAGGAAATAGTTTTTCATAAATACTCACTTTGGTTTTGAAACTAAGTTTTTTTTCGGACGTCCATTCTAACTAGGGTCTCCTATAGTCAGGATGGCTCTGATACCAACTTGTCAACACCCGGATTTTTAATCCCAGATGCCTGTAATGTCATACATCGCAATCCCATGATTACCATTTTTGCGAGACATAATAGATTGGATATCACAATACATCATCCATTACAAACCATAAATAAGGTCTTACACAAATAAGGATCTCATGATCCAGTCTTAATACAACAAGTAGCGGAATAAAATAGTAAGCGTAGCGGGGGGTCCATCTTCAGGGGCACAGGCAATACTGACGAAGGCAGATACTCCTAGTTATCATAGCCGTCCTACTGGCCATCATCTTGGTAGTCTCCTTCATAGTCTGTCCATGAGAATAGCCAGGGACAAAAGCCATGAGTACTCTTTAAGTACTCGCAAACTACCACTAACAAGTAGTATAGTTCTAATGTAAAGTGCTAACTCTAAGTTTAACTATAAAGTTGAGTTTGAAACCTAAGCTGAGTTTAGAAACAAAGAAAGATAAAATGAAGTTCTAGAATCACTTAAGTTGGGAAGCTATTGTCATAGTCACAACCCTGTTGTGGTCAAGTCAAGTATCATCATTCATTTCATAAGTCATTTTGAAAACATCTGACAACGAAACAATATGGCCATCTAATCGTCCATAATCATGACGCGGCTATTCGAATAGTTTGACACTCTACAGAGGTGGTACACTTTCACCACAAGATTCGATACATCTTTCAGGGATAACCTTGAATCATCATACTTAGTATGCAGATAATCAAACATAACCTTTCCTTTACACACCCTAGTATAAGCACCTCTCCTGTGAGCATGGCCTCCCAACCATGACCATCTGTCATCTTGGGCACTGCATAGGTGGACAACATTAAGAGGTAGCCTCAGCTCAAACCTCTCCCGCGAGGGAACTAATACTAATGCATATGAACTTCTGGCTAAGCCTTACCCAATTCAGGTATTATGGTTGTACGGTAAATTTGGAATGGTATCGCATCTGAATCCAACCATCAGTTTTGTAAAAGGGTTAAGGCTCATGCCTAAAAATTTTCATCATCATAAACCATTTATGTTTCTCAACACATGTCAAAACATTTCAATAGAATGACTCATCATTCCAAGGTTTTCATAATTCATTTTCACCAAGTGTTCCCATCTAAAGTGACTCAAGTTTTTATCTACTCTAAACTACTAAGTTAAGAGTGTTCACTAAGGTGGAAAGATGGGATCAATCTCATGCCATAGAATGACTTCTAAAGTTATCTAGATAGGTCAAGTTTTATACTCTTTATGCTACCTTCAAAACAAGTAAAGGACTTTTGTAAAATAAAGGAGTAAAAGCTTAGAAATAAAACTTGGGGTAGGTACATAGTCAAGGTGGTATAACCAAAGCATGCCTAAAGCTTCTTGCTTAATTTCTCTAGCTTGCCAACAATAGCTTGCTAGTATAATACTTGCAAGTGTTAGCTTGCTAATAATAGCTTGCCTTGGTTGGTGTAGTGGTTGAAGTTTTCTTCCTCCTCCTCTTGGTAGAACTCCTCCTCCTCAAAAGCTTGGTCGGTACTATCGTCTATAAATACATACGGAGTACACAATCACCAAACAATACTTAACTAGGAACACATTTGATGATCTATTATCACTAGCATCACAAGGTTTTATTAACTAGTTTCATTCTTTTTATTTAAGAAAAGTAATTTCTACTTATTGAAAATAACTAAGATTTAATATTCACCACTTAAAATATGGGATCATGTGGACACATGTCATCACCACATATTCTAACATGTGGGAATGTGATTTAAGGGTTGGATCATATTTATTTAAGTTTAAGTTTATTATTTAATGATTTAAAGTGACTAGAAATGCCTATATAGCATTATTTTGGTACTAGTCCAAAGTCACTACATGTAAACCTTAATATTATTACATATTCAGATAGGAATGGTTAAATGTGATTTTTGAGAGTTGGAATCAACTCAAAATCTATCATGGTTGATTTTATAAAAATGTTTGAATGTGCAAAAGCTTTTGTCTTGTTATTTTTACTAGGAGAGATCTCTAATTCTAATTTAAATTAATCCAACGGGCTTGGATAGATCTTTTCAGTAGCTTTCTAACAAAATTGGAATCACTCCATTTAGATTTGTAAATCTCTCTGAATTGATTTTTAAACTAAGGGACAGAACTAGGTTCAAACTAAATTAGAAAATCTAGATTTGAATTAAATGGGTCGCGCAGGAACGAAAACAGGCCAGCCCAGTGGCACTCCGTGGCACAGCGAACGGCTGATAGGGGGGTCCACTGGTCAGCGGCTATTTACACGCGAAGTGGTATGGGGCGATGTGGGCCGTTAGATTAGAACTAGGATCTATGGCTGGGGCTCGTCATCGACGACGGACAGGTCGCCGACGAGTTCTAACCCTAGCGGCTCAGTGGGGGTGCTCAGGGGGCATACCAGGGCTCCAGCTACGACGACGAGGCAGGCAAACAAACTGGTGGACGACGGCAAACTCAGGGATGGTTGCGGCAGCTCCTGGGGTGGACGAAATCGACGGCGCCTTCTCCTCCTCTGCAGTGTGCTTCTCTGGCCAAATTCCAGCGAACAAGTGCTCGAGCTGCTCCGGCTAGAGGTGGGGAAGGACCAGTGAGGAGAGGGGAGTGGAATGGTGTGAGTGGTTTGTGCTGGGGTGGCCTCTATTTATAGCTTGACGAGGCGACCGAAAGGGATGGGCTGGTGACTCCGGCGAGGGCTGCACAGCGTGCTAGCGGTGTGGCTTGAGGTAGGGGACGGTGTCCTGCCTCCTGGCAGTGCTCTACGGTGTAAATGCATGGCTAGGGGCGGTGGCGTTTGGTCGGGAGCATCCCGCGCTCTCGGAGACAGAGGCGGTGCTCGACACGGCACATGGCGACTGTGGGTCGCGCGGCGGTGCACGGCCATGTCTGGCGGGTTGCTAGGGTCGAGGCGGAGCGGCACGCGCGGGATTTGGTTGAGGCGCGGTCTGTGGCGTGCTGGCGGCGAGGGTGCTCTGGCGTGCTCTGGCTGCACGCAGAGACTTGGTACGCGGCGGTTCCTTGGTGGTCCAGGGGCTAGCAGTGAGCATGGGGTGGACCGTGGGCGGCGGTAGGGTGGCGCCTAGCTTCCTGGAGCGGCGGAGAGGGGCTGGCGGTCTGCTTCTGCGTTGGCAACATTGGCCGGCGAGCATGGCGTCGGGGCTGCGTTGCACTCGCGCCAGGGGCTAAAACTAGGGTGGGTTTTAGTCTGGTTGGGCTCAGGGGAGGCAAGAGTGACCAATGCAAACCAATTGGCTCGACAAGAAATGATCAAAACAGTAATAGTTAGGCCAAAGTTGATTCTGTCTGCCAAGTGTTCGACACAATGGCCACAAGAGAAAAATATTTGAATTTTTGGCTGAATTTTGGTGGAGTGGTTGATCACATGCTTGATCTTCTAGGTGTGCTTGGGTTTTGAAAATGGAGCTCATTTGAGTGGTTTTTGAATAAGTGTGATCTTCCCATATGAACTACATTCAATTTTCAAATGCCATTTAAAATTAGTGTTTGAAAGTTTTTGGCAGATCACAAATGGGCCTTGGTACATCATTACATATACTAGCAAGGGGTGCAAAGATCCACATTTGTCTCTGTTAAGAATTGAGTCCTAGGAATAGCCAAAGTAGGCATGTTGATTAAAATGGCACAAATGACCATTCTCTTCTTTTATTCATTTTGATTTGTTTTTCTTTGGGATTTGTTTGGGAATGATTTAGATGATGTTTATTTCACCTAAGAATCATTTTACAAGCAATGGATCACTTAATCATGGCAATTCAAAACAACTCCTATTTAAATGCACACACATATGGATGCTTTAATAATTTTAGTTGGAAAAGTTTTTGTTAACCCTAATTTAGATGACTTGGAGCTTGATAGCCTTGGATTAAAGTTTTGGGATGTTACAAACCTTCCCCCCTTAAACAAAATCTCGTCCCGAGATTTACAAAAGAAAACTAGGAACTAAAGAGATCTAGGAACTCTGTCCTAATGTAATCTTCTCGCTCCCAGGTGGCTTCCTCTTTGGTATGGTTGCTCCATTGAATCTTGAGGAACTTGATACTCCTGGTTCTGGTGGTTCTGTAAGCTTCTTCTAGGATATGGATGGGTACTTCACGATACGTCAGGTCATTGTTGATCTCAACAGCTCTGTGATCGATGTTCTTGAAAACTTCAGTCTTCGCTGGCACTTCCAGACATTTGCGAAGTCACGAAATATGGAACACATTATGGATGGCTGACATCTCTTCGGGCAGTTCCAGTTGATACGATACTTCTCCTCGATGATTCAGAATCTTGAAGGGTCTGATATATCTGGGGGCTAACTTTCCTTTCAAACTAAAGCGTTGCGTTCCCTTCGATGGCGAAACCTTGAGATATACAAAATCTGCGATATTGAAAGTCAGGTCTCTCCTTCTCTTGTCAGCATAACTCTTCTGTCTGGATTGGGTGGTCTTGAGGTGCTCACGGACTTTGTGAACTTTCTCTTCGGCTTCTCGAAGAATGCCGGGTCCAAAGATCTGACTCTCTCCTACTTGCGACCAATTCAAAGGGGTGCGGAACTTTCTTCCATATAGGAACTCAAATGGTGCCATCTGCAAACTAGCTTGATAACTGTTCTTATATGAGAATTCTGCGAAAGTCAAGCAGTCTTCCCATTTTGATCCATACTCTAACACACAAGCTCTTAACATATCTTCTAGGATCTGGTTGACTCTCTCAGTCTGTCCATCAATTTGCGGGTGATACGCAATGCTGAAATTCAACTTGGTTCCCAATCCTTCCTGGACTTTCTGCCAAAATCTCGAGGTAAACTGGGTTCCTTGATCTGATACTATGGTCTTGGGGGATCCATGGAGACTAGCAATCTTAGCAATGTATAGCTCTGCTAGCTTCACACTTTGGTAGGTTGTCTTGACAGGTATGAAGTGAGCTACCTTGGATAGTCTATCAACTATGACCCAGATTGAGTCATTTCCTCTACTGGAAGTAGGTAAACCGGTGATCAAGTCCATTCCGATGGAATCCCATTTCCATTCCGGAATCTGCAATGGTTGCAACAGTCCTACGGGTCTTTGATGCTCTGCTTTGACTCTTTGACAGATGTCATACTTGGCGATGTAGCTTCCATTTTCTCTCTTCATCTTGTGCCACCAAAATTGCTCTTTCAGGTCTTGATACATCTTCGTTCCTCCGGGGTGGATAGAATAAAGTGTATCATGATCTTCCTTCATGATAACTTGCTTTAGCTCTGAATCTGCTGGCACACAGATACGGCCTTTGTACCACAGAACTCCTTCTTCGTCTTCAGTGAATCCAGGTACCTTTCCTGTACCAATATGGCGTTTGATTCCGTTGATACTTTCATTTCCCTTCTAGGCTTCCTTGATTTGACTAATCAATGTGGGTTGAAGTTCAATGCTAGCTAAAAATCCTTTGCTGACTAGCTCAGTCCTAAACTGCTCCAACTCCTCATACAAACTGGGCTGCTTCTCCTTGATCATGGTGTTTACCCTGCAAGGCAATCTGCTAAGAGCATCCGCTACCACGTTGGCTTTGCCGGGGTGATAGTGAATGTCAAGGTCATAATCCTTAATTAACTTTATCCATCTCCTTTGCCTCATATTCAGATCCTTCTGAGTGAAAATATACTTCAAGCTTTTGTGATCTGAGTAAATCTCGCAGCGATTACCCATCAGATAATGACGCCATGTCTTTAATTCCAAAACTACGGCTGCTAATTCAAGATCATGGGTCGGATAGTTTTGCTCATGCTGCTTCAGTTGTCGAGACAGATAAGCAATAACCTTGCCTTCTTGCATTAATACACATCTGAGACCAATCTTGGATGCATCACAATACACATCAAACAGCTTCTTGATATCTGGCATGCTCAATATTGGGGCTGATATCAATCTCTTCTTTAGCTCCTGGAAACTGGCTTCACATTTGTTAGTCCATTCAAAATTCTTGTCCCTCTTTAACAATTGGGTCATGGGTCTGGCGATGCTTGAAAATCCTTCAACGAACTTGCGGTAGTATCCCGCTAATCCGAGGAATGCACGGACTTGGGTTTGAGTGGTTGGGGATTCCTAGCTTCGACATCTCTGATCTTGGCGGGATCAACAAAGACTCCTCCTGCAGACACAATATGTCCTAGGAATCCTACTTCTTTCAGCCAAAACTCACACTTGCTGAACTTGGCATATAACCGATGCTCTCACAGGGTTTCTAGGATGATTCTCAGATGTTACTCATGCTCTTCTTCTGACTTGGAGTAGATAAGGATGTCGTCGATAAACACAACTACAAACTTATCTAGGAAATTCATAAAGAGCTTATTCATGAGATTCATGAAATAAGCAGGGGCATTGGTTAATCCAAAAGACATAACCGTATACTCGTATAAACCATAGAGAGTAGTAAAGGTGGTCTTTGGAATATCCGTTGCATGAATCTTAAGTTGGTGATAACTAGTCCTGATCAATCTTTGAGAATACCTGAGCTCCAGTCAACTGATTAAATAGATCCTCTATCTTTGGCAAGGGGTACTTATTCTTGATGGTGACGTCATTTAACTTTCTGTAATCTATGCACAGACGGTTGCGTCCATCTTTCTTGTCGACGAATAACACGGGTGATCTCCATGGCGATGCGCTTGGTTGAATCAAGCCTGTTGCTAACATGGATCCAACTATTTATTTAGTTCCACTAACTCTAAGGGATTCATGCTATAGGGTCTCTGGGGCAAATCCTTTATGCCTTGACATCCAGTCCATATGCTCTATTGTTACTCCAGAGCTACTGGTCATGGTGATGGATTTCTTAGCACAGTCTATCAATCCTTTATGCCTTGACATCCAGTCCATACCTAGTACTACTTCCAATCCTTTGGTTCCAAGTACAATTAGGTTGGCATAAAAATCTATCCCATGTATTCTGATAGGCACGGCTTTGCAAATTTTTCTAGCTTTTGTAGTTGATCCGGGGATTTGAACTATCATGACATTCTTCAAGTTGGTTGGGTGAATCTTACTAGTGCATGCAAATTCTTCGGTGACAAATGAATGCGATGCTCCCGAATCAAACAATACCCTTGCTAAAACTGAGTTGACAGAAAACATACCCAACACTACATCTGGCGCTTCTTGGGCTTCTTGGCGTTCATGTGGAAGAGACGACCATTGCGGTTGTGAGGGTTCCCTGGGGCAAATCTTCTCCCTGGTTGAACACGACGCTGCTGTTGAGCTGGGGCATTCACATTGGCAGTGGCGGAAGTCTTCTTGGGACACTCATTTGAGTAGTGACCCTTCACTCCACACTCGAAACAGGTGATCTGGGACTTGTCTTTTGCGGCGACAAGTACACAATTGCTGCCAGTTCTGGGTGCAGTGTTGTTGTTGTTGTTGTTCTTGAGAGGGGCACGGTTGAAATTGTTGGTGTTACCTGAGTTGTGATTGTTGTTTCCACCGGACTTCACATTGCCTCCGCTACGGTTGGGGTAGCTTGGGCGAGACATTGGGGGTCGGTTGTTCCTTGGTGCATATCCTTGTTTATGATAAATGTTTATTTTGCATGCTATAATTGTATTAATTTGGAAACGTTAATACATGTGTGTTTAATAAACAAAAGGAAAGTTCCTAGTTATGCCTCTCTTATAAACTAGCTCGTTGATTAACAAGATGATCAAGGTTTCCTGATCATGGACATTGGATGTCGTTAATAACAAGGTCACAACATTGGTGGAATGATGTGATGAACATTCATCCGAAGTATAGCATTATGATCAGAGTCATTATGTTTATATTGCTATAACATCATACGAAGTAAACTTAGTCCTTAGACCATGAGATCGTGTTAATTGCTAACACCATAAGAGTATCTTGATAACATCAAATGTCACACCATAACAGGGTGACTATAAAGGTGGGTTCAGTGCTACGAAGGTGTTATGTTGAGGCTCATGTATCAAGAGTGGGATTTGTCCATCCCGATGACGGATAGATATACTCTGGGCCCTCTCGGTGATATCACATTGAAATAGCTTGCAAGCAAGTGATGTGATCACTAGAATGTTATATCACGGGAACAAGAAAAGAGTGCATGTCGGTAACGAGATCAAACTAGGTATTTGGATACCGATGATCGAATCTCGGACATGTAATATATCGCGAGACAAAGGGATTTAGTTACGATGTTAAAGGTTCACACGATCACAAGAGTCATCGTTGAATATGTGGGAGTTAGTACGGATCTCCAGGTCCCGCTGCTGATTATTGATCAGAGAGGGGTATCGATCATGTCTACATTATTCACGAACCATAGGGTGACACACTTAAGGGATACCGACACCATTTAGAGCAAATATGTTTCAGATAAAGATTTAAGAAAGCGCTGGAATCATTTTGATGGAAACCAGAATTGTTTTGGGTGAAATTGCAGAAACTGGTTCTGCATGTGATATTGAAATGTTGCAGGGGGTTTTATGTGAATGTTTTGTTAATTAATGTAATTGAAAAAATTCTGAATAAAATAAATAAAAGTATTTTATTTAATGAGAACTTGCATTAAATTTGGTGGAAATTTAATGGAGGTGAGTGGAATTTTGAGTGGGTGGCTAATTATGTGAGTGGGAGCTCCACCCACATGAATGTGGAAGAGGTGGGGGCACCTCCCTTGGCCGCCGACCATGGTGAGGGGCTGCCCCCCTCTCCCTATAAAAGGCCCCCACTCCCTGCTCTCATCTTGCACCACCTCCTCGTGAAGGTTCTCTTCTCCCTCTAGTTATTCCCCATGGTCTCGGATTAGCGAGATACATGTTGATGGGTTCGTAGGATGGAAACAAAAAATTTCTACTGCAAGAACGAACAAAACTCAGATCTAATCTAGATAAAAGCCAAGATCTAATCTATTAGACATGTACAATGAGATAGATCTGTACTAACCCTCGTAGAACCGAAAGCGTTACGAGATTAGGTCTCGGGGTTGATGTAGTCGATCACTTGCCGATCTCAAGATCATGTGGACGATCCTTCCGGTGCTGCATTCCGGCAGCGCTTCCGCAGTCGGTCACACGTGCGGAGTCGAAGCAGACCTTCCTCTCCCCGTTCCAGCAAGCAGCGGAGGTAGTAGATCTTCTCCACGGAATCCCAGCAGCACGACGGTGTGGTGGTGGTGGAGTAGAGATTTCTGCAGGGCTTCGCCTAAGCCGGAGCAGAGCGAAGGAGGAGGAGAGAGGCGGCGGCTAGGGTTTGTTATGGGAGAGGTCTAGGGGGTGGCGCCCCCTCCCCTCTATTTCAAGGAGGGAGGCTCCATGGGAGGGGGAGTCCTAGTAGGACTCCCCTCCCTCCTTGGCCGGCGGATTGGGAGGGGGGAGGAATCCTCCTCCCCCATGAATCCGTGTCTTGCCCTACAAAGACTCCTTGATCCTTTCTTGGTTTTCAAGCAAACTCCAAGAAATCTTCTAGAACCTTCCAGAACATTCCGAAACCTTCTAGAATCTCCATACAAACACTCCGGAACATTTCCTAACTTAGAAAATGATCCCCAATATATGAATCTTATTCTCCGGACAATTCCGGATCTCCTCGTGATGTCCCGAATCCAATCCGAGACTCCGAACAACATTCGGTCTCCAACACATATTCCATATCTACTTAAAAACAACTTCGAACCTTAAGTGTGTCACCCTACGGTTCGTGAATATGCAGACATGATGAAGACACCTCTCCGATCAATAACCATCAGCGGGATCTGGAGATCCATAATGGCTCCCACATACTCAACGATGATTTCATGATCGATAGAACCATTAACATACGAAACCAATTCCCTTTGTCACGCGATATTCTACTTATCCGAGGTTTGATCGTCGGTATCTCCATCCCTAGTTCTACCTCGTTACTGATAAGTCCTCTTTACTCGTTCCATGTTATGTCATCCCTTGTGACCTAGTCACATGCTTGCTAGCTAACTAGATGACATTCCACCGAGAGGGCCCAGAGCATATCTATCCGTCATATGGATGGACAAATCCCAATCTTAGTCCATGCGCTTCAACACATACTTTCAGAATACCCAATGACACCTTTATAACCACCCAGTTACGAAGCGGGTTTTTATGTCATCAAAGTACCCATCCGGTGATTGTGATTAACATAACCTCATGGTCGAAGGATTAGGTTACTATGCATTTGAAAGCTTATAGCAATATGAACTTAATGACTTGATCTTATGCTACGCTTACTATGGGTGTGTGTCCATCACATCATTCTCCTAATGATATAACCTTCTTATTAATGACATCCAATGTCCATGATCAGGAAACCATGATCATCATTCAATCAACAAGCTAGTTCCACAAGAGGCTTACTAGGGACACTTTTATGTTTACAAAATACACATGTATCAGTGTTTCCTTATAATACAATTATAGCATGGGATGTAAACATTCATCATAAACACAAAGATATAATAATAACCACTTTTATTATTGCCTCTTGGGCATATCTCCAACAGTCTCCCACTTGCACTAGAGTCAATAATCTAGATTACATGGTAATATACCTAACACCCATGGCGTTCTGGTGTTGGTCATGCTTTGCTCTAGGGAGAGGTTTAGTCAACGGATCTGCCATATTCAGATCAGTGTGTACTTTGCAAATCTTTATGTCACCATCTCGGACATACTCGCGAATAGCATGGAAACGTAGCTTGATGTGCTTCAGCTTGCTATGTGACCTTGGCTCCTGTGCATTAGCTATGGCACCTGTGTTGTCACAGTAGATGGCCATCGGGTCCAACACACTGGGAACCACGCCAAGTTCAGTAATGAACTCCTTCATCCATATGGCTTCTTGTGCAGCCTCCGAAGCAGCTATGTATTCCGATTCAGTTGAATATTTCGCCACAACGCTTTGCTTGGCACTCCTCCAGCTCACTGCAACACCATTCAAAATTAATACGTATCCATACTGTGACTTCGAGTCATCTGGATCGGTGTTCCAACTAGCATCGGTGTAACCGTTTACAACAAGCTGTTCATAACCTCCATAAGAAAGAACCATATCATTAGTTCTATCTCTATAAATCTTGATGCCTAGAATATATGCCGCTTTGCCAAGATCCTTCATTGAAAAACTATTATTCAAATAGGTTTTGACGCTATTAAGAAGTTATATATCATTCCCAATCAACAATATATCATCTACATATAGTACTAGGAATGCTATAGAGCTCCCACTCACTTTCTTGTAAATACAAGCTTCTCCATAAGTTTGTATAAATCCAAAGTTTTTGATTACTTTATCAAAACGTTGATTCCAACTCCGGGATGCTTGCTTCAGCCCATAAATGGAGCGCTGAAGTTTGCATACCTTGTCAGCATCACTAGGATCGACAAAACCCTTGGGTTGTACCATATACAACTCTTCCTCAATGTCACCATTAAGGAACGCCGTTTTGACATCCATCTGCCAAATCTCATAATCGAAATATGCAGCGATTGCTAACAAAATTCTCACAGACTTTAGCTTCGCTACTGGTGAGAAAGTCTCATCGTAGTCAACTCCTTGAATTTGTCGGAACCCTTTCGCGACAAGTCGAGCTTTATAGACGGTAACATTACCATCAGCATCTGTTTTTCTTTTGAAAATCCATTTGTTCTCGACAGCCTTTCGGCCATCCGGTAAGTCCACCAAAGTCCATACTCGGTTTTCGTACATGGATCCCATTTCGGATTTCATGGCTTCTCGCCATTTGTCGGAATCTGGGCTCACCATAGCTTCTTCATACGTCACAGGGTCATCAGTGTTGTCCACCAACATGACGTTCAAGGCGATCATACCAATCAGGTGGTACGAACCCTCGTTGACTGCGAGGTTCATCAAGAACTTGGTTCAAGTTTCATGATCAGCATCATTAGCTTCCTCTCCGGTTGGTGCGGGCACAAAAACATCTTCCGGTGCTTACTCTCAACTCCGAGAGAAGGTTCAATAACCTCGTCGAGTTCTACTTTCCTTCCAAATCACTTCCTTGAGAGAAACTCCTTCTCAAGAAAGGATCCATTCTTGCAACGAAAACTTTGCCTTTGGATCTCGATAGAAGGTATACCCAATTGTTTCTTTAGGGTATCCTATGAAGACGCATTTCTCGCTTTGGGTTCAAGCTTATCAGGTTGTAACTTCTTACATACGCCGCAACCCCAAACTTTAACGAGCGACAACTTAGGTTTCTTACCAAACCACAATTAAATGGTCGTTTCAACGGATTTAGATGGTGCCCTATTTAAAGTGAATGCGGCTGTCTCTAATGCATAGCCCCAAAACGATAGTGGTAAATCTGTAAGAGACATCATAGACCGAACCATATCTAAGAGATTTTGATTACGACGTTCGGACACACCATTACGCTGTGGTGTTCCCGGTGTCAACTGAAAGTATTCCACATTTCTTTAAATGCATGCCAAACTCATAACTCAGATATTCACCTCGCGGTCGAGAATGCGAAACTTAATCTTCTTGTTACGATGATTTTCCACTTCACTTTGAAATTCCTTAAACTTCTCGAAAGTTTCGGACTTATGTTTCATAAAGTAGACATACCCATATCTACTTAAGTCATCTGTGAAAGTGAGAACATAACGATATCCACCATGCGATGCTACACTTATTGGACCGCACACATCGGTATGTATTATTTCCAATAAGTCTGTAGCTCGCTCCATTATTCCAAAGAATGGAGTCTTAGTCATTTTTCCCATTAGACATGCTTCTCATCTTTCAAGTGATTCAAAATCAAGTGATTCAAGAAGTCCATCAGAATGGAGTTTCTTCATACGCTTCACTCCAATGTGACCAAGGCAGCGATGCCACATTTATGTAGAATTATCATTCAATTTTATTCGTTTAGCATCTATGTTGTGAACATGTGTATCACTACTATCGAGATTCAATAAGAATAAACCATTCATCTCAGGTGCATTACCATAAAAGATATTACTCATATAAATCGAACAACCTTTATTCTCAGACTTAAAAGAGTAACCGTCTCGCAATAAACAAGATCCAGATATAATGTTCATGCTTAACGTAGGCACCAAATAATAATTATTTAAATTTAAAACTAATCCCAAAGGTAGATGTAGAGGGAGCATGCCGACGGCGATCACATCAACCTTGGAGCCATTTCCAACGCGCATCGTCACCTCGTCTCTCGCCAGTCTTCGTTTATTCCGCAGCTCCTGTTTCGAGTTACAAATATGAGCAACCGAACCAGTATCAAATACCCAGGCACTACTACGATTACTAGTAAGATACACATCAATAACATGTATATCGAATATACCTTTCTTCTTGATGTTGCCGTTCTTCAGATCCACCAGGTACTTGGGGAAGTTACGCTTCCAGTGACCAGCACCCTTGCAGTAGAAGCATTCAGTTTCAAGTCTAGGACCAGCCTTGGGCTTCTTAGCAGGTGCGGCAGCTTTCTTGCCGTCCTTCTTGAAGTTGGTGGTCTTATTGACCATCAACACTTGGTGCTCCTTCTTTATCTCCACTTCAGCAGTTTTCAGCATGGACGATAGTTCAGGCAACGTCTTGTTCATGCAGTGCATATTGTAGTTCATCACAAAGTTCTTATAACTCGGTGGCAGTGATTGGAGGACACGATGAATCCCTAACTCATTAGGAATCGTTATCCCCAACTCTTGGAGCTTGTTTGCGTGCCCAGACATGGTGAGCACGTGCTTGCTAACGGAGCTTCCCTCTTCCATCTTGCAGGTAAAGAACTTTTCGGAGGCCTCATAGCTCTCCACGGCCACGTGAGTCTCAAAAATGAGCTTGAGCTCCTTAATGATCTCGAATGGGTCGTGGTGCTCAAAACGCTTCTAGAGCTCCGTTTCTAAACCGTACAGGATGGCACACTAAACTGTGGAGTAATGATTTTTTCGAGTGGCGTAAACATTCTTTATGTCATCGGTGGCATCATCTGCAGGTGGGTCACCTAGCGGTGCTTCGAGCACATAGGTCATCTGACCAGCCCTGAGGACAATCTTGGACCACCTGAGCCGGTCGTGAAGTTGCTTCCATTGTTCTTAAGATTTTCTTTCTCTAGGAACGCATTGAAATTGATGGAGAGGTTCGCCATAATCTACAACAAATTTGCAAGTAGTTTAGACTAAGTTTATGATAAATTGAGTTCTACTTTAATTCTTAAATTAACTAGGTGAACTCCCACTCAAAACAACATCCCTCACATTGTCTTAGTGATTACACGAACCAAGTCCACTACACCAAGTCCGATCTTCACGAGAGAAGATGTAGTTTCATCGGCGAACAATCTTCATGTTCATCATATCACTTATATGATTCATGCTCTACCTTTAGGTATTCCATGTTCCGAGACCATGTCTGTACATGCTAGGCTCGTCAAGATTAACCTTAGTTTCCGCATGTGCAAATCTGGCTTGCACCCGTTGTATCTGGGGCGTAGAATCTATCACATCCGATCATCACGAGATGCTTCAAACGATTTAGTCTTAGCGGTGCCAACTAAGGACGAACACTTTTATTACTTGATATTTAGTGAGAGGGATCATCTTATAATGCTACCGTCGTGATCTAAGCAATACAAGATGCATAAAGGATTAACATCACAGGCAATTCATAATTAGTGTGATATGATATGGCCCTTTCTTCTTATGCCTTTGATCTCCATCTCCAAAGCACGGACATGATCTCCA
Organism: Avena insularis; assembly: GCA_023614405.1. Taxonomy (NCBI): domain Eukaryota; kingdom Viridiplantae; phylum Streptophyta; class Magnoliopsida; order Poales; family Poaceae; genus Avena; species Avena insularis. The sequence goes on from CM042688.1 coordinate 128,327,316, forward strand.
TCATCACCAGCATTGTGTCAAGGTCAGTGGCGCCGCTTCATGGTTGTCCATCATCACCAGCAACTATTACAACTACTTGGAATAAAGCTATTACAAGATGAATAGACACGCAGGTCTTAACAGAATTAAAGACAACCATTAGGCTCCTGCCAGTTGCCATATTACAATAAGGATCATTGCATACATCAAATACAATAACAATCACATGATGGCCATATCACATCACAAAACCCCTGCAAAAACAAGTTAGACGCCTCTAATTTTCTTTGCATGTTTTACGTGGTTTGGGGCTTTCGAATAAGAACGGATCTTACCTACAAAACTGAACCACAACGTTGATACAAGTGCTATCGAGTGCAAAGTGTAGATTGGATCTATACTATGATGGGAGAGACAGACACCCGCAAAGCCACTTGTGCAAAGCAAGTTACACGTCAAGCGTGGAGCAAGTCTCATGTGCGATGACATGTAAGGTTAGCCCGAGCCGCTTCATCCCACCATACCGCAAGATGCAAAGTACACAAAGCAAAAGACGGCACGAGCACCAACACCCACAAAACCATTGTGTTCTACTCGTGCAACAGATCTACGCATAGACAAGGCTCTGATACCACTGATGGGTTCGTAGCATGGAAAACAAAAAAATTCTACCGCAAGAACGAACAAAACCCAGATCTAATCTAGATAAAAGCCAAGATCTAATCTATTAGACATGTGCAACGAGATAGATCTGTACTAACTCTCGTAGAACCGAAAGCGTTACGAGATTAGATCTCGGGGTTGATGTAGTCGATCACTTTCGATCTCAAGATCGTGTGGACGATCCTTCTGGCGCTGCGTTCCAGCAGCGCTTCCGCAGTCGGTCACACATGCGGAGTCGAAGCAGATCTTCCTCTCCCTATTCCAGCAAGCAGCGGAGGTAGTAGATCTTCTCCACGGAATCCCAGCAGCACGACGGTGTGGTGGTGGTGGTGGAGTAGAGATTTCTGCAGGGCTTTGCCTAAGCCGAAGCAGAGCGAAGGAGGAGGAGAGAGGCGGCGGTTAGGGTTTGTTATGGCAGAGGTCTAGGGGGTGGCGCCCCCTCCCCTCTATTTAAAGGATGGAGGCGCCATGGGAGGGGGAGTCCTAGTAGGACTCCCCTCCCTCCTTGGCCGGCGGATTGGGAGGGGGGAGGAATCCTCCTCCCCCACGAATCCGTGTCTTGCCCCACAAAGACTCCTTGATCCTTTCTTGGTTTTCAAGCAAACTCCAAGAAATCTTCTAGAACATTCCGAAACCTTCTAGAATCTCCATACAAACACTCCGGAACATTTCCTAACTTAGAAAATGATCCCCAATATATGAATCTTATTCTCCAGACAATTCCGGATCTCCTCGTGATGTCCCGAATCCAATCCGAGACTCCGAACAACATTCGGTCTCCAACGCATATTCCATATCTACTTAAAAACAACTTCGAACCTTAAGTGTGTCACCCTACGGTTCGTGAATATGCAGACATGATGAAGACACCTCTCCGATTAATAACCATCAGCGGGATCTGGAGATCCATAATGGCTCCCACATACTCAACGATGACTTCGTGATCGATAGAACCATTAACATACGAAACCAATTCCCTTTGTCACGCGATATTCTACTTATCCGAGGTTTGGTCGTCGGTATCTCCATACCTAGTTCTACCTCGTTACTGATAAGTACTCTTTACTTATCCGAGGGCCCAGAGAATATCTATCTGTCATCTGGATGGACAAATCCCACTCTTGATCCATGCGCTTCAATTCATACTTTTAGAATACCCAATGCCACCTTTATGACCACCTAGTTACAAAGTGGCGTTGGATGTCATCAAAGCATTCATCCTGTGTTGATGATTAACATGATCTCATGGTCGAAGGATTAGGTAACTATGTATTTAAAAAGCTTGTAACAAAGTGAACTTTATGACTTGATCTTATTTTATGCTTACTATGGGTGTGTGTCCATCACATCATTCTCCTAATGATATAACCTTGTTATTAATGACATCCAATGTCCATGATCAGGAAACCATGATCATCATTCAATCAACAAGCTAGTTCCACAAGAGGCTTACTAGGGACCCTTTTATGTTTACAAAACACACATGTATCGGTGTTTCCTTATAATACAATTATAGCATGGGATGTAAACATTCATCATAAACATAAAGATATAATAATAACCACTTTTATTATTGCCTCTTGGGCATATCTCCAACACATGTTCCCAGTGGCTTTATCTGGAAAGGAGTTGCTGCTTCTGCTGCATCGTTGGAGCGAGGAGGCGGAGGTTGTTCGGTGAACCGAACGTGTGTGCGATCACGGATGCACCGCTACTTTGTGGTGCTGGACTTGATGGTGCTGGACCTGATGGTGCTGGAGCTGCTGGACCTGAAGGACTTCATCATGATCTTGAGATCGGGAAGTGTACGACTACATCATCCACGAGTTCCAACTCGTTAACAAAGCTTTGTTGTCTTCGAGGGTAAGTTCTCCATGGATGTATATCCACCTGTTGCTTGTATCTAGTAGATAGATCTTGGCGTATAGTTCCCATCATAGGAATTTTTTTGTTTTCTATGCTGCGAACCCAACAGTGGTATCAGAGCCTGATCTATGCGTAGGTGCTTTGCACAGGTAGTACACATATGTTTATATGTGGGGGATGATGATCATGTTATTTCATATTCTATGTATTTTGGATATTGGTGGCATAGTGGGATGAAGCGGCCCGGACCAACCTTACATGTCATCGTACATGAGACCTGTTCCACGACTGACATGCAACTAGTTTTGCATACTTGGGTGGCGGGTGTGTGTCTCTCCTACTATAGTCAATATCTGATTTACAACGAGTTGCTAATAACTTGGTTATCCTCGTTGTGGTTCATGTTCGTAGGTAAGACCGGTTCTATCTCCGAAAGCCCTAAGCCACGTAAAACTTGCAATTGATAAATTAGAGGCGTCTAGTTTAGATCGTTGCTGGGCTAGTGTCTTGATATGGTATTGTTGTAAGTAGATGTATGATAGATACTCTTACAACACACTTAACGTGTAAGTTCCATAGACCTTGGCCTTACACACAAAGGAATGATAGAGATCATACCACGATGCAAATGATAGAGATGAAATGCATGGACCATATCATGTCACTTTACACATTAGATGTTTGCATCTTATATTGCTAGTTTGGCGCTTTTAGTAGCATTATAAGATGATCCCTCATTTAAATATCAAGATAAAATGTGTTGTTCCTTAAGTATGCACCGTTTTATGGATCATGTTTCGAGACATCACGTGATGATCGGGTGTACTCAACTCTACGCTTTCATACAACGGGTGTAAGACAGTTTTACACACGCGAATACTAAGGTTCTTACTTAGCGAGCCTAGCATGTACAGACATGGCCTCGGAACACGGACCGAAAGGTTAAGCATGAGTCATATAGTTGATGTGATGACCTTATTGATGCTCGCCTTTGAAGTTACACCGACTCACGTGATGATCGGACTTGGTGTAGTGGATTTGGTTCATGTAATCACCAAAAAGGCACGAGGGATGTCGTTTTTGAGTGGGAGTTCATTTCTAATTTGGATTAGTCAAACTCAATTTGTCATAAACTAAATCGAAGTAAATTTGCATAATTTGTTGTAGTCATTGGCATATGTTCACTACCTTATACTTAGTTTTAATTGAGATAATAGAACTATAGAATTCTGGATATTTACTTTACGAACTGGTATTGTATTGTTTTGAATGTCAATTTAAAGTTTAGAAGTCCTATTGCAAACTTTCAGCAAACTCTATTTACTCCATGAAGTTTAATAAGTAGTATTAAATAAAGAGTAAGAATTCCAATGTTAGTATCTAAAGTATCATGTTTGCCTCCATGATTATTGATATTCAAAAATTGTTTTAATATCAAGGTTATCTAGGAGCTGAAAGAATTGTTTCAGGAACGATCATGTGTGGAAGATATAGTGATATCTAAAACAATGTTTTTGGTTGCATTATGATAGAGTATAATTTAGCAAAATACATGTTCTCATATTGTATGAGAATTTGTGAAGGATGGAGATGCTAGGCATCTGGATCTCCCAAAAAGGTGTTGGGAACTAACATTATACTCGTGATTCTTCCTTATAGGCTATAGTAGCTTGATCATGAAAGTTGTCATGATAAGGATGAATAGAAGATGTAAGTAAAATGTTTACTACACTAATAGATTACTAAAGAATGGATTTTTGAAAGAACACCAAACATTTGATGATGGTGATCCACTTCAAAGTGCAAGTCCAAAGGTATTAGTATTTCACTATATATGCTTTGTACTATGTGTCATGTGAATGAAACCACTATTGATGTTGATAGATTCTTTTAAAAGAAAAGGAATTGTTGAAAGAGAATCTATAAAATATTTGGCCGAAAAGAAAAGGTTGGAGATGTCCAACTTAGGTATATAGAAGATATACATGTTATGGTTGTATTCCTTGCTTGTTAAACAATGTGGTTCTGAGGTATTGGATACCGAATTGGTTGGTGTGAAGTGTCATACAGAACAACACAATTCATGAACTGCAACAGCCTAAGTAACTAGCAAAAGAATAAGTGATGATGTTCATCGAAAACAAATAAAGTGTCATTGTGTTTTTCGTTGTCATCAAACCTAGCCTTCAAGGTTTGTTTTAATAATTGTTATTTTGTTCCAGTATTATGAGAACAATGGTTGTTCAAATAATTAATGTATTCCATAAAGGATGGATGCACTTTTACAAGTCTAGTTCGAGAAATCACATCCATAAACATTATTGCTAAAATGTCATAAGACAAATGATTGGAAGATCACTTATGAAGTGACATCGTTGTTTGAATTATAATGGAAAGTAAACATGAAGAAACTCCATCTTGATGGATTTTTGGAGTCTTTTGATTTTGATCAATTGATGCTTGTGAAACTTCCCTCGAGATAATTGAAACTCTGTCCATAGGCCAAAGAGGAACGGATGACTAACTTATTGGATATTATGCATGTTGATGTATATAGTCCATTATGTGTAGCCATATGCGATGGATCTTTTTGCTTCATATGCTTTCTCCGGAAATTTGAGTGAATATATTTATATATTTACTTAATAAGGAAGAAGTATGAAACATTTGAAAATTGTTCAAAGCCTTTCAAGATGAAGTGAAAAATCATTGTAACAAGAAAATAAAAGAATTTATGATTTGATCATAAAGGAAGATATTTGAGTTACAGGTTTAGCAAAACACCTAAGATTTCAGGAATTGTTCCATGAATTTGCATTTCCCGATAAACCACAGGAGTATGGTATGTTCGAGAGATCAAATCAAACCTTGTTTGACATGGTAAGATCAAAGGTGTCATTTATAAAACTGCCATTATGTTTTAAAGATTAAAGCTTTAGAGATTGCCGCTTTTACACTGAAAAGAGCACCATCGTGATCTGTTGAAATGACACCATATGAGTTATGGTTTGGGATAAAACCCGAATTGTCTTTTCTTAAATTTTGGTATGCTATGCATAAGTAGAATGTTTACAACCAAAGTCGGATAAGCACGTCTTTGTAGGTTATCCCAAAGAATTTGTTGGGAATTCCTCCATAACCCCGAGGACAAAAGAGTTTGTCGCTTGGAACATCAAGTTTCTTGAGAAGGAATTTTTCGTGAAAAGTTAAGTGGGAGGACAATAGAACTTTGATATGGTTGTTGAACCTTAGCTATATGTGCTGAGTAGCGCGCGCCGGAAAGTGTCCCGGTGGCGGCCACAATGCTCATGGCTCCCATGATTACAAAGGGTGTAATCTTGGAGATTAGAGTTCTGATTGAACCATGTGGGTCAGTAAGAATCAAATAGTAAGATTTGAAACAAAAGTCGTTATTGTTTTGACAATGATGAACCGACTACATGCAAAGAAGTGATGATGGGCCCTGACTCCATAAAATGACTAGAATTCATAGAATCCATGATAGTATCCATACACGAGAAATCAAGTTTCTGAACTTGGAAGACCCTCTGGAAAGGCGTGAAGCCTATCGGTCGTGTTTGGATCTATAAAGAAATAGACATGGATGTTTAATATCTATGAAATAGTCGACATGTCGGAAAGAAGTTTACGGCAATGTTCAAGGAGTTGACTATGACAAGATTTGATCTTTCATAGTGATATTTAGTCTTGACGGATTAATGTAGCAACCACTACATATAATTTGGTATATGGTAGTTGAATAAACAAAAACAAGGTTATTCTAATAGAATGGTTACCTAGGACGTGTACATCACACGGTCCAAAGGGTTTTGTTAATTCAAAGGGTGCTAAAAGGGCATGCAAACTTCAATAGTTGAAGTGAGCATAGCGGAGTTGGAATCTTCACCATGATGAAAATGTTAAAGGAGTTTAAATTCATCGGAGATGATGAAGATGCTTGCATTTGCAAGAAATTAAGTGGGAGACTGATACATATTTCTAATACATTATGTAGAGGACATGGTGTTGATTGGAAATGATGTATCTTATATTGACATAAGTTAAGAATTTCATTAAAATAGGATTTCGATGAAAGACTTGGGCAAAACCGGAATATTTGGCATCAATGTCTATATGGATAGGTTGAGGCGCTAATATGGTTATGCCAGACATACATATATGAGATATTGAAAGGGTTCAATATGGAAACAACAAGAAAGGTTCTTGCTGCATGGAAAGGATTGTATCAAGATTCAAGTGTTTCAACACTTGGTGAGTAAAATCACATGAATATTTTGATTGATTATATCGTGATATGTATATATCCAGATATGTCCTATGCTCTAAATGTTATGAGAACATACCAGAATGATTCATAAGATGATCATTGGACGATATTAAAGATATTCTTATGAGCTTTGGAAGAACTAAGAATATATCATGTATAAGTGCCAAATAGTTAAAGGTAGTTCATTGTAAAGTGTTACATCGATACTAGTTTTGTCACAAGATACAAATTAAATTTATCTCAATTTAGACTATGGGTGGCACAATGTAATGGAAAGGATGTTCCATGATGGATTTGGATGAGTTCCAAAGTTGAAACATTGTGACGGATACTACAACAAAAGGCTAAGTATATGACTGCTATAGTAGCAAGAAAGGAGGGCATTTGTGTTAAGAAGTTTGTTATCAAACTAGGTGTGGTTCAAAGTGGGCTAATACTATGAAGATATATTGTATGACAATAATATTAACATATTTTAACCCGAACAAACTAAAGGTCTACCAAAGGACCAAATTTATACAATACCATCTCATTTGAGAATGAGTGATGCGTAGACACGCAAAGACATGCAAATACACACGGAACTGAAACTGTCAGAGCCAGAGATTATGTTAACCACTAGCAATCATGTATATGCAACACCAGAAAGCCATAGGTATTCAATACGCAAAGTTTTTCAAACTAGATTATTGACTCTAGTGCAAGTGGGAGACTGAAGGTAATATGCCCGAGAGGCAATAATAAAGTGGTTATTATCTTATTCCTTGTTTATGATAAATGTTTATTTTGCATGTTATAATTGTATTAATTTGGAAACGTTAATACATGTGTGTTTAATAAACAAAAGGAAAGTTCCTAGTTATGCCTCTCTTATAAACTAGCTCGTTGATTAACAAGATGATCAAGGTTTCCTGATCATGGACATTGGATGTCGTTAATAACAAGGTCACAACATTGGTGGAATGATGTGATGAACATTCATCCGAAGTATAGCATTATGATCAGAGTCATTATGTTTATATTGCTATAACATCATACGAAGTAAACTTAGTCCTTAGACCATGAGATCGTGTTAATTGCTAACACCATAAGAGTATCTTGATAACATCAAATGTCACACCATAACAGGGTGACTATAAAGGTGGGTTCAGTGCTACGAAGGTGTTATGTTGAGGCTCATGTATCAAGAGTGGGATTTGTCCATGCCGATGACGGATAGATATACTCCACACTCGAAACAGGTGATCTGGGACTTGTCTTTTGCGGCGACAAGTACACAATTGCTGCCAGTTCTGGGTGCAGTGTTGTTGTTGTTGTTGTTCTTGAGAGGGGCACGGTTGAAATTGTTGGTGTTACCTGAGTTGTGATTGTTGTTTCCACCGGACTTCACATTGCCTCCGCTACGGTTGGGGTAGCTAGGGCGAGACATTGGGGGTCGGTTGTTCCTTGGTGCATATCCTTGTTTATGATAAATGTTTATTTTGCATGCTATAATTGTATTAATTTGGAAACGTTAATACATGTGTGTTTAATAAACAAAAGGAAAGTTCCTAGTTATGCCTCTCTTATAAACTAGCTCGTTGATTAACAAGATGATCAAGGTTTCCTGATCATGGACATTGGATGTCGTTAATAACGAGGTCACAACATTGGTGGAATGATGTGATGAACATTCATCCGAAGTATAGCATTATGATCAGAGTCATTATGTTTATATTGCTATAACATCATACGAAGTAATCTTAGTCCTTAGACCATGAGATCGTGTTAATTGCTAACACCGGAAGAGTATCTTGATAACATCAAACGTCACACCGTAACAGGGTGACTATAAAGGTGGGTTCAGTGCTACGAAGGTGTTATGTTGAGGCTTACGGATCAAGAGTGGGATTTGTCCATCCCGATGACGGATAGATATACTCTGGGCCCTCTCGGTGATATCACATTGAAATAGCTTGCAAGCAAGTGATGTGATCACTAGAATGTTATATCACGGGAACGAGAAAAGAGTGCATGTCGGTAACGAGATCAAACTAGGTATTTGGATACCGATGATCGAATCTCGGACTTGTAATAAATCGCGCGACAAAGGGATTTAGTTATGACGTTAAAGGTTCACACGATCACAAGACTCATCGTTGAATATGTGGGAGTTAGTACGGATCTCCAGGTCCCGCTATTGATTATTGATCGGAGAGGGGTCTCGATCATGTCTACATTATTCACGAACCATAGGCTGACACACTTTAGGGATACCGACACCATTTGGAGCAAATATGTTTCAGATAAAGATTTAAGAAAGCGCTGGAATCATTTCGATGGAAACCAGAATTGTTTTGGGTGAAATTGCAGAAACTGGTTCTACATGTGATATTGAAATGTTGCAGGGGTTTTATGTGAATGTTTGTTAATTAATGTAATTGACAAAATTCTGAATAAAATAAATAAAAGTGTTTTATTTAGTGAGAACTTGCATTAAATTTGGTGGAAATTTAATGGAGGTGAGTGGAATTTTGAGTGGGTGGCTAATTATGTGAGTGGGAGCTCCACCCACATGAATGTGGAAGAGGTGGGGGCCCCTCCCTTTGCTGCCGGCCATGGTGAGGGGATACCCCCCTCTCCCTATAAAAGGCCCCCCACTCCCTCCTCTCATCTTCCACCACCTCCTCGTGAAGGTTCTCTTCTCCCTATAGTTATTCCCCATGGTCTCGGATTAGCGAGATACATGTTCCCGGTGGCTTTATCTGGAAAGGAGTTGCTGCTTCCGCTGCATCGCTGGAGCGAGGAGGCGGAGGTTGTTCGGTGGACCGAACGTGTGTGCGATCACGGATGCACCGCTACTTTGCGGTGCTGGACTTGATGGTGCTGGACCTGATGGTGCTGGAGCTGCTGGACCTGAAGGACTTCATCACCATCTTGAGATCGGCAAGTGTACGACTACATCATCCACGAGTTCCAACTCGTTAACAAAGCTTTGTTGTCTTCGAGGGTAAGTTCTCCATGGATGTATATTCACCCGTTGCTTGTATCTAGTAGATAGATCTTGGCGTATAGATCCCATCGTAGGAAATTTTTTGTTTTCTATGTTGCGAACCCAACAATCCTGGTGAGGGGTTGGGACGGTACTTCTGGTGACTGCTAGATCTAGATTGCTGCATCATACGACGACTGTGGTTGTCGTTTGCTTGGTTAATCTTCCCTTCCATCTGAATGGCAGAGTCGACTAGCTCTTCGAGATCCTCGAAGCGGATGTTGACGAGGACAGTCTGCATCTCATCATGCAGTCCATTCAGGAATCTCTCCTTCTTTTTGGCTTCTGTGTTGATCTCATCAGGTGCATATCTGGCAAGTGACAGGAATCTGTCATGGTACTCCACCACAATCATTCTACCCTGCTTCAACTCTCTTAATTCATCCCTCATTCTGGTGACTAGACCTTGCGGCACGTGGGTGCAGCTGAACTTGATCTTGAAGGCTTCCCATGTCATCACTTGACCATGGTTAATCAGGCGGATGTTGTTCCACCATGCTCTTGCATCTCCTGCCAAGTAGTGGGTGGCAAAGAGAACTTTCTCGTTGTCATCAACTCTGGCTACTTCTAGATTGTTCTCCATTGTCTGCAACCAGTCATCTACATCTAATGGGTTCTCTGAAGTGCTAAAGATTGGGGGATTGGTATTCTAGAAGTTCTTCAGCTTGGATCCTTGATGATCCTGATTTCCATGCCCTTGGTTGTTGAGAGCCATCTGGGCGATCTGTTGCAGTGTTCCTAGATTAGCTTGGCGCTCTGCGCTGCTTGCTTCTCTGTCTGCAATGAGATTCCGCAAGATCTGCAGCATTGGGTCTTGTGACGAGCTACTCCCTCCTTAGTTTCCACGAGTCATCTAAAGATTGAGGTAGATAAAGGGGTAAGATAGAAAGTTCTAAGGTTCATGGTTTTGGTTTCAAGACTAAAACTTTGAGTTTGACTCAGGTTTTGTAACTAACTTCATTTCATTCATGCAAACAAGCACACGGTACAAACACACACCACAACAACAAAGGAAAACAGATGGTTTAAAGAACCATTCTGCAAGCTATGATACAGTGGGACCGATACATCTCATGCTACGATAGTGCTCTAGTGCATCTACTCATCGTCGATGAAGTCGGAGTCCTCATCGTCAGTGTAGAAGTCCACCGCATCCTCCTCCAGGAAGTCATCATCATTGCTGAGGTAAGAATCCATGTCTCCCTAGATGTCTTCACCCTCCTCTTCTTCCTCCTTTATTGCAAGCTGGGCTTCTTGCTCCTTGACGGTCTTCTCGAGGTCGGCCACCTTCTTGCGAAGATGGGCGATGGTGCGATCCTTCTTTTCGCGCTGGAGACGAAGAGACTAACGATCCTTGACTAGCAGTGAGAAAGTCTGGGCCTTCTTGGCAGCAATGGCACGGTTGTGGTTGGCGAACTCCCTGGCATTATCCAATTCCTTCTGGCGATCGTACAACAGGAAGTCAAGGTTCTCCACTTGACGCTTCAGCTCTGGGTGGCTTGGCATCTCCATTGGCATTCCATTGAAGTCACGTCTTGCATAGTGAGCAAAACGGGTTCCCTGGAGTTGGTTGACACTAAGGGCACATAGACGTGCGAGCTTCATGCATTGCCTTGGCTAATCCATCTAGCCAGTTGTTCTCTCTCACGGAGAACTGGATTCTCTCGGACGTTGGTGCTTTGATGCTTCCTCTAAGATCAGCGGTGACCAGCCACTGTAAATCTCCTCCTAGGGGTCCTGGAAGTTGAGCTCCAAGAAACTCCGGATGCGGGCGTCCCAATAACTCTGACAGTGAATCTAGATCCCTCTCGAAGATCAGCTGACCTCTGTTTCCCAATTGGTAGAACTTGCTGAACTGAGTCTCCATCTACAAGAACTAAGGATGAGGAAATTAGTGAAGTGATCAAGTGTGTCAAATTTTAAGTAGTAATGTAAGAATTTGAGGAACATGAATTTTTGAGAAACAATGAATTCCCAAGGATAAGAGAGGAAATAGTTTTTCATAAATACTCACTTTGGTTTTGAAACTAAGTTTTTGTTCGGACGTCCATTCTAACTAGGGTCTCCTATAGTCAGGATGGCTCTGATACCAACTTGTCAACACCCGGATTTTTAATCCCAGATGCCTGTAATGTCATACACCGCAATCCCAGGATTACCATTTTTGTGAGACATAATAGATTGGATATCACAATACATCATCCATTACAAACCATAAATAAGGTCTTACACAAATAAGGATCTCATGATCCAGTCTTAATACAACAAGTAGCGGAATAAAATAGTAAGCGTAGCGGGGGGTCCATCTTCAGGGGCATAGGCAATGCTGACAAAGGCAGATACTCCTAGTTATCATAGCCGTCCTACTGGCCATCATCTTGGTAGTCTCCTTCATAGTCTGGCCATGAGAATATCCAGGGACAAAAGCCATGAGTACTCTTTAAGTACTCGCAAACTACCACTAACAAGTAGTATAGTTCTAATGTAAAGTGCTAACTCTAAGTTTAACTATAAAGTTGAGTTTGAAACCTAAGCTGAGTTCAGAAACAAAGAAAGATAAAATGAAGTTCTAGAATCACTTAAGTTGGGAAGCTATTGTCATAGTCACAACCCTGTTGTGGTCAAGTCAAGAATCATCATTCATTTCATAAGTCATTTTGAAAACATCTGACAACGAAACAGTATGGCCACTCCAACTGTCCATAACCGCAGACGCGGCTATTCGAATAGATTGACACTCTACAGAGGTGGTACACTTTCACCACAAGATTCGATACATCTTTCAGGGATAACCCTGAATCATCATACTTAGTATGCAGATAATCAAACATAACCTTTCCTTTACACACCCTAGTATAAGCATCTCTCCTATGAGCATGGCCTCCCAACCATGACCATCTGTCATCTTGGGCACTTCATAGGTGGACAACATTGAGAGGTAGCCTCAGCTCAAACCTCTCCCGCGAGGGAACTAATACTAATGCATATGAACTTCTAGCTAAGCCTTACCCAATTCAGGTATTGTGGTTGTACGGTAAATTTGGAATGGTATCGCATCTGAATCCAACCATCAGTTTTGTAAAAGGGTTAAGGCTCATGCCTCAACATTTTCATCATCATAAACCATTTGTGTTTCTCAACACATGTCAAAACATTTCAATAGAATGACTCATCATTCCAAGGTTTTCATAATTCATTTTCACCAAGTGTTCCCATCTAAAGTGACTCAAGTTTTTATCTACTCTAAACTACTAAGTTAAGAGTGTTCACTAAGGTGGAAAGATGGGATCAATCTCATGCCATAGAATGACTTCTAAAGTTATCTAGATAGGTCAAGTTTTATACTCTTTATGCTACCTTCAAAACAAGTAAAGGACTTTTGTAAAATAAAGGAGTAAAATCTTAGAAATAAAACTTGGGGTAGGTACATAGTCAAGGTGGTATAACCAAAACATGCCTAAAGATTCTTGCTTAATTTCTCTAGCTTGCCAACAATAGCTTGCTAGTATAATACTTGCAAGTGTTAGCTTGCCAATAATAGCTTGCCTTGGTTGGTGTAGTGGTTGAAGTTTTCTTCCTCCTCCTCTGGGTAGAATTCCTCCTCCTCAAAAGCTTGGTTGGTACTATCGTCTATAAATACAGACGGAGTACACAATCACCAAACAATACTTAACTAGGCACACATTTGATGATCTATTATCATCACTAGCATCACAAGGTTTTATTAACTAGTTTCATTCTTTTTATTTAAGAAAAGTAATTTCTACTTATTGAAAATAACTAAGATTTAATATTCACCACTTAAAATATGGGATCATGTGGACACATGTCATCACCACATATTCTAACATGTGGGAATGTGATTTAAGGGTTGGATCATATTTATTTAAGTTTAAGTTTATTATTTAATGATTTAAAGTGACTAGAAATGCCTATATAGCATTATTTTGGTACTAGTCCAAAGTCACTACATGTAAACCTTAATATTATTACATATTCAGATAGGTATGGTTAAATGTGATTTTTGAGAGTTGGAATCAACTCAAAATCTATCATGGTTGATTTTATAAAAATGTTTGAATGTGCAAAAGCTTTTTTCTTGTTATTTTTACTAGGAGAGATCTCTAATTCTAATTTAATTAAATCCAACGGTCTTGGATAGATCTTTTCAGTAGCTTTCTAAAAAAATTGGAATCACTCCATTTAGATTGGTAAATCTCTCTGAATTGATTTTTAAACTAAGGGACAGAACTAGGTTCAAACTAAATTAGAAAAATCTAGATTTGAATTAAATGGGTCGCGCGGGAACGAAAACGGGCCGGCCTAGTGGCACTCCGTGGCACAGCGAACGGCTGACAGGGGGGTCCACCGGTCAGCGGCTATTTACACGCGAAGCGGTACGGGGTGATGTGGGCCGTTAGATTAGAACTAGGATCTACGGCTGGGGCTCGTCATCAACGACGGACAGGTCGCCGGCGAGTTCTAACCCTAGCGGCTCAGTGGGGGTGCTCAGGGGGCATACCAGGGCTCCAGCTACGACGACAAGGCAGGCAAACAAACTGGTGGACGACGGCGAACTCAGGGGTGGTCGCGGCAGCTCCTAGGGTGGACGAAATCGACGGCGCCTTCTCCTCCTCTGCAGTGTGCTTCTCCGGCCAAATTTCGACGAACAAGTGCTCGAGCTGCTCCGGCTAGAGGTGGGGAAGGACCAGTGAGGAGAGGGGAGTGGAATGGTGTGAGTGGTTTGTGCTGGGGTGGCCTCTATTTATAGCTTGATGAGGCGACCGAAAGGGATGGGCTGACGACTCCGGCGAGGGCTGCACAGCGTGCTAGCGGCGTGGCTTGAGGTAGGGGACGGTGGCCTGCCTCCTGGCAGTGCTCTACGGTGTAAATGCACGGCTAGGGGTGGTGGCGTTTGGTCGGGAGCATCCCACGCTCTCGGAGACAGAGGCGGTGCTCGACACGGCGCATGGCGACTGTGGGTCGCGCGGCGGTGCACGGCCGTGTCTGGCGGGTTTCTGGGGTCGAGGCGGAGCGTCACGCGCGGGATTAGGTGCTGGCGTGCTCTGGCTGCACGCAGAGACTTGGTGCGCGGCGGTTCCTTGGTGGTCCAGGGGCTGGCAGTGAGCATGGGGTGGACCGTGGGCGGCGGTAGGGTGGAGCCTCTCTTCCTGGAGCGGCGGAGAGGGGTTTGCGGTCTGCTTCTGCGTTGGCAATGTTGGTCGGCGAGCATGGCGTCGGGGCTGCATTGCACTAGTGCCAGGGGCTAAAACTAGGGTGGGTTTCAGTCTAGTTGGGCTCAGGGGAGGCAAGAGTGATCAATGCAAACCAATTGGCTCGACAAGAAATGATCAAAACAGTAATAGTTAGGCCAAAGTTGATTTTGTCTGCCAAGTGTTCAACACAATGGCCACAAGAGAAAAATATTTGAATTTTTGGCTGAATTTTGGTGGAGTGGTTGATCACATGCTTGATCTTCTAGGTGTGCTTGGGTTTTGAAAATGGAGCTCATTTGAGTAGTTTTTGAATAAGTGTGATCTTCCCATATGAACTACATTCAATTTTCAAATGCCATTTAAAATTAGTGTTTGAAAGTTTTTGGCAGATCACAAAGTGGGCCTTGGTACATCATTACATGTACTAGCAAGGGGTGCAAAGATCCACATTTGTCTCTGTTAAGAATTGAGTCCTAGGAATAGCCAAAGTAGGCATGTTGATTAAAATAGCACAAATGACCATTCTCTTCTTTTATTCATTTTGATTTGTTTTTCTTTGGGATTTGTTTGGGAATGATTTAGATGATGTTTATTTCACCTAAGAATCATTTTACAAGCAATGGATCACTTAATCATGGCAATTCAAAACAACTCCTATTTAAATGCACACACATATGGATGCTTTAATAATTTTAGTTGGAAAAGTTTTTGTTAACCCTAATTTAGATGACTTGGAGCTTGATAGCCTTGGATTAAAGTTTTGGGATGTTACAAACCTTCCCCCCTTAAACAAAATCTCGTCCCGAGATTTACAAAAGAAAACTAGGAACTAAAGAGATCTAGGAACTCTGTCCTAATGTAATCTTCTCGCTCCCAGGTGGCTTCCTCTTTGGTATGGTTGCTCCATTGAATCTTGAGGAACTTGATACTCCTGGTTCTGGTGGTTCTGTAAGCTTCTTCTAGGATATGGATGGGTACTTCACGATATGTCAGGTCATTGTTGATCTCAACAGCTCTGTGATCGATGTTCTTGAAAACTTTAGTCTTCTCTGGCACTTCTAGACATTTGCGAAGTAACAAAATATGGAACACATTATGGATGGCTGACATCTCTTCGGGCAGTTCCAGTTGATATGATACTTCTCCTTGACGATTCAGAATCTTGAACGGTCCGATATATCTGGGGCTAACTTTCCTTTCAAACTAAAGCGTTGTGTTCCCTTCGATGGCGAAACCTTGAGATATACAAAATCTCCGATATTGAAAGCCAGGTCTCTCCTTCTCTTGTCAGCATAACTCTTCTGTCTGGATTGGGCGGTCTTGAGGTGCTCACGGACTTTGTGAACTTTCTCTTCGGCTTCTCTAAGAATGCCGTGTCCAAAGATCTGACTCTCTCCTACTTGCGACCAATTCAAAGGGGTGCGGAACTTTCTTCCGTATAGGAACTCAAATGGTGCCATCTGCAAACTAGCTTGATAACTGTTGTTATATGAGAATTCTGTGAAAGTCAAGCAGTCTTCCCATTTTGATCCATACTCTAACACACAAGCTCTTAACATATCTTCTAGGATCTGGTTGACTCTCTCAGTCTGTCCATCAATTTGCGGGTGATACGCGGTGCTGAAATTCAACTTGGTTCCCAATCCTTCCTGGACTTTCTGCCAAAATCTCGAGGTAAACTGGGTTCCTCGATCTGATACTATGGTCTTGGGGGTTCCATGCAGACTAACAATCTTAGCAATGTATAGCTCTGCTAGCTTCACACTTTGGTAGGTTGTCTTGACAGGTATGAAGTGAGCTACCTTGGACAGTCTATCAACTATGACCCAGAATGAGTCATTTCCTCTACTGGAAGTAGGTAAACCGGTGATCAAGTCCATTCCGATGGAATCCCATTTCCATTCCGGAATCTGCAATGGTTGCAACAGTCCTGCGGGTCTCTGATGCTCTTCTTTGACTCTTTGACAGATGTCACACTTGGCAATGTAGCTTCCGATTTCTCTCTTCATCTTGTGCCACCAAAATTGCTCTTTCAGGTCTTGATACATCTTCGTTCCTCCGGGGTGGATAGAATAAAGTGTATCATGAGCTTCCTTCATGATAACTTGCTTTAGCTCTGAATCTGCTGGCACATAGATACGGCCTTTGTACCACAGAACTCCTTCTTCATCTTCAGTGAATCCAGGTACCTTTCCTGTACCAATACGGCGTTTGATTCCGTTGATACTTTCATTTCCCTTCTGGGCTTCCTTGATTTTCCTATTCAATGTGGGTTGAAGTTCAATGCTAGATAAAAATCCTTTGCTGACTAGCTCAGTCCTAAACTGCTCCAACTCCTCATACAAATTGGGCTGCTTCTCCTTGATCATGGTGTTTAGCCTGCAAGGCAATCTGCTAAGAGCATCCGCTACCACACTGGCTTTGCCGGGGTGATAGTGAATGTCAAGGTCATAATCCTTGATTAACTTTATCCATCTCCTTTGCCTCATATTCAGCTCCTTCTGAGTGAAAATATACTTCAAGCTTTTGTGATCTGAGTAAATCTCGCAGCAATTACCCATCAGATAATGACGCCATGTCTTTAATGCCAAAACTACGGCTGCTAATTCAAGATCATGGGTCGGATAGTTTTGCTCATGCTGCTTCAGTTGTCGAGACAGATAAGCAATAACCTTGCCTTCTTGCATTAACACACATCCGAGACCAATCAAGGATGCATCACAATACACATCAAACAGCTTCTTGATATCTGGCATGATCAATATTGGGGCTGATATCAATCTCTTCTTTAGCTCCTGGAAACTGGCTTCACATTTGTTAGTCCATTCAAACTTGTCCCTCTTTAACAATTGGGTCATGGGTCTGGCGATGCTTGAAAATCCTTCAACGAACTTGCGGTAGTATCCCGCTAATCCGAGGAATGCATGGACTTGGGTTTGAGTGGTTGGGGCTTCCCATCTTCGACATCTCTGATCTTGGCGGGATCAACAGAGACTCCTCCTACAGACACAATATGTCCTAGGAATCCTACTTCTTTTAGCCAAAACTCACACTTGCTGAACTTGGCATATAACCGATGCTCTCTCAGGGTTTTTAGGATGATTCTCAGATGTTGCTCATGCTCTTCTTCTGACTTGGAGTAGATAAGGATGCCGTCGATAAACACAACTACAAACTTATCTAGGAAATTCATAAAGATCTTATTCATGAGATTCATGAAATAAGCAGGGGCATTGGTTAATCCAAAAGACATAACCGTATACTCGTATAAACCATAGAGAGTAGTAAATGCGGTCTTTGGAATATCCGTTGCACGAATCTTAAGTTGGTGATAACTAGTCCTGATCAATCTTTGAGAATACCTGAGCTCCAGTCAACTGATCAAATAGATCCTCTATCTTTGGCAAGGGGTACTTATTCTTGATGGTGACGTCATTTAACTTTCTGTAATCTATGCACAGACGGTTGCCTCCATCTTTCTTGTCGACGAATAACATGGGTGATCTCCATGGTGATGCGCTTGGTTGAATCAAGCCTGTTGCTAACATGGCATCCAACTATTTCTTTAGTTCCACTAACTCTGAGGGGTTCATGCTATAGGGTCTCTGGGCTATGGGTCCGGTTCCGGGGATTAATTTAATAATGAATTCAATATCCCTATCCGGGGGCATACCTGGCAATTCATTTGGGAATATGTCGGGGTATTCATAGACTAATCTTACTTGGTCTATGGTGGGTAGGGCTAGACTCTTGTTGCACTTGAATTGACGGGGTAAGGTTTCAGATATATGCTCTACTATTACTCCAGAGCTACTGGTCATGGTGATGTCTTTCTTAGCACAGTCTATCAATCCTTTATGCCTTGACATCCAGCCCATACCTAGTACTACTTCCAATCCTTTGGTTCCAACTACAATTAGGTTGGCATAAAAATCTATCCCATGTATTCTGATAGGCACGGCTTTGCAAATTTTTCTAGCTTTTGTAGTTGATTCGGGGATTTGAACTATCATGACATTCTTCAAGTTGGTTGGGTGAATCTTACTAGTGCATGCCAATTCTTCGGTGACAAATGAATGCGATGCTCCCGAATCAAACAATACCCTTGCTAAAACTGAGTTGACAGAAAACATACCCAACACTACGTCTGGCGCTTCTTGGGATTCTTCGGCGTTAATGTGGAAGAGATGACCATTGCGGTTGTGAGGGTTCCCTGGGGCAAATCTTCTCCCTGTTTGAACACGACCCTGGTTGTTGTTGTTGTTCTTGGGAGGGGCACGGTTGAAATTGTTGGTGTTACCTGAGTTGTGATTGTTGTTCCACCGGACTTCACATTGCCTCCGCTACGGTTGGGGTAGCTTGGGCGAGACATTGGGGGTCGGTTGTTCCTTGGTGCATATCCTTGAAGGGAATATGCCCGAGAGGCAATAATAAAGTGGTTATTATCTTATTCCTTGTTTATGATAAATGTTTATTTTGCATGCTATAATTGTATTAATTTGGAAACGTTAATACCTGTGTGTTTAATAAACAAAAGGAAAGTTCCTAGTTATGCCTCTCTTATAAACCAGCTCGTTGATTAACAAGATGATCAAGGTTTCCAGATCATGGACATTGGATGTCGTTAATAACAAGGTCACAACATTGGTGGAATGATGTGATGAACATTCATCCGAAGTATAGCATTACGATCAGAGTCATTATGTTTATATTGCTATAACATCATACGAAGTAATCTTAGTCCTTAGACCATGAGATCGTGTTAATTGCTAACACCAGAAGAGTATCTTGATAACATCAAACGTCCCACCGTAACAGGGTGACTATAAAGGTGGGTTCAGTGCTACGAAGGTGTTATGTTGAGGCTCATGTATCAAGAGTGGGATTTGTCCATGCCGATGACGGATAGATATACTCTAGGCCCTCTCGGTGATATCACATTGAAATAGCTTGCAAGCAAGTGATGTGATCACTAGAATGTTATATCACGGGAACGAGAAAAGAGTGCATGTCGGTAACGAGATCAAACTAGGTATTTGGATACTGATGATCGAATCTCGGACATGTAATATATCGCGAGACAAAGGGATTTAGTTACGATGTTAAAGGTTCACACGATCACAAGAGTCATCGTTGAATATGTGGGAGTTAGTACGGATCTCCAGGTCCCGCTGGTGATCATTGATCGGAGAGGGGTCTCGATCATGTCTACATTATTCACGAACCGTAGGGTGACACACTTAAGGGATACCGACACCATTTGGAGCAAATATGTTTCAGATAAAGATTTAAGAAAGCGCTGGAATCATTTCGATGGAAACCAGAATTGTTTTGGGTGAAATTGCAGAAACTAGTTCTGCATGTGATATTGAAATGTTGCAGGGGGTTTTATGTGAATGTTTGTTAATTAATGTAATTGTCAAAATTCTGAATAAAATAAATAAAATTGTTTTATTTAATGAGAACTTAGATTAAATTTGGTGGAAATTTAATGGAGGTGAGTGGAATTTTGAGTGGGTGGCTAATTATGTGAGTGGGAGCTCCACCCACATGAATGTGGAAGAGCTGGGGGCACCTCCCTTGGCCGCCGGCCATGGTGAGGGGCTGCCCCCCTCTCCCTATAAAAGGCCCCCCACTCCCTGCTCTCATCTTGCACCACCTCCTTGTGAAGGTTCTCTTCTCCCTCTAGTTATTCCCCATGGTCTCGGATTAGCGAGATACATGTTGATGGGTTCGTAGCATGGAAAACAAAAAATTTCTACCGCAAGAACAAACAAAACCCAGATCTAATCTAGATAAAAGCCAAGATCTAATCTATTAGACATGTGCAACGAGATAGATCTGTACTAACCTAAATAGAACCGAAGCGTTACGAGATTCAATCTCGGGTTGATGTAGTCAATCACTTGCCGATCTCAAGATCGTGTGGACGATCCTTCCCAAGGCCTGCGTTAGGCAGCGCTTCCGCAGTCGGTCACACGTGCGGAGTCGAAGCAGACCTTCCTCTCCCTGTTCCAGCAAGCAGCGGAGGTAGTAGATCTTCTCCACGGAATCCCAGCAGCACGACGGTGTGGTGGTGGTGGTGGAGTAGAGATTTCTGCAGGGCTTCGCCTAAGCCGGAGCAGAGCGAAGGAGGAGGAGAGAGGCGGCGGCTAGGGTTTGTTATGGGAGAGGTCTAGCGGGTGGCGCCCCTCCCCTCTATTTAAAGGAGGGAGGCGCCATGGGAGGGGGAGTCCTAGTAGGACTCCCCTCCCTCCTTGGCCGGCGGATTGGGAGGGGGGAGGAATCCTCCTCCCCCACAAATCCGTGTCTTGCCCCACAAAGACTCCTTGATCCTTTCTTGGTTTTCAAGCAAACTCCAAGAAATCTTCTAGAACCTTCCAGAACATTCTGAAACCTTCTAGAATCTCCATACAAACACTCCGGAACATTTCCTAACTTAGAAAATGATCCCCAATATATGAATCTTATTCTCTAGACAATTCTGGATCTCCTCGTGATGTCCCGAATCCAATCCGAGACTCCGAACAACATTCGGTCTCCAACGCATATTCCATATCTACTTAAAAACAACTTCAAACCTTAAGTGTGTCACCCTACGGTTCGTGAATATGCATACATGATGAAGACACCTCTCCGATCAATAACCACCAGCGGGATCTGGAGATCCATAATGGCTCCCACATACTCAACGATGACTTCGTGATCGATAGAACCATTAACATACGAAACCAATTCCCTTTGTCACGCGATATTCTACTTATCCGAGGTTTGATCTTCGGTATCTCCATCCCTAGTTCTACCTCGTTACTGATAAGTACTCTTTACTCGTTCCATGTTATGTCATCCCTTGTGACCTAGTCACATGCTTGCAAGCTAACTAGATGACATTCCACCGAGAGGGCCCAGAGCATATCTATCCGTCATATGGATGGACAAATCCCAATCTTGGTCCATGTGCTTCAACACATACTTTCAGAATACCCAATGACACCTTTATAACCACGATTCTGAGCGGTGTTTGATGTCATCAAAGTACCCATCCGGTGATGGTGATTAACATAACCTCATGGTCGAAGGATTAGGTTACTATGCATTTGAAAGCTTATAGCAATATGAACTTAATGACTTGATCTTATGCTACGCTTACTATGGGTGTGTGTCCATCACATCATTCTCCTAATGATATAACCTTCTTATTAATGACATCCAATGTCCATGATCAGGAAACCATGATCATCATTCAATCAACAAGCTAGTTCCACAAGAGGCTTACTAGGGACCCTTTTATGTTTACAAAATACACATGTATCAGTGTTTCCTTATAATACAATTATAGCATGGGATGTAAACATTCATCATAAACACAAAGATATAACAATAACCACTTTTATTATTGCCTCTTGGGCATATCTCCAACAGTCTCCCACTTGCACTAGAGTCAATAATCTAGATTACATGGTAATATACCTAACACCCATGGCGTTCTGGTGTTGGTCATGCTTTGCTCTAGGGAGAGGTTTAGTCAACGGATCTGCCACATTCAGATCAGTGTGTACTTTGCAAATCTTTATGTCACCATCTCGGACATACTCGCGAATAGCATGGAAACGTAGCTTGATGTGCTTCAGCTTGCTATGTGACCTTGGCTCCTGTGCATTAGCTATGGCACCTGTGTTGTCACGATAGATGGCCATCAGGTCCAACACCGGAACCACGCCAAGTTCAGTAATGAACTCCTTCATCCATATGGCTTCTTGTGCAGCCTCCGAAGCAGCTATGTATTCCGATTCAGTTGAAGATTTCGCCACAACGCTTTGCTTGGCACTCCTCCAGCTCACTACAGCACCATTCAAAATAAATACGTATCCAGACTGTGACTTCGAGTCATCTGGATCGGTGTTCCAACTAGCATCAGTGTAACCATTTACAACAAGTTGTTCATCACCTCCATAAGAAAGAACCATATCCTTAGTCCTATTCATGTACTTTACTTTAGGATATTCTTGACCACCAATCCGATGTTCCATTCCGATCACTTTGATATCTCGCTAGTCAAACTAACGTATGCTATATCCGGTCTTGTACACAGCATGGCATACATGATAGAACCTATGGCCGAGGCATAGGGAATATTATTCATCTTTTCTCTATCTTCTACCGTAGCCGGACTTTGAGTCTTACTCAAGGTCTTACCTGACAACATGGGCACGAATCCCTTCTTGCTCTCTTCCATTCTAAACTTCTTTAGAACTTTGTCTAAGTATGTACTTTGTGAAAGCGCTATTAGGCGTCTTGATCTATCTCTATAAATCTTGATGCCTAGAATATATGCCGCTTCGCCAAGATCCTTCATTGAAAAACTATTATTCAAATAGGATTTGACGCTATTAATTAGTTATATATCATTCCCAATCAACAATATATCATCTACATATAGTACTAGGAATGCTACAGAGCTCCCACTCACTTTCTTGTAAATACAAGCTTCTCCATAAGTTTGTATAAATCCAAAGTTTTTGATTACTTTATCAAAACGTTGATTCCAACTCCGGGATGCTTGCTTCAGTCCATAAATGGAGCGCTGAAGTTTGCATACCTTGTCAACATCACTAGGATCGACAAAACCCTTGGGTTGTACCATATACAACTCTTCCTCAATGTCACCATTAAGGAACGCCGTTTTGACATCCATCTGCCAAATCTCATAATCGAAATATGCAGCGATTGCTAACAAAATCCTCACAGACTTTAGCTTCGCTACTGGTGAGAAAGTCTCATCGTAGTCAACTCCTTGAATTTGTCGGAACCCTTTCGCGACAAGTCGAGCTTTATAGATGGTAACATTACCATCAGCATCTGTTTTTCTTTTGAAAATCCATTTGTTCTCGACAGCCTTTCGGCCATCCGGTAAGTCCACCAAAGTCCATACTTGGTTTTCGTACATGGATCCGATTTCGGATTTCATGGCTTCTAGCCATTTGTCGGAATCTGGGCTCACCATAGCTTCTTCATACGTCGTAGGGTCATCAGTGTTGTCCACCAACATGACGTTCAAGGCAGAGTCATACCAATCAGGAGTGGTACGAACCCTCGTTGACCTACGAGGTTCAGCAGTAACTTTGTTCAAAGTTTCATGATCAGCATCATTAGCTTCCTCTCCAGTTGGTGCAGGAGGCACAAAAACATCTTCCGGTGCTGCGCTACTCTCAACTCCGAGAGAAGGTTCAATAACCTCGTCGAGTTCTACTTTCCTTCCAGTTACTTCCTTCGAGAGAAACTCCTTCTCAAGAAAGGATCCATTCTTGGCAACAAAAACTTTGCCTTCGGATCTATGATAGAAGGTATACCCAATTGTTTCTTTAGGGTATCCTATGAAGACGCATTTCTCCGCTTTGGGTTCAAGCTTATCAGGTTGTAACTTCTTTACATACGCTTCGCAACCCCAAACTTTAAGGAACGACAACTTAGGTTTCTTACCAAACCACAATTAAATGCAGTGTCGTTTCAACCGATTTAGATGGTGCCCTATTTAAAGTGAATGCGGCTGTCTCTAATGCATATCCCCAAAACGATAGTGGTAAATCTGTAAGAGACATCATAGACCGAACCATATCTAAGAGAGTTCGATTACGACGTTCGGACACACCATTACGTTGTGGTGTTCCCGGCGATGTCAACTGTGAAAGTATTCCACATTTCTTTAAATGCATGCCAAACTCATAACTCAGATATTCACCTCCACGGTCAGAACGCAGAAACTTAATCTTCTTGTTACGATGATTTTCCACTTCACTTGGAAATTCCTTATACTTCTCGAAAGTTTCGGACTTATGTTTCATAAAGTAGACATACCCATATCTAAGTAATCCGTGAAAGTGAGAACATAACGATATCCACCATGCGATGCTACACTTATTGGACCACACACATTGGTATGTAGTATTTCCAGTAAGTCTATAGCTCGCTCCATTATTCCAGAGAATGGAGTCTTAGTCATTTTTCCCATTAGACATGCTTCGCATCTTTCAAGTGATTCAAAATCAAATGATTCAAGAAGTCCATCAGAATGGAGTTTCTTCATACGCTTCACTCCAATGTGACCAAGACGAGTGCCACATTTATGTAGAATTATCATTCAATTTTATTCGTTTAGCATCTATGTTGTGAACATGTGTATCACTACTATCGAGATTCAATAAGAATAAACCATTCATCTCAGGTGCATTACCATAAAAGATATTACTCATATAAATCGAACAACCTTTATTCTCAGACTTAAAAGAGTAACCGTCTCGCAATAAACAAGATCTAGATATAATGTTCATGCTTAACGTAGGCACTAAATAACAATTATTTAAATTTAAAACTAATCCCGAAGGTAGATGTAGAGGGAGCGTGCCGACGGCGATCACATCAACCTTGGAGCCATTTCCAACGCGCATCGTCACCTCGTCTCTCGCCAGTCTTCGTTTATTCCGCAGCTCTGTTTGAGTTACAAATATGAGCAACGAACCAAAGATCAAATACACAGGCACTACTACGATTACTAGTAAGATACACATCAATAACATGTATATCGAATATACCTTTCTTCTTGATGTTGCCGTTCTTCAGATCCACCAGGTACTTGGGCGATTACGCTTCCAAAGGATCAGCACCCTTGCAGTAGAAGCATTCAGTTTCAGGTTTAGGACCAGCCTTGGGCTTCTTAGCAGGTGCGGCAGCTTTCTTGCCGTCCTTCTTGAAGTTGGTGGTCTTATTGACCATCAACACTTGGTGCTCCTTCTTGATCTCCACTTCAGCAGTTTTCAGCATGGACGATAGTTCAGGCAACGTCTTGTTCATGCAGTGCATATTGTAGTTCATCACAAAGTTCTTATAACTCGGTGGCAGTGATTGGAGGACACGGTGAATCCCTAACTCATTAGGAATCGTTATCCCCAACTCTTGGAGCTTGTTTGCGTGCCCAGACATGGTGAGCACGTGCTCGCTAATGGAGCTTCCCTCTTCCATCTTGCAGGTAAAGAACTTTTCGGAGGCCTCATAGCTCTCCACGGCCGCGGGAGTCTCAAAAATGAGCTTGAGCTCCTTAATGATCTCGAACGGGTCGTGGTGCTCAAAACGCTTCTGGAGCTCCGTTTCTAAACCGTACAAGATGGCACACTGAACTATGGAGTAATGATTTTTCCGAGTGGCGTAAACATTCATTATGTCATCCGTGGCATCATCTGCAAGTGAGTCACCTAGCGGTGCTTCGAGCACATAGGTCATCTGACCAGCCCTGAGGACAATCTTTAGACCATGGAGCCAGTCTGGGAAGTTGCTTCCATTGTTCTTAAGATTTTCTTTCTCTAGGAACGCATTGAAATTGATGGAGAGGTTCGCCATAATCTACAACAAATTTGCAAGTAGTTTAGACTAAGTTTATGATAAATTGAGTTCTACTTTAATTCTTAAATTAACTAGGTGAACTCCCACTCAAAACAACATCCCTCACATTGTCTTAGTGATTACACGAACCAAGTCCACTACACCAAGTCCGATCTTCACGAGAGAAGATGTAGTTTCATCGGCGAACAATCTTCATGTTCATCATATCACTTATATGATTCATGCTCTACCTTTCGGTATTCCGTGTTCCGAGACCATGTCTGTACATGCTAGGCTCGTCAAGATTAACCTTAGTTTTCGCATGTGCAAATCTGGCTTGCACCCGTTGTATGCACACGTAGAATCTATCACATCCGATCATCACGAGATGCTTCGAGACGACGAGTCTTAGCAATGGTGCCAACTAAGGACGAACACTTTTATTACTTGATATTTAGTGAGAGGGATCATCTTATAATGCTACCGTCGCGATCTAAGCAACACAAGATGCATAAAGGATTAACATCACAGGCAATTCATAATTAGTGTGATATGATATGGCCCTTTCTTATTATGCCTTTGATCTCCATCTCCAAAGCACGGACATGATCTCCATCATCACCAGCATTGTGTCAAGGTCGCTTCATGGTTGTCCATCATCACCAGCAACTATTACAACTACTTGGAATAAAGCTATTACAAGATGAATAGACACGCAGGTCTTAATAGAATTAAAGACAACCATTAGGCTCCTGCCAGTTGCCATATTACAATAAGGATCATTGCATACATCAAATACAATCACAATCACATGATGGCCATATCACATCACAAAACCCCTGCAAAAACAAGTTAGACGCCTCTAATTTTCTTTGCATGTTTTACGTGGTTTGGGGCTTTCGAATAAGAACGGATCTTACCTACGAAACTGAACCACAACGTTGATACAAGTGCTATCGAGTGCAAAGTGTAGATTGGATCTATACTATGATGGGAGAGACAGACACCCGCAAAGCCACTTGTGCAAAGCAAGTTACACGTCAAGCGTGGAGCAAGTCTCATGTGCGATGACATGTAAGGTTAGCCCGAGCCGCTTCATCCCACCATACCGCAAGATGCAAAGTACACAAAGCAAAAAGGCAGACGAGCACCAACGCCCACAAAACCATTGTGTTCTACTCGTGCAACAGATCTACGCATAGACAAGGCTCTGATACCACTGATGGGTTCGTAGCATGGAAAACAAAAAAATTCTACCGCAAGAACGAACAAAACCCAGATCTAATCTAGATAAAAGCCAAGATCTAATCTATTAGACATGTGCAACGAGATAGATCTGTACTAACTCTCGTAGAACCGAAAGCGTTACGAGATTAGATCTTGGGGTTGATGCTGTCGATCACTTGCCGATCTCAAGATCGTGTGGACGATCCTTCCGGTGCTGCGTTCCGGCAGCGCTTCCGCAGTCGGTCACACGTGCGGAGTCGAAGCAGACCTTCCTCTCCCTGTTCCAGCAAGAAGCGGAGGTAGTAGATCTTCTCCACGGAATCCCAGCAGCACGACGGTGTGGTGGTGGTGGTGGAGTAGAGATTTCTGCAGGGCTTCGCCTAAGCCGGAGCAGAGCGAAGGAGGAGGAGAGAGGCGGCGGCTAGGGTTTGTTATGGGAGAGGTCTAGGGGGTGGCGCCCCCTCCCCTCTATTTAAAGGAGGGAGGCGCCATGGGAGGGGGAGTCCTTGTAGGACTCCCCTCCCTCCTTGGCCGGCGGATTGGGAGGGAGGGAGGAATCCTCCTCCCCCATGAATCCGTGTCTTGCCCCACAAAGACTCCTTGATCCTTTCTTGGTTTTCAAGCAAACTACAAGAGATCTTCTAGAACCTTCTAGAACATTCCGAAACCTTCTAGAATCTCCATACAAACACTCCGGAACATTTCCTAACTTAGAAAATGATCCCAATATATGAATCTTATTCTCCAGACAATTCCGGATCTCCTCGTGATGTCCCGAATCCAATCCGAGACTCCGAACAACATTCGGTCTCCAACACATATTCCATATCTACTTAAAAACAACTTCGAACCTTAAGTGTGTCACGCTAGGGTTCGTGAATATGCAGACATGATGAAGACACCTCTCCGATCAATAACCATCAGTGGGATCTAGAGATCCATAATGGCTCCCACATACTCAACGATGACTTCGTGATCGATAGAACCATTAACATACGAAACCAATTCCCTTTGTCACGCGATATTCTACTTATCCGAGGTTTGATCGTCGGTATCTCCATACCTAGTTCTACCTCGTTACTGATAAGTACTCTTTACTTATCCGAGGGCCCAGAGAATATCTATCTGTCATCTGGATGGACAACTCCCACTCTTGATCCATGCGCTTCAATCCATACTTTCAGAATACCCAATGCCACCTTTATAACCACCTAGTTACAAAGTGGCGTTGGATGTCATCAAAGCATTCATCCTGTGTTGATGATTAACATGATCTCATGGTCGAAGGATT
This sequence comes from Avena insularis, assembly GCA_023614405.1. Taxonomy (NCBI): domain Eukaryota; kingdom Viridiplantae; phylum Streptophyta; class Magnoliopsida; order Poales; family Poaceae; genus Avena; species Avena insularis. The sequence goes on from CM042688.1 coordinate 128,356,250, forward strand.
AGGTAACTATGTATTTAAAAAGCTTGTAACAAAGTGAACTTTATGACTTGATCTTATTTTATGCTTACTATGGGTGTGTGTCCATCACATCATTCTCCTAATGATATAACCTTGTTATTAATGACATCCAATGTCCATGATCAGGAAACCATGATCATCATTCAATCAACAAGCTAGTTCCACAAGAGGCTTACTAGGGACCCTTTTATGTTTACAAAACACACATGTATCAGTGTTTCCTTATAATACAATTATAGAATGGGATGTAAACATTCATCATAAACATAAAGATATAATAATAACCACTTTTATTATTGCCTCTTGGGCATATCTCCAACACATGTTCCCAGTGGCTTTATCTGGAAAGGAGTTGCTGCTTCCGCTGCATCGCTGGAGCGAGGAGGCAGAGGTTGTTCGGTGGACCGAACGTGTGTGCGATCACGGATGCACCTCTACTTTGTGGTGCTGGACTTGATGGTGCTGGACCTGATGGTGCTGGAGCTGCTGGACCTGAAGGACTTCATCACGATCTTGAGATCGGAAGTGTACGACTACATCATCCACGAGTTCCAACTCGTTAACAAAGCTTTGTTGTCTTCGAGGGTAAGTTCTCCATGGATGTATATCCACCCGTTGCTTGTATCTAGTAGATAGATCTTGGCGTATAGTTCCCATCTTAGGAAATTTTTTGTTTTCTATGCTGCGAACCCAACAGTGGTATCAGAGCCTGATCTATGCGTAGGTGCTTTGCACAGGTAGTACACATATGTTTATATGTGGGGGATGATGATCATGTTATTTCATATTCTATGTATTTTGGATATTGGTGGCATAGTGGGATGAAGCGGCCCGGACCAACCTTACATGTCATCGTACATGAGACCTGTTCCACGACTGACATGCAACTAGTTTTGCATACTTGGGTGGCGGGTGTGTGTCTCTCCTACTATAGTCAATATCTGATTTACAACGAGTTGCTAATAACTTGGTTATCCTCGTTGTGGTTCATGTTCGTAGGTAAGACCGGTTCTATCTCCGAAAGCCCTAAGCCACGTAAAACTTGCAATTGATAAATTAGAGGCGTCTAGTTTAGATCGTTGCTGGGCTAGTGTCTTGATATGGTATTGTTGTAAGTAGATGTATGATAGATACTCTTACAACACACTTAACGTGTAAGTTCCATAGACCTTGGCCTTACACACAAAGGAATGATAGAGATCATACCACGATGCAAATGATAGAGATTAAATGCATGGACCATATCATGTCACTTTACACATTAGATGTTTGCATCTTATATTGCTAGTTTGGCGCTTTTAGTAGCATTATAAGATGATCCCTCATTTAAATATCAAGATAAAATGTGTTCTTCCTTAAGTATGCACCGTTTTATGGATCATGTTTCGAGACATCACGTGATGATCGGGTGTACTCAACTCTACGCTTTCATACAACGGGTGTAAGACAGTTTTACACACGCGAATACTAAGGTTCTTACTTAGCGAGCCTAGCATGTACAGACATGGCTTCAGAACACGGACCGAAAGGTTAAGCATGAGTCATATAGTTGATGTGATGACCATATTGATGCTCGCCTTTGAAGCTACACCGACTCACATGATGATCGGACTTGGTGTAGTGGATTTGGTTCATGTAATCACCAAAAAGGCACGAGGGATGTCGTTTTTGAGTGGGAGTTCATTTCTAATTTGGATTAGTCAAACTCAATTTGTCATAAACTAAATCGAAGTAAATTTGCATAATTTGTTGTAGTCATTGGCATATGTTCACTACCTTATACTTAGTTTTAATTGAGATAATAGAACTATAGAATTCTGGATATTTACTTTACGAACTGGTATTGTATTGTTTTGAATGTCAATTTAAAGTTTAGAAGTCCTATTGCAAACTTTTAGCAAACTCTATTTACTCCATGAAGTTTAATAAGTAGTATTAAATAAAGAGTAAGAATTCCAATGTTAGTATCTAAAGTATCATGTTTGCCTCCATGATTATTGATATTCAAAAATTGTTTTAATATCAAGGTTATCTAGGAGCTGAAAGAATTGTTTCAGGAACCATCATGTGTGGAAGATATAGTGATATCTAAAACAATGTTTTTGGTTGCATTATGATAGAGTATAATTTAGCAAAATACATGTTCTCATATTGTATGAGAATTTGTGAAGGATGGAGATGCTAGGCATCTGGATCTCCCAAAAAGGTGTTGGGAACTAACATTATACTCGTGATTCTTCCTTATAGGCTATAGTAGCTTGATCATGAAAGTTGTCATGATAAGGATGAATAGAAGATGTAAGTAAAATGTTTACTACACTAATAGATTACTAAAGAATGGATTTTTGAAAGAACACCAAACATTTGATGATGGTGATCCACTTCAAAGTGCAAGTCCAAAGGTATTAGTATTTGACTATATACGCTTTGTACTATGTGTCATGTGAATGAAACCACTATTGATGTTGATAGATTCTTTTAAAAGAAAAGGAATTGTTGAAAGAGAATCTATAAAATATTTGGCAGAAAAGAAAAGGTTGGAGATGTCCAACTTAGGTATATATAAGATATACATGTTATGGTTGTATTCCTTGCTTGTTAAACAATGTGGTTCTGAGGTATTGGATATCGAATTGGTTGGTGTGAAGTGTCATACAGAACAACACAATTCATGAACTGCAACAGCCTAAGTAACTAGCAAAAGAATAAGTGATGATGTTCATCGAAAACAAATAAAGTGTCATTGTGTTTTTCGTTGTCGTTAAACCTAGCCTTCAAGATTTGTTTTAATAATTGTTATTTTGTTCCAGTATTATGAGAACAATGGTTGTTCAAATAATTAATGTATTCCATAAAGGATGGATGAACTTTTACAAGTCTAGTTAGAGAAATCACATCCATAAACATTATTGCTAAAATGTCATAAGACAAATGATTGGAAGATCACTTATGAAGTGACATCGTTGTTTGAATTATAATGGAAGGTAAACATGAAGAAACTCCATCTTGATGGATTTTTGGAGTCTTTTGATTTTGATCAATTGATGCTTGTGAAACTTCCCTCGAGATAATTGAAACTCTGTCCATAGGCCAAAGAGGAACGGATGACTAACTTATTGGATATTATGCATGTTGATGTATATAGTCCATTATGTGTAGCCATATGCGATGGATCTTTTTGCTTCATATGCTTTCTCCGGAAATTTGAGTGAATATATTTATATATTTACTTAATAAGGAAGAAGTATGAAACATTTGAAAATTGTTCAAAGCCTTTCAAGATGAAGTGAAAAATCATTGTAACAAGAAAATAAAAGAATTTATGATTTGATCATAAAGGAAGATATTTGAGTTACAGGTGTTTAGCAAAACACCTAAGATTTCAGGAATTGTTCCATGAATTTGCATTTCCGATAAACCACAGGAGTATGGTATGTTCGAGAGATCAAATCAAACCTTGTTTGACATGGTAAGATCAAAGGTGTCATTTATAAAACTGCCATTATGTTTTAAAGATTAAAGCTTTAGATATTGCCGCTTTTACACTGAAAAGAGCACCATCGTGATCCGTTGAAATGACACCATATGAGTTATGGTTTGGGATAAAACCCGAATTGTCTTTTCTTAAATTTTGGTATGCTATGCATAAGTAGAATGTTTACAGCCAAAGTCGGATAAGCACGTCTTTGTAGGTTATCCCAAAGAATTTGTTGGGAATTCCTCCATAACACCGAGGACAAAAGAGTTTGTCGCTTGGAACGTCAAGTTTCTTGAGAAGGAATTTTTCGTGAAAAGTTAAGTGGGAGGACAATAGAACTTTGATAAGGTTGTTGAACCTTAGCTATATGTGTTGAGTAGCGCAGCGCCGGAAAGTGTCCCGGTGGCGGCCACAATGCTCATGGCTCCCATGATTACAAAGGGTGTAATCTTGGAGATTAGAGTTCTTATTGAACCATGTGGGTCGGTAAGAATCAAATAGTAAGATTTGAAACAAAAGTCGTTATTGTTTTGACAATGATGAACCGACTGCATGCAAAAAAGTGATGATGGGCCCTGACTCCATAAAATGACTAGAAGTCATAGAATCCGTGATAGTATCCATACACGAGAAATCAAGTTTTTGAACTTGGAAGACCCTCCGAAAAGACGTGAAGCCTATCGGTCGTGTTTGGATCTATAAAGAAATAGACATGGATGTTTAATATCTATGAAATAGTCGACATGTCGGAAAGAAGTTTACGGCAATGTTCAAGGAGTTGACTATGACAAGATTTGATCTTTCATAGCGATATTTAGTCTTGACGGATTAATGTAGCAACCACTACATATAATTTGGTATATGGTAGTTGAATAAACAAAAACAAGGTTCTTCTAATAGAATGGTTACCTAGGACGTGTACATCACACGGTCCAAAGGGTTTTGTTAATTCAAAGGGTGCTAAAAGGGCATGAAAACTTCAATAGTTGAAGTGAGCATAGCGGAGTTGGAATCTTCACCATGATGAAAATGTTAAAGGAGTTTAAATTCATCGGAGATGATGAAGATGCTTGCATTTGCAAGAAATTAAGTGGGAGCACTGATACATATTTCTAATACATTATGTAGAGGACATGGTGTTGATTGGAAATGATGTATCTTGTATTGACATAAGTTAAGAATTTCATTAAAATAGGATTTCGATGAAAGACTTGGGCAAAACCGGAATATTTGGCATCAATGTCTATATGGATAGGTTGAGGCGCTAATATGGTTATGCCAGACATACATATATGAGATATTGAAAGGGTTCAATATGGAAACAACAAGAAAGGTTCTTGCTGCATGGAAAGGATTGTATCAAGATTCAAGTGTTTCAACACTTGGTGAGTAAAATCACATGAATATTTTGATCGATTATACCGTGATATGTATATATCCAGATATGTCCTATGCTCTAAATGTTATGAGCACATGCCAGAATGATTCATAAGATGATCATTGGACGATAGTAAAGATATTCTTATGAGCTTTGGAAGAACTAAGAATATATCATGTATAAGTGCCAAATAGTTAAAGGTAGTTCATTGTAAAGTGTTACATTGATACTAGTTTTGTCACAAGATACAAATTAAATTTATCTCAATTTAGACTATGGGTGGCACAATGTAATGGAAAGGATGTTCCATGATGGATTTGGATGAGTTCCAAAGTTGAAACATTGTGACGGATACTACAACAAAAGGCTAAGTATATGACTGCTATAGTAGCAACAAAGGTGGGTTCAGTGCTACGAAGGTGTTATGTTGAGGCTTATGGATCAAGAGGGGGATTTGTCCATCCCGATGACGGATAGATATACTCTAGGCCCTCTCGGTGATATCACATTGAAATAGCTTGCAAGCAAGTGATGTGATCACTAGAATGTTATATCACGGGAACGAGAAAAGAGTGCATGTCGGTAACGAGATCAAACTAGGTATTTGGATACCGATGATCGAATCTCGGACATGTAATATATCGTGAGACAAAGGGATTTAGTTACGATGTTAAAGGTTCACACGATCACAAGAGTCATCGTTGAATATGTGGGAGTTAGTACGGATCTCCAGGTCCCGCTACTGATTATTGATCGAGAGGGGTCTCGATCATGTCTACATTATTCATGAACCGTAGGGTGACACATTTAAGGGATACCGACACCATTTGGAGAAAATATGTTTCAGATAAAGATTTAAGAAAGCGATGGAATCATTTCGATGGAAACCGGAATTGTTTTGGGTGAAATTGCAGAAACTGGTTCTGCATGTGATATTGAAATGTTGTAGGGGGTTTTATGTGAATGTTTGTTAATTAATGTAATTGAAAAAATTCTGAATAAAATAAATAGAAGTGTTTTATTTAATGAGAACTTGCATTAAATTTGGTGGAAATTTAATGGAGGTGAGTGGAATTTTGAGTGGGTGGCTAATTATGTGAGTGGGAGCTCCACCCACATGAATGTGGAAGAGGTGGGGGCCCCTCCCTTGGCTGCCGGCCATGGTGAGGGGCTACCCCCCTCTCCCTATAAAAGGCCCCCCACTCCCTCCTCTCATCTTGCACCACCTCCTCGTGAAGGTTCTCTTCTCCCTATAGTTATTCCCCATGGTCTCGGATTAGCGAGATACTTGTTCCTGGTGGCTTTATCTGGAAAGGAGTTGCTGCTTCCGCTGCATCGCTGGAGCGAGGAGGCGGAGGTTGTTCGGTGGACCGAACGTGTCTGCGATCACGGATGCACCGCTACTTTGCGGTGCTGGACTTGATGGTGCTGGACCTGATGGTGCTAGAGCTGGTGGACCTGAAGGACTTCATCACCATCTTGAGATCGGCAATGTACGACTACATCATCCACGAGTTCCAACTCGTTAACAAAGCTTTGTTGTCTTCGACGGTAAGTTCTCCATGGATGTATATTCACCCGTTGCTTGTATCTAGTAGATAGATCTTGGCGTATAGTTCCCATCGTAGGAAATTTTTTGTTTTCTATGCTGCGAACCCAACAATCCTGGTGAGGGGTTGGGACGGTACTTCTGGTGACTACTAGATCCAGATTGCTGCATCATACGACGATTGCGGTTGTCGTTTGCTTGGTTAATCTTCCCTTCCATCTGAATGGCAGAGTAGACTAGCTCTTTGAGATCCTCGAAGCGGATGTTGACGAGGACAGTCTGCATCTCATCATGCAGTTCGTTCAGGAATCTCTCCTTCTTTTTGGCTTCTGTGTTGATCTCATCAGGTGCATATCTGGCAAGTGACAGGAATCTGTCATGGTACTCCACCACAATCATTCTGCCCTGCTTCAACTCTCTTAATTCATCCCTCATTCTGGTGACTAGACCTTGCGGCACATGGGTGCGGCTGAACTTGATCTTGAAGGCTTCCCATGTCATCACTTGACCATGGTTAATCAGGCGGATGTTGTTCCACCATGCTCTTGCATCTCCTGCCAAGTTGTGGGTGGCAAAGAGAACTTTCTCGTTGTCATCAACTCTGGCTACTTCTAGATTGTTCTCCATTGTCTGCAACCAGTCATCTGCATCTAATGGGTTCTCTGAAGTGCTAAAGATTGGGGGATTGGTATTCTAGAAGTTCTTCAGCTTGGATCCTTGATGATCCTGATTTCCATGCCATTGGTTGTTGAGAGCCATCTGGGCGATCTGCGATGTTCTAGATTAGCTTGGCGCTCTGCCCTGCTTGCTTCTCTGTCTGCAATGAGATTCTGCAAGATCTGCAGCATTGGGTCTTGTGACGAGCTGCTCCCTCCTTGGTTTCCACGAGTCATCTGAAGATTGAGGTAGATAAAGGGGTAAGAGGGAAAGTTCTAAGGTTCATGGTTTTGGTTTCAAGACTAAAACTTTGAGTTTGACTCAGTTTTTGTAACTAACTTCATTTCATTCATGCAAACAAGCACACGGTACAAACACACACCACCACAACAAAGGAAAACAGATGGTTTAAAGAACCATTCTGCAAGCTATGATACAGTGGGACCGATACATCTCATGATACGACAGTGCTCTAGTGCATCTACTCATCTTCGATGAAGTCGGAGTCCTCATCGTCAGTGTAGAAGTCCACTGCATCCTCCTCCAGGAAGTCATCATCATTGCTGAGGTAAGAATCCATGTCTCCCTAGATGTCTTCACCCTCCTCTTCTTCCTCCTTTATTGCAAGCTGGGCTTCTTGCTCCTTGACGGTCTTCTCGAGGTCGGCCACCTTCTTGCAAAGACGGGCGATGGTGCGATCCTTCTTTTCGCGTTGGAGGCGAAGAGACTAACGATCCTTGACTAGCAGTGAGAAATTCTAGGCCTTCTGGGCGGCAATGGCACGGTTGTGGTTGGCGAACTCCCTGGCATTGTCCAATTCCTTCTTGCGATCGTACAACAGGAAGTCAAGGTTCTCCACTTGACGCTTCAGCTCTGGGTAGCTTGGCATCTCCATTGGCATTCCCATGAAGTCACGTCTTGCATAGTGAGAAAAACGGGTTCCCTGGAGTTGGTTGACACTAAGGGCACATAGACGTGCGAGAGCTTCATGCATTGCCCTGGCTAATCCATCTAGCCAGTTGTTCTCTCTCACAGAGAACTGGATTCTCTCGGACGTTGGTGCTTCGATGCTTCCTCTAAGATCAGCGGTGACTAGCCACTGTAAATCTCCTCCTCGGGGTCCTGGAAGTTGAGCTCCAACAAACTCCGGATGCGGGCGTCCCAATAACTCTGACAGTGAATCTAGATCCCTCTCAAAGATCAGTTGACCTCTGTTTCCCAATTGGTAGAACTTGCTGAACTGAGTCTCCATCTACAAGAACTAAGGATGAGGAAATTAGTGAAGTGATCAAGTGTGTCAAATTTTAAGTAGTAATGTAAGAATTTGAGGAACATGAATTTTTGAGAAAGAATGAATTCCCAAGGATAAGAGAGGAAATAGTTTTTCATAAATACTCACTTTGGTTTTGAAACTAAGTTTTTGTTCGGACGTCCATTCTAACTAGGGTCTCCTATAGTCAGGATGGCTCTGATACCAACTTGTCAACGCCCGGATTTTTAATCCCAGATGCCTGTAATGTCATACATCGCAATCCCAGGATTACCATTTTTGCGAGACATAATAGATTGGATATCACAATACATCATCCATTACAAACCATAAATAAGGTCTTACACAAATAAGGATCTCATGATCCAGTCTTAATACAACAAGCAGCGGAATAAAATAGTAAGCGTAGCGGGGGGTCCATCTTCAGGGGCACAGGCAATGCTGACGAAGGCAGATACTCCTAGTTATCATAGCCGTCCTACTGGCCATCATCTTGGTAGTCTCCTTCAAAGTCTGGCCATGAGAATAGCCAGGGACAAAAGCCATGAGTACTCTTTAAGTACTCGCAAACTACCACTAACAAGTAGTATAGTTCTAATGTAAAGTGCTAACTCTAAGTTTAACTATAAAGTTGAGTTTGAAACCTAAGCTGAGTTCAGAAACAAAGAAAGATAAAATGAAGTTCTAGAATCACTTAAGTTGGGAAGCTATTGTCATAGTCATAACCCTGTTGTGGTCAAGTCAAGAATCATCATTCATTTCATAAGTCATTTTGAAAACATCTGACAACAAAACAATATGGCCACTCCAACTATCCATAACCGCGGACGCGGCTATTCGAATAGTTTGACACTCTACAGAGGTGGTACACTTTCACCACAAGATTCGATACATCTTTCAGGGATAACCCTGAATCATCATACTTAGTATGCAGATAATCAAACATAACCTTTCCTTTACACACCCTAGTATAAGCACCTCTCCTATGAGCATGGCCTCCCAACCATGACCATCTGTCATCTTGGGCACTGCATAGGTGGACAACATTGAGAGGTAGCCTCAGCTCAAACCTCTCCCACGAGGGAACTAATACTAATGCATATGAACTTCTAGCTAAGCCTTACCCAATTCAGGTATTGTGGTTGTACGGTAAATTTGGAACGGTATCGCATCTGAATCCATCCATCAGTTTTGTAAAAGGGTTAAGGCTCATGCCTCAACATTTTCATCATAATAAACCATTTGTGTTTCTCAACACATGTCAAAACATTTCAATAGAATGACTCATCATTCCAAGGTTTTCATAATTCATTTTCACCAAGTGTTCTCATCTAAAGTGACTCAAGTTTTTATCTACTCTAAACTACTAAGTTAAGAGTGTTCACTAAGGTGGAAATATGGGATCAATCTCATGCCATAGAATGACTTCTAAAGTCATCTAGATAGGTCAAGTTTTATACTCTTTATGCTACCTTCAAAACAAGTAAAGGACTTTTGTAAAATAAAGGAGTAAAAGCTTAGAAATAAAACTTGGGGTAGGTAAATAGTCAAGGTGGTATAACCAAAGCATGCCTAAAGCTTCTTGCTTAATTTCTCTAGCTTGCTAACAATAGCTTGCTAGTATAATACTTGCAAGTGTTAGCTTGCCAATAATAGCTTGCCTTGGTTGGTGTAGTGGTTGAAGTTTTCTTCCTCCTCCTCTTGGTAGAACTCCTCCTCCTCAAAAGCTTGGTCGGTACTATCGTCTATAAATACATACGGAGTAAACAATCACCAAACAATACTTAACTAGGCACACATTTGATGATCTATTATCATCACTAGCATCACAAGGTTTTATTAACTAGTTTCATTCTTTTTATTTAAGAAAAGTAATTTCTACTTATTGAAAATAACTAAGATTTAATATTCACCACTTAAAATATGGGATCATGTGGAAACATGTCATCACCACATATTCTAACATGTGGGAATGTGATTTAAGGGTTGGATCATATTTATTTAAGTTTAAGTTTATTATTTAATGATTTAAAGTGACTAGAAATGCCTATATAGCATTATTTTGGTACTAGTCCAAAGTCACTACATGTAAACCTTAATATTATTACATATTCAGATGGGTATGGTTAAATGTGATTTTTGAGAGTTGGAATCAACTCAAAATCTATCATGGTTGATTTTATAAAAATGTTTGAATGTGCAAAAGCTTTTGTCTTGTTATTTTTACTCGGAGAGATCTCTAATTTTAATTTAATTAAATCCAACGGGCTTGGGTAGATCTTTTCAGTAGCTTTCTAACAAAATTGGAATCACTCCATTTAGATTTGAAAATCTCTCTGAATTGATTTTAAACTAAGGGACAGAACTAGGTTCAAACTAAATTAGAAAAATCTAGATTTGAATTAAATGGGTGTGAGGAACAAAAGCGGGCAGGCCGGTGCACCAGTGGCACGGTTGAGCGGTGACAGGGGTCCACCGGGTCAGGCTATTTACTGGCCGATGCAGGCGATGTGGGCCATTAGGTTAGAACTAGGATCGTTCAGGCGGGCTCGCCCCCTGACGGCCGACAGTTCTAACCCTAGCGGATCAGTGGGGGTGCTCAGGGGCATACCAGGGCTCCAGCTATGACAGCGAGGCAGGCAAACAAACTGGTGGACAACGGCAAACTCAGGGGTGGTTGTGGCAGCTCCTGGGGTGGACGAAATCGACGGCGCCTTCTCCTCCTCTACAGTGTGCTTCTCCGGCTAAAATCCGGCGAACAAGTGCTCGAGCTGCTCCGACTAGAGGTGGGGAAGGACCAGTGAGGAGAGGGGAGTGGAATGGTGTGAGTGGTTTGTGCTGGGGTGGCCTCTATTTATAGCTTGACGAGGCGACCGAAAGGGATGGGCTGGCGACACCGGCGAGGGCTGCACAGCGTGCTAGTGGCGTGGCTTGAGGTAGGGGACGGTGGCCTGCCTCCTGGTGGTGCTCTACAGTGTAAATGCGTGGCTAGGGGCGGTGGCCTTTGGTGCACGGCCGTGTCTGGCGGGTTGCTAGGTTCGAGGCGGAGCGGCACGCGCGGGATTAGGTTGAGGCGCTGTCTGTGGCGTGCTGGCGGCGAGGGCGCTCTGGCGTGCTCTGATTACACGCAGAGACTTGGTGCGCGGCGGTTCCTTGGTGGTCCAGGGGCTGGCAGTGAGCGTGGGATGGACCATGGGCGGCGGTAGGGTGGCGCCTAGCTTCCTAGACCGGCGGAGAGGGGCTGGCGGTCTGCTGCTGTGTTGGCAACGTTGGCCGGCGAGCATGGCGTCGGGGCTGCATTGCACTGGCGCCAGGGGCTAAAACTAGGGTGGGTTTTAGTCTGGTTGGGCTCAGGGGAGGCAAGAGTGATCAATGCAAACCAATTGGCTCGACAATAAATGATCAAAACAGTAATAGTTAGGCTAAAGTTGATTCTGTCTGCCAAGTGTTCGACACAATGGCCACAAGAGAAAAATATTTGAATTTTTGGCTGAATTTTGGTGGAGTGGTTGATCACACTTGATCTTCTAGGTGTGCTCGGGTTTTGAAAATGGAGCTCATTTGAGTGGTTTTTGAACAAGTGATCTTCCCATATGAACTACATTCAATTTTCAAATGCAATTTAAAATTAGTGTTTGAAAGTTTTTGGCAGATCACAAAGTGGGCCTTGGTACATCATTAAATGTACTAGCAAGGGGTGCAAAGATCCACATTTTTCTCTGTTAAGAATTGAGTCCTAGGAATAGCCAAAGTAGGAATGTTGATTAAAATGGCACAAATGACCATTCTCTTCTTTTATTCATTTTGATTTGTTTTTCTTTGGGATTTGTTTGGGAATGATTTAGATGATGTTTATTTCACCTAAGAATCATTTTACAAGCAATGGATCACTTAATCATGGCAATTCAAAACAACTCCTATTTAAATGCACACACATATGGATGCTTTAATAATTTTAGTTGGAAAAGTTTTTGTTAACCCTAATTTAGATGACTTGGAGCTTGATAGCCTTGGATTAAAGTTTTGGGATGTTACAAACCTTCCCCCCTTAAAAAAAATCTCGTCCCGAGATTTACAAAAGAAAACTAGGAACTAAAGAGATCTAGGAACTCTGTCCTAATGTAATCTTCTCGCTCCCAGGTGGCTTCCTCTTTGGTATGGTTGCTCCATTGAATCTTGAGGAACTTCATACTCCTGGTTCTGGTGGTTCTGTAAGCTTCTTCTAGGATATGGATGGGTATTTCACGATACGTCAGGTCATTGTTGATCTCAACAGCTCTATGATCGATGTTCTTGAAAACTTCAGTCTTCTCTGGCACTTCTAGACATTTGCGAAGTAACGAAATATGGAACACATTATGGATGGCTGACATCTCTTCGGGCAGTTCCAGTTGATACGATACTTCTCCTCGACGATTCAGAATCTTGAAGGGTCCGATATATCTGGGGGCTAACTTTCCTTTCAAACTAAAGCGTTGCGTTCCCTTCGATGGCGAAACCTTGAGATATACAAAATCTCCGATATTGAAAGTCAGGTCTCTCCTTCTCTTGTCAGCATAACTCTTCTGTCTGGATTGGGCGGTCTTGAGGTGCTCATGGACTTTGTGAACTTTCTCTTCGGCTTCTCGAAGAATGTCGGGTCCAAAGATCTGACTCTCTCCTACTTGCGACCAATTCAAAGGGGTGCGGAACTTTCTTCCGTATAGGAACTCAAATGGTGCCATCTGCAAACTAGCTTGATAACTGTTGTTATATGAGAATTCTGCGAAAGTCAAGCAGTCTTCCCATTTTGATCCATACTCTAACACACAAGCTCTTAACATATCTTCTAGGATCTGGTTGACTCTCTCAGTCTGTCCATCAGTTTGCGGGTGATACGCGGTGCTCAAATTCAACTCGGTTCCCAATCCTTCCTGGACTTTCTGCCAAAATCTCGAGGTAAACTGGGTTCCTCGATCTGATACTATGGTCTTCGGGGTTCCATGCAGACTAACAATCTTAGCAATGTATAGCCCTGCTAGCTTCACACTTTGGTAGGTTGTCTTGACAGGTATGAAGTGAGCTACCTTGGACAGTCTATCAACTATGACCCAGATTGAGTCATTTCCTCTATTGGAAGTAGGTAAACCGGTGATCAAGTCCATTCCGATGGAATCCCATTTCCATTCCGGAATCTGCAATGGTTGCAACAGTCCTGTGGGTCTCTGATGCTCTGCTTTGACTCTTTGACAGATGTCACACTTGGCGATGTAGCTTCCGATTTCTCTCTTCATCTTGTGCCACCAAAATTGCTCTTTCAGGTCTTGATACATCTTCGTTCCTCCGGGGTGGATAGAATAAAGTGTATCATGAGCTTCCTTCATGATAACTTGCTTCAGCACTGAATCTGCTGGCACACAGATACGGCCTTTGTACTACAGAACTCCTTCTTCGTCTTCAGTGAATCCAGGTACCTTTCCTGTACCAATACGGCATTTGATTCCGTTGATACTTTCATTTCCCTTTTGGGCTTCCTTGATTTGACTAATCAATGTGGGTTGAAGTTCAATGCTAGCTAAAAAATCCTTTGCTGACTAGCTCAGTCCTAAACTGCTCCAACTCCTCATACAAATTGGGCTGCTTCTCCTTGATCATGGTGTTTAGCCTGCAAGGCAATCTGCTAAGAGCATCCGCTACCATGTTGGCTTTGCCGGGGTGATAGTGAATGTCAAGGTCATAATCCTTGATTAACTTTATCCATCTCCTTTGCCTCATATTCAGCTCCTTCTGAGTGAAAATATACTTCAAGCTTTTGTGATCTGAGTAAATCTCGCAGCGATTACCCATCAGATAATGACGCCATGTATTTAATGCCAAAACTATGGCTGCTAATTCAAGATCATGGGTCGGATAGTTTTGCTCATGCTGCTTCAGTTGTCGAGACAAATAAGCAATAACCTTGCCTTCTTGCATTAATACACATCCGAGACCAATCTTGGATGCATCACAATACACATCAAACAGCTTCTTGATATCTGGCATGATCAATATTGGGGCTGATATCAATCTCTTCTTTAGCTCCTGGAAACTGGCTTCACATTTGTTAGTCCATTCAAACTTCTTGTCCCTCTTTAACAATTGGGTCATGGGTCTGGCATGCTTGAAAATCCTTCGACAAACTTGTGGTAGTATCCCGCTAATCCGAGGAATGCACGGACTTGGGTCTGAGTGGTTGGGGCTTCCCAGCTTCGACATCTCTGATCTTGGCGGGATCAACAGAGACTCCTCCTGCAGACACAATATGTCCTAGGAATCCTTCTTCTTTCAGCCAAAACTCACACTTGCTGAACTTGGCATATAACCGATGCTCTCTCAGGGTTTCTAGGATGATTCTCAGATGTTGCTCATCCTCTTCTTCTGACTTGGAGTAGATAAGGATGTCGTCGATAAACACAACTACAAACTTATCTAGGAAATTCATAAAGATCTTATTCATGAGATTCATGAAATAAGCAGGGGCATTGGTTAATCCAAAAGACATAACCGTATACTCGTATAAACCATAGAGAGTAGTAAAGGCGGTCTTTGGAATATCCGTTGCACGAATCTTAAGTTGGTGATAACCAGTCCTGATCAATCTTTGAGAATAGCTGAGCTCCAGTCAACTGATCAAATAGATCCTCTATCTTTGGCAAGGGGTACTTATTCTTGATGGTGACGTCATTTAACTTTCTGTAATCTATGCACAGACGGTTGCCTCCATCTTTCTTGTCGATGAATAACACGGGTGATCTCCATGGCGATGTGCTTGGTTGAATCAAGCCTGTTGGTAACATGGCATCCAACTATTTCTTTAGTTCCACTAACTCTGAGGGGTTCATGCTATAGGGTCTCTGGGCTATGGGTCCGGTTCCGGGGATTAATTTAATAATGAATTCAATATCCCTATCCGGGGGCATACCTGGCAATTCATCTGGGAATATGTCGGGGTATTCACAGACTACTCTTACTTGGTCTATGGTGGGTAGGGCTAGACACTTGTTGCACTTGAATTGACGGGGTAAGGTTTCAGATATATGCTCTACTGTTACTCCAAAGCTACTGGTCATGGTGATGGCTTTCTTAGCACAGTCTATCAATCCTTTATGCCTTGACATCCAGTCCATACCTAGTACTACTTCCAATCCTTTGGTTCCAAGTATAATTAGGTTGGCATAAAAATCTATCCCATGTATACTGATAGGCACGACTTTGCAAATTTTTCTAGCTTTTGTAGTTGATCCGGGGATTTGAACTATCATGACATTCTTCAAGTTGGTTGGGTGAATCTTACTAGTGCATGCAAATTCTTCGGTGACAAATGAAGGCGATGCTCCCGAATCAAATAATACCCTTGCTAAAACTGAGTTGACAGAAAACATACCCAACACTACATCTGGCGCTTCTTGGGCTTCTTCGGCGTTCATGTGGAAGAGACGACCATTGCGGTTGTGAGGGTTCCCTGGGGCAAATCTTCTCCCTGGTTGAACACGACGATGCTGTTGAGCTGGGGCATTCACATTGGCAGTGGCGGCAGTCTTCTTGGGACACTCATTTGAGTAGTGAACCTTCACTCCAAACTCGAAACAGGTGATCTGGGACTTGTCTTTTGCGGCGACAAGTACAGCATTGCTGCCAGTTCTGGGTGTAGTGTTGTTGTTGTTGTTCTTGGGAGGGGGACGGTTGAAATTGTTGGTGTTACCTGAGTTGTGATTGTTGTTTCCACCGGACTTCACATTGCCTCCGCTACGGTTGGGGTAGCTTGGGCGAGACATTGGGGGTCGGTTGTTCCTTGGTGCATTTCCTTGAAGGGAATATGCCCGAGAGGCAATAATAAAGTGGTTATTATCTTATTCCTTGTTTATGATAAATGTTTATTTTGCATGCTATAATTGTATTAATTTGGAAACGTTAATACATGTGTGTTTAATAAACAAAAGGAAAGTTCCTAGTTATGCCTCTCTTATAAACTAGCTCGTTGATTAACAAGATGATCAAGGTTTCCTGATCATGGACATTGGATGTCGTTAATAACAAGGTCACAACATTGGTGGAATGATGTGATGAACATTCATCCGAAGTATAGCATTACGATCAGAGTCATTATGTTTATATTTCTATAACATCATACGAAGTAATCTTAGTCCTTAGACCATGAGATCATGTTAATTGCTAACACCAGAAGAGTATCTTGATAACATCAAATGTCACACCGTAACAGGGTGACTATAAAGGTGGGTTCAGTGCTACGAAGGTGTTATGTTGAGGCTCATGGATCAAGAGTGGGATTTGTCCATCCCGATGATGGATAGATATACTCTAGGCCCTCTCGGTGATATCACATTGAAATAGCTTGCAAGCAAGTGATGTGATCACTAGAATGTTATATCACGGGAACGAGAAAAGAGTGCATGTCGGTAACGAGATCAAACTAGGTATTTGGATACCGATGATCGAATCTCGGACATGTAATATATCGCGATACAAAGGGATTTAGTTACGATGTTAAAGGTTCACACGATCACAAGAGTCATCGTTGAATATGTGGGAGTTAGTACGGATCTCCAGGTCACGCTGCTGATTATTGATCGGAGAGGGGTCTCGATCATGTCTACATTATTCACGAACCGTAGGGTGACACACTTAAGGGATACCGACACCATTTGGAGCAAATATGTTTCAGATAAAGATTTAAGAAAGCGTTGGAATCATTTCGATGGAAACCAGAATTGTTTTGGGTGAAATTGCAGAAACTGGTTCTGCATGTGATATTGAAATGTTGTAGGGGGTTTTATGTGAATGTTTGTTAATTAATGTAATTGACAAAATTCTGAATAAAATAAATAAAAGTGTTTTATTTAATGAGAACTTGCATTAAATTTGGTGGAAATTTAATGGAGGTGAGTGGAATTTTGAGTGGGTGGCTAATTATGTGAGTGGGAGCTCCACCCACATGAATGTGGAAGAGGTGGGGGCACCTCCCTTGGCCGCCGGCCATGGTGAGGGGCTGCCCCCCCTCTCCCTATAAAAGGCCCCCCACTCCCTCCTCTCATCTTGCACCACCTCCTCGTGAAGGTTCTCTTCTCCCTCTAGTTATTCCCCATGGTCTCGGATTAGCGAGATACATGTTCCCGGTGGCTTTATCTGGAAAGGAGTTGCTGCTTCCGCTGCATCGCTGGAGCAAGGAGGCAGAGGTTGTTCGGTGGACCGAACGTGTGTGCGATCACGGATGCACCGCTACTTTGTGGTGCTGGACTTGATGGTGCCGGACCTGATGGTGCTGGAGCTGCTAGACCTGAAGGACTTCATCACGATCTTGAGATCGGGAAGTGTACGACTACATCATCCACGAGTTCCAACTCGTTAACAAAGCTTTGTTGTCTTTGAGGGTAAGTTCTCCATGGATGTATATCCACTTGTTGCTTGTATCTAGTAGATAGATCTTGGCGTATAGTTCCCATCGTAGGAATTTTTTTGTTTTCTATGCTGCGAACCCAACAGTGGTATCAGAGCCTGATCTATGCGTAGGTGCTTTGCACGGGTAGTACACATATGTTTATATGTTGGGGATGATGATCATGTTATTTCATATTCTATGTATTTTGGATATTGGTGGCATAGTGGGATGAAGCGGCCCGGACCAACCTTACATGTCATCGTACATGAGACCTGTTCCACGATTGACATGCAACTAGTTTTGCATACTTGGCTGGCGGGTGTGTGTCCCTCCTACTATAGTCAATATCTGATTTACAACGAGTTGCTAATAACTTAGTTATCCTCGTTGTGGTTCATGTTCGTAGGTAAGACCGGTTCTATCTCCGAAAGCCCTAAGCCACGTAAAACTTGCAATTGATAAATTAGAGGCGTCTAGTTTAGATCGTTGCTGGGCTAGTGTCTTGATATGGTATTGTTGTAAGTAGATGAAGTGACATCGCTGTTTGAATTATAATGGAAAGTAAACATGAAGAAACTCCATCTTGATGGATTTTTGGAGTCTTTTGATTTTGATCAATTGATGCTTGTGAAACTTCCATCGAGATAATTGAAACTCTGTCCATAGGCCAAAGAGGAATGGATGACTAACTTATTGGATATTATGCATGTTGATGTATATAGTCCATTATGTGTAGCCATATGCGATGGATCTTTTTGCTTCATATGCTTTCTCCGGAAATTTGAGTGAATATATTTATATATTTACTTAATAAGGAAGAAGTATGAAACATTTGAAAATTGTTCAAAGCCTTTCAAGATGAAGTGAAAAATCATTGTAACAAGAAAATAAAAGAATTTATGATTTGATCATAAAGGAAGATATTTGAGTTACAGGTTTAGCAAAACACCTAAGATTTCAGGAATTGTTCCATGAATTTGCATTTCCCGATAAACCACAGGAGTATGGTATGTTCGAGAGATCAAATCAAACCTTGTTTGACATGGTAAGATCAAAGGTGTCATTTATAAAACTGCCATTATGTTTTAAAGATTAAAGCTTTAGATATTGCCGCTTTTACACTGAAAAGAGCACCATCGTGATCCGTTGAAATGACACCATATGAGTTATGGTTTGGGATAAAACCCGAATTGTCTTTTCTTAAATTTTGGTATGCTATGCATAAGTAGAATGTTTGCAGCCAAAGTCGGATAAGCACGTCTTTGTAGGTTATCCCAAAGAATTTGTTGGGAATTCCTCCATAACACCGAGGACAAAAGAGTTTGTCGCTTGGAACGTCAAGTTTCTTGAGAAGGAATTTTTCGTGAAAAGTTAAGTGGGAGGACAATAGAACTTTGATAAGGTTGTTGAACCTTAGCTATATGTGTTGAGTAGCGCAGCGCCGGAAAGTGTCCCGGTGGCGGCCACAATGCTCATGGCTCCCATGATTACAAAGGGTGTAATCTTGGAGATTAGAGTTCTTATTGAACCATGTGGGTCGGTAAGAATCAAATAGTAAGATTTGAAAGAAAAGTCGTTATTATTTTGACAATGATGAACCGACTGCATGCAAAGAAGTGATGATGGGCCCTGACTCCATAAAATGACTAGAAGTCGTAGAATCCGTGATAGTATCCATACACGAGAAATCAAGTTTCTGAACTTGGAAGACCCTCCGGAAAGGCGTGAAGCCTATCGGTCATGTTTGGATCTATAAAGAAATAGACATGGATGTTTAATATCTATGAAATAGTCGACATGTCGGAAAGAAGTTTACGGCAATGTTCAAGGAGTTGACTAGATTTGATCTTTCATAGCGATATTTAGTCTTGACAGATTAATGTAGCAACCACTACATATAATTTGGTATATGGTAGTTGAATAAACAAAAACAAGGTTCTTCTAATAGAATGGTTACCTAGGACGTGTACATCACACGGTCCGAAGGGTTTTGTTAATTCAAAGGGTGTTAAAAGGGCATGCAAAATTCAATAGTTGAAGTGAGCATAGCGGAGTTGGAATCTTCACCATGATGAAAATGTTAAAGGAGTTTAAATTCATCGAAGATGATGAAGATGCTTGCATTTGCAAGAAATTAAGTGGGAGCACTGATACATATTTCTAATACATTATGTAGAGGACATGGTGTTGATTGGAAATGATGTATCTTGTATTGACATAAGTTAAGAATTTCATTAAAATAGGATTTCGATGAAAGACTTGGGCAAAACCGGAATATTTGGCATCAATGTCTATATGAGGCGCTAATATGGTTATGCCAGACATACATATATGAGATATTGAAAGGGTTCAATATGGAAACAACAAGAAAGGTTCTTGCTGCATGGAAAGGATTGTATCAAGATTCAAGTGTTTCAACACTTGGTGAGTAAAATCACATGAATATTTTGATCGATCATACCGTGATATGTATATATCCAGATATGTCCTATGCTCTAAATGTTATGAGCACATGCCAGAATGATTCATAAGATGATCATTGGACGATAGTAAAGATATTCTTATGAGCTTTGGAAGAACTAAGAATATATCATGTATAAGTGCCAAATAGTTAAAGGTAGTTCATTGTAAAGTGTTACATTGATACTAGTTTTGTCACAAGATACAAATTAAATTTATATCAATTTAGACTATGGGTGGCACAATGTAATGGAAAGGATGTTCCATGATGGATTTGGATGACTTCCAAAGTTGAAACATTGTGACGGATACTACAACAAAAGGCTAAGTATATGACTGCTATAGTAGCAACAAAGGAGGGCATTTGTGTTAAGAAGTTTGTTATCAAACTAGGTGTGGTTCAAAGTGGGGTAATACTATGAAGATATATTGTATGACAATAATATCAACATATTTTAACCCGAACAAACTAAAGGTCTACCAAAGGACCAAATTTATACAATGCCATCTCATTTGAGAATGAGTGATGCGTAGACACGCAAAGACATGCAAATACACACAGAACTGAAACTGTCAGAGCCGGAGATTATGTTAAACACTAGCAATCGCGTATATGCAACACCAGAAAGCCATAGGTGTTCAATACACAAAGTTTTTCAAACTAGATTATTGACTCTAGTGCAAGTGGGAGACTGAAGGTAATATGCCCGAGAGGCAATAATAAAGTGGTTATTATCTTATTCCTTGTTTATGATAAATGTTTATTTTGCATGTTATAATTGTATTAATTTGGAAACGTTAATACATGTGTGTTTAATAAACAAAAGGAAAGTTCCTAGTTATGTCTCTCTTATAAACTAGCTCGTTGATTAACAAGATGATCAAGGTTTCCTGATCATGGACATTGGATGTCGTTAATAACGAGGTCACAACATTGGTGGAATGATGTGATGAACATTCATCCGAAGTATAGCATTATGATTAGAGTCATTATGTTTATATTGCTAACATCGGATGAGTATCTTGATAACATCAAACGTCACACCGTAACAGGGTGACTATAAAGGTGGGTTCAGTGCTACGAAGGTGTTATGTTGAGGCTTATGGATCAAGATTGGGATTTTTCCATCCTGATGACGGATAGATATACTCTGGGCCCTCTCGGTGATATCACATTGAAATAGCTTGCAAGCAAGTGATGTGATCACTAGAATGTTATATCACGGGAACAAGAAAAGAGTGCATGTCGGTAACGAGATCAAACTAGGTATTTGGATACCGATGATCGAATCTCAGACATGTAATATATCGCGAGACAAAGGGATTTAGTTACGACGTTAAAGGTTCACACGATCACAAGAGTCATCGTTGAATATGTGGGAGTTAGTACGGATCTCCAGGTCCCGCTACTGATTATTGATCGGAGAGGGGTCTCGATCATGTCTACATTATTCACGAACCGTAGGGTGACACACTTAAGGGATACCGACACCATTTGGAGCAAATATGTTTCAGATAAAGATTTAAGAAAGCGCTGGAATCATTTCGATGGAAACCGGAATTGTTTTGGGTGAAATTAGAAACCGGTTACGCATGTGATATTGAAATGTTGCAGGGGTTTTATGTGAATGTTTGTTAATTAATGTAATTGACAAAATTCTGAATAAAATAAATAAAAGTGTTTTATTTAATGAGAACTTGCATTAAATTTGGTGGAAATTTAATGGAGGTGAGTGGAATTTTGAGTGGGTGGCTAATTATGTGAGTGGGAGCTCCACCCACATGAATGTGGAAGAGGTGGGGGCACCTCCCTTGGCACGGGCCATGGTGAGGGGCTGCCCCCCTCTCCCTATAAAAGGCCCCCCACTCCCTCCTCTCATCTTGCACCACCTCCTCGTGAAGGTTCTCTTCTCCCTCTAGTTATTCCCCATGGTCTCGGATTAGCGAGATACATGTTCCCAGTGGCTTTATCTGGAAAGGAGTTCTGCTTCATTGCATCTGGAGCGAGGAGGCGGAGGTTGTTCGGTGGACCGAACGTGTGTGCGATCACAGATGCACCGCTACTTTGCGGTGCTGGACTTGATGGTGCTGGACCTGATGGTGCTGGAGCTGCTAGACCTGAAGGACTTCATCACGATCTTGAGATCGGGAAGTGTACGACTACATCATCCACGAGTTCCAACTCGTTAACAAAGCTTTGTTGTCTTCGAGGGTAAGTTCTCCATGGATGTATATTCACCCGTTGCTTGTATCTAGTAGATAGATCTTGGCGTATAGTTCCCATCGTAGGAAATTTTTTGTTTTCTATGCTGCGAACCCAACAATCGTGGTGAGGGGTTGGGACGGTACTTCTGGTGACTGCTAGATCCAGATTGCTGCAT
Source organism: Avena insularis (assembly GCA_023614405.1). Taxonomy (NCBI): domain Eukaryota; kingdom Viridiplantae; phylum Streptophyta; class Magnoliopsida; order Poales; family Poaceae; genus Avena; species Avena insularis. The sequence continues at coordinate 128,378,856 of CM042688.1, forward strand.
CATACGACGATTGTGGTTGTCGTTTGCTTGGTTAATCTTCCCTTCCATCTGAATGGCAGAGTCGACTAGCTCTTCGAGATCCTCGAAGTGGATGTTGACGAGGATAGGCTGCATCTCATCATGCAGTCCGTTCAGGAATCTCTCCTTATTTTTGGCTTCTGTGTTGATCTCATCAGGTGCATATCTGGCAAGTGACAGGAATCTGTCATGGTACTCCACCACAGTCATTCTGCCCTGCTTCAACTCTCTGAATTCATCCCTCATTCTGGTGACTAGACCTTGCGGCACATGGGCGCGGCTGAACTTGATCTTAAAGGCTTCCCATGTCATCACTTGACCATGGTTAATCAGGCGGATGTTGTTCCACCATGCTCTTGCATCTCCTGCCAAGTAGTGGGTGGCAAAGAGAACTTTCTCGTTGTCATCAACTCTGGCTACTTCTAGATTGTTCTCCATTGTCTGCAACCAGTCATCTGCATCTAATAGGTTCTCTGAAGTGCTAAAGATTGGGGGATTGGTATTCTAGAAGTTCTTCAGCTTGGCTCCTTGATGATCCTGATTTCCATGCCCTTGGTTGTTGAGAGCCATCTGGGCGATCTGTTGCAGTGTTCCTAGATTAGCTTGGCGCTCTGCCCTGCTTGCTTCTCTGTCTGCAATGAGATTCTGCAAGATCTGCAGCATTGGGTCTTGTGACGAGCTGCTCCCTCCTTGGTTTCCACGATTCATCTGAAGATTGAGGTAGATAAAGGGGTAAGAGGGAAAGTTCTAAGGTTCATGGTTTTGGTTTCAAGACTAAAACTTTGAGTTTGACTCAGGTTTTGTAACTAACTTCATTTCATTCATGCAAACAAGCACACGGTACAAACACACACCACCACAACAAAGGAAAACAGATGGTTTAAAGAACCATTCTGCAAGCTATGATACAGTGGGACCGATACATCTCATGCTACGATAGTGCTCTAGTGCATCTACTCATCGTCGATGAAGTCGGAGTCCTCATCGTCAGTGTAGAAGTCCACCGCATCCTCCTCCAGGAAGTCATCATCATTGCTGAGGTAAGAATCCATGTCTCCCTAGATGTCTTCATCCTCCTCTTCTTCCTCCTTTATTGCAAGCTGGGCTTCTTGCTCCTTGACGGTCTTCTCGAGGTCGGCCACCTTCTTGCAAAGACGGGCGATGGTGCGATCCTTCTTTTCGCGCTGGAGGCGAAGAGACTAACGATCCTTGACTAGCAGTGAGAAAGTATGGGCCTTCTGGGCGGCAATGGCACGGTTGTGGTTGGCGAACTCCCTGGCATTGTCCAATTCCTTCTGGCGATCGTACAACAGGAAGTCAAGGTTCTCCACTTGACGCTTCAGCTCTGGGTGGCTTGGCATCTCCATTGGCATTCCCATGAAGTCACGTATTGCATAGTGAGAAAAACGGGTTCCCTGGAGTTGGTTGACACTAAGGGCACATAGACGTGCGAGAGCTTCATGCATTGCCCTGGCTAATCCATCTATCCAGTTGTTCTCTCTCACAGAGAACTGGATTCTCTCGGACGTTGGTGCTTCGATGCTTCCTCTAAGATCAGCGGTGACTAGCCATTGTAAATCTCCTCCTGGGGGTCCTGGAAGTTGAGCTCCAAGAAACTCCGGATGCGGGCGTCCCAATAACTCTGACAGTGAATCTAGATCCCTCTCGAAGATCAGCTGACCTCTGTTTCCCAATTGGTAGAACTTGTTGAACGAGTCTCCATCTACAAGAACTAAGGATGAGGAATTAGTGAAGTGATCAAGTGTGTCAAATTTTAAGTAGTAATGTAAGAATTTGAGGAACATGAATTTTTGAGAAAGAATGAATTCCCAAGGATAAGAGAGGAAATAGTTTTTCATAAATACTCACTTTGGTTTAGAAACTAAGTTTTTGTTCGGACGTCCATTCTAACTAGGGTCTCCTATAGTCAGGATGGCTCTGATACCAACTTGTCAACACCCGAATTTTTAATCCCAGATGCCTGTAATGTCATACATCGCAATCCCAGGATTACCATTTTTGCGAGACATAATAGATTGGATATCACAATACATCATCCATTACAAACCATAAATAAGGTCTTACACAAATAAGGATCTCATGATCCAGTCTTAATACAACAAGCAGCGAAATAAAATAGTAAGCGTAGCGGGGGGTCCATCTTCAGGGGCACAGGCAATGCTGACGAAGGCAGATACTCCTAGTTATCATAGCCGTCCTACTGGCCATCATCTTGGTAGTCTCCTTCATAGTCTGGCCATGAGAATAGCCAGGGACAAAAGCCATGAGTACTCTTTAAGTACTCGCAAACTACCACTAACAACTAGTATAGTTCTAATGTAAAGTGTTAACTCTAAGTTTAACTATAAAGTTGAGTTTGAAACCTAAGTTGAGTTCAGAAACAAAGAAAGATAAAATGAAGTTCTAGAATCACTTAAGTTGGGAAGCTATTGTCATAGTCACAACCCTGTTGTGGTCAAGTCATGAATCATCATTCATTTCATAAGTCATTTTGAAAACATCTGACAACGAAACAGTATGGCCACTCCAACTGTCCATAACCATGGACGCGGCTATTCGAATAGTTTGACACTCTACAGAGGTGGTACACTTTCACCACAAGATTCGATACATCTTTTAGGGATAACCCTGAATCATCATACTTAGTATGCAGATAATCAAACATAACCTTTCCTTTACACACCCTAGTATAAGCACCTCTCCTATGAGCATGGCCTCCCAACCATGACCATCTGTCATCTTGGGCACTACATAGGTGGACAACATTGAGAGGTAGCCTCAGCTCAAACCTCTCCCGCGAGGGAACTAATACTAATGCATATGAACTTCTAGCTAAGCCTTACCCAATTCAGGTATTGTGGTTGTACGGTAAATTTGGAATGGTATCGCATCTGAATCCAACCATCAGTTTGTAAAAGGGTTAAGGCTCATGCCTCAACATTTTCATCATCATAAACCATTTGTGTTTCTCAACACATGTCAAAACATTTCAATAGAATGACTCATCATTCCAAGCTTTTCATAATTCATTTTCACCAAGTGTTCCCATCTAAAGTGACTCAAGTTTTTATCTACTCTAAACTACTAAGTTAAGAGTGTTCACTAAGGTGGAAAGATGGGATCAATCTCATGCCATAGAATGACTTCTAAAGTTATCTAGATAGGTCAAGTTTTATACTCTTTATGCTACCTTCAAAACAAGTAAAGGACTTTTGTAAAATAAAGGAGTAAAAGCTTAGAAATAAAACTTGGGGTAGGTAAATAGTCAAGGTGGTATAACCAAAGCATGCCTAAAGCTTCTTGCTTAATTTCTCTAGGTTGCTAAAAATAGCTTGCTAGTATAATACTTGCAAGTGTTAGGTTGCCAATAATAGCTTGCCTTGGTTGGTGCAGTAGTTGAAGTTTTCTTCCTCCTCCTCTTGGTAGAACTCCTCCTCCTCAAAAGCTTGGTCGGTACTATCGTCTATAAATACATACGGAGTACACAATCACCAAACAATACTTAACTAGGCACACATTTGATGATCTATTATCATCACTAGCATCACAAGGTTTTATTAACTAGTTTCATTCTTTTTATTTAAGAAAAGTAATTTCTACTTATTGAAAATAACTAAGATTTAATATTCACCACTTAAAATATGGGATCATGTGGACACATGTCATCACCACATATTCTAACATGTGGGAATGTGATTTAAGGGTTGGATCATATTTATTTAATGATTTAAAGTGACTAGAAATGCCTATATAGCATTATTTTGGTACTAGTCCAAAGTCACTATATGTAAACCTTAATATTATTACATATTCAGATAGGTATGGTTAAATGTGATTTTTGAGAGTTGGAATCAACTCAAAATCTATCATGGTTGATTTTATAAAAATGTTTGAATGTGCAAAAGCTTTTTTCTTGTTATTTTTACTAGGAGAGATCTCTAATTCTAATTTAATTAAATCCAACGGGCTTGGATAGATCTTTTCAGTAGCTTTCTAACAAAATTGGAATCACTCCATTTAGATTTGTAAATCTCTCTGAATTGATTTTTAAACTAAGGGACATAACAAGGTTCAAACTAAATTAGAAAAATCTAGATTTGAATTAAATGGGTCGCGCGGGAAAGAAAACGGGCCGGCCCAGTGGCACTCCGTGGCACAGTGAACGGCTGACAGGGGGTCCACCGGTCAGCGGCTATTTACACACGAAACGGTACGGGGCGATGTGGGCCGTTAGATTAGAACTAGGATCTACGGCTGGGGCTCGTCGTCGATGACGGACAGGTCGCCGGCGAGTTCTAACCCTAGCGGCTCAGTGGGGGTGCTCAGGGGGCATACCAGGGCTCCAGCTACGATGGCGAGGCAGGCAAACAAACTGGTGGACGACGGCGAACTCAGGGGTGGTCGCGGCAGCACCTGGGGTGGACGAAATCGACGGCGCCTTATCCTCCTCTGCAGTGTGCTTCTCCGGCCAAATTCCGGCGAACAAGTGCTCGAGTTGCTCCAGCTAGAGGTGGGGAAGGACCAGTGAGGAGAGGGGAGTGGAATGGTGTGAGTGGTTTGTGCTGGGGTGGCCTCTATTTATAGCTTAACGAGGCGACCAAAAGGGATGGGCTGGCGACTCCGGCGAGGGCTGCACAGCGTGCTAGCGGCGTGGCTGGAGGTAGGGGATGGTGGCCTGCCACCTGGCGGTGCTCTACGGTGTAAATGTGCGGCTAGGGGCGGTGGCGTTTGGTCGGGAGCGTCCCGCGCTCTAGGAGACAAAGGCGGTGCTCGATGCGGCGCATGGCGACTGTGGGTCGCGCGGCGGTGCACGGCCATGTCTGGCGGGTTGCTGGGGTCGAGGCGGAGCGCCACACGCGGGATTAGGTTGAGGCGCGGTCTGTGGCGTGCTGGCGGCGAGGGCGCTCTGGCGTGCTCTGGCTGCACGCAGAGACTTGGTGCGCGGCGGTTCCTTGGTGGTCCAGGGGCTGGCAGTGAGCGTGGGGTGGACCGTGGGCAGCGGTAGGGTGGCGCCTAGCTTCCTGGAGCGGCGGAGAGGGGCTGGCGGTCTGCTGCTGCGTTGGCAATGTTGGCCGGCGAGCATGGCGTCGGGGCTGCGTTGCACTGGCGCCAGGGGCTAGAACTAGGGTAGGTTTTGGTCTGGTTGGGCTCAGGGGAGGCAAGAGTGATCAATTCAAACCAATTGGCTCGACAAGAAATGATCAAAACAGTTATAGTTAGGCCAAAGTTGATTATGTCTGCCAAGTGTTTGACACAATGGCCGCAAGAGAAAAATATTTGAATTTTTGGATGAATTTTGGTGGAGTGGTTGATCACATGCTTGATCTTCTAGGTGTGCTTGGGTTTCGAAAATGGAGCTCATTTGAGTGGTTTTTGAATAAGTGTGATCTTCCCATATGAACTACATTCAATTTTCAAATGCCATTTAAAATTAGTGTTTGAAAGTTTTTGGCAGATCACAAAGTGGGCCTTGGTACATCATTACATGTACTAGCAAGGGGTGCAAAGATCCACATTTGTCTCTGTTAAGAATTGAGTCCTAGGAATAGCCAAAGTAGGCATGTTGATTAAAATGGCACAAATGACCATTCTCTTCTTTTATTCATTTTGATTTGTTTTTCTTTGGGATTTGTTTGGGAATGATTTAGATGATGTTTATTTCACCTAAGAATCATTTTACAAGCAATGGATCACTTAATCATGGCAATTCAAAACAACTCCTATTTAAATGCACACACATATGGATGCTTTAATAATTTTAGTTAGAAAAGTTTTTGTTAACCCTAATTTAGATGACTTGGAGCTTGATAGCCTTGGATTAAATTTTTGGGATGTTACATGTTTCTTTACAAGATTCCTATGCATAGGAAGTGGGTTAGACTTAAATGTGTTTTGAATTTGCTTCTTGATGCTCTCTTTTACTCCAATTCATATTTCTTATGTGAGCATCTTCTCAAACTATCATGCCTAACTTAAAGGAGTTAAAGAAAAGTACTTATTGGGAGATAACCCAAAAGTTTTAGTTGAGTCTTGGAAGTTATTGCTTCAGTAATAACCTCTCCTTATCCTTTTTATTTGCTTTTTGTGCCAAGAGTAACCTCTAATGAGAGAGAAGTAATGGTTGGGAAAGTTGCTGTCCTGAAATAGATTTTTGTACTTCACCGTAAAAATTCATGTAAAAACTCTGTACGTCGCTTTGAGGCATGAATTTTTGTGCTTCTGCCCCAGGTTGTTATCTAACTTTCGTTAGTTCAACACTTTTTTTATTTGAGCAATAGAAGGTCTTCGAAAAAATTCGTCTTTACCTGCTGGTCTGTTCTGACAGATTTCTGCCATTTTCTACATTTGCTTCTTGTTGGTTCCTTTTTGAGTTCTTTTGGGGAATTGAGCTTTTTGAGGGAAGTGCTACAGTAGCTTGTGTTTTAATGGAAGTTTATTGGTGTTATAACTGAACCTAAATACTTTTTATCTTGAGTGCACTAATGTTGCTAATAAAGATTGTGTGAAGTTTTGTATGAAGGAAAAATTTCAAGTTTATGGAAGGAATGAGTAATGAGATGAAGGATGGACTAAATCTCAAGCTTGGGATTCCACGTGTGTCACCCCAATAAATATCCAAGAAGTACAAGCGTCGAAGCTTGGGGATGCCCAAGGCATCCCCTTCTTCATCAATAAAAATCCCAGGTTTCTTCCAAACACTTCATTTTTATTGTTTCATGCATAGTTGTGTTGTTCTTGGAGCATCTTCTTTTTCGTTTTCGTTTTGGTTTTTCGTTTGCTTTGTTTGCTTAGTTTGCTGAATAAATTGGTTGGACCCCCTCTTTCATACATTGGTTTTCAAATAGTTTGGTTTGGTTTGGAAAAGAGTAGGAAAGTTCATGCTTAAAGTGGTAAAGAGAGCTTGTTTTTGACTGTGGCCTATGCTTTGTCATGCCATGCTTGATATTGTTTTGGCTTTATGCTTAATATTCTTTGTTGTAGCATGACTTGTTATAAACAATTGAGATTTCTTAATGTGCCTTTGATGAATCATGCGTTGTTTTAGCATATTAAAGCATAGTATTGGGGTATTCTCTTTTGATGCTTTATTTGGGTTAACTTGGCGCATGCTCACACCATGTTATGACTATCCCAAGTCACCATAGCCTTTATGATCCCTTAGTTTTCAACTTGTAGTATCACATTATGCTTTTATCAATGATGTTTTGTCACTCTGCATGATTATGGCGATTATTGCTCTCTTAGTTTGTCGCTCCCAGTCTTTTGCTAGCCTCCACAACCAAGTATGAGTTCCACTCATGCATCCAACTCCCTAAACCAAGTTATTCCAAAAAGTCCACCATACCTACCTACTAGCATATGCTATTCCAAGTATATTCATGCTTTTGTTTACCTTCCAAATTAAACTTGTTATGAGAAAACTAGTGATTAAAGCTCTCACGAACTTGATGGCACACTTTACTTTCTTGCACTTAATAAACTTGAACCATTGCGTCCATCTTTGTTGCGTATATGCTTGCGCTTTATAAGTTGAAATTAGCAGAACCATGTATCATGGGGAACATTTTCAACATTGCACTTGTACTTTGTACCCCGTTGATATCATGTTCTTTGTCTTATGGATCCCGGCGGTGTGAAATAAAAGTGGAACTTGTAAGATCATGGAGTTTGTATGTGTGTTAGAGAAACGCCTGGGCCGCTAGCCTAAGCCATGCCTAATCATGGTGGAAACTTGCAGCATCACCATAATGAGCACTCTTGGAAGCATCCTCAGTAAAAACCTATGCAAATAGCAAATAAAAAGATTGCTGAGATGCTCATTGGCTACTTGCCTTGTCATTTTGATTATGGGATAGCTCCTGTATCATGTGCAAGGGGTACCCCGTTGGCAGTTCTTTATGATACATATGTACTTACAATGACAAGAGCTTACTTGTGACTAAAGTTGAGTAGCATGAGGTTTGGTCTTCATAAGTAAGGGGCATGAGATTTCGGTTTATAACTTGTCAAGCATATCCTCTTAGTTGTGTCACTTTAACCTTAATCACCTTCAAGATGCTTATGATAGGGTCAATGAGAGCTAAAAGCTAAAAAGTACCATAATTTTTGGAAGCTCTTTATGAGACTTGAATCCCTACTTCCTTCTACGAAGGCCTTTCTTTTACTTTTTTGCTGAGTCTCCACCTTCTACCTTTATGCACCTACTTTGAGAGCATAGTTGCCATTCTTAGTTCTATGTGCATTGTCCCAAGACTTGTTGATTGATGCATAACTTTGATATTGCTTGTTTTAAACTATTTGTATCTAGTCACTCTTATAAACTTTGAAGGTGTCCTATGCATTTATATTTGCTACTCTATGAGGGACAAGCTGAATACTATTATGCGATGTTTTCTTTATGTGAAACAAACAAACGTCTTGCAAAGCATTGTTATTCATGAATCTTTTGTTTGTGCCTTTTCATGTTGCAACATAGTTTCTAGAACTTTGTCTTTCATGTTATGATTGAAGTACTATGATCCCATCTATCAATGTTTTACAAATACTTTGATCAAGTTTATGATGGTGCATGTCACCTCAAAAATTATTCTTTCTTTTTATCACTTACCTACTCGAGGACGAGCAGGAGTTAAGCTTGGGGATGTTGATACATTGCAAATGTATCTATAATTTTTTATGTTCCATGCCGTGTTTTATCTACTTTCTTATGTTTTGTCCACACTTTGGAGTACTTTTCATATGATTTCTTGGACTAACCTATTAACAAGAGCCATAGTGCCAGCTGCATGTTTTCTGCTGTTTTTGGTTCCAGGAAGTCAGAAAATGAATATTCTCGGAATTGGACGGGACAAAAGCCAAAGTAATTATTTTTCCGGGGGACACTTGGAGCCAAAATACGAGACGGAGAAGGGCCAGAGGGTGGCCACACCACCTGGTGGCGCGGGCCAGGCCAGGCCGCGCCAGGGGGTGGTGTGGGCCCTCCGCACCCTCGGTCTCCCCTCTCACCTATAAGAGCCTCTCAATGCATAAACCCTAAATAGTCAAGCCTCCAGCCACGAAAAGTTCTGCAGCGCCGCCGCCACCGAAGGGGAGATTCGGGGGACAGAAAATCTCTATTCGGCACCTGGACGGAAAGTGCCCTCGGAGCCATCTCCATCGATCTCCACCACCATCTCCATCACCATTGCTGATTCCCATGATGAGGAGGGAGTAGTTCTCTCTCGAGGCTAAGGGTTCTACCGGTAGCTATGTGTTCATCTCTCTCTATGCATGACCTTATTGAGATCATGAGCTTGTAATCTATAGATCTACCTTGCTACTCAAGTGCTTTCATAGATCTCTGCTCTCCCCATGTGTGTGAAGTTGATAGTGTGCACACCATGGTGGCACTTAGGCTAGAGGTTACAAATACTTGTTATGAGTTATATTTGGAGTTGGATGTGGGGTTTTCTAGATGGGGAAGGCTTACTTTGAGGTGTGCTATTATAGCCCTACCATGGATTAGAGTGTCCAACCGGAGAGTAGTTAAGAGTAGTATCATAAAGAGAAGATATTTATATGAGAGTGTTCACTAGTGAAAGTATGATCGCTAGGCCTTGTTTCTGAGCATTGATACACTATTTGCAATTAGATCTGTTACACGTTTTCTTGCTTCCATCTTTATTTCAGTTTTCCTTTAGTATTTTCCCACGTCAACCACACGCCAACAAGCTATTTTCTGGCACCGTTACCACTTATAATTATCCATACCACTTGTATTTCACTATCTCTTCGCTGAACTAGTTCACCTATACACCTGACAAGTGTATTGGGTGTGTTGGGGACACAAGAGACTTCTTGTATCTTGATTGCAGGGTTGCTTGAGAGGGGATACCTTTGACCACTTCCTCCCTGAGTTCGATAAACCTTGGGTGATCCACTTAAGGGAAAACTTGCTGCTATTCTACAAACCTCTGCACTTGGAGGCCCAACAACTGTCTACAAGAATAGAAGTGTGTAGACATCACGCCACCCATGCTCTTTTCCCCCTCGAGCATTGATACTAGTCCATCTTGAGCTCTAGCTCTAAGTGTTAACCTAAAAACTCCTATAAGAAGGTTCTCCGATGTGATCTTGATGGAGGTAGAGTGGAAACACGGAAACACCAAGATAGAGCCCCAACATGATTGGACGGAGAAACACCACCGGGGCCACTACTGGTTGGATCTCCACCCTCTCCAATGTCATAAACATCGTATTCATGATGAAGAGGGAGTAGTCCACCAATATACTATGTGTTTGTGGAAGTATCTTGATCTACATCTCTCTCATGCTATCATTGTTCAAGTACCATATGAGATCCCCAACATGATTATATTCATCTATGTAATTTCTATGTGATGGATCTATGTTTTGTGCGATGTTATTTGAGATTGGAATTGTACCATGTTTAAGATGTATTGGTAGATGCATATTATGTACCCCTTTGTTTATTACTTGTGTTGATCATACTTGTAAGAAAGAATATGTGTGGGGGAACATGTGTATTAGATGGAGTAACATGGTGGTGGAGATTGGGAAGTGGTAGAAAACTCGAGATTCACAATAGTTTTTTAATTTTATTTTGTTAAGTGAATGCATGTGTTATGTACATCTTGTGATAACAAAGCTATTCTTGTTTGGTCAAGGTAGCATGTTTGTTATTCAAACATCATGTAAAAGTACTTATGGCAATATATTGTTTATTCTTAATTCTATATTGCATGGAGTTTTCCCTTTCTAGAAGAGTATAAGTGAGATGTGTTGCATCAAATTTATATTAGGACGTGATACCCATATGAATGCTAATCAAACACATAATGAAGATCCAAGTGATAATTGTTGGGGATCGCAGCAGAAAACAAAAAAATTGCTATGATGGAACCCCAAAAAGTTCCTAGGATCTATCTATGTAGTAATGCAGTAACGGCCGATGCGTAGAGAATACATACCCTTGCAGACCGTACGCGGTTAACATTCCGCGGGGAATGTGGTTGAAGTAGTCGTACTCATAGCCGACCTCAAGGTCACAAAGCTCCTCGCAGGTCACCCCTTGCTCCTTCTTCATCTTCATCATGCAGCAGCTCCGGCTCACGACATTTAAGCGCCCCAAGTGTTGCACCTCGTGTCTTCGTACACATCCGGTGCATGATGAGACCTCCGGCTCCCCGATCCTGCCGGGAGTGCGGTAGTTGATATCCGACTAGGAATCCTTGCAGCGCAACGACGTGTTGCAGGTGTGCCTCGATCGCACAGCCCAAACTTGGGTCCATGTTCACAGGGGCTAGAGAGAGAGGGAAGGAGGAAGTCAACCAAAGGACTTCTCCAAATATTGGTGTCTGTAATCCCACCCATGGGCACCCCTTTATATAGGTGGAGGGGGTGTGCCCTCCCCATTGGATTAGCCATGTGGGACTATTAGCAAAAGAAAAATCAGCAGGATTTTCGTCCTGGCCGGCTAGGCCGATTTCAATCAGCCCAATAGGCAAAAGGAATAGCACCAAACAGCAGCCTGGGAGGAGCCGGACGGGTGGGCCTTGCGTGGCCCAACCCACGCCTACCTAGCTCCTGCCTAGCGGCAGCGATTGGCGCCTCGCGCCTGGACTGGCGCTCGCCCCTATGGCCGTCCTGGCAGCCTAGGTGGCGGGCGGTAGTAGCCCAGCTCCGGTGGCTGGCTCACATGTGCCGTCATGACAATGACCCAGCCGAGTCCGCCTGCTCCCCGCGCTCCCATGGGCCGGGTCGAGCTGGTTGGACCACGGCGGCTGGTTGGCTGTCATCCGCCCCCGTGTGGCTGGTATTATCTGCCGCCAGCTTGTGCTCGCCCCTTGTGGGCCGCCTGGCCCACAACGGCAGCAACTATTTTTCTTTTTCTTTTTCCTTTTCTTTTTTCTGCAGTTTTATTTCTAGGCCTTTTCCCTCCGGGATTTGGCCTAATATAAAAGTTGCCTTTATAAATCTTAATTTAAATATTATTAGAATATATTATTTCATAATTAACATATAATAAATATATATTTAAATTCCCATTTATCCGAAAACACTTTTTCGGTCTTTTCCTTTATTCTTTCTCCGAACAACTTCAGATATCTCTGTGGAACAATTCCGACTTTCTCTTTCTCTACTGTGATTCCGTCTTACGAATGATCGCTCTCACCATACCCTTAAGTGTATCCTCTCATGGCTCGGGAATGCTCTAGACATGATCTATATCAATGATCAATAGAGGGACCAGGGATGTCCATGTGACCCCTATGCATTCATGATGACAATGTCATTTGAACAGCCAAATGTAGCATCCTCTTCCTTTTGTTTCTCGATACAACTTGTCCGAGATCCGATCATTGGAATCCCATACCTTGTTCAATCTCGTTCACAACAAGTTTTGTTTTCTTGTTACCATGATATTACATCCCCGTGACCTAGTCACATGTTGCAACATTTATGGATGTAATCTCACCAAGCCGGCCATATGTATCTTTACCCATCATGTGGGTGAAAAATCCCGCTCTTGACATATATTGCCTCTACAGTTCCTCCGAGTACCTGAACACACCTTTATAACCACTGTATTACCAAGTGGCGCTTGATGTTATCTAAGAACTCTCGGGAGACTATGATTGATATCATCTCACGGTCTAAGGAGAAGGAGTCTAGGTATAGCTATTGCAACAATGAACTATATGACTTGATCGTGTTGCAATCCTTCGAGGAATGTCCAATCACATCATTCTCCAATGATATGATCCCGTTGTCAGTCGGCATAAATGACCATGATCTTGAAACCCAGATCATCCTCATGACCAACGAACTAGTATGAATAGAGGCTACTAGGGACTTGGTTGTTTCATACCACACCTATACCAATGTTTCTACTTGGCACAGTTATAGCACAATATGAAACTATTATAAACTAATTGAGATATGATAATAAAAACCTATTTATTATTTGCCTCTAGGGCATATCTCCTTCAGTCTCCCACTTGCACTAGAGTACAAATAACCTAGCTCGCATTTTACTCATATAAACCATATACCATATGCGTTTACAGATCATGCATGCTCATGGGAAACGTCATGTCCATGTTCTGTTTTACCAGATCATTATGTCTTTTGCAAATCGTTAATGTCTTCCTAATTTTGACATTCACTCCATTATCGTATAATGGGTCAAAGCATTTTTATGGCGACAAAGTGAGACTTTGTTTCTAGTGTTTATGATGACGGTCGTTTTCACCGTTGTCATCTAAACTTCGAAACACACTTTGCTATCTTTTGTGTATATACTATAGTCATGGAAGCAGAACGAGGCCGGATTCCAGGAGCTTACAGTGACTTTAGATCAACCTCGAGGGCTTTCTCATGGGCACTGGGCCCTGGGACACATCATTCTACGTTAAAAGCGAACTAGCCTCGCCATAACATTATACATCACATCAGATGGAGCTTTTATACTTCTATATCTATGTAGATCCTAGTGCATGAAATGCAACTATGCCACTTATATTGCTTCTTGCCATTTATGTATAAACTTAATTCTGGTTTAGTGATCAACTTAGGAATCACTTAAAGACACGTTCTTATAGTTAAGACTTTGTATTACCAACCAGATCCTCGGGTCACACTACGTCGAGTATACAACATGGTTATATGGAAGAACCTATGACTGAGGCATAGGAGATGCAACGCATCTCTTTCTTTCAACCATAGTTGCAATACTCAATGCTTCATATAGTAAGAACTTCTTTCTTACCTTGTTCCATTCTGAGTTACTTTAGAATCTTGCTTAGGACATTCTGAACATCTTTCAGAATCAAGTCCAGGAAGCATTCGACATTCAGTGTTTATTAAACTCACCAATATATCTCGATAGGTCTTATTTTTTAATAACTTCAACTTCATCCTTGTTTATCTAACTTAAATATTATTAACACCATTCACATCATTCACTTATGTCGTTCACATATCCCAGAATGATTTCACGCTCCCACTCAAATATGACATTCATGTTTGAGATCTAGGGATTTCACTTAGCTCCCACTCAAATCTAGGTCCTCTCGATAATCTTGGACATTCCAAAATTCCTTGATCATAATCAAATCGAGAATTCCACTAACGAGATTTCAATGACTGTTCATTTCTCATACTTAGGTCCATCACTCTTCTTTGTATTTTGTAGGTATGTCTTGTTCAAAACAAGACAAGTGAATCAATATATAATTCCACAAACTTGTAGAATATATAGTTGAATCGTACTTTCTTTTAGTAAAAGTATTTACTAAAACTTTATGATCTTTATCAACAGTTTCTCCTCTATTTGCAGAGTTTGGTTTCACGAAACAAATTCCACTGCGCCACTCAACAATTTAGAGGTAAGGTCAAATTCGTTGTTTTGATCTTTTACTTTCTTCCACCTGTATCTTCATCAAGACACGTCAACTTTGGACAACAACTGGTTTGCCCCTTTGTGGAAGATGCATTCATAGTTTCCTAAGAATGCTCTACAAAGACTTGTTTATTCGCCACGACTTCGACTTATCGAAATCTCCAGAAACTCGAACTTGCCATAACACTTATGGTGTTGTTTCCACGAATCTTTTAGATGTTCATTTGTATTTCAAATGAGTGTTTGCTTATTTTGATCGATAACTCTAAACGATAACTATAACCTCGATAAGAGATAATATGTATCTAATACAAAATGATTATGATGTTTAGACATTTTCAACATAGTTTGATTTTGTCCAACTATCATAATTTGTGAAACATCTTTCACAAGTCCCTTTTTTTATGCTAAACTTAATTGAATACGTTAGTCATGTCAATCAAATCGAAGAGACTTGTTAACTCAGTTAATTCAATATCCCATTTAGTTATGAACTCATTTGAACAAGTCAAATCGTTTCAAACTTATGTTTCATTAAGTAAATACGCTTATTCACTTAAGTCCACAATTAACTAATGATTTCCACTATTTGTTGAAAATACGATACATCACTATGTATAAGATTCAACATTTCTTCGCATATCACCGTTTTACCAGAATGCGGAGTTTTAGTCATTCTGACCAAGAGGCATGGTTTTGCAAAGTCTCTAGATTAAGAATCTATGACCCCGATCTTTCATAAAGAACCTGCAATAACCAAAATGACTTAAACTATAGTGTCATTTCATTATTAAACTTTGGATATCTTTTAGCATTCTAATCCTTTATAAATGTTTAAACTATTATCATTAACATAGTGATGAGAATAACTTATTTATAATCATAATGTGACCATAAGGTATTGTTCATAAGAATAGTACAAACTGGCTTGTAACTTGTTCATATGAATAATCGTCTCACAAAAAGCAAGACACATAAACTAGGATTAAAAAATTATATTCAAGTTCACTAATCTAAATGACAAACTTTGAGGGAAGAGGTGATGTCGGCCATCAACTGTTTTGCTTGCCGTCATCAAGTCACGTTGTCTCCAAACCAGCAATTTTCAAGCAGATCCTCCTGTTTTCACAAAACGGGACAAGTATCAAATACTTTGCAAACTGCAACAAGTTTTGCAAGAACCATATTTATAATTTGTATATCTTACATATACCTTTTCATCCATGACCTCCTTTTGCAATCAAGCCCTTCTAAGAGTTCTCAACTCTAATGCAAGATCGCTAAGTGTTTTTCCAAACATTCTGGAGTCATCGAATTTTTCTCCTAATGGTTATTGTATCAAGAAGATAAGATCACCTTTTGCGAGGATATCCCTCAAGCGTGGGTATTAATCTATGAAGTTGGACCCTTTTGCTAAGTTCCAAATTAAGCAATATATTCCCAAGGTCGCAAAGGACCGCAATGGGATATGCTAATATCTACTAAGATATTTGCAAATAGACATCTAGACTAAGTTTATAATAAGAGATCAATTTATAATTGGTCTCCACTAAAATTGTCATCCCCTGGACAATTTCAGTGATCGCATGATCCCTATCCTCTGCACCTCCCCCGTGTTACATGGCCATTAGTGCATTATCAAAGGTAGACATTCAACAATTCCAATCACATCATCCATGTGACTCATGCTCGATCTTTCAATCTCTTGTATTCCGAGGCCACGTCTCTGTAACGTGCTAGGCTCGCCAAATCTAACTTGTGTGTCGTTGTGCAACATGGCTTACACCCACTGTATGTGAACATAGATATGTCTGACCCCTACTCACCGCAGGGCGCCTCATACCAAAGAAATTTCTTGGTGGTGCACACACAAGGGGAACACGGAACATTGGAATTAAATAGGGATTATCTTATTTGCTACCGTTGAGTATCTAAATACTAGCACACAATAAGATGTAAAACAGGTATCAACATCATATGTATAATGTGATATGATATGGTCTTTCTTGCGCCTTGATCTCCATCGAGCGCTCTGGCATGATCTCCATCTTGCCCTTGGTTTGATGCCAAGTCCATGGCGCCTCCACCAGATCGTCCATCGGAACGATGACTATTACTATACTACTTAGTAACAGAAAAGTAAACTACTTTACCTTCGCAAGGACCAATGCCATATCATAATCACATACCCCCTGCAAAATAAAGTTAGACGCCTCTACTTTATCTATTGCAAGTTTTACGTGGTTGTTAGGGCTTTCGCAATAGAACCGTTTCTAGTCTACGAACTTTCCAACCACAACACGGATCCGACAGTTGTCTCTACTACACCTCTTTCAGGGCCCTCCATTGTAAATGCTATATCAACTATCGAATGAGAGACAGACACCCGCTTGACACTTATACGGTACAAGCCGTATGTTGAGCGTGGAACCAGTCTCGCGTACGACTACGCGTAAGGTCGGTCCGGGCCGCTTCATCAAACAATACCATGATATAAACAAGTACACGTTGGAGGGTAACAACTAAGGGATCAATGTCCGTACAATACTTGTGCGTACTGGCCGTACAACACTCCTACGCATAGATCGGCTCTGATACCACTGTTGGGGATCGCAGCAGAAAACAAAAAATTTCCTACGATGGAACCCCAAAAACTGCCTAGGATCTATCTATGTAGTAATGCAGTAACGGCCGATCCGTAGAGAATACATACCCTTGCAGACCATACGCGGTTAACTTTCCATGGGGAACATGGTTGAAGTAGTCGTACTCGTAGCCGACCTCAAGGTCGCGAAGCTCCTCACAGGTCACCCCTTGCTCCTTCTTCATCTTCATCGTGCAGCAGCTCCGGCTCACGACATTTAAGCGCCCCAAGTGTTGCTCCTCGTGTCTTCGTACACATCCGGTGCATGATGAGACCTCCCGCTCCCTGATCCCGCCAGGAGTGCGCAAGTTGTTATCCGGCTAGGAATCCCTGCGGCGCAACGGCGTGCTGCAGGTGTGCCTCGATCACACAGCCCAAACTTGGGGTCATGGTCACA
The DNA here is from genome assembly GCA_023614405.1 of Avena insularis. Taxonomy (NCBI): domain Eukaryota; kingdom Viridiplantae; phylum Streptophyta; class Magnoliopsida; order Poales; family Poaceae; genus Avena; species Avena insularis. The sequence continues at coordinate 128,396,340 of CM042688.1, forward strand.
AGGGCTAGAGAGAGAGGGAAGGAGGAAGTCAACCAAAGGACTTCTCCAAATATTGATGTATGTAATCCCACCCATGGGCACCCCTTTATATAGGCAGAGGGGGTGTGCCCTCCCCATTGGATTAGCCATGTGGGACTATTAGCAAAAGAAAAATCAGCAGGATTTTTGTCCTAGCCGGTTGGGCCGATTTCAATCAGCCCAATAGGAAAAAGGAACAACACCAGTGACACAGGAGGAGCCGGGTGTGGGCCTTGCAGCCCCAGCGCCTACTCTGCCAGTGGCAGCGACCAGCGCCTCGCACCTTGGTCGGCGCTCGCCCCTGTGGCCCTCCTGGCAGCTCGAGTCGCTGGCGGTAGTAGCTGGCCATGGGTGGGCTGGCTCCCGCCCCGTACGGCCCGTCACGGCGAGCGGCCTAGCGTCAAGTCCGCCTGCTCCCCGCGCGCCCATGGGCCGGGTCGAGCTGGCTGGACCGCGACGGCTGGTTGGCTGTCATCCGCCCCCGTGCGGCTGGTATTATCTGCCGCTCGCATGTGTTCGCCCCTTGTGGCTTAGCCACAATGGCAACAACTATTTTCTTTTTTTTTTTCTTTTTTTTTTTCCTTTTTATTTCTAGGCCTTTTCCCTTCAGGATTTGGCCTAATATAAAAGTTTCCTTTATAAATCTTAATTTAAATATTATTTAGAATATATTAATTCATAATTAACATATAATAAATATATATTTAAATTCCCATTTATCCGAAAACACGTTTCCGGTCTTTTCCTTTATTCTTTCTCCGAACAACTTCGGATCTGTCTGTGGAACGATTCCGACTTTCTCTTTCTCTACTGTCATTTCGTCTTACGAATGATCGCTCTCACCGTACCCTTAAGTGTATCCTCTTATGGCTCGGAAATGCTCTAGACATGATCTATATCAATGATCAACAGAGGGACCAGGGATGTCCATGTGACCCCTATGCATTCCTGATGACAATGTCGTTTGAACCACTAAATTTAGCATCGTCTTCATTTTTTTCTTGATACAACTTGTCCAAGATCCGATCATTGGCATCCCATACCTTGTTTAATCTCGTTCACAACAAGTTCTGTTTTCTTGTTACCATGATATTACATCCCCGTGACCTAGTCACATGTTACAACAAGTTCTGAGTAGATCATTAGTTCTTGGGGAGATGGAGAAATCCTAGTATGATATTGAAATAAGATAAATTTTAATATGATATTCATCGTTGTGACCATGTGTTAGATTGTCTTTATCTTGATGTTGAGAGAAGTCGACCTCTCATGGGGACTTGATGGAGGTAACTACTTGTTGGTAGACAGAGGTGTGTCAACACTTACAGTGACTATAAAGTTGTTGGCACCCCTTATGTATCAACTTGGGAACCAAGGAAACTTACGGAACACTATCCATGCCATGGGATACGTCTTACGGGATTAAGTCCCTTAATAGTGCAGTAATTTGACTAATGTCGATTGCTGACTGCTGTGGTTATGAGGATGATGTGAGTAGTGGTTGCTGCCTATTTGTCCAAATACGGAGTTCCTCCCACAGATACATAGTTGAGAATTTTCATGATAATAATGTTTACCTTAGCTCTTTATAATGCTAGTCGTGTATCCGTTACTCCCTGAGAACGCTTTTTCCCTATTGCAGTTCCAAATCTCTTTTACATACGCGATACTTACTTTCTATGTTTAGTTACTTTACTTATTGTTCTCTTATAACCAAAACCCAAAAACACCTTTTTACACAATACTCGTACTTTATCTTGTTACTTAGAACTTTATTTAGCATTTCTATTATAGTATTTAATTGAAGAGTTATTAGATTTCAGACTCCTGCTCCCTGTGGGATCGATATCTTTATTTCAAAACTACCTACAAATGATCTGTGCACTTGCAGTCATCATGTGCATTCCCAAAAAAAGGTAAAAGATATAAGAGGCAATATCGCACAAGAGATTCATCAGACGGCTAAAGATATAGGTTTCAATAATATAGATAAGATACAACAATAGACAAACACGGTAACATGATGGTATTTATATTCATTGTGAACTCATGGAATTTTCGTGATGAGGAAACAACGACGACATGTGGCGATCTTAATCCTATAGATTCTTGAGAAGACTATCGAAGAAATCTAGGTCTTCGAGGCCGTACTCCTCTTCGTGGATGCCATCTTCTATGTACCACGATGTCGTAAACACTTACGCCGTCACAAGCAAGCACGAAAAAGGAAGAAGATTTAACAGCAGAAGGCAAACGCGAAGAGCACGAAAGGAGCAAGATTCGATAAAAAAAAGCGAGGAATCTCGGGCGCATTTTTATTCAGCACACACATAAACTTACATGTTTTGAAAATACGAATAGCACATAGAAAGTGAGAAACATGATCAGATGATGTTATTTTTATTCATCATCACCCCACGGAGCTTACAACTTTCGGTCGTACAGAAACATTAACGCCTACACCTATCTATTACTACTAAGAACTAAGCAAGGCATGATAACATGTGTCCATCCTAATCCTTAAGAATCTTGAGGAGCTTATCAGAGTAGTCTAGGTCTTCAGGTTCGTACACCTCCTCATCAGCGTCTTCAGGATCATACTCCTCCTTGTAGAAGTAGTCTAGGTCTTGAGGAGCCTATCGAAGTAGTCTAGGTCTTCAGGGACTTCAGGGTCATCCTAATCCTCAAGACTCTGCAAACCATGGAGGTGAACACGCTTCCGCCATCACAGACGAGCGCTACATCTTGCATGGGTGGAAGAAAACGCACCAGCCAGTACTTGCTTCATGTCTTCGATCTTCGGCGCTTTCCTATACGAAGTAGTGGCGGCGGTGCGAGGCGCTAAGAGGCCGCCAAGATCCAAGGCTTCTTGATCCATGTTGAACTAGAGCTGTGTACATTCATCATCATGAGTCTCCTTCTCCTCCTCCCGGCAAGAAGGAACCTGTTCCACGGACATACCTTTGTGAAAGACGTGCGAAAGAAACGTTAGAAGAAATCGCATGAAATTGTAGAAGACAACAAAGAAATAAACTAATGAACATGAAGTAAGCATAAAAACATACCATATAGGCCGAATCGAAGACCGAGAATACATCGAGCGTGTGTACGAACGACGAAGGAAGATATAAGATATCAGGTGGGTGGTGGCGTCTGTTCTAGGATGTCATTTAGGAAAGCCAAGATGGAAGAAGGGAGAGATAAGGCAATGTGACTCAAGAAACCATGAAGACTAAAGTGCATTTTATAGGTACGCACGACCTGGCCACGAAAACCCAAACATGGTGAGAGATAACACTGCAAGCCTGCGAGCTGGAAGACGATGCATGTCACCGTAGTGAGAACGCTCATACCTGCATGATTTAAATCTGCCATCTTGGCTATGGACGGGACGCATGGTACGATATCGCCATGATAAACTACAGACGTCTATGATCTACCGGGCTAGGTCATCTCTCCGCCAGTGAGAATCCGCGTCATATAGTATATACAGTGAGATATGGCATGGGCTTACATCACCACGTTAGTTCTGGACGGGCCTACATCCGCGAGAAACCGCAGACTGTATAGGCTTACGACACGACCTCTGCTCTATTTTGGACCCGCGTTCGTGACAAATCGCGTCTTGGTTGGGTTCATGATGCCACGTCGGCTCTCAGCGGGTCCTATGATCGCGAGAAACCGTGGCCGGCATGGAATCATGGTGCCACGTAGGCTCTTGGTGGGTCCCGTGACCACGAGAAACCACTCCCGGCATGGGCTAACTCCGCCACATCAGCTCTTGGTAGGCCCTGTGTCCACGAGAATCCGCGAGCGGCATGGGCTCATGACGCCACTCGGCTCTTCGTGGACACCGCCACCCGAAGGGTGCGGAGGCGTGTCTCACCGGGAACACCTCCCATAGAGCATGGTCGCACCTTCGTATGCTGACAACGGGCCTAGTTCGTGCTTGTGGCCCACCGGTCTACGTCGTGGGGTACGATGGTGCGTGGTACACCCATACACAGTCTAGAATCTTTCGCCCTAGCCCGCAATGGTTCCCACCTCACGGGATAGCAAGCCTTTGTTACGACGTCATGTCTGTCCTTTCTAGTGGCCATCTCATGTCTGAAAAGAACCAGGACGACATGGATAGTATTTTGAACCGAAACAATCTAGCGTTATTATTTACTCCTGATAAGTATGAAAGAGCTATTGTAATAAAAAGAAAGATTAGATTGGATTCTATTAAAAATAAGGAAAAGGGGAAGTAGAAGTTTATATATAAGCCATGCATGTTGTCGTATGCTTCATACACCTCAACGAATGTTAATTTACAAGTGCCTTACGTAGTACTGACTTTATTTACATACATGTAGGATTAGCTTTATTACTTTTTCTTATAGAGATTGGGTAGTACTATGGACACTTTTTCATACCTGTAGATGTCAACCATCCTATCATCCAACCCAAAAAGAATTCTCAAACAAGCTAAGACTTCCACTACTAGGAAAAGATCTATCACCGGCGCGCCCATTTGCCTTACCGCCGGCGCACGGGTCTATGCCGACGATGATCACATCGGTGGTAATCTGTTAGCGCCGATGTGCAACAGCGCCAGCGATAGAGTGAAGTAGCGTCCATGTATGGATAAGCTGTACGCTAGTGGTAGACAAGTTACCACCGGCGCATGTGCTTGTGCACCAGGGATATGTTCAAACCACCACCGACGCACACACTTGTGCACCGGAGGTATGTTTTCTATGTTTTTTGCTACATATTTATACAGGTCCAACATACATATTATATGTACACATATAGTATAGAGATACATACATACAAACATGAATTTATGGTATCAATACACAAATAGTATACTCTCTCCATCTAGAAATAACTGATGCATGGGAGATTTATTTTGAATTGCACTTCATTTTACAGTAAACCACTTGGAATTTTGAACGAATCCCTATAGGTCCTGCAACCAGATCACAGCTCACTATCCTCATGATCGCTCGTGGTCGTTGATTCCTTCCCTACTTGCCAGCGCCCCTTCTCTTTGGTGCCGCTCGCTGGAGCTCCTGCTCAGCGGAAACCCTACACCGCCCCTCGCCTCACCGGTCGCCGATCCCAGCAGCACCTCGTTGATAAGACCATACATCACTTCTGCCAACTCCCTCAATGCTGAATAGGGTGAGGAAGGATCTGCGCCGCTACTCCTACTTTGCACCATTGTGCCGCTTGCTCGTGCTCCTCCTCCTTACCGACGCGCCACCATAGGGCTGCATATCCACCACTGCAGACCTCTGCTTCCTGAAGAACAAGTGCAGTACCTGAAGAACATGATTAGACAGGTTAACAATCTACATCAACACTACTATCTTTTCAGACTAATAAGGTAATCGACCAAATTCAATGATATGAATAGATGTTTAAGTAAATTGGTCTCATGTAAGCATAGTTTGCCATCAAAGTTTTCATCCACAGTTCGTTGGCAAAGTGTCACTGTTATTTAAATATCCTGCTTTAATATCATGTGCTTAGTTCAATTGTTGTGTATGTCTGAAGCAATATCTGAGTTGTCTGATAATAAGAACAAGACTAAATTTGTAATTGGATCCAAGTGAGTACTAGGATCATTAGGAGTCTGTGCACTTTGATGGCTCAATGCACGGCGCCCAGAAAAGTGCTGGTGCGTGGTTGATGTAGACCTCGTTGGGAACCTCAACAGGAAGGTATGATGAGCACAGTAGCAAGTTTCCCTCAGTTATGAAACCAAGATTTAATCGAACCAGTAGGAGCAAGGAAACACCCCAAAGGTGTTACTAGCTGAGCTTTGGTAGGACGCACTACCGGTGCTAGTAGCAACGTGGAGACCTGCACAACACAGCCACAGAACTTTGTCCCCAACTTGCGATGAGGTTGTCAATGTCACCGTGTTTTGCTGAAAACAAAGGATTAAACGTATCGAATGGAAAGAAGTAAAAGTTTGCAGAAAGTAAACACAAAGAAGTAAACAGTTTATAGATTGAATGTAAAAGACAAGGACCAGGATCCATAGTTCACTAGAGGTGGCTCTCCTTAGATAGATAACATGCTGGGTGAACAAATTACAGCGGGGCAATTGACAAACACCGAGAAAGCAATACATGCATATACTAATCATCTTGACTCCTTTGAGATTCGATTGGGCATTACAACATTATACATAGACCGCCATCCAACTGCATCTATGACTAATAATTCACCTTCAGGTTATCATCCGAACCCCCTCCAGTATTAAGTTGCAAGCAACAGATTATTGCTTTACGAACTGCGTGTAAAGTAAACAATACGATTGTTCTATGAACAAAGGATTGTTGTTTTCTCCCTAGTAGCAACAGCACATCTAGTACCTTAGAGATTTCTGTCACTTCCCCAGATTACCAGAGGCATGAACCCACTATCGAGCATAAATACTAACTCTTGGAGTTGCTAGCATCTACTTGGCCAAGATAGCTACTAACAACAGAAAGCATGCAAGATCACAAATAACAAAGACATGATAGAATCAATAATCAATCTGAAATAGCATCTCAATATCCATCGGATCCCCCCAAACACAACATGTAGAATTACAAATAGATGATCTTGATCATGAACGGAGCTCACAAGATCTAAACATGAAAGCACAAAGGAGGAGAACCAACCATCTAGCTACTACATGGATCTGTAGTCCAAGGATGAACTACTCATGTATCACACCGGAGGCTTGCATGGTGATGAAGAAGGCCTCCAGGGTGAATTCCCCTCTCCGGCAGGGTGCCGGGAAGAGCTTCAGATCCCTCCCGATCTAGGGATGGAGATGGCAGCGACTACAGACTCTTTCGTGGATTTTTGATCGGGTACTTAGGGTTTACGTCCCGAGGGCATCTTATAGTCGGAAGGGGAGGCTGAGGGGGTGCCAGGGGCCACCACACCACCCCCTGGCGCGGGCCCAGCCTGGCCGCGCGGCCAGGTGGTGTGGCCGGCCTCTGGCCCTTCTCCGTCTCGTATTCTGGCACTTGATGACTTTCGGAAAAATAGGCACTTTGGCTTTTGTCTCGTCCAATTCCGAGAATATTCATTTTCTGACTTTCCTGGAACCAAAAACAGCAGAAAATAGGCAGCTGGTAATGTGGCTCTTGTTAATAGGTTAGTCCAAGAAATCATATGAAAAGTACTCCAAAGTTGGAACAAAACACAAGAAAGTGGATAAAACCAAGCATGGAACATCAAAAATTATAGATACATTTGCAATGTATCAACATACCCAAGCTTAACTCCTGCTCGTCCTCGAGTAGGTAAGTGATAAAAAAGAATAATTTTTGAGGTGACATGCACCATCAAAGACTTGATCAAAGTATTTGCAAGACATTCAAAGCTGGGATCATCGTACTTCAATCATAACATGAAAGACAAAGTTCTAGAAATAAGACAAAGAAACTATGATGCAACATGAAAAGGCACAAACAAAAGATTCATGAATAACAATGCTTTGCAAGACGTTTGTTTGTTTCACATAAAGAAAACATAGCATAATAGTATTTAGCTTGTCCCTCATAGAGTAGCAAATATAAATGCATAGGAAACCTTCAAAGTTCATAAGAGTGACTAGATACAAATAGTTTAAAACGAGCAATATCAAGTTATGCATCAATCAACTAGTCTTGGGACAATGCACATAGAACTAAGAATAGCCACTATGCTCTCAAAGTAGGTGCATAAAGATAGAAGGTGGAGAGTCAATATAATGGTGGAAGAAAGGCCTTTTTATAAAAGTAAGTAGGGATTCAAGTGTCATAAAGAGCTTCCAAAAATTATGGTACTTATAGCTTTCAGCTCTCATTGCCCCTATCATAAGAATCTTTAAGGTGATTAAGGTTAAAGTGACACAACTAAGAGGATATGCTTGACAAGTTATAAACCGAAATCTCATGCCCCTTACTTACGAAGACCGATCCTCATGCTACTCAACTTCAGTCACGAGTAAGCTCTTGTCATTGTAAGTACATGTGTATCATTAAGAACCGCCAACGGGGTACCCCTTGCACATGATACGGAAGCTTTCCCATAATCAAAATGACAAGGCAAGCAGACAATGAGCATCTCAGCGATCTTTTTATTTGCTATTTGCATAGGTTTTTATTGAGGATGCTTCATAGAGTGCTCATTATGGTGATGCTGCAAGTTTCCACCATGATTAGGCATGGCTTAGGCTAGCGGCCCAGGCGTTTCTCTAACACACATACAAACTCCGGATCTTACAAGTTCCACTTTTATTTCACATCGCCAGGATCCGTAAGCAAAAGAACATGATATCAACGGGGTACAAAGTACAAGTGCAATGTTGAAAGCGTTCCCCATGAAACATGGCTCTGCTAATTTCAACTTATAAAGCACAAGCATATACGCAACAAAGAAGGACCCAATGGTTCAAGTTTATTAGATGCAAAAAAGTAAAGTGTGCCATCAAGTTCGTGAGAGCTTTAATCACTAGTTTTCTCATAACAAGTTTAATTTGGAAGGTAAAAAAAGCATGAATATACTTGGAATAGCATAAGCTAGTAGGTAGGTATGGTGGACTCTTTGGAATAACTTGGTTTAGGGAGTTGGATGCATGAGTGGAACTCATACTTGGTTGTGGAGGCTAGCAAAAGACTAGGAGCGACAAACTAAGAGAGCAATAATGGCCATAATCATGCAGAGCGACAAAACATCATTGATCAAAACATAAAGTGATACTACAAGTTGAAAACTAAAGGATCATAAAGGCTATGGTGACTTGAGATAGTCATAACATGGTGTGAGCATGTGCCAAGTCAACCAAAATAAAGCATCAAAGGAGAATACCACTATACTATGCTTTAATATGCTAAAACAACACATGATTCATCCAAGGCACATTAAGCAATCTCAATTGTTTATAGCAAGTCATGCTACAGAAAAGAATACTAAGCATAAAGCCAAAACAATATCAAGCATGGCATTACAAAGCATAGGCCATAGTCAAAAACAAGCTCTTTTTACCACATAAGCAATGAACTTTCCTACTCTTTTCCAATCCAAACCAAACTATTTGAAAACCAATGTATGAAAGAGGGGGTCCAACCAATTTATTCAGCAAACTAACCAGACTAAAGCAAACAAAAACCAAAACAAAAATGAAAAAGAAGACGCTCCAAGAACAACACAACTGTGCATGAAACAATAAAAATGAAGTGTTTGGAAGAAACCTGGGATTTTTATTGATGAAGAAGGGGGATGCCTTGGGCATCCCCAAGATTTGACGCTTGTACTTCTTGGATATTTCTTGGGGTGACACACGTGGCATCCCCAAGCTTGAGCTTTAGTCTATTCTTCATCTCATTACTCATTCCTTCCATACACCTGAAATTTTTCCTTCATACAAAACTTCACACAATCTTTATTAGCAACATTAGTGCACTCAAGATAATAAGTCTTAAGGTTCAGTTCTAACACCAAATAAACTTCCATTAGAACATTAGATACTGTAGCACTTCCCTCAAAAAGCTCAATTCCCCAAAAGAACTCAAAAAGGAACCAGCAAGAAGCAAATGCAGAAAATGGCAGAAATCTGTCAAAACAGACCAGCAGGTAAAGACGAACTTTTTCGAAGACCTTCTGTTGCTCAAATCAAAAAGTGTTGAACTAACGAAAGTTAGATAACAACCTGGGGCAGAAGCACAAAAATTCACTCCTCAAAAAAACGTTCAGAGATTTTACACGAATTTTTACGGTGAAGCACAGAAATCTGTTTTGGGACAGCAACTTTCCCAATCATTACTTCTCTCTCATTAGAGGTTACTCTTGGCACAAAAAGCAAATAAAAAGGATAAGGAGAGGTTATTACAGAGGTATTAACTTCCAAGACTCATCTAAAACTTTTGGGTTATCTCCCAATAAGTACTTTTCTTTAACGCCTTTAAGTTAGGCATAAGAAGCAAGAAAGAATCAAGTGTTCTCAAATGAAGAAGCATTAAGACCAAATTTTGTTTTCATAGGAGAAGCAAAAGAAATCTTTTCTCTCTTTTTAGGGAAGTGTTCTATACCTTTCTTGAGTGGGAGTTGATATTTAATGGTGCCTTTTTTCATATCAATGATGGCACCAACAGTTCTAAGAAAAGGTCTTCCCAAAGTAATAGGACAAGAAGCATTGCATTCAACATCCAAAACATAGAAATCAACGGGGACATAGGAATTGTTAACCATAATAAGAACATCATTAAGACTCCCCATGAGTTTCTTTTTAGCATTATCATCAAGTGGGACATTCAAATAACAATCTTCAAGTGGAGGCAAATCAAGCATATCATAAATCCTTCTAGGCATAATAGAAACACTACTATCAAGATCATATAAAGCTTTGAAATCAAAATCATTCACTTTCATATTAATGATGGGTTCCCAACCATCTTCTTGTTTTATAGGAATAGAAGCTTTATGTTTCATCTTTTCTTCTTTAATCTATATGAGAGCATCATTAATGTGTTTTGTAAAGCCCATGTTCATAGCACTAGCATTAGGACTTTTAGCAAGCTTTTGTAGGAACTTAATAACTTCAGAGATATTGCAACCATCAAGATCAAAATCAACTTTATCATCTAAAGTAGTAGAACTATTACTAGCCTCAACACTAGTGGTGGTAATAGTAGAAACACTAATGTTTCTAGCAATTTCATCTTCTCTTTCCCACTTAGCATGTAATTCAGCTAATAGTCTAACATTTTCATCAATCCTTACTTGTATGGCATTAGTAGCTGCAAAGGGATTCTCATTAGTTTCAGGTTTAGCAGCCATTTTATTAAAAGAAGATTGAGCTTCAGCCAAAGATGCTATATTTCTTTCAGCATTAGAGAGTTTTTCCTCAATAGTTTTATTGAAGGCAGTTTGTTTACTAATAAACTCTTTAAGCATAACTTCAAGTTCAGAGGGAGCATTCTTATTATTGTTGTAAGAATTTCCATAAGCATTACCATTGTTGGGAGGATATGGCTTATAATTGTTGTTACCAAAATTGTTCCTATAAGCATTATTACCATAAGCATTGTTGCCAAAATTGTTATTTCTTATGAAGTTCACATCAACTTGCTCTTCTTGAGCAACTAAAGAAGCCAAAGGAACATTATTTGGATCAATATGGGCTTTCCCATTAACAAGCATGGACATAATAATATCATCTTATCACTCAAGGAGGAGGTTTCCTCAACAGAATTTACCTTCCTACCTTATGGAGCTCTCTCAGTATGCCATTCAGAATAATTAACCATCATATTGTCCAGAAGTTTTGTTGCAGCACCCAAAGTGATGGTCATAAAGGTACCTCCAGCAGCAGAGTCCAATAGGTTCTTTGAAGAATAGTTCAATCCTGCATAAAAAGTTTGGATGATCATCCAAGCGATGATCCATGAGTGGGACAATTCTTTACCAAAGATTTCATTCTTTCCCAAGCTTGAGCAACATGCTCATTATCAAGTTGTTTAAACTTTATTATTTCACTTCTCATGGATATAATCTTAGCAGGAGGATAGTATTTTCCAATGAAAGCATCTTTGCATTTAGTCCAAGAATCAATACTATTCCTAGTTAAGGAATTCAACCATTCTTTAGCTTTTCCTCTCAAAGAGAAAGGAAACAATTTCAGCTTAATAATATCACCATCTATATCCCTATGCTTTTGCATCTCACAAAGTTCAACAAAGTTATTTAGATGGGAAGCAGCATCTTCATTACCAATACCAGAAAATTGTTCTCTCATAACAAGATTGAGCAAAGCAGGTTTTATCTCAAAGAAAGTGTCTTCAGGCACAGTTGGAGCAATAGGTGTGCTCATAAAATCATTGTTGTTGGTGCTAGTGAAGCCACACAACTTAGTGTTTTCAAGAGTAGTCATTTTTTTGGGTTTTCAAATAAGAAAGCAAACTAGTAAAACTAAATTTTTTGTGTTTTTGATAACAAAACAAGCAAACAAAGCAAAAAGAAACTAAGCAAAACAAAAATTACAAAGTAAAGAGATTGGTTATGAGGGACTCCCCTTGTGAAGATGTCCTTGACTCCCCGGCAACGGCACCACAAAAATGCTTGATGGCTCAATGCACGGCGCCCAGAAAAGTGCTGGTGCGTGGTTGATGTAGAGCTCGTTGGGAACCCCAAGAGGAATATGATGAGCACAGCAGCAAGTTTCCCTCAGTTATGAAACCAAGGTTTAATCGAACCAGTAGGAGCAAGGAAACACCCCAAAGGTGTTACTAGCTGAGCTTTCGCAGGGCGCACTACCGGTGCTAGTAGCAACGTGGAGACCTGCACAACACAACCACAGAACTTTGTCCCCAACTTGCGATGAGGTTGTCAATCTCACCGTGTTTTGCTGAAAACAAAGGATTAAACGTATCGAATGGAAAGAAGTAAAAGTTTGCAGAAAGTAAACACAAAGAAGTAAACAGTTTATAGATTGAATGTAAAAGACAAGGACCGGGATCCATAGTTCACTAGAGGTGGCTCTCCTTAGATAGGTAACACGCTGGGTGAACAAATTACAGCGGGGCAATTGACGAACACCGAGAAAGCAATACATGCATATACTAATCATCTTTACTCCTTTTAGATTCGATTGGGCATTACAACATTATACATAGACCGCCATCCAACTACATCTATGACTAATAATCCACCTTCGGGTTATCATCCGAACCCCCTCTAGTATTAAGTTGCAAGGAACAGATTATTGCTTTACGAACTGCGTGTAAAGTAAACAATATGATTGTTCTATGAACAAAGGATTGTTGTTTTCTCCCTAGTAGCAACAACACATCTAGTACCTTAGAGATTTCTGTCACTTCCCCAGATTACCAGAGGCATGAACCCACTATCGAGCATAAATACTAACTCTTGGAGTTGCTAGCATCTACTTGGCCAAGATAGCTACTAACAATGGAAACCATGTAAGATCACAAATAACAAAGACATGATAAAATCAATAATCAATCTGAAATAGCATCTCAATATCCATCGGATCCCTGCAAACACAACATGCAGAATTACAAATAGATGATCTTGATCATGAGCAGACTCACAAGATCTAAACATGAAAGCACAAAGGAGGAGAACCAGCCATCTAGCTACTACATGGATCCGTAGTCAAGGATGAACTACTCACGCATCACACGGAGGCTTGCATGGTGATGAAGAAGGCCTCAGGTGAATTCCACTGTCCGGCAGTGTCGAGAAGAGCTTGATCCCTCCCGATCTAGGGATGGAGATGGCGTGACTCTGAGACTCTTTCGTGGATTTTTGATCGCGTACTTAGGGTTTACGTCCCGAGGGCATCTTATAGTCGGAAGGGGATGCCGAGGGGGTGCCAGGGGCCACCACACCACCCCCTGGCACGGGCCCGGCTGCCCACGGCCAGGTGGTGTGTGACCTCTGGCCCTTCTCCGTCTCGTATTCTAGCACTTGATGACTTCCGGAAAAATAGGCACTTTGGCTTTTGTCCCGTCCAATTCCGAGAATATTCATTTTCTGACTTTCCTGGAACCAAAAACAGCAGAAAACAAGCAGCTGGCACTATGGCTCTTGTTAATAGGTTAGTCCAAGAAATCATATGAAAAGTACTCCAAAGTTGGAACAAAACACAAGAAAGTGGATAAAACCAAGCATGGAACATCAAAAATTATAGATACATTTGCAATGTATCACACTTCGTGTCACTCTTATATCTGATGCACATTTTAGTTACATGAACTAGCTATTTTAATGAGGCACATGTTGGTTCAATTTGTTTGTTGTGAGTGCAATAAGTAAATCATTGGAATGGTTTGGTTGTTTATGAATCACATAGAGTTTGATATCTTGTTTTGTTGTTTGTCTAAAATGTTCTGGCTAGTGATGCATGTAAAATGAAAACATGAAGTTTGCATTTTATGACACATATTCCCATGTATTTGTAGCATATAGAATGTTATATCCATGTTTTATGTATTATTTATCTTTCAGGAACCTAAACAACGTCAAATGGACCTTAGATGTTTCGAAGATTATTTTTATGTGTGGACAACAACCTAGAGCACTGGAACCTTGGGAGGGGATCCCGGAGACCCAAAAGAGGCCCACTAGCGCGACCCACCTGTCTAGTCGCACCACTAGGGCTCTTTTCCTCCTCGAGCCTCCACTGTCATCCATCATCATCTCAACCTTGAAATCTTGACCTAAAAATCCTATAAAAAGACCCTCCTAGGCGATCAAGGAGGGGTTGGAGCGGAATCACAAAAACACCGAAACAGAACCATAACCAGGGAAGATTGGAGGGAGAAATGCCGCCGGTTGGATCTACCTTCTCCAACATCATCAACATAATCGCCATGATGATGAGGGAGTAGTCCACCTTTATACTATGGGTTTGTGGCAGTAGCTTCATCTCTCTCTCTCTCTCGCTTGATCTATCATTGTTCTAGTACCATATGATTATGGTCATCTATGTAATTCCTATGTGGTGGGTCTTTGTTTCATGATTATGTTCTATATTTGTAATTCCTATTATGTGTAAGATGTATTAATATATGCATATTATGTACCTAGTTTTTAAGTACTTTTTATGATCAAACTTGTATGGAGAAACATGTGTGGGAAACGTGTGTATTAGAGGGAGTAACATAGTGGTGGTGATTAGTAGTGACAAAAAACTCGAGATCCACTATCGTTTTTTACCTTTATTCTATTACCTCACTAGGGATAAATTGAATGCATGTGTTACAATCATCTAATGATAGCCAAGGTGATCTTTTTTGTTCAAGGTAGCATATTTGATATTCAAACATCATGCCAAAGTACCTAAGTATATACTACGTTTATTCTTAATTCTAGATTGCATGGAGTTTTCCCTTTCTAGAGGAGTATCAGTGAGATGTGTTGCATCATCCTTATATTAGGACATGATCCCCATATGAATGCTAATCAAACACATAATGAAGTTTTATCAATGTTATATCTTTTATGAACAGTTTCATGTCCATTACACCTTATGAGAGAGTAGTCAAGTGAACTCATGAACCCCAGTCAACCTTTTATTATAAGAACCACTTTCCATTAATTTTATTGCCTTTTATATTTTCTGCATTAATTAAATCCAAAAATCCAAAAACACTTTTACTGTTAGCAAACACAAACAAAATCACAAAAGTAACTTCACTTTATTTTATTATCTTTCTTGCCTAGTCATAGATTGTTTACTGTTATTTATTTATAGTTTTATTTCAGTTTTACTAATATGTAACCTTGTTCTTGACAACCACATGATGGAGTGGGGACACAAGGCAAATACTTTGTTTTGTAGGTTGCTTGAATAAGAAAAGAGGAGAATTTCCTAGCCAATTCCCTGAGAGTTTGATATAAACCCTTGAGTCACCCTTATGGGGGAAATACGCTTGCTACAACACTTTGCACTTGGAGTCCCAACGAGTTGGTACAAACGAAGTTGTTTCCATCAAGAACATTTTCTATCACCATTGCCGGGAACTGCAAGGAGCATCGCATAGTGGTTGCAGCATGGTGAAGCTCCCACGGCAACTGCTAGGACATTTTCTAGCATCGTTGCCAGGGATTTGCTAGAACTACATCACAATTGCATCATCACCAAACCTGGAGTACACCTCAACTCCCACTTCAATTGCTAGAACATTTTTTGGTAGAGTTGTAAGGAACAATTCACAGTGGGTGGAATAATACTCATAACAATTGTTAGGACATTTTCTGGCATCTCCATAAACTTGTTCAGACACCTAAGCTTGGGGAGGTTGCACCATTGTGAGATTTTATTTTCTTTTAGATTTACAAAGCACTTTTGATTTTCTTGTTTTTGTCTTCTATTTGTTCTTTTGTTTGTTTACTTTCAGTGTTGTTTTTACCTTTCTACTATACACAAAAATCCATAAAAATTAGTGTAACTTTATTTCTCTTTGTAAGATGGAGAAAAGGACTCTTTGGCCTTTTAGAGTTATAATTTCCCCCAAAAAGATGATTTACCTATGGAACCTTTTGGGATAGATCTTGACATAACAGAATTAATTTATGAAGATCATTTTCATGGAAAGCCAAAAGAAGATCACATGCTACATTTTAAAAAGTTTAATGGAAGGTGTAAGGCTTTGAAGATAAGTAATAAGAATAACAATATAATCAAAGCTAAACTTTTTCCTCATTCACTTGTTGGAAAAGATCTAGATTGGGTATTAAAATGACCAATGGGAAACTTCAGTTTGTGGTTTAATATTAAAGTTGCGTTTGTAGAAATGTTTGGTTCTCCTAAGATATTGAGTCACTTTTAGAGAAATAATATTTTCTTTTAAATAATTGGATGGTGAACTACTTGTAAAAGCTTGGGAGAGATTTAGGGGACTTGCCTACTAAAAAATTTCCTTAATTTTATTTTAATGATCCTTCTATTAATGTTCATCAAGAAGGATTTGGATCATACATAGCAAATTATGTCATCAAAGAAAAGATACAATAATAAAGCCATGATACCACCAAAGCTTGGGGATGCTTGGATCCCCATATAATTAATTACCACTGGCAAAGAAACTCATCGTGCTATATTATATCTAGGATCTAGCATTTCAATTTTATCAAAAGAATTGTATTACTTGCTTGAACTTAAAAGTATGGAAAATGCACCATGGATATCTTACTTGCTGATGATTCGACCAAGCATGCTTTAGGTATAGATACCGATGTTATGGTTGAGTTACATATGACCTGGTTTCCTCTTGATTTTATTGTTATGAACATGAGGAGTAAAACCTATAGTCCTATAATCTTGGAAAGACCTTTTTTGAGAACCATAGGGGCTTCCATTGATTCGAAGGAATAGAATCTTTTCCCTTATAAGAAGTGCATGGAACACTTTCTAAGGAAGGAGACTTCACCAAGGTACAAGCTACCACATGATCTCCACACATTTTGAAACAAGTAAGCCACCCAGTTGTTTTAGATTTTCTTTTTGCTCCCTTGCTTTTTCAAGTGAGTTTTATTTTAATTTACATTCTATAGTTTTTAATAAAGTTCCAAGTTTAACCCATGTGGATGTTTTAAAAGTTGATAGAACTAATAGGGGTGCAGATTTTTGCATGCTGTTGTTTATGAGAAACATTCCCTATGATGTTATGTAAATCTGATTGATATCATATTTATACTGTATTTACAACTTTTTATACTCTATACACAAAACAATCAGCAAAAATTCCTGACATGCCTATGTAGGGTTAATAATTACGTTTTGCAGCAACTGCTTTTTTGGACAGATTATATCTTTGTTGTTTAAGTCATTGTTTTGAGTTTAAATTTGATTCCTGATGAATATTTTGATCTTATATTGACATTATCAACTAAATTTACTATCTTCAAGTCTCAAAACAAAATTTATTTTGGAGTTCTATGGAAGCTTGCAATATATTTTTATGCCCACTAGTGTCACCTCTCAAAAGAGAGATGGGAGAAAAGTCTGTGTTGAAGTCATAGGGAATGGAGGAATACAATACAATGAGCTATCCAAAAATGGTGAAAACCATAAGATTGAGGATACCCAAGGCACCACACTGGACCCATTACACTCACGGTTTTCAAACCTCTAAACTTCTTTTTTCGAGCAACATAATACTTTGTGCTAAAACTTGGAGCATCTCTATCTATTTTTATGTTTACTTTTGCATTTTTTTCCTTTGGAGTAAATAAACCACCACATGGAGATGTGCTTAATGAATAGGAAATAGCTACTGGAATAAATAGGAAGTTAAAGATGGATGCTAAAATAAAAAGGGGAAAGGGAAATAATTATTGTATTACAAGTTATGCATATTGTCACATCTTGCTACTTTATTCATTTGTTTTATTGTGCGGAAATTTGCAAGTGTCTCATTTAGTGCTAGTTTTTATCTACAACATAGGTGGTTGACTTTATGTTAATATTGTCTATTAATAAGTGACTAAGTACTATGGACATTTTTGCATAATTCTAGATGGTCAACTACCTCCTTTTGCTAAACCTTAGATATACAGCCACAATCTTTTAGAAAAACCAAGTTATTCCAGCAGTGTCCACAATATCTACAACATAGCTTGTGCTATACTAAGTAAATTTTCATGTGTGAGTTATGTTTAGCTTCCAAATGGTATAGTTTATATTTATGGTTGTCATAGAGAAGTTAGTTGTGGGGTGACCACGAACTCATAGGCATAAGTACCTCTTGCAAGTAGAACAAAATATGCATACAAAATATGATGAGGACAAAACCTTCCAAGTAGGGGTACTAACGCTAAGATAAGTACAAAAATCCTTCTATGAAAATAAAAGGTTAGAGAGTGAGTATGCATGCAAAGTTGTCAAAAGGTATCAGAGAAAGAAAAAGAAAGAGAAAAATCATGATATATAGGTGTTGAGTGGAAAGAAGCAAAAAGTGCCAAAAAGAATCGGAAAGGTGAGGGGAAATGTAACCAAACACTAGTGGATAACTATGGTTCAAGCATAAGCTTAAGGGGTAGTAGTTTTGAAGCTAAATATCTCTTGTATATGTCAATCCTTGCTTACTAGCCTTTTCAAGTGTCCACATATATGATAGTTATTCTAAAGACCAAAGTAGGACAACACTCAATGCACATTCACTTGCACTTTCTATGCTTATTGGTCCATAATACTTGGTGCACTTGTTTTTATTCAATAGTGACATACTGTCAAGCATTTATGAAGTTTATGGAAGATATCACTATATGATTTATTAGCTTGTTGCTATTCTTTAAAAGAATGAACCATTAAACTTTTTGTAGCATGATTATGAGTTACTAGACTTCTCTTTGGGTCCCTAGGCATGGTTAGAAGTAGGACGCTACTGAGAAAGACGAAGCAAACCATGTGTCCTAAAACTCATACGTGTCCACCGATTTAACAGCAGCTCGTGCCCACATGTACAGTAGTCAAAATGATGGCTAATTTTTTCAGCGACATCGTCATACAATAAATGTTTAATGGATACATACATCGATAAAATATAATAAAAAACAGTAAAGCAGTGAACTCGGATGCCCATGATGCTTATGTTCTCCAACTGACCTTCCTCGTCGCGCGTTCCATAGCCCTCTCGACGTATGCGTGACAGCGGATGGATAGCTCCCTTGATCTTCTTCGGCTAGTCGCGGATGTCGTCAATGGTTGTACTGAAACCAAAACTGGATGCAGGTAAGTGTAATTTGAGAGTCCGCTTCACCCCATATCAGGTTGCTTCCCACGTACGCACCTTAGTCGGCCGTAGGGTCATCGATCTTGGGTTGGAGCATGTCCTAAGCATAAGAAAAGGTGAGTAAATGATCGATAGGCTCGAGAGGACCCAAGAATGTCTTGTCTGACTCAGCTAGGTCGAGCTGATGACCTCCCGAGTCGTCTTGCCCAGCCGAATGCTCGTTTGCTGCAGATCCCTATCGGCAGAACTGGCCGCTCCCTTGCAAGACCATAAATTCGTCACGACCGAAGTCCATCAAGAGTGGACCGGAAGAATTTTTGACGCGGTTGAAGTCGAGGCACGTCGGCGGCTTGTCGTAAAATTCCTTGTTCCTTTGCTTGCCGCGCTAACGCATCTGTGAAGCGGCTGGTGCAGGATGAGTAGGATAGAAGAGACTGAAGCCAACGTCATCCGACGCAGACAATGGACGCTTGCCGCGGTCGGATTGGCGCTGCACAGGGTAGCCTCCGCCAAACATGCATTCGGAAGCCTCTCTTTTCCGGTGGAGCTAGCTATTCATGACTATCGCTTTAGTCATAGGAGACCATCGAGACATATGCGAATGATGCAACGAACCCGACCGCTTGTTGGGCGACCGTCGAGCCACCTGGATTCATTCGACTGGTGTGGTGGACATGATTTTCTTACGATAAGACAACAAAAAATATAAGGTCAAATATTTTTTACGTGACAGGGTTTTTGGCCAACAAAATGAGTTTCTATTATAAGAGAACAACCACATGCAGATCGACCGTTGCACGAATCGTGCATTTTCAAGTAGTCGCCAGCGGCCAATGTGATTAACACTCTGAAGAGAAGTATCCTATCAGGACACGCACGGTAAACAGAGATGACTTAACATAGAGATGACTTGACATAGCCATCATCTCGTAGTCTGCGCGTGGTAACCACTACTGGAATTTTACGTGGATGTAAACCACGAGAAGCAAGCTCTTGTCTCGTCAAACTGGTAAGGTAAAGCAACAATGTCAGACTCACAAAACTCTACGGATACACAAGCAAAGCAGAAGAGACGCTTCTGTGACAACTCGCTTATCTTGCCTTGTTATACACGCGAAGACTACAGTCATAGCAAAAACATATAAGCTATACACGAAAATAAATATGGTTCCATCAAGCGAGTAAGGGTATGTAGACGTATAATTTCAAACGTATACACCGCTTTTGTGTCAGTGTATACTTCCACGTGAAAACCTTCTCATATAGAATGGATATCCCGTGTATCGAGACTGTTGACGCATACGCGCGTGTCTCAAATGTCCTCGGTATGTACGCAAAAACATTGGAACTATTCAGAGCTGATCCGTCGGTGTATGCGTCCACAGGAAGCACCCTCTGATGACTGTCTAGTCATTGACCGTTTTGCCTAGGCAAAGTAAAAACTATATTGCTAACATTATATTGTTTCTAGGTTCGCAAGTAAGCCCACGAAGCGATCGCAAGGCAAACATTAGAATTTTAAAAAACAAAGACAAAAATGGTAATTAAAGCACGAAAAACATACAAACGATAACACGGGATTGATAGTTCATTGTATACGAAGAATAAATAACGACACGAAAGCACAATTTGTGGTGCAACAGATGCCCTTTTTTATGCATTGAGAGTACAACTAGAAGACATGCAAGAAATATAGAATGAAAAAACGCCTACAGTACTAAAATGGAAAACCAGCCATTGTGGAGAATCTTTGAATGATAGATTGTGGACATCTTCCGTTGGCGCCCGTGATGCTCTTCTCTCTAAAATACCAAAATCCGTGTAGGCATAGTCACAAATGTCGTAGAGCTCACCTCCATATGACACCGTCGACGAGGAGTCAGGCCAGCCCCATCCTATTACCACATCGAGAAGCAGGAGGCTAGAGCCAGCCTAGGTCGCAGCAGCTCTCGACACCAAAATAGTAGCGTTCGCCGCCACGACCGAGATGCAGAGAACACCCTCGACTCCCTTAGATCTCTTGTCGACTCCAAGCTCCGAGGAAATGCGAGAAGGAAGGATGCAAGGCTTCCCTCCGTGACAGATAAGCGGAGAACAATGTCGGTGTCGGTCAAGCTCTTCTCGTCGAAACAACAGCCGTCGAGAAAGCATGAGCAAGAAGGTCGGCAGAGAGGCGAAGAAGCGACCTATCGCACTCCATAGATCATCATAGAAACACTGAGCAACATGCACAATCGAGACATACAGATACCTACAGAACACCGTCCATAAGAAGCAGTAGAACGATGTAGAAAGGAACCATGCCTAAACGTACTCTACCTCCAGTTGCTGGCGTTGCCGCATATAAACTCTGGCGAAACCTGGAGGCACGTTGACTAAATGGAGAAAGAGATGATAGACCTAACGCATTGTGAATGGGGGAGCTATCACAACATATTTTAATAGCGAATTAGGTGTCAAGATAGCATGAGAGGCAAGCTAAATGATAAACGGCATGAGAAATCGTGGATATCTATGATCTACGCTGACAGCTACGAATGGATCACATAGTACGATATCATCGCCAGACCCCACGGACGTATACGATCTATGATGCCAACTCGTCTATGAACGTAACCCACCGTACGATATCACTATGATAACCCGCGTACGTGTATGGTATACACTGTGAGACCGGCTCTCTGCCCGTGATTACCCATGCCATCTACGGTCAACAGTAACATACGGTACGGGTTTACGTCACCAAGTTGGATCTAGATGGACCGCATGTCTGTAAGAAGACGCGGATGGCTAGAGTCTATCCTTCCATGTAGGCTCCTGGCAGGATCCATAACCATGACAATTTGCATCCGGCATGGACTCACGATGCCACGTTGGCTCTCAACAAGCCCCATGAATGCAAGAAATCACGATCGGCATGGGATCACGTCACCATGTTGCCTATGGGCGAGCCCCATGACCGAGAGAAACAACGGTCGGCATGGGTTCGTGGTGCCACGTCGGCTACAGACGGGCACTACCACCCAACGGATGCAGAGGCGTGTCGCGCCAGGAACGCCTCTCACAGAGTGTGGTACTGCCTACATACGTTGATGGCGGTCCCATGGCACACGTGTGGTCTACCTTCCGACACAGGGCCTTTTGTCCCGGTTTGTAAGGGGCTTTAGTCCCGGTTGCCCAACCGGGATGGGGCAATTGGGACTAAAGCCCCAAACCTTTAGTCCCGGTTGGGCTACGAAATGGGAAAAAGGGCGGTCTACGTGGCTGCTGGTTGTCGCTAGGGGGAGGGGCATTTGTCCCGATTCGTACTACGAATCGGGATCTATGCGTCTCTGTCGTGGCAGCATTTTGGGCACTTTTTGTGCCGTGGCAGAGATTTTTTTGTATAATTTTTATTTATTTTGTTTCCCCTTTATCTATTTCTTTTTTGTGTTTTGGGCAGCATTTATTTTGTGACACTTACCCCGGCACTATGTCTCCATGCGAATCCACTTTCGGTAACATCAACCTCGCACCATCTACTATGAGGACGAGCATTCCTCACAACATAGTGCTGGTGTAAGTGGCATCTACCTTAAGGGAACCATTATATTACAAAAATCTCTTGATTATATTACACAGCAAGTATCGAATATATTATATTCATGCATATATACAATATAAAGTCTTTTATGATCCATATTACATTATCATCATCTTCCGATAGTATTCTCCTTTTGGATTTAGGATCTCTGCGTCTAAGAATCCCGCAATTTCCTCTTGGATTTCTTGTATGCGATCCTTTGGTAGAAGATTGTCCTGCAACCGTTCAATCTAATTTAAAAGAATGAGTCAACATATATGAATGAAACTAAATACAATTGATGGTAATAAAACAAATTTCTGAATATTGTTTACATACTTGAAGTTGTTCTAAGTTTCTGCCCTTCTCATAGGTCGTCTGACAAATGAACTCGCAGACATAGTATCCACATAAGTTATTTCTGTCTGGCTGCCTCAGACACTTTACGAGAACAAAGTTCAATCAAAATAATAATAATTAAGCATGATAATGGTATCAAAACTAGAATCAAAGAGATGCGTGGATCTAACTAGTAGTACTTACATTTAGTGGTTTAAATGTAAGGTTCTCTTTCCAGGCACCCTTAGCCTTGTTGGTGAACCATTTCCAAGCGTTGCCCAGCAAATAAAATAAATGAAATGAGTTATTAATTACTTGATATAAGTAAATGAACGAAAGTTGCCGATATAGTGTCATAATGACTGAGATTGCCGCTGAAGCATATCCTACATGGGGGTCCACTTCTCAAGGGGTTTACGTTTAGAGTCCATGACTTGTACTACTCTATTGTCAGGTTGAATGATTAGCAGAATATAATGGAATCTGCGCATGCATAACTCATCAATTATACACTTAACATCGAGTAAGCGAAATAGAATGTGTATAAGACAATAACACTCACTCTAAGTTGTAAGGTAATAATATTTCCCTTTTGGTTCCTTAAAACTTTAGATCCATTACGATTTTATCCTCTGTGTCCTTGGGATTAAGTTTCACAGTAATTTCATGATCCTAATATGGGTCAATGAACCCAATGACATAGATCTGTCCTCTTCTGCATTCGAGAATCTTCAGTCTGCATAATATAGTGAGTATAATTATACATGTGATATAAACAAGGTGAGCTAACTAAAGACTTATTATTAGATAAATAATACTTACAGACAGTAGGCACTGACGATCGATTTGTCGAGGGTGTCTTGATTGAAAAACTGACGTAGTTCAGGAAATTCAATCAGTATGTGGGAATCTCCATACCCATAATGCTCGTTTCGAACTCCGATCACTATCCAGTTTGCCCCTTCCTTTGTGGCTTTAATGTACTAATTATGCAATCTTCGCATTTTTGTTGGTAGATACTTGACGTCCTCAGGTCTGACGAGAGGTTTCCTGTGCTCGTATTTGTATGCTTCCTCAGCCACGGGGAAATCTAACTGGTCTAAGTACTGAGGAATAGTCATAACTTGAGCAGCGGCCGCTTCTCCATACAGTGCAACAATTTCTGGATCATACTGCTTGTTCGCAGCTTTGCTCGACTCCACCATGGTATCGGAAATCACTTTGAGCGGGTGGCATTCCTTGTTTTTCTGTAAACCGAGTTGGGGAACTGAATTCCCGCTTGCACTAGTGCTCTTCGACTGCACCATTGACTGATGTGACTTGACAATAGAGCGGTATAGTATGATGAAAGCCTTGGCTCGATTTGATGAAGGGTCTTCAACATTTTTTGCACTTTGTCTTTTTCTTCTTTAGTGCTGGGGAACTGTGGCTCTTTCGTTCGGTTGAGGCTATCAAACCATTGTTGCGTTTGGGCCTTTGCGATCACCGCATTCTCCTCTTCAGTATAGCCGTAAGCTCTCTTGGGAGCAACCTTTGGTAGTTTTGGGAGGGGCTCTAGTAGACGCTTCGGTGATTGGTTACTCTTTTGCTTTTGGCCCTGACCCTTTTGTACTTTTGGGAGGGGCTGAGACGGCTGACTCGGTGGTGAAGACGGCCGTGCTGGAGACGGCTGACGCGGCGGTGAAGACAGCCGTGCTAGAGACGGCTGACATGGCGGTGAAGACGGTCGTGCTGGAGACGGTGCCTGTCGCAGCGACGGCAAAGACGGCTAATGCGCTTGAGACGGGTGAGGCTGCAACGAAGATGGAGTTATGCTCTGAGGAGTGGATGGCCTTGGCGTCTGATTTGAAAGCACGATGTGTTCCTTTCACCATATAATGGTCATGTTTTTTGCTTCTCCCAGCTCAGTAACATCCCCTTCACCTGCAGGGTAGTCAAGCTTGAGCTGCGCGAATCCGTCCATAACTTCATCCACCCCGGCAATAGCGTAGCCCTGTGGAACCGGACAACAACGGTAAGTTGGTACCGGTCCAACTAATGGTAAGGCATAGCCGACCGCTACCTTCATGGTTATGTTGACAACTTTCACATGCAGCTCACAATGTGTCATCTCCATGATATCATCCACTGGGTAGAGAATAGGATCCATCGCCAGTGCATCATCAGCATCATCACCGGGGAGCTCCGTGGAAGCCATGCTGCTTTTTCGATTAGTAGATGGGCCGATAGCATCGAAGGCAGCTTCGTCTATCATGTGCCACTGAGATGGGCCGGTAGCTTGCTGGGTAAGTTTCTCAAGTTGATTCTGATGCTGCTTTAATTGTTGTTCTATTTCGTGCATCCGGTCTTTCTGCTTCATTACTTCAAGTTCCTCCCTTTCCTTTCTCCTTTGACGGCTTCTATCGCGATATTTCTTCCTATGGTCGGCAAAACCAAGGTTCCATGGTTTGGAGCCTTTTGTGCCTCGTGTTCCTTGTTCCCAAGGGTGAGTGCGAGCTTGTCGTTCTCTCTATCGGGAATGAACTCTCCATCTTCAACAACCTTTACTACATTTCTAATGTCTTTGATGGGTATGGGAGTTTCTTTATGTCTTATGTTATATATGCACTTCCCTTCTGAGTCCAACATGCCCCCGTGCCCGTAAAACCAATTCCTTACCCGTTCGATCCAATTGTATGGCTCTAGGGTGATCCCTTTAGCTATCAGGTCGGCCTCGAGTTTCTCTCACTTAGGCCTGCTAGCCTTGTAGCCATCTTGCCCCATAGTATGGTGATACTGCTTTTTAGCAGCATTTTGCTTATTCATTTCAGACCTTTTCTTAGCTGGCACCGATGTCTTGTACGCCACAAAATCAGCCCAGTAGTCTTTTATCTTCTCATACGCTCTAGTAGTGAAATCCGGAGTCTTCTCTTTCACGACAAAGTCAAGGTGCAATCTTTTCTTCTAGTTGTTGAATTGTTGGGACATCTTCTTAAGAGCATACTCCTTGACGGTTTGCTCCATGTGTTTATGTAGTTCCTCCTGAGTTGGAATCTCCTCATCTGGATTGTAGTCATCTAGATACACCTCTAACGTTGGTAGGGTGAAATTAACCATGAGCTTTTTCCAAAGAGTGTCTTTGACTAAGTCACCGACATATAGAGCCTTTGGATCCTTTGATGACCTATTCCATTCTCTGACGGTGATCGGGACGTAGTCCCTAACAATAACTCTGCATTGCCTTATAAATTTATTTGCAGCATTAATGGGAGCCTTCGGTTCACCGTCTAGAGCGATTTCTTTGATCCTGTACCTTTCATGGTCTCCCAACTTTTTGGCTGGGCCTCGTTTATTATTTTTAGAAGATTTGCTCGATCCGGAGGGCTAAAAGAAGAAAGAGCATTAATATATATGTATATAGACAATAGAGGCTTAATTTATTAATATATATATGCACCTCGCTGGCTTCTCCCTCGCCGGAGCCGTCTATTCGGTCGAAACCCGGATCTCCCTCACCAAAGTTATTCAGATATAGCGAGGTGACATCGTTATCGATATGTCCTCCCTCGTTGATCATATCCTCAAGCGCCATTTCCTTTTCTTCGTCTCTGGGTTCCATATTTTTGCAAAAGGGGAAAAGCAGATGAGTCGAAGAGGCCAAGCGAAGAGGTTAGGTAGGCGTGATTTAACGGCCTAGGGATGTAAACCATAATTCAAAGAAACCCTAATATATGGCGCGCGTTGCCGCGCTTGTCCATCGTCCCTATATGGCGCGCGTTGCCGCGCCCGTCCATCGTCCATATATGGCGCGCGTTGCCGCGCCCGTCCATCGTCCTTATATGGCGCGTGTTGACACGCCCATCCATAACCTCAAACGCCGGCGGGATCATGTAACTCCAAGGGGAATAGCAGTAACTCCGAAACCCACAAACCCGACGAGTACCCACCTTAAATGGGGAGGGTTTGGTAAAAAGTTAGACCCGCCAAGTCTCACGCGCTGGTAAAATATGAGACCCGACTAATTAAACGGGGCGGGTATGGAGGGCCGGACCCGGCCCCGAACCTGGCGGGTACCATCCTAATACTACTAACTAGTACTACTACTAACTAACTACTACTACTAACTAACTACTACTACCCTAATACTACTAACTAACTACTACTACTAATTACCCTAATTCTCTAACTAATTACCCTAACTAACCCTAATTCTACTAACTAATTACCCTAGGTAAAAGATAAATCTCATTTTTCTGAACATTTTGATATATTTTTCATATTTTTCTGACTTATAGATAATTAGTTATTGATTTTACAATATTTAAACAATTTCTGGAATTATAAAACCAATTTTAAATAATTTATGACGTCAGCACAGGGTGAGGGTTATTTCTCACCGAGGCTGAGCCAGCCACAGAGGCTGATAGCTGTGGCCCGAGGAAGCCACCGAGGCGCCAGCCATAGAGGCAGACACCACCTCGGCTCCACCTCGGCTTACTGGAGCACCCGCTGGACAGCGACAGAGACGGCGGTAGGGTGATCGCTGGGCTATGTGGAGGGCATCGTTTGATGTACAGGATCAAGGCGAACCAAATAGAGGTGGCGCCACCCGGATTTGGTTGCCGGAGCGACGTCCACGATGAGTGGTGGCGGCGGTGGTTGCAGACCTACGGCGGCACAGCGCTGCAGGACGAGAGCGGGATGGGGAGAAGGTCCTGGAGGATAGCAAGCTTACCCTCGATGCGTATGCAGCCTCGGCGAGGATGGAGGAGGTCACAAGAAGCGGTGATGGCGACGGCGAGCGGCGTCGGTGTTGGGGAAGACGCGGTCGATTCCGGTTACGTGGCTTCGATTGCTTCGGTGAAGAGGATCAACACAGCGAGGCGGCACGTGGAGGACTATGGCGGGGCGGTGGTTGGGCAGCCTGACAGCGTCGGAGCAGCTCCTCGTGGCGGTGGCGGTGATCTGCAGTAGCGTGAGAGTGAAAGAGATTGGGGAAGGAGAGAAAGGGGCACGCGATTAAGTACCAGGTGGCTCTTTCGTTCCGATTGGAGCCACCAACCGGGATGTAAAGGCCATACGTCCCGGTTGGTGGCTCCAACCGAGATGAAAGGCCAGAGCATACGTCCCGGTTGGAGCCACCAACTGGGACGTATGATGGCCACCGTAGGGGCGCGCGCAGAGGACCTTTAGTCCCGGTTGGTGGCACCAACCGGGACTAGAAGTCCTTTTTTCAAAAGTGTTTTAAACTTTTCAGATGTTCCCGCCTTATTTCTTATTTCTTATTTAGATGTTCACATTTGAAATGATTTGAATTTGAAAAAACTTTCTATCTTATAAAATAATTATTCAAACTATTAAATTTGAAATGGTTTAAATTTGAACTTGAAAACACTTTCAACATGAAAAGTGTTTGAATTTGAAAACACTTTCAACATGAAAAGTGTTTGAATTTGAATAAATAATGCAGAACCATTTTCTATTTCCTAAAATAATTGTTCAAACTATTTTCCATTTAGCTATTTTCAAATAAAAATGCATTACAGAATGAAAACAGTGGATCTCTCGACAATCTTGGGTACACAAACGAACCATTCGTCCTAGCTAATGGATTTAGTCATAATCATATCTAGCCCTATAGTACACAGCTTCAGGGTCATCTTCCGAATCATCTTCGTCATTGTCGCTATGGCATATTCTGGGGATCCTCAGCCCTTCCCCAAGTTGTGTAGGGGAACCGAGGACCGTGAACCATGACATATTCCGGGGGAACCTCCCACTCTGGCCTCGGATGCACGATGCTGGGGGGTGAGGGGGCTCCCGGATGACGATGCCGCTATGCCCGCGGCCTTCACCACAGCCACCCTTATTGTGGCTTTGCGGCGGGTGCAAGTGTGGGTATCGTAGGCGAGGATTATTGATGTCTCAGTGCACGGCGCCCACAAAAGTGCTTGATGGCTCGTGGTTGATGTAGAGCTTGTTGGGAACCCCAAGAGGAAGGTATGATGAGCACAGCAGCAAGTTTCCCTCAGTTATGAAACCAAGGTTTAATCGAACCAGTAGAACCAAGTTTTCTTTTTCTCTTTTTTTCTCAATATAGGACTCTTTTTTTAAGAAGAATGCTTCAAAGACAGCTCATTATGGTTACGCTGCAGGTTTCCACCATGTCAGCATGGATTAGACCAGCGGCCCAGGCGTTTCGCTAACACATATACATAACTCTAAGGACTTACAAGCTCCCCTTTCATTTCACACCGACGACATCCATATACAAAAGAGCATGATATCAACTAGGTACAAGTACCAAGTGCAATATTGAAAGCGTTCCCCATGAAAGCATGGTTCTGCTAATTCCCAACAAATAAGTGCAAGCATATACAACATAGACGACACAATGGTTCAAGTTTATTAAGGGCAAGTAAAGTAAAGTGTGCCATCAAGTTCGTGAGAGCTTTAATCACTAGTTTTCTCATAACAAGTTTAATTTGGAAGGTAAACAAAGGCATGAATATACTTGGAATAGCATAAGCTAGTAGGTAGGTATGGTGGACTCTTTGGAATAACTTGGTTTAGGGAGTTGGATGCATGAGTGTAACTCATACTTGGTTGTGGAGGCTAGCAAAAGACTGGGAGCGACAAACTAAGAGAGCAATAATGGCCATAATCATGCAAAGCGACAAAACATCATTGATCAAAGCATAAAGTGATACTACAAGTTGAAAAATAAAGGATCATAAAGGTTATATTGACTTGTGACAGTCATAACATGGTGTGAGCATGCGCCAAGTCAACCCAAATAAAGCATCAAAGGAGAATACCACTATACTATGCTTTAATATGCTAAAACAACGCATGATTCATCCAAGGCACATTAAGCAATCTCAATTCTTTATAATAAGTCATGCTACAGCAAAGAATACTAAGCATAAAGCCAAAAGAATATCAAGCATGGCATGACAAAGCATAGACCACAGTCAAAAACGAGCTCTTTTTACCACTTAAGCATAAACTTTCCTACTCTTTCCAAACCAAACCAAACTATTTGCAAACTGATACATTGCAAATGTATCTATAATTTTTGATGTTCCATGCTTAGTTTTATCCACTTTCTTGCGTTTTGTTCCAACTTTGGAGTACTTTTTTTATGATTTCTTGGACTAACCTATTAACAAGAGCCACATTGCATACTGCTTTTCTGTTGTTTTGGTTCTAGAAAAGTCGAAAATGAATATTCTCGAATTGGACAGGACAAAAGCCAAAGTGCCTATTTTTCGGAAGGATCAAGTGCGAATACGAGGCGGAGAGGGCCGGCCACACCACCGGCAAGTGGCAGCTGGCCCACGCCAGGTGTTCAGCCGACCCCAGCACCCCCTCGGCCTCTCCTTCCGCCTATAAGTTGCCATCGGGACGAAAACCCTAAGTACCCGATCAAAAATCCACGAAAGAGTCTGTAGCTGCCGTCATCTCCATCCCTAGATCGGGGGGATCTGAAGCTCTTCCCGCACCTACCGGAGAGGGAATTCACCGAGGCCTTCTTCATCACCATGCAAGCCTCCGGTGTGATGCGTGAGTAGTTCATCCTTGGACTACGGATCCATGTAGTAGCTAGATGGCTGGTTTCTCCTCCTTTGTGCTTTCATGTTTAGATCTTGTGAGCTCTGTTCATGATCAAGATCATCTATTTGTAATCCATACATGTTGTGTTTGCGGGGATCCGATGGATATTGAGATGCTATTTCAGATTGATTATTGATTCTATCATGTCTTTGTTATTTGTGATCTTGCATGCTTTCCGTTGTTAGTAGCTATCTTGGCCAAGTAGATGCTAGCAACTCCAAGAGTTAGTATTTATGCTCGATAGTGGGTTCATGCCTCTGGAAATCTGGGGAAGTGACGGAAATCTCTAAGGTACTAGATGTGTTGTTGCTACTAAGGAGAAAACAATGATCTTTTGTTCATAGAACAATTGTATTGTTTACTTTACACGCAGTTCGTAAAGCAATAATCCGTTGCTTGCAACTTAATACTGGAGGGGGTTTGGATGATAACCTGAAGGTGGATTATTAGTCATAGATGCAGTTGGATGGCGGTCTATGTATTATGTTGTAATGCCCAATCAAGTCTCAAAGGAGTCAAGATGATTAGTATATGCATGTATTGCTTTCTCGGTGTTTGTCAATTGCCCCGCTGTAATTTGTTCACCCAGCATGTTATCTATCTAAGGAGATCCACCTCTAGTGAACTATGGATCCCGGTCCTTTTCTTTACATACAATCTACAATCTTTTACCGCTTTGTGTTTACTTTCTGCAAACTTTTACTTCTTTCCATTCGATACATTTAATCCTTTGTTTTCCGCAAAACACAGTGAGATTGACAACCTCATCGCAAGTTGGGGACAAAGTTCTGTGGTTGTGTTGTGCAGGTCTCCACGTTGCTACTAGCACCGGTAGTGTGCCCTGCCAAAGCTCAGCTAGTAACACCTTTGAGGTGTTTCCTTGCTCCTACTGGTTCGATTAAACCTTGGTTTCATAACTGAGGGAAACTTGCTGTTGTGCTCATCATACCTTCCTCTTGGGGTTCCCAACAAGCTCTACATCAACACCATGCACCAAGCACTTTATGGGCGTCGTGTATTGAGCCATCAAGCGATTTTCTAGCACCGTTGCCGGGGATTCAAGGACATATTCACAAGGGGAGTCCCTCATAACCAATCTCTTTACTTTGTTGTTTTTGTTTTGCTTAGTTTTCTTTTTGCTTTGTTTGCTTGTTTTGTTCTTCAAAATCCAAAAAAATTAGTTTTACTTGTTTGCTTTCTTATTTGAAAACACACAAAAATTAATTCTCCCTTAGTTGTCACCTCTCCCTTAGCCCACCATGTTGATCCCTACATTCACCCTGGAAGACGTTCCAATTGGTAGTGGTTCTATAATTGGGAAAGACAGTATTGAAGAATTCTTTAATCATGTTAGCAAACATGAAGATACTAAGGATAGATCCCTTGTAGAACTTGCTCTGAATTATGAGATTGTTGCAGCTTCTTTAATTCACATGTTAGAAGCTAGGTTTGTTAACCTCAATCCCTTAATGCAAGTAATGTTTCTTAAGATTAAAGAAATTGAGGATCCTAAAAAGAGGGATTTTATTCTAGAAACTTTGTTTAAGGAGTTCTATGATGTTGCCAAGGAACCTAGGAAAGTCTTTGAACGTTTCAATATGCTAGGCTCATGTGTAGATGTTGTTGGTATGCGAGAAAATATGAACAAAACCGAACCTAATGGGGAGGAACCTAAGATACCAATACCCTTTAAACTAGTAGCAATACATGATGCCATAGAAAAGAATCTTGATTGGATTGTTCCTACAAACCCTTTTGATGAGAATAGTGAACCCAAGAGCATTGAGAGAGGATCCTCTAGAACTTATTTCGATGACATACCATGCCTTGTTGAAAATATTTCTGGTATTGATCTTAATGCTTCTTCATTTGAGAACACTTGATTCTTTCTTTGGTTCTTATGCCTAACTTAAAGGCGTTAAAGAAAAGTACTTGTTGGGAGATAACCAAGAGTTTTAGTTGAGTCTTGGAAGTTATTACCTCTGTAATAACCTCTCCTTATCCTTTTTATTTGCTTTTTGTGCCAAGAGTAACCTCTAATGAGAGTGAAGTAATGATTGGGAAAGTTGCTATCCCGAAACAGATTTCTATGCTTCACCGTAAAAAATCCTGAGAGAGCTCTGTACGTCGGATTGAGCTGTAATTTTTGTTGCTTCTGCCCCAGGTTGTTTTCTAACTTTCGTTAGTTCAACACGTTTTTATTTGAGCAACAGAAGGTCTTCGAAAAAATCGTCTTTACCTGCTGGTCTGTTTTGACAGATTTCTGCCATTTTCTGCATTTGCTTCTTGTTATTTCCTTCTTGAGTTCCTTTGGGGAATTGAGCTTTTTTAGGGAAGTGATACAGTAGCTAGTGTTCTAATGGAAGTTTATTTAGTGTTAGAACTTAACCTTGAGACTTATTTATCTTAAGTGCACTAATGTTGCTAATTAGATTGTGTGAAGTTTTGTATGAAGGAAAAATTTCAGGTGTATGGAAGGAATAGTAATGAGATGAAGGATGGACTAAAGCTCAAGCTTGGGGATTCCACGCGTGTCACCCCAAGAAATATCCAAGAAGTACAAGCGTCAAACCTTGGGGACGCCCAAGGCATCCCCTTCTTCATCAATAAAAATTCCAGGTTTCTTCCAAACGCTTCATTTTTATTGTTTCGTGCAGAGTTGTGTTTTTCTTGGAGCGTCTTCTTTTTTGTTTTCATTTTGGTTTTTAGTTTGCTTGGTTTGCTTAGTTTTCTGAATAAGTTGGTTGGACCCCCTCTTTCACACTTTGGTTTGCAAATAAGTTGGTTTGGTTTGGAAAAGAGTAGGAAAGTTCATGCTTATGTGGTAAAAAGAGCTCGTTTTTGACTATGGCTATGCTTTGCCATGCCATGCTTGATATTGTTTTGGCTTTATGCTTAGTATTCTTTGTTGTAGCATGACTTGTTATAAACAATTGAGATTGCTTAATGTGCCTTGGATGAATCATGCGTTGTTTTAGCATATTAAAGCATATTATAGTGGTATTCTCCTTTGATGCTTTATTTGGGTTGACTTGGCGCATGCTCACACCATGTTATGACTATCTCAAGTCACCATAGCCTTTATGATCCTTTAGTTTTCAACTTGTAGTATCACTTTATGCTTTGATCAATGATGTTTTGTCGCTCTGCATGATTATGGCCATTATTGCTCTCTTAGTTTGTTGCTCCCAGTCTTTTGCTAGCCTCCACAACAAAGTATGAGTTACACTCATGCATCCAACTCCCTAAACCAAGTTTTTCCAAAGAGTCCACCATACCTACCTACTAGCTTATGTTATTCCAAGTATATTCATGCTTTTGTTTACCTTCCACTTGTTATGAGGAAACTAGTGATTAAAGCTCTCACGAACTTGATGGCACACTTTACTTTATTGCCTCTAATAAACTTGAACCATTGTGTCTTCTATGTTGTATATGCTTGCACTTATTTGTTGGGAATTAGCAGAACCATGCTTTCACGGGGAACGCTTTCAACATTGCACTTGGTACTTGTACCTAGTTGATATCATGCTCTTTTGTATATGGATGTCGTCGGTGTGAAATGAAAGGGGAGCTTGTAAGTCCATGGAGTTATGTATATGTGTTAGAGAAAGCTCGGGCCGGTTCAATCCATGCTGACATGGTGGAAACCTGCAGCGTAACCATAATGAGCTCTCTATGAAGAATTCTTGTTATAAAAAAAGAGTCCTATATTGAGAAAAAAGAGAAAAGAAAAAAAAGATACTATGAAAAGAGGAAAGAGAGAAAAAAGCACCATATTCCCATGGTAAATAAGAAGAATGCTGAGATGCTCGTTGTCTGCTTGCCTTGTCATTTTGATATGGGGATTATTCCGTATCATCGGGCAAGGGGTACCCCGTTGGCGGTTCTCAATGATACACATGTACTTACGATGACAAGAACTTACTGGTGACTAAACTTGAGTAGCATGAGGAGCGTCCCTCGTATACAAGGGACCTGAGACTTCTGACTTATACTTCGTCAAGCATGTACACCATAGTTTGTTCACTTTAACCTTAATCACTTCAAGATGCTTATGATAGGGGCAATGAGAGCTAAAAGCTATAAGTACCATAATTTTTGGAAGCTCTTTATGAGACTTGAATCCCTACTTCCTTTTACAAAGGCCTTTCTTCCACCATTATATTGAGTCTCCACCTTCTATCTTTATGCACCTACTTTGAGAGCATAGTGGCCATTCTTAGTTCTATGTGCATTGTCCCAAGACTAGTTGATTGATGCATAACTTGATGTTGCTTGTTTTAAACTATTGTATCTAGCCACTCTTATGAACTTTGAAGGTGTCCTATGCATTTATATTTTCGACTCTATTGAGGGACAAGCTGAATACTATTATGCCATGTTTTCTTTATGTGAAACAAACAAACTTCTTGCAAAGCATTGTTATTCATGAATCTTTTGTTTGTGCCTTTTCATGTTGCATCATAGTTTCTTTGCTTATTGCTAGAACTTTGTCTTTCATGTTATGATTGAAGTACTCTGATCCCAGCTTTGAATGTTTTGCAAATACTTTGATCAAGTCTTTGATGGTGCATGTCACCTCAAAAATTATTCTTTCTTTTTATCACTTACCTACCGAGGACGAGGAGTTAATCTTGGGGAGGTTGATACATTGCAAATGTATCTATAATTTTTGATGTTCCATGCTTGGTTTTATCCACTTTCTTGTATTTTGTTCCAACTTTGGAGTACTTTTCATATGATTTGGCCATCTCTTATGATTGAACTCCCACACTGGTTTAAGTGTTTTCCTGTTTCAAGAAATACTAAAGTGAGATCGACAACCCGCGATGAGGAATTTGTCCCTAACTTGGGATGAGGGTTGTCAATCTCACCGTGTTTTATGGAAACAAAGGATTAAACGATCAATGGAAAGAAATAAAAGTTTGCGTAAAGTAAACACAAAGCAATAAACAGTTGTAGATTGTATGTAAAAGACAAGGACCGGGATCCATAGTTCACTAGAGGTGGCTCTCCTTAGATAGGTAACATGCTGGGTGAACAAATTATAGTGGGGCAATTGACAAACACCGAGAAAGCAATACATGCATATACTAATCATCTTGACTCCTTTGAGACTTGATTGGGCATTACAACATAATACATAGACCGCCATCCAACTGCATCTATGACTAATAATCCACCTTCGTGTTATCATCCTAACCCTCCAAAGATAAGTTGTAAGCAACAGATTATTGCTTTACTTAATCGCGTAAAGTAAATAATACGATTGTTCTATGAACAAAGGATTGTTGTTTTCTCCTAGTAGCAACAAAGACATCTAGTACCTTAGAGATTTCCACTTCCCAGATTACCAAATGCATGAACCCACTATCGAAAGCATAACATTAACTTTGAGTTGCTAGCATATACTTGGCCAAGATAGCTACTAACAACGGAAAGCATGCAAGATCACAAATAACAAACACATGATAGAATCAATAATCAATCTGAAATAGCATCTCAATATCCATCGGATCCTCGCAAACACAACATGTATGAATACAAATAGATGATCTTGATCATGAATGGAGCTCACAAGATCTAAACATGAAAGCACAAAGGAGGAGAACCAGCCATCTAGCTACTACATGGATCCGTAGTCCAAGGATGAACTACTCACGCATCACACCGAAGGCTTGCATGATGATGAAGAAGGCCTCCAGGGTGAATTCCCCTCTCCGGCAGGGTGTCGGGAAGAGCTTCAGATCCCTCCCAATCTAGGGATGGAGATGACGGCGGCTACAGACTCTTTCGTGGATTTTTGATCGGGTACTTAGGGTTTTCGTCCTGAGGGCATCTTATAGTTGGAAGGAGAGGATGAGGGGGTGCCGAGCGCCACACCATCGCTTAGCGCGGCCGGCCGCGTGGGCTGTGTGTGGTGGCCTCGCCCTTCTCCGCCTCAGATTTTGGCAATTGATCCCGTCTGAAAAATAGGCACTTTGGCTTTGTCCTGGCCCACTCTGAGAATATTCATTTTCTGACTTTCCTGGAACCAAAATAGCAGAAAATGTGCAGCTGCAATGTGGCTCTTGTTAATAGGTTAGTCCAAGAAATCATATGAAAAGTACTCCAAAGTTGGAACAAAACACAAGAAAGTGGATAAAACCAAGCATGGAACATCAAAAATTATAGATACATTTGCAATGTATCAATTATCTCCCTCAGCGATGTAGCGCATCACACTAGCGATAGTTCGGTTTGCCCACCAAAGGCGACGACCGGTTTCATTGTGGTTCACCGGGGGTGGGCCGTCACCCTCGTACCTAGCGAGCTCCCTTTCCTGCCGGTTAGCAAAGAAGGCATTCCAGGTGTCGTAGTTGTCGGGATCCCTATGGGGATCCATCCGCTGCTCTGGCATGAGCTCTAGGTAGAAGTGGCTCATGATGGACACCTAGCGGGCGGAACCTTGAGGCATAGGAGGGACAGGAACTCCTCCAATGCTCAAGATCCAACATGGGCACCCAGCTTGGCGGCATGGGTAGCTGGAGGCGCACAGCGTCTCGGTCTCTTCGAGTGTGAGAATTTCCCAGTATGCGGTGTCCATTGTTGAGAGATGAAGGTGTGGATGTGTGGATAGCCATGGCACGGTCGGCCTAGATATAGAGGTAAAGGGAGGGAAAACAAAGAAGGAAGCAATGGGAAATGGAGGAAAATATCTTTAGTCCCGGTGAGTGGCTCCAACTGGACTAAAAGACCCGGTTAGATGAAAAGGCCGGGAAAGCATAGCGGGAAGCAGTGGGAAATGGCGGGAAATATCTTTAGTCCCGGTTAGTGCCTCCAACCGGGACTAAAAGACCCGGTTAGATGAAAAGGGCAGGAAAGCATAGCAGGAAATGGCGGAAAATATCTTTAGTCCCGGTTAGTGCCTCCAACCAGGACTATCGACAAGAGTGTCAACATTATGTCGTGAGTGCCGAAACTATGGTGTGCTGCTTAATCTATAAATAGGCATCCTTGTGAAGTTATCAAACACAAACATGATGTTGTGTGAGAGTAGAGACACCACTACGACCAGTTTGAGGGAGATGCCGACGGAGCCCAGTCCTCCGGCATCTCCAACAAACTGGCCATAGAAGCACTCTCTAATATGTGAAATTAGTTAGCTATATGGCATATTGATCTAGCTACAGAAGTTATAAACTCCAAGATGGTGTGTGAGAGCAGGGACAATACTACAGCCAGCTTCAGGGAGATGCCGGAGGATCTAGTCCTCGGGCATATCCCTTAAGCTGGCCATAGGGGATGGATCTCTGAAGTTTGGTATTTTTCAATGCAACTATGTCATATAATATGACACCACACGAAGGATTTACATTGTTTAGACCGTTTTTGAATTTTTTATGCCCATTTCAAAATTTACCCGTTTCTAACTATGGTCATAACGGCGGGTATGAAGATAGGGGATGAGACTCGTTAAAACTTGCATTGGATCTCTGAAGAAACATCACATTATGATTCTAAAAATGATTTTTTTCAAAAAATCACAAGGATTAGATCATGTACCTGTAGGTCAAACCGGACCCACTTCCTGCAGATTTGGTAGACGTTTGTCCTTTTCTCCAGGGGTGGACGGAAAGGTTTTAAAATCCCTAGTTAGGATATTTTTCATATAAGGTGGTCTATTATTGTTGAAAAATAGGGTGGTACCATTTTTTTATTTAACGTTTGGTGTTTCTTCACAAAACACCCCGATTTTGGTAATCAGAAAATAGAAAATGGCTTTTCCATGCGACGAAAAATAAAACTTCCTTCTGCAACATTTTTACCCATCCAAAGATGCACATGCATGGACAATATGGGCACAGTATCACAAACTATGCCTCGATTATGCACATAACATTGGTCATTTGGACCGAAAGCCATGAAATCTCGAACATGATAGATCATTTTGTGAAGGTTTTTTCGAGACATAATCAATATACCAAGTATGGTATTTTTCATTGCAACTATGTCATATAAAATGTCACCACCCGAAGGATTTACATTGTTCAGACTGTTTTTGAATTTCTTATGCCCGTTTATGGTCGCTTGATGACCCACAAGTATAGGGGGTGTATCGTAGTATTTTCGAGGGAAGTGAAACCCAATTTATTGATTCGACACAAGGGGAGCCAAAGAATATTTATAAGCCTTAACAACTAAGTTGTCAATTCAGCTGCACTTGGAAACAATCTTGCTCACAATGCTTTATCAAGTAACAGTTTTGTAGTAGGAATAGTAAAGTAGCAGCAGAGTAAAGTAAAGACGCAGTAACAATAGCGAAATGAGGGATTCGAGTGCGGTAGGCATAGGGATGGATGGACGGGCGTTGCATGGACAAGACAATTCACATAGCAATCAGAACATAGGGTAATTGCAGATAAATAAGGTAAAGCATCCAAGTACTAGATAATCCTAGGCATGTGTTCCATATATAGTCATACGTGCTCGCAATGAGAACTTGCACAACATCTTTTGTCCTGCCAGCCCGTTTGCAGAGGGCCTCTAGGAACCATCGGCAATTAAGGTGCTCCTTTAATAGAGCACCGAGCAAAGCATTAACACTCCATGCATCAAGGGCTAGGCCCAGCCCGTGCTCGGGGGTGTGGCCAGCCCCTGGCCCTCCTCCATCTCGTATTCTGGCTCCTGGAGTCTTCTGGAAAAATAGGCACTTTGGATTTTGTCCCGTCCAATTCCGAGAATATTCATTTTTTGACTTTCCTG
The DNA here is from genome assembly GCA_023614405.1 of Avena insularis. Classification (NCBI taxonomy): domain Eukaryota; kingdom Viridiplantae; phylum Streptophyta; class Magnoliopsida; order Poales; family Poaceae; genus Avena; species Avena insularis. Next base: position 128,435,844 of record CM042688.1, read on the forward strand.
AAACCAAAAACAGTAGAAAACAGGCAGCTGGCACTGTGGCTCTTGTTAATAGGTTAGTCCAAGAAATCATATGAAAAGTACTCCAAAGTGTGGACAAAACACAAGAAAGTGGATCAAACCAAGCATGGAGCATCAAAAATTATAGATACATTTGCAATGTATCATCGCTTCGGCCGTAACCATGGAGCATCTTCTTTGCTTAACGGGATGCTTGGGTCAGTTTTCACTGTGAAGGGCGAAATTTCATCAAACTTATTATAATCTTCTGACATGTCTGTCTTGTCCTCGACTCCCACGATATTTCTTTTCCCTGAAAGAACTATGTGACGCTTTGGCTCATCGTGTGATATATTCGTTTGCTTATTTTTTTTCTTTTTTCGGTATGGAGGACATGTCCTTCACATAGAAAACCTGTGCCACATCATTGGCTAGGACAAATGGTTCGTCTCTGTAACCAAGATTGATGAGATCTACTGTTGTCATTCCTGCATAACCGTCTACCTTTACCCCTTCTCCATTCAGGTTGATCCATTTGCACCGAAACAAAGGGACCTTAAAAGAAACTCCATAGTCAAGTTCCCATATCTCCTCTATGTAACCATAGTATGCGTCCTTTTTGCCATTATCGTCGGTTGCATCAAAGCGGACACCACTGTTCTGGTTGGTGCTCTTTTTATCTTGGGCGATCATGTAAAATGTATTCCCATTTATCTCGTACCCTTGGTAATTCAATATAGTAGAAGATGGTGACCCAGCCAACAAGTAGAGATGATCTCCAACAGTGGTGTCATTCATTAGATGTGTTCACAACCAACTGCCGAAAGTCTTCAGGTGTTCATCTCTAATCCAGGAGTCTGGCTTTCCCGGGTTGTTGGAGCGTACAATATTCTTGTGTTCCACGATATACAGAGCTTCCAAGGTGGAATTTTGTAGAACCATGTAGTGTTCTTGAGTGAAAGATTGTCCATCCCTTCATATCATTGCTTTGTTTACCAACGTGCCTTTTCCACTCAGTCTCCCCTCATGCCGTGATTCAGGAACACCAATCGGCTTAAGGTCAGGAATAAAGTCAACACAGAACTCAATGACCTCCTCTGTTCCATAGCCCTTGGAGATGCTTCCTTCTAGCCTAGCACGGTTATGAACATATTTCTTTAACACTCCCATGAACCTCTCAAAGGGGGACATATTGTGTAGAAATATAGGACCGAGAATGGAAATCTCTTTGACTAGGTGAACCAGGAGATGCGTCATAATATTAAAGAAGGATGGTGGGAACACCAACTCAAAACTAACAAGAAATTGGACCACATCCTTCTGTAACCTTGTCAGATTATCTTGATTGATCACCTTCTGAGATATTGCATTGAGGAATGCACATAGCTTCACAATGGGTACTCGAACATTTTCCGGTAGAAGCCCCCTCAATGCAATTGGAAGCAACTGCGTCATAATCACGTGACAGTCATGAGACTTCAGGTTTTGGAATTTTTTCTCTGCCATATTTATTATCCCCTTTATGTTAGACGAGAATCCAAATGGCACCTTGATACTGTAAAGGACTTCAAAAAAGATTTCCTTCTCTGCTTTCATGAGAGCGTAGTTGGCAGGACTTAAGTGACGCCCTTTATCCGTCTTGTTCTGTGGATGCATGTTTTGTTGGTCTTCCATACGTTGTTGGTCCTCCCGTGCTTCTGGTGTATCTTTTGTCTTCCCATACACGCCCAGGAAGCCTAGCAGGTTCACGCAAAGATTCTTCGTCACGTGCATCACGTCGATTGAAGAGCAGACACGTAGGACTTTCCAATAGGGTAGCTCCCAAAATATAGATTTCTTCTTCCACATGGGCGCGTGTCTGGTAGTGGCGTCGTTCGGAACGGGTTGACCGCCAGGACCCTTTCCAAAGATTACTTCTATGTCCTTGACCATACCAAATACATCATCACCAGTAGGGAGGTCGGGCTTCTTCCAGTAATCTGCCTCACCTTTGAAATGTTTGCCTTTCTTTCTGACTTGATGATTGATCGGAAGAAATCGACGATTCCCCAGGTACACAACTTGCTTACATTTATACAAATATGTAGCTTCAGTATCATCTAAACAGTGTGTGCATGCCTTATATCCCTTGTTTGTCTATCCTGAAAGGTTATTAAGAGCAGGCCAATCATTGATGGTTACAAAAAGCAGCGCTCGTAGGTCAAATGGATCATGTTTGTGCTCATCCCACACACGTACACCTGGTTTTCCCCACAACTGTAAGAGTTCTTCAACTAATGGCCTTAGGTACACATCAATGTCATTGTCGGGTTGCTTCGGGCCTTGGATAAGCACTGGCATCATAATGAACTTACGCTTCATGCACAACCAAGGAGGAAGGTTGTAGATACATAGAGTCACAGGCCAGGTGCTGTGACTGCATCTCTGCTCCCCAAAAGGATTCATGCCATCTGTACTTAGACCAAACCATAAGTTCCTCGTGTCACCTGCAAAGTCCGGGAACTCTCTCTCAATTTTTCTCCACTGCGACCCATCAGCGGGGTGTCTCAACTTCCCGTCTTTCTTACGGTCTTCATTGTGCCATCGCAACAACCTGGCATGCTCTTTGTTTCTAAACAGACGTTTCAACCTTGGTATTATAGGAGCATACCACATAACCTTACCAGGAACCCTCTTCCTAGGGGGCTCGTCATCGCCATCAACATCACCAGGGTCATTTCGTCTGATCTTATACCGCAGTGCAGTGCATACCGGACATTTATCTAAATTCTCGTACTCCTCATCGCGGTAGAGGATGCAGTCATTTATGCATGCATGTATCTTCTGCACATCTAATCCTAGAGGGCAGGGAATCTTCTTTGCTTCATAAGTACTCTCGGGCAATTCGTTATCCTTTGGAAGCTTCGGCTTCATTATTTTCAGTAACTTCTCAAATCCCTTGTCAGATAAACCAGTCTCTGCCTTCCATTTCAGCAATTCTAGTGTGGTACCGAGCTTTGTGCTGCCATCTTTGCAATTTGGGTACAATAATTTTTTGTGATCCTCTAACATGCCCTCCAACTTCAAATTCTCCTTCTCTGTTTCACAGTCTCGCTTTGCATCAGAAATGACCCGACCAAGATCATCAACGGGCTAATCTGATGCCCATTCTTCACCTCCTTCTTCTTCATTCTCTTCCATTGTAGTATCATCGTATTCAGGGAACATATGACAATAGTTGTCATCATCCTCTTCTTCTTCATTGTCTTCCATCATAACCCCTCTTTCTCCGTGCTTGGTCCAGCAATTATAGCTGGGCATGAAACCTCTCCGAACCAGGTGGCCACGAACGATTTTCGAGGAAGAGTACTCCTTTATGTTCCGACATTGAACACATGGACAACACATAAATCCATTCTGTTTGTTTGCCTTAGCCACATAGATAAATTTATCCACGCCTTGAATGAACATGGATTCATGTCGGTCACCGTACATCCATCCCCGCCGGTTCATCTACATCATTACAGAACATCATGAATAGTGAGATTACCACTTTATGTCGACGCATGCATTTTTATATCAATGACAGATGAAGGATAAGGTTGCTAACCTCGATCAAGAAGGAAAGAAAGAGGAAGGCAGAGACTTAAGTGTGGCTCGGGCACCTCATATCATTTTTATTTTGTGTGAAATCAAGCGTATCATTCTCTCAGACATTTCGTCGAACACCTAATGTGCATAGGAAAAAAACTAGCACACCACACCTCACTCCTTCAACCAAGAGAAAAAACAAAGGGAGGGTTGGCTGGGGCGGCGGCGCATTTATAAGCGGGCTATTCATCCCGGTTCGTAATACGATTCGGGACTAAAGGTGGGCGGTAGGCCACGTGTCTGGGGCTGGACCTTTAGTCCCGGTTCGTATTATGAACCGGGACAAATGCCCCCTTAAGAACCGGGGCGAATGCCCCCTGGATACCGTGCGTCGCTCGGTCCCCTCGAACCAGGACAAATGCTTGCATTAGTCCTGGTTCGAGGAGGAACCGGGACTAATGCTCTTGGTCGCAGCGAACCAAAGTCAGTTTTTATACTAGTGGACGTGGGGTACGACGGTGAGAGCAACACATGTCCGTGGTCTGGAATCTTTTGCCCTAGCCCGTAGTGGGTCCCTCCTCACAGGATAGCAGGGCATTGTTGCGATCTTGCCGCATGTCCTTTCCGGTGTCCATTCCACGGTCGAAAAGAATCGAATGACGTGGGTAGAAGTTTGAGCCAAAACAATCTAGCGCTATTATTAGTCCTGATAATGTATACATTGTGATGAATGCATTTTTGCAGCATGTTTACCTTATGTTTTTGAATGAGTGGTGATAGGGTTTTGGTATTTTACCATGCTCGCGCGCCCTTTTTATGCATATTTTACTAGGATTCCGGAATCGAAGGTATGGATGAATAAATCAATTGGATAAGTCAACTATCGGCATAAATATGCTATTTGGAAGCCGATAAAGCATCATAAATAGATATCCTCGCACTTGGGAAGAAGGGGAAGCAAATCCACTTGCATTCAAGACAATCAGAGGCTTTAACGACCATCGGTACAGGCAGATCCCGCCCATACGATGCGCCCGTACGACATGGAAATGGATCCACCTCTTCAAATACTTCCACCCAGTGTAGAAGGATCTGAGATCCGACATTTAGAGACACCATAGTTCATAGAAACCTCACCTCCAGAAGGGATCTAGAGGGGGAATTCGCACCGGGACTTCGATCCTCATGGCTAAGAAGATCCTTGAAGGCTTGGGCATCATCTTCATCACCATCTCCATTAACCGCTGCAACTCCACCATCACTATCAACCCTCTGATCTCATTTACATTTATCTTGTTATATTTCCTAGACTTTGTTATGGATTTGCACGAGTATTCATCAATCCATTTGTACTCCATTCATATTACCATGATGATGTTGATTCCCTCCATGTGTGAGTAGTTTAACATGTTCTTGGGGAGATGGAGACACCCTAGCATGGTGATGAATTGAAATAAAGATAGTCCATATGTTTTGACGAAGGATATTTTCACATCCCTTCGAAGTCTCACTTCCTAGGAACGAAACAGAGTTTATTTGTTTGGCAATCGGCTCGGGTCAGCAGGTTTGGATCTCCAAATACAAAGACGACAATATGTGTATAATGGGGAGCATTCCCTCAGAATTTATTCATAAGGTGATCGAGAGGTCATACAAAGTGTCCATAAGATGATCTCGATGGTTTTATAATGTTATATGATGAGAGATGAATCTAGGGTTTATGACCAAGGCTAATGAATAAGACTTGGGTGATTATGGCAGGTCCCCTTCAGGTGAATGTCCTCAGGTACTTATAGGCATTGATGGTGTCAGAGTTTCCCTTAGTCACATCAGGTCTTCATCTTGTCTTGCAAGTCACGCTGATCTTCGACCTCCCTCTTATGAGCATCTAGTCTTTGAGATCTCCAAAGAGCCGTCTTGCAGCCCCACATGTTAGGTTGGTTGAGAGATTCTAGATGCAGGCCTCCAAGTCTTTGATCACAGAGATAGGCGTGGGCAGGAATCCTGGATTAAGGCCCATGTGAGGTATAGGCCTGAATCCACCATCCCCGACAAGCCCCCAATCAGTACCTTAATAATATGGACTTTCCCGTTAGCAAAGTTGCTTCATATCATGTTTAACCTCACATGGGACTTTTCCCCAATAACCGGTGAGCTCAATAGGCGTAAGGTCTTAGCGAGTGCTTGAGGTCTTGAGATAAGGTCTCCCGCATGTGCTGACATCTCGATCGTGCAGAATTTTCCATGCACTCATCTTCAAACCAGGTCTGATGAGCCTTCCCATCTCAGATGTCCTAGGGTAATGGGATTACAATGAGGTCCTACAAAAAGGTTAATAACAAATGGGGAAGAACAATCCTTCTATGGAGGTGTCAATACCTTGATGACCCGAGAAGGTCTGAGAGAGTGATCCCTTCGTGACATGGAGTACCGAACCGAGAGATCAAGAAGGCATTCGTAATTCTAGATCTTATCATGTTGGAATGATACCTATGGACCCATCTGACGTAGTGAAGTCATAACGGGGTTTAAGCCTAGTCCAAGATGACATAATCCGTGATACTGGCAACTTCTTTAATTCCCTCTATGACCTAGGGAGGTTTGTTGAGATGATCTTTTCTGTGGTCATGAGGACCTAAATCTGAACCGAGATTTAAGAGGTCTTTCCAGTAACTATCGTTTCTCATAGCTCTTTCACTGCGTGGAAATCGGTTTTGTCTAGTGAAATTGAAGGTGGTGATCATAATGAGATTCCTACCCACGATGTCGACCGATGCGACGTGTCTTGTGTAAGCATAGAGTACTCACCATCAGCCATGTGTCTTTCCCTCAAGTTTCCATCCCTTAGCTCCTTTAAGTGCCCTAGTATGGTACTATTGTATTTCCTCCTAACATTGAGATCTTCTTCCTTTCCTCTCAAAAGAAATTTCTTGCCTTCCTTCCATGGCTAATAATAGGTAGTACTCCCGTCGTGGTCAGGCCTCATAGTCCCACGGCGGTGAGATAGAAGATTTCCGTCCCCGGACTGGAGGTCCTATCATGATCGTGATATAGATGGAGGGGTAGAAGGCCCCCAAGGATATGTGGAAACTTTCCGCTCGGGCGCACGTCCCGTAATTCACGCCCAGACAAGCTATCTCAAGGGGGTTCGCGCCTTCGAGGTCAACGGGTAACTTCTCTTGCCCTTTTCTTTCCTGAACACCCCTAATGCCATGTCATACGATATTCCTAGTGCCACTTCCTCCTGCGTAGCAGGTCACCTCTACATGTTCCTTTTCCGTCCCTCTCCCCCTTGGAAGTGGAGGAGATCCTTACTTTGACTACCTCTATAAACAAATCATCCCAATCAGTGATAAAGACCAACCAGGTAAGTGCTGGATTGCCAACATCTTGTACTCCTTTTATCATCTGCGAGGTACGAGTATGAAAACTTTTGTGTATCCCTTATATCCTTTGCACTTTGTTCCTCCTTCCCTGGGATTATAGCGAGAGGATCTTGGCTATGCAAAACGGGTCGCGGACAGGTTCTGCACTAGTTCAGCTAACAAAGGATCCCTTCAACAGGAGGTTCAAAGGCTCTGTATGGAGTTGATAGGTGAGAAGGAAGGCATGTCCCTTGTAAGGACCCTCTCCTAAATATCTTGGGCGAAAGGAACGAGATGCGTCAGCGGTTGGCGACCTGGGAGGATATCCATGCTTTAGACTGGGAAGGCTTGTTTGTCATCGGAGACTAGAGGGACCAGGCGCAGGCCGAACTTGCCGATGAGGAGCTCACTATGGCCCTTCTATCAGAGGAAAAATCCAAACGTGAAGGAGAGGTTCGCCAGTTGAAGACACAGCTGCAAGCGGCACTCCTTCGCTAGTTGTGGTAAGGTATTTCGCTAAGTGAAAGCTACAGGACCCCCAGCAGGCTTCAGAGTGGACCGATGATTTTGTGGTTGTTTGAAGGACTTCATCTGCTCCTTCCTCTTCTCTTTTCCTTTTTAGATCTACGGAGGCGTTTTACTTCTTAGTTTCCCATCCAATCCCTATGTATCTTAGGGATATCACATGTATGGCCTCATTAATTCTTGCTCCTCCCGAGCTTCTTGGTTTTCTCATGATGAGGGTGACATGCTACGACTTTAATTGTAATAAATGGTAGTACGAGTGGACGCACAAGTGGCGTAAGTTCGAGACTATGTTAGCTGGTGCCTGGGCGGGCGCCATCGCTCATAGTATCTTGATTTCTCACTCTCCTTTTGAATGGTTGTTTGGTCGTGTGTATATTGGTACCTCTTCTTGATGCTGGTTTTGCTTTCTTGACTCCAATCCTTTAGGTGCAAATTTTCTCTGTAACTGTCTCGTGCAGAGGTACTCCGCTCCGTCAGGTCTGGTTACGGCTCATATCCCGTGCTCACATACATGAGCCTTGTGTATCAGGTCTGGCCGAGGTTAGTATCTTGGGCTTTGCGCGGGAGTATCGCTTATAGGCCAAGGTTAGTAGATCGAGCTTCATGTGGGTATATCGCTTATGCGACGAGGTTAGTAGCTCGGGCTTTGTGCAGGTATATAGCTTATAAGGTTCCCCGTACAATTGTCACCATGTTTGAGATGGGTGTGAGTTTCTGGCTAGACCGAGACTTAGTGCTCGTGAGGTAGCCATCCGCCTCTATCCTATTGGCAACATTCCTTGGGCCATTACCCCCGCTGGATTACATCAGGGTTCATACACTATGCCCTACAGTGGCATTTTGGTCATGGGTTCACTCGAGTAAACCCCATCGAGAGTCTTTGAGTTACAGTCGCCTGTGTCAGCAGTAGGCCTAAGGCATAATTTTTGGCTATCAGAGTGAGCATTCATCCCTCGAAGTCCCTGTTGTCACTCGCGACATCCACATACCCGTTCTCTCTAATCAAACATAATTAGGTGTGGCCAATCCTAGCCTGGGGAAGAAAGGATCATGAGCGGGTTTTTGGTCTAAATAGACCAAAACGCATGTAAATTTTAGTTTAGGGGATCAGGTCGTGCTGGTTAGTAGCCACATGCCCAATCATTTAGTGTGGACATTGCTTGGCGTCGTTTGTTCCACGGTAAGAGCATGCCTTGCGATCCTTTTTGGTTATTCCTATTATCATAACTAGAGTACCAGGATGAATCATAAAAAGGAGGATTAAAATGACTAGAAAATATGTATTAAAAGTATGAAATTCTCCTACATACAGCCCCCAGGTGTTCAAACAAGTGTGGAGGACTTGTTCGGACAGCCTAGTAGAATAGGGCATGCAATACCTGGTTTTTCGTGTTACAATATCAGATGTATTGCTGTGCTGGGCTTGGATGGTAGTGCCCGAGGCCCTGAGTCCATTCGTCGCGTGCTTGAGGTAGATTTGGCCCATAGGGAAGATATGGCTCAGGCTTCCCTTCCCTAGAGTGGTCAGAGTTATGCTCCCTTATCAGTGTGCCACGGGAGCCCGAGCTGCCATCTGAACTGGTGCTAGTACTGGAGCCTGAGCTACTGTCATTGCTAGAGCTAGTGTCCCGTTGCGAGGTGATGATAGTTTTCATCCCGTAGAGTTTCTTCAGCATCCGACTTTTCCTCAATTGAGATTCCTTGAACCAATACGGTAGAGGGATGTCCTCAATATAGATCTGGTAGAGTCCCTAGGATTTATCGCTCCCACACGGCAAGGTCCTACCCAGCTTGGCCGCCTATGTAGCTTAGCGCGTGGGTGCTGCTCCAAGTAATCCACTACCATTCTGACTGGGTACAAGGGATGTTGTTGATCTGTCCCGTGGCCATTCATCGCTTTGGAGAGTAGGCCGACTTCCCCGGAGGTCTACGATCGATGGGTTTCTGCTACCCCCGAGCTTCTGGGCGACGCTAGTTCCACGATCCTCCTACCACCGAGGTATGACCTCCCTAGCCGGTCCGAACATTGCAAGAGCTTTAGGTCTTGTGGCGTATGGCCTGACTCATTTTCCTCGGGCCGCTGCTTCCATCTGTGCCTTCTAGAACTCGGGGTCCCCTCGGGAGAGGCCGCCTATGTCTCTCTGCCATGTCCCTTGCGTTGTAGTTGCTGGTTTCGGCAGGATGTACTCCATGAGTGTCCTTGCTTCCGTGTAGGCCCTGGTAAGGAGGGAGCTCCCGAGAGTGTTTCTCCTCCCCAAAGGTCCTAGAGTGGACCTTGAGGCGGCTGCTTCCAGATCCCTGAGTTTTGTGCCTAGGTGAGGTAGGTCCTCCATCACCGTGATACACCCTATCGGGCCAACGAGGGATAGCATCTAGTTCGTTGGATCTAGGTAGGCCCCGAATTGATTTTGTTGTCTGTGTCCCAGTATGAACAGTTGTCGTGTCGATCGGTCCACGACCTCGAATGTATAAAACCGGGTTAGGAAGTTCCATGTGTTTTCCAAAAGTGATTGGGAGGTGATTTTCGGTTTATTCATCTGGGTTACTAGTCCCATGCTCTAGACTGAACTGGTCCATAGGGACTTGTAGATAATCCAGAAGCCTAGAAGAAATAGTGCTCACGATCGTGGTCGGATCCGCCATGCTTCCCCAAATGCACATGTTGGCGGTGTAAGGATAAACGAGGATTGAGGAGTCAGAGTGAATGGTTAGGGCCACCGGTGGAAGGGTGTGGGGCCCTAGTGAATCTCCCGTGGTGGATCGAGCTATGCTTTCGTCAACTTTACTCGTCATTGATCTGGTCCATAGATGATTCAGCTTATAGGGAGGAGGATTTCAAGGATAAAATGGTGCTGGTGGGTCTGTTTCCTCGTCTTCCTCCCCTATCAGGTCGATACATGGCAACACTCGCAAGGTCGTCGGCTCTTGTACCACCTCGAACTCCATCCAGCACTACACCGTGTGACACTGATTATATCCATGAGAGCTCGTCATGTGGTATACACACCGGTTCTTCTTTGTTTGTGTTGGCGACATCCGCCTAGCGTAGGGCGGAGTTGCCTGACCGACACCCGATCGTTGTCCTGTCGTTGGCCGCTCGCTAACCGCCCGGTGAGGTCGGACCGGTTCCTAGCGTTACTTATCTTGGTGGCAGAGAAGCAGTGTCCTCCGTAGTCTGTTTTTGTACTCATCCAGGTTTCTGCCACATGCGGTGTCCATGTCCGAGACCTGGATGTTTTTATTGAATGGCCTAGTTCCCATTCCCTGGGTAGAGGTTTCGATATCCGGGCATCCTGGGCATCCTTCTTCTAATCATAGAGTCGAGACCTGATTCTGTCCTGCCGACCTGGGCGATCGGTTAGGCCTCCATCGAGGTGCATCAAGCCCCCATGCCCGTTGTAGTGGCATGCATTCATTGCTCGCATATCCTAGCATGTTGACATACTCCATCCTCCTCTTGTGGTCACGTCCTTCGTAGTGGAACTCCAAGGCCGATGACCGAGACTCCCTGAGGTCCAGGTGACTGTTCGTATGGTGCGGGCCGCCAGAATAGTGCTCCATCCATCCGACGCTCGGTGGGAAGAACCTTTCCACCCTCCCACCAAAGCTGAAAGCTGCTTCCGGTTGGAGTCTATCAGTTCCCTAGCTCTCCCGATCTTGTCCGAGGCGAGTTAAGTTGTACCGGGTCTCGTAGTCCTGCTGGTCCCGGGCGCCGGACATCATCGAGGTAGATCCGATTTGCATGATGCGGGCTCCCAATGGCTAGCGCGCCAGCTGAAGAAGGATAGTTTTCACGATCCCTCCGCGGTCTCACTTCCAAGGAATGAAAGAGAGTTTATTTGTTCGGCTCGGGTCAGCAGGTTTGGATCTCCAAAGATAATGACGATAATTTATGTATAATGGGGAGGATTCCCTCAGACATTATTCATAAGGTGATCGAGTACTTTGTACGACCTCTCATCGGGTAACATTATAAAGCCACCGAGTCCAAACCAGAAGGGATTGGGTCGAGTACCGCAATCAAACAATGACTTAAATGGATAAAGATACGGTTATACCATCTGGTACCAAGTAACATTCATCACTCAGTTTTTCAGCTCAGTCACATGGACATGCATAGTCGATAATGGTTTGCCCCTGGCATCATCCAACTACCGTACCGCCACCCCATATGACACAGCAACAATTCGTGCAGCATCTCATTGTTCACTTGGTGAGGTTGGGTGCTTTATCAGTTTTTTACTTACGCTTTGTAACACCCGGCCACCCCGGGTCCGGCGGCTTTCACCCCTAGCATTTTACTAGGATCTCTAGACTGGTCCCGTAGACTAACACTTGTCTTTTCTATGCACTTTATACTAACTCGTGCGTGTTTAGGAACAACTTTCTGGTCGGTCACCTATCATCAAATTGTTTCAGGCTAAACATGCTTAAACTGGAGTTTCTTTGAAGATGAGCCCGGAAAAAAAAGTTATAACCTGTTAGTCTGAGTATTCTATCAAAGTCAGGATCTCAGCCCTCTAGCGATAAGGTGACCCCTCTCGCCGTTCTTGTTTCTCTTTTGTGGCTGAAGATTTGTCCGAGTTGTTGCATGTGGAAGTGGGGGCGGGGGTATTTCCCCGGTGAGGCTTTGTTCGTTAAATCCCAATCCTACCGGGATTCTCGTCGAAACCCCGTGGATCAGCCGGGATCCGGTCGACCGGGAATTTATCCCCGCCCACTCTATACAGCGCGTTCCGTTACATCCGCCCGGGATCTTACCCCGGTCCGATCCCTCCCAACCCCGCCCAATCGGCCCGGGTAAAAAAAATCTCCTCCCTGCCCGTGGAATCAATCCCGAACAGCTACTCTCGCGAAAAATAAAGAACCCGTCCCTCTCTCCCTCGATCCCATCTCTTGCGACTGCGGCGGCGGAGGCGGCGAAAGGACGGAGGCCGCGACCGTGGCTACGGCGAAAGGACGGAGGCGACAGCCATGTATCTCTCAGGCATGGCGTTCTCTTCTCTCCTCGACGGCGCAACGATCTGGACAGAGACAGCGGCCCGACGGGAGCTCGGAGGAGACCTGGAGATGAATGAGCTCGGCGACGACCGCGAGACTCCACCTCCTGCGTTCCTACAGAGGCTTCCACCGGTAAGTCTCTCCACCTTCTCTTCCTTCCCGTCTCCTCTTCCTGCAGTTTGTAGGGTTCTTTTTTTTGGATCTGTGGTAGAGAAAAAGAAAGAAAATCGCTCCATGCGACAAATTCTTGGCTAGCTAACATTTTCTTACATGTTCTTGCTCTTGCTCCTCATCGCTATGATGGTTTGATATGCAAATGCAGTGCAGAGGTAGATCGATTCTGCTCAGTCTTTGTATTAGTTTCGTTTCTTGCTGTTTCTGTTAGTCCTTTACCTAGTACTGCAAGTCTGCAAGTTACCCTTTAATATTTATCATCATAATTAGCAATACATGTCTAGTTCATGTCAGTTTTTGAGCTATTCCCAATTAGTATTTTGTAGTTTTCGTTGAGCTACTCCCAATTAGTATTTTGTAGTTTTCGTTGAGCTACTCCCAATTAGTATTTTGTAGTTTCCTTATGCAGGTTGCAAGGATTAAGTGAAGTTATCATTTGACATGAAATACTCATTAGTTTTCTGAAATTTTACTTTCTGTTTAGTTCGTGCAGATCAGAAAAAATAGATATCTCCTGCAGTCGAGGACAAAAATAAATATGTTCTTTAGAACACATAGCAAAGATTAGTAGATTGTAGTGGTAATTTTGTTTGCTCCAAAGATGTTGTATCTTCTAACCTAATATGCTCTACGTCAGCACAAAGTTTTTGCCATCATCAAGTTTGATGGAGTGGAGGACCTCCGTCTACAGGGATGTGTTCTTGTGGTACGATGGGAATTAATGCGTCGGACAGATCCCACACGGCCATGGCAGGGTCTGCCGGCACAGATGCTAGTGAAGATTTTCAGAGCTTGGTGAAGATTACAATTGGTGATGGAAGAAAAATCTTATTTTGGCAATTTCGCTGGATTGGTGCTCAGTCGGCAGTAGACATTGCGCTGGCTGCCATGGAGAAGGTGAGCACAAGGTTCAATAACAACCGCTTGGCTTGTGATGCGCTCCAGGAGAACAGATGGATGGCTGATATCTCAGGTCCTCTTACTGATGATGGTTGCCGACATTGCGTCAAACTTTTGGATGGAGATTGCTTGCGTGAGACAAACATGTTTGCTTGGCTCTGCATCTTCAGGTCGGTACACGGCACGAGACACGTCAGATGTTATTTCATAGTTATAACATGTTATGCTCGATATTCTCTCTATTCAATTCTCACTCAGATCTGGAATAAGTAGCAGGATTCGGGTACAAATTGAGAGGAAGTAGTTGAGAGAGAGAGGAGTACAATTTCAGAGAGATTACAGTTTCAGAGAAGAGAGGAATAAGTTCAGGAATGTCATATTCGTCACGGCTCCCTTCGATGTTGCCTCTACTTAAAGCGCCCACATAGCAGGGTCAAGCAGCCGGCTAGGTTGACGCAAGCTTTGGTCGCCCCATTGATGCACCGACAGCTGATGTAGACGCCTCCGGCTCAGGTAAGGCCCGTCGTACAATCTGTGTAGGTGCAGTACACTCTTTAGTTGTAGACTTGGTGCTCCGTGTTGTTACTAGCGTACCAAGCCCTTTCGATGATCGCTACTCCCATCTGGAGATCCTGTGCACCACTAAAATGCAAGATCTTTAGCTGGTTGGTCATCAAGCACATGTTGTGGGATTCTGATCGGAGAATGAGGCACAGTCTACAGGAATATGGCGGCATGTTATACCTGTCTGCAAGAAGGCATGGCTGATCATGTATTGGTACAATGGAGTACTACGTTGTTGTTAGTCACCACATCTCCTTCATGATGATTTATCTTTTTTCTTGTTACACAATGATCATTTTGATACATAATTAGGGTACAGTAGTAGATCACAATTGAATTGTTGTTAATGTTTTTTTCTTCTATTTTCCAATCAATAAGTCAATTATTCATTCATTCACTTCTGACAATTGGACCTGCATACATCATATCCTTGTTCTGGTCCATATCCTATGCGTCCTTATCTCTTCGAGGACAAGATTCAAGCAAATGATCTTGTTTTAATATCATATGCATTTGTCTTCCAAAAGCGACTCCATGAGTATCTCACATAATCATATTTGAACTGTGGCGATGATTTCAGAAGTATCATGGACATCTGATGCAGGAAGATAGCTAGTGTGATGACAGAAGACTCGGGGTGCACAGGTTGCAGTTGCTATTCCGCCATCAGGACTGCTGTTGGAAAATCTCTTGTCTAGATTAACTTTAGTTAATTTCAGAATACGTGTACGTTAACATACTAGAAAACATGAGTTTAATCGGTGTGAAAAGGAATATGTTTATTCTGAATTTTTGTCTCAAAACATGAGAAGGTCTAGTGGTTCATGTATGAAATTTTGAGCATTTTAGATTGTGGAAAAGTTGATACGGGTGGAGAGAGAATATTTCAGTTTTGACACATGTGTTGATATTCCCCTAGGGCTTAACCGAACAGTCCAAAGTTATTGTGGGGGTTGGTGGAATTAATGAAGGGGGTTAACTAGGGATTTGGGTGACATGAGGGGATCACCCCATCCCCGTGTGGAATGGATCCCTGTAGGGTTTGATTCCCTGCAAACCGAACAAAGCCTGAAAGTTTGCAGGAGTGCGCCGGGGTTCTCCCACATCCTCTATGTGAATGACACATTTGTATTTGACAAAGCCATTTTTCCATCCAATTTAGCAAGAAGTGTCCGACCGTGGTGAAAGAGAGCGCCGGAGCAGTGCTTCGGAAGAAAAGTTTGAGGACAAATACAACGCCGGAGGGACGGATGAATAGAATCAAGTTTAAGAAATTGGAAGAACCGTTGGCCGAGCGCATTTTGCCGTGGGGTGATCTGTTCCAGTGCGGGAAGGAAGTTATGATTAAGGCACTGGCCACATATATTATGGGCGTTTTCAAATTACCATCTATCAATGTGACTAATGATCTTACGAAGCTGGGCTGAGATTTCTGGTGGGAAAGTTCCAATGCAACTATGAAAACGCACTGGCTGGGCTAGGGCAAGCGGATACGGTCGAAGTTGCAGGGTGGTGTTGGTTTTCACGACATGCGTATTTTCAATCAAGACCTACTGGCTCGGCAAGTCTGGAGGCTACTGCAAGCGACGATGGAGACAGCGGCAAGAAAGAGCTATGACGGATCGACAGGCGAGCGAGCTGCGAGGAAGAAAAAACCATGTAATGTGTTGTACATATCGGCTGGCATTTGGCACCCCATCCCAAGGAAATGGAATGAGGAGACTATAAACAAAAGATTTCATTAATTATAAAGATGGATCGGCGTCAGCATGCATGGGTTTCGAGTAATTACAATTCAAAACCTGACTGTTCTTTTTGTCCATCGCCATTCGCCAAGGCTAACCTTGGTAGTTTCGGGCATAACAACAGTGGCAATTTGGTCAAATACCTCTAGATGTGTTTAGCATTTTTAAGAGCGTTTATCTGTTGCTGCCCAGATATGTGATACTAATACGGCGTCAGATGCGGTTGGCTTTGCGGAGGGCGAACTCAAAAAAAAAAAACACGACCAAGCCATTCATTACAAAAGCACTTACAAAAGAGCATTCACAAAGTGCCTACCAATGGTTTACCGGAGAATGAAGTTGCCAATTTGATCATGTTCAAACTAAGCGATTCGTTCAGTGCAAATTTTCAAAATCGATTTTCAGTTACTGGTGAATGATCTCCAGCTATAGCAACAACTGAGATACGGACGCCGCAACATAGCTCTCATGCAATCCAGAATAGCAACTTAAAACCCATTACAGAACTTCACTGCGGAACCACAAATAGCCTTAACAGGCATTCAGGTTAGCTCTCTAAAACAAGGTATGCCTGCATCCATGCGCCGCTTGCGACTCCTGCTGACTGGTCGCCGGGCCTAAAATTCTGTATAACAACAAAAGAAACTGATTAGATAAGTGACGTAGTCTAGTAACACAGACAATAAGGAACTGAGGTCTTAGCGTTATTTCGCTCAACATTTAAAAGTCTTAGCATGCCTAAATTTTGCTAACAAGTGAGCCACATTACATAACAATAATACACTATATATGATGACTTTGTGTGCTTCGAGCCTCATTAGGAGACTGTGGGACTGTGATCTTGTGTCAGCAGATAGACAAGGTACACATCATGAATTAAGTTGGTACGGCAGCCACAAGGTACATAACTAAAAGTAACAAGGTGCTTGAATACTGGAGGAAAGGGCACACTGACAGAAAATACGATCATACATGAAGCAAAGCAATATAGTGCAATAAAATGTGGGAAGTGAAAACTGGGAATCATGCGGCACTTAAAATTCTGAAAGTCAAGGCTCGGGTTTTACATCACAATTGGCCAACCATGTCTATTGGTCATGCTGTTTAAAGATATATATCATCACCACATTTCATGCCTAAATGAATCAACTTAGCTCGCATAGCTACACATAAAGATTTATCATATGTAATAATCAAACAACTCGGAAACATCACAGGGTGATGCAATAATGATTAATTTGTATGATCATCCAGGATAACAGGACGCAATCACCAAACAATTAAATACCACTGCCAGTAACCTCAGCAATTCAAGCTAATCATTCTATTAGAATAAGAGGTCTAACCAATCTTGAGAAAACATATACAAACAGAATATAAAGCGGTGCACATGTAGATACTGGAAAAAAATACGAAGTACATACTTGAGGGGATTTCAACCGGCGAAAAGGGATCTTCATCAGAAAAGTCTGCTCCTTGTTCAAAGGTACAGAGCCTGCTTCCCTCACCACTACTCCTACAGAGAGCCAGGTTGAATTTACTGGCCCATTTTTCATCACTCATATTCTGCACACTGGAAATCATCTCATCCATGGACAGAGAAGTGAACCTCGGATCCACCATGGCAATGACTGCATACTTTAAAACGCCTGCACTCTCGAAGAAGCATTGGAGGAAGGAAAGTTCATAATGCTCCCCTCGGAATTCACTGAACGTCATCACCCTGATGCGGAACATCACACTTATGATGGGACCAGCCTGATCTTCCCAGAACCTGAGGTTGAGCTCACCAGTGGGGTGACCACAATCTGCAGACTGCAAATTGCTTAACTCAGTGAACATTTTAGCAAGTGATTGATCATCAGCAGCAACAGCAACAACACGTGAAAAATGCAATGCTAGAAAGTACCTTAATATGCAGCGTCTCAACATTGGGAAAGCATCTGAGGAAGGTAGGCATCATCTCGATGTCTTTTTGAACTCCAAAACACACATCAAAACTCAGAATCTTCACCGTCGTGAGCATCATACTTGGGGTTGGCTCAATCCCAGCCTGTAATGCACTCGATCGAACAAGATGACACCTTTAGTAACACATGATTGCTAACTGGATAATGGAAAGATGGAATCTTGGATATGTACCTTGATCACGGTATCTCGGATCTCTAGGGTGTATTTCCCTGCCTCCAGGTACCCGAACAATCTCAACTTGGGGGCATTTCCAATCTTCACCCTGGTGCACAAGCCACAGTCACTGTTCATACTACCCGACAAGATGAGGCGCTCGAGGCACGGGGTGTTCACCACGGCAATGGTCTCCAGCTCCGAGGCGCAGATCTGGACACAACGGAGGCTGTTGCTGACGAGCCAGAGGCGCAACCCCTGGATGTTCCCTTGGATGTTGAGGATTTCCAGGACGGGGCTCTTGGCAACGAAGGTTTCGATGTCTCCGCTCTCTACCGTGACAATGCAGAGGCCGAGCTCCCGGAGGTGGGGGAAGGAGACGCCGCGGAGGCCGGTCGCGTCCGGGAACTTCCAGACACCGATGTAGAGGCGGGTGAGGGTGGAGATGGTGAAGAGCGTTCTGGGGAGGGGCACCTTGATCGGCCACGGGCGGTTAACGAGGACGAGCTCCTGGACCCCCTTGGCGGCGAGGAGACGGAGCCAGCGCCTAAGCTCGGTCTGGCGCCCGCCCATGCGGCTGCAGACGAGGTGGACGCAGCGGAAGGGCCCAGGGTGCGCGGCGAGGACGCGGGAGACAGCAGCGACAACGGAGGGAGAGTCGGTGGGTGGCCAGATGCCGTCAGAGAGGTGAGTGTCGACGAGGACGAGCGGCGCCGAGCGCCAGGCCCCGCGCCAGCACGTACCGAGCACAGCGGTGCGGGCAGCATCCTTGGCCGGGAGGCGAGAGACGATGTCGCGGATGAGCGCGCTGGGCAGATCGCTGATGCGGTCGATGCCGTCGGAGGGGGAGGAGCAGTCGGCGGTGAGGTGGGCAGCGCTGTAGACGGGCTGGTCCGGGAGGGAGGAGTACATGAGCGACATGAAGTGCTCCGTTGAGCTGTCCAGGTCGTGCGGATCGATGCCTCGGCGCCGCGCATCCTCCTCCGTCTCCGGGTCGACGTTGGTGAACGGTTCCCGCCTCCGGCTCGCCATGGCCGGAAGGTGAGCACGAGCAGGCTAGGGTTTGGTCACTGGTTTGGTTCAGACGGAGTGAGTGAGGGGCGACGCGTCCGGCGGCGGAATGGCAGCGGAGGAGTTCCGTCTTGTAGGGTGGTGGGCCTAGGGTTCGGCGATTTGGGCGGGCCAAATGTGCCAACCTCCTCCCTGGGCCACCAGTCGGCCACTCATTTTATTGCTTTGTTAATTATTACATCCCTAACTACAGTACGGTACGTCTACTACGACGAATTTCCTCTGTTTCCTTCGGTCGCTGGTTTCGTCAACATCTTTTCAAATAAGACTATTTTTCTCTCCCACCACCGAATCAGACGAGGCATACAAAGTGTTCCGTCTCCTGCCTCCCATCGTTTCGCCCCTTCCTTCGCCGTGCTTCGTCGCGAACTCACGTTGCGCATGTCCATACCCGTGGCTCTTCGATCTGCCCCCACACCTATGTGAACCCCTGCCCTCCCGCGCCACAGCCTCCACCCTCTCCCCTACATCCGGCGTCCCTCACACCTTCTCCACCAGCGCATCCTCACTCCGACCGCCGAAATTCGGCCGCCTCGTGACCGTCGCCACCATGTGTTCCAGCCTCCACCGCGGATCCGGTCGGAATTTCCTCCCCGTCCAATGTCACTGACCTCCACCGCAATTCTCAAGGGCATGGAGGACCTACTTCTCATGGTGACCAGGAGGACCAGCACAGAGGCGATCTGGGCATGGAGGCCCGGATCCGACCTTCCCCGGGCCTCCTCCTCCCCCTCTCTCGCCCTCCACAGATGGTGACCATGAGGAGCAGCACGGATGCGATCTGGGCATGGAGGCCCGGATCCGAACTTCCCCGACCCTCCTCCTCCCCCTCTCTCGCCCTCCATAGATGGTGACCACGAGGAGCAGCACGGAGGTGATCTGGACATGGAGGCCCGGATCCGACCTTCCCCTGTCCCTACTCCTCCCCCTCTCTCTAATCTATTCTCTCGTATTGCAGGTCAATTTCATTCGTGCTTTAGCAAATCTGGAGCAATCAGACCATTTACCATGTGTTACGATTCGAAGTATGGTTTGTGAAATTTTACCATCTGTTCTGTAATTTGATTTTTTTAGAAAAGGTAGCGATTTGACCAGCGAGCCCCATATTCTATGCCAGTCCCGACAACCTCAACACCATGGCCGGCCTATATCACCGAGGTATTTTATATGTCTCCATGTATCTGACGTGAGACCAAGGCGACTGAGAGGAAATAGGATGTAAAGGCTCAAGCTCTCAAGTGTTGGCTCGTCTCCTTATATTGATCAGATTGATTACATCACAAGAATACAAACCGTATACATGTTAGGATACTAAACAACTACGCTATTTGTCTTTTCTGTAGACTAGAGTTAGACATATACATCTTAGGATACTAACCAACTATGTTAACATCCGATTTGAGAAAATTATCAAGCATCTTTGGAACTTCGGGGTTATTATTGCTAGGCCAGTGATGTGACCATGAAGGAGAAGCATACCAGGATGCCTCGTATATATGATTTTGTTTCTTTTTATCCAGTGGAGTGCTTCATTTGTAACACTACAATAGTGCACTAATGGGTAGGAAAAATATGAGTACTGCACCAATTAGAGTACACTAG
The DNA here is from genome assembly GCA_023614405.1 of Avena insularis. NCBI lineage: Eukaryota > Viridiplantae > Streptophyta > Magnoliopsida > Poales > Poaceae > Avena > Avena insularis. The sequence goes on from CM042688.1 coordinate 128,456,485, forward strand.
AATTAATTTTTGAGTAATTCAGAACAGTATGGTGGAGTAGATCAGATTTCCTTATCCTTGATGCACTACTTGTAATTATTGCTTTAATAATAAATAGTCCAAGAACTCCCAAGACAGTATATTCTTTGCTCACATGTTAGCTGAAGAAAATGCTTGAGTCTAGAAAGTTTTGAAATGCATTTGACGAAAACTTGCTCCACATATGTGAATATTTTTTTAATAATGCAATACTAATGCTCGCATTTGAAGAAAATAGATATGAATGCTGGCATCTTTTGTGTGCAGTACTGCCTTGTTCATATTTTTACATTTTCTGATTTTTTTTGTTTGCATAGACTATATGCTTATGGAAATTATACAAGCATACACATGCACTTAGTACTCTGAAACTTGCTGCATAGAATGTACAGCTTCTATAGGCCGTCTTGTCTATCTCTAAACTCATTCATCTACGTTGTTCTTGTTTCAGGTTAGAGTGAATAAAAGTTTGTTGGTTACTCCAGTGCTCAGAGAATTCAACCGTTTCAGATTTGTGTTAATTATTTGTGTCAATATTGTTAGTCTGCTGGAGCATTTCTCGCATTGTCTATATTCAGTGGCTGCTGTCAACATTCAGTTATTGAATGAGACATTGTCATTGCTACTAAGAATAGGGAAATTTGGGAGTATAAATATTGTTAATCTGTAGGAGCATCATTTGGAGTACTAAGAATAGAGAAATTCAGTGGGTGCTGTGAATATTGTTAATCTGCTGTTACTACTTATTCTTCCGTAAGACATGCTTGTGTAGGACCAAAAGTAGTGCATTTTCATGCAGCTGCTAAATTGCTATGTGTATTTTCTTACGTGTATGGAATTTTCTACTGGAGTAGTACCTCAAGTTGTTATGTGTATTTTCTACTGGAGTAGTACCTCAAGTTGTTATGTGTATTTGCTATTGGAGTAGTACCTCAAGTTGTTATGTCTATTTACAGTCACAGTACTAGCCTTATATTGATTTCTACAGTGTGGATTTACTCCTGGTTTCTCTACTCTGGTTTTTCAGGTTCTTGCTTGTTGCGAGTATAATTTGTCAAGAAACTCAGAAGCTATTTTTGGGAATACGTTCTTGATTGTTCTCCTAAATAATATCCTCTTTCCAAATGTACATTTACTGACATTTATATTATGACAATACATTCTTAATTGCAAGCTAAATACTCCTGGACTGTATTCCTAGGAGTAGTATATACGAAGTATTGTCTAATATGTTGTCACCATAGGAGCATATGCAACTCTTGCTGATAGTGTTGCTACCGAGCCATGTCACTGTCTGTTTCCTTAATATCTTTTTTAGAGAACCTCTAGCTGATTTCAAACTCACATTTCAATGACCATGTTTTAAACTCTAGAGGGATACAAATCTTAGTATAGTGGTTGTCCCTGTAGGTGTGGGACTATGTGCAGTTTCTGATAGTGTAAATGCACGAGGATTGGTAGCTGCCCTTATAGCAGTTTGCAGCACTGCATTGCAACAGCATGTAAGTATTGAGATTGGCATGTGTACACAGATGACCTAATGTCGTCTTGTTTTTCAGGTGGAGTCAGGTTCATGTCCAGCGATCTGCTGCTGCTGCTACTGCTGGAGAGACGAGGAGAAGGGGCCGACGAGTAGGAGCTGGCGAGGAGAAACCTGGAGGTGCTCCCAGCCTGGACCACTCTCGTTGGCCTTCTCCCATGGCTGGCGAGCTGCTGGTGATCGATTCCCCGAGATGGGTGGGGGCGGGCTGCTGGCGACCTCAGCGAGCTGTCGGTGATCCATTACGGCGAGCTGCTGGGTGGGGCTGTCGGCAACCTGGGCGAGCTACCATCAATCGATTCCGGCGAGCTGCTGGGTGAGGTCAGGCTGCCGGCGACTTGGGCATGCCGTCGGCCATTGATTCCAGCGAGCTGCTGGGTGGGGGCGGGCTGTCGGTGACCTAAGGGAGCTGCCGCCGATCGATTTCGGCGAGCTGCTAGGTGGGGACAGGCTGCCGGTGAGCTGGGCGATCGATTACAGCAACGGTCTGGGAGACACACGGTCACACGCTATTCCAGCTGCAAGCGAGGGTGGGCGATCGTATGGGATCCATTCCAACCCCAAATTGTTCGATGGACAGTTTCCGGAGGAATTTTTGTATACATTGCTACTGTTTTAGGCTTTGTCGGAAAATCTTTTGATTATATTCCTGAACGGAGGGAGTACTTATACTAAATAATATAGTACTCCCTCCGTTTTAAAATATAACATGTTTTAGCTTTGTGAATGGAGTGTATCTAGATCTCTTTTAGCGTGTACGTTTATCTAGGTTTGGAGTGAACCTACACACTAAAAGGGCTCTAGATACACTCATTTCACAAAGGTAAAGGTAAAACTTCTTATATTTTGAAACGGAGGGAGTATTTCGGTAAACCTAGTGGCCGATTTCACATAGATTTATTCTGCTATTGTGTCATAGAGAGTTATCTGCATTTGCAAAATTGTATAGCTATTAGAGAGGTCATGTTGATTTCGCAGGGTACAGCTTAGGCACAGAACCTGAGACATCCTTTTGGATGAAGCTAAGTCGACATTGTTGTTAAGGTTATTATTACCTATTCGTATATACCAGTCTCCAAATTTAAACATGAGACTGACTTTTCTACATAAGGACCGTATGTTAAGTTGGTGTTGTTTTCTTCATTTTTCTAATTTGCACTAGCCACAGTTTATCGGAGAGTGTCGTTTTGGTGCTCGTCCACCATGGTGGACTATTTTTTTAAAATATTAAAATTTAAAGATTAAAAAAATAAAAAATACCGGGATGTAGATAATGAGTTATAATACGCGCGTGAAAAATGGCATGTGAAAAAACTTTATATTCTGAATAGTTCAATTTTGAAATGGGTCTCAGTTTCAAAATATTTCATATTTGTCTTTTTTGCTGCGCTCCAAAACACAAAATATTTTCTGTTGAAAATTTGCACACTTGTATTTTGTACTTTTTTTGCGAAAGAATAACCTTATATAATCAACCAGCGGGACCTAGGTCCTGGTTACAGACGTCTCTGATAATATCTGGTCCAGGACGGATCTAGACTTTCGTACATTGTCGGGACCAACCCAACCTAGCTAAAGTATGACTAACGGAGTTCAAGTCTCTACTGATATGGCTAACAGTACAAATTCGATCACTCTTACAGAGATGTTTTGCTTCATTTATCAGAGATGCGGCCGTTGAGCGATTAATTCCCGTCTCATTAATTACCACTGTAGCTTCCCGACAATCGCTCTCCACCATAATCGGCCGGTCTGTCCACTCCAAAGCTAGAGCAATTCCTTCGTTGATCGCCAAAACTTCAGCTTTGAGAGGACTGCCACATGCCCATAGATGCCTACACGTTGCAAAAATAATGTTGCCTTCTTCGTCTCCGAGAATCATGACGGTACCTCCCTTCATACTTCCTTCCTCCCATGAACCATCAACATTCAGTTTCGTCCATCCCGGTGGGGGTTTAGACCACCGCTTCTCACTGTGCTCTTCACTTCTTCAGCTTGCTTCCTCCTCTCCTTCGGTGGAGTTTGCTCATATGACACCACCGATTTTCCCTTAGCTGGATCAGCCATGAAATTTTGCTTGATCATCAGCAAAGAATCAACGTAGCTGCACATGAACTTTCTTGAGGCTTCAATTGGCGACGCTGGTTTGTTGTGGACGACCTCGTTACTGACGTGCCATATCCTCCACAATGTCATCAGCATCATCATCCCTTCCTGCTCGGAGGCCTGACCAAGTGCATGTAGCAGCCACTCGGTGCCCGTGGTTCTTCACCTCGTCTATCTCCTTGTATTTTGTATTGTTGACTACCTGAAGATATTTTTTTTCCATGGTGGACGGGCTCCAAGTTAATTTTCCCTAGTTTATCATTCATATTTTCTTTAAGTGAGATTTTCATTGTATACAACTAGGCATAGAAATTATTAGCTATGCAGCTTTTTACTTTCAGATTGATCTTCAAAAGGTTCTAAATCTATTGAGGACACACGTGCAGCTATGCAGCTGGATTCACAGAAGAAAAGGAAACCTTGAGTGATATATGGGAGACAATATTACATTGAGATCTCCGTATTGCTGAAGTTTAATGGGATTTTCTGTTGGTGGTTTGGTCTTACGGGACTGGACACTGCCATCGTGCTCCACGTGTGGACTGTCGTGTGATGAAGTCGCCGCTCTAATGTCTACATTGCGGGAGGTTTATGATGTAGAGCAAGGCCCGTAAATCAAATGAGGCGTCTATTGCTACTAGGTCATCATCTTATGGGATAATACAAGCAAAAAAAGAGAGTAAGATGAAACGAGAAACTAAGGCTGGGGTTATGTTAGTCAATCGATTTTGGGACAAAATATTAGATGTACAAACATTCTTCGTTTAGGAGAGAATTTTTTCCTCCCGTTACAATGCACGGGCATTTTTACTAGTTAGTCTAAAAGAAATATTGTCACCCTAGTTTGGACGCTTTAGAGGCCACTTGAGGTCCGCCCGTAAGATGAGGCTCTCGGATCCATCCTAGCCGTTTGTTTCAGTGTCTGATTTGTACTGGAACAAGCATTAAACCTAGCTACAACCACTGGCGTTGAGGGCATGTGTGCCGCAGGGCCAGCTCGACGGAGACAGGGTGTGCGTGGTGGTCTGTAAGAGAGGCAATATAAGAGAGGGGCACGGTGCCTGGCCTCGTGGTTTTTTTAGATGGTCGGGGGGAAATCGTCTTTTCATGTCTCATTTGTTGTTGGACGCCTGTGGAGAAGACAACGTCGGCGGGCATGGTTGCCCATCATTGGCAGGTACAGGCCTCCCAGCCTTGACAGTGCCCCTCCCTCATTGGCCATGGAGAGAGGGACTTTCAATCCTTCTACTGCTCTCGTTCCCATCCTTCAACCTTAGCTGTTGTCGTTGTCGCTGCATCGTCGCCGTTGTTCTCCTCAAGGAGGTGCTGATCTAGAGGGGCTTGAGGATCTCGAGCTCCGCCGACATGTCTTCGTATCCATGGTGACCGCAGCTACGATGCTCGCCTGATATGCCCTCCTGACCTCTCACTCCCCCATCTCTGCTTTATTTTTTCCACCGTCTCACTTCCTCTCTCTCTAGCAAACGAGCTGATCCTCGATCCATGCCTACTAGTAAGGTCTCCGCCTCTAAGAGGGCTCGTTGCCATCGGTGAGGAGTTGCACGCGCCCGGTCGGCGATTGGATCAGTGCAAGTACGGTTAATAGCTGAATGCTCCAAGAGATATAATCTCCTCCTACTGGGTTGCTGCTCCTCTCCTAGGGCCTTCACCTTCGCCCATAGGTCAATCTTCTCCTTCCCAACACTTTTGGCATGTTTTAGAGTCTCTATTGTTCAACACATCGAGGGCATTAGCTGTTTTGCTTGAGAACTCCAAAATTTGAGATTTTGTAGCCTAGTAAGTGTTTGTTGTTATGCCTGTCATAAACCCAATCAATATATTTTCAGATTTCTCTTTTTGTCTATGTGGACTAACACAAATTATTCGGTTGATTAGCTAATGTCTATACGATGCAATGCATCTGGGTCTTATTTGTTTTGCTAAATTTGTATATCTTATGGCTATTTAGTATGTGTTGGATGAAAAGCAAGCTGAAATGATTCTTATGAAATCTTCTCCGGTACGACACAATTGACATCAGCGATGTGGGGTGACGGCGAGCGTCGGTGAGCGCAACACGCGGTGGTGTCATGGGATTACCACGACGGGTACCATCCCGAGAGGGACCAGGGATGCGTAGCGCAACGACATTAGGTGAATCAGGGACGAGATCAATACACGCGAGTTACTCAGGTTCGGCCCCTTACTCTTGGAGGTAAAGACCTACTTCGGCTCTATTGTATTGATATGTTTATCGAGTTACAAGGTTCCACCGACTATAGCTTTTGTGCATTTGTCAGTGGGTTATGGACTCGTGCGATCTGTTCGCAAGTCTATGGGGTATCTCACGAGAGATATTCTGCGATGTGTCTATCTCCTAGTTTCTACCCTTAAGCGGGCTTTATATACACGGTCATCTTAGAGTTTATAATGTCTCTGTATTTGTACGGTAGCAGGAGTCCTAGCAGATGCTGACTAATGCTGACTATGTCTTGCTTGTCTTCTACTCCAAGTCCTTAATCTCCATCTTCTCTGCGACTCCCCTGAACCGACCAATGGTCATACCTTATGAGGCTAAGGCTTTATTTATTTGTGTAAGCCCACCAGGGTACGCCATGGTCCTACCACGTTCACCTTTATTCGTCCTAGTGAGTATACCCAGCTTAACATATCTCCGACATTAGCTCTTGATCTCTTCGAGTACTATCAACCGACCTTAACCGACATTTGCCCTCATTTGGCTTCGTGTTGCTTTAGTCGGAGCGTCAGTTTAGTTTGGAACTTGATGAGCTCCTGAAAAAACAAAACAAAACACACCATTGAGGCGAGTAAGTAAAACACCCGACATATCTACCGACTATTAGTCGTGCCGGCTCTGGTCCTCTGCGGAGCATTTTCTCCTTATGCCGACTCAACATCGTGATGTCATCGTCTGCCACAACATCTTTACATCTTTGGATTCTATCATTTGTCTCTGGTTAAAGACTGGATCGATGGTACATTTCAATGTTGTCGTCTGATGCTCAAGGACCGAGACATGAAACCATCATTTCATTTTTCCCGTGCGTCACCTCGATTCCTTCTCCTGTGCCGTTCTCCAACACGGCTAACGGAGTATCAGAAAACACACGGGTATTAACTTCTTATCTCCTTGATCTCTAGGATCCATCAACTAACTAATGGCGTTACCCCCGTTAATTGCTTTATTAGTTGCCTAATCAATAATATATGCCGATTCACTGCTTAATTGATGGTCCGCTCGATATTTCCCCATTATCTTCCTCTTTATTCTTCTTCCGCCGCCATTGTATCTCCATCCCTATTCTTCTCTTGCCGCGAGATCAACGAGAGAGACAAATATTGGTGCTGGCTCAAGCTCCACACTTGTAGACACAATGGGACAGATGAGGGGCGGTAGCGCAGCCAACGGTGGCTCCAGTGGCTCGGCCTGGAGCTTGACCCTGAGCACGTCCATAGAGAATAATCACATATTGTGTGATTGGGGAGGCACTTCCGCCACCGACGTAGCACTACAACACTGCAGAAGGAGGGCCTGCTTCTTAGCAAAAGCGTCATCTACTAGCGAGCAGACCCCAGCACTAGAGCCCGACTGAGGCCATCGTCCTCATCTCGCACATCGAGTGAGGCTTCACTGCGCCAGTTTAAAAGTTCATACGGCGGTTTCTTCGCCAATATAACCTTAGATTCTATGACCTCACTACCAACTCTACCCTTCAAGTATTAGCCTACAAATTCTTCTAGAAGTGTTATCTTAAGATTGTTGGGAATATGTGATGTCTACGCACGTTTCTATTCTTGTAGACAGTGTTGGGCCTCCAAGTGCAGAGGTTTATAAAACAGCAGCAAGTTTCCCTTAAGTGGATCACCCAAGGTTTATCGAACTCAGAGAGGAAGTGGTCAAAGGTATCCCTCTCAAGCAACCCTACAATCAAGATATAAGAAGTCTCTTGTGTCCCCAACACACCCAATACACTTGTCAGGTGTATAGGTGCACTAGTTCGGCAAAGAGATAGTGAAATACAAGTAATATGGATGATTATAAGTGGTAATTGCAAACTAAAATAAGAGTGGCAACAAGCAAACATGTAACGGGACTGATCGTAAATGGTGTTTCAATGCTTAGAAACAAGGCCTAGGGATCATACTTTCACTAGTGGACACTCTCATATAAATATCTTCTCTTTATGATGCTACCCTGAACTACTCCCCGGTTGGACGATGTAGGGCTATAATAGCACACCTTAAAGTTTGCATTCCCCATCTAGATAACCCCTCACTGTCACCTTGAGCGCTAGATGGTTCCAACAAACACCACAATCTCATAGAGACATCCAACTCAAATTATACTCATGATAAGTATTTATGTAACCTTAGCCAAAGTGTCACACTGTGTGCACACTATCAACTTCACACACATGGGGATAAGCAGAGATTCATTAAAACACTTGAGTAGCAGAATAGATCTATAGATTACAGAGCTCATGATCTCATAAGATCACGCATAGAGAGAGAGATGAACACATAGCTACCGGTAGAGCCCTTAACCTCGAGAGAGAACTACTCCCTCCTCATCATGGGAGTCAGCAACAACGATGGAGATGGCGGTGGAGTCGATGGAGATGGTTCCGAGGGCACTTCCCCGTCTCGGCAGGGTGCTAGAATAGAGACTTCTGTCCCCTGAATCTCCTCTTCGGTGGCGGCGACGCTGTGGAACTTTTCGTGGAATTCTGATCTGGTATCTAGGGTTTTCATCCCGGGGGGCTTTTATAGGCGAAGAGGCAAGGTCGGTGGGCGCCCGAGGCTGCCACACCACCCCCTGGCGCGGCCTGGCCTGGCCCGTGCCACCAGGTGGTGTGGGCCCCTCGTGGCCCCTCTCCATCTGGTCTTCTGGCTCTGTGAGTCTTCTGGTAAAATAGGAACTTTGGCTTTTGCCCCGTCCAATTCCGAGAATATTTCTTTACGAGCTTTTCTGAAACCAAAAATAGCAGAAAACAGGCAACTGGCAATGCGGCATCTTGTTAATAGGTTAGTTCCAGAAAATGCATAAAAGTATCTCAAAATGTAGACAAAACATAAGATAGTTGATATAAAGCAAGCATGAAACATCAAAAATTATAGATACGTTTATGATGTATCAACATCCCCAAGCTTAACTCCTGCTCGTCCTCGAGTAGGTAAGTGATGAAAAAAGAATATTTTTTGAGGTGACATGCACCATCACAATCTTGATCAAGGTATTTGTAAAACATTGATAGCTGGGATCATAGTACTCTAACATAGACATGAAAGATATAGTTCTAACAATAAGACATAACAACTATGTTGTAACATGAAAAGGTACAAACAAAAGATCCATGAATAACAATGCTTTGAAGGACGTTTGTTTGTTTCACATATAGAAAACATAATGAGAATGGTATTCAGCTTGTCCCTCATGGTATAGCAAAACATAAATGCATAGGACACCTTAAAAGTTCATAAGGGTGACTAGATACAAATAATTTAAGAACAAGCAATATCAAAGCTATGATTCAATCAACAAGTTTTGGGACAATGCACATTAAACTAAAAATGACCACTATGCTCTCAATAGGTGCATAAAGATAGAAGATGGAGACTCAACATAAAAGTAAAAGAAAGGCCCTTCATAGAAGGAAGCAGGGATTCAAGTCTCATAAAGAGCTTCCAAAAATTATGGTACTTATTAGCTTTCACCTCTCATTACCCCTAAGCATATTTAGGTGATTAAGGTTAAAGTGAACAAATATGAGGATATTCTTGACAAGTTATAAGCTGAAAATCTCATGCCCCTTGCTTACGAGCACCAACCTCATGCTACTCAACTTTAGTCACAAGTAAGTTCTTGTCGTTGTAAGTACATTTGTATCATAGAGAACCGCCAATGGGGTACCCCTTTCCCGATGATACAGAAGCTTTCCCATATCAAAATGACAAGGCAACAGACAATGAGCATCTCAACGATCTTTTTATATGCTATTTGCATAGGGTTTTCCTTTTTTATTGAGGATGCTTCACATATTGCTCACTATGGTTATGCTGCAATTTTCCACCATGATTAGGAATGTCTTAGGCTAGCCGCCCAGGCGTTTCTCTAACACATATACAAACTCCATGAGCTTACAAGCCCCCTTTTATTTCACACCACCGGGATCCATAAGCAAAAGAACATGATATCAACTAAATAAAGTGCAATGTTCAAAGCGTTCCCCATAGTAACATGGTTCTGCTAATTCACAACTTACAAAACACAAGCATATACGCAACATAAATGGGCACAATGGTTCAAGTTTATTAAGTGCAAGAAAGTAAAGTGTGCCATCAAGTTCGTGACAACTTTAATCACTAATTTTCACATAACAAGTTTAATTCAGAAGGTAGATAAAAACATGAATATACTTGGAATAGCAATAATGCTAATAGGTAGGTATGGTGGACTCTTTGGAATAACTTGGTTTTATTTGGAGTTGGATGCATGAGTGGAACTCATACTTGGTACATGTGGAGGCTAGCAAAAGACTGGGAGCGACCAACTAAGAGAGCAATAATGGCCATAATCATGCAAAGCGATAAAACATTATTAATTAAAGCATACAATGATATTACAAGTCGAAAACTAACTGATCATAGAGGCTATGGTGACCTGGTATAGTCTTAACATGGTGTGAGCATGCACCAAGTCAACCCAAATAAAGCATCAAAGGATAATACCACAATATTATGCTTTTGTATGCTAAAACAACGCATGATTCTTTTAAGGCACATTAAGCAATCTCAATTGTTTGGAACAAGTCATGCTACAGCAATAATTACTAAGCATAAAGTCAAAGCAATATCAATCATGACATGATAAAGTCTAGGCCATAGTCAAAACAAGACTCCTTTTGTGCCACTTATAAGCATGAAACTTCCTACTCTTTTCCAACACCAATCGAAAACTAAAGCTAAACGCAGTGCTAGCAAAGGAGAACACTCACAGAACAATAAGAGTGAAAACTAGAGTGTTCTAGGCAATGAATAACGGGGTGTGTCTCTCTCCAAAAGAAATGTGTTGGGATCCAACCAACTTATTTAAGCAAACCAAACAAAAGAAAACTAAAAACGAAGACGCTCCAAGAACAACACAATTGTGCATAAAACAATAAAAACGAAGTGTCTGGAAGAAAACCTGAGATTTTTATTGATGAAGAAGGGGATGCCTTGGGCATCCCCGAGCTTTGACGCTTGTACTTATTGAATATTTCTTGGGGTGACACGGGTGGCATCCCCAGGCTTGAGCTTTTGTCCATACTTTATATTATCACATTATTCTTCCCTACACTTTAAAATTTCCTTCATACAAAACTTCACGTAATCTTCATTAGCAATATTAGTGTACTTAAGATAATAAGTCTTTAGGTTAAGTTTCAACACAAGTAAAACTTCCATTAAAACACAAGCTACTGTAGCAATTCCTTTTAAAAGTTCAAGTAATTAGTGAGAACTCAAAGAGAAAGAGATTAAGAGGCAAATGCAAATAATGGCAGAAATCTGTCGAAACAGACTAGCAGGTAAAAAACGATTTTTCCGAAGACCTTCTATTGCTCAAATCAAAAAGTCATTAACTAACGAAAGTTGGATAATAACCTGGGGAAGAAGCACAAAAAGTTACAGCTCCTACATACAGAGATTTTTCACGAATTTTTACAATGAAGCATAAAAATCTGTTTCGAGACAACAACTTCCCCAAGTCTTACTTCCCTCTCATTAGAGGTTATTATTGGCACAAAAACCACACAAAAAGGATAAGAGAGGTAATTACAGAGGTAATAACTTCCAAGACTCAACAAAAGAAAAACTTACTGAATAGAAATTTGGATTATCTCCCAATAGTGCTTTTCTTTAACGCGTTTGAGCTAGGCATGATATTTTCGATGATGCTCACATAAGAAATATAAATTGAAGTAAAAGAGAGCATCAAGAAGCAAATATGGAATAAATTTAAGTCTAACCCACTTTCTATGAAAAATAATCTCGTAAAGAAACAAGTCATGAAAGCACAAAGCAACAAGCATAGGAAAGCAAAACAAGTGCAACTTCAAAATTTTCAACATAAAGAGGGGAAACTTAATATTGTTGAGATACATAAAACCATGTTTCCCTCTCTCATAATAAATTTTAGTAGCATCATGAATAAAATTAACAATATAACTATCACATAAAACATTCTTATCATGAGCCATATGCATAAAAGAATTAATACTCCCCACATAAACATAACCATTCTTATTAATCATAGTGGGAGCAAATTCAACAAAATAGCTATCATTATTATTCTCATAACCATAATCATCAAATATAGGAGGAATATTGTAATCCTAATTAATTTTCTCCTCAATAGTCAGTGGACTGAAAATATCATATTCATTATCGTAATCATCATATATTGGAGGTATAGTATCATCATAAGCAATATAATAGTTATCTTCCAAAGTGTGATCATTTGTAAACATATCATCATTGGAAAGAACATGGATAGCACTAATAGTACAACAATTATTAATATCATAATTTTTGGAATTGGTACCAAAGAGATTTTCAATATCAAAAGAAGTGTGTTTTTCCCAATCATGATCACTACTATAGGTAATAGGCATAGGTACATTATCGAGTTTAGACTCATCAAAAACTATAATAGGAGCAACATGCTTAGGGGAAAATACCGTTTCCTCTCTCCTTTTACTCCTCCTTTTCCTCTTTTCCTTCTTCTCTTTAGGAGGGAGAGGCTTGAAAGGAAGCTTCTCCATATACCCTGGTTTATTGTTAGAGACAATAGAAGAAACTTTGGAGGATTCCTTCTTTTCGTTAATAAGATAAAAACACATATTAGTCCTGTCATATTTTGGTAAGATCTCATCTTTTATAATATTTTGTATGTAAGTATTTGTGTGGCAATTATCAACACAATAAAGATGACAACCATGCAGGATGCTATTCATATCAAAAGCACTCGTATCTACCAAAGAGGTTTTTCTTGATAACTCTTCACACCCCAAAAATAATGTAAGTTCATCATGCTGATTAGGAGTGATCATGTTATCACAATCCAAACTTGCGGTACTCATTGGATTAGAAGGGCTATTATTATGGCCTAAGCATTGAAAATTGAAATGACCCACTTCAAAGCAAAGTTCACAAATAAAAGGATAGAGGGCACACACTTTTTTACCAAGATCATTTAGAGCCCTATACCATGTTCTAGTTTTTTCATTCCTGTGGGTGATACAATATTCTTCTTCAATTTGATTCTTTTCACAAGGTCTATGTACTCCACAAAATTAACATGCTTATAAGAAATAGTACTTTCAGAGGTTTGAGCATGTTTATTGCTATCATTAATAACAATTGCATTTTTCATGCAAGTGTCTTTAAAAGGATCATGATACATGTCCCATTTTTCTTTAGGAGCATTAATATGAGAAGCAAAGGCTCTAAAACAATCAACAAGAATTTGAGGATCAAGACCATATTTAGCACTAAGCTCTTGAAAATCAGCAGTTTTAGCGAAAGACTTAATGCAATCATACTCATAGTTTATACCTAGTTCTTTACCTTTATCGTTATCCCAATCTTTGGTATTGCTTTGAATTGTTTCAAGAAGATCCCACTTAGCTTTGACCTCCTTACTTGTGAAGGATCCCGCTAAACAGGTATCTAGATAGTCCTTGTAATGTCCTGAAAGCCTTACATAAAAATTATTAATAATAATATTACTGGGGAGCTCATGAATGGGACATTTGAGCATTAGTGACTTCAATCTCCCCCATGCTTGGGTAATACTTTCTCCATCATGAGGATAAAAATTATAAATGCAATTCCTATCTTTATGAATTTCATGAGGAGGGTAAAATTTAGAGTAAAAGAGAGATTCAAGTTCCTTCCACTCCAAATGATGCGGATCATCTAGTAGCTCATACCACTTCCTTGCTTTGCCCTTAAGTGATAAAGAGAATAACTTCCTCTTAACTTGGTTCATTGAAATACCTGCACACTTGAATAACTCGCATAATTCATGTATAAAGAGTAAATGATCACCAGGATGGACAGTTCCATCTCCAAAATAACAGTTATTCGTAACACGTTCAACAATTTCCATAGGTATTTTAAAAGGGATGCTTTCAGTATGTGGATTTAAAATATCACAAGTATCATTAGAATTACCACATAAGGGAGATAAAGTATCATCAAAGCAAATTTTCTTCTTTAAAGCTGGGGAACTAAAAAGATCATTTTCATAAAAACTAACTTCCCCAAGCTTAGACGTTTCCATAGCATTAGTAACAAAAGTGTTCAAAAAAATCATACTAATAACATTGCTATTAGCATGCCAAGAAAGTTCCATGGGTTTTTTAATTTTCTTTTCAAACAATTTATCTTCTACCTTAGGAAAAATACTAAAAAGCTCTCTAATTTTGTTGTTGTTTTCCATTAAGCCTAACTAGTGAAAATAAAAACAAGAAACAAAAAGATATAATTGCGGAATCTAAAGGAAATAACTTCGAGCACTCACACACCTAGCAATAGTACTAGAAGATAGCTTAGTAGCCAGAGGATGTGAGTACCTTTTACCTTACCTCCCCGGCAACGGCGCCAAAAAATAGGATAGCGCCTGGTTGATGTGGGAGCCTCTTCTTCTTCATTCCCCAGCAACGGCGCCAGAAAATATCTTGATATCTACGCACGCTTCTATTCTTGTAGACAGTGTTGGGCCTCCAAGTGTAGAGGTTTGTAGAACAGCAGCAAGTTTCCCTTAAGTGGATCACCCGAGGTTTATCGAACTCAGGGAGGAAGTGGTCAAAGGTATCCCTCTCAAGCAACCCTGCAATCAAGATACAAGAAGTCTCTTGTGTCCCCAACACACACAATACATTTGTCAGGTGTATAGGTGCACTAGTTCGGCGAAGAGATAGTGAAATACAAGTAATATGGATGATTATAAGTGGTAATTTCAATCTAAAATAAGAGTGGCAGCAAGAAAACATGTAACATGAGTGATTGTAAATGGTGTTTCAATGCTTAGAAACAAGGCTTAGGGATCATACTTTCACTAGTGGACACTCTCATATAAATATCTTCTCTTTATGATGCTACCCTGAACTACTCTCCGGTTGGACGATGTAGGGCTAACATCAGACCTTAAAGTTCGCATTCCCCATCTAGATAACCCCTCACTGTCACCTTGAGCGCTAGATGGTTCCAACAAACACCACAATCTCATAGAGACATCCAACTCAAATTATACACACGGGGATAAGGAGAGATTCATTAAAGAACTTGAGTAGCAGAATAGATCTATAGATTACAAAGCTCATGATCTCATAAGATCACGCATAGAGAGAGATGAACACATAGCTACCGGTAGAGCCCTTAGCCTCGAGAGAGAACTACTCCCTCCTCATCATGGGATTCAACAACAGTGATGGAGGTGGCGGTGGAGTCGATGGAGATGGTTCCGGGGGCACTTCATCGTCCTGGCAGGGTGCCGGAACAGAGACTTCTGTCCCCCGAATCTCCTCTCCGGTGGCGGCGGCGCTGCGGAACTTTTTGTGGAATTCTGATCTGGTATCTAGGGTTTTTGTCCCGATGGGCTTTTATAGGCAAAGAGGCAAGGTCGGTGGGCGCTCGAGGCGGCCAAACCACCCCCTGGCATGGCTTGGCCTGGCCCTCACCACCAGGTAAAATAGGAACTTTAGCTTTTGTCCCGTCCAATTCCGAGAATATTTCTTTACGAGCTTTTCTGAAACAAAAAATAGCAAAAAACAGGCAACTGACACTGCGACATCTTGTTAATAGGTTAGTTCGAGAAAATGCATAAAAGTATCTCAAAATGTAGACAAAACATAAGATAGTTGATATAAAACAAGCATGGAACATCAAAAATTATAGATACATTTACGACGTATCAATATGCCTAAGAGGCAATCATATATGATGTTATTCCCGATGTATTCATAAAGTAATTATATTGTCCTTGTATGAACTACTGATATGTATCATTAAGTATGTGATTCAATTGTGGAACTATATATTCATGTTGTTCGTACTAGATGTCCTTGGTCGTTAAGGTTGTTCTGGACACACAACTTAGACTAATGTGAAGTCGGCTGATGAGTCGGTTCCAATTATCATGGGCATGGTGATGCTATTCCGACTTACGAGGATTCGACTAAAGAGTTTAGTGAGTCGGACTGACCCATATTGAGATATAACGAACAAGTCGTCATCTGTATGTGTCAATCAATGTAATCCTTAGACCTGAGGTTGTTGCACAATCCAAGTTATGGATCGTCGACTTAGGTTCTACCAGACATTGTTCTGTCAAAGGGCAGTTATAAAGGCAGAGTTCAGGTCGGCTAAGAATCAAGCTACATGATATGGATGACCAAGATGGGTTTTTTCCTCCAAGATGGGTTTTTTCTACCAGACATTCTCTAGGCCCCCTCGGATGATATGATTCGTAAAGCATGGGCATGCGCGACTTGGTTAAGTGTTAACCGAGGCGATCAACTAAGAGTTAGTTGGATGAATCACTTATCTCGGATCGAGAAGCGAGTCGGACTATTTAAGGGATGATGACTATTCGCCTATACTTTGACAAGGTATATCGTGAGCCAAAAGGGAGTCGGATGTAAGTCACATTGGAAGGTATGTCATCATGACTCTTTGGTACTTGAGAGTCATCACGTTCTGCTAGGAGCCACTATCGACTGATCGATCACGAGTAAGACTCGAATCATGTCCAAGTCACCATGAGCATGTCAGGTCACACACACTTAAGAGTTGGAGCAAGTTTGGGTTGGACCTGAACCGGAAATCTATTTGGGGTAGAATCGAATCAGATACCGAGTCAGTGAGTTGGACTCGCAATGACTAATATAGGCCTTTTAGTGAATGGGCCACACGTGAGTAGATCCCACTTTCCACTCCCTATATATATTTGGGCCCAAGTGCCCAAAAGGCTACGGTTAGGTCATTCCATGTGTTGGAAACCCTTACTCTAGTTCAGTACAGCCGCCATACTGGATCTAGCAGTCCATCGCCGGTGCTCCTCCTCGTACGTGTGGATACCAGCAGAGGTGCTGCACAATCAGTACATCGACGATCGTGGGATTGGATCGGATCACGACTGCACTGCATTCAACTAACGCGCTTCATCAGTAATCCGCAACCGCATTCTAGTGGTAATCCTCGTGGCCTTCTACCTCAGCTAGATCTTGGGATCACCTTATATGGAAATTTTTGTTTTATCTCTATGTGGCCCAACAATGGTATCAGAGTGATAGCTTCTGGTTTTAGGCTCAAGATCATGCATATGTGATATGTGGTTGACGTTAGATTGGATCTAATTATTGTTTGGTGGTCGATCTATGAGATAGATCGGTTTTGTACGAGGTGATGGAAATATGCCCTAGAGATAAATAATAATATGGATTATTATTATATTTCACGAAGTTTATAATTAGGTTGTATATCATGTTATAACGGTATTGATAGAAAACGTCAATACACGTATGATATGTCTCGATGAATCTCTAGTCAGTGGTTCATTGGTCAACAGATGATCAAGGTTTCTCGATCATGCGGCATTTATGCTAGTTGACAATGGAGTCACCTCATTGGGATAATGATATGATGAACATACCCAATCTAAGCATTGTAACACGATCCTGTCACAAAGTTCAAGTTGCGATAATTAGGAAACATGGTGACTTGTCCTTAGACCGTGAGACCATATTTAATCACTATCACCCGAGAGTGCCTTGTTCGCATCAAGCGTCACTCAGTGAAACGGTGATCATAAAGGTGTGTTCAGGTATATCAAGAGCGGGATTGTCCATCTGCGTGACGAAAAGATACTATGGGCCCACTCAGTGAAGTTATATCCATAAGCTGCGTAGCATGTGATTAGGTCATAGGGATATCACTTGTCGAAACGATTTAAGTACATTTGTCGGTAACAAGGTTGAACTCAACATGGTGATGTCGTTGATCAGATATCAGACAATGCAAGTATCGTAGAGGCAAAAGGAATAGGAGACAACGTTGATGGTTCAACTACAAAGATTTCATGGAATGCATAGGGGTCATTATGGGCATTGATACATTCGATCTGGATTATGGATGTAGTATAATAGTCTTTTTCCCTAGAAGACCTACGTTTAATCTAACCTTTGGAAACAACATAAAAAGGAAATAAAAAGGACACGTATACAAGACTTTGTTTCTTCATTTTACCTTCGTTTACTAGACCAATCTAGTGTACTTTATCGTGGGTTGAATCAATGGATGGAGATAGGTCAGGGTTGAAGATCCACCTGCAGCTGCACATCGTATGAGATAAAATATAATAATAAGCATAGTCATGTGTAATGTTTTAATAGAAATAATCTCGTGTGGGCAACATATCCTAATATACTAGAGCCTCTAAGAGGCAACATGCATAGCAATAGCCTTTTAATCCAACCGAGTGCACCACAAAGCACCGGTCTACAAATGATTATTAAGTGTAAAACATAGATCAAAGCATTAAGTGGTGATGTTGTTATAATCCCGAATGGGTCGCTAAGCAAAGACCATACATCCCTTTCTTTCACTAGGTTTCCTATGAGATCGCTAGTAGACAAGTATCCCACCTCAAGCCTTTATCAATCTTTGGGGTCTTGGGTACCTACAAGTCCAAAGATCGAGACAAGAGATAAAGAAACAAAATATACAAATATCTCTTTCAAACAATACACAATGCTCCCATAGATTAGATGCACATAATCGCTGCAAGGTTTCTCCCCAACCCGCAGCCCATGAGGACTACAATGGTCGCCGAATCACAATGTTCAAAATACTTAGATTGAAATAAAATATTATTACAATGGTCGCCGAATCACAAGGAGATATCAAGTACAAAGTAATGGGTATGGCTAATGGAGGAGATGGAAGAGGAAGGGATGAACTATGGTGTGGATCTCCTTTGGTGGTGTTGTGATGCAATCTGAGAATTGCGGCCTTTGCGTGGCGGCTGAGGCCTCAAAATATATAGGCATCTTGACAAAAGTTGTAGGGTTTGACGAGACGAAGCTGCCGCCATACAGTATGAGCGGACGGTACGGGCGGGTCCTGCCCGTACCAGTGGTCGCTAAGGCTGCAGACACCTGGTATTTTCTCCATAATTACTTGGTCATGTGGACTTCCTCAAAACCTTCATTATGACTCCAGATTTCACATTAAAAAGCATGATTTCGCATTAGTTGGTACGTCATTTGCAATGGAGGTCCCCGAAAGGGGTATAGTATAGACAACTATTAACGTTGTGGTTGAAGTTTGTAGGTAAGAACGGTTCTTGCATGAAAGCCCTAACAGCCACGTAAAACATGCAAAGATAAAGTAGAAGCATCTAACTTTATTTTGCAAGGAGATTGCGTTGTGATATGGTCATAGTCAAGGTAAAGTAGTTTATTTTCTATTGATAAGTAGTAGTAATGGTCATCATGATGGTGGACTTAAAGCTGGAGGCACCAGTACCGTGATGCCCACGACACCGAAACCCTAGCGCCGGGCCCAGACGTGTAGGATAAAGATCACATCACGAAGGACCATATCACATCACATTTACATATGATGTTTATTGTTTATGCATATTGTTGTGTGGTAGTATTAGATACTCGATGGTAGCATATATAAGATGATCCCTAAAACATAATACCAATGAAAGTGTTCTCCCTTAGTGTGCACTACCAAGAAAGTTCTCCATTATGAGGCATGCCGTGACGATAGGGTGTTAGACATATCTACGTTCGCATACAGTGGGTGTAAGACATGCTGCACAGCTATACATGTAAGGTTAAGTTGGCGATCCTAGCATGTACAGTCATGGCCTTGGAACACAGGATGATCAAAAGATCAAGCACGAGTCGCATGAATGATGTGATCGACGTTTCAACGTCCACCTTTGCAACTGTATCGCCGACAATGATGATCGGGGGTCATGTAGTGAATTGGGACCATGTTATCACTAAAAACTTTTTGGGGATAATAGCTTTAGTGTATTTCTCTTTAACTCACATAATTATAAACTTAGTCTAAATCCTTTGCAATCATTAAATGTAGAAGATGGTTCACCGTGAAGCTTCTTTTGGGGTTGATGAATGGGTAGATGCTGAATAGCTCAAACGAGATGGATCAAACTTCCATGAGTGGCTTGTGCGTCTGAATGACCTCCTTAGTGAGAACAATGTGGTTGACTACATACGCTACACGATATATTTGGATCAGCCAGATTACTATGATACCCCACAGCAGCAGGGAGACCGCTATTATCATCGTGAGATATCCACCTAAATTCAAGTGATAATGCGTTACAGTATGGTGGACGAACTGCATCCACTCATGGGTGATCTTGACCCATATGCGATGGTGGGTCAGCTGAGAGCGGAGTTCGTGGGCCAGGTGCGCATGTGGAAGCACGAGCTGCTTGGAGATTTCCTTTCCATAAAGATGGAGGAACACACTTGCATGAATAGTCACTTGGAGTGCATGCATGATGCGTACATGAGTCTGGTTCATTTCATGGACTATTGGATGACTGATGCCTTTGAAATTGGCGTATTTCTAGGGTCGCTGCTGCCCAGCTATCAAGAGCATGTCCGGACCTGCATCATGAGAGGTGATGGGGAAACACATGATTTCCATGAGTTCATATCACATTTCAGACATGTGAAGGTTGAACCTATTGCCCGAGAGGTCATCGATGATGAAGGTATATATGATATACAATTTTATAAATGTTATAATCTTGCAAATACTTATTGTAGTAATGAAGTATCTGATACTTATTATGTTTTATGAAAACATGTCCTTCTGCATGAGAGCTACTTGCTGGAGAGGAGGTGACGTTGCGTGTTGATGGCGAGCATTATGATGATGGCCGACGACACTCTCCCTCGAGATTTATCATTTAGTTTATCGGATTTGGATAATTATTGTAATCGATAGAATATGAACCTTATTATTGTGTCTTGCACTTTGCGGGGTGGTTGTTCATATGAGTTTGTAACAAAATAGTTGTTCTACTTTTATGAATAATTTCTATTTGTGTTTATATGTTTTTCGATTATGTGTGAATTATTCTTGTTGTAAAACTAATTGATAATGCATGAAGTAAAACATTAAAAATCCTTAGAAATACCTAATTTAATGATATATTCATTTTGGATGAAACCATTGGTTAAAATTCAAAGGTTATGTTGATAGTATGTGAAAATTGTAGATATTTGATCTCTTGTCACATACAAATCAGGCCCATGTTCGGCAACGTAACTGAAATACCACGTATTGTTTAAATACAAAGTTTTTGATGAATTGTTGAAAGAAAATACATATCCGATTTACCACATTTTAACGAAGTGGTGATTATCATTTTGTAATTGTTGATTTAGTAAAATAGTTTACCAAATGAAACATGAGCGTGAAACTATTTGATGTGATTAAAGAATTTCAGCGTCAAAGGGTATTGAAAATAAAAGAGAATCAAGTTAGTACGATTTGATTCAATAGTACTTCAAAGTTATAAGATTGGCATGACAACTTGTGAAATGTGTTTAACAAAATTGAGATGCATTTAGCTTTGCAAAATGTTGAATTGCAAAATCATCACAGTATAATATTTGATACTGAGTGGGCAAATAGGTGGTGCCAGATAAGTCGATTTAGTGTTAGTGTAAAGATCATTAGTTGGAAATAGAGAACACTTATTTAGAATAAAGTAAACCATCTAGAATTCATGAGAAACGACACCATATATGATATAGACCGTTGTAGAAATTTTGGAGTTATTTAATATCGCCAAAACAATAGCGAACAATTCCTTGTAGAGTATTCATTGGAAACTTCGAAATACCAAAATCCGTGGCTTAAACCAAAAGAAGGCAAAACTGGTATTGCTAAAAGTTTGGTACGTTCTCAATAAAGTGTGCTCTCGACAATGATGTTAGTGAAAGAAAGTGAGAGCACGATGAAGGTTCATGACCCTGCATCAGAGTGTTGAGAAGCGCAACAGAACATGTTCCAAAATGCATCTCTTCACATAAAAAGGAAAATATCAATGATAACGATCATGTATTTTTCAATAGTGCTTTTACTGATAAAGTGGGATTCGCAAATATGCGCTATACATTGTGTGGAGACATTTGTGGATCAGTTGTCATATTACCAGCACATGACGTACCTACAAACTATAAAGGAATTGATGGTAAACTGAAATTACGAGAAATCCTAGAAGGAAATTTCACTTAAGATTAAAAAGTAAAGTGTTAATGAATCTTGTCAAGTAAAGAGGTTACTTGATTTTTCCAAAGGACCGCAAGGTCATAACAGAAAAGGTGGAAGACAAAGCACGATTCGCCACAAATAATGACTTGGGCAAGTTCAAATGAATTTGATTCAGAAGTGCTAACGTCTAGTGGATTTAAAAACTAGTAAGGTACTAGAGTCTCGTAAAATAAATTCTCAATTTGATAATTGATCAAGGGATTTTTAAGTCATTCAAAATATTGAGAAGATGTGCAATTTGCATAAAATTGAGTGGGAGCTATAGAGTCTTCCTAAATTAATATGTGAATGACATATTTTCAGTGGGAGCAATATAAGTTTTGAACTCAAATATGTAGGTGACATATTTTGAGTGGGAGCTTGACGTAATTCATATATGTATATGACACATTAAGAATAAGGGCATAAGTACTAATAAATATTGATTTATAAGGGAAAAGTTGAAAGAGAATGTCATATAATATTATGTTGGAATGTATTCCTGAAAGAGATTTTGAAGCAGTTTCGGAATTGGAATTGATGAAGGAATGGTCCTTGATCATTGGAATCAGGAATTGCATTAAGTACAACATCGATGGTTGAAAGAAAGAAAAGGATGTTCGCCATCCTCTATGTTTTGACATAGGTTCCGTCTTATAAACTATGATAGGAACTCAACATAATATGATCCAAGTACTTGTCAAGAAGAACAACTTTAGATGTGATTGAGTGTAAATCACTAAACAATGAGCTAAGATTGTCCACGGTGTCTAATGAGACTGTAGACATGTTTCCATATCCATGAAGGATGACATGCCTAAATCATAAAGTGTTGTGCTATGAGGACAAATGTCGACCTTAAAAGGTTAGAAATCTCATCATTGAAATATTACCTTGAGTCAGAAAAGGAAGCGTGGTGATAAACATCAAAGACAGCACATAGGTGCACTATTGATTTGATGTCTACATTTAAATATAAGTATATGGATACTACTTGGTGTTATGTATAATGTTGTGGCTAGGGAAGTTCGTCTTCTCACGAAGTGTGTTCCAGTGCACAATGCCCATGAGAAATTTCGCATTGACTGATCTAACACCACTGCTAGCTCCTGGAATCAAAGACCTCACCCTGTAGCCATAACTATTATACATACATAAGATGTTATCATGGGATGATAAAGTATTAATGTCGATTAAAGTGATATTAGTAAGTTGCAAAGGATATGAGGGGCTGTAAAGTCCAGACCCTAGACTCAACCTCTTCCATGAGCAAGCATGATCAGAAGTGCAAAGTTGTATGATGCCAATGATTAGTAAACAAATGCAGCTAGTTTATTTTGTACTCTAGTGCAAGTGGGAGACAATTGGAAATATGCCCTCGAGACAAATAATAATATGGATAATTATCATATTTCACAAAGTTTATAATTAGGTTTTATATCATTTTTTTGAGGGAAACAACAGGGATAAACCCCACTGCAGCTTTTTTTCATTTATATGGTATAGTATTTACATAGTTATAGAGAGAGCTAAATACATAAACCACCTCAAAGAGGGAAAAACTTAGAAAAATTATCTCTGATATAATTGATAGTTTAGACATTCTTTAAAGCTCTCTTTGTGCTTTAGTTTTATTCTATACTGAACCCATCTCATTTTTGAAGGAATATTGCCTTCCAGCCTTCTAAGGTTGGTCTTTGATCATTGAAAATCTTGTTATTTCAGCATATCCAGATTCCCCATGCAGCCAGGATGATTATCTCTAGTGCGAATGGTAATTTCAGTTTATTTCTGATGTCTGCAAAAGCTTCAAATACCGAGAGGTCTGCTGTTCTGTTTGGACAAATGTAATTCCAGCAAATTGTTGCAAATGGACAATCCCAAAACAAGTGTACTATAGTTTCTTCCGAAGAGCAATTAAGAGTTGCACAATTATAGGTGGGCAATGAGAATTGTTTCCTTCCCAGCAAGTTCCATGTGTTTAGTCTGTCCAGAAGTAAGAGCCAGAAGAAGAATTTATGTTTGGGTTGACATGAATATGCCCAAATCCATGAGAATTGTGGTGGGGTGGGAGTATAGCCAATCATAGCAGAATAAGACTTTTTGACAGAGAAATTGTCAGATCCCCAAATATAACTCCAATTATCATGTTGTTCTTGTTGGATAGTTGGTAAAATTTCCTTGACAGATTTCTTCCAAATTTACAAATTTAGAGTAGGCTTGTTGAGATAGAGGTAGATGAAAATGATCCTCTAAGTATTCTGCCTAGACAAACTCCTGTACATTCATGCTTGAAGATTTTGCAAAAGACAAAAGGTGTGAGAAATTGTTTTTTAAGCATTCATCTTGCCAAAGATCAGTCCAAAAATATATAGTTTTCCTAGACCCCAAATTGCATCTAGCCATGGCCTTCAAAGTGTCAATTAATTTAAGTGGTTCTTCCACCAAAAGGATCCTTACATGCTTCTTCCAGGTAGTTTTCCATTTTGGTAATATGTGCCCCAAATGAGATGGACCCAAGGGATATCATGATGATTGAAAAATTTGTCCAAGTTTTTTAGGAGGAGAGCAATGTTTTGGATGTTGAGATCAAGAACTCCTAAACCTCCTTGATCTTTTGGCCTGCTTTTTTTTATGCCACAAGAGCTTGTCCTTTTGCCTAGACATCATCAGTCCTCTTTCTCCAGAGGCAATGTCTCATATATTTGATAATTTTATCTTTAATGGAAACAGGCACATCCAAACAACTCATAAAGAATAGAGGTAGAGAAGACATGCCAGATTTAACCAACTGTAATTTTCCACCATAATTGAGAATAGAGTCTTCTTTCTACTCTTTGAACAATAGGTAGAAAATGCTCCATAGATGGCTTAGTCAAACTGAGTGGCAACCCAAGATAAGTGAAAGGAAGGCTCCTAGTTTGACAACAGATGGTTTGTGCAAAATGTGTAAGTCTTTCATGGTCTCAATTTATTGGCATTAGGCTTGATTTCATGTAGTTCACTTTAAGACCAATAGATAGAGCAAAAGTGTGGAGAAGAGCTTTAAGGCAGAGAAGTTGGCCAACATCAGCTGTCATAACCACTAATGTATCATCAGCATATTGGATCACAGGGAAATCTATGCAAGAGGGACATCTTAATGGTGGGGTCAGAAGCTGAAGGTGCATTGCCTTATTCAGAACAGATTGCAGAAGGTTAGCAGCTAGGACAAACAAGAGTGGATACAAAGGGTCTCCCTGTCTAACCCCTCTTCTATAGTAGAATTTTTTCCAGGGACCCCATTCAGAAGAACTTCAGAAGTACCAGACTCAAAAATCATCTCTATCCATTTAATCCATTTCTCCCCAAAACCTCTTGCCTTAGAATCTTTAATATGGTGGAATGTTCAATTGTATCAAATGCCTTTTCAAAATCTAGTTTTAATATGATAATTTCTTCCTTGGATTTGTGACATTGAAATAGGTATTCAAATGCCTAACCCAGACAATCCTGAATAGATCTTTTTTTGAGAAAACCATATTGGTTCTTATGGACAAGCTTTAAAATAATTTTCTGCAGTCTGTTGGCCAGAAGTTTTGTAATAATCTTGAGAACACTTTTGAGAAGGGAAATTGGTCTAAAATTTGTAGGTGTGGAATGATTTTCAACTTTTGGGATGAGGGTTATAAAAGAGAAGTTAATACTCTCAAGAGAAATGTGGCCATCATAGAAATCAGAGATAAGTTTCTTAATATCACTTCCAATTATAGGCCAACAACTTTTGATGAATTCATTGTTAAAACCATCTGGACCAGGTGATTTGTCATTGGGTAGTTCTCTAATCACATCCTCAATTTACTTATCTAAGAAAGGCATCTCAAGAGAGTTTCTTATCTCCTCAGGCATGCCATTACCATAGTAATCCTCCAGGTTGAAATGCATCTCAGTATTCTCAGATGTACCAATTATTACTTTGAAATCTTCCCAAAGAAGATCAACTTTATCAGAATGCTCAGAAACTTCATGATTACTTTCATTTTTTAGCATTGAGATATAGTTATGCCTATAACTGATCCTTTGAATGTAAGAATTTTGTATTTTCATCTCCCAACTTCACCCATTTGATCTTTCCTCTCTATTTCAAATAGGCATTTTGGTTCTGAAGTAAAGTACTATAACTGTATTGATAGGAAATGTCAATACACGTGTGATATGTAAACAACCAGGAGTTCCCGGTGAATCTCTAGGCATTGGTTCATTGGTCAACAGATGATCAAGGTTTCCTGATCATGTGGCATTTATGCTAGTTGACAATGGAGTCACCTCATTGGGAGAATGATATGATGAACATACCCAATCTAAGAATCGTAACACGATCATGTCACAAAGTTCAACTTGCGATAATTAGGAAATGTGGTGACTTGTTCCTTGGACCGTGAGACCATATTTAATCACTGTCACCCGAGAGTGACTTATTCGCATCAAACGTCACTCAGTGAAATGGTGATCATAAAGGTGTGTTTGGGTACATCAAAGGGGCATGTAGAGGCATATGTCTCAAGAGCGGGATTTATCCATCCACATGACGGATAGATAATGTGGGCCCACTTAGAGAAGTTATATCCATAAGCTGTGTAGCGCGTGACTAGGTCACATGGATATCACTTGTCGGAATGAGTTAAGTAGAATTTGTCGGTAATTAGGTTCAACTCTACATGGTGATGTCATTGATCAGATCTCGGACAATGCAAGTACCACAAAGGCAAAAGGAATAGGACACTATATTCATGCTTCAACGACAAAGACTTCGTGGAATGCACAGGGGTCATTATGGGCATCCAGGTCCCGCTGATGATGATTGGTCCGAGAGGGGTCTCAACCATGTCTCGAGTTTTCCCGAACCATAGGATAACATGCTTAAGGGTTTGACGAAACTCATAGATCATTTTGGTATCATCCGAATCACCAAAGAAAAGAGAGGGAGAACCCGGAAGGGTTCTGGGAAGGTCCGGAGTGTGATGGAAGGAGTTCCATAGCCACGGGAATTAGATAATATGTGAATATATGTTAAATATCAATTTAATCATTTATTCATAAATATTTAATAAAAGAAAAGGAATTAAAATGGTCAAATTCCCTATTGGGGCAATTCCCTCAGGGGAAGGGCCCATGAGGGGAAAGACCAAAAGGGAGGAGAGGGAGGAGGTGGCCGGCTGGGCCCTAGGGCACTCGCGCAGGGACCACAAGGGCCTTGGCCAGCGGCCAATCCCCCTCTCTCTCCTCTCCTTTGTTTAGTCCCACGTGTCTAGGCCAAGGAACTTTGGGGTCCCCTTCCCCCTATATAATAAGAGGCATATGGAGGCAATTAAATCATTAGAAATTAAATAAAGGTTTCCTCGCTTTGAGGAAAGCATATAGCCGCCTCTCTCTCTCCCCTCTCTCTCTCTCTTCCGTCATCGTGGTCCCAAGTTTGGACTACGCGAACGGGGAGTTCTTCACCACGGAGCATTGTCGCACTGCGGGGTTCGAATCCAGAAGGTCTACTTCTGCAACCTCTACTAGATCAGAGGAGCGGGAGTCGTTGTCAAGCACCGGATGTGTGTGACTCCCTCGGAGGCTCTACACTTGTTCTGCTAGGAGTTGTCGGAGCCGTCGGAGTTCAACGCGACCCTAAGGTCGGCGTCGGTACGACTACATCACCAACACTCTCCTGAGTGACAAAGCTTTTCGTGAAGGTAAGTTTTTGAAAATACCCTCATGTTACTGCATTACTAATAGATAGATCTGGCATTAGGGTTCATGGCGTAGGAAATATTATTGTTTTCAGGCGTGTAACCCCTAAACGAGGTTGATTGGATCAACTGTACTCGGGGAAATGGATGATCTGGTTTCCATGGTCATACTTCTAAGGTCGTGGAACGACATACCCCTACCGGTTGGCTTCCGCCATCGGGGTAGACTGTGACACGTAAATCCAGATGTGGTGATCGAAGATCAAAGGAGTTTGATCGAATTGGAGTACGGATCGGATTTGGGTAAAACTGTTTTATCCGATGAAGAAATCCACGTTTGGAATGAAGGTGAGATTTGTGTTTTCCGAAAATCCACGACCGCCAGATTCTCCCTATCGTAGCGCCTTAGATTTTGTTGCGAGTTTCACAACATCAGTTGATATCATATCTATCCATAACTTTTTTGTACAAGAAGTTGTGAATGGTAAGGCTTATGTGCATGTGATGTGTGTAATCCATATGTAATCTACGGATCACGGTTTTGGTCAGCCGACTGGATCCTAGGCGTTGTCATTTTATTGTATTATGACCTGCGTGTCGGATTCTCTAAGTAATTTACTTTACTAGCTATTGTAGTTGTTTGGAGAACCCGGATAACATGCAAGTCAATGTACAAGTCGGCTACATGGAGTAAGGAGGCACGTGACAAGAGTTGGCACAAGTCGAATTACAAGCTTTGTGGAGATGGAGATCTCCATGAAGAGAGAACCATACCATTTCACATTATAATTACTTTATTTGTGTTATTATTATGTCTCTATTTTACCTCTATTAGATAGTTGGTGGAAAGTAATCCCTCAAAGAAGGTCTAGTCAGTTTCCCTGCCAGGGCTCATAAAATTGAGGTGCTATCAATTCTTTCCAACTAGGTGGGTTCGAGTCAGACTTTTACAGTGGAAGCACTCGGTAATCTAGACGGGTATATCACAACGGTTGTGGGACTCGGGAAAAAGTCAGACAGGAGAAGGGGCATGTAATGCCACCCAACCAAAAGGAGTTTTATGAGATGCGATTGACAAGGATTTGTCTACCTAGATCACTTAACGGCTAGCAGTGATAATAAACATCACTAGTTGGCTTGCTTATTTAGGATCGTAAATCACTAAGTAACCATTGGAGGGGTGTTGGTTCTAGCGGGAGCATAAGTATTAAAGTGTTTAATATGCTTGCTCTTTTATGGGTACATGTCTTAAGTGTTTTTGCATACTTTCTGTTGTAGATCAATGGCACCTAGTAGCAGTCTCCCTTAGATATCCAGTTTTGTGTTGAGAACTATTCTAGAGAAAGATAAGCTTAATGGAACAAATTTCACCAACCGGTATCGTAATATGAGAATTATTCTCAAATAAGAAAAGAGGGATCATGTCCCAGACAACCCACTTCTAGATGAGCCGAATGAGAATGCGACTATCGCTGCCACCAATGCCTACCGTAGGACTTGTGATGAGTCCACAAAAATTAGTTGTCCTATGCTTGCTCACATGGAACCAAACTTGCAACATTATTTCGATAATGTTGAGGCCTATGATATGATCGAAAGTCTCAAAAGAATGTTCCAGGCTCAAGCACAGATCGAGAGGTATCACGTCTCTCAGGCTTTGTTGGGCTACAAGCTAAAAGACGGTGATCCGATGAGTCCGCATGTGATTAAAATAGTTGGTTACGTGCAGTCTCTAGAAAGGCTAGGCTACCCTATTAGTGAAGAGTTCACTACGGACATAATTCTGAACTCTCTTCCTAGTGCATATGGTCATTTCATATCGAACTACCACATGCATGGTATGGATAAGAAGCTCATTAAATTACATGGGATGCTCAAGCAGAGGTGGATCTCAAGAAAGGCGCCAGTCAAGTGTTGATGGTGCAGAATAAGGCTAAGTTCAATAAGAGTTCTTAGACTACGAAGAAGAATGCAAAGTTGGGAGACAAGGCTTAAGACCTGGTCCAAAGTGCTTCCTCAGGGACTAAGCCATCTCCTTCAGCCAGATCCACCTACTTATATTGCAAGGCGTATGACCACTGGAAGAGGAATTGTAACAAGTATTTGGCTGACAAAGCCAAGAGTGGAGGTGTGACTTTTAGCTTAGGTACCCTTGTTTGCAATGTTATAGACATTTAACTTTGACGATGCACCTAATAGTTCTTGGGTATATGATACTGGATCAATTATTCACATCTACAACTCGTTTCTAGGACTGGTAAGAACTAGGAGTGTGGCGAGAGGCGAGCTTGACATTTGAGTCGGCAACAAGGCGAGAGTCGTTGCGTTGGAAGTTGGCATGATGAAACTTCATTTACCTTCTGGATTCTTAATGGAGCTAAATAATTGTTATTATGTTGCAATGCTTAGTCAAAACATTATTTCTGCCTCATGACGAGACAAGGCTATCGGTCGAATAATAATAATAATAGTTGTTATTTGTATTTGAAAGATATGTTTCATGGTTTTGCACCCGTCCAGGACAGATTATTTATTTTGAATCTTGATGGTGAATTAGTCTATAACATAAATGTGAAAAGGTCGGAACCAAATGATCTAAATATGACTTACTTTTGGCGCTGCCGGCTTGGTTATATAATCCAGAAACGCATGAAGAAGCTCCATGATTATGGACTCCTAACTTTGTTCGAATTGGAGCCATTCGAGACATACGAATCTTGCCTACTCGGCAAAATGACCAAGACACCTTTTGCAAAGAGTTGTGAAAGGGTGTCCGAATTATTGGGACTAGTACATAGTGATGTATGTGGCCCGATGAGCACAACAACTAGAGGTGGTTATGAGTATTTCATTACCTTCACTATTGATTTGAGTAGGTATGGATATATCTACTTGATGAAACATAAGTCGCAAGCCTTTGAAAAGTTCAAGGAATTATAGAATGAGTTACAAAATCAACTCGGCAAGAAAATAAAATTTCTTCGGTCGGACCAAGGAGGTGAGTACATGAGCCATGAGTTTGATGACTATCTAAAGAGTTGTGGAATAGTTCCCCATCTCACTCCTCTGGGAAAGCCATAGAGAAACGATGTGTCAGAAAGGAGGAATCAGACCTTGTTGGACATGGTACGATCAATGATGAGTCGGACAGATCTGCCTTTATCATTTTGGGGTTATTGTCTAGAAACTGCAGCATTCACACTAAATAGAATACCATCAAAGTCAGTAGAGAAGACACCGCTTGAGATGTGGACTGGCAAGAAGCCAAGTCTGTCTTTTCTTAAGATTTTGGGTAGTGAAGCAGTTAAGCGACTTCAGTCGGACAAACTTACAGCCAAGTCAGATAAGTGTATTTTCGTGGAGTATCCGAGGGAAACCTTGGGTTACTACTGCTACAACCGAGAAGAGGGCAAAGTGTTTGTTGCTCAGAATGGTGTCTTCCTTGAGAAAGAGTTTCTCGGTCGGGGAGTCAGTGGGAGTATGTGATGACCCACAAGTATAGGGGGTGTATCGTAGTATTTTCGAGGGAAGTGAAATCCAATTTATTGATTCGACACAAGAGGATCCAAAGAATATTTATAAGCCTTAACAACTGAGTTGTCAATTCAGCTGCACCTGGAAACAATCTTGCTCACAACAGTTTATCAGTAGCAACAGTTTTGTAGTAGGAATAGTAAAGTAACAGTAGTAGTAAAGCAAAGACAGTAGTAACAAAAGCAGTAAACAGTGGGATTCGAGTGCGGTAGGCATAGGGATGGATGGACGGGCGTTGCATGGACAAGACAATTCACATAGCAATCAGAACATAGGGCAATTACAGATAAATAAGATAAAGCATCAAGTACTAGACAATCCTAGGCATGTGTTCCATATATAGTCATACGTGCTCGCAATGAGAACTTGCACAACATCTTTTGTCCTCCCAGCCCGTTTGCAGCGGGGCCTCTAGGGAACTACTGGAAATTAAGGTGCTCCTTTTAATAGAGCACCGGAGCAAAGCATAACACTCCGTGAACACATGTGATCCTCACATCAAAGCCATTCCCTTCCGGTTATCCCGATTTCTGTCACTTCGGGGCCATAGGTTCCGGACAACAGTGTGGGTATACAACTTGTAGATAAGACCAGAAACAATACTATCATAATGAATCAATAACATGTTCAGATCTGAAATCATGGCACTCGGGCCCTAGTGACAAGCATTAAGCACAACAAGTCGCAACAAAGTCATAAAGCACTAATAAAAGATACTAGGCACCATGCCCTAACAATCTGATGCCATTACATGAAATGATCTCATCCAATCCCTACCATCCCCATAGCCTACAACGGGGGATTACTCACTCATAGATGGGGGAAACATGGATGGTCGATGGAGAAGCGATGGTGATGATGATGGCGATGATCTCCTCCAATTCCCGTGACCGAGAGTGTGGAATAACGGAGTTTCTGGTGCTGTTTCGTGGAATCTGGTGGTGGCGGAGCGGAACTCCTTCTAGAAAAACGTCGAACCCCCCGAAGTTTTTAGGTCAGAAGGCTCCTTATAGGCGAAGAGAGAGGCCGAGGGGGTGCCTGGGGGGCCCACACCACCCCCTGGCGTGGCCTGGCCTAGCCCGCGCCAGCAGGTGGTGTGGCCACCCCCTGGCTCTTCTCCGTCTCGTATTCTGGCTCCTGAAGTCTTCGGGTGAAATAGGATTTTTGGCATATTTTTTGGGATTTTTCCTGATAGTTGATTTTCTGCACAAAAAGTAGACACCAAGGCAATTCTGCTGAAAACAGCGTCAGTCCGCATTAGTTGTATCCAAATCACACAAGTTTAGAGGAGAAACAATAGCAAAAGTGTTCAAGAAAGTAGATACGTTTTGGACGTATCAACTCCCCCAAGCTTAGCTTATTGCTTGTCCTCAAGCAATTCAGTTGAAAACTGAGTGCGATAAAAGAACTTTTACAAACACATTTGCTTCATATGATGTAAATATTCTCAGCAATGTGATCAACTACTTGGACAATTCATAATAAAGAGTATGCAACTAAGTCTACTTAATAGTCTTTGCAAGCTATGAAGAGATTCCAACTCAAGAATAATAAGTAGCATGAGGCACAAACATAAGCAACATTACAATGCTCATAGAAAGGTATGATAGAGTGGTATCTCTCTTGCCTTTGATTATGAATGCCAAGGCACCTCTGAAGTTCAAGTGGTGACTAGAAGTAAAGATATCAAGAATACAAGCATCAAAGTCATAACACAAATAATCAAGTAATGGAACAAACATAAAGAATGACAACTATGCTCTCAAGAAGGTGCTCAAAGAATATGTGGAGACTCAACAAGTAGAAGAAAAGGTTTTGAATAATTTGAAAGGCTTCCAAATGCTGAAAGTATGGTACTCGTTAGCTTTGAGCTCTCATTGCCTCTATCATAAGCATCTTAATGTGGTTAAGGTGAAAGTGACACAACTAAGAGGATATGCTTGACAAGTTATAAATCGAAGTCTCATGCCCCTTACTTACGAAGTCCGATCCTCATGCTACTCAACTTCAGTCACAAGTAAGCTCTTGTCATTGTAAGTATATACGTATCATAGAGAACCGCCAACGGGGTACCCCTTGCACATGACACGGGAGCTATCCCATAATCAAAATACAAGGCAAGCAGACAATGAGCATCTCGGCGATCTTTTTATTTACTATGTGCATAGATTTTTATTGAGGATGCTTCATAGAATGCTCATTATGGTTATGCTGCAAGTTTCCACCATGATTAGGCAAGGCTTAGGCTAGCGGCCCAGGCGTTTCTCTAACATACATACAAACTCCATGATCTTACAAGTTCCACTTTTATTTCACACCGCCGGGATCCATAAGCAAAAGAACATGATATCAACTAGGTACAAAATACCTATGAAGCATTGAAAGCGGTCCCCATGATACATGGTTCTGCTAACTTCAACTCATAAAGTGCAAGCATATGCACAACAAAGAAGGACGCAATGGTTCAGGTTTATTAAGTGCAAGAAAATAAAGTGTGCCATCAAGTTCGTGAGAGCTTTACTAAGTAACTTTCTCATAACAAGCAAACATTTTATTCGGAAGAAAACAAGGCATATTGAATATGCACGGAGGTAGCAAATGATGCTAATGGGTAGGTATGGTGGACACCTTGGAAATATTTGGTTTAGGGAGTTGGAAACTTGAGTAAAATATACTCAGAAAAAGTGAAGGCTAGCAATAGTAAGGGAGCGACAAACGAGAGAGCAATAGCTGTCATTATCATGCTTGCAACAAAACAAGACTACTCATGGCATGAAAGTGATTCAAGATCCTCAAGGCAAAATAATTCATCAAGGTTTAACTGATTATCACAGTCATGTGCATGCGTGAGCATGTGCCAAGTCAATTCAAATGAAACATTCGGAGGAGGATACCACGGTGTCATACCAATTTATGAATAGAGCAATGCAAGCAAACATTCGTAAGACATGCTACAAACTATTAGCGAGCTGGAGCTAGTCATAAGAAAGCAAGAACTATTAAGCATCCAAAGAAAACATACACTCTACATGAACGGACTAAGCATGCCCACAATGATGAGTATATGTACAACAATGAAAACAAATAGAGTTTGTTACCAGCCTCTTACCACGCCTTAAGTTGTCATTGATCCTCATTATTGCTCTTCACTTGTGTGGCTTGAATAATAATATGAAACCAATATCCACTGAGGACTGCTGAACCTTGTAGCAAACTCGCAAAAACCAAAGAAGAATGACAAATATTTTTGGTGTTTCCGATTTTTAAACAAGAACCAAAAGGGAAAAGCAAACAAAGCAAAATCTTTTTGGGTTTTTCGAATAGTTCAAACAAAGCAAAAAAGGGAAAAGCAAACCAAGGCAAAAAAGAAGAAGCAAACCAAAGAGAAACAACAGAAATATTTTTGGTTTTTTTTGTGTTTTTAAAAAGCAAAAGCAAAGAAGAATGAAAACTAAAAAGAGAACGAAAACATGAATATACAAAGTACCGATGCAACATGATATGGAGATGAGTGCGGTGTCGGCGTACCTCCCCCCCAGCTTAGGCTCTTGGCCTAAGTGGGTATCAATCCATGTACGAATAGGGGTTCCAAGCGGGCGGATCTTGGTAAGAATGGTCGTAGCTGGGCCCATGAGAAGAAGAGGAAGCTCCCCAATCATAAGCAGGCTGCTGATATGAAGACTCTCCCTCATTCGAGGGCTGGACCAAATCATCCGTGACCTCCCTTCTAGTGTCCTGCTCCTGTTGGGAGAGCTCTCCCAAGTACGTGTCAAGCTCCTCCTCAGTGAGGGACCATCCTTCCCTGTTATCAAGGTTAAACAAAACAGGTGCAGGCAAAAGAACAACACGCTCGGACTTGCTCTTTCTCCAACCAGCTTTGAGAAAGGTTATTTCATAAGACAACTCACTCAAACTAGCCCACGAGGAAATAAATTTATGTTGTATCATGGAATTAAAATCAAGCCTCTCTATGGGAAACTGTAGGTCTGGATGATGAGGCACTAAACCATGCAATGCTAGTAAACGAGAAGCAATGAGGCCTCCACAAATTTCACCTTTCTCACGGTTAGTAGCAAGATGGAAAGCTATCGAAGCACCCAAGTTGTAAGACCTATCTCGTCTAAGAGCAGCAGAGATAAATGCTAGATCAAACGAAGGTAACTTATTGGAAGTTTTCCTCGCAAGAACACACTTGGCAATAAAGTAGGCAAAGTAGCGAATGGAGGGAAGATGAATGTTACGGATTTTTCCACTCTCCTCCGAGAAGCTACTCCCTTGGCAAATTTCTGCATATAAATCCATGAGTGGTTCAGGTCTCTCTTTAATCTTCCTACATGATCCCCATTGAAGTACCTTAATAGCTGCACAAAAATCATCAAGAGAAAGGTTGACAGCAATATTGTAAATTTTGTAATGGACCATGGGGTTAGGCAAAGAGTGACTAAATTGGAAATCCTGCACCACAGACATGGTTAGCTTCACAAATTGACAAGGTTCATCTTCCAAAAAGTGCTCTAACCCTGCATTAGAAACCAAAGTGTGGAAATCTTGTAGAATTCCTGCAACTCTCATGAACTCAGAGCATGGATAAATGGAGGGAAAAACTTCCTCCTCCCGGTGGACCTTCATGACCTCAAGTACCCAAAGCTCATGTTGGTTTAGGTGATGTTCACTCATCTTCTATTCTGAAATTTAAATACCTATTAAACAAGTGATTGCAAAGTAAATATAATGAAGGATTCTACTCATAGGGACTTGCAAGAGGCCTAAACATGCATCAAAACTATATCTCTAAGCATCAAACAAACTTACAAGCCCTCATAACTAGTCACCTACAATAGCAAAATACTCAACATATAATCCACTAAACACAAATCTACTTGGACAAGGGGAGGAGTCACATACCTGGGAACAAATGCTCCAAATTTCAGCAAGAAAGATGGGCTGAGCAAGGAGATCGAAAAAAATTGAGAGCAAGCACAACAAGAACACGTTTTTGAGCTATGAACTGGAGCTTACTCGGGAGAGAGAAAAAAGTGGCAGGTGAGAGAGGTAGTGGGGGGCCAAGGGTGGCCCACACCAGGGCATGGCACCACCCAAGGCTGGCCGCGCCACCATGTGGTGTGCCTGCCTAGTGGGCCCCCTGGTACCTCCTAGGTACTCCTCTGCCCCTTTTTTCACGTAAAAATTAAATATGAATTTTCTGGAATTTTTCGAAACACTTTATTTTTGGGCATTTTTCAGAAATAGAAGAATGATTTTTCTGACAGACATATTTTTTTTTGGAAACATGATGCAAGGATAAAACAAGGCTAGAACTACAGAAGTTCTAACATGCAAGCAACTAACAACAAAAACAAAACTAAATGAAAGCAAAAACTAAAATGCAAAGGATAGAAATAAACGGAGATAATCATAATGAAAACATTGTTTTGTTCAATGGAATCTTTTGTTAACAAGGTTGATCAAGTCTTGCTACCAAAACAATTGCATATGAGAGAAAACTTTGTACTCCACTAATGATTATGTTACCTCAACCTTGATAGCAACGGTCCTAATCATAATAGTTTCAAATTTTTCTCTTGGTACGGGACAATATATTTCTCCAACTTGAATGCCTTCAACATGTTCAATTGAATTCAAACCATAAGTCCTTTCAATATTCTTGGGGAAATAGACAGTATGTTCCTTGTCATTAACATTGAAGGTCACCTTTCCTTGATTACAATTAATAACAGCTCCTGCAGTATTAAGAAAAGGTCTCCCAAGAATAATAGACATATTATCGTCTTCAGGCATTTCAAGCACAACAAAATCAGTCAATATCAAGCAATTGTGAGCCACCTGAATAGGTACATCCTCACATATACCCACAGGAATAGTGGTAGATTTATCAGCCATTTGCAAAGATATATCAGTTGCTATTAATTTTTCAAGTTGAAGCCTCTTATAGAGAGAGAAAGGCATAACACTAACTCCAGCTCCCAAATCACACAAAGCAGTTCTAACATAACTGTTCTTAATATAGCAAGGGATAGTTGGAATCCTTGGGTCTCCAAGTTTCTTAGGAACCTTACCATTGAAGGAATAATTAGCAAGCAAAGTAGAAATTTCTTCATTAGGGATCTTCCTTTTATTCGAGACAATGTCCTTCATATACTTTGAGTAAGGAGGCAATTTAATAGCATCAGTCAAAGGAATTTGCAAGAATAAAGGCTTCATCCACTCACAAAACTTATTGTAGTGTTCATCTTCCTTTGACTTGTGTTTCTTATCAGGGAAAGGCATAGGTTTTTGGACCCAAGGTTCTCTTTCACTACCATGTTTCTTAGCAATAAAATCTTCTTTGGTGTATTTAGTATTCTTAGTGTGGTTTTCAGGTTCTTCTTCAATTTTTTCTTCATTAGGAACAACATTTTCTTCATTACCACTTTCAGTTTCAGCATCAGAGATAGATATACTATTAGGATCTATAGCAGGTTCAGAGGGTTCTACAACAGTTTTATGTTTCTTTTTCCTTTTCTTACGAGTAGAACCACTATTTTCAGCTTGTTGAGAATACTGCTCGATTCTTTTGGGATGCCCCTCAGGATATAGAGGATCTTGGGTAGCAGCTCCACTTCTAGTTCTAATTTCATAAGCATGTTTTTCTTTAGCAGCATTAACTAGCAAGTCGTTTTGCACTTTAACGAGTTGATCTATTTGAGTTTGAACCATTTGAAAGTGTTTAACAATCATTTTAACATCATTAGAGGTTCTTTCCACAATATCTTTCAACTCAACAATAGCTCTAGTGTTTTCCATTAGATGATTTTGCACCCTTTTATTAAAGTTATCTTGCTTAACAATAAAGATATCGAATTCTTTTAAGCATTGATCAGGAGGATTAGAGTAGGGGATATCACCTTCATAAAAGTGTTGGAGAGAGTGTACCTCAATAGTGGATGAGTAGGGAATAGGCTTACATAATTCTTCTATAGGAGGTAAATTCTTGACATCTGCAGCTTTAATTCCCTTCTCCTTAAGACATTTCTTAGCTTCCTTCATCACTTCATCATTTAATTCAATAACTCCCCTCTTCTTTGATGTTGGAATAGGCACAGGAATAGATGGTTTAGGTCCAATCTTCATAATTCTTGCTTATTTTAGCCATTAATTCCTCAGCTTCCTTAGGAGTCCTATTCCTGAAAACACAATCAGCACAACTATCTAGGTATGTCCTAGATTCTTCGGTTAGTCCATTATAAAATATATCAAGAAGCTCATTCTTAGGTAATGGACTTCCAGCCTATGCATGAATCAAAGCACAAAACCTTACCCAAGATTCGGGCAATACCTCCTTTTCTCCCTGTTTAAAATCAAAAAGTTCCTGCAAAATAGCATGTCTAGCACTGGGAGGAAAATATTTCTGTAGGAAAGTACTAATCAAGCACTCAGGGATATCAATAGATCCAGGTGGTAAATTACTAAACCAAGTTTTAGCTTCTCCTTTCAGTGAAAAGGGAAAAATCTTAGCAACAAAGTAAGTACGCATCTTAATATCATCAGAAAACAAGCCACTCATGGTAGAAAGTTCATTCATATGTGCTACCGCACTTTCATTCTTAGTCCCACAAAAAGGTTCTTTCTCGACAATAGCTATGTAAGATAGATCGAGAGAGAAATCATAATATTCATCTATAATGTTTATGGGAGAAGCAGCAAACTTAGCATTAGGAGACAATTTGGGTCTAATAGTACGCCTCTCAAGGAGACTCTTAGCAACGCTCCTATCATGGGTGTTTTTACATTCTTTAATAAACTCATCGGTCATCTCAACATAACCATCTTCAATATCATAGCTCTCACTAGACTCAGGTGAGCTAACAGGTGTGGTAGTGTCTTCATTAGGAGTTTTGGTATTTCTAGCTATAGTTCTAGCAATCGTAGCATCTAGGAAAGGACCTAATGAACCACTCTTATCAAGCATAGTAGAAGCATCATCATAAGCATCAGAAGTTTTAGATTCAGCAGTAGTAGCAGTGTGTGTAGCATGTGTATGTGGTGGTGTAAGGAACTTACTCAGAACAGACGGTGAATCAAGAGCAACAGAGGTGTTCAGAACCATACCTCTTCTTGTAGTGGATGGTAAAATAGGAACTTTGCCATCACGAGACTTACCCATGATGGATGGATAGCAGCGAACAATAGAGAATCTAAGTGGACTTGATAAATAAAGCTATGCTCCCCGGCAACGGCGCCAGAAAATAGTCTTGATGACCCACAAGTATAGGGGGTGTATCGCATTATTTTCGAGGGAAGTGAAACCCAATTTATTGATTTGACACAAGGGGAGCCAAAGAATATTTATAAGCCTTAACAACTGAGTTGTCAATTCAGCTGCACCTGGAAACAATCTTGCTCACAGTTTATCGATGTAACAGTTTTGTAGTAGGAATAGTAAAATATGCAGTAGTAAAGCAAAAGAGTAGTAACAAAAGCGATGCAATTGGGATTAGTGCGGTAGGCATAGGGATGGATGGACGGGCGTTGCATGGACAAGACAATTCACATAGCAATCAGAACATAGGGCAATTGCAAATAAATAAGATAAAGCATCCAAGTACTAGACAATCCTAGGCATGTGTTCCATATATAGTCATACGTGCTCGCAATGAGAACTTGCACACCATCTTTTGTCCTGCCAGCCCGTTTGCAGCGGGGCCTCTAGGGAACTACTGGCAATTAAGGTGCTCCTTTTAATAGAGCACCGGAGCAAAGCATTAACACTCTGTGAACACATGTGATCCTCACATCAAAGCCATTCCCTTCCGGTTATCCTGATTTCTGTCACTTCAGGGCAATAGGTTCCGGACAACAACGTGTGTATACAACTTGTAGATAAGACCAGAAACAATACTATCATAATGAATCAATAACATGTTCAGATCTGAAATCATGGCACTCGGGCCCTAGTGACAAGCATTAAGCACAACAAGTCGCAACAAATTCGTAAAGCACTAATAAAATATAGTAGGCACCATGCCCTAACAATCTGATGCCATTACATGAACGATCTCATCCAATCCCTACCATCCCCATAGCCTACAGCGGGGGATTACTCACTCATAGATGGGGGAAACATGGATGGTCGATGGAGAAGCGATGGTGATGATGATGGCGATGATCTCCTCAA
Source organism: Avena insularis (assembly GCA_023614405.1). NCBI lineage: Eukaryota > Viridiplantae > Streptophyta > Magnoliopsida > Poales > Poaceae > Avena > Avena insularis. The sequence continues at coordinate 128,496,950 of CM042688.1, forward strand.
TTCCCGTCCGTAGGTGCCGAAACGAGTTTAAAGTGCTTTGTGGAATCTGGTGGTGGCGGCGGAGCGGAACTCCTTCTAGAAAAACGTCGCCCCCCCCGAAGTTTTTAGGTCAGAAGGCTCCTTATAGGCAAAGAGAGAGGCCGAGGGGGTGCCTGGGGGGCCCACACCACCCCTAGCGCGGTTTGGCCTGGCCTGCGCCAGCAGGTGGTGTGGCCAACCCCTGGCTCTTCTCCGTCTCGTATTCTGGCTCCTGGAGTCTTCGGGTGAAATAGGATTTTGGCATATTTTCCGGGATTTTTCCTGATAGTTGATTTTCTACACAAAAAGTAGACACCAAGGCAATTCTACTGAAAACAGTGTCAGTCCGCATTAGTTGTATCCAAATCACACAAGTTTAGAGGAGAAATAATAGCAAAAGTGTTCGGGAAAGTAGATACGTTTTGGACGTATCCGTATGGTGCATCTCGAAGAAATTCAAGAGGAACCGGCCAGTAGAAAGTTGGCAAAAGCCTTAGAGGTTGAGACGGTCGTGGTAGCTAAGCCGGCAACTGCACCTGCACCTGCACCATAGAGATCAGCTAGATTGTGAAGTGTTCGTGATGTGTTACTATTTGATAGTGATGAGCCGATAACTTATTTGGAAGCGATGATGGGATCCGATTACAAGTCGTGGCTTGGATCCATGAGATCCGAGTTAAAGTCCATTGATGAAAATCAAGTTTGGAACTTGGTTGATATGCCAGACAGTGCAAGACCCATCGAGTGCAAATGGGTCTTTAAGAAGAAAACTGATATGGATGGAAATGTTTCTGTCTATAAAGCACGGCTTGTCGCTGGGGGATTCTGACAGGTTCAAGGATTTGATTATGATGAGACTTTCTCACCCGTAGCATTGCTTAAGTCAGTTTAGATCATGTTAGCTATAACAGCCTATTTCGACTATGAGATATGGCAGATGGATGTCGTGACGACTTTCCTTCATGGAAATTTAACTGACGACGTGTATATGATACAACCCAAGGGTTTTGTCAATCTAGCTAAAGCTGACAAGGTATGTAAACTTCAGAAATCCATTTATGCATTGAAGTAAGCATCTTGGAGTTGGAATATTCGCTTTGATGAGGTAGTCAAATCGTTTGTCTTCATCAAGAGTGATTATGATTCTTGTTTATACAAAAAAATTAGTAGGAGCAAAGTAAACTTTCTTATATTATATGTGGATGACATATTACTGATTGGAAATGATGTCTAGATGTTGCAAGAAACCAAGGAATCATTGGAAAGGAGTTTTTTGATGAAATACTTGGGTGAAGTAACTTACATTCTAGGAATTTGGATCTATAGAGATATATCAAAGTGGATCATTGGATTGATTCAGAGTACATATTTGGACAAAGTGTTGAAGAAGTTCAACGTGGAATCATCTAAGAAGGGGTTCTTACCGATGTCCCATGGTGTAAAACTTAGCATGACTTAGTGTCCTATGAAGACTAATGAGCGAAGTCGGATGAGTGCGATTCCATATGCTTTAGTAGTCGGATCCATCATGTACGTTACGATTTGTACAAGGTCGGATGTTTCCTATGCTTTAAGTGTTGTGACCAGATACCAAGATGACCCTAGAGAAATCCACTTGGCAGCGACTAAAAATATCCTTAAGTACCTGAGAAGGACTAAGGATATGTTCCTAGTTTATGTAGGTGAGGATGAACTCAGTGTAAAGGGTTACCCATATGCGAGTTATCTTACTGAATCGGATGATCCTCATTCGTAATGCGGATATGTGTTTGTGATAAACGGAGGGGCTATGAGCTGGAAGAGTTCCAAGCAAGAAACCGTGCCTGTCTCGACGATAGAAGCTGAGTATATTGCCGCCTCGACAAAGGAATCCGTTTGGATGAGGAACTTCCTCATGGATCTTGGTGTGGTTCAAGTCTCGTTCAAACCGTTAGACGTGTATTGTGACAACAATGGTGCTATTGTACAAGCCAAGGAACCTAGACAATACCAGATGAACAAACATATACTCATGGGTTACCACCTGATTCGGCAATTTGTCAACCATGGTGATATCAAGTCATCCAAGATACACACGGATGCAAACAGTGTGGATTCGTTGACAAAGCTGCTACCACATCCGAAGCATGAGGCGCACCTGAGAGCTATGGGCATTAGATGTCTAGACATGTGATGTCGGATGATTGAGTCTAGTGCAAGTGGGAGACTGTTGGGAATATGCCCAAGAGGCAATCATATAGATGTTATTCCTGATGTACTCATAACGTTATTATATTGTCCTTGTATGAACTACCGATATGTATCATTGAATACATGATTCGATCGTGGAACTATATATTCATGTTGTTTGTACTAGATGTCCTTGGTCGTTAAGGTTGTTCTGGACACAAAACTTAGACTAATGTGAAAGTCTGCTGATGACTTGGTTCCACTTGTCATGGACATGGTGATGCTATTCTGACTTATGGATTCGGCTAAATAGTTTAGCGAGTCAGACTGACCCATATTTGTATGTCTCAATTAATGTAATCCCTAGACTTGAGGTTGTTGCACAATCCAAGTTATGGATCACCGACTTAGGTTCTGTCAAACGATGTCCCGTCAAAGGTCAGTTATAAAGGCAGAGTTCAGGTCGGTTGACAATCAAGCTACGTGCTATCAATTACCAAGAAGGGATTTCCCCCTCCAAGTGGATAGATATTCTCTGGGCCCTCTCGGATGATATGATTCAGAAAGCATGGCCATGCACAACTTGGTTAAATGTTAACCAAGGCAATCGACTAAGAATTAGTCGGATGAATCACTTATCTCAGATCGAGAAGAGAGTCAGACTATTTAAGGGATGGTGACTATTCGCTGAAGGGAATATGCCCGAGAGGCAATAATAAAGTTGTTATTATCTTATTCCAAGTATATGATAGATGTTTATTTTGCATGCTATAATTGTGTTAATTGGAAACATTAATACATTAGTGTTTAATAAACAAATATATAGAGTTCCTAGTTATGCCTCTCATATAAACTAGCTCGTTGATTAACAAGATGATAAGGTTTCCTGATCATGGACATTGGATGTTGTTAATAACAAGGTCACAACATTGGTGAAATGATGTGATGAACATTCATCCAAAGTATAGTAATATGACGAAAGTCATTATGTTTAAATTATTATAACATCATTCAAAGTAACTTTAGTCCTAAGACCATGAGATCATGTCAATCACTAACACCGGAATAGTAATAACATCAAATGTCACATCGTAACAGGGTGACAATAAAGGTGGGTTTAGATACTCCAAAAGTGTTATGTAGAGGATCATGGATCAAAAGTGTGATTTGTCCATCCTGATGACGGAGAGATATACTCTAGGCCCTCTCAGTGATATCACATTGACATAGCTTGCAAGCAAGTGATAAGATCACTAGAATGTTGTATCACGGGAACGAGAAAAGAATACTTGTCGGTAACGAGATCAAACTAGGTATGGGTATACCGATGATCGAATCTTGGGCATGTAATATATCGCAAGACAAAGGGATTTAGTTACGATGTTAAAGGTTCACACGATCACTAGAGTCATCGTTGAATGTGTGGGAGTCAGTACGGATCTCCAGGTCCTGCTGCTGATTATTCATCGGAGAGGGGTCTCGATCATGTCTACATTATTCACAAATCGTAGGGTGACACACTTAAGGGATACCAACACCATTTGGAGCAAATAAGCTACTAGAGAAAGAAAATAAAAGTGCTGGAATTATTTCGATGGATGCCGGAATTGTTTTGGGTCAAATTGCTGAAACGGGTTTCAGATGTAATATCAAAGTATTGCAAGGGGGTTTATGAAAATGTTTGTTAATTAAAGTAATTAACAAAATTCAGAATAAAATAAATAAAAGAGTTTTATTAAATGACAGATGCATTAAATTTGGTGGAAATTTAATGCATGTGAGTAGAATTTTGAGTGGAGGGTTTTTATGTGAGTGGAGCCTCCACCTACATGAATGAAGGGAGAGGTGGGGGCACCACCTTGGGAGGGGATGCCCCCTCCTCCTCCTCTCACTTCACACCTCCTTGTGAAGGATCTCTCCCCCTCTAGAATATTCCCCATGGCTTCGGATTAGCAAAGTACATGTTCCTAGTGGCTTTTTCTGGAAGGATTTGCTACTTCCACTACTTTGCTGGAGCGAGGAGTCGGAGGTGGTCGGGTACCGGACGTGTGTGCGATCATAGATGCAGTACTGCTTTGTAGTGTTGGACTTCATCATGATCTTGAGATCGGCAAGTGAATGACTACATCATCCACAAGATTAAATCTCGTAACGCTTTGTCGCTCTTCGAGGGTAAGTTCTCTATGGATGTATATCCGCCCGTTGATTGTATCTAGGTAGATAGATTTTGGTTCTTAGTTCTTCATATCATAGGAAAAAATTGTTTTCTATGCTACAAACCCAACAATGGTATTAGAGCCTGATCTATCCGTGGAAGCTTTGCACGGGTAGGACACATATGATTATGTGGGCGCTTATGATCATGTTATTGCATCTTCTATGTATTTTGGATATTGGTGGCATTGTGGGATGAAGCAGCCTGGACTAACTTTACATGTCCTCGCACATAAGACCTTCTCCATGCTTGACATGAACTAGTTTTGCATAAGTGGCTAGCGGGTGTACTTCTCTCCTACTATAGTCAATATCTGATTTACAACCAGTTGTTAATAATTTTATTATCATCGTTGTGGTTCCATGTTTGTAGGTAATAAAGTTTCTATTTCCGAAAGCCCTAATCCACGTAAAACCATGCAAAGGATAAGTTAGAAGCATCTAGTTTAGTTGTTGTTGGGCAAGTGTCATGGTATTGTAATGTTATAATTTGTAGTATGGTTTGATACTCTTGGAAATAGTAACATACCAAAGTGTAAGTTCCATAGACCTTGGCCTTACATATATAGGAATGATGAATATCATACCACGATGTACAAGATAGTGATCAAGTGCAAGAACCATATCATATCACTTTTTGCATAAGATGTTTGTTTGCATATTATATTGCTTGTATGGTGCTTTAGTAGCATTATAAGACGATCCTCATTTAAATATGAAGATAAAAATGTGTTATTCCTTTAGTATGCACCGTTAAGAAAGTTCATCGTTTTGAGACACCACGTGATGATCAGGTGTGATAGACTCTATGTTCGCATACAACGGGTGTAAGGCAGTTTGACACATGCGGGTAGGTTCTTACTTGGCGATCATAGCATGTACATACATGGCCATAAAACACGAACCAAAAGTTAAATCATGAGCCATATGGTTGATATGATGACCATCTAGATGCTCGCCTTTGAAGCTGCAACAATTCACCTAATTACCGGTCTTGGTGTAGTGGATCTGGCTCATGTAATCACCAAAAAGGCACTAGGGATGTTGTTTTTGAGTGGGAGTTCATTTGTAATTGTGGATTAGCTGAACTCAATCTATCATAAATTTAGTCTAAACAAACTTTGCAAATTCTGTTGTAGATGGCACCACCTGCTTTTAATTTCAATGTGTACATGGAGAAAGAGAAACTTGCAACGAATGGTAGCAACTTTACCAACTGGGCCCTGAACTTGAGGATTCTCCTCACTGCTACACAAAACAAATATGTGCTAGAAGCGCCGCTAGGACCCCTACCACCTAATGATTCTTCTAAAAATGTAAAGAATGTATACTTAAGTTATCAGGACTACCAAAACATGGTTCATTGCGGCATACAGTATGGGCTAGAGCCAGAACTCCGAAAGTGTTTTGAGAATGGCAATGCCTTTGATACCATGGGTGAATTGAAAATGATTTTTGATACCATGTGCTTGCTCAAAATGTAGAGCTCGCTAGGGAACCCCAAGAGGAAGGTATGATGAGCACATCAGTAAGTTTTCCCTCAGTTATGAAACCAAGGTCATCGAACCAGTAGGAGCAAGGAAACACCTCCAAGGTGTTGTTTCCAACTTGGAATCCTGCACAACACAACCATAGAACTTTGTCCACAACTTCAGTGAGGTTGTCAATCTCACCGGTTTTGCTGAAAACGAAGGATTAAACGTATTGTGTGGAAGATAGTAATTGCTTGTAGAAAGTAAACAGAAAACAGTAAATAGATTGTAGATTGATGGTAAAAGAATGGACCGGGGTCCATAGTTCACTAGTGGTGATTCTCCATAAGATAGATAACATCTTGGGTGAACAAATTACAGTGGGGCAATTGACAAACATCGAGAAAGCATACAACCATATACTAAACATCTTAACTCCTTTGAGATTTGATTGGGCATTACAATATTATACATAGACCGTAATCCAACTGCATCTATGACTAATAATCCACCTTCAGGTTATCATCCGAACCCCCTTCAGTATTAAGTTGCAAGCAACAGATAATTGCATTAAGCAAAGTGTGTAAAGTAAACAATATGATTGTTCTATGAACAAAGGATTGTTGTTTTCTCCCTAGTAGCAACATCACATCTAGTACCTTAGAGAGTTCTGTCACTTCCCCAGATTACTAGAGGCATGAACCCACTATCGAGCATAAATACTCTCTCTTGGAGTTGCTAGCATCTACTTGGCCAAGATAGCTACTAACAACGGAAAGCATGCAAGATCACAAATAACAAAGACAAGATAGAATCAATAATCAATCTGAAATAGCATCTCCATATCCATCGGATCCCTGCAAACACAGCATGTATGATTACAAATAGATGATCTTGATCATGAACAGAGCTCACAAGATCTAAACATGGTAGCACAAAGGAGAAGAACTAACCATCTAGCTACTACATGGACCCGTAGTCCAGGGATGAACTACTCACGCATCACACTAGATGCAGGCATGGTGATGAAGAAGGCCTCTAGGGTGATCTCTCCCCTCCGGCAGGGTGCCGGGAAGAGCTTCAGATCCCTCCCGATCTAGGGATGGAGATGACGGCGACTACAGACTCTTTCGTGGAATTTTGATCAGGTACTTAGGGTTTTCGTCCCGAGGGCAATATATAGGCGAAGGGGCAAGGTCGGTGGAGAGCCAGGGGCCCACACCCCTGGTGGCGTGGCTAGGGCTAGCCGCGCCACCACTAGGTGTGGTCGGCCTGGTTCCCCTCTTCGTCTCCCCTCCAGACTCTGTGTTCCTTCTGGTGAAATATTGACTTGAGCTTTTGTCCGGTCCAATTCCGAGAATATTTCCTTACTAGCTTTTCTGAAACCAAAAATAGCAGAAAACAGGCAACTGGCACTGTGGCATCTTGTTAATAGGTTAGTTCCAGAAAATGTGTAAAAATACTCCAAAGTGTGGAAAAAACATAAGAAAGTAGATATAAAACAAGCATGGAACATCAAAAATTATAGATACGTTTGCAACGTATCACCATGCTGCTATGGAAAGTTATGATGCTTCAGGAAAGATCTTTAGTTGCATGATGGAGGAGAACAACTCCATTAGTGAGTAGGTACTCAAAATGTCTGGGTACGCTGATAAGCTTGTAGCTTTGGGAATAATGATTCCCATTGACTTAGGCATACATTGTGTTCTCCAATCTCTGCCACCAAGCTATAAGAGATTCATGATGAACTATAACATGCAGGGCATGAAGAAGTCTCTCCCTGAGCATTTGTCAATGTTTAAGACTGCTGAAGTGCAGATTAGGAAAGAACATCAAGTGTTGATGATCAATAAGACAACCAGCTTTGAGAAGGAGAAGAAGGGTAAACATAAGGGTAACTTCAAGAAGGGTTGCAAATCTATTGTTGCACCTGAGAAGAAGACCCGGGCTAGCCCTAAGCCTGATACCGAGTGCTACTATTGTAAGGGGACTAGCCACTGCAAGTGCAACTGCCCCAAATATCTGGCAGACATGAAGGTCGGCAAGATGAACAAAGGTATACTTGATATACATGTTATTGATGTGTACTTGACTAGTACTCGCAGTAGCACCTGGGTGTTTGATACTGGATCGGTTGCTAATATATGTAACTCAAATTAGGGGCCACGGAACACGCGACCACTAACAAGGGATGAGGTCATGATGCATGTCGGCATTGGATCAAGAGTTGATGTGATCGCCGACGGAATGATGCCTCTCCATTTACCGTATAGATTAGTTTTAAACCTTAATAATTGTTATTTGGTACCTGCGTTGAGCATCAACATTGTATCCAGGCCGTGTTACTGCAAGATGGTTATTCATTTATGTCAGAAAACAATGCTTGTTTGATTTATATGAATGATATCTTTTATGGTCATGCACCTATGATGAATGGTTTATTTCTTTTAAATATTGATAGTAGTAATACACATATTCATAATGTAGATACCAAAAGGATTAAACTTAATGATGATATATCTGAATATATGTGGCACTGCCGTATAGGTCATATTGGCATAAAACGCATGAAGAATCTCCATTCTGATGAACTTTTAGAATCACCTGATTTTGAACCATTTGATATATGTGAGCCATGCCTTATGGGCAAGATGACTAGTACCCCATTTTCTGGTACAATGGAAGGGGCAACAGATTTATTGGAAATCATACGTACTGATGTATGTGGTCCAATGAGTGTGTCGACGTGAGGTGGATATCATTATATTGTTACTTTCACGGATGATTTGAGTAGATATTGGTATATATATTTGATGAAACACAAGTCTGAAACCTTTGAAAAGTTCAAGGAATTTCAGAGTGAATTGGAAAATCATCATAATAGAAAGATTAAATTTCTGCGATCTGGTCATGGAGGTGAGTATCTAAGTTACGAGTTTGGCACACACACATGAGAGATTTAAAATCATCACTTGATTCCTACTCCTTTGCCTAACAGTTTATTCTCTATCGAGGATGGATGTTTGCGTTATGACACACAGGTCGAAGCTAGTCTAGCCCAACAAGAAATACCTGTGGGAGGAGGAGAAGATGAAGAAGTAGAACAAGAAGGACCCGAACATGATGTGCAGCCACCAAACTACTACATCACCTATGGAGATATCTATGCACTCGAAGGAAATATTCACACCATGAACAACCTCTCCATCAACCTTCGAGATGCCGCTGCAAGCCTCGCCACCCAATTCCATGATTGGAGCAGCCAAGGGAACGTGAGAGATTATCCACCACCACAATGAACAACAAAGGGGCTTGCAAAAGCCTAAGCTTGGGGATGTGTTCCCCTAGCAAATTTATTTGTGTAATAACGAGGTTGTACTCCAACTCCTTATGAGGTTTGAAACACTCGTATTGGCCTGTTCCAACACTTTTCTTTTTTCCTTTGCTTTTTAAATTTGCTTTCGTTTTAGTTTATTTGTTTTCTTTTGTTTTTGTTTAGCCCTTGCTTGGTCGCAAGTTCTTTTCTATTATTTAATCCCTATCCTCAAAATACAAAAAGATTTTTCTGTTTATCCTTTTTTTCATAAACGTGGATTCGTACTTTGCCTATTTGCTTTGATATCATTTCAAGAGTAATCGTGTTTGAGTTTTGAAGGAACACATCCCTATAAGGAAGAGGATCAGGAAGTTACTTATGAGAGGTATGTCCTATGTCTCCCACTTATGAAGTTTGAATTGTTTATCTTAGTTGGTTGATTTGCTAAGATGCATGATAGTGTGAAGTAATTTAATATGGTTAGAGTAAGGCTTTTTATTAGTATGATGATTAGTTGTTGATGCTCTTGCTCTAGGTCTTTTAGTTAACCGAGTCTTGCCTTGGAAATAATAATGCCAAACAAGTACAACAAGAAGAAGTCTGAAATTTACGACTTGCTTGATGAATGATTGTCTTGAGAGTATACCCTTGATTATACTTAACCCCATATATATTTTGACAGTCTCGACAACACTCATGAAAGGAATTGTTTGATTGAAATAAAGTCTAGTGGTAATTGTGATGCATGCCAAAGCTAACCTTATGGATCAAACCGCGGTTCTAGCTCAAAAAAGAGAAAAGGATGCGAGACAACTATGTTCTATGTCTCTAACACACACCTTTGGGATGCCAACAACTCTGCTAGCTTTTGAACGATCTATGGTATAACCCCGGATTTCGGCTATGAGTTGATGACATGATTGGCATCCGTGTCAATGTATGGGCAAAAGTATTGGTACTCTCAAAGGTTGTGCAAATACTAGCAAAAAGAAACAAATAGCGATCCTTGAAAGATGAGATGAAAAAGAAAGAAAGAAAAAAATATATCTATGAGGATCCACATAACAAGTCCTTGGCATGGTCTCATTACTACTTTACGAATTTTCTTAAAAGACAATAATTGGATTAGAAGTGTTTTAGATTGACTTGATCTATTGATGTGGGTGTAAATAAGACACTTCATTGTTATACTACTTGGGACATGAAACTCTCTTACTCAATTATGCTATTTAAACATCTTAGTGTTCCTTGGCAAGCTGAGAGTTAATTAGAGGAATTGGATTGATTGCTACACTTATAGTTATTTATACTTATATTAAACTTTACTTTGATTAACTTGACTTACCGAAGCTTGTATAGTACTCTTGGCATCTCTCTAACTTTGATAAGCTTTGCAAATGAATGAAGTGTTGAGCACATACGACTACCTACTGTAAGTGAACTCCTATTCTCATTGTTTCAAGTTTAAACTCTGAATTCATTATAGTTCTTTTGGTTCTTCTTGCTCGAGGACAATCAAGGTTTGAGCTTTGGGAAGTTGATGGCTCCAATTTTTCCATCTTCCACTATGTTTAAACATTGTTTTTGGTTAAGCAATTGCCAAATAAACTCTCAACCTTGCCACTAATGACTAATAATTGCAAAGATATGCAAATCCCTTCTTTGATTTATGTTGTGCTAGAAATCACTGCTTTTAAGGCAAAATAAGGAGTCATGATAAAGGATTTGAGGAAGTACACACGACCAAGTAATTGGAGAAGCCAACCAGGGCATCAGTGCGCTTAACAACCACTGGTACGGGCATGGTTTGCCCGTATCGCCCGCCCTTACTAGGTGGCGACGGCTTCGTCTCGTCAAACCCTACAACTTTCGTGAAGATGCCTATATATTTTGAGGCTCCAGCCATAGGCCAGAGAGCCGCCATTCTTAGTTGCATCACAACACCCCCAAAGGAGATCCACACCATTGTTCATCCATAGTTCATCCATTGTTCATCACTTCCACTACCCATCCCTCCACTAGCCATAGCCATTGCTTTGTACTTTTAGATCTCCTTGTGATTTGGTGACCATTGTAAGTATATTTGATTTCAATCTAAGTATTTGCATGATGTTTTCTATCTCCAATCTATTTGTTATGAGTGAGTAATCCTCATGGGTTGCGGGTTGGAGAGAAACCTCGCAACAATTATGTGCATCTAGATCATGGGAGAATTGTATTTTGTTTGGATTCATGATTTGTATATTTTGTTTCTTCTTCTCTCGCTTCGATCTGTGGACTTGTAGGTACCCAAGATCCCATAGATTAATAAAGGCTTGAGGTGAGATACTTGGCTAGCAGCGATCTCATAGGAAACTCAGTGACAGAAAGGGAAGTACGGTCTTCGCTTAGTGCCCCATTCGGGATCAACAACAACATCACCACTTAAAGCTTTAATCTGTGTTTACACTTAATAATCATTTGAAACCCGTGGCTCTGAGTGTTCTTGGTTGGATTAAAAGTCTATTGCTATGCCCGCTACATCACGGGGGCTCTAGAATATTAGGATGTGTTGCCCACAAAAGATTATCTAAATACAAACACTATACATGACTATGCTTATTATTATCTTTCATCCCATTTGATGTGCAGCTGCAGGTGGATCTTCAACCCTAGCCTATCTCCATCCATTGATTCAACCCATTATAAAGTCAACTAGATTGGTTTGGTCAACTAAGGTAAAACAAACAAACAAAGTCTTGTAGATGTGTCCTTTCTTATTACCTTTTAGCAATGATTTCCAAGGTTCGATTAAACCTAGGTCTTCAGGGAAAAAGCTATTATACTACATCCTTGAATCCGGATCGAAGGTATCAGACCACGTGGGGTCGTTTGATCAGGAACGCTTTATGCTGACGTGTGGGGTCATGCCATGTGGGACTACATGGGTAGGGTAGGTTTGTTGGGAACACGTTATGGGGGACGTGGTGTGGGACCTTGTGGGGCGCGTTTGGTGGTTACGTGTGACCTATCGCCTAAATTGGAAGTTTTCTTTTTTGTTATTTTTATGATTGGCCTTTTTAAGAGCACCTTTTCCCCTCTCTCTCGCTAATATTTGTGTTTTTTGCCCAAAAAAGGTAGCGAATCTAGAGCAGCTTCTCTCTTCATTCATTGTTCCTTTTGGCCCTTGTTTTCCCCCAATCTAGTGGCAAATCTAGAGCAGCAAATCTAACCAGCACCATAAATAAATTTAGTAAAGGGAGAAGATGTAGATAAAGCAGCTAATATAGGTTATATAGTATGGTACTTAACGAGGTTCAAAAATTAGGCTGCTCAGCAGCAGTGAACAAGTTCAACACAGACAAGACAAAAGAAGCTGCTTTACAGCAGCAGTAGCATAAGATCAGTGGACCCTCATCGCATCCACCTCATCCCTCTAGCGCCTCCTCCACTTCTTGCTGCCTAGTCCCTTGACCTTGGGCGCCTTGGGCTTGATCAGGGGCATGCGACCCTCCTTGATGGCCATCTTTTGGAGGTTGCGGAGGTGAAGACCGAGCGCTTGGTGCTTGGCTCTAAAGCCGTGGACGTTCACGGACTTGTCACAGGTCCTCACGTCCTTGGCATGCTTCATGAGGGAGTTGAAGTCGGTGGCGCGGAGCCTCCTAGTGGTGCAGAAGGGGACATGTAGATGTCACCGGCGAAAAAGTTGTTGTACTGACTAGACTTCAGCCTCCTCAGCACATGACGAGTCTTGGTGTCCTTGGACTCGTCATCGCTGCAGACGTCGTTGTTATGCTCCTCTTGGAAAAAACAGTAGGGTGCAATAAGGACATGATTAAGATACTTTGATTATCGGGATTGATTATTTGCATAAATTAACCGATTGAGATACCCTGATTATTCCCCAAATCTCAAACCAAATCAAATACTGATCCCAACTATGAACAGGGGGATCCCAACTACGAATAGGGGGATTCATCAAAATACGAGATCTAACACAAGAGGATTAGCTACTGTAAAAATACGAACAGCCGAACCCTAATAACATACAATCTAGCATCCAACGATGGGAATGGGGGAAGAACAAGGGAAGGGGATAAAACCTTGGTTACCTCCAACCATGGGTCGGCGATGCTGGTGTCGTAGGGGTTCTCTGGCCTTATGTAATCAACCTCCTCATAGGGGTCCCAGCCGAGCGGGATCTGCCCAAGACCGGCGGGTGCCTCCTCGCCGGCGGCTATGGCAGACACGGGGATGGGGACGACATCTACCTTCGATGCCTCGACGGGGGCCTCCTTGCCGGCGGCCTTAGAGGCGCCGATGTCTGATGTGCTCGTCGTTCGACGTAGATCTCGTTGGGAACCCCAAGAAGAAGGTATGATGAGCACAGCAGCAAGTTTTCCCTCAGTTATGAAACCAAGGTTTAATCGAACCAGTAGGAGCAAGGAAACACCCCAAAGGTGTTACTAGCTGAGCTTTGGCAGGGCGCACAACCGGTGCAAGTAGCAACGTGGAGACCTGCACAACACAACCACAGAACTTTGTCCCCAACTTGCGATGAGGTTGTCAATCTCACCGTGTTTTGCGGAAAACAAAGGATTAAACGTATCGAATGGAAAGAAGTAAAAGTTTGCATAAAATAAACACAAAGCAGTAAACAGTTGTAGATTGTATGTAAAGAGAAAGGACCGGGATCCATAGTCCACTAGAGGTGGCTCTCCTTAGATAGATAACATGCTGGGTGAACAAATTACAGCGGGGCAATTGACAAACACCGAGAAAGCAATACATGCATATACTAATCATCTTGACTCCTTTGAGACTTGATTGGGCATTACAACATAATACATAGACCGCCATCCAACTGCATCTATGACTAATAATCCACCTTCAGGTTATCATCCGAACCCCCTCCAGTATTAAGTTGCAAGCAAAAGATTATTGCTTTACGAACCGTGTGTAAAGTAAACAATACGATTGTTCTATGAACAAAGGATTGTTGTTTTCTCCCTAGTAGCAACAACACATCTAGTACCTTAGAGATTTCTGTCACTTCCCCAGATTACCAGAGGCATGAACCCACTATCGAGCATAAATACTAACTCTAGGAGTTGCTAGCATCTACTTGGCCAAGATAGCTACTAACAACGGAAAGCATGCAAGATCACAAATAACAAAGACATGATAGAATAAATAATCTATCTGAAATAGCATCTCAATATCCATCGGATCCCCGCAAACACAACATGTATGAATTACAAATAGATGATCTTGATCATGAATGGAGCTCACAAGATCTAAACATGAAAGCACAAAGGAGGAGAACTAGCCATCTAGCTACTACATGGATCCGTAGTCAAAGGATGAACTACTCACGCATCACACCGGAGGCTTGCATGGTGATGAAGAAGGCCTCCAGGGTGAATTCCCCTCTCCGGCAGGGTGCCGGGAAGAGCTCCAGATCCCTCCCGATCTAGGGATGGAGATGACGGTGGCTACAGACTCTTTCGTGGATTTTTGATCGGGTAATTAGGGTTTTTGTCCCGAGGGCAATATATAGGCGGAAGGAGAGGCCCAGGGGGTGCCGGGAGCGGCCACACCACCCCCTGGCGTGGGCCAGCCCTGGCCACGCGTCCAGGTTGTGTGGTGGCTCCCGGGCCCTTCTCCGTCTCGTATTCTGGCACTTGATCCCTTCCAGAAAAATAGGCACTTTGGCTTTTGTCCCGTCCAATTCCGAGAATATTCATTTTCTGACTTTCCTGGAACCAAAAACAGCAGAAAACAGTACATCCTTTGTGTCTCTTGTTAATAGGTTAGTCCAAGAAATCATATGAAAAGTACTCCAAAGTTGGAACAAAACACAAGAAAGTGGATAAAACCAAGCATGGAACATCAAAAATTATAGATACATTTGCAATGTATCAACATCCCCAAGCTTAACTCCTGCTCGTCCTCGAGTAGGTAAGTGATAAAAAGAAAGAATAATTTTTGAGGTGACATGCACCATCAAAGACTTGATCAAAGTATTTGCAAAACATTCAAAGCTGGGATCATAGTACTTCAATCATAACATGAAAGACAAAGTTCTAGCAATAAGCAAAGAAACTATTATGCAACATGAAAAGGCACAAACAAAAGATTCATGAATAAAAATGCTTTGCAAGACGTTTGTTTGTTTCACATAAAGAAAACATAGCATAATAGTATTCAGCTTGTCCCTCAATAGAGTAGCAAATATAAATGCATAGGACACCTTCAAAGTTCATAAGAGTGACTAGATACAATAGTTTAAAACAAGAAATAACACGTTATGCATCAATCAACTAGTCTTGGGACAATGCACATAGAACTAAGAATGGCCACTATGCTCTCAAAGTAGGTGCATAAAGATATAAGGTGGAGACTCAATATAATGGTGGAAGAAAAGCCTTTGTAAAAAGGAAGTAGGGAGTCAAGTCTCATAAAGAGCTTCCAAAAATTATGGTACTTATAGCTTTCAGCTCTCATTGCCCCTATCATAAGCATCTTGAAGGTGATTAAGGTTAAAGTGACACAACTAAGAGGATATGCTTGACAAGTTATAAACCGAAATCTCATGCCCCTTAGTTACGAAGACCGATCCTCATGCTACTCAACTTCAATCATGAGTAAGCTCTTGTCATTGTAAGTATATGTGTATCATTAAGAACCGCCAATGGGGTACCCCTTGCACATGATACGGGAGCTTTCCCATAATCAAAATGACAAGGCAAGCAGACAATGAGCATCGCAGTGATCTCTTTATTTGCTATTTGCATAGGTTTTTATTGAGGATGCTTCATAGAGTGCTCATTATGGTGATGCTGCAAGTTTCCACCATGATTAGGCATGTCTTAGGCTAGCGGCCCAGGCGTTTCTCTAACACACATACAAACTCCATGATCTTACAAGTTCCACTTTTATTTCACACCGCCGGGATCCGTAAGCAAAAGAACATGATATCAATGGGTACAAAGTACAAGTGCAATGTTGAAAGCGTTCCCCATGAAACATGGTTCTGCTAATTTCAACTTATAAAGCGCAAGCATATACGCAACAAAGAAGGACCCAATGGTTCAAGTTTATTAGAGGCAAAAAGTAAAGTATGCCATCAAGTTCGTGAGAGCTTTAATCACTAGTTTTCTTATAACAAGTTTAATTTGGAAGGTAAACAAAAGCATGAATATACTTGGAATAGCATAAGCTAGTAGGTAGGTATGGTGGACACTTTGGAATAACTTGGTTTAGGGAGTTGGATGCATGAGTGGAACTCATACTTGGTTGTGGAGGCTAGCAAAAGACTGGGAGCGACAAACTAAGAGAGCAATAATGGTCATAATCATGCAAAGCGACAAAACATCATTGATCAAAGCATAAAGTGATACTACAAGTTGAAAACTAAAGGATCATAAAGGCTATGGTGACTTGAGACAGTCATAACATGGTGTGAGCATGCGCCAAGTCAACCCAAATAAAGCATCAAAGGAGAATACCACTATACTATGCTTTACTATGCTAAAACAACGCATGATTCATCCAAGGCACATTAAGAAATCTCAATTGTTTATAACAAGTCATGCTACAGAAAAGAATACTAAGCATAAAGCCAAAACAATATCAAGCATGGCATGACAAAGCATAGGCCACAGTCAAAAACAAGCTCTTTTTTACCACATAAGTATGAACTTTCCTACTCTTTTCCAAACCAAACCAAACTACCTGCAAACCAATGTATGAAAGAGGGGGTCCAACCAATTTATTCAGAAAACTAAGAAAACCAAGCAAACTAAAAACCAAAACAAAAACGAAAAAGAAGACGCTCCAAGAACAACACAATTGTGCATGAAACAATAAAAATGAAGCGTTTGGAAGAAACCTGGGATTTTTATTGATGAAGAAGGGGATGCCTTGGGCATCCCCAAGCTTTGACGCTTGTACTTTTTGGATATTTCTTGGGGTGACACGCGTGGTATCCCCAAGCTTGAGCTTTAGTCCATCCTCCATCTCATTACTCATTCCTTCCATACACCTGGAAATTTTCCTTCATACAAAACTTCACACAATCTTTATTAGCAACATTAGTGCACTCAAGATAAATAAGTCTTAAGTTTCAGTTATAACACCAAATAAACTTCCATTAGAACACTAGATACTGTAGCACTTCCCTCAAAAATCTTAATTTCCCAAAAGAACTCAAAAAGGAACCCAAAAGAAGCAAATGCAGAAAATGGCAGAAATCTGCCAAAACAGACCAGTAGGTAAAGACAAATTTTTTCGAAGACCTTCTGTTGCTCAAATCAAAAAGTGTTGAACTAACGAAAGTTAGATAACAACCTGGGACATAATCACAAACAATTACTGCTCAATCCGACATACAGAGCTCTCTCATGAATTTTTACGGTGAAGCACAAAAATCTGTTTCGGGATAGCAACTTTCCCAATCATTACTTCACTCTCATTAGAGGTTACTCTTGGGACAAAAAGCAAATAAAAAGGATAAGGAGAGGTTATTACTGAGGTAATAACTTCCAAGACTCATCTAAAACTTTTGGGTTATCTCCCAATAAGTACTTTTCTTTAACGCCTTTAAGTTAGGCATAAGAAGCAAAGAAAGAATCAAGTGTTCTCAAATGAAGAAGCATTAAGACCAATACCAGAAATATTTTCAACAAGGCAAGGTATATCATCCAAATAAGTTCTAGAGTATCCTCTCTCAATGCTCTTAGGTACACTATTCTCATCAAAAGGGTTTGCAGGAACAATCCAATCAAGATTCTTTTCTATGGCATCATGTATTGCTACTAGTTTAAGTGGTATTGGTATCTTAGGTTCCTCCCCATTAGGTTCGGTTTTGTTCATCTTTTCTCGTGTACCAACAACATCTACACATGAGCCTAGCATATTGAAACGTTCAAAGACTTTTCCAGCTTCCTTGGCAACATCATAGAACTCCTTAAACAAAGTTTCTAGAATAAAATCCCTCTTTTCAGGGTCCTCAATTTCTTTAAGCTTAAGAAACATTACTTGCATTAAGGGGTTGAGGTTAACAAACCTAGCTTCTAACATGTGAATTAGAGAAGCTGCAGCAATCTCATAGTTTGGGGCAAGTTCTGCAAGGGATCTATCCTCAGTATCTTCATGCTTACTAACATGATTGAAGAATTCTTCAATATTGTCTTTCCCAATTATAGAACCACTACGAATTGAAAGGTCTTTCAAGGTGAATGTAGGGATCAACATGGTGAGCTAGGGGAGAGGTGACTACTAAAGGAGACTTAATTTTTGTGTGTTTTTGAAATAAGAAAGCAAACAAGTAAAACTATTTTTTTTGTGTTTTTGAAGAACAAAACAAGCAAACAAAGCAAAAAGAAACTAAGAAAAACAAAAACAACAAAGTAAAGAGATTGGTTATGAGGGACTCCCCTTGTGAAGATGTCCTTGACTCCCCGGCAACGGCGCCAGAAAAGATCTTGATGTGCTCGTCGTTCGACGAGAGCCTGCTGGGAACCCCAAGAGGAAGGTATGATGAGCACAACAGCAAGTTTTCCCTCAGTTATGAAACCAAGGTTTAATCGAACTAGTAGGAGCAAGGAAACACCCCAAAGGTGTTACTAGCTGAGCTTTGGCAGGGTGCACTACCGGTGCTAGTAGCAACATGGAGACCTGCACAACACAACCACATAACTTTGTCCCCAACTTGCGATGAGGTTGTCAATCTCACCGTGTTTTACGGAAAACAAAGGATTAAACGTATCGAATGGAAAGAAGTAAAAGTTTGCAGAAAGTAAACACAAAGCGATGTGATTGTAGATTGTATGTAAAGAGAAAGGACCGGATCCATAGTTCACTAGAGGTGGCTCTCCTTAGATAGATAACATGCTGGGTGAACAAATAAGCAGGGCAATTGACAAACACCGAGAAAGCAATACATGCATATACTAATCATCTTGACTCCTTTGAGACTTGATTGGGCATTACAACATAATACATAGACCGCCATCCAACTGCATCTATGACTAATAATCCACCTTCAGGTTATCATCCGAACCCCCTCCAGTATTAAGTTGTAAGCAACATATTATTGCTTTACAAACTGCATGTAAAGTAAACAATATGATTGTTCTATGAACAAAGGATTGTTGTTTTCTCCCTAGTAGCAACATTACATCTAGTACCTTAGAGATTTCTGTCACTTCCCAGTTACCGAGAGGCATGAACCCACTATCGAGCATAAATACTAACTCTTGGAGTTGCTAGCATCTACTTGGCCAAGATAGCTACTAACAACGGAAAGCATGCAAGATCACAAATAACAAAGACATGATAGAATCAATAATCAATCTAAAATAGCATGTCAATATCCATCGGATCCCCGCAAACACAACATGTATGAATTACAAATAGATGATCTTGATCATGAACGGAGCTCACAAGATCTAAACATGAAAGCACAAAGGAGGAGAACCAGCCATCTAGCTACTACATGGATCCGTAGTCCAAGGATGAACTACTCACGCATCACACCGGAGGCTTGCTTGGTGATGAAGAAGGCCTCCAGGGTGAATTCCCCTCTCCGGCAGGGTGCCGGGAAGAGCTTCAGATCCCTCCCGATCTAGGGATGGAGATGATGGCGGCTACAGACTCTTTCATCGATTTTTGATCGGGTACTTAGGGTTTTTGTCCCGAGGGCAATATATAGCGGAAGGAGAGGCCGAGGGGGTGCCGGGAGCGGCCACACCTCCCCCTGGCATGGGCCAGGCCTGGCCGCACGGCCAGGTGGTGTGGTGGCTCCCTGGCCCTTCTCCGTCTCGTATTCTCGCACTTGACCCCTTCCAAAAAAATAGGCACTTTGGCTTTTGTCCCGTCCAATTCCGAGAATATTCATTTTCTGACTTTCCTGGAACCAAAAACAGCAGAAAATAGGTAGCTGGCACTGTGGCTCTTGTTAATAGGTTAGTCCAAGAAATCATATGAAAAGTACTCCAAAGTTGGAACAAAACACAAGAAAGTGGATAAAACCAAGCATGGAACATCAAAAATTATAGATACATTTGCAATGTATCAATGTCCACCATGCCATTCTTCTCCATCAGTGGCATGGTGGGGTTTTCTTGGGGGTTTTAAGAAGGTGATGGGACAGTGGAAACGGTTGAGTGAGCGAGTGAGAGTGAGGAGGTCTCCATAAAGGAGAAGGGAATCGACATTTCGTCGCACCACCGTTCACCATGTAACCGTGTATGCTACTACACCGTGCACGGTCACACGTGTCTGGTACCTCCCTGTGCACCGCACATGCGTACCGAGTCACGTTTTTCCCTCGTGTCTAACCCTGGCGACTTAGTTGTGCTCAGTTTTGCCCTCGAGTGTAACACTGGCAGTTTGGTTGTACTCAATTTTGCCCTCTAGTACTAACACTGCCGTGTGCAATATACTCAGTTTTACCCTCCGGTGGCTGGTCAACAGAGAGTCAACGAATGGGTTTTAGCTAACTAATTGAGTCATTTTATGCACAACAAATTCAAAAATATCAAAACATAGTGGCATCTACCCAGGGAGTCTTATTATGTGACGTGCCACCATAAGAAATGTATATAAATCAAGTTTTAACCTAAATCACCACTTCTCAAATCACCTACTATCTATGAAGGTTCATGGCTTTCTACTCAAGTCTCTTCCCAAAACATCCCTCCCCAAAACATAGTTTGTCTGAATGAGGCAATAATTGTCAAAATGGTGTATTTTTTAATTGCAAATAGTTTGATGTATGCCAAGATGTATTTTATTGTATAAAAGATGCATTTTCTATTTTTAAATCCTTTTCTATTTTCTATTTGAATCCCTTTGTCAGTCTTGCCCTTGGTTTTTAAGTTCTACTCAGTTTTCCCTTGGTTCTTAAGTTCTACTCGGTTTTCCCCTCTCTTAGTCACAATCTTTCACACTTGTGCTCATCTTTGCTGCTACGCTCTAATTGGTTAAGACAGTTGTCACGCGGATCATGCCCACCAACCATTGATCCTCTGTGATCTAGCGGACAGGATAACCCCTATATCTGTCAAGGGGCACCCCTCTATCCATGCAAAATAACGAGTTTGCCACCAGTACTTTAACTCCATAAACAAATAAACTTGAATATTTGTGCATTACATTACACTCTACGAAATCTCTCAAGATTTACTTAGCACAATATTATCACGTATTAAGTGCGATTTCAAAGAATTCAAATGTGTATAATTTTCATATATGCAAGTTTATACATTACATTCCACCCTATGAAAATGGGGAGAAAATGATAATCTGTCAAAATTTTGCATCATTATCTCGTTATTAAGTGCGATTTCACAGTGTTCAAAGGTTTAAAACTATCCTATACGCAAGTTTATGCATTATATTTCACTCCATGGAAATGATAAATGATCAGGATTTTATTAGCACAACATTATCACGTATTAAGTGCGATTTAAAAGAGTCCAAAGGTGTATAATTTTTCCATATGCAAGTTTGTGCATTGCATTCCACTATATGAAAATGATAATCTCTCAAGATTTTCTTAGCACAACATTATCACATATTAAGTACGATTTCAAAGAGTTCAAAGGTGTATAATTTTCGTATATGCAAGTTTATGCATTACATTCCACCCTATGAAAATGGGGGAGAAAATGATAATATCTCAAAATTTTGTTAGCACATCATTATCATGTATTAAGTGTGATTACAAAGTGTTCAAAGGTTTATAATTTTCGTATACGCAAGTTTATGCAGTACATTTTAGTCCATGGAAATGATAAATGATCAGGATATTATTAGCACAACATTATCATGTCCTAAGTGCGATTTCAAAGAGTTCAAATTTGTATAATTTTCATATATGAATTACATTTCACTATATGAAAATGAATCTAAACAAAGAGTCGCCATCATCGGAGAAGAAGAAGAAAGGGGAGGCAGCAGCACAGGCACAGGCACGGGGATGGCTCGAGGTCCCATCTTGCAACGCCAACCTAGGTAAGCTATGGGTCCGCACTCATGTGGATAAGATGTGGGTCCGATGTTGATCTACATAAGTGGAGAGAGGTGTCCACTACGGGAACCGACTGAACACGGCCCCACTTGTTAGCATGTAACGGCAAGGGTACACTACAGGACCCGACAGAACGTGGCCCTACTTGTCAGCACGTAACGACGAGGGTCCACTACAGGACCCGACTGAACGCGGCCCCACTTGTCAGCACGTAACGACAATACTGGCGGACAACAAGTTTTTAGATTGTGTGAGAGTTTCGTACAAGGAGATGGGAAAAGGGAGGAAAAGTTAAGCGGCTGAGGAAAACTGAGTACAACTAACGAACCGAGGGTACGAAAATAGAAATTCCAAGAAACAATTGGGTATTCCTTCTATCACTGATCCTAGGGCAAGGTGTTTGTTTTGAAGAATGAATCCTTTCTAGATAAGGAGTTTCTCGTGAAAGGTGTGAGTAGTCAGAAGGTAGAACTCGAAGAGGTTATTGAACCTTCTCTTCATGAAATGGTGGGTGGCACAGCGCCAGAAATTGTTCCGGAGATGACTTCACCGGATGAAGAGGGAACTAATGATTAATATCATGAAACTCTGAATGAGGACACTACCGAACCTCGCAAGTCAACCAGGACATGTGCATTTCCTGAACTGTACAAAAACCCTATCATGAATTTCATGGTAGATGGAAATGATGACCCTGCGACGTATGAAGAAGCGATGATCGTGAGGAAAAAGGGACTCGGACGTAAGTTGGAAGGTATGTCGTCATGAATCTTTGGTACTTGGGAGTTGGCATGTTCTGCTAGGAGCCACTACCGACTGATCGATCATGAGTAAGACTTGAATCGTGTCCAAGTCACCATGAGCCCGTCGGGTCACTTAAGAGCAGGAGCAAGTTTGGGTTGGACCCGAACTGGAAATCTATTTGGGTTAGACCCGAATTGGATACGGACTGAGTCAGTGATTTGTACTCAAAGTGACTAATATAGGCCTTTTAGTGAATGGGACACAAGTGAGTGGATCCCACTTTCACTCCCTACATATACCGGGGCACAGATGCCCAAAAGGATATGGTTAGGTTATTCCATGCGGCTGAAGCCTAGGTCCAGTTCAATCTAGCCGTCATACTAGACCTAGAAGTCCACCATTGGTGCTCTCCTCGTATGTGTGGATACCAGCAGAGGTGCTACACGATTAGCACATCAATGATCGTGGGATTGGATCAGATCGTGACTGCACTGCAGTCAACTGACGCGCTTCATCAGTAATCCATAGTGTGTCTAGTGGTAATCCTCATGGCCTTCTACCTCATCTATATCTTGGGATCACCTCGTAGAGAATTTTTTGTTTTATCTCTATGTGGCCCAACAAAGATCTCGCCATCTCTACCACTATGGCTAGAGATCTTTTACTGCAAGCATCAGAAATCCGGTGGCAAGTTCTTGGCATGCGGAGCCATCTCTTTCCATCTATGGCATTATGTGAAGAGGATGGCTAAAAAAATTACCCCTATCCCCACTTTATCTCAAACGTGAGGGACCGACAGAAGACATATTTCTACTGTCGATTCCCGAGGGTGAAGATCCTCTTCTGACGAGTACTCTGACTCCTTTTGTGCTGGGTGACAATCTCAACTCTAGCTCTGCCGAGTCTTACCGGTCCATGGTCAGCGCCTTAGTCAATAATCTCACCATCCTCAAGCACCACGACTTCCGGTTTAGGAATTTAGCGGCTCCTTGGATTAAGGAGAAGATCTAGCCTCTATAGCCGACTAACCTCTCCCTGGCCTCCTATACTGACACTAATAACCCTCTCCATTACTCAAGAGAGAGGATGACTAAAGATGTCTTCATGGAGAAAATCAAGAACCTCCTGGCCAAGAACAAAGTGACCAGTTTCGAGTATGGCGGCTATAAGCCCTTCTAGGAAGAAAACGAGCCCTTCAACATAAGTTGCCGATTATCCTTTGTACAACTTCATTAGCCACTATGTTTATTAACCATTTGACATGCTTCTATCTAGAACTTATGGAACACTGACACCATCGAGGAGGATGCCCCTGACTCGGACGTGGCCACCGGTGCTGATGGATCAGAGGACAAAGAGGACAAGGATGCCGAGTCTGATGCCGGTGAATCAGCTTTCACAGCCACTAAGGCTGAGGGCCAAGCTAATGTCGAATCCTATAGTGATTCTGTTGACAAAGCGCCACCTTGCGATCGTGTTGCTAGAAAACACAAAGCATCCATCTAGCAAGTCATCTCCAAGAAAGCCAAGACTGCTCCTTCTTTTGCCCTAAAGATAGGCAAGACCACCATGCTCAAGGAGAATGGGAAGAATACGAAAACTAGCAAGCAGCTTCCTCCAACTGCCCTTCACTCGACCCCGGTACTCGAGCACTTTGAGCTACAAAGACAAATGACAACAAACACTACACATCTTCCAACCATTTCTAACTCGTCACTTGGTGGCTAGGATTTTGATAACTGTGGATAAGAAGTTGATTTCCCTACCGTTGAGTAAGTACTCTCTCTACCTCCTTTACTCGACATTCTTTATTTGACGGTCTAATGATTCTTTGCATATCACCTTACTCTTGTGTTCTTGTATAGTTATGCTAGTTCGCTTTTGTCCCAACCAACTACTGCCCCTAAGAAGGTTCTTCCTCTTGAGGGGCATATTGTGTTGGGTTTGCAGCATAGAAAAGAAAAAAAATCCTATGAGGGAACTACTAAGCACCAAAATCTATCTACCTAGATACAAGCAACGGGTGGATATACATCCATAGAGAACATACCCTTGAAGAGCGACAAAGCATTGTTAACAAAACTGATTTCGTGGTTGATGTAGTCGTACACTTGTCAATCTCAAGATCGTGATGATGTCCAGCGAGTCCAGCAGGCCCAGCACCCAAAAGTCCATCAGGTCCAGCACCAGCAAGTCCAACACCACAAATCAGCAGTGCATCCATGATCGCACATACATTCAGTACCCCCAACAACCTCCGTCCCTCGCTCCAGCAAAGAAGCGGAAGCAGCAACTCTTTCTAGATAAATCCACCGAGAACATGTATCTCGCTAATCCGAGACCATGTGGAATAATTTCTATAGAGGGAGAGAGATCCTTCACGAGGAGGTGTGAGAGTGGAGGAGGAGGGTGTCATCGGATTGATGACAAGTACGCCATGAGGGGGTCCTTGAGGCGTGCGGAAGAGAGGGGTGTGAGACGTACGGTGTTCCGGGACGGTGAGCACACAAGTTTACCTAGGTTTGAATCTGCCGGCTTTGGACGGATCCTACTCCTGCTAGCAATCCAGTAATACGGCAGAGCCAGAATATGGGTTACAAGGGTTCGCCTGTGCGAGTTGAGATTGTAGACTATTGAGGGTTTCCCTAAAGGCTCTCCCTAGGACGGCTTATATAGATATCCGGCCTAGGGTTTACAAGAGAGATCTATCCGGCTACGACTAAGAGTCAGTTACAGAGTACATCTTTAACTACAAGTAACACTATGGGCCTATGTCGGTAAGTCTTCTGGGCCTTCCCGTAGCCAGACTGGACTCCGTCTCTTCTCCCTGACTGGGCCGCCCGTGAAGCAAAGCTCTAACCCGAAGTGGGCCACCCTGGTCAGTGAGGAACGCTGAGGATACCTGGAAAGTATATCCCCAACAGCGGCCCCCGGAAGTCTCCAAGATCCAAAGTCGGATTCATCATTGTCTAGCTTGATCTTCAGCTTGCAGAATCTTGAAGGGTTCCTGAAACTTCACAACAAAAAATACGACCCGGGTCTTAAAATAAGTCGGACCTATCAATATGTTACTCGGATTTCCCAGCTTGATTTTCAAACTAAGCCGGAACTTGGTCTCTGACATGACCTGACACTGGTCATGGTCAAGTCACGTCATCTGACAAACATCCTGTCAGCACGACCGTTGGTGGGTCCGCCGTTCGTGGAACCGAGGCGCCGTTTCAATGCGCACGCGGAGATCGAGGCGACATAATCATCGCGTGGATCCTTCCCAGTTCCTTCCACGACGCGTGGCATTTACACAGTAATATTTGCACGAATCTTGGCACAGGTAGGTGGTTATAAGGGGTGAGGATTTTCCTTCTCCTCTCTTCACCTGTTCCCTTTGTCGTTTCTTCTCCTCCACATCTCCCTAGCGCACAGAGCTCTCCTGCCTCCCAGATTTCCTAGCGCCGCCCATCTAAGGTCACCGGCGCACCGGAGAAATGGCTTCTTCTTCCTCTTCCGGCTTGGCAGCAGCGGCGGCGATGGCAACGGCTGCGGCAGAGAAGGAAAGCAACCGGGGAGTCTGGATCCCGTGCCTCCTCGATGACGAGAAGCTTCAAGGTGTGGAGAATGAAGGTCTCCTCCGCGCTGGTGACTGGCGGAGCAGTTTCGGGGATGAAAGGGCATGTATGCCCCCATGTGTGGTTTTGGTAATTAATGACAATCCCTATGGACTAATGTGCAAATTGAGTTTCACTTGTAGGTTTGTCCATTAGCATCGCTTGGACCATGTGTTGGTTTCAAGGATGAAAAAGAAGAAGCAATGTCTAAGGGCTTTGTGCCTATTGGAATCAAGTAGAAGTAGAAGATCAAGTATGTCCTGAAGAAGAAGAAGATGGAGTTCCTCATGGCTATCTTCAAGACATCGTCAAGAATTGAAGTGCAAGCTCAAGATGCGTCCTCTCTAGAAGATTTCATGCTTGGAGCTTGCCATCCTCGGCGTTCATGGAGTGATGAAGACAAGGTCAAAGAAGTGGTTTTCCCATGGAGTATGGGGGAGCCATTCGCAAGTCTTCATCAAGCAAGAGCAATCAAGAAAGGAGTTCTATCTTGAAGGTTACAAGTTCGTCTACATCAAGCTCAAGTGGGATGCTCAAGGCAAAGGTATGATCTTGATAGGGTTTCTATTTTACCGGTCTCGTGTAGTGTTGGGAGACCGGGTTTAGGATAGATAGTCGTACTATCAAGAGGGGCTCTTGAGTGGGTGACTCGTTCGTATCTTTCGGAGAGAGCTCAAACCTTTGCATACATAGCATCATCTTTCTTGGTTGTTGTTTGGTTCTTGTCCATGTGAGGATCTAGAGCTTGTGGTTATCTTCATAACATGCTCTAGTTCATCAAAAACGGATTTCCCATGCATATCTCATTGCATTTTTGATCTTGAGGGTTTTCCGGCTCCACACCTTGGGAGGTATCTCACATATATTCATGGTATTTTCTCCCTTGGTGGTATCCAATATTTCGAACAAAATTGGTTTCATCTCGTTTGGAGTTCGGATGCAAAAGTTATGGCATTTCCGGTTCTAAAGTTTCTCTGGACGGAAGTACCGGCCAGATGCCAGAAGTACCGCTCGGGCAGAAATGCCGCCGGTAGTACCGGTGTTAATACCGGCCCAACTTCCGGTGAACTCATTTTTGGTTCAGTATGCTCTCTGCCTGGTCTGCGCTATTTGACGGAACTTCAGTTGGTATTTCAGGCGGTAGTACCGCTAGGACATTCTTGCCGCTGGTAGTTCCGGCGAAGCGGCGGTAGTACCGGCCAGGCTCGCGTTTTGTTCTTTCTCTTGCAGTTTTCTGACCGTTGGCTGGGTGCCACCGGTAGTACCAGCCACCCACCGGTACTACCGGTCGTGCGCAATTTTGTGGGTAACGGGCAGATCGGGGAGCCCTTTAAAAGGTGCTCCCCTTTCCCCTTCGGCCCTCACTTGCTTTTTCTTGGTTCTTGCTCTCTCTCTCGTCCATTGTTGACCTTGAAGAGCTTGCCCTCTCCCCTTTCCCCTCCTATGATTCTTGCATCTTTTTGAGGGATTTGAGAGAGGAGATCTAGATCTACAAGCCCCACCAAGCAAAATCCCTTCT
The DNA here is from genome assembly GCA_023614405.1 of Avena insularis. Taxonomy (NCBI): domain Eukaryota; kingdom Viridiplantae; phylum Streptophyta; class Magnoliopsida; order Poales; family Poaceae; genus Avena; species Avena insularis. Next base: position 128,525,028 of record CM042688.1, read on the forward strand.
TTGTGAAGGAATCCTTGGGATCTAGATCTTGGAGAGTTTTGTGTTCTCCTCTTGTGTTCTTCCTCCCTTATTCCCCCAATAGCTTTTGTAGCTTTGGTGGAATTTGAGAGTGAAGGACTTGCCTCTTGCATTTGGTGCATAGGTTTGAGTTCTCCTCGGAGATTCGGTGAGTTCAATCCCTTGGGATTGTTTCTCTTGGGTTCTTGGAACCCTAGACGGTTGTGTGGTTGGATAGTTGACCTTTTGTGGCCTTGTAGCCTTTTGTGGCCTTGTTGCCTTTTGTGGCTTTGTAGCCTTTGTGGCATTGTTCTTGGGGCTCCAATTGAGTTGTGGAGGTTCCCCAAGCTTGTTGGCCTTTTGTGGCATTGTGGAGCCTTTGTGGCGTTTCTTGGGAGCCCTCCAATTGAGTTGTGGAGATTGCCCCAAGCCTTGTTCGGGTTCGGTGACCGCCCTCAAGTGTCCCATAGTGGAATGTGAGTAGGCCTTTATGGCGAGCTCACGGGAGAATAGGGTGAGCCTTTTGTGGCGTCGGTGAGTTGCGTGGCTTCACATCCTTGGTGAGGCCTTGTGTGGCGTTGGGTGAGCATCGAGCCACCACACCTCGAGGTGAGCCATTTGTGGCATTCGAAGTACATTGCGCCCCCGCACCTCTCCAACAGAGACGTAGCTTCTTTGGAAGTGAACTTCGGGAAACAAATCATCGTCTCCGTGTCCATCGGTTATCTCTCAACCGAGCCCTTTACCTATGCAATTTACATTGTGATAGCCTTCGTGCTTGAAGTACTATATCTTGCTATCACCTTGTTGCTTGTCTTGCTTAGCATAGGTTGTTGGTGCACTTAGTGTAACTAGTGGATATAGGTTTTGGCTCGATAAATTAAACATTAAGTTTTATTCCGCATTTATTAGAGCCTAAACCGTATTATTTTTAAAACGCCTATTCACCCCCCTCTAGGCGACGTCCATTTCCCTTTCAGGGGAAACCATCCCCCACCCGCACGCCGGCGAGCGGGTACACTTCGGCACCCATCTCGACAGAGGTTTGTCCTTTCCTCCCTCGGAATTCTTTTCCGAGGTGATTGATCACTACGGTGTACAACTCCACCATCTTCCCCCGAACTCCATCTTAGAGATGAGTTCTTACGCAGCTTTGTGCGAGGGGTATCTCGGCATTAGGCCGAGTCTCACTTTGTTTTGTTTCTACTTCCATGTTCGTAGAAACTCCATCACTGCCGGTAATCCCTACATTACCGGCACTATTAGCCTTTCTCTTAGATGCGAGCGTAGCTATCCTTGTATTTCTTCCAGTGAGTCGGTCAAACAATGGCCAACCACTTTCTTCTACCATAAGGATATTCCTTCTCCCGACAAAGCCACTGCTTTGCCGACTTTCATCGATGGAGCCGCCACGGCCGAACCGTCTTGGGACGAGGCCCCTCCGGCTCTCACTGACGATCTGATCCTTGCTAAGAGGCGGATCGAATATCTGATAAAACACAAGGGCTTGAAAGGATCTGACCTAGTCCAATGCTGGGTCGCACGCCGGATCCAGCCTCTCCAATACCACAGCGACCATCTGATGCACTCCATTACGGCATCGAAGAATGATTCCCTCCGCATCAGTCCTAAGGCTTTAAAGCCACAAGATTACATAAGCCAGATTAAATGGCTGATCAAGGAGCGGATCGAAAGGAAGATTCCGGACTTGTCTCTGGATATGCATACAGCGGACGACCCTGTGGTTCCGGTAAGCTTCAGTAATAAATCCTTTTACGTGTTTCATCTTTTATTTCACAATACTGAGATATTTTCTTCTTTTCAGCTTGACAACCTCCCCGAGTCGGAGCTAGCTCCCCTCGAGGGATATCCTACAGAGTTTTCTCAGGAGGCGGAACTGGTTCCACTGCCGGACATTGTGCCTAAGAAGTGCAAGGCTCCGACAGTGGCCGTCGGCACAAAGGAGGTGCCAGTCGTGAAGAGGTAACGTTCAATACAACTTTCGCCTTTGTTCCTTACTCAAATTTTGTTTCTGAGATGTAGTGCTTTCCATTCTTATCACATTCTCACAGCTAAGCACCTCATCAAGGGTAAGGGGAAGGGAACTTCTTCGAAGCCCTTGCGGCAGACGAAGCTGACCATGGCTTCTCCTGCCGTGGCTCCTCCGACTCCTGCCCCACAATCCTCTGTAATGCCGGTGATTACTCCATCACCGGTTGTCGCAGAAGATCTGGCTCCTTCAATGGGGCCAGTGATCCTCGAATCACAGACTGACGCCATCACGGGTGGCTCAGGTTTAGATAAGGGTGAACCCTCCTCGGGTAATGATCCCTCGGCAGAGACCTTTGCCAAAAACCTCCTTAACAATCCGGGGCTTGCCAAGTTTGGCTTGTCCCGGAAATCTGCGGAGGAGATCCAACGGCTGGCCCGGCAATGCCTAGAGAAGAGAAATCTCTCAGCCGAAGAAGAAGCGCAAGAGGCGGAAGACATCAAGTACTCCGACCTTCTTGAACAGGTTCACCTTCACGACGAGGGACTTAGAGCTGGTGTTCTTCCACCACCTCCGGTTATCCCACTCACCCTCGCCGAGAAGGTTACCACCGAGGTGAACATGTGTCTGAGCAAGCTCACACATGAACATCATGTAAGTCGGAATTCCAACTCACGATTTTCTTTATTTTCATTTCATATCATATCCTCTAGCCCCCAAGCATGAAGTAGGATATACAATCCGGGTTTATGCTTCCTTAGGATGCCAAAGAATGAACTAGTGTAGCCCCCAAGGCTCGTGCTGATATTAGTAACAATATTAGCTTTGAGTCTTGATGAGACTTCGACTGGGTATTCTGACTTACAGAAAGTTAATTCATATAACCAGGATTTGTTGAAGAACATCTGTAACAAGCGGAGAGAGATCAAAGCTCTCCGACTTGAAAATGCTGAGCTAAAGGTCTCCAAGGATGAGGCCGAGGGTAAACATTCCGAGACTCAAACCTTGTCTTTGTGTTTTTTCATAGTCGAATATTTTTTACTGAACTGTTGTTCTTTTTTACTTACAGCACTGGTAAAACAGTCCTGCGCTATGATTGAAGAGGCCGAGAACCTCAAAACCTTGGTGGTGGAGAACAAAGAACTTCGCCAAGAGCTGGATAAGCTCAAGGCGGATCATGAGAAGAGCATTGCTCAAGTTCTCGAATCCTCCTCCATGGCTACTGACGAGCGTGATCGTAAGATTGTGGCTCAAGATCAGAGAATCTCGGATCTCAATAATGAACTTTGTAGAGAGAAGGATCTTTCCAAGGCGCTCCGGGCTGAACTCCAGAGTCTTCGAGAAGAGAAGACCAAAGTTGACGATGTCATCTTCGGTAAGTTTCCATCTTTCTGACTTGTCTTTATGCTTTGACTCTTTCAATGTTGGATTTTTCTTAACTGTTTTCTGTATAGGTCCTCTGAACTTGACGGACTCCACCTCTGCCGAGCCTCGCACCCACCGGCTTACCCAAGTCGGTGATCTGCTTCATGACTTCCGCCAATCCCTTGAGGATATTGGCGAAGCTCTCAAGATTCCGGACATGCATAGCATGTCGGATTTTCAGGTGCGAGACAAGGCGAAGGAGATGCTGCAACTTGTCCAGGACTGGAACATGTCCTACGCGCAATCCGCGGCATGGAACGCTCTCACCATGGTCATGAGCCACCATGGAAGCATGGAGATATGGCAAGTGACCAGAGGGTATTCTACAGTGGATGAAGACGGACAGGAGCAAGATATCAAGGCCATTATGGACTCTTGCGCCGGATATGGATGTCACGTAGCTAACTTAACCAGCTACAACACTCCCTTCTTCACTCGCGTGGACACACCGCCTCCGCCTCCAGAAGAAGCAGCTGAAGTTTCCGATGATGAACAGACCGTATCGGATCTGAACGTCTCGGAATGTTATCAAACCGAGGCTGATGCATCCAACGAGCTGGCAGCTCCTGCATCCTGTCCTGCATCGTAAATTATCAGAAGCAAATGTATTATTCCGAGAAACATTTATGGGTGTGTAAATATGCAGTACTTATAATTTTGCTAGTGTTAAGCTTTTGATCTATTCAGCACTTTGGCTTTAAATTTTTGTGTGCCTGAAATGTTTACATAAGCACTTATACTTTTTCGTCTATACTTATCGTTTATCTGGCTTTCTGCCTCATCCCTTTCGTGAGTCGGCTAAACCTTCTGCACGAAAACTTTGCCGAGCAATGGAGCTCAATTGCTAAACCAGTTTAAACTCGGAAACAAAGCCGGCTTCCAGTACCAACAATTCACTACTCGGAAAATACCCGCATCCGGCAATCAGACAAATAACCAAAGTGTAGACTAGAAACTTTAGAGTTATACCCAAAGGTAGCATTTTTAAAATTGGAAATCTAAACCAGAACAAACATGAGCATAGAGTACTTTCAAGTATTCTAGGATTTTCGACTATGACATGATTATTCGGAAATAAGATGGTAAAAACTTCTCAGAAAAAACTTGAGGCAACCAAGACTTTTATTTCTCACAGAACATGTACATATGTATGATTACAAAGAAGGATAAACTAAGAATAAAAGGGACGTAGCTGAGCAATATTCCACGGTCTGTCTAACTCATCCGGATTTGTACTGCCTCTAGCTCTCTTTCTCTTCTTAGTAGCAGGTCTTTCTTTGACTGGCCTCATGTTAGTTAAGTAGTACGAACCATTGTGCAATACTCGACTAACTAAAAAGGGCCCTTCCCATACTGGGGAAAGTTTGTGCTTTCTTTGTTGCACAAGCCGGAGAACCAAATCGCCTTTATTGAAAGATCTGTTTCGGACTCTCTGGCTATGATACTTGCGTAACTTCTGTTGATAGGCTGTTGATCTCATTTTAGCAATGACGCGAACTTCTTCGACTAAGTCGAGATCATTTTGTCGAGAAATCTCGGCATCCTCTTCGATATACGCAGCTACTCTAGGAGAAGTGTGAATCAAATCACTAGGAAGAACTGCTTCTGCGCCATAGACCAAGAAGAAAGGTGTGTATCCTGTTGACCTGTTCGGATTTGTTCGTAAACTCCATATTATAGAGGGTAATTCCTCTACCCAAGCCCCCGCAGCACGTCGTAATGGTGCTTTGAGTCTCGGTTTTAGGCCTTGTAAGATTAAACCATTTGCTCTTTCAACTTGTCCATTAGCCTGTGGATGTGCGACTGACACAATGTCAAGCCGAATATTTTGTTCGTTGTAGAATTCGGCCAATTCTCCCATAGAGAAATTACTCCCGTTGTCCGTGATAATGCTATGCGGATAACCATACCGGATTATAACATCCTCGACAAATCTTTTGGTTGTTGCTCCATCACAACTAGTGACGGGTTTGGCCTCAATCCATTTTGTGAACTTATCCACCATCACTAAGAGGTGAGTAAATCCACTTGGAGCCCGTCTAAACGGCCCTACCATGTCAAGCCCCCAGACCACAAAAGGCCATGTTATAGGTATTGTTCATAGCTGATCAGCCGGAACATGAGCTTGTTTGGGGTACTTTTGGCAGCCCTTGCACGTCTTGACCAGCTGTTCGGCATCTGCCTTGGCTGTAAGCCAAAAAAACCATGTCTGAAAGCTTTTGCCACTAAAGATTTGGCTGCAGCGTGGTGACCACACTCGCCTTCGTGGATTTCTCTTAAGATTTCCACTCCTTCTTTCGGAGATACACAGCGCTGAAAACCCCCAGAAACACTCTGCTTATAGAGCTCACCTTTAACTATAGTATAGGCTTTCGCTCGTCGGATTATCTGCCGGCTCAGAACCTCGTCTTCGGGTAATTTTCCATCTACCAGATAATCAAGGTAGGGTTGGGTCCAGCTGGGAATTACAGCCAGAACTGCTATTAGAGGTGAGTCGGATTTGGTCGGATATTCCTCATCCACTCCCTTTATTGAGGGAACTTTGAGGTGCTCTAAAAAAGCGCCATCCGGGACCTCTTTCCGTGCAGAGCCTATCCGAGATAGTGCATCTGCTTCCTTGTTTTCTGCTCGAGGGATGTGTTGAACCTCAAACCCTTCGAACGATTTAGACAAATCATCGACGACAACTTTATATGCTGCCATGTGTTTATTTGCATTACAAATATCCGACACTTGCTGAGCAACAAGATCTGAATCTCCATAACACATCAAACGCTGGATGCCGATATCCTTAGCAATCCGGATTCCATGCAGCAGTGCTTCATACTCAGCAATATTATTTGTTGCTGTGAAGTGGATCTGCAACACATATAGAAGTTTATCTCCTTGGGGTGATTTGAGCACCACGCCAGCCCCCGAGCCCCCACGAGCCTTAGACCCATCAAAATATAGGGTCCAATATTCTGACTCAGGGAGGGTCATATTCTCCTTCGTCTCTGTCCAATCAGCAACAAAGTCGGCAAGGATTTGGGATTTGATTGTTGTCCGAGGTTTGTACTCAATATCGAAAGCTGAAAGCTCTATGCCCCATTTGGCTATGCGTCCTGTGGCGTCACTGTTGTTAATTATGTCTCTCATGGGAGCTGTGCTCACCATGGTAATTGGATGCTCCTAGAAATAGTGTCGTAGCTTACGAGATGCTAGGAAAACATCGTAATCCAACTTTTTATAGTGCGGATACCACTATTTTGATTCTATCAGGACCTCGCTGACAAAGTAAGTCGGACGCTGCACCAGGTGTTCCTGATTTTCCTCCGGTTTCTCCACCACCATGAAGATTCTAATGACTTTGTTTGTCGCAGCAAGATAAAGCAACATCGGTTCCTGTGGTTCCGGTGCAGCAAGGATAGGAGCAGATGAGAGTACTTTCTTAAGGTCCTGTAACGCAGCTTCAACTTTGTCGGTCCATACAAAATCCTTGGTCTTTTCAGGAGTTTGTATAATGGTGCGGCTCTTTCACCAAGCCGGCTTACAAATCGACTGACTGCAGCAATGCAACCAGTTAGTCTTTGTACGTCCTTCAGGCGAGTTGGCCTGGAAATATTGAGTATAGCCTTGATTTTGTCCCGGTTCACCTCTATGCCTCTTTGAGACACGATGAAACCTAACAATTTTCTGGCTGGAATTCCAAAGAAGCATTTCTTCGGATTAAGCATGATGTTGTATTTTCGTAGATTGGCGAACGTTTCCTCCAAGTCAGAAATCAGCGTTTCCTTCTTTTTGGACATCACCGCAATATCATCCACGTATGCATGTACATTGCGTCCGAGTTGGTCGTGGAGGCAACACTGCATCGTGCGCTGGTACGTAGCTCCTGTGTTCTTCAGCCCAAAGGGCATCGTAACAAAATGAAGGTTCGAAGGGGTTATGAATGAAGTTTTGACTTTGTCAGATTCCTTCATCCGGATTTGGTGATAACCGGAATATGCGTCGAGAAAACAGAGGAGTTCCGAGCCTGCCGTAGAATCGATAACTTGATCAATCCTAGGCAGAGCGAACGGATCTTTTGGACAAGCCTTGTTCAAGGCAGTATAATTAACACACATCCTTAAATCAGTGGTGTCCTTTTTAGGGACCATTACAAGATTGGCCAACCACTCAGTGTGGATGACCTCTTATATGAATCTGGCTAACTCGAGCCGTGCTAGTTCCTTAGCTATTGCCTTACACTTTTCATCGCTGAAACGTCGTAAGGACTGTTTGATGGCTTTAGCCTTCGGGTTTACATTTAAAGAGTGCTCGGCAAGTTCCCTAGGTACTCCGGTCATGTCAGATGGCTGCCATGCGAAGATGTCTTGATTTGCTTTGAGGAACTTGACGAGCGCGCTTTCCTATGCGCTATCTAGGCCTACACCTATCTAGGTCACCTTGGAGGGGTCATCATCCTTCAATGGCAGTTTCTTCATCTCTTCTGATGCCTTGAACTCCGGATTCGGCTTTGTCACCTCCTTCTTTGTTGCGGGCATCTCGGACAGATCTATGCTCTTCTTGATCTCCTGGTACTCCTGGGCGTGCAGCACGGCTTTAGCAAAGGCGGCATTTCCATCCTCGCACTCTCGCGCTTTCCTCGGGTCTCCCATGATGGTGATTACACCGTTGGGACCTAGAATTTTCATCATATTGTAAATGTAACACGGGCGAGCCATAAAAGCCTAGTAAGCCGGACGCCTGAATATAGCGTGGTACGCGCTCTTGAACGGGACCACTTCGAAGGAAAGTGCCTCCGTCCGATAGTTCTTTGGAGTTCCGAAGGTAACATCCAAAGTGATTTCTCCTAGGGAATTGGCTTGTCTTCCTGGGACAACTCCGTGAAAGATCACAGAGCTATGGTTCAGCTGGGTCTCCGAGATCTTCATCAGGCGTAGCGTTTCGACATACAGAATATTGATACTATTGCCGCCGTCCATGAGAGTCTTGGAGAAACCATAACCGTCAATAAGTGGATTGATGATTAAGGCGTATTTTCCTTGCCTGTGCAACTTAGGCGGATGATCAGCGCCGTCAAATGTGATTGCCACTTCCGACCAGTCCAAGAATTGGGGGACAGTTGGAACCGTTGCATTGAGCTCATGTAGAACTGCTTTCTTGACCTTTGCTGGTTGAGATCCGAGGAAGGTGACATAAGTGTCTTTCTTGGTCGGAAATTTTTTCTTCCCTTCCGGCTTGGGATTTGAAGCATCAGCTTCCTCCATGTCGGAATCTTCCTTGGTCTCTTTATCTTTTTCGGGATTCTTCTTTCCCTTCTTCCGCTTAGCTTTGTAGCCAGTGATGTCATATCTTTTGATGTCGTCATTGAAACGACACTCGGTGTTGGTGTGGGACGAGCCCCCATTGGCATCTAAGTGATGCACACATGGGTTATTGGCAATATCGGCCCAAGAGTAGGTTTTGCCTGGTTGTTGGTCTCCTCTACCTTGAACTCTCGAAGTCTAACGGCCACGCCCGCCGCCTTCGCCGCGTCCTCCTCGTCCTCCAGACCCGAAAGTAGCAGTGACCACTGCCGTTTCCGCGTTGGGTTTCTCTTCCGAGGTATTCTTGCGCTTCTGAGCTTGTTGCTTTGGTTGTTTTGCCGACTGTGGTATAGCTAGGGCGTTGCGTAATCCCTCTGCATCGTCATCAGCATCTACATAGTTGCTCGCTGTTTCTATCATCTCTCCCAAATCAGTGACCTTGTCACACTTCAAGCGATGACGCAGTAGACCAATTGGGAGACCTGCAACGAAAGCTTCAATCGCAGTTTGGTCATTTACTCCTTCATAGGAGTTCTTGGTGTCGATCCATCATCCGAGGTAATCCCGACAAGTTTCTCCGGCCTTCTGGGTGCAACGCTGTAGGTCTCCGACCGTACAGGGCCTCCGGTATGTGCCTTCGAAATTTCGAAAGAACGCGCTTTACATGTCATACCAGTTGTGGATGGTGTTCTCCAAAAGTTCATTAAGCCACGATCACGCCGTCTTCCGCAACATGAGTGGGAGATATCGGGTTGCGACCAGGCTGTTTCTGCCTTTGGCAATGCAGCAAGCTTGGAACAAATCCTGTAACTAGGTATCTGGCCGAGCAATGTCGTCGTAGGCTTGGATATGTCGTGAGATAGCAAATCCTTCCGGGAATTTTGTAGCTCTGATGCATGGTCCGAAGCACTTTGGTCCCACATATATATCATCATTTTCGTAGCGTCGCGCCTCTATATTGGAGTTGATCCTGTGCCTTGCGTCATTCGGGGATAGAGATCGTCCCGAGTGTTGGTTGTGGCTACGGTGCCATCGAGCCAGACTTCGGCTTCTACCACCACCACCTCCTCCACCGCGATGCCCTCCCTGGCCTCCTTGAGAGCCGTTGTGATGGCTACTTGGTGGAGAGGGTGGAGCAGCTGGGTTATTTCCACCTGATCGCCGGCCTCCATCCGGAGCGTCATTATTCCAGTTCTAGGGAGGGTCTTCATCATGATGAGCCCCCTGCCGGCTTGTCCCAGCACGGTGTCTGTCGTTCCTTCGTCCATCATCCGGACGGCTTTCATGTCTAGGAGGTGGAATTCTTTGCGGCAGACAGATTTCTCTGGCAGACAGATTTCTATCGGGGGAATTCCTTCCCGGAGAGGGAAATCGTCGCCATTAACACCACCATCAAGCTGGACTTCATCGGGATCATCATCATCATCACCACCATCATCACCATCTGCACCCTCATCACCATCTCCATATTGCTGTAACAATTGGTTGAATCTTGCTATAGTTCATAGGGGAAACTTTCTCGTATTGATTACTCTTTGTAGTTGATGCTATTGAGTGAACCGTTGAATTATTATTTATGTTTAGATTGTTATACATCATTATTCCATCTCTGATCGTGATCCATATGATGTCTTGTGAGTAGTTCATTTTGTTCTTGAGGACATGGGAGAAGTCATGTTGTTAGTAGTGGAGTTGTGTTGAGAAAGATTCAATAGTTTGATATTTAAGTTTTGGTGTACTTCTTCTAGTGGTGTCATGTGAACATCTACTACATGACACTTCACCTATATGGGCCTAGGGGAATGCTTTGTGTATTTGGCTACTAATCGTAGGGGTTGCCAGAGTGACAGAAACCCGAACCCCCGTTAGGAAACCATTGCACAAGGGACGTAAGGGTCTTAGAGTTTAAAGTTGTGGTTAGATTTCTACCTTAATTACTTTCTTGTACTTACTGATGTTTGCAAGGGGTATAATCACAAGTATGTATTAGTCTTGGATGGGGCGGTACATTAGCACAGGTTCACCCACACAACACTTAGCAAGCTAAAGAAGATTAATCAACTATATGAAGCGAAAGAACTTAACAGTCTTCCCATGTGTCCTCGAGAACGTTTGGTCATCTTAAGTAATATAACCGGCTTGTCCTTTTCTTCATAAAGGATTGGGCCACTTGTTGCATTTATTCCTACTGTCTTTTATTTACTCGTACTTTGTTTACTTGCTTTATCAAAAACCCCTAAAAATCCGTTCGCTAAGTATTTGCAGAGAATTCCTGATCCATACCACTAGCCAAAGACCTTACGCTCCTCGTTGGGTTCGACACTCTTACTTATCGAAAATACTGCGATACACCCCCTATACTTGTGGGTCATCAAGACTATTTTCTGGCGCCGTTGCCGGGGAGTGAAGCGCTATTGGAGAGTTGAACTGGTAAAGGAAACTTCTACTGTGAGTATTGTTTACTTCTGTTAGTTGCTTTATTTTCGTTATGGATAATTCGCTGAGTTTCTTATTTGGTAATGCTACTACCACTGCTAAGGTAGTAGATAAGCCACCACCTGCTGAGAATGATGTTTTCAAAATACCTACAAGAATTATTGATCGTGTTATGGATAACTACTATGTTGGGGATGGAAATGTCCATCCCGGTGATCATTTACTCTTTATACACGAATTATGCGGGTTGTTCAAGTGTGCAGGTATTACTAGAGATCAAGTTATTCTCATTATCACTGAAAGGAAGAGCTGAGGAATGGTATAAACTGCTGAAGAATGGTCAAGCTCTAGAATGGGAGGAAATAGTGCCTCTCTTTTATTCAAAGTTTTATCCTCCTAGTGAGATTCATAAAGATCAGAATCAAATATACAACTTTTGGCCTCTTGATGGAGAGAGTACAGCTCAAGCTTGGGGGAGATTGAAGTTACTAATGCTCAAATGTCCCATTCATGAGCTCCCCAACAATATTATTATCAATAACTTTTATGCAAGACTCCCTCTACATGACAAGGATTTATTGGATGCTTCTTGCGCTGGATCATTCACTCGCATGGAAGAAGAAGCTAAATAGGATCTTATGGACCGTATTCAAGACAATGCTGAAGCTTGGGAGAATGACAAAGGTAGAAAGTCAGGTATAAATTATGATTATGAATGCATTGAATCTTTTATGGGAACTGATGACTTTCAAAATATTAAAAATGCTTATGGTCTAGACTCTCAAGCTATTGCTTCTTATTTTAAGGCTTTTGCTTCCTATATTGAAGTGCCTAAAAAGAAGTGGAATAAGTATCATGAACCTTATAAAGATATTGCTAAGAGTGTTCCTGCAAGAAATACTGAAGTTTATACTGCTAATCATGTTTTACCTGAACCTTATATTGAGAAAATGCTGTTTCCAGTTAAGGTAAAGGAACATTCTATGATAGCTAGTATGGTTAATGAAAGTATGAGTAAAGCTATTGAACCTGATAAACAAATGGGTGATGAACCTATAATAGCAAGTGTGAAAGACTTTGTCACTAAATATGAAAAAGAGGGACATCCTATCCTTTGTAAGGATACCTCTAATATTGTTTCACATAGTAGTGTTATGAGAGCTAGTATTCCCGTGTTTTCTGTTACAATAAGTGATCATTGCTATGATAGCCCTTGTGATAGCTATATTGTTAAGTTTATGCATGATACTGAAAGCTACTATGAGAGAGGGAAAAGTGTTCTTACGTATCTCAATAATATCAAGTTTTCTCGTTTTATGCTGAAAGTTTTTATGTTGCACTTCTTTTGCCTTCTTATGCAAGTTGCCTCTGGTTTCAATAACTTGTTTGTTTACAAAATTCCCTTGCATAGGAAGTGGGTTAGACTTAAATGTGTGTGTGTTTTTGCTTCTTAATGCTCTCTTTCACTTCAATTCATATCCCTATGAGAGCTTCTTCAAAATTATCATGCCCATCTTAATGGCTATAAAGAAAGAGCTTTATGGGAGACAACCCAATTTGTTTTTTGCTTTCAATTTGGTTTTGTTTCTTTGAGTCTTGGAAGTTATTACTTTGGTAATAACCGCTCCTTATCTGTTTTGTTTGGTTTTTGTGTCAAGATCAATCTCTAATGAGAGAGAAGTAAGATTTGGGGAAGTTGTTGTCCCGAAACAGATTTTTGTGCTTCACCGTAAAAATTCGTGAGAGATATCTGTATGTCGGATTGAGCTGTAATTTTTTGTGCTTCTGACCCAGGTTGTTATTTAACTTTCGTTAGTTTTGAACTTTTTGATTTGAGCAACAGAAGATTTTCTAAAAAATTGATCTTTACCTGCTGGTCTGTTTTGACAGATTTTGCCACTCTTGCATTTTCTTCTTTATTCGATTTCCTTTTTGAATTCTTTTTGGGTTTTCGGAAGGAGTTGCTTAAGTAGTTTATGTTTTGATGGTTTTCAGTTTAAGTTGGACTCAAAAGGTTTTATCACTTCACTTATACTAATGTTGCTAATAAGAATTGTGTGAAGTTTTGTGTGAAAGAAATTTCCAGGAAGTGGAGATGATGGTGTAATAAGGAAGAGAAGGGTTTTATGACTCAAGTAATAAGTGTACAAAGATGAAGATACTGATGATTATTCAAGTGGAGACTCCGGAAGAATCCACTAAATACCAAATTCAGAGACCTGCAGAGTCCGTTTTCAAATAGGTAATGGTTCTGGTAAGAAAAGTTCCGCGAAAATACTATCCAACTATATATTTGTAGTTTTCGGTCAATAAGGAAAGATACGAAGCGAAAAAGGGAAGTAAATGGAGCCAGGGTGGCTCACACCACCCTGTGGCGCGGGCCCACCCTTGGTAGCGCCACCAGGTGGTGAGTCCACCCCGGACTCCGCCTCCGACTCATTTTCTCCCAGTACCTTCCTTTTGATATGAAACTTCGTAATATATAACCCCCCCGGATCCCCCGCGGTTCGTATATCGTGTTTTCGTCGTGTTTTTGTTTCGATCTGTTTCTGCCAGGACATACTCTTCGAAGGCTTAGAAGCACAATGGTGTCTGCCAAGGATAAAGGGAAGGAGCTCATGGAGGAAGACCTCCAAGACCCTGGGAAGGAGAAGGAGATCAAGAGTGAAGGTGAAGAGGAGCAAGGCCAACATCCGCATACCGGCACTACCATTGCAAGCATTGGAGTGGTGGCAAACCCAGCCATTGGAAGGAATCCTCCTCATCACCGTTCAGATCCCTGGTCACTTCCTCCATGCACCAAGAATTCTTTCCATACCCTTATCCATGAGCATCAATACCAGAATATGCCCAAGGGGAAATTACCCTCCAATTGGGATTTGCCTCGTTCTAGCCATGCAGGAAAAGAAGACTTTAAGGAGGAAGAGTGGGGAAAGAATAGCAAGAGATGGAATTCTCAACATGACGTGATCATGAGCCGCATTGAGAAAAACTCACAACTGATTCGTAATCTCACCTTCGAGATTGAGGACTTGGGGAAGTTGGTCAAGACGCTCATCGAGAGGATACCACCACCACTTAAGGAGTAATTCGTCATCAGGTTTGGCATCCCCTTGGTTTGTTCCAAGCTTGGGGGAGTGTCGCGGTATCACATCACTATCTTCTATCTTTTTACCTTTTTAGTAGAGTCATATCATGGATAGAGGAGTTATTATGTAGTATGGTTTGCATTATGGAAGTGTCCCCTCTCTCGTTAGATATGTATCCCTTGGTGTGAGTTGCCGTTATGGAATATTAATGAGAAGTTCTATTATTCACTCTTTTGCATAGCTTATATTAGTTTTCAATTCGTGGTTATATGATTGATCTTGTTGTTAGTATTGGTATCACTTTGGGATCATTGAGTTAATTTAGTTAGTTTGGGCAAACCTGGCTCGGTCAGTAGCAACACTATTTTTGAGAGTTGAATGAAAAAGATAAAAGTACTCTAAAGAAAAATTATTTCATCATCTTTCTTTCTTGATTTCCTCATAAGTCTAGTATTCTCTAGTTAAGATCTTTTGTGCTTCCGAGGAAGATTGCATGTTTGTCTTTATCACTTGTATGTTTGTTTGTTTCCTTCAACTCTTATACTTGCTAGCCAAAAACCTGTACTGAGAGGGAATTCTTCTCGTGCATCCACCTCGTTTAAACCAAAACCTTTGCCATTTGTGTCCACCATACCTACCTAGTAGCATTATTGTTATTCCAAGTAAATTCTTGTTTTATCTACCTCCCAAATTAAAATTGTTATGTGAAAATTAGTGATTAAAGCTCTCACAAACTTGATGGCACACTTTACTTTCTTGCATTTAATAAACTTGAACCATTGGGTCCTTCTTTGTTGCGTATATGCTTGCGCTTTATGAGTTGAACTTAGCAGAACCATGCATCATGGGGACCGCTTTCAACACTTCATTGGTACTTGTACCTAGTTGATATCATGTTCTTTTTCTTATGGATCCCGGCGGTGTGAAATAAAAGTGGAACTTGTAAGATCATGGAGTTTATATGTGTGTTAGAGAAAGCGCTTGGTAGCTAGCCTAAGCCATGCCTAATCATGGTGGAAACTTGCAGCATAACTATAGTGAGCATTCTATGAAGCATCCTCAATAAAAACCTATGCAAATAGCAAATAAAAAGATCACTGAGATGCTCACTGTCTGCTTGCCTTGTCATTTTGATTATGGGGTAGCTCCTGTGTCATGTGCAAGGGGTACCCCGTTGGCGGTTCTCAATGATACACATGTATTTACAATGGCAAGAGCTTGCTCGTGACTGAAGTTGAGTAGCATGAGGATCGGTACTCATTAGTAAGGGGCATGAGATTTCAACTTATAACTTGTCAAGCATATCCTCTTAGTTGTGTCACTTTAACCTTAATCACCTAAAGATGCCTATGATAGGGGCAATGAGAGCTGAAAGCTAGTAAGTATCATAATTTTTGGGAGCTCTTTATGAGACTTGCAATCCCTCATTCCCTCTTTGAAGGGCCTTTCTTTTACTTTGTAGTTGAGTCAGTAAACCTACTCCCTTCTATCTCAGCAAGTATTTTGAGTTGTTGTGTTTCATTCATTCATATGTTGATTTATTCATCCATATTTCTTATGTTCCTTGTTTTGCACATTAATCTTATCTTGATGTTTACTACTTTGAAAGCTATCACTGAAAAACCAGTTATTTGTGAACTCCAGCAAATTTTCAACTATTCTTCGACTAAGAGCTAAGTTTGCCATTACCAATTATGATTCACTTTATGTATCTTTATTGTGTTTCCTTTACTTATTACAAGTTGAGTTATATAATAGTGAGTTGTCTTCTATTATGATCTATGTATTTGATGAATGTGATGCTTCTTGTCCGTATTCTTTTATCGACTCTTCACTCCATAAACCTGAGGCCATGTTTATTGAGCTCAGTTTCACTTGGGGACAAGCGAAGTCTAAGCTTGGGGGAGTTGATACGTCCATTTTGCATCACTATTCTATGTCTTAATTCACTATTATTCATTGATATATTTCATATTGAGAGATGATACTTATGTTATTTCATCTATTTTTGCATGGTTGATGACTTTTGGAGCATGGACCGCTGCAGTCAGGATTCTGATGGAAAAGGTGTTGTTTAGAGGCAAAATTCATGAAGATTAGAAAATCCGTGAAAATATACAGAAAATCCTATTTTTCCAGAAGACTAAGGATGCCAGAAGATGGAGTGGAGATGGGCCACAGGGGCCCATACCATCCCATGGCGCGGGCAGGCCTAGGCCGCGCCAGGAGGTGGTGTGGACACCCTGTCCCACTCCAGCCTCTCCCCGCTGGCATATATCATCCTCCTGAAACCCTAAGACTCAGGGAGCGACCACATAAAGATTCCGCCGCCTCTGCGGGGCGGAAAACACTGAGAGAGAAAGATCTCTCCGGCAGACAGATTTCTGCCGGGGGAATTCCTTCCCGGAGAGGGGAGATCATCGCCATCGACACCACCATCAAGCTGGACTTCATCGGGATCATCATCATCATCACCACCATCATCACCATCAGCACCCTCTTCACCATCTCCATATTGCTGTAACAATTGGTTGAATCTTGCTATAGTTCATATTGGAAACTTTCCCGGTATTGATTACTCTTTGTAGTTGATGCTATTGAGTGAACTGTTGAATTATTGTTTATGTTCAGATTGTTATACATCATTATTCCATCTCTGATCGTGATCCATATGATGTCTTGTGAGTAGTTCATTTTGTTCTTGAGGACATGGGAGAAGTCATGTTGTTAGTTGTGGAGTTGTGTTGAGAAAGATTCAATAGTTTGATATTTAAGTTGTGGTGTACTTCTTCTAGTGGTGTCATGTGAACGTCGACTACATGACACTTCACCATATGGGCCTAGGGGAATGCATTGTGTATTTGGCTACTAATCGTAGGGGTTGCCGGAGTGACAGAAACCTGAACCCCCGTTAGGAAACCATTGCACAAGGGACGTAAGGGTCTTAGAGTTTAAAGCTGTGGTTAGGTTTCTACCTTAATTACTTTCTTGTACTTACAGATATTTGCAAGGGGTATAATCACAAGTATGTATTAGTCTTGGATGGGGCGGTACATTAGCACAGGTTCACCCACACAACACTTAGCAAGCTAAAGAAGATTAATCAACTATATGAAGCGAAAGCACTTGACAGTCTTCCCATGTGTCCTCGAGAACGTTTGGTCATCTTAAGTAATACAACCGGCTTGTCCTTTGCTTCATAAAGGATTGGGCCACTTGCTGCATTTATTCCTACTGTCTTTTATTTACTCGTACTTTATTTACTTGCTTTATCAAAAACCCCTAAATATCCGTTCGCTAAGTATTTGCAAAGAATTCCTAATCCATACCACTAGCCAGCACCTTCTGCTCCTCGTTGGGTTCGACACTCTTACTTATCGAATATACTGCTATACACCCCATATACTTGTGGGTCATCAGCCCTAAAGGCTCTCCCTAGGACGGCTTATATAGATATCCGGCCTAGCGTTTATAGGAGAGATCTATCCGGCTATCACTAAGAGTCGGTTACAGAGTACATCTTGAACTACAAGTAACACTATGGGCCTATGTCGGCAAGTCTTTTGGGCCTTCCCGTAGCCGGACTAGACTCTGTCTCTTCTCCCTGACTGGGCCGCCCCTGAAGCAAAGCTCTAACCCGAAGTTGGCCACCCTGGTCGGTGAGGAACGCTGAGGATACCCGGAAAGTATATCCCCAATAGAGGGGAGCTCCTTTTATAGGAGGAGGGGCAGCCCCCAAGGGGCCATGCACATGGCATGGTGGTGCCCCCACCTCTGCCTCCATAATGGTGAGTGGAGCTTCCATTAAGTCCACTCCCATTAAAAATAAACTCCACTCACTTTGCATTAACTTTCCACCAAATTTAATGCAAGCTCTCATTAAATAAAAGTATTTTATTTACCATTTTTTAATTACTTTAATTAACAAACATTCACATAAAACCCCCTGCAACATTTCAATATCACATGCAGAACCAGTTTCTGCAATTTCACCCAAAACAATTCGGGTTTCCATCGAAATGATTCGAGCGCTTTCTTAAATCTTTATCTAAAACATATTTGGTCCAAATGGTGTCGGTATCCTTAAGTGTGTCACCCTATGGATCGCAAATAATGCAGACAAGATCGAGACCCCTCTCCGATCAATAATCAGCAGCGAGACCTAGAGATCCGTACTTACTCCCACACATTCAACGATGACTCTAGTGATCGTGTGAACCTTTAACGATGTAACTAAATCCCTTTGTCTCGTGATATATTACATGTCCGAGATTCGATCATCGGTATCTCAATACCTAGTTTGATCTTGTTACCGACATGCACTCTTTTCTTGTTCCCGTGATATAACATTCTAGTGATCACATCACTTGCTTGCAAGCTATGTCAATGTGATATCACCGAGAGGACCCAGAGTATATCTATCCATCATCGGGATGGACAAATCCCACTCTTGATCCATGAGCCTCAACATAACACTTTCAGAGTACCCAAACCCACCTTTATAGTCACCCTGTTACAGTGTGACGTTTGATGTTATCAAAGTATTCTTCTGGTGTTAGCAATTAACATGATCTCATGGTCTAAGGACAAAGATTACCTCGTATGATGTTATAGCAATATAAACATAATGACTTTGATCGCAATGTTATACTTCGGACGAATGTTCATCACATCATTCACCAATGCTGTGACCTCGTTATTAACAACATCCAATGTCCATGATCAGGAAACCTTGATCATCTTGTTAATCAACGAGCTAGTTTATAAGAGAGGCATAACTAGGAACCCTTTATTTGTTTATTAAACACACATGTATTGACGTTTCCAATCAATACAATTATAGCATGCAAAATAAACATTTATCATAAACAAGGAATAAGATAATAACCACTTTATTATTGCCTCTTGGGCATATTCCCTTCAGTCTCCCACTTGCACTAGAGTTAATAATCTAGTCCGTAAACTTGTGATACATTGCAAATGTATCTATAATTTTTGATGTTCCATTCTTGGTTTTATCCACTTTCTTGTGTTTTGTTCCAACTTTGGAGTACTTTTCATATGATTTCTTAGACTAACCTATTAACAAGAGCCACGATGCCATTTACACATTTCTGCTGTTTTTGGTTCCAGGAAAGTCAGAAAATGAATATTCTCGGAATTGGACGGGACAAAAGCCAAAGTGTCTATTTTTCCAGAAGGGATCAAGTGCCAGAATACGAGACGGAGAAGGGCCAAAAGGTGGCCACACCACCTGGCCGCACGGTCAGGCCTGGCCCGCGCTAGGGGGTGGTGTGGCTAGCCTAGGGACCCCCTCGGCCTCTCCTTCCGCCTATATATTACCCTCGGGACGAAAACCCTAAGTACCCGATCAAAAATCCACGAAAGAGTCTATAGGCGCCGTCATCTCCATCCCTAGATCGGGAGGGATCTGAAGCTCTTCCCGGCACCCTGGGAGGGAATTCACCACAGGCCTTCTTCATCACCATGCAAGCCTCCGGTGTGATGCGTGAGTAGTTCATCCTTGGACTACGGATCCATGTAGTAGCTAGATGGCTGGTTCTCCTCCTTTGTGCTTTCATGTTTAGATCTTGTGAGCTCCGTTCATGATCAAGATCATCTATTTGTATTCATACATGTTGTGTTTGCGGCGATCCGATGGATATTGAGATGCTATTTCAGATTGATTATTGATTCTATCATGTCTTTGTTATTTGTGATCTTGCATGCTTTCTGTTGTTAGTAGCTATCTTGGCCAAGTAGATGCTAGCAACTCCAAGAGTGAGTATTTATGCTCGATAGTGGGTTCATGCCTCTGTAACTGGGAAGTGACAGAAATCTCTAAGGTATTAGATGTGCTGTTGCTACTAGGGAGAAAACAACAATCCTTTGTTCATAGAACAATCGTATTGTTTACTTTACACGCAGTTCGTAAAGCAATAATCTGTTGCTTGCAACTTAATACTGGAGGGGGTTCGGATGATAACCTGAAGGTGGATTATTAGTCATAGATGCAGTTGGATGGCGGTCTATGTATTATGTTGTAATGCCCAATCAAGTCTCAAAGGAGTCAAGATGATTAGTATATGCATGTATTGCTTTCTCGATGTTTGTCAATTGCCCCGCTGTAAGTTGTTCACCCAGCATGTTATCTATCTAAGGAGAGCCACCTCTAGTGAACTATGGATCCCGGTCCTTTTTCTTTACATACAATCTACAATCTTTTACTGCTTTGTGTTTACTTTCTGCAAACTTTTACTTCTTTCCATTCAATACGTTTAATCGTTTGTTTTCCGCAAAACACGGTGAGATTGACAACCTCATCGCAAGTTGGGGACAAATTTCTGTGGTTGTGTTGTGCAGGTCTCCACGTTGCCACTAACACCGGTAGTGCGCCCTGCCAAAGCTCAGCAAGCAACACCTTTGGGGTGTTTCCTTGCTCCTACTGGTTCGATTAAACCTTGGTTTCACAACTGAGGGAAAACTTACTGTTGTGCTCATCATACCTTCCTCTTGGGGTTCCTAGCAGGCTCTCGTCGAAAGTCGAGCGCATCAAGACATTTTCTGGCGCCGTTGCCGGGGAGTCAAGGACATCTTCACAAGGGGAGTCCCTCATAAACAATCTCTTTACTTTGTTGTTTTTGTTTTTCTTAGTTTCTTTTTGCTTTGTCTACTTGTTTTGTTCTTCAAAAACACAAAAAAATTAGTTTTACTAGTTTGCTTTCTTATTTGAAAACCCAAAAAAATGACTACTCTTGAAAACACTAAGTTGTGAGAATTCACTAGCACCAACAGAAATGTTTTTATGAGCACACCTATTGCTCCACCTGTGGCTGAAAATACTTTCTTTGAGATAAAACCTACTTTGCTCAATCTTGTTATGAGAGAACAATTTTCTGGTATTGGTAATGAAGATGTTGCTTCCCATCTAAATAACTTTGTTGAACTTTGTGAGATGCAAAAGCATAGGGATATAGATGGTGATATTATTAAGCTGAAATTGTTTCTTTTCTCTTTGAGAGGAAAAGCTAAAGAGTGGTTGAATTCCTTAACTAGGAATAGTATTGATTCTTGGACTAAGTGCAAAGATGCTTTTATTGGAAAATACTATCCTCCTGCTAAGATTATATCCATGAGAAGTGAAATAATGAAGTTTAAACAACTTGATAATGAGCATGTTGCTCAAGCTTGGGAAAGAATGAAATCTTTGGTAAAGAATTGTCTCACTCATGGACTGACTGCTTGGATGATCATCCAAACTTTTTATGCAGGATTGAACTATTCTTTAAGGAACCTATTGGATTCTGCTGCTGGAGGCACTACAAGGGATCTGATATATTATGACGGGATAAAAACGTCATACAATAGCAAATAACGTCATGGAAAACCCCTTCGTGACATTTCTCTAGCGTCACAAGCATCGTCATGGAATCCCCGTCACAGATTCTTCCTTGTGACGCGGCGTACGAAACAACATCACTGAATATGGATGATGTCATATGTGATGTCAGCACTTGGAAGACCTTCCCACATCTATAAAACTTCATGGATTAGCGTCACAGATGTGGATGACATCACATGTGATGATTAATTTAGAAACAACCTTATTTATTTATTTTATAGAATTTATTTTTTTCAAATTTTCCCAAAAAATAAATAATTATTTCATATATAATTTTCCCAACCTTTTGAGGATATTATTTTCTAGAGTTATTTTCGCATGTAGTACTAATCCTTTTGTATTTAATTTTATTAAAATTATCGCGAATAACAACTTCTAAATTTAATAGAAATTATATAGAATTAAATTTGAATACAAAGAATAAAATATAATCAATTGACATCATAATCACAATATATATATCTAACTCACAACCAAATACCATCTTATATAACTAAATTAGTTGCAACGTAAAACTAACATAAATAAAGATCAACAAACTAGGTTAATGCTAGAATAACACCACTATATAATGATGGCCTTCATGCACATGCTTAGTTTTGAGTTGCATGCTTCCCTAAAAGAACACTAATAAGCTTGTCCGTTTCTTCTAGATTTTCTCATATGCTTTCATCTTTTCTTCCTAGATCTTTGATGCTTCCAATTCTTCATGTTGCTTCAAATCCAACATCTTGCTCTTTACCTGTCTCGGTTAATTATCGCTTGTACATCTGTTGTTCAACTCTTTCTTCTAAATCTCGGACACGTTCTCCAGAAGCTGATGTCCTAGACCTCCCAGATTTTGATTGGTACCCATGCAAGTAAGGAAGGTGCTTGAGGAGTTGTGCTCCTTGATAACTTCAGCCACAATCTTTGCATCAGGTACCCACTGCTCCTCATCTTCTGACAGTCTATGGAAGAAAAACATAAGTTAGAGAAAGATGAGAGGTTCAATTAAACTTAGAAAAGCATACAAAATCCATGGCAAAACCCCAACAACTGCAACATGTCATCAAGTAGCTAGTAGCATCGAAACAACTAGCGACAGTACATTGAATTGACTGTAAAAAAGATTGAACTATTTATGAACCGGACACGCTTTCTCCCTTGTGGTTTTGTAGAACCTTGCTTTGCCTGGTTCAGACAAGTTGGGAAAAAACAAGGAAGTGAATCAACATTGACGTATACTATATTAACAAGGTGAAATCTGTATTTACTAGTAAGATAGAAAAAAGCAATCATGTCAGTAGTTGTACACTTTCTTTTTTTGACTTGTTAGTAGTTCTGTAGTTATACACTCAAGCTCACATATATTTTCAATTTAAATGACAAGCATGCCAGCAATACATTTACAAAAGAACAACCTCACATCATGTGAGATCTAGGCACATGGCTTAATAGGATTGATAGGATACTCATACAAACAAGTTGCAACTTCTTTTCCGGAAGCTCATTCGAAAAGAACTCTAAGGTTAAGCGTGCTTGGCCTAGAGCAATTCTAGGATGAGTGACCGATCGAGAAGTGGGTAACCGGGTGCGCACGAGTGAGGACAAAGTGCGTAGAAAAGACTAGTGTTGGTCTGTGGGACCAGTCTAGATATCCTATTAAGCTGCCCGGAGTGACAACCCTCGGGCCCAGGAGTGGACGGGGTGTTACAAAGTGGTATCAGAGCCGACCCTTGCGATTACACGGGTGTGTGTGGGTCAGTGACGGGACATGTGGAGTATGGCGCGTGTGGCCCGGAGTGGACACGGTATGGCACATGTGCCGGCACTAGACGCACATACGCGTGCCAAGAGGAAACGTTCCTGGGGTGTGCTTGATCGATGAGGGCATCGATCTTCTAAAGGGTGGGTGTATGTGAGATCTAGGCACATGGCTTAATAGGATTGATAGGATACTCATACAAACAAGTTGCAACTTATTTTCCGGAAGCTCATTCGAAAAGAACTCTAAGGTTAAGCGTGCTTGGCTTAGAGCAATTCTAGGATGGGTGATCGACCGGAAAGTGGGTAACCGGGTGCGCATGAGTGAGGACAAAGTGCGTAGAAAAGACTAGTGTTGATCTGTGGGGCTAGTCTAGATATCCTATTAAGCTGCCAGGAGTGACACCCCCCGGGCCCAGGTGTGGATGGGGTGTTACACATCACTTTTCAGTTTTTTGAACGGTGCACACTTTAATTCCTAAATTCATAGATGTGCGTAGGTTGCTGATTACTATGACAAGACCTGAACCTGAATCAGTGTGTGTATATGTGTACTGTTTCAATACAGCCCGGGCCAGGAGTGGACGGGGTGTTACACATCACTTTTCAGTTTTTTGAACGGTGCACACTTTAATTCCTAAATTCATAGATGTGCGTAGGTTGCTGTTTACTATGACAAGACCTGAACCTGAATCAGTGTGTGTATATGTATACTGTTTCAATACAGCCTCAGGCTAGTCATGGTTATCTACAGTATTTTTAAGAGAACCTCCTTAAATTGTTGAACTGCAGAACAAGGCTCTCTTGCGGTGAAGCTTATATCTGAAACTATGTACTGCACTTCACTCTCCGTCTACTATGTACAGATAATCTATGTCAAATAACAGTATGACTCCAGTTAACTCTTTATTTAGACAAGCACACAAGATGATCATAAATAGAACACTGCTACAGGAGTTGTAACTTTCATATTATTGCTACTCTAATTTTCAGAGTAGCATTGTTTGCTTCAATTCTAAGCTCCGCGTTTCTTTTAGACTAGAGTGCAAATATAACCCATTTGCACGGTCATAGTGATTCTATGCTAGCAGAAAAATAAGTACACTTGCTACTGAAAGTTACAGAACTGCACATGTTCTTAACTAAACCAGACTACCTAGTATGGTATAGTAGACAAGAGCACATCATTCACTTGTTTTTAGTTAGCTAAAGATGATTTTATGATCTGAGAAACAATGCTTATTTTCTGCATGCTTGAAAACCTGTCAAGAATAATTATAAATGGTCTATAGATACTTTGTTTCAATAGACTTAAAATCGACTATTCTTCCTTTCTTTTCCCCTTTCAAAATTTTATCAACTCACCAACACCCAAGTACCGGCAAGCAAGGAAACCATTAATCAGAAAACCAACGGTCTGGTGAATCAATACTAATATACACACTAACACACATTCATGAACAGGTTAGAAAGAAAGGCATTATCTACTATGTATGATAGTAAGATATGGTACCTTTGCCTTTGACATATGTAGAGTTGGCTCCTGCTCATCTTCTTCTCTAGGAACCACATCTACATTATCAGGCTCCTCATCATCATTTGGCTCATATTCGGAGCCACTGCCATCATTCTCACCTTTGCGGCTCCTCATTTGTCATGACCACTCTCACTGAATACCAGTTGCCCAACTATTTTACTTATCTGCTCAATAGGCGTCGCACGTTCAACATTGAGCCTCACAACCCTTGACAACCTGTTCCTCCCATACTGCGGAGATATCGGCATGATTGTACTACCTTAGACAAGAAGGGAATCAAGAAACATTACAAACGAACATGTTAACATATGATACATACATAAATAAAAAGCAACGCAAACAATACTCTTTCAGCGGGAGTGTTCAGTTTTCCTCTTTCAAAATCTGCTAGACATGAATATATAAACAGCATGCTAGCAAGCAAAAAAAACTGTACAAATAAATGCAAAGGAAAACGAATGACTTCAATTAATCGGACAC
Organism: Avena insularis; assembly: GCA_023614405.1. Classification (NCBI taxonomy): domain Eukaryota; kingdom Viridiplantae; phylum Streptophyta; class Magnoliopsida; order Poales; family Poaceae; genus Avena; species Avena insularis. The sequence continues at coordinate 128,550,421 of CM042688.1, forward strand.
CTACTTATCATCCACATGCTGCTTTGAATCAGGTGCATAGTCAAAGATGAATGGCAACATACAACTTGTTTCATTACTATGCAAAAATGAAAGTGTGACGATCCTGCTAGTGTAAAGAAGCCAGTGGCAAGGAGATGCTAACAAGTTTAATAGAGACATTGTGAATGCAGAGCAGTATATCAGCTGCATATACCATGTAGCATATAGGATATATAACAATATCCAGGAGGTGCACTAATGAATGAGCACGTGAATTAGTGCATTGCGCTCGGGATCTGCGTATATGTAATCGGTGGATAGGGCATCTGTAGTAACCATAATTTAGATAAAGTTAGTGAGGGCTGAACATACATGCATTGTATAGTATTTCCCAAATAATGGAAATAAGTTAAATTAAACCATCAGCAGGATTGTGCAATTACGGCAATGACTGATTACAATTATTGATGTCCGAAGAGTAGCATCTAGTACTGAGGGCTGAAATAGTTCCACATGATCGCACAAACGTGCCCACCTAAGCTAATCTATTGCTTTGGAGCCACTGAGTCATGAAGAGATTTTTTGGTGTGTTCACTTTTAAAACCAATCTAGTTAGATATTTAGGAGCTATGCAACATGTCAATTAATTTGGAGATACCAGCGGATGTAACTATACCGTAATCAGGTGCTGCTGGACAAATTTCTCAGCTGATGAATGAATACATCAATAAGAAACCTTACTTCTGTTATTTGGGGTCGCCTATATAATCAGTTAATTACTTCATAACATAAAAATCAGTACCCGTCAGAAAACAAGTTCATCATGGGATCAATCTCAAATATCAACAGCAAGATACTACAAAGGGAAAAAGAAAAGCATCACAACCCATAGTCAGCAAAAAAGATGGAGGCACCTAGCAACAAATACACGAAGTACCTGCAGTTTCCATTAGGTCTAAGGTTTGTATAAGCAGGGGCGTCTCCATTAGGGGTGCCATGGGTGCCGTAGCACCCCCTCCAAAATACAGATTTGTTTCTTATATACAAGTATTAGGACTAATTATATGCCCTATCAGGTATTAAAATGCTAGATAAATAAATCTTTGTGGTCAAATTAAGCTTGGCACCCCCACCTATCCGAGCCTAGATCCGCCATATAAGAGTACCTTGAGGAGGGCGGCGGCAGCGTTCGAGCGGGTGTAGGTGGCGGCGTTCGCGTGGGTGGGAACCAGGGAAGGGGCACGGAGCAGGACGTCGTGGGTGAGGAGGTCAGCTTCGGTCCCTCCGGTGAGGAGGGCGGCAGCGTTCGAGCGGGCTGGGGCATGAAGAAAGGTCGTGGTTGAGGACGGAGGCCCGAAGGCACGGATCTCGCAGATGAAGAGGGCGGTGCCGATCTGGTGCGTTCGAACTGGGCGGGTCGATCAGAGGCGTGCGTGGAGATAATGGGTCCGGAGATAATGGGGACGAGGAGCGAGAGAAACAGGGAGGTCGGCACTCGCACCGCGCAGGATACAGTAGGGGCTAAAAATTTTGCAAGTCACTGACAGGTTGGGGCAAAGGGTAAAGTGCGCGAAAATAATAAGAAAAAGTGGAGGGAAAGCTGTATTTTGGTTGGAGGGAAAATATAAATTTGGTGGAAAAATGGAGGGACTAGGACCTTCGGTTGAGGGCTTTTTTCCTTATTTTTTATTTTGTTATATAGAACAATATCTTTATTACTCGGCGTTAAGGAGAATAAGGCAATACACGAAGATGGACTGCACGAATGACCAAGAAAATAAACTAAATGCTATTAGATTTCACATCAGTGTCACCGAGGGATCCAATGAAGCGTGTTTGACTACCGTCAAGATGAACAATTTTCATCTCATCAAGATAATCAAAGTTGAAAATTTCACTCATCTCGATCCGATGTTATATGCAAATTGATGGTGAAATTACTAAATCTATACCGATGGTTTCAAACAAACACGATAAAAATCATATTAGAGTAGTATTCGTCTTATTTAGAGAAACAAATTAAAGTTCATTTTCGGATTTTGTCAATCTGAGGTCGTATGCAAATTTGACGATGAGATCATAAAATTCCAGCGTGCTCCGGCCATTGTTAAAAATAAGCACCATGACACCAAATGAAAAAAATCACCACCATTATATAATATAGGATATTTTTTATTTCTTTCTGATATATGGGTCTTGCCTTAGTGGTCCTCCCGCTAACTATCATGTGACGTAATAGACACATACTGTTTCAAATTTTTCTATGACCTATCCATGTTCGTCATGGAAGCTATATAGACCGTCATCGAATATGCTAATATGTGACGGTGATTGTGCGACTGTCACGGATTTTACGAATTCCGTGACGCTAGGGGCATGATGTCACACATTACGTTATTGCGTGACATTACGGACCACCGTCATGAGGGTTTTCGTCACTGTATATCAGTTCTCTTGTAGTGAGGTACCTTTATGACCATCACTTTGGGTGCTGCAACAAAACTTTTGGACAATATGATGGTTAATTATTCTGAATGGCATACCGAGAGAGCTCCACAAGGTAAGAAGGTAAATTCTGTTGAGGAAACCTCCTCCTTGAGTGATAAGATTGATATTATTATGTCTATGCTTGTTAATGGGAAAGCTTGATCCAAATAATGTTCCTTTAGCCTCTTTGGTTGCTCAAGAAGAGCAAGTTGATGTGAACTTCATAAGAAATAACAACTTTGGCAACAATGCTTATGGTAATAATGCTTATAGGAACAATTTTGGTAACAACAATTATAAGCCATATCCTCCCAACAATGGTAATGCTTATGGAAATTCTTACAACAATAATAAGAGTGCTCCCTCTGAACTTGAAGTTATGCTTAAAGAGTTTATTAGTAAACAAACTGTTTTCAATAAAACTATTGAGGAAAAACTCTCTAATGTTGAAAGAAATATAGCATCTTTGGCTAAAGCTCAATCTACTTTGAATAAAATGGCTACTAAACCTAAAACTAATGATAATCCCTTTGCAGCTACTAATGCTATACAAGTAAGAATTGATGAAAATGTTAGACTATTAGCTGAATTACACGCTAAGTGGGAAATAGAAGATGAAATTGCTAGAAACATTAGTGTTTCTACTGTCACCACCACTAGTGTCGAGGCTAGTAATAGTTCTACTACTTTAGATGATAAATTTGATTTTGATCTTGATGGTTGCAACATCTCTGAAGTTATTAAGTTCCTACAAAAGCTTTCTAAAATTCCTAATGCTAGTGCTATGAACATGGCCTTTACAAAACACATTACTGATGCTCTCATAAGGATTAAAGAAGAAAAGATGAAACATAAAGCTTCTATTCTTATAAAATAAGAGGATGGTTGGGAACCCATCATTAATATGAAAGTGAATGACTTTGATTTCAAAGCTTTATGTGATCTTGATAGTAGTGTTTCTATTATGCCTAGAAGGATTTATGATATGCTTGATTTGCTTCCTCTTGAAGATTGTTATTTGAATGTCCCACTTGATGATAATGCTAAAAAGAAACTCATGGGGAGTCTTAATGATGTTCTTATTATGGTTAAAGATTCCTATATCCCTGTTGATTTCTATGTTTTGGATGTTGAATACAATGCTTCTTGTCCTATTACTTTGGGAAGACCTTTTCTTAGAACTGTTGGTGCCATCATTGATATGAAAGAAGGCACCATTAAATATCAACTCCCACTCAAGAAAGGTATAGAACACTTTCCTAAAAAGGGAGAAAAGATTTCTTTTGCTTCTCCTATGAAAACAAAATTTGGTCTTAATGCTTCTTCATTTGAGAACACTTGATTCTTTCTTCGCTTTTTATGTCTAACTTAAAGGCATTAAATAAAAGTACTTATTGGGGGATAACCCAAAAGTTTTAGATGAGTCTTGAAAGTTATTATTTCAGTAATAACTGCTCCTTATCCTTTTTATTTGATTTTTGTGCCAAGAGTAACCTCTAGTGAGAGTGAAGTAATGATTGGGAAAGTTGCTGTCCCGAAACAGATTTTTGTACTTCACCGTAAAAATTCCTGAGAAAGCTCTGTATGTCGGTTTGAGCTGTAATTTTTTGTGCTTCTGACCCAGGTTGTTATATAACTTTCTTTAGTTCAACACTTTTTGATTTGAGCAACAGAAGGTCTTCGAAAAAAATCGTCTTTACCTGCTGCTCTGTTTTGACAGATTTCTGCCATTTTCTGCATTTGCTTCTTGTTGGTTCCTTCTTGAGTTCTTTTGCAGAATTGAGTTTTTTGAGGGAAGTGCTACAGTATCTAGTGTTCTAATGGAAGTTTATTTGGTGTTATAATTGAACCTTGAGACTTATTTATCTTAAGTGCACTAATGTTGCTAATGAGATTGTGTGAAGTTTTGTATGAAGAAAAAATTCCAGGTGTATGGAAGGAATGAGTAATGAGATGAAGGATGGACTAAAGCTCAAGCTTGGGGATGCCACGCGTGTCACCCCAAGAAATATTCAAGAAGTACAAGCGTCAAAGCTTGGGGATGCCCAAGGCATCCCCTTCTTCATCAATAAAAATTCCAGGTTTCTTCCAAACGCTTCATTTTTATTGTTTCATGCACAGTTGTGTTTTTCTTGGAGCGTCTTCTTTTTTGTTTTCGTTTTGGTTTTCGTTTGCTTTGGTTTTCTTAGTTTTCTGAATAAATTGGTTGGACCCCCTCTTTCATACATTGGTTTGCAATTAGTTTGGTTTGGTTTGGAAAAGAGTAGGAAAGTTCATGCCTATGTGGTAAAAAGAGCTTGTTTTTGACTGTGGCTATGCTTTGTCATGCCATGCTTGATATTGTTTTGGATTTATGCTTAGTATTATTTATTGTAGCATGACTTGTTATAGACAATTGAGATTGCTTAATGTGCCTTGGATGAATCATGCGTTGTTTTAGCATATTAAAGCATAAGTATAGTGGTATTCTCCTTTGATGCTTTATTTGGGTTGACTTGGCACATGCTCACACCATGTTATGACTATCTCAAGTCACCATAGCCTTTATGATCCTTTAGTTTTCAACTTGAAGTATCACTTTATGTTTTGATCAATGATATTTTGTCGCTTTGCATGATTATGGCCATTATTGCTCTCTTAGTTTGTCGCTCCTAGTCTTTTGCTAGCCTCCACCACCAAGTATGAGTTCCACTCATGCATCCAACTCCCTAAACCAAGTTATTCCAAAGAGTCCACCATACCTACCTACTAGCTTATGCTATTCCAAGTATATTCATGCTTTTGTTTACCTTCCACTTGTTATGAGAAAACTAGTGATTAAAGCTCTCACGAACTTGAAGGCACACTTTACTTTACTTGCCCTTAATAAACTTTAACCATTGTGTCATCTATGTTGTATATGCTTGCACTTATTTGTTGGGAATTAGCAGAACCATGCTTTCATGGGGAACGCTTTCAACATTGCACTTGGTACTTGTACCTAGTTGATATCACGCTCTTTTGTATATGGATGTAAATCGATTGTGAAATGAAAGGGAGCTTGTAAGCCCATGGAGTTATGTATGTGTTAGAGAAGCGCTCGGGTCATTGGTCTAATCCATGCTGACATGGTGGAAACCTGCAGCATAACCATAATGAGCTGTCTATGAAGCATTCTTCTTATAAAAAAAGAGAGTCCTATATTGAGAAAAAAGAGAAAAAAAGAGATACTATGAAAAGAGGAAAGAGAGAAAAAAAGCACCATATTCTCATGGTAAATAAGAAGAATGCTGAGATGCTCGTTGTCTGCTTGCCTTGTCATTTTGATATGGGGATTCTTCCGTATCATCGAGCAAGGGGTACCCCGTTGGCGGTTCTCAATGATACACATGTACTTACAATGACAAGAACTTACCGGTGACTAAACTTGAGTAGCATGAGGAGCGGCCCTCGTATACAAGGGACGTGAGATTTCTGACTTATACTTCGTCAAGCATGTACACCATAGTTTGTTCACTTTAACCTTAATCACTTCAAGATGCTTATGATAAGGGCAATGAGAGCTGAAAGCTATAAGTACCATAATTTTTGGAAGCTCTTTATGAGACTTGAATCCCTACTTCCTTTTACAAAAGGCCTTTCTTCCACCAATATATTGAGTCTCCACCTTCTATCTTTATGCACTTACTTTGAGAGCATAGTGGCCATTCTTAGTTCTATGTGCATTGTCCCAAGACTAGTTGATTGATGCATACTTTGATATTGCTTGTTTTAAACTATTGTATCTAGTCACTCTTATGAACTTTGAAGGTGTCATATGCATTTATATTTGCTACTCTATTGAGGGACAAGCTGAATAATATTATGCTATGTTTTCTTTATTTGAAACAAACAACGTCTTGCAAAGCATTGTTATTCATGAATCTTTTGTTTGTGCCTTTTCATGTTGTATCATAGTTTCTTTGCTTATTGCTAGAACTTTGCCTTTCATGTTATGAATGAAGTACTATGATCCCAGCTTTGAATGTTTTGCAAATACTTTGATCAAGTCTTTGATGGTGTATGTCACCTCAAAAATTATTTCTTTTTATCACTTACCTACTCGAGGACGAGCAGTAGTTAAGCTTGGGGATGTTGATACATTGCAAATGTATCTATAATTTTTTATGTTCCATGCTTGGTTTTATCCACTTTCTTGTGTTTTGTTCCAACTTTGGAGTACTTTTCATATGATTTATTGGACTAACCTATTAACAAGAGCCACAGATGCCATTTTGTTTTCTGCTGTTTTTGGTTCCAGGAAAGTGAAAATGAATATTCTCGAATTGGACAGGACAAAGCCAAAGTGCCTATTTTTAGGAAGGATCAAGTGCGAATATGAGGCGGAGAAGGGCGAGGCGGCCACACCACACAGCGGCCAGGCTGGGCTCGCCGGTGGTGGTGTGGCCAGCCCAGGCACCCCCTCGGCCTCTCCTTCCGCCTATATATTGCCCTCGGGACGAAAACCCTAAGTACCCGATCAAAAATCCACGAAGTGCAGCCGCCGTCATCTCCATCCCTAGATCAGAGGGATCTGAGCTCTTCGGCACCACGAGAGGGAATTCACCACAGGCCTTCTTCATCACCATGCAAGCCTCCGGTGTGATGTGTGAGTAGTTCATCCTTGGCTACGGATCCATGTAGTCGCTAGATGGCTGGTTCTCCTCCTTTGTGCTTTCATGTTTAGATCTTGTGAGCTCCGTTCATGATCAAGATCATCTATTTGTATTCATACATGTTGTGTTTGCGGGGATCCGATGGATATTGAGATGCTATTTCAGATTGATTATTGATTCTATCATGTCTTTGTTATTTGTGGTCTTGCATGCTTTCCGTTGTTAGTAGCTATCTTGGCCAAGTAGATGCTAGCAACTCCAAGAGTTAATGTTATGCTCGATAGTGGGTTCATGCCTCTGTAACTGGGAAGTGAAATCTCTAAGGTACTAGATGTGCTGTTGCTACTAGGGAGAAAACAACAATCCTTTGTTCATAGAACAATCGTATTGTTTACTTTACACGCAGTTCGTAAAGCAATAATCTGTTGCTTGCAACTTAATACTAGAGGGGGTTCGGATGATAACCTGAAGGTGGATTATTAGTCATAGATGCAGTTCGATGGCGGTCTATGTATTATGTTGTAATGCCCAATCAAGTCTCAGAGGAGTCAAGATGATTAGTATATGCATGTATTGCTTTCTCGGTGTTTGTCAATTGCCCCGCTGTAATTTGTTCACCCAGCATGTTATCTATCTAAGGAGAGCCACCTCTAGTGAACTATGGATCCCGGTCCTTTTTCTTTATATACAATCTACAATCTTTTACTGCTTTGTGTTTACTTTCTACAAACTTTTACTTCTTTCCATTCGATACGTTTAATCCTTTGTTTTCTGCAAAACACGGTGAGATTGACAACCTCATCGCAAGTTGGGGACAAAGTTTTGTGGTTGTGTTGTGCAGGTCTCCACGTTGCCACTAGCACCGGTAGTGCGCCCTGCCAAAGCTCAGCTAGCAACACCTTTGGGGTGTTTCCTTGCTCCTGCTGGTTCGATTAAACCTTGGTTTCACAACTGAGGGAAAACTTATTGCTGTGCTCATCATACCTTCCTCTTGGGGTTCCCAACGATCTCTATGTCGAAAGTCGAGTGCATCAACTTGCGCATTCAACACTTATGGATTTATCGTGTTGTATATATGCGCTTGCTAGTGGTTAATATAATCTCCGGATCTGACATTTTCAGATCCGCATGTATTTGCATGTCTTTGCGTATCTACGCATCACTCATTCTCAAATGATATGGCATTGTATAAATTTAGTCCTTTGGTGATACCTTTAGTTCCTTTGGGTTAAAACATGTTGATAGTATTGTCGTACAATATATCTTCATAGTACTAGCCCACTGTGAACCACACCTAGTTTGATAACAAACTACTAAACCAAATTCCCTCCTTCACTGCTACTATAGCAGTCATATACTTAGCCTTTTGTTGTAGTATCCGTCACAATGTATGCCACCCATAGTTTAAATTGAGATAAATTTAATTTGTATCTTGTGACAAACTAGTATTAATGTAACACTTTACAATGAACTACTTTGACTATTTGTCACTTATACATGATATATTCTTAGTTCTTCCAAAGCTCAAAAGAATATCTTTACTATCACCCAATGAGCATCTTATGAATCATTCTGGTATATGCTCACAACATTTAGAGCATAGGACATATCTGGATATGTACATATCACGATATTATTGATCAAAATATTCATGTGATTTCACTCACCAAGTGTCGATACACTTGAATCTTGATTCAATCATTTCCATGCAGTAAGAACCTTTCTTGTTGTTTCCATATTGAACCCTTTCAATATCTTATATATGTACGTCTGGCACAACTATATTAGCGGCTCAATCTATCCATATAAACATTAATGCCTAATATTCTGGTTTTGCCCAAGTCTTTCATCGAAATCCAATTTTAATGAAATTCTTAACTTATGTCAATAAAAGATGCATCATTTCCAATTAACAATATGTCCTCTACATAATGTATTAGAAATATGTCTCAGCACTCCCACTTAATTTTTTTCAAATACAAGCATCTTCATCGTCTCCTGATGAAATTAAACCTTTTAACAGTTTCGTCATGGTGAAGATTCCAACTCCGCTATGATTATTTCAACCATTGAAGTTTGCACGCCCTTTTAGCATCCTTTGAATTAACAAAATCCTTTGGACCATGTCATGTACACGTCCTAGGTAACCATTCTATTAGAAGAATATTGTTTTATTTATTCAACTACCATATACCGTACTACATGTAGTGGTTGCTACATTAATCCGCCAAGACTAAATATTGCTATGAAAGATCAAATCTTGTCATAGTCAACTCCTTGAACATTGTCATAAACTCCTTTATGACATGTCGACTATTTCATAGATGTCAAACATCCATGTCTATTTCTTTATAGATCCAAATACGACCGATAGGCTTCATGCCTTTTCGGAGGGTCTTCCAAGTTTAGAAACTTGATTTCTCATGTATGGATACTATCACATATTTTATGACTTCTAGTCATTTTATGGAGTCAGGGATCATCATCGCTTCTTTGCATGCAGTCGGTTCATCATTGTCAAAACAATAACGACTTGTTTATCAAATCTCGCTATTTGATTGTTACCTGATGCATACGGTTCAAATAGGAATTGTAATCTCCAAGATCACAACCTTTGTAATCATGGGAACCATGAGCATTGTGGCTGCCACCAGGACACTTTCCGGCGCTGCGCTACTTAGCACATATAGCTAAGGTTCAATAACCTTATCAAAGTTCTATTGTCCTCCCACTTAACTTTTCGTGAAAAATTCCTTCTCAAGAAACTTCGCGTTCCAAGCTACAAACTCTTTTGTCCTCGGTGTTATGGAGGAATACCCGACAAATTCTTTGGGATAACCTACAAAGACGTGCTTATTCGACTTTGGTTGTAAACATTTTACTTATGCATAGCATACCAAAATTTAAGAAAAGATAACTCAGGTTTTATCCCAAACCATAACCTTTATGGTGTCATTTCAACGGATCATGATGGTGCTCTTTTTAGTATAAAAGCGGTAGTCTCTAAAGCTTTAATCCTTAAAACATAATGGCAGTTTTATAAATGACACCTTTGATCTTACCATGTCAAACAAGGTTTGATTTGATCTCTCGAACATACCATAATCCTATGGTTTATCATGAAATACAAATCCATGGAACAATTCCTAAAATCTTAGGTGTTTTGCTAAACATGCAACTCAAATATCTTCCTTTATGATCGAATCATAAACTCTTTATTTTCTTGTTACAATGATTTTCCACTTCATCTTTAAAGTCTTTGAACAATTTTCAAATGTTTCATACTTCTTCCTTATTTAGTAAATATATAGATATATTCACTCAAATTTTTGGAGAAAGCATATGAAGTCGAAAGATCCACCGCACATGGCTACACATAATGGACTATATACATCAACATTCACAATTTCCAATAAGTTAGTCATCCGTTCCTATTTGTCTATGAACAGAGTTTCAATTATCTCGAGGAAAGTCTCACAAGCGTCAATTGATCAAAATCAAAGACTCCAAAAATCGATCAACATGGAGTTTCTTCATGTTTTCTTTCCAATATAATTTAAACAGCGATGTCACTTCGCAAGTGATCTTTCAATAATTTGTCTTACAACATTTTAGCATTAGTTTTTATGGACGTGATTTCTCCAATTAGACTTGTAAAAGTTCATCCATCTTCTATGGAATACGGTAATTATTTGGACAACCATTGTTCTCATAATACCGGAACAAAATAACAGTTATTTAAACAAATCTTGAAGGCAAGCTTTGATGTCAATAGGAAACACAATAACACTTTATTTGTTTTCGATGAACATCATCACAAATTCTCTTGCTAGTTACTTAGGCCATTGAAGTTCATGAATTGGGTTGTTCTTGTATAACACTTCACACTAACCAATTCAGTATCCAATACCCAAGAACCACATTGTTTAACAAGCAAATATTACAACCATAACATGTATATCATCTATATACCTTAGCTGGACATTTCCAATCTTTTCTTTTCTACCAAATATTTTATAGATTCTCTTTCAGTATTTCCTTTTCCTTTTAAAAGAATCTATCAACATCAATAGTGGCACCATACATATGACACATAGTCCAAAGCATGTATAGTCAAATACTAATACCTTTGGACTTGCACTTTGAAGTAGATCACCATCATCAAATGTTTGGCATTCTTTCAAAAATCCATTCTTTAGTAATCTTTTAGTGTAGTAAACATTTTACCTACATCTTCTATTCATCCTTATCATGACAACTTTCATGATCAAGCTACTATAGCCTATAAGGACGAATCACGAGTATAATGTCATTTCCCAAAACCTTTTTGGGATATTAGGATGTGTCTAGCATCTCCAACATTCGCAAATTCTCATACAATATGAGAACATGTATTTTGCCAAATTATACTCTATGATATTGCAACCATAAACATTGTTTCAGATATCACAACATATTCCACACATGATGATTTCTGAAATAGTTCTTGCAGCTCCCAGATAACCTCGATATTAAAACAACATTTGAATATCAAGAATCATGGATGTAAACATGATACTTTAGATACTAACACTGAAATTGTTACTCTTGGTTTAGTACTACTTATTAAACTTCATGGAGTAGACGAAGTTTGTTGAAAGTTTGCAATAGTACTTTTAAACTTTAAAATGACACTTAAAACAATACGATACCAGTTTGTAAAGTAAATATCCATAATTCTATAGTTCTATTATCTCAATTAAAACTAAGTGCAAGGTAGTAAACAGATGCCAATGACTACAACAAATTATGCAAATTCACTTTGATTTTAGTTTATGATAAATTGAGTTCGACTAATCCAAATTACAAATGAACTCCCACTCAAAAACAACATCCCTCGTGTCTTTTTGGTGATTACATGAACCAAATCCACTACACCAAGTTCGATCATCATGTGAGTCGGTGTAGTCTCAAAGGCAAGCATCAATATGGGCAGCATATCAACTATATGACTCATGCTTAACCTTTCAGTCCGTGTTCCGAGGCCATTTCTGTACATGCTAGGCTCGCCAAGTAAGAACCTTAGTACTCGCGTGTGTAAAACTGCCTTACACCCATTGTATGAAAGCATAGAGTCAAAACACCTGATCATCATGTGATGCCTTGAAACAACGATCCATAGAATGGTGCATACTAAGGAAGAACACATTTTATCTTGATATTTAAATGAGGGATCATCTTATAATGCTACTAAAATGCCAAACAAGCAATATAAGATGCAAACATCATATGCATAAAGTGAAATGATATGGTTCTTGCACTTGATCACTATCATGTGCATCGTGGTATGATCTTTATCATTCCTTTGTGTGTAAGGCCAAGGTCTATCGAACTTACACGTTAGGTGTGTCGTAAGAGTATCAACTATACATCAACTTACAATATTACCATATCATGACACCAGCCCAGCAACAATCTAAACTAGATGCTTCTAATTTATCCATTGCAAGTTTTACGTGGCTTAGGGCTTTCGAAGATAGAACCGGTCTTACCTACAAACATGGAACCACAACGATGATAACCAAATTATTAGGAACTCGTTATAAATCAGATATTGACTATAGTAGGAGAGACAGACACCCACTAGCCACTTATGCAAAATTAGTTGCATGTCAATCGTGGAACATGTCTCATGTACGAGGACATGTAAAGTTAGTCTGGGCCGCTTCATCCCACTATGCCACCAATATCCAAAATACATACAAGAAGTAATAACATGATCATCATCGCCCACATAATCATATGTGTACTACCCGTGCAAAGCCTCTACGCATAGATCATGCTCTGATACCACTGTTAGGTTCGCAGCATAGAAAACAAAAAATTTCCTACGATGGAATCTACTAAGCACCAAGATCTATCTACCTAGATACAAGCAACGGGTGGATATACATCCATAGATAACATACCCTTGAAGAGCGACAAAGCTTTGTTAATGAAACTAATTTCATGGTTGATGTAGTCATACACTTTCCGATCTCAAGATCGTGATGAAGTCCAGCGAGTCTAGCAGGTCCAGCACCCGCAAGTTCATCAGATCCAGCACCATCAAGTCTAGCACCGCAAAGCAGCGATGCATCCGTGATCACACACACATTCGGTACCCCGATAACCTCCGTCCCTCGCTCCAGCAAAGCAGCGGAAGCAACAACTCTTTTCTAGATAAAGCCACCAGGAACATATATCTCGCTAATCCGAGACCATGGGGAATAATTTCTAGAGGGGAAGAGAGATCCTTCACGAGCAGGTGTGAGAGTGGAGGAGGAGGGGAGCTCCTTTTATAGGAGGAGGGGGCAGCCCCCAAGGGGCCATGCGCATGGCATGGTGGTGCCCCCACCTCTCCCTCCATAATGGTGAGTGGAGCTTCCACTAAGCCCACTCCCACTAAAACCAACTCCACTCACTTTGCATTAATTTTCCACCAAATTTAATGCAAGATCTCATTAAATAAAAGTATTTTATTTATTTTATTCAGAATTTTTTTAATTACTTTAATTAACAAACATTCACATAAAAAACCCCTGCAACATTTTAATATCACATGTAGAACCAGTTTCTGCAATTTCACCAGAAACAATTCTGGTTTCCATCGAAATGATTCCAATGCTTTCTTAAATCTTTATCTGAAACATATTTGCTCTAAATGGTGTCGATATCCCTTAAGTGTATCACCCTATAGTTCGCGAATAATGCAGACATGATCAAGACCCCTCTCCGATCAATAATCTGCAGCGGGACCTGGAGATCCGTACTGACTCCCACACATTCAACGATGACTCTAGTGATCGTGTGAACCTTTAACGTCGTAACTAAATCCCTTTGTCTCGAGATATATTACATGTCCGAGATTCGATCATTGGTATCTCAATACCTAGTTTGATCTCGTTACTGACATGCACTCTTTTCTCGTTCCCGTGATATAATATTCTAGTGATCACATCACTTGCTTGCAAGCTATCTCAATATGATATCACCGAGAGGTCCCAAAATATATCTATCCGTCATCGAGATGGACAAATCCCACTCTTGATCCATGAGCCTCAATATAACACTTTCAGAGTACCCAAACCCACCTTTATAGTCACCATGTTACGGTGTGACGTTTGATGTTATCAAAGTACTCTTCCGGTGTTAGCAATTAATATGATCTCATGGTCTAAGGACTAAGATTACTTCGTATGATGTTATAGCAATATAAACATAATGACTTTGATCATAATGCTATACTTTGGATGAATGTTCATCAAATCATTCATCAATGTTGTGACCTTGTTATTAACAACATCCAATGTCCATGATTAGGAAACCTTGATCATCTTGTTAATCAACGAGCTAGTTTATAAGAGAGGCATAACTAGGAACCCTTTATTTGTTTATTAAACACACATGTAATGATGTTTCCAATCAATAAAATTATAGCATGCAAAATAAACATTTATCATAAATAAGAAATAAGATAATAACCACTTTATTTTTGCCTCTCGGGCATATTCCCTTCATATTGATGCCGAGACTGTTCTAGAGACCCTACTATAGAATCCTACTCTCTAAGTCGGCGAAGACGCTAGTTGCCGGTTCTGTGAGGAGCTGAGCTATCCGGCTCTTTGGTTCCCTCTCCCTTCACCTTGTTACTCGATAAGGTGAAGAGAGATGAGGAGAGCCGACATGCCGCCTTCTAGCAGCACCTTACCTCCATCGAGAAGGCTTATCAGGTAACCTACTTTTCTTGAATTTCATCAAGCTCATACCATCTGTAGCCCCTAGACTGAAGCCGATTAACTATGATAATCGTCTTTGGTCTTAGAAATTTCATCTGTTTGCATCATACTTTCTACTTTTAAAACTACTGACTATAGTCCCCGAGTAACATTTCGACTAATTCCTTAGTCGTTTTGTTACTTGTCATGCAAGACTTCAATTCTTGATCTTTTCTATTATCTTTCATGTGTGCAAGACGACATTGCTGAATTGTGGTGCCAACTGGTTGTAGTGGAGAAGAAGGTTGCTGACTCCGAGTCCTCCCAATTGGAGAATCTCAAAGCCTCTATCGAGGAGCAAAGGAAATCTCTCCTTGAGCTGTCCAAGAAGAACGACCAACAATACGCCGAGCTCCAAGACTAGGAACTAAAAGCTGACGCCGAGTGTTCTCGTGCGAATGAGAATGCCAAAAAGTTCACGGATGAGAGGGAACACTTTGAGTCGAAACTCAAGGCCAAGACTAGCGAGATTGCGGTTGAGAAATCACCCTCAAATCAGTGTATACATGTTCTCTGTACTGTAGCACCGCGTGCCCGATTATACCAGTGTGGTACCACTTCAGTTGATCTCGGGTCGCAAATAAGCGACCGAACGCCAGCGATTATGGGGCGGAAGTACCGATTCCACCAGTACTACCGTGCCACCTCCGGTAGTACTTCTTACGCGTCAACAACGTAGTGGCACTACAATACCACTCCGGTTCTGCTTGTGCTATCACCAAATACCCATTGAGATGTTCGAGCAGTAGTACCGTCCAATACAACAAATGTGCATTGATGCCCATATATAAAGTCTCCTTCCTTAAGTGGAGGCGCCGCTTCACACTTTCTCTCCTCCATTAATCTAAGCATTCAAATCCCTAGATATCCCACCTCCGTGAGCCAAACACCTTGATTGTTTGAGGAGGGAATGATGAGGACTAGATCTAGACTTCTAACAAAGGAATTTCCAATCCCCCACTAATCCTTAGCAGATCATGTTACTCTTGGATCCTTTGGAACCCTAGACGGAAGAGGATGTCCTCAAAGCTCAAGCTTTGGCTGTCAAGCTCCGTGTTCCCGTTGGGACCCTCTAGTTGAGTTATGGATATTGCACCAACTTTATTTGTAAAGGTTTCGATCGTCTTCTTCAAGACCACCGCATAGTGGATCGTGTGCCCATCTTGGTGGTGCGGAAACGGGAGAAGACACAGGAGAATAAGGTGAGCCTTTATGGTGTTGGCAGCTTTTATGGCACACACCTCTCCAACAAATACGTACTTCCCCCGAAAAAGGAACTTGAAGAACACATCTTTGTGTCTATATTGCAGTTATTTCTATCATTTACTTACTTGTACCGTTATTTACCTGCTTATATGTTTGCTTGTCATTTAAGGAAATTCACATTGTCGTATAGAGAACTAACTTTATGTCAAGTCCTAATTTAAAAAATAAATAAAAGTTGGTTAGCCCCTCTTCACCTCAACCCCTCTAGTCGCTTATACCGGTCTTTTCAAGCATCCCATCCCAATAAAATAAAATGAAGAGGAGACTATAAATTCATTAATTATAGAGATGGATCAGCATCAACATGCATAGGTTTCGATTATTAATTTCAATGGAATGAATCCCTTGTGCTGTTTAAGCAGTTGCGTAGGCTTTAGTGACGAAGCGAAATGCTAGAGTTATCTCCACGTCCTCCACCCTGCTGGCGAGTTATCCATTTTGATTTAAAATTCGTGTGATTTTCAGAATGAGCACAATGCCGGGTATGCTTTTCTTATTTCGCAGCACCTTCTGCAACGCCCATCAAATAATCCCCCAAATCAAAAACATTGACATGGCGTGGGTTTTGGCGGGCGGGAGACAGGCAATTGGGAAGTATTCTATACCAGGAGTTGTGGTGTAGTAAAAACAATTTATGAGCACCACTGGCCGTGGCCGTGGTATAGGCGATTAATTGAAAACTGGCCATAACTCATGACCAGCTGCAAGCAAAACCAAGAGGCAGCAGGCAAAACACAGGTTCAGGAGCGGAACAAGGCTAGACACATATAAACACCTACAGATTACATGTTTTAATTACAACCCAGCTAGATTAACACCATCTGCCAGAACTGAGGCTGGGGATAAAACAGGCGGCAGCCGCAGCACCATACGTTTACACTGGTAGTATCAACTCCTTGATACAGGCACAAACCGCCCGCAGGCATCGTCTTTCAGCCACCTCGTCGAGCGGGTCTGCCTGACACGGTCCGCAAAGAGGCGGTGCCTGCGTGGGGGTCATCAAGAAAAATGCATTGGTATATGGACGGGAGCAGATCGAGTAACATGGAGGGAGAATTCAGGTTTGGATTTGTTCGAAACAAGCCTAGGGTCAAGGTTTTGTCACAAACCTCTCGTACTCCAGCTTCTGGATGACTACACCGTTCAGTATAAGTTCCGCCTCATAAACATTGGCACCTATAGCAGGTTCATCCTAAGTGTTAGCCGGCAGTCTGGATTCTTGATGACAATACAGAGCAGAGTGAGATATATAATATCTAAGTAATTATAACCTTTCTCTAGGAGTGCCACGCATGTTTCGTAGTCCTCTTCACATGAGATGACCAGTAGGTCATCTGGTGCTTCCCTTTCCTTACTTATGGACCTTCCGATCCTCTCTAATGGCTGCACAAAGTACAAAAAAGGGCACATTAGTACAAATGCTTAGTAGTATATTAAAGAAAAAGGTCATGCCGCGAGAAAAGTAAAAATGAATTGTTCGGAAATGTGGGGACAGTAATCCTTGAGATGAACAATAGTACAAAATGCTTAATGTTAAAGAAGAAAGTGATATCGCAAGACAGAGAAAAATGTGGGGACAGTCACTATATCCTGGTCAATAACTGTGCACAAATTCCAAACGCAAACATACATGTAAGGATTTGCTTTGTTACAGAGTACTTAAAAGGAGATCTAAGATATTGAATTGGATCAGGTAACTCTGTAACTCTTCTCATATTATGCATTTACTGTACCCTGGAGAATGATAGGTAAATGCCTAAATGCACAAGCAAGTGTCACACCACAGTGATTATCCAGAACCGAGAGATGAAACTGCATCTTTCTGCAAAAAATGAAGGACTCTGTGCCACCAAAGCTCTATTTTAAGCAGCAGGATGCATGTTCACGAGAAGTTAAATCCCAAGGCAAATATGGAAGTTGGAAGCGTGTTAAAAATGTAAAAACAAGTTTATAAAATCTTTGCGCTGAAATAAGTAAAAGTAACCTGCAGTTTTGCGGAACCTCATGAATCCTTGAGTGCTACAGATACTTAAGTAGTTAAGTTATTACTACATGGAAACATATTAATGAACCATTTCGCTTGATAGTATGCTATATTTTTTGGGCTTTATCACGAACAATATAGGCTGCCTTGGTTTATTGGCTTCACATGAGCTTTCCATGCAAACTGCACAGTGGCCAATGTGACCACAGCACAATCTTATATATCATTCAGTCAATGTGACCATGCAATTTAAGCACGAACATAAAGTATCTCTAAAAAAGAATATATGGCAATGACCTGTCCAGAAGATGCCGAAACCAAGCTAGTCAGAACTTGTCGACTTGGCTTAACATTTTGTGTCACAAATACTCTTTTTCCCTGCACGTGTTTTCAATAAATATAATTTGAAATGATCTGGAAAAGATTGAGACAAAACAAAATTATACAGTTCACTTTACCAACAGCAGAGGATGCTCGGAAGCTGATGCCAGTGATATAGGCATGCTGAAACCTATCTCCTTTTCCTTTTTGGCATCCCTCAGAATATACTTCTTATCATTAACAAAACAGCCTGCTTCTCCACAACTTTCAAGCCACATTGATGTCACTACCAGTTTGCCAAACGCTATTGCCTCTAGCATATTCTTTGTGCGGAAAAAACTATCTGCCACAAAATGTGTTGCATCCGATACGGAAAATGCTTCCCGGACTCCTAAGCGTGCCAAGATCTACAACATAGATCATTATAAAATATACTTCGTATCAAATAATTACAGGTTAGAATGTACCAACATAGAGATATAACTACCTTCTTCTGACGCTTGATCACATCCTCATCCAAATGATGGCTGAACAAAATACTGACACTGGCCATATCTTTCTTCCTAGAATCTTTTCGTTGTTGACTTGATAGAGTATTTTCAGGATCTAACTCCAGCAGCTCTCTGGCAACAGAGGATTTTGACAAGATCCTGGTTGAAGCTTTTGATGGATTTAGAGGACTGAAAGTCGGCGACAATTTATTTACCATCTTAGAAGGTGTTTTTAGGGCTCTATTTGGAACTAGAGAGTTACTTTTTGGTGAGTTGCTTGCATCCCTAACAACGGATGGTTCCTTTTGTTGCTGATCAGAGCTACTAAAACCAGAAGTTTTGCTGTTAACTCTCTTAAAAGAATTAAGTATAGGAGAAATAGCTGATGATTGTGCAATAATACTAGACAGCATAGAAGGTGACACACAATTGGAGCGCTCCCTCGCATATGTCAGTAGTTCAGATCTCCTAATGAAAACCCGTCTTTTCTTGGGCGACCTTACCACTTCTGGCTGTATTTCCTTATCTGTAGCAGTTTGGGTAACTGCAGGAGCCTTTGCCTGTAGCATTGCTGTAGGTGTCCTTCTCTGTTTGGGGTGAGAGGACGGTTCTCTGCGAGAGACATGAATTGTTGGTTCACATCTTAATGGTTCAAGGTTCTCAGAAACATTTGCACTGGTATGCTGTATGCTTGCACCACTATTTTGCTGAAGATCCTGAGCATTATTTGCACCTGTATGCTTTGTGCTTTCTTTTACAACAGAATCCGAACCATATCCTGTGATTCTCTCAGGTTCATGTGCAATACGAGTGTTTCTTACTTCTCCAATCGTGGACTTTTCACCTGTCAAATTCATGCCATTCTTCAAGTGCTTATTTGGACCTAACTCAGAATACTCATAGAGGTTATTTCTACCAGTATGCCTGGTGCGATGAGCAATAGGCGTACTGGCATACTTATTTCCATCAACTATCTCCACAACTTTATTCTTCTGTTGTACTAAATTTTCCTGCTTATGTTTCGTCTTTGTTCCACGATCTTCTGAATTTTCTTGCGATTGTATTCCTCTCTGTCTTTTTTTCTGAGGCTTCTGGTTCTGCTCAGCTACTTTTATTTTTTTAGAACGTGTCATGACACCTTCTTGGATGCTACTAGTTCTCTTTCGAGGAGAGCTATTCTTTATTTGACTTTTTGCCAATTCAGATCCAACTCTCAGATCTCTGTTCACTGGAAGTTCATCTTTGGCGGACAAGTTTTCAGCAGGTGAACTTTGTGCCAGTGCTTCTATAGCTTCGACAGCCATTTGAGTATCCTGACCAAGATCGTGCAAATTCAAACTAACCTTTTCCTGCTGTCTTTCGATAGGTTTGGCATTTGATAGACCATCCAAGTCCTTCAAAAGATTTTTCTTACTCCTTTTTGCAGAAGTTCGTTTACTCTTCACCTCACTTTTCAGCAGTCTCGAATCAGATGAAGGTAAAGTTTCAATCTTCCCACGAACATTGGTATCTGTTCTCCTTTTGGATTCCCTTAATTTATTGTCAACAGGTGCAATTTTTGTGGAGCACTTCCTTGGCCTGGAAACTTTTGATTTCCTTCTACCGGTTGATTGGTGCAACAAGATATCCTTGTTTTTACTAAAAAAATCACCTCCGCAATCATCCTCCTGACTATCCACCCAAGCAAAGATTTCTGGCTTTCCATTGGAACTTCTACAGCGGTCAACCTTCTCGGCCAATAGTAAAGTTCCCATCTTTATTGAAACAGGTGGCTTTGCCTTTCGTGATTTCTTTGGCGTTGGTTCTTGAGATGATAGGCCGCCATTAATTGAGATTAACCCCTCCACAACTTCCAAAGCATTTGCTTGAGATAGATCACCAGGCTCCTGTGAGTTAAGATAGCTTAGTCCAGAAAAACGCCTGCTCTTTTTTTCACTCTCTTCGATTGTCGCGTCACCAAAAAGCTTCTTTGCTGCTGAACACCTGCCTTTGCTTTTATTCCCATCTTTGTCATGGCTCTGTATATAACCATAAGATCCGTCATCAATCCCACGATCTGGGCAATCACCTAAGGAGGTACCACACGAGGTAGAGTTTTCTACAATTTCCGTCAGGGGAAATGTTCCATTGGCCATAGCTTGCCTTTTCCCTTGCTCCAAAGTTTTCATCGCAAATGCTTCACGAGCTGTGGCAAGATCACGTTCGTCACAGGTGAGCACATTAAAAAACAAAACTAAGGATTCAGTATATGTTGAACTTTTAGTTGAGAAATAAAACAAATTAAAGCATAAAAAAACTGTTCTCGTGTTCTAATTCAGAAAAATATATTTGACGACCAAGGGGATATCTTGAGTATCAAATTGCATAACGTCAAGCAATCTGTATTGCAGTTAAAACACCAAAATACACCAACGATTTATGAACCTTGATTCAGGATTTAGCATGCTTTCCCATGAACATGACAGACATATAAGAAGAGCCTATAGTGCCTATAATTTTGCAATATGGGGTTCATAATGAAAAGCAAGAGAAAACCATCTTCAAGTAACCACATGGAAGATCAAAGTAGCACATAATTTTGCGCCCACGAACATTCATGTGTACTCATGAAGTGGTGTGTCTAATTGCTGACAATTGCATTGCCCTAGGAGTAGCTAGAGCTATTAGATACAACCATGTGCAATATCTCCAACGCGTAAGGTTGAACCAATAAAATCCTGTAGTTCTTCATGATATAAAATTGGGGATACTAAGAATATTTTTGTTAGTGATGACAGTTTCTCTTATTAACAGTCTTGCAGCAAACAAAGAAAAAACATGGGTATAACTGCAAGAGACCAAGGTGGTCTCGGGAGATAAATTTTTCTAACCAAGTAACAAACACAATGTGCAACCAAGTGTATTTGTCTTGTGCTACACGCTTAGGAAGAAAAATGAAATTAGTGAAATTTGCAAGGGTTGTGGAGCTATGCGACTTGTAAAGGCATTACTTAGGCAGTTACAACTAACCTGGGCCACCCTCTTCATCCGTGGAAGCATCAGAATCTACTACATTATCGGCATCATCATGCTCCTCCACATTCCCATCATCGTCACTTTGCACCTGAGTGCCAATCAACTCGTCGTCGCCATCATCACCCACCTCTTCATCAGTGTCTTCGACCCGCTGGGTCATTCCCCAATCGATGGCATCCTCCTCCTCACCGCTGCCATTTACTCCCTCCTGTTCCAGACATTCCTCAACCAACTGGGTCTCCGCCAAGTCGGCGTTACCTCCACCCTCCTCCTCGCATTCTTCAACCAACTGGGTCCTAGCCAGGTCACCAGCTTCATCCTCCGTGCTGCCACCGTCATCGTCCTCTTCTACCGCCTGCGTCTGCCCAGCGATGTCAACGCCGTCCTCCTCTGAATCCTCCACCGACTGCGTCTCACCAGGCAACTCCTCCTCGGCAAATTCATCATCAACCGCCTGGGTCTCGTCGTCGTCCAGCGCCTGTGTTTCGCCATACAGCACGCCATTGTCGTCATCCTCTCCACCCTCGCTCCGCGTTGTATCGCCGGAGTTAGCCGGAGACCCTAATCGCCCACCAGAGTCAGCACATCTACACGAACCGCTCAAAAGAACAAATCAAGAAATCAACCGGCGGCAGAACTCACCCAACGGCGGCGTCCCTCCGTCGTCCAAGACCTGGGTCTCCCCGCCGGCCATCAGAACACAACCACCGACCTGCATACGCACCTCAGAAATCAACACCAACCCCCATCCGAATAACCCCCTAAAAGAAAAGAAGTGGTAAAAAAGAAACATACATTTGGGGGAACAACCAAAGGACCAAGAAACAAACAACCGCCGGGCCGGAGATCCGCGGGGACCGACTCGACAAGCGGCGGCGTCTAGTTTTTTTTTTTTTTTTGAGCGGAGCGGAGCGGCGGCGTCTAGTCGATGGTGGAGAGAGTGAGGCCCCCTTCTTTTTTGAGCATCTGCGGCAGATTCGCGGTCTAGACTCTAGAAAAGCAAAAGGCCAAAAGAAGGTCCAGCTTCTAGCCCACTTTTTTCAACCGCCAATCACAGTTTGTACGTAAAATCAGAATCGGCCTCGGACCTCCTTCTGGGAGAGATTCCCGGGCTTCTCCTCTTGGGCAGCCACCTCGTCCGTTGCCGCCCCAACCGCGACCTCGTCCGCCGCCCGCCGCCCGCACCTGACGCCTCGCGCGACTGCCGCCAGCCGCCCTCGCGAGATCGTCCGCCCCTCCCCCCCCCCCAACCGGCGACCTCCAGCTCGTCCTCCCCATGTCTTCCTCCCAGCCACAGCCGCAGGTATCTAATCTTGTGTTCCACCCTGATCTGGTGTGATTGCCAGATGTGGATCGGACGCTGTCGTGAGCGAGAAGAAAGGAATTCAGAGAGAGAGAGAGAGAGCGAATTCAGTTTTCTTATTTATTTTCAGCATATCTATCCCGTTACAGAGTCTAGTTTTTATACCCTTTCTTTTCTCCACAGACACACAGGTCCACACGACTGGCACGCAGGCCCCACACATCATACGCTATGTTGGACCCCACCCTCTGTGTCACTCTCTATGGTGATGGATCTGTCTGCGTGACAATACTCTCCCGAGGAAAATGTGCTTGCCCCCAAGCCAACACCTCAGGAAACTCACCTTAAGTACCTCCCAATCTTCCCAAGTAGCAGAATCTTCAGGTAGATTAGTCCATTTGATCTTCACTTGAGTGATTGCGGAATTGCCCTTCTTGACCATTCGCCTGTCCAGGATCCTTTTCGGCACCGTCTCGTGCGAGTCCAGCTCAGGTAGGGTAGGCTCTGCTGAGAACACTGGTGAGTAATCAGGTCTGTGCTCTTTCAGTTGGGAAACGTGAAACACAGGGTGGATCAGGCTGCTCGAAGGTAGTTGGAGCTTGTACGCCACTTTACCAATTCGCGGACCGAAATATTTGAAGGCCAACTTGGGAAAAGGCCTGAAAACAACTGACTGTTGCACATATGGTTGTAGCTTCAGAAGTACCTTATCACCAACCTGAAACTCTTTTTCTGTGCGATGTTTGTCAGCTTTTAACTTCATGCGATTACGGGCTGCGGCAAGATTAACCTTCAGCTTTTCGAAATGAGCTGTCCTATCCTTGAGAATATCCAGGTCGTCTTCTGCAGGGACCATAGGCATAGCACCCAAGTTTGGGTCATGTCCATATAATGCTTTGAATGGTGACATACCGATTGCACTGTGAACAGCTGAGTTGTACCAAAACTCTGCGAGTGAAATCCATTTCTTCCATTCCTTAGGATTGTCCTAAATGCTGCAGCGGAGGTACATCTCCAAGCTCTGGTTGACGCGCTCTGTCTGGCCATTAGTCTGGGGATGGTAGGCAGTGGTAAACTTCAGTTTTGTCCCTAGTTTCTCGAAGAGCTGCCTCCAGAACAGACTGGTGAAAATGGCGCCTCGATCAGACACAATAGACTTGGGCATGCCATGCAACTTCACCACATTGTCGACAAACACTCGAGCAACTTGGGGTGCTGAGAATGGGTGCTTCATTGGAATGAAATGAGCATACTTCGTGAAGCGATCCACCACTACCAAAATTGTGTTTGCACTGTCAGAAAGTGGTAGCCCTTCAATGAAATCGACTGTAATGTCTTGCCAAGCGCCGGCAGGGATTGGCAGAGGTTGGAGGAGCCCTTGCGGATGCTGATTTGAGTGCTTCGCATGTTGACAAATGTCACATTGTCGAACAAAATCTGTCACCTCTGTTTTCATACCTGCCCAAGCAAAGAGCCGTTTGAGGCGCTGATATGTAGCCTCGACACCGGAGTGGCCTCCTATTGCACTTGCGTGAAATGCGGATATTAGCTTTGTATGAAGGGCAGAATTTGCTCCCAGCCACACCCGTCCGTGAAAACGAATCAATCCTTGTTCCAGTGTATAGCCATGTTCATCTGGGCTGACGATAGCTAGTTCCGTGAGGCGACGCTATGCGTTGTGATCTGTAACGTACGTGTTGACCACCTCTTGCAACCATGCCGGTTTGATTTCTGTACACGACTGAATTGTCAATAGATGCCCTACTCGAGAGAGAGAGTCAGCAGCTTGATTTTCGGCGCCCTTGCGATAGATGATCTTGAATCGTAACCCCATTAACCGAGCCATTGCTTTTCGCTGCAAGGGTGATTGCAGGTTCTGATCTTCGAGGTAGCTCAGACTATGATGGTCTATTTTAATCACAAATTCGCCCCGCTGTAAGTACGGTCGCCAGCGTTCGACTGCCATTAAGAGCGCAAGGAATTCCTTCTCGTAAATGGATAGCTGAAGATGCATCGTGCTGAGGGGCTTGCTTAAATAGGCAATTGGATGCTGATCCTACATCAGCACTGCACCTATTCCCAGGTCACACGCGTCGGTCTCCAGAACGAACTGTTTGTTGAAATTTGGCAATTGAAGGACCGGTGTGGAAATCATTGCCTCCTTGAGTGCCCTGAATGCACTAGTTGCTTGCTCAGTCCAGATGAACCCTTTTTTCTTCAGTAGATTGGTCAGAGGACGAGCGATGATGGCGTAGTTCTTGACGAATTTACGGTAGTATCCGGTGAGACCGAGGAAACCCCGCAGTTCAGTGACTGATGTAGGTTGTGGCCAATCGACCATAGCTGCCGTTTTCTTTGGATCAGTGGCCACACCGTCAGCAGAAATGATATGTCCGAGATACTCCAAACTTGCACAAGCAAAAGAGCATTTGTTCTCCTTGACATATAACTGATTGGCTCTTAACAGTGTCAGTACTTGTGTCAAATGTTGGACATGCTCCCCAAGTGATGTGTTGTACACTAAAATGTCATCCATGAAGACCAAGACAGATTTGCGTAGACAGGGAGTGAGTACTTGATTCATCACACACTGGAAAGTTGCTGGTGCATTGCAGAGACCAAATGGCATCACTCGAAACTGATAGTGCCCTTGGTGTGTTTTGAACGCTGTTTTATGCTCATCAGTAGGAAGCATTCTTATCTGATGATATCCTGCTCTCAGATCCAGCTTAGAAAAAATAGTAGCACCAGCTAATTCATCCAAAAGCTCATCAATGACAGGCATGGGAAAGGTATTTTTAATAGTTAGCTCATTTAGCTTGCGGTAATCAATGCAGAACCTCCGTGAACCGTCCTTCTTTTGCACTAACAGCACTAGTGAGGCATAAGGGGACATACTGGGCACAATAAAACCTGCTTCCAACATCATCTTCACTTGTTTTTCAATTTCATCTTTATGGGCTGGGGAGTACCTATACGGTCGAGCATTGAATGGAGTAGCTTCTGGCTTCAATGCGATGGCATGATCGTATTCTCTCTCCGGAGGTAGTGTGGTAGGTGTGGCAAAAACATCCCCAAAAGTGTGCAAAACTGCCTGTACTTCAGAAGGACTCTGTGCTCTTTCAGAGTCGCCCTCTTGTTTGATGATAGCTGTCGCCTAGACTTCATTGCCCTTATACCACTTCAGTAGCTGTTCTATAGGCAACTCTTTCACTTGTTCCGGTGATGGTGCCAGAATACCCTTTAGCTTGATCATTTTACCTTTATAAGGAAAAGCTAGACAGTGGTTCACCCAATCTGTGACCATGGGACTATGCTGTTGCAGCCAGTCCATGCCCAATATAGCATCGTAGGCTCCCAACTCCAAAACCCTCACATCTGAGGTGAAAGTGTGCCCCTGACACCACCAAGACAGATTGGGTATGAGTTTGTTGCACTGCATGAATTCCCCATTAGCAATTTTAACTGGAATCGGTTTTGTCTCTTGTATGGTGCATTGAATCTTATCCAACATGTTGGCATTGATAAAACTATCACTACTGCCAGAATCTACTAGAATGAGCAGCACTTGGTTGCCTTTCAGAGCTCGCAGCCGGAGAGTGTTAGCTCCTTCAGTTCCAGCTAGAGCATGAATGGACAAACTGAGCTGTGTAGCTTGAGCTAGATCATTCTGTTCTATCATATTCAATATCTCGTCTGACAGCAATTCAGGTGTGTCCTCTGTTGTCACCACATGCAGTTCAGCAGCTGGTTTCTTCTGGCATTGATGGGTAGGATCATACTTTTCTCCACAGCGAAAACAGAGCCCATTTGTTCGCCTGTAATCTCGTAGCTGCCTGTCCTTCCAGAGATCACCCCCTCCTGCCCGAATAGCCGGTTTGAGTCCTTCTCCTTTATGCATTGTGGGATCAGCCTTGATGTAATTTGCCTGTCGATGACCCCATGGTTTAACACTAGCCAACACTTCCTGCTGTACAGTGGCTAATAAGATTGCTCGCTCAACCGTTTCAGGGACCTGTGCTTCTACTGCACTGCGAATATCCGACTTGAGCCCCTTGATGAACTGGGAAACGAAAAAGAGCTCGTCGTAATGAGGGTTCTGCATCGAAATCTGATATGAAAGCGACTCAAATTGTGCCTGATATTCCTCTACAGTTCCTCTTTGTTTCAGCGCGAGGAACTGCTTCATAAACTTGCGATGATCATCGGCACCAAATTTCTCTTCCATGGCTATCATCAGTGCAGGCCAGGAATTTATCTCGTGCCGAAGACGATATGCTTTCAGCCAGAGAGCTGCATTTCCATCCATGTGCAGCGTAGCTGATACTAACCAGAGAGACGGATGTACGTTGAACAGTCTGAAATAATCCAGACATTTGTCCTTCCATATGCGTGGCTGATCACCGTCGAATCGAGGAAACAACATCTTCAAATTGTGTTTAGCTGTGGAATCCCCAATTGAGCTTGGTCTACCGCCGCCAGCGCCCCCAAATCCTCCGCCACCAGCTCCCCCGGACGTACCACCGCTCACCCCGCCGAGTACACCGCCACCTCTCATCAGGATCTGGATCGTCCTCCTCCGAAAACGGAGGATGCTCCGGGTGGCGGCCCAACCTGTCCACCACGGAAGTGAGCTTGGCGTTGATTGCCGCAATCTGCAGAGCCGTATCCGTCTGTGCCTTCGCCGCCGCCTCGACCGCCACCGCAACGATGTCCAATTGTGCGACGAGGCCTTGCTGTGTGGAATCCATCACCGCGACACGGCCGTGTAGCAGATCGACTGCCTGCCGGCACTCGGTGAGAGATGCCTCCGCCGAGGCCGCTGCTTCTCCCATCGCCACTAACACCAGCGACGTTTGCGGTGAGGGCTTGGATGGCGCCGTGATGACTCCTCGCCGGCCGGGCCAACCGATCCACGAAGTTTCTCGGGATTTTACGGTCCACGGCGCGACGAATTGGAAGCTCAACGGAACGGCGCTGCCACCGCGGGGATGAGGATCTTACCGGGTGAGCGATCCGAGGATGGCCACCCGCACCTGTCTACCCGCGGAGCGCCTCACCAGCGATCGGTGAGTCTGATACCAAGTGTTCCACCCCGATCTGGTGTGATTGCCAGATGGGGATCGGACGCTGTCGTGAGCGAGAAGAAAGGAATTCAGAGACAGAGAGAGAGAGTGAATTCAGTTTTCTCATTCATTTTCAGCATATCGTATCCCGTTACAGAGTCTAGTCTTTATACCCTTTCTTTTCTCCACAGACACACAGGTCCACACGACTGGCACGCAGTCCCCACACGTCATACGCTATGTTGGACCCCACCCTCTGTGTCACTCTCTATGGTGATGGATCTGTCTGCGTGACATCTTGCTCATTTTTTCCTTGTCTGATCTTAATTTCATTTTCCTGGTCGTATGGTTAGAATGGAGTAGCTTGAATGAAGTAGTCTGCTAGTATCTGCTAGTAGTATACTTGATATAATTTCCCAGCCATATACTTGAATGCTAGTATAATTTCCTAATATTCTGCTAGTATAATTTCGTAATGTTCTGCTAGTATACTTGAATTTAGTAATCAGGTTCCATTGTATAATCAGAATTGTCATTGGCTCGCCGATCCAAAAATTGCAGTGTTATGTTGATTCCAATTGTTGCTATCTGATGTTGTATGCGATGTCCTTGCAAAAAAAAAAATTTGTTGTATGCTATGTGATACAAGTTCCAATTTCTTTGCTACAATTCCAAAAAAATTGTCTACTTGTGAATTTTAATGTATGCTATGTGGTACGGTATGCATCTAGAATGACAAGCCGAAACATGTGAAAGCAAATTGGGATGCGGTTGCTCACCGTGCTTTTCTTGACGTGTGCATTGAAGAAGTGAATAAGAATAATCGTCTGGAAACCGCAACTTGTGCTTCTCGGATCTCGCTTCCTTTCGCTTCTCCTTGCACCTACCCACCCACACACAGCACACACAAGATGCTTAATCTTTTGTGGTTGTTTTACCAGCTCTGATTGAGTAGCGAGCAAGGAGGGCAGGAGAGTG
This sequence comes from Avena insularis, assembly GCA_023614405.1. Classification (NCBI taxonomy): domain Eukaryota; kingdom Viridiplantae; phylum Streptophyta; class Magnoliopsida; order Poales; family Poaceae; genus Avena; species Avena insularis. The sequence continues at coordinate 128,579,741 of CM042688.1, forward strand.
GAATCAGACTGGGAGGAGAAATCATGGCGGGTAAATTTCTTCTGGCATCACTGAGCTCTAATCTGCTGCGAGGCTGAGCGTGTCATGTGGTGAACTGAGCTATCTATTTTGTTCTGTTATGCTTTTTTTTTTCAGGGAAAGAAGAACCGAAGTCTCGCAAGGAGAAGCGAAAGGAAGCGAGATCCGAGAAGCACAAGCTGCGGTTTCTCTCCTGGGTTCAGCACCAGGTGAGCTCACCCAAATCATTAAAGAGAAGTGGAGTAAAAGGTATAAGTGTTTTCTTAGTAGCTTTAGTATTTTAGTTTTCTAATCAAATGTAGAATTTTTTTGAATTACGGTGGCAAAAATAAGAAGCCGGTGACACCATCTGTGGAACCGAGTCCAGTAGAGGAGAAGAAACCAAAGAAAGATCCTAAAAAGAGGAGGAGAAGTGAGCCTCAGGATAGCCACAAGCCCAAGTCCAAGTTCCAGGAGCATCTCGAAATGGAGATGGGTGGTTCTGCAGGCAGGGAGGAGGATCTGGAGACCGAGAGGAAGCTTGCGAAGAAGCTCAGGGTGAAGAAAGGAAAGCTGGGAGGTCCGGACGACGGTATGGATGACCTCTTCGGGGACCTCGGATTTGGTGGTGACTATGGCTCGGATGGTGAAATGAGGGAGTATGGCGAGGAGATGGTTGATGATGCTAAACCAGAAAAAAAGAAACAGAGAAATAAAAATAAGAAAGCAAAGGGTGTTTCCGCGGAGGAGGGCGATGGTGAGGTTATGGAGGACAGTAAGGTAGACAAGAAGAAACAGAAGAGGAAAAATAAGAAGAAAGTGAGGAATGATGCCAGGGAGGAACTGGGTGCTGGAGGTGCAGAAATGGCTGAAGAATGTGATGTATCGGCTCACGAATCTGAGGGTGAAAAGCTTAATGTAGTTGAAACACCCTCTGTATCAAAGGCCAAGTATGTGCCTCCTAGTCTCCGTGCTATTCCTAGTTCAGAAGCAGAAGAAATCTCTGTGTTACGCCGGAGAGTGAGAGGTGAGATTTTCAATTCTGTCTTCTTTTTCGATTCTAAGCAACATATTTCTAATTTTGTTATCTGTTTTATTTGTGAGCGTATTCTCATAGATGGCTTTATTTCTTGTACCCATCAGGACTTCTGAACAGGCTTTCAGAGTCCAATGTGGAGTCTATTACTCAGGAAATTGCTGCACTTTTTCGTGTATAATTCTACATCATTCTCATTTTGTTTCTGTGATACTATGTTCCCAAACGCCTTTCAGATCTTTTGTTTTAGCTTGATCAATTCACACATTACTTCTGGTTTTGTTGCTATTTATTATTCGCAGTCAGTTCCCCGAGGTGTTGGCTGTGAGTTAATTGGTGATGAAGTTTTGGCAAGTTGTTCACGGGGACCTCGTGGCAACGGACAGTTAAGGACTTTCCATATAAGCCCACATTTATCTGGTTGTTATCTTACTATATGGAATAATATGATGTTTTTTCTTTTGTATTGTCATCCCTTAGAATTTCCTGTAGTTATTGAAGATTTTAGTAAAATAGTTCCAAGTAATTATTTTAGAATGATTTGAGCAACCAACCTTAAGACACATATGTAAGCAAGGCGATAAACTGGAAAGAATTGATATCATAACCATAACGTGTTAATTTTGGACAACCTTCAGTTTTGTTTCAAGATTGAATCTATCCTGGAATGATGTGCTCTTACTTTTCTTATATATTTGTTTCACTTGATGGTTTTAGTGCTCAAGACTAAGTTCTTATAAATGGAAGGATTGTTATTTTTACATATCATGGTTATCCTCGTCCAAGAAACTTGTTTGTCATGCTTTGTGCCCATCTCTATGATATTGGGTAACGGCACTTATTTGACATCATTGAAATATGTCAATATTTTTCTAACTTCTTCAGGCAAATCATAAAGATAGGTTCCTTGTTTACTTCAACCCAAGTGTTTCTTTTTTGTTATGGCGCACTACTTTAAGGTAGTAGGGTGGTGGACCGATAGATGGCTCTTACCAACAAACTAATGAAATATGTTATTTCGTTTGTGCAGGTATGCTGCTGTATTTGCAGCCTTTGTTGCCGGTATTACGTGTCTGGTTGGTATGGACTTCAGTGCCAAAATCCTTTCTTCTCTTGCCATGTCTTTTGAGGTATGACTATTCGGATTAAGATTAAAAAAAGACCTGTTACATGTCTCTGTCTACCTATGTATATATATTTTTATCTCTTTTGCCTTGCTGTATATCTGCTTCCTTTGTTTTAGGATATTTAAATCCTGTTTATCTTTTGATGTTTACATTTTATTTCTTTTTTCCTTTATGTTAGTTAATATATTTGAATATTTTCCCCCTTGGTGACAGGATGAGTACTCAAAAGCCGATGGGCTATCTCTGAGGAATCTTACCTTACTTTTCTCTTATTTGTGCATATTTGATGTCATTGCAAGGTCTGTGGTTTAAATGGAACCTATAGCATACTTTTTTTAATAAAAACTTGTCAAAGTGCTGATGATCTTATCTAATATTGCAGTGATCTTGTGTATGATCTTCTGACAGTGCTGAGTAAGCGGTTGACAGAGCTGGATGTCTCAACAGTGTTGACCATCTTACCATGTATGTAGCATTTATAATGTCTTCCCCTGCACAAAATAAAAACGTTTACAATATCTTACTCATCTTACTCCATAATAAGACAACTCACTTATTAAACCATCATGAATGTTACCCTCTCAGAGCACTATCCCATGTTATTCTGTTTGAGTGAACATCGGGATGTGTTTTTACGGACAGGCTGTGGAATGAATCTGCGGGGAGATGACCCAGGTGCAATGAAAGATTTTGTACTCAGTATTCAGAACTCTGTAAGTCAGTTCAAATCGTGCTCAGCTGCCTGAGAAGATGGAAAAGAAGATATACATAGCAAAAGAGTGAGTGGACTTGTTTTATGCGCCGCTTATTTAAGAAGTAATCTGTGTCAGAGTAGTTTTGAGTTTGGTTTTGTGTTTAACTTACCATGCAGATGGAATTTATGCTCGAGACAATATGTGACATTAAGAACAACAAAAAAAGGCCCAAAGAGGATCCTTCATACCATACCCGTATAAAAAAGTGGTTTCAAAAGGTTTGCACCAGAACTTCATCTTCCGATACCTGAACAGAAGACTTTTCCTGTTCATTTAATACTTATTCCTTTTCTACTTGCCTGCAGCTGAAGTCAGAAGATATCCTCTTGCGTGGGCTGAAGTGGAGTAAGCTTTTGGATCCTGAGAAGAAGGGTCAGTGCTGGTTGTCCGGGGATGTTTCATCCACAGCAAGCAATATTGAAGATATTGCAGTAGTTATCAGTAAGGAGGTCGTAGAGGAACAAAAGCTGGTTCAGCTTGCAGCTGACCAGCGGATGAACACTGATATACGAAGAGCAATCTTTTGCATCATAATGAGCGCAGAAGACTATGTAGATGCTTTTGACAAGATCCTGAGGCTGGACCTATCTGGGAAGCAGGTCTGTGTATTTGTTTTGTTTTTGCAAGATGTGGTTTTGTTTGTGTACATGTGTCAGTATTACTTCACTTTTTTTTCTCTCTATTGCTTTCCAGGATCGGGAAATTATGAGAGTCATTGTTGATTGTTGTCTGCAAGAGAAGACTTTCAATAAATATTACACTGTCCTTTCCTCCAAGCTATGCAGCCATGATAAAAATCATAAGTTTAGTTTGCAGGTATAACATTATTTACTATTATTTTCAAAAAGTACAGTAAAGCTTTTCTACGTCACAAGTTAGTGATTTACTGCTTCATTTGTAGGCTTCATTGTAGGGTCGGTGGATTTTTTTTCTCAACATAAGAAAAGATATTCATATATCCTAAAGTTGGGTGAATTTAACATTTGTGTTTCATTGTGGTGTCATTGCAGTACTGCATCTGGGATCATTTTAAGGAGCTAGATACGATGGAGTTAAATCGATCCATGAACCTTGCAAAACTAGTTGCAGAGATTCTAGCAAATTTCTCCTTGTGGAGATGACCCCCAAAAAGATCATGCATTTCCGAATGCTGTTTGAGACATTGATACAGAAAGAAGACTCGCTGGTGTGGAACATGTTTACCCGTATCGCTGGGGCTCCAGAGCTTGAAATCCTGAGAGATGGAATTGTGATGTTTGTCAAACAATATGTGATGGCTAAAAAAGACACAGAGAAGGACCTGGCTGGGAAGTTCAAGATCGCAAAGAAGGCACTTGATAATTCTGCTGGTGTTTTGATGTAATCTGTCCGGCATTTTAATGTGGCTTAGCTGTCTTCCACTTTCTCGGTTTTGTGACACACAGCTCTCGGTTTTGTTTCATATTCCGTGGAAATGAGGACGATTTTTTTTGTAAGTTGCATCCACACTATTAGAATGGTTTCTTAAAGTCGATGCAAACTTGTAGAGTGATTCAAAAAATTAATGATGATGAGTAAACTTTTGAGATGCAATTTCCTAGCAAGTATATTCAATGTCACGTATCCCGTAAAATTTGAGGATAATTACAAGCAAAATGTTTCACATTCGAGAAAATGATGACAAAATGTTTTCGTAAGAATTGTTTTCTTAATTACAAACTTTTGAGATGCAATTTCCTAGCTAGTATATTCAATGTCACGTATCCCCTAAAATTTGAGGATAATTAGAGCATCTCCAAGAGCTTATCCAAATATGGGTAAGCAAAAGGTGTTTGAGTAAGGGAGAGAAAAGGTCCTTTTTACCCAAAAATTTGTTTGCTCCAACAGTTTACCCTTTTTTAACACAGTTTAGTCCTTAAAAACTTACAAACTACACTTAGATTCATATTTTTTACACCAACAACTCTACACGTACAAATAAGAAAGCAATCAAGGACATTCGTCAGCAAGAACTGCACGCACGCCACACCACCACGGCCTCGTTGGGATAGCTTTCTTCCTAGGCCTCCCCCGTGTTGCCGCATGCCCAGGCCTGGCCCGCATCGCCGCCGGGGCACAGTGGCCGGAAATGAGGCCGGTGGTCGACGGAAATTTTTTTGAAGCCGGCGACCGGAGCTCGCAGGTAGGGAGCTCGCAGGCGAGGTTCTCTGCTCGCAGGTGGTAGGCGGGGGACGGATCTCATAGATGGGGTGGCGGCGGAGCTGTGCGTGGGCCTGACAGGGCCCTCGACATGGTGAATCGACGTCGGTGGCGCGTCGGCCGGGCGACCGCTGTGGCTTGCTCCTGGACGAACCGAGGCCCGCGCTGGCGCGGAGAAGGCTGGCGGGTGGCGAGGAGAAGGAGGGTGTAGAGTGGCGGCGCGTGAGGCGATCATCGGCGACTGAATAGGAGACAGAGGGCGGTGGCGTCGTCGAGCTTCTCAGGGAGATTTTTCCGGTTGGGCAGTTGGAAGCTCCCGCGTGTGCTTCCGCTGACGTGGCCACATATGGGTAGGAGGGTACCTCTTACATAAAATTTGTGTCCATCTATCCATATATGGGTAAGAAGTGACAAAAAATGGGTGATCACCTAATTTTTTTGGTAGGGGACCACTTATGGGTAAGCTATTGGAGCTAGTTTTTTACTCATCTTACCTAAACAAGCGGTTTTTGCCCCTGATACATTGCAAATATATCTATAACTTCTGATGTTCCATGCTTGATTTTATCTACTTTGTTGTGTTTTGTCCACACTTTGGAGTACTTTTCATATGATTTCTTGGACTAACCTATTAACAAGAGCCACAGTGCCAGCTGCCTATTTTCTGCTGTTTTTGGTTCCAGGAAAGTCAGAAAATAAATATTCTCGGAATTGGACGGGACAAAAGCCAAAATCGCTATTTTACCGGAATTCATCTGGAGCCAGAATACGAGACGGAGAAGGGCTGGGGCCTGGCCACACCACCTGGCCGTGCGGCCAGGCCTGGCCCGCGCTAGGGGGTGGTCTGACCGACCCCAGCACCCCCTCGGCCTCTCCTTCCGCCTATATATTGCTCTCGGGACCAAAACCCTAAGGACCCGATCAAAAATCCACGAAAGAGTCTGTAGCCGTCGTCGTCTCTATCCCTAGATCGGGAGGGATCTGAAGCTCTTCCGGACACCCTGTCGGAGAGGGGAATTCACCCTGGAGGCCTTCTTCATCATCATGCAAGCCTCCGGTGTGATGCGTGAGTAGTTCATCTCTGGACTACGGGTCTATGTAGTAGCTAGATGGCTGGTTCTCCTTCTCTGTGCTTTCATTTTAGATCTTGTGAGCTCCGCTCATGATCAAGATCATCTATTTGTAATTCTGCATGTTGTGTTTGCGGGGATCCGATGGATATTGAGATGCTATTTCAGATTGATTATTGATTCTATCATGTCTTTGTTATTTGTGATCTTGCATGCTTTCCGTTGTTAGTAGCTATCTTGGCCAAGTAGATGCTAGCAACTCCAAGAGTTAGTATTTATGCTCGATAGTGGGTTCGTGCCTCCGTAACTGGGAAGTGACATAAATCTCTAAGGTACTAGATGTGTTGTTGCTACTAGGGAGAAAACAACAATCCTTTGTTCATAGAACAATCGTATTGTTTACATTACACGGAATTCGTAAAGCAATAATCTGTTGCTTGCAACTTAATACTGGAGGGGGTTCGGATGATAACCTGAAGGTGGATTATTAGTCATAGATGCAGTTGGATGACGGTCTATGTATAATGTTGTAATGCCCAATCAAGTCTCAAATGAGTCAAGATGATTAGTATATGCTCGTATGCTTTCTCGATGTTTGTCAATTGCCCCGCTGTAATTTGTTCACCCAATATGTTATCTATCTTAAGGAGAGCCACCTCTAGTGAACTATGGACCCCGGTCCTTTCTTTACATACAATCTACAAACTATTTACTGCTTTGTGTTTACTTTCTGCAAACTATTACTTCCTTCCATTCGATACGTTTAATCCTTTGTTTTCAGCAAAACCGGTGAGATTGACAACCTCATCGCAAGTTGGGGACAAAGTTCTGTGGTTGTGTTGTGCAGGTCTCCACGTTGCTACTAGCACCGGTAGTGCGCCCTGCCAAGGCTCAGCTAGCAACACCTTTGGGGTGTTTCATTGCTCCTACTGGTTCGATTAAACCTTGGTTTCATAACTAAGGGAAACTTACTTATGTGCTCATCATACCTTCCTCTTGGGGTTCCCCAACGAGCTCATCATTCACGAGCCATCAAAGTATTTTTCTGGCGCCGTTGCCGGGGAGTCAAGGACATCTTCACAAGGGGAGTCGCTCATAACCAATCTCTTTACTTTGTTATTTTTGTTTTGCTTAGTTTACTTTTGCTTTGTTTGCTTGTTTCTTTATCAAAAACACACAAAAAATAGTTCTACAAGTTTGCTTTCTTTATCAAAAATACAAAAAAATGACTACTCTTGAAAACACTAAGTTGTGTGACTTCACTAGCACCAACAACGATGATTTTATGAGCACACCTATTGCTCCACCTGTGCCTGAAGCTACTTTCTTTGAGATAAAACCTGCTTTACTCAATCTTGTTATGAGAGAACAATTTTCTGGTATTGGTAATGAAGATGTTGCTGCTCATCTAAATAACTTTGTTTAACTTTGTGAGATGCAAAAGCATAGGGATATAGATGGTGATATTATTAAGCTGAAATTGTTTCCTTTCTCTTTGAGAGGAAAAGCTAAAGAATGGTTGAATTCCTTAACTAGGAATAGTATTGATTCTTGGACTAAATGCAAAGATGCTTTCATTGGAAAATACTATCCTCCTGCTAAGATTATATCTATGAGAAGTGAAATAATGAAGTTTAAACAATTTTATAACGAACATGTTTCTCAAGCTTGGGAAAGAATGAAATCTTTGGTAAAGAATTGTCCCACTCATGGACTGACTGCTTGGATGATCATCCAAACTTTTTATGCAGGATTGAACTATTCTTCAAGGAACCTATTGGATTCTGCTGCTGGAGGTACTTTTATGACCATTACTTTGGGTGCTGCAACAAAGCTTCTGGATAATATGATGGTTAACTATTCTGAATGGCATACTAAAAGAGCTCCACAAGGTAAGAAGGTAAATTCTATTAAGGAAACGTCCTCCTTGAGTGATAAGATTGATATTATTATGTCTATGCTTGTTAATGGGAAAGCCCATATTGATAAAAATAATGTTCCTTTAGCCTCTTTTGTTGCTCAAGAAGAGCAAGTTGATGTGAACTTCATAAAAAAAAAATAATTTTGGCAATAATGCTTATAGGAATAATTTTGGTAACAACAATTATAAGTCATATCCTCCCAACAATGGTAATGCTTATGGAAATTCCTATAACAGCAATAGGAGTGCCCTCGAACTTGAAGTTATGCTTAAGGACTTTATTAGTAAACAAACTGCTTTCAATAAAACTACTGAGGAAAACTCTAATGCTGAAAGAAATATAGCATCTCTAGCTGAAGCTCAATCTTCTTTTAATAAAATGGCTGCTAAACCTGAAACTAATGATAATCCCTTATCAGCTACTAATGCTATACAAGTAAGAATTGATGAAAATGTTAGACTATTAGCTGAATTACATGCTAAGTGGGAAAGAGAAGATGAAATTGCTAGAAACATTAGTGTTTCTACTATCACCACCACTAGTGTTGAGGCCAGTAATAGTTCTACTACTTTAGATGATAATTTTGATTTTGATCTTGATGGTTGCAATATCTCTGAAGTTATTAAGTTCCTACAAAAGCTTTCTAAAATTCCTAATGCTAGTGCTATGAACATGGCCTTTACAAAACACATTACTGATGCTCTCATAAAGATTTAAGAAGAACAGCTGAAACATAAAGCTTCTATTCCTATAAAAAAAGAAGATGGTTGGGAACCCATCATTAATATGAAAGTGAATGACTTTGATTTCAAAGCTTTATGTGATCTTGATAGTAGTGTTTCTATTATGCCTAGAAGGATTTATGATATGCTTGATTTGCCACCACTTGAAGATTGTTATTTGAATGTCCCACTTGATGATAATGCTAAAAAGAAACTCATGGGGAGTATTAATGATGTTCTTATTATGGTTAACAATGCCTATGTCCCCGTTGATTTCTATGTATTGGATGTTGAATGCAATGCTTCTTATCCTATTACTTTGGGAAGACCTTTTCTTAGAACTGTTGGTGCCATTATTGATATGAAAGAAGGCACCATTAAATATCAACTCCCACTCAAGAAAGGTATAGAACACTTCCCTAAGAAGAGAGAGAAGATTTCTTTTGCCTCTCCTATGAAAACAAAATTTGGTCTTAATGCTTCTTCATTTGAGAACACTTGATTCTTTTTCTTGCTTCTTATGCCTAACTTAAAGGCGTTAAAGAAAAGTACTTATTGGGAGATAACCCAAAAGTTTTAGATGAGTCTTTGAAGTTATTACTTTAGTAATAACCGCTCCTTATCCTTTTTATTTGCTTTTTGTGCCAAGAATAACCTCTAATGAGAGAGAAGTAATGATTGGGAAAGTTGCGGTCCCGAAACAGATTTCTGTGCTTTACCGTAACAATTCGTGTAAAATTTCTGAATGTCCTTTTGAGGCGTGAATTTTTGTGCTTCTGCCCTAGGTTGTTATCTAACTTTCGTTAGTTCAACACTTTTTGATTTGAGCAACAAAAGGTCTTCTAAAAAATTCGTCTTTACCTGCTAGTCTGTTTTGACAGATTTCTGCCATTTTCTGCATTTGCTTCTTGTTGGTTCCTTTTTGAGTTCTTTTGGGGAATTGAGCTTTTTTGAGGAAAGTGGTACAGTATATAGTGTTTTAATGGAAGTCTATTGGTGTTAGAATGGAACATAAAGACTTATTTTCTTGAATGCACTAATGTTGCTAATAAAGATTGTGTGAAGTTTTGTATGAAGGAAAAATTTCAGGTGTAGGAAAGGAATGAGTAATGAGATGAAGGATGGACTAAAGCTCAAGCTTGGGGATGCCACGCGTGTCATCCCAAGAAATATCCAAGAAGTACAAGCGTCAAAGCTTGGGGATGCCCAATGCATCCCCCTCTTCATCAATAAAAATCCCAGGTTTCTTCCAAACGCTTCATTTTTATTGTTTCATGCACAATTGTGTTGTTCTTAGAGCGTCTCCTTTTTCGTTTTTGTTTTGGTTTTTCGTTTGCTTTGTTTGCTTAGTTTGCTGAATAAATTGGTTGGACCCCCTCTTTCATGCATTGGTTTTCAAATAGTTTCGTTTGGTTTGGAAAAGAGTAGGAAAGTTCATGCTTAAGTGGTAAAGAGAGCTTGTTTTTTACTGTGGCCTATGCTTTGTCATGCCATGTGATGGCTCAATACACGGCGCCCAGAAAAGTGCTTGGTGCGTGGTGTTGATGTAGAGCTCGTTGGGAACCCGAAGAGGAAGGTATGATGAGCACAACAGCAAGTTTCCCTCAGTTATGAAACCAAGGTTTAATCGAACCAGTAGGAGCAAGGAAACACCTCAAAGGTGTTACTAGCTGAGCTTTGGCAGGGCGCACTACCGGTGCTAGTAGCAACATGGAGACCTGCACAACACAACCATAGAACTTTGTCCCCAACTTGCGATGAGGTTGTCAATCTCACCGTGTTTTGTGGAAAACAAAGGATTAAACGTATCGAATGGAAAGAAGTAAAAGTTTGCAGAAAGTAAACACAAAACAGTAAAAGATTGTAGATTGTATGTAAAAGACAAGGATCGTGGTCCATAGTTCACTAGAGGTGGCTCTCCTTAGATAGATAACATGCTGGGTGAACAAATTACAGCGGGGCAATTGACAAACACCGAGAAAGCAATACATGCATATACTAATCATCTTGACTCCTCTGAGACTTTATTGGGCATTACAACATAATACATAGACCGCCATCCAACTGCATCTATGACTAATAATCCACCTTCAGGTTATCATCCGAACCCCCTCCAGTATTAAGTTGCAAGCAACAGATTATTGCTTCTTAACTGTGTGTAAAGTAAACAATACAATTGTTCTATGAACAAAAGATCGTTGTTTTCTCCCTAGTAGCTACAACATATCTAGTACCTTAGAGATTTTTGTCACTTCTCCAGATTACCAGAGGCATGAACCCACTATCGAGCATAAATACTAACTCTTGGAGTTGCTAGCATCTACTTGGCCAAGATAGCTACTAACAACGGAAAGCATGCAAGATCTCAAATAACAAAGACATGATAGAATCAATAATCAATCTGAAATAGCATCTCAATATCCATCGGATCCCCGCAAACACAACATGTATGAATTACAAATAGATGATCTTGATCATGAACGGAGCTCACAAGATTTAAACATGAAAGCACAAAGGAGGAGAAACCAGCCTTCTAGCTACTACATGGATCCGTAGTCCAAGGATGACCTACTCACACATCACACCGGAGGCTTGCATGGTGATGAAGAAGGCCTCCAGGGTGAATTCCCCTCTCCGGCAGGGTGCCGGGAAGAGCTTTAGATCCCTCTCGATCTAGGGATGGAGATGACGGCGGCTACAGACTCTTTCGTGGATTTTTGATCGGGTGCTTAGGGTTTTCGTCCCGAGGGCAACTTATAGGCGGAAGGAGGGGCCGAGGGGGTGCTGGGGTCGGCCAGACCACCTCCTGGTGCGGGCCAAGCCTGGCCGCGTGGCTAGGTGGTGTGTGGCCGCCCCGGCCCTCTCCGTCTCGTATTCTGGCACTTGATCCCTTCCGGAAAAATAGGCACTTGGGCTTTTGTCCCGTCCAATTCCGAGAATATTCATTTTCTGACTTTTCTGGAACCAAAAACAACAGAAAACAGGCAGCTGACACTGTGGCTCTTGTTAATAGGTTAGTCCAAGAAATCATAATAAGAGTACTCCAAAGTTAGAACAAAACACAAGAAAGTGGATAAAACCAAGCATGGAACATAAAAAATTATAGATACATTTGCAATGTATCAACATCCCCAAGCTTAACTCCTGCTCGTCCTCGAGTAGGTAAGTGATAAAAAGAAAGAATTTTTGAGGTGACATGCACCATCAAAGACTTGATCAAAGTATTTGCAAAACATTCAAGGCTGGGATCATAGTACTTCAATCATAACATGAAAGACAAAGTTCTAGCAATAAGCAAAGAAACTATGGTGCAACATGAAAAGGCACAAACAAAAGATTCATGAATAACAATGCTTTGCAAGACGTTTGTTTGTTTCACATAAAGAAAACATAGCATAATAGTATTCAGCTTGTCCCTCAATAGAGTAGCAAATATAAATGCATAGGACACCTTCAAAGTTCATAAGAGTGACTAGATACAATAGTTTCAAACAAGCAATAACAAGTTATGCATCAATCAAATAGTCTTGGGCCAATGCACATAGAACTAAGAATGGCCACTATGCTCTCAAAGTAGGTGCATAAAGTTAGAAGGTGGAGACTCAATATAATGGTGGAAGAAAAGCCTTTTGTAAAAAGGAAGTAGGGATTCAAGTATAAAGAGCTTCCAAAAATTATGATACTTATAGCTTTGAGCTCTCATTGCCCCTATCATAAGCATCTTGAAATGATTAAGGTTAAAGTGAACAAACTATGGTGTACATGCTTGACGAAGTATAAGTCAGAAATATCATGTCCCTTGTATATGAGGGCCGCTCCTCATGCTACTCAAGTTTAGTCACCGGTAAGTTCTTGTCATCGTAAGTACATGTGTATCATAGAGAACCGCCAACGGGGTACCCCTTGCCCGATGATACGGAAGAATCCCCATATCAAAATGACAAGGCAAGCAGACAACGAGCATCTCAGCATTCTTCTTATTTACCATGGGAATATGGTGCTTTTTTCTCTCTTTCCTCTTTTCATAGTATCTCTTTTTTTCTTTTCTCTTTTTTCTCAATAGGACTCTTTTTTTATAAGAAGAATGCTTCATAGACAGCTCATTATGGTTACGCTGCAGGTTTCCACCATGTCAGCATGGAGAAGACCAGCGGCCCAAGCGTTTCTCTAACACATATACATTACTCCATGGACTTACAAGCCCTTTCATTTCACAATCGACATCGATATACAAAAGAGCATGATATCAACTAGGTACAAGTACCAAGTGCAATGTTGAAAGCGTTCCCCATGAAAGCATGGTTCTGCTAATTCCCAACAAATAAGTGCAAGCATATACAACATAGAAGACACAATGGTTCAAGTTTATTAGAGGCAATAAAGTAAAGTGTGCCATCAAGTTCGTCATAACAAGTGGAAGGTAAACAAAAGCATGAATATACTTGGAATAACATAAGGTAGTAGGTAGGTATGGTGGACTCTTTGGAAAAACTTGGTTTAGGGAGTTGGATGCATGAGTGGAACTCATACTTTGTGGAGGCTAGCAAAAGACTGGGAGCAACAAACTAAGAGAGCAATAATGGCCATAATCATGCAGAGCGACAAAACATTATTGATCAAAGCATAAAGTGATACTACAAGTTGAAAACTAAAGGATCATAAAGGCTATGGTGACTTGTGATAGTCATAACATGGTATGAGCATGCTCCAAGTCAACCCAAATAAAGCATCAAAGGAGAATACCACTATACTATGCTTTAATATGCTAAAACAACGCATGATTCATCCAAGGCACATTAAGCAATCTCAATTGTTTATAACAAGTCATGCTACAACAAAGAATACTAAGCATAAAGCCAAAAAAATATCAAGCATGGCATGACAAAGCATGGCCACAGTCAAAAAACGAGCTCTTTTTACCACATAAACATGAACTTTCCTACTCTTTTCCAAACCAAACCAAACTATTTGCAACCAAAGTGTGAAAGAGGGGGTCCAACCAACTTATTCAGAAAACTAAACAAACCAAGCAAACTAAAAACCAAAACTAAAACAAAAAGAAGACGCTCCAAAAGAAACACAATGCGTACCTAAACAATAAAAATGAAGCGTTTGGAAAAAATCTGGAATTTTTATTGATGAAGAAGGGGATGCCTTGGGCATCCCCAAGCTTTGACGCTTGTACTTATTGGATATTTCTTGGGGTGACACACATGGCATCACCAATCTTGATCTTTAGTCCATCCTTCATCTCATTACTCATTCCTTCCATACACCTGTAAATTTTCATTCATATAAAACTTCACACAATTTCATTAGCAACATTAGTGCACTTAAGATAAATAAGTCTCAAGGTTAAGTTCTAGCACCAAATAAACTTCCATTAGAACACTAGCTACTGTATCACTTCCCTCAAAAAGCTCAATTCCCCAAAGGAACTCAAGAAGGAACTAACAAGAAGCAAATGCAGAAAATGGCAGAAATCTGTCAAAACAGACCAGCAGGTAAAGACGAATTTTTTCGAAGACCTTCTGTTGCTCAAATAAAAAAGTGTTGAACTAACGAAAGTTAGATAACAACCTGGGGCAGAAGCAAAAAAAAATTACAGCTCAATCCGACGTACAGAGCTCTATCACGAATTTTTACGGTGAAGCACAGAAATCTGTTTCGGGATAGCAACTTTCCCAATCATTACTTCACTCTCATTAGAGGTTACTCTTGGCACAAAAAGCAAATAAAAAGGATAAGGAGAGGTTATTACATAGGTAATAACTTCCAAGACTCATCTAAAACTCTTGGTTTATCTTCCAACAAGTACTTTTCTTTAACGCCTTTAAGTTAGGCATAAGAACCAAATAAAGAATCAAGTGTTCTCAAAAGAAGAAGCATTAAGACCAACTTTCTTGCCCTTACCTCTCTTATTTTTATTCTTAACCTTGGGGAAAATATGATTGTTTGGTGGAGAAGAAAGGTGCATGGTCCCCTTTCCCACATCTATTATTGCTCCAAGGAGTTCTAATAGGGACCTTCCAAGTGTAATTTGTCCTTTTCCTGCACATTCAATAACAAGATAATCAATAGAAATCGTTTTCCCAAGGATCTTTGTAAACACTCCTTCAGCAATTCCAAGAGGTAATATGGTAGTATTATTAGTAAGAGATATTTCTTTTCCTCCTTCAATGAGCCCCCAAGTATTCAGAGATTTATAAATATCTTTGGGCATAAGGCAAAATTCAGACATGATGTCACAGCGGGCTTGAAAAGTTTCATTGTTCATCTCAATCTTTACCGTAGGGAACCACTTTGATGGTTCAGAGTTTTTTGGAACATAATCAAGATGCTCCCTAAGCGTATTATAGCACCCTTCTAATCTAGTAGTGCTAGCCTCAAGAGTGTCCAACCTAGCAAATATTTTTGCGAAAGAAGTATCAGTTTGGCTAGGCAAGTTGTAAGTGAGGATCAATTTCTTTAAAGCATTAATGGAATCATCCTCATTACTTTGGAGGAAATATCCTCCCACAATAGCATCTAAAGCATATCTATATCAAAGAGCAATCCCAAGGTAAAAACTGCTAAGGAACAAGCCTTGAATCATTTTAGGCTCAGTCTTTTCATGTAGATCAGAGATTCTAGACCAAGCCTCCTTAAAACTTTCCTCAATTCCTTGTTTAAAAGTGAGAATCATTTCCTCGGGTGACATAGTGATTGGAGCAAGGCTAGACATAAAGAGATAGGGACTAATTTTTTTGTGTTTTTTAAATAAGAAAGCAAACAAGTAAAACTAATTTTTTTTGGATTTTTGAAGAACAAAACAAGCAAACAAAGCAAAAAGAAACTAAGCAAAACAAAACAACAAAGTAAAGAGATTGGTTATGAGGGACTCCTTGTGAAGATGTCCTTGACTCCCGCAACGGCAGGAAAATCGCTGATGGCTCAATACACGGCGCCTGTGAAAGTGCTTGGTGCGTGGTGTTGATGTAGAGCTGGTTAGAACCCCAAGAGAAAGATATGATGAGCACAACAGCAAGTTTCCCTCAGTTATGAAACCAAGGTTTAATCGAACTAGTAGGAGCAAGGAAACACCTCAAAGGTGTTACTAGCTGAGCTTTGGCAGGTCGCACTACCGGTGATAGTAGCAACGTAGAGACCTGGACAACACAACCACAAAACTTTGTCCCCAACTTGCGATGAGGTTGTCAATCTCACCGTGTTTTGCGGAAAACAAAGGATTAAATGTATCAAATGGAAAGAAGTAAAAGTTTGTAGAAAGTAAACACAAAGTAAAGATTGTAGATTGTATGTAAAAGACAAGGACCGGGATCCATAGTTCACTAGAGGTGGCTCTCCTTAGATAGATAACATGATGGGTGAACAAATTACAGTGGGGCAATTGACAAACACCGAGAAAGCAATACATGCATATACTAATCATCTTGACTCCTCTGGGACTTGATTGGGCACTACAACAAATTACATAGACCGCCATCCAACTGCATCTATGACTAATAATCCACCTTCAGGTTATCATCCGAACCCCCTCCAAGATAAGTTGCAAGCCAGATTATTGCTTCTTAACTGTGTGTAAAGTAAACAATACAATTGTTCTATGAACAAAAGATCATTGTTTTCTCCCTAGTAGCAACAGCACATCTAGTACCTTAGAGATTTTTGTCACTTCTCCAGATTAACAGAGGCATGAACCCACTATCGAGCATAAATACTAACTCTTGGAGTTGCTAGCATCTACTTGGCCAAGATAGCTACTAACAACGGAAAGCATGCAAGATCTCAAATAACAAAGACATGATAGAATCAATAATCAATCTGAAATAGCATCTCAATATCCATCGGATCCCCGCAAACACAACATGTATGAATTACAAATAGATGATCTTGATCATGAACGGAGCTCACAAGATCTAAACATGAAAGCACAAAGAAGGAGAAATCAGCCATCTAGCTACTACATGGATCCGTAGTCCAAGGATGAACTACTCACGCATCACACCGGAGGCTTGCATGGTGATGAAGAAGGCCTCCAGGGTGAATTCCCCTCTCCGGCAGGGTGCCGGAAGAGCTTCAGATCCCTCCCGATCTAGGGATGGAGATGACAACGGCTACAAACTCTTTCATGGATTTTTGATCGGGCACTTAGGGTTTTCATCCCGAGGGCAACTTATAGGCGGAAGGAGGGGCCGAGGGGGTGCTGGGGTCGGCCAGACCACCTCCTGGCGCGGGCCAAGCCTGGCCGCGTGGCCAGGTGGTGTGGCCGGCCCCTGGCCCCTCTCCGTCTCGTATTCTGGCACTTGATCCCTTCCGGAAAAATAGGCACTTGGGCTTTTGTCCCGTCCAATTCCGAGAATATTCATTTTCTGACTTTTCTGGAACCAAAAACAACAGAAAACAGGCAGCTGGCACTGTGACTCTTGTTAATAGGTTAGTCCAAGAAATCATAATAAAAGTACTCCAAAGTTGGAACAAAACACAAGAAAGTGGATAAAACCAAGCATGGAACATCAAAAATTATAGATACATTTGCAATGTATCACCATGCTTGATATTGTTTTGGCTTTATGCTTAGTATTCTTTGGTGTAGCATGACTTGTTATAAACACTTGAGATTGCTTAATGTGCCTTGGATGAATCATGCGTTGTTTTAGCATATTAAAGCATAGTATAGTGGTATTCTCCTTTGATGCTTTATTTGGATTGACTTGGCACATGCTCACACCATGTTATGACTATCTCAAGTCACCATAGCCTTTATGATCCTTTAGTTTTCAACTTGTAGTATCACTTTATGCTTTGATCAATGATGTTTTGTCGCTCTGCATGATTATGGCCATTATTGCTCTCTTAGTTTGTCGCTCCCAGTCTTTTACTAGCCTCCACAACCAAGTATGAGTTCCACTCATGCATCCAACTCCCTAAACCAAGTTATTCCAAAGAGTCCACCATACCTACCTACTATCATATGCTATTCCAAGTATATTCATGTTTTTGTTTACCTTCCAAATTAAACTTGTTATGAGAAAACTAGTGATTAAAGCTCTCACAAACTTGATGGTACACTTTACTTTGCATTTAATAAACTTGAACCATTGGGTCCTTCTTTGTTATGATATGCTTGCGCTTTATAAGTTGAAGTTAGCAGAACCATGTATCATGGGGAACGCTTTCAACATTGCACTTGTACTTTGTACCCCATTGATATCATGTTATTTTGCTTATGGATCCCGGTAGTGTGAAATAAAAGTGGAACTTGTAAGATCATGGAGTTTATATGTGTGTTAGAGAAACGCCTGGGCCGCTAGCCTAAGCCATGCCTAATCATGGTGGAAACTTGCAGCATCACCATAATGAGCACTCTATGAAGCATCCTCAATAAAAACATATGCAAATATCAAATAAAAAGATCGCGAGATGCTCATTGTCTGCTTGCCTTGTCATTTTGATTATGGGATAGCTCATGTATCATGTGCAAGGGGTACCTCACATGTTCTTTATGATACACATGTACTTACAATGACAAGAGCTTACTTGTGACTAAAGTTGAGTAGCATGAGGTTCGGTCTTCATAAGTAAGGGGCATGAGATTTCGGTTTATAACTTGTCAAGCATATCCTCTTAGTTGTGTCACTTTAACCTTAATCACCTTCAAGATGCTTATGATAGGGGCAATGAGAGCTGAAAGCTAACAAGTACCATAATTTTTGGAAGTTCTTTATGAGACTTGAATCCCTACTTCCTTCTATGAAGGCCCTTCTTTTACTTGTATGTTGAGTGTCCACCTTCTATCTTTATGCACCTTCTTTGAGAGCATAGTGGCCATTCTTAGTTCTATGTGCATTGTCCCAAGACTAGTTGATTGATGCATAACTTGATATTGCTTGTTTAAAACTATTTGTATCTAGTCACTCTTATGAACTTTGAAGGTGTCCTATGCATTTATATTTGCTACTCTATGAGGGACAAGCTGAATACTATTATGCTATGTTTTCTTTATGTGAAACAAACAAACATCTTGCAAAGAATTGTTATTCATGAATCTTTTGTTTGTGCCTTTTCATGTTGCATCATAGTTTCTTTGTCTTATTGCTAAAACTTTGTCTTTCATGTTATGATTGAAGTACTATGATCTCAGCTTCGAATGTTTTACAAATACTTTGATCAAGTTTATGATGGTGCATGTCACCTCAAAAATTATTCTTTCTTTTTATCACTTACCTACTCGAGGACGAGCAGGAGTTAAGCTTGGGGATGTTGATACATTGCAAATGTATTTATACTTTTTGATGTTCCATGCTTGGTTTTATCTACTTTCTTGTGTTTTGTCCACACTTTGGAGTAATTTTCATATGATTTCTTAGACTAACCTATTAACAAGAGCCATAGTGCCACCGCCTGCTTTTTTGCTGTTTTTGGTTCCAGGAAGTCAGAAAATGAATATTCTCGGAATTGGACGGGACAAAAGCCAA
Source organism: Avena insularis (assembly GCA_023614405.1). Lineage (NCBI taxonomy): Eukaryota > Viridiplantae > Streptophyta > Magnoliopsida > Poales > Poaceae > Avena > Avena insularis. The sequence goes on from CM042688.1 coordinate 128,599,026, forward strand.
AGTCGCTATTTTACCGGAAGTCATCTGGAGCCAGAATACGAGACAGAGAAGGGCTGGGGCCTGGCCACACCACCTGGCCACGCGGCCAGGCCTGGCCCGCGCCAGGGGGTGGTCTGGCCGACCCCAGCACCCCCTCGGCCTCTCCTTCCGCCTATATATTGCCTTCGGGACCAAAACCCTAAGTACCCGATCAAAAATCAACGAAAGAGTCTCAGAGCCACCGTCGTCTCTGTCCCTAGATCGGGAGGATCTCAAGCTCTTTCCGCACCCGCCAGAGAGGGAATTCACCACAGGCCTTCTTCATCATCATGCAAGCCTCCGTGTGATGCGTGACTAGTTCATCTCGGACTACGGGTCCATGTAGTAGCTAGATGGTTGGTTCTCCTCCTTTGTGCTTTCATGTTTAGATCTTGTGAGCTCCGCTCATGATCAAGATCATCTATTTGTAATTCTGCATGTTGTGTTTTGGGGATCCGATGGATATTGAGATGCTATTTCAGATTGATTATTGATTCTATCATGTCTTTGTTATTTGTGATCTTGCATGCTTTCCATTGTTAGTAGCTATCTTGGTCAAGTAGATGCTAGCAACTCCAAGAGTTAGTATTTATGCTCGATAGTGGGTTCATGCCTGTGGTAATCTGGGGAAGTGACAGAAATCTCTAAGGTACTATATGTGTTGTTGCTACTAGGGAGAAAACAACAATCCTTTGTTCATAGAACAATCGTATTGTTTACATTACACGCAATTAAATAAAGCAATAATCTGTTGCTTGCAACTTAATACTAGAGGGGGTTTGGATGATAACCTGAAGGTGGATTATTAGTCATAGATGCAGTTGGATGACGGTTTATGTATAATGTTGTAATGCCCAATCAAGTCTCAAAGGAGTCAAGATGATTAGTATATGCTTGTATGCTTTCTCGATGTTTGTCAAATTGCCCCGCTGTAATTTGTTCACCCAACATGTTATCTATCTTAAGGAGAGCCACCTCTAGTGAACTATGGACCCCGGTCCTTTCTTTACATACAATCTACAAACTATTTACTGCTTTGTGTTTACTTTCTGCAAACTATTACTTCCTTCCATTCGATACGTTTAATCCTTTGTTTTCAGCAAAACCGGTGAGATTGACAACCTCATCGCAAGTTGGGGACAAAGTTCTGTGGTTGTGTTGTGCAGGTCTCCATGTTGCTACTAGCACCGGTAGTGCGCCCTGCCAAGGCTCAGCTAGCAACACCTTTGGGGTGTTTCCTTGCTCCTACTGGTTCAATTAAACCTTGGTTTCATAACTAATGTAGCCAGACCTTCGGTCATTACCATATCATGGTCTCCAACATATGCCAAGTCGTCATGGACTCCAAAGGTGAATCCGTTCCTCTATGCGAACCCACTTCCTACCCTCTTGAATGGTATACTACTTCATACTCCGTCCCATATCCATGATAGGTTCACACCAACAAGTACAAAGGCATGGGAGGAAGCCTGGAGCACCAAGCACGACAAGACGGTGGCTTGGAAGAGAAGACGGAAGAAGCAGCAGCTAGAGCACTAGAGTCTCCGGCCTGCACACACCGGAGTCTCCGACCACACCGGAGTCTCCGACCTGCATACCCAGAGTCTCCGGACCCATCTCCAGACCGACACCTAGATCGAGCTCGAGGACAGTCTGTCCGCCACTCCGGAGACGACACCCGAGACAGACCGGAGTCTCCGGCCCACACCGGAGTCTCTGGACCACACACCGGAGTCTCCGGCTGAGCGTATGGGCTTACTTGGCCAGCTGGGCCTTTGTCCCATGTACCCCTTAGTCCGCCCAGACTTTACCCTTTTATTCCTAAAGTACCCTTGAACTAGTGGCTGGCCTATATATAGTTCCCCACCCCCTCATGTAACCCTAGGCATAGATGATAGACTAAAGAAAACCCCCTGTGTGGAATCTCTAGTTTTGCCTCATCCCCTTCTACCAAAGGGGATCGACTATCGTCGCCACCTCGTTGGAGTTTGCATCGCGCCTCCCTCGTTGTACAAGGCCTTGGCATCGGTGTCCCTTTGCCAAGACGTCAAGACCCTCTCCAAGGTGTTCTTCGCTCTCCACGTGGGATCGAGGGAGCACGTTGACCGATCTTTCCTTGCGAGAATTCTATCGGACTGGTGGCCACTGGTGAGAGCAATCGGCCTTGTATCGTGTGTGTTTTGCGTGTGTTCATCATGTTCTTCGCGAGGTGTGCGACCGCTTCCGCTACCTTCTCCCTTTCCCCTCGCTTTCCCATCGATTTGACCATGAGATCCGTGAAGATCAGGCCACCCACGGGGTTACCCCATAACATCTGGTGTCAACATCTTTTGGTTGCCACGGATTTCTCCTCAATTTGGTCTTTTTCTCCATAAATTCGAAAATTCCACCAAAAACAGCCCCAATTCATGTTTTGGATCGATCTGTGATTTGAGTGTGTTTTGGTAGGTTTTGATCCGTGGATTACTTGCTAAACTTGTTGATCTACCTTCCCCTGCGTTCCCATGGCCTAATTCGTTGATCCCTCCCCACCAATTTGAGGTTTTGGTTCGAGTTTTTCCGCCCAAATCACGTCCTGTTCGTGTTCTGGACGCGCAGAAATCGACTAGACCGGAGTGTCCGGCCCCGGACCGGAGTTTCCGGTGTAAGTCACTCCAGACCGGAGTCCTCGGACCTCCAGACCGGAGTCTCTGCCCCACCTGCTGACAGACAGATCTACTTCACGGTTTTGAGCATAACTTTTGCATACGAATTCGGATTTTGGTGTTCTTTAGCTCGTTTCGAAGAGGACAAGGAGCTCTACATCATAATATTCGTGGTTCATGCTATCTATGTTGGGTCTGCAGCATATAAAATAAAAAGTTTCCTACGGTGTGAACTACACGCCAAGATCTATCTACTAGGTACAAAGCAACGGGTGGACATACATCCAACAAGAACTTACCCTCGTAGACAACGAGCTTTGTTAACGAGTAGGAACTCGTGGTTGATGTAGTCATACATTTGCCGATCCCAAGATCATGATGAAGTCCAGCAGGTCTGGCTCCAGACGTCCGCCCAAAGACGTCCCATCGATCCAGCCCAAAGACCACCAAGTCAAGCATAAGCAGCGGTGCATCCGTGATCGCACACACACGTCCGGCACTCGACAACCTCCATCCTCGCTTCCAGCAAAGCAGAAGCAGCAACTCCTTTTCAGATAAAGCCACCGGGAACATGTATCTCGCTAATCTCAGACCATGGGGGAATAATACTAGAGGGGGAGAGAGATCCTTCACAAGGATGTGTGAGTGATAAGTGAGGAGGGGGTGGCCTTTTATAGGAGGAGGGGGGGTGCCCCTCCTTCATGTCCGGCGCATGGAAGGGGTGACCCTTCACCTCCTCCATTCATGTGGTGGTAACCCCTCCACATTAAAATGCCCCTTCACATTCTCTTTTAAAGTCTCCACTTTAAATGCATTAAATTTCTCCAAATTTAATGCTCTCTCATTTAATAAAACTATTTTATTATTTTTATTCATAATTTTGTTAATTACTTTAATTAACAAACATTCACATAAACCCCGCAACATTTCAATATTACATGCAGAACCAATTTCAGCAATTTCACCCGAAACTTTTGGTGTCTATTGAAATAATTCCAGCGCTTTCTTAAATCTTTATCTGAAACATATTTGCTCCAAATGGTGTCGGTATACCTTAAGTGTGTCACCCTACGGTTCGCGAATAATGTAGACATGATCGAGACCCCTCTCCGATCAATAATCAGCAGTGGACTGGAGATCCATACGACTCCTACATTCAATGATGACTTCGTGATCGTGAGAACCTTTAACGCTAGTAACTAAATCCCTTTGTCCCACGATATATTACATGTCCGAGATTCGATCATCGATTCCATACCTAGTTTGATCTCGCATCGACATGCACTCTTTTCTCGCTCCTGATATAACATTCTAGTGATCACATCACTTGCTTGCAAGCTATTTCAATGTGATATCACCGAGAGGGCCCAGAGTATATCTATCCGCCATCGGGATGGACAAATCCACTCTTGATCCATGAGCCTCAACATAACACCTTCAGAGTAATCGAACCCACCTTTATAGTCACCCTGTTACGGTGTGACGTTTGATGTTATCAAGATACTCTCCTGGTGTTAGCAATTAACATGATCTCATGGTCTAAGGATAAAGATTACTTTGTATGATGTTATAGCAATATAAACATAATGACTTTGATCGTAATGCTATACTTTGATGAATGTTCATCACATCATTCCACCAATGGTGTGACCTTGTTATTAACAACATCCAACGTCCATGATCAGGAAACCTTGATCATCTTGTTAATCAACAAGCTAGTCTATAAGAGAGGCATAACTAGGAACCCTTTTTGTTTATTAAACACACATGTATTGATGTTTCCGATCAATACAATTCTAGCATGTAAAATAAACATTTATCATAAACATGGAATAAGATAATAACCACTTTATTATTGCCTCTGCATATTCCCTTCACTTCCACTTGCGAGTCAATAATCTAGTTTGAAAACTTTGCATATTGAACACCTATGGCTTTCGGTGTTGCATATACGCTTATTGCTAGTGGTTAATATAATCTCGGATCCGAAGTTTCAGTCCGTGTGTATTTGCATGTCTTTGCCTCTACGCATCACTCATTCTCAAATGAGATGGCATTGTATAAATTTGGTCCTCTCGTGAGACCTTTAGTTCGTTCGGCTCAAAATATGTCGATATTATTGTCACACAATATATCTTCATAGTATTAGCCCACTTTGAACCACACCTAGTTTGAGAACAAACTACTTAACACAAATGCCCTCCTTTCGCTACTATAGCAGTCATATACTTAGCCTTTGTTGTAGTATCCGTCACAATGTCTCAACTTTGGAACTCATCCAAATCCATCATGGAACATCCTTTCCATTACATTGTGCCACCCATAGTCTAAATTGAGATAAGTTTAATTTGTATCTTGTGACAAAACTAGTATCAATGTAAACCTTTACAATGAACTACCTTTAACTATTTGTCACTTATACATTATATATTCTTAGTTCTTCCAAAGCTCATAACAATATCTTTACTATTGTCCAATGATCATCTTATGAATCATTCTAGTATATGCTCATAACATTTAGAGCATAGGACATTCGGATATATATACATATCATGGTATAATCGATCAAAATATTCATGTGATTTTACTCACCAAGTGTTGAAACACTTGAATTTTGATACAATCCTTTCCATGCAGCAAGAACCTTTCTTGTTGTTTCCATATTGAACCCTTTCAATATCTCATATATGTATGTCTGGCACAACCATATTAGCGCCTTAATCTATTCATATAGATATTGATGCCTAATATTCCGGGTTTGCCCAAGTCTTTCATCGAAATCTTATTTTAATGAAATTTTAACTTGTGTCAATACAAGATACATCATTTCCAATCAACAATATGTCCTCTACATAATGTATTAGAAATATGTCTCATGGCTCCCACTTAATTTCTTGCAAATGCAAGCATCTTCATCATCTCCATGAATATAAACTCTTTAACAGCTTTCATCATGGTGAAGATTCCAACTCCGCTATGCTTACTTCAACTATTGAAGTTTACATGCCCTTTAGCACCCTTTGAATTAACAAAACCCTTCGGACCATGTCATGTACATGTCCTAGGTTACCGTTCTATTAGAAGAACCTTGTTTTGTTTATTCAACTACCATATACCAAATTATATGTAGTGGTTGCTACATTAATCCGTCAAGACTATATATCGCTATGAAATATCAAATCTTGTCATAGTCAACTCCTTGAACATTGTCGTAAACTACTTTCCGACATGTCGACTATTTCATAGATGTTAAACATCCATGTCTTATTTCTTTATAGATCCAAACACGACCGATAGGCTTCACGCCTTCCTGAGGGTCTTCCAAGTTCGTAAACTTTTTCTCGTATGGATACTATCACAGATTCTATGACTTCTAGTCATTTTATGGAGTCAGGGCCCATCATCGCTTCTTTGCATGTAGTCGGTTCATCATTGTCAAAACAATAACGACTTGCTTATCAAATCTTACTATTTGATTCTTACCGACCCACACGGTTCTATAGGAACTCTAATCTCCGAGATCACACCTTTTGTAATCAAGAGCCATGAGCATTGTGGCTGCCACCAGACACTTTCCAAGGCGCCTTTAGCACATATAGCTAAGGTTCAACAACCTTATCAAAGTTCTATTGTCCTCCCACTTAACTTTTCACGAAAAATTCCTTCTCAAGAAACTTGACGTTCCAAGTAACAAACTCTTTTGTCCTCGGTGTTATGGAGAAATTCCTAACAAATTCTTTGGGATAACCTACAAAGACGTGCTTATCCGACTTTGGTTGTAAACATTTTACTTATGCATAGCATACCAAAATTTAAGAAAAGACAATTCGGGTTTTATCCCAAACCATAACTCATATGGTGTCATTTCAATGGATCACGATGGTGCTCTTTTCAAAGGTAAAAGCGTAGTCTCTAAAGCTTCAATCCTTAAAACATAATGGCAGTTTTATAAATGACACCTTTGATCTTACCATGTCAAACATGGTTTGATTTTATCTCTCGAATATGCCATACTCCTATGGTTTATCGGAAACACAAATCATGGAACAATTCCTCAAGTCTTAGGTGTTTTTGCTAAACATGTAACTCAAATATCTTCCTTTATGATCGAATCATAAACTCTTTATTTTCTTGTTACAATGATTTTCACTTCATCTTGAAAGTCTTTGAACAATTTTCAAATGTTTCATACTTCTTCCTTATTAAGTAAATATACAGATATATTCACTCAAATTTTGAGAAAGCATATAAAGCAAAAAGATCCATCGATATGGCTACACATAATGGACTATGCACATCAGCATGCACAATTTCTAATAAGCTAGTCATCCGCTCCTCTCGCCTATGGACGGAGTTTCAATTATCTCGAGGAAAGTCTCACATGCGCCAATTGATCAAAATCAAAGACTCCAAAATCCATCAACATGGAGTTTCTTCATGTTTTCTTTCAAATATAATTTAAACAAATATGTCACTTCATAAGTGATCTTTCAATCATTTGTCTTATGACATTTTAGCAATAGTGTTTATGGATGTGATTTCTCCAACTAGACTTGTAAAAGTTCATCCATCCTTTATAGAATACGGTAATTATTTGAACAACCATTGTTCTCATGATACCGAACAAAATAACAATTATTTAAACAAATCTTGAAGGCTTGGTTTGATGACAACGAAAAACACAATAACACTTTATTTGTTTTCGATGAACATCATCACTAATTCTCTTGCTGGTTACTTAGGCCATTGTAGTTCATGAATTGCGTTGTCCTGTATGACACTTCATACCAACCAGTTCGGTATCCAATACCTAAGAACCACATTGTTTAACAAGCAAGGAATATATCCATAACATGTATATCTTCTATATACCTAAGTTGGACATCTCCAACCTTTTATTTTCTGCCAAATATTTTATAGATTCTCTTCAGCAATTCCTTTTCTTTTAAAAGAATCTATCAACATCAATAGTGGTGTCATCAACATGACACATGGTACAAAGCGTATAGTCAAATACTAATACCTTTGGACTTGCACTTTGAAGTGGATCACCATCATCAAATGTTTGGTGTTCTTTCAAAAATCCATTCTTTAGTAATATATTAGTGTAGTAAACATTTTACTTACATCTTCTATTCATCCCTATCATGACAACTTTCATGATCAAGATACTAAAGCCTATAAGGAAGAATCATGAGTATAATATCGGCCTCAAAACCTTTTTGGTAGATTCGGATGCCTAGCATCTCCATCCTTCACAAATTCTCATACAATATGAGAACATGTATTTTGCTAAATTATACTCTCTCATAATGCAACCAAAAAACATTGTTTCAGATATCACAATATCTTTCACACATGATGGTTTCTTAAACAATTTTAAGCTCCAATATAATCTTGATATTAAAACAACTTTTTGAATATCAATAATCATGGAGGCAAACATGATACTTTAGATACTAACATTGGAATTCTTACTCTTGATTTAATACTAATTATTAAACTTCATGGAGTAAATAGAGTCTGCTGAAAGTTTGCAATAGGACTTATAAACTTTAAATTGACATTCGAAACAATACGATACCAGTCAGAAAGTAAATATCCAGAATTCTATAGTTCTATTATCTCAAATAAAAACTAAGCATAAGGTAGAAAACGAATGCCAATGACTACAACAAACTATGCAAATTCACTTGGTTCGATTAATCCAAATTAGAAATGAACTCCCACTCAAAAACGACATCCCTCGTGCCTTTTTGGTGATTACATGAACCAAATCCACTACACCAAGTCCGATCATCACATGAGTTGATGTAGCTTCAAAGGCGAGCATCTATATGGGCATCATATCAACTATATGACTCATGCTTAACCTTTCGGCCCGTGTTCCGAGGCCATGTCTCAGACATGCTAGGCTCGCCAAGTAAGAACCTTAGTATTCATGTGTAAACTGTCTTACACCCGTTCCTATGAAAGCATAGATTCGAGTACACCCGATCATCACGTGATGTATCGAAACACGATCCACAGAACGGTGCATACTTAAGGAAGAACACATTTTTATCTTGATATCTAAAAGAGGGATCATCTTACAATGCTACAGAAAGCGCCAAACTAGCAGTATAAGATGCTAACATCTAATGTGTAAAGTGAGATGATATGGTCCATGCATTTGATCTCTATCATTTGCATCGTGGTATGATCTCTATCATTCCTTTGTGTGTAAGGCCAAGGTCTATGGAACTTACACGTTGAATGTGTTGTAAGAGTATATGTCATACATCTACTTACAACAATACCATATCAATACACTAGCCCAAAGAACGATCTAATCTAGACGCCTCTAATTTATCAATTGCATGTTTTACGTGGCTTAGGGCTTTCGGAGATAGAACCGTTCTCACCTACGAACATGAACCAAAACGAGGATAACTAAGTTATTAGCAACTCGTTGTAAATAAGATATTGACTATAGTAGGAGAGACAGACACCCGCCAGCCACTTATGCAAAATAAGTTGCATGTCAGTCGTGGAACCGGTCTCATGTACGATGACATGTAAGGTTGGTCCGGGCCGCTTCATCCCACTATGCCACCAATATCCAAAATACATAGAAGATGCAATTAAATGATCATCATCGCCCACATATCAACATATGTGTACTACCTGCTAAAGAACCCACGATAGATCAGGCTCTGATACCACTGTTGGGTCTGCATCATAGAAAACAAAAAATTTCCTACGGTGTGAACTACACGCCAAGATCTATCTACTAGGTACAAAGCAATGGGTGGACATACATCCAACGAGAACTTACCCTCGTAGACAACGAGCTTTGTTAACGAGTAGGAACTCGTGATTGATGTAGTCGTACACTTGCCGATCTCAAGATCGTGATGAAGTCTAGCAGGTCCGCCCAAAGACGCCCATCAGATCCAGCTCCAAGACTGCCAAGTCGAGCACCGCAGCAGCGGTGCATCCGTGATCACACACACGTCCGGCACCCGACAACCTCCGTCCCTCGCTCCAGGAAAGCAGCAGAAGTAGCAACTCCTTTCCAGATAAAGCCACCGGGAACATGTATCTCGCTAATCCGAGACCATGGGGGAATAATACTAGAGGGGGAGAGAGATCCTTCACAAGGAGGTGTGTGTGAGAAGTGAGGAGGGGTGGTTTTATAGGAGGAGGGGTGCCCTCCTTCATGGCCGGCGCATGGAGGGGTGACCTTCACCTCCTCCATTCATGTGGTGGTAACCCTCCACATTAAAATGCCCTTCACATTCTCTTTAAAGTCTCCATTTTAAATGCATTAAATTTCTCCAAATTTAATGCTCTCATTTAATAAAACTATTTTATTATTTTTATTCAGAATTTTGTTAATTACTTTAATTAACAAACATTCACAAAACCCCCGCAACATTTCAATATTACATGCGTAACCAATTTCAGCAATTTCACCAAACAGCTTTTGGTGTCTATTGAAATAATTCTAGCGCTTTCTTAAATCTTTATCCAAACATATTTGCTCCAAATGGTGTCGGTATCCCTTATGTGTCACCCTACGGTTCATGAATAATGTAGACATGATCGAGACCCCTCTCCGATCAATAATCAGCAGGGACACGAGATCCATCTCGACTCCTACACATTCAACGATGACTTCGTGATCGTGAGAACCTTTAACGCTAGTAACTAAATCCCTTTGTCCCGATATATTACATGTCCAAGATTCGATCATCGATTCCATACCTAGTTTGATCTGCTATCGACATGCACTCTTTTTTCGCTCCGTGATATAACATTCTAGTGATCACATCACTTGCTTGCAAGCTATTTCAATGTGATATCACCGAGAGGGCCTAGAGTTTATCTATCCGTCATTGGGATGGACAAATCCCACTCTTGATCCATGAGCCTCAACATAACACCTTCGTAATCGAACCCACTTTTAAAGTCACCCTGTTACGGTGTGACGTTTGATGTTATCAAGATACTCTTCCGGTGTTAGAAATTAACATGAGCTCATGGTCTAAGGATAAAGATTACTTCATATGATGTTATAGCAATATAAACATAATGACTTTGATCGTAATTCTATACTTCGATGAATGTTCATCACATCATTCCACCAATGGTGTGACCTTGTTATTAACAACATCCAATGTCCATGATCGGGAACCTTGATCATCTTGTTAATCAACAAGCTAGTCTATAAGAGAGGCATAACTAGGAACCCTTTTTGTTTATTAAACACATGTATTGATGTTTCCGATACAATTCTAGCATGTAAAATAAATATTTATCATAAACATGGAATAAGATAATAACCACTTTATTATTGCCTCTCGCATATTCCTTCAGCCTCCCACTTGCACTAGAGTCAATAATCTAGTTTGAAAACTTTGCATATTGAACACCTATGGCTTTCTCGGTGTTGCATATACGCTATTGCTAGTGGTTAACATAATCTCCGGATCCGACAGTTTCAGGTCCGTGTGTATTTGCATGTCTTTATGCCTCACGCATCACTCATTCTCAAATGAGATGGCATTGTATAAATTTGGTCCTCTCGTGAGACCTTTAGTTCGTTCGGCTCAAAATATGTCGATATTATTGTCACACAATATATCTTCATAGTATTAGCCCACTTTGAACCACACCTAGTTTGATAACAAACTACTTAACACAAATGCCCTCCTTGTCGCTACTATAGCAGTCATATACTTAGCCTTTTGTTGTAGTATCCGTCACAGTGTCTCAACTTTGGAACTCATCCAAATCCATCATGGAACATCCTTTCCATTACATTGTGCCACCCATAGTCTAAATTGAGATAAATTTAATTTGTATCTTGTGACAAAACTAGTATCAATGTAAACCTTTACAATGAACTACCTTTAACTATTTGTCACTTATACATTATATATTCTTAGTTCTTCCAAAGCTCATAACAATATCTTTACTATTGTCCAATGATCATCTTATGAATCATTCTAGTATATGCTCATAACATTTAGAGCATAGGACATTCTGGATATATACATATCATGGTATAATCGATCAAAATCTTCATGTGATTTTACTCACCAAGTGTTGAAACACTTGAATTTTGATACAATCCTTTCCATGCAGCAAGAACCTTTCTTGTTGTTTCCATATTGAACCCTTTCAATATCTCATATATGTATGTCTGGCACAACCATATTAGCGCCTTAATCTATCCATATAGATATTGATGCCTAATATTCCGGGTTTGCCCAAGTCTTTCATCGAAATCTTATTTTAATGAAATTCTTAACTTGTGTCAATACAAGATACATCATTTCCAATCAACAATATGTCCTCTACATAATGTATTAGAAATATGTCTCAGCGCTCCCACTTAATTTCTTGCAAATGCAAGCATCTTCATCATCTCCGATGAATATAAACTCTTTAACAGCTTTCATCATGGTGAAGATTCCAACTCCGCTATGCTTACTTCAACTATTGAAGTTTACATGCCCTTTAGCACCCTTTGAATTAACAAAACCCTTCGGACCATGTCATGTACATGTCCTAGGTTACCGTTCTATTAGAAGAACCTTGTTTTGTTTATTCAACTACCATATACCAAATTATATGTAGTGGTTGCTACATTAACCCGTCAAGACTATATATCGCTATGAAATATCAAATCTTGTCATAGTCAACTCCTTGAACATTGTCGTAAACTACTTTCCGACATGTCGACTATTTCATAGATGTTAAACATCCATGTCTTATTTCTTTATAGATCCAAACACGACCGATAGGCTTCACGCCTTCCGAGGGTCTTCCAAGTTCGTAAACTTCTTTTCTCGTATGGATACTATCAGATTCTATGACTTCTAGTCATTTTATGGAGTCAGGCCCATCATCGCTTCTTTGCATGTAGTCGGTTCATCATTGTCAAAACAATAACGACTTGCTTATCAAATCTTACTATTTGATTCTTACCGACCCACACGGTTCTATAGGAACTCTAATCTCCGAGATCACACCTTTTGTAATCACGAGAGCCATGAGCATTGTGGCTGCCACTGGACACTTTCTCCGCGCCAAGCTACTTAGCACATATAGCTAAGGTTCAACAACCTTATCAAAGTTCTATTGTCCTCCCACTTAACTTTTCACGAAAAATTCCTTCTCAAGAAACTTGACGTTCCAAGTAACAAACTCTTTTGTCCTCGGTGTTATGGAGAAATTCCTAACAAATTCTTTGGGATAACCTACAAAGACGTGCTTATCCGACTTTGGTTGTAAACATTTTACTTATGCATAGCATACCAAAATTTAAGAAAAGACAATTCGGGTTTTATCCCAAACCATAACTCATATGGTGTCATTTCAATGGATCACGATGGTGCTCTTTTCAAAGGTAAAAGCGGTAGTCTCTAAAGCTTCAATCCTTAAAACATAATGGCAGTTTTATAAATGACACCTTGATCTTACCATGTCAAACATGGTTTGATTTTATCTCGAATATGCCATACTCCTATGGTTTATCGGAAACACAAATCATGGAACAATTCCTCAAGTCTTAGGTGTTTTTGCTAAACATGTAACTCAAATATCTTCCTTTATGATCGAATCATAAACTCTTTATTTTCTTGTTACAATGATTTTTCACTTCATCTTGAAAGTCTTTGAACAATTTTCAAATGTTTCATACTTCTTCCTTATTAAGTAAATATACAGATATATTCACTCAAATTTTCGGAGAAAGCATATGAAGCAAAAGATCCATCGATATGGCTACATAATGGACTATGCACATCAGCATGCACAATTTCTAATAAGCTAGTCATCCGTTCCTCTCTGGCCTATGGACGGAGTTTCAATTATCTCGAGGAAAGTCTCACATGCGTCAATTGATCAAAATCAAAGACTCCAAAAATCCATCAACATGGAGTTTCTTCATGTTTTCTTTCAAATATAATTTAAACAGATGTCACTTCATAAGTGATCTTTCAATCATTTGTCTTGCGACATTTTAGCAATAGTGTTTATGGATGTGATTTCTCCAACTAGACTTGTAAAAGTTCATCCATCCTTTATAGAATACGGTAATTATTTGAACAACCATTGTTCTCATGATACTGGAACAAAATAACAATTATTTAAACAAATCTTGAAGGCTTGGTTTGATGACAACGAAAAACACAATAACACTTTATTTGTTTTCGATGAACATCATCACTCATTCTCTTGCTGGTTACTTAGGCCATTGTAGTTCATGAATTGCGTTGTCCTGTATGACACTTCATACCAACCAATTCGGTATCCAATACCTAAGAACCACATTGTTTAACAAGCAAGGAATATATCCATAACATGTATATCTTCTATATACCTAAGTTGGACATCTCCAACCTTTTATTTTCTGCCAAATATTTTATAGATTCTCTTTCAGCAATTCCTTTTCTTTTAAAAGAATCTATCAACATCAATAGTGGTGTCATCAACATGACACATGGTACAAAGCGTATATAGTCAAATACTAATACCTTTGGACTTGCACTTTGAAGTGGATCACCATCATCAAATGTTTGGTGTTCTTTCAAAAATCCATTCTTTAGTAATATATTAGTGTAGTAAACATTTTACTTACATCTTCTATTCATCCCTATCATGACAACTTTCATGATCAAGCTACTATAGCCTATAAGGAAGAATCGAGTATAATATCAGTTCCCAAAACCTTTTTGGTAGATTCGGATGCCTAGCATCTCCATCCTTCACAAATTCTCATACAATATGAGAACATGTATTTTGCTAAATTATACTCTCTCATAATGCAACCAAAAAACATTGTTTCAGATATCACAATATCTTTCACACATGATGGTTTCTGAAACAATTTTCAGCTCCAATATAATCTTGATATTAAAACAACTTTTTGAATATCAATAATCATGGAGGCAAACATGATACTTTAGATACTAACATTGGAATTCTTACTCTTGATTTAATACTAATTATTAAACTTCATGGAGTAAATAGAGTCTGCTGAAAGTTTGCAATAGGACTTATAAACTTTAAATTGACATTCGAAACAATACGATACCAGTCAGAAAGTAAATATCCAGAATTCTATAGTTCTATTATCTCAAATAAAAACTAAGCATAAGGTAGAAAACGAATGCCAATGACTACAACAAACTATGCAAATTCACTTGGTTCGACTAATCCAAATTAGAAATGAACTCCCACTCAAAAACGACATCCCTCGTGCCTTTTTGGTGATTACATGAACCAAATCCACTACACCAAGTCCGATCATCACATGAGTTGATGTAGCTTCAAAGGCGAGCATCTATATGGGCATCATATCAACTATATGACTCATGCTTAACCTTTCGGCCCGTGTTCCGAGGCCATGTCTGTACATGCTAGGCTCGCCAAGTAAGAACCTTAGTATTCGCGTGTGTAAAACTGTCTTACACCTGTTCCTATGAAAGCATAGATTCGAGTACACCCGATCATCACGTGATGTATTGAAACACGATCCACAGAACGGTGCATACTTAAGGAAGAACACATTTTTATCTTGATATCTAAAAGAGGGATCATCTTACAATGCTACAGAAAGCGCCAAACTAGCAGTATAAGATGCTAACATCTAATGTGTAAAGTGAGATGATATGGTCCATGCATTTGATCTCTATCATTTGCATCGTGGTATGATCTCTATCATTCCTTTGTGTGTAAGGCCAAGGTCTATGGAACTTACACGTTGAATGTGTTGTAAGAGTATATGTCATACATCTACTTACAACAATACCATATCAATACACTAGCCCAGCAACGATCTAGACTAGACGCCTCTAATTTATCAATTGCATGTTTTACGTGGCTTAGGGCTTTCGGAGATAGAACCGTTCACACCTACGAACATGAACCAAAACGAGGATAACTAAGTTATTAGCAACTCGTTGTAAATAAGATATTGACTATAGTAGGAGAGACAGACACCCGCCAACCACTTATGCAAAATAAGTTGCATGTCAGTCGTGGAACCGGTCTCATGTACGATGACATGTAAGGTTGGTCCGGGCCGCTTCATCCCACTTTGTTTAACTTTGTGAGATGCAAAAGCATAGGGATATAGATGGTGATATTATTAAGCTGAAATTGTTTCCTTTCTCTTTGAGAGGAAAAGCTAAAGAATGGTTGAATTCCTTAACTAGGAATAGTATTGATTCTTGGACTAAATGCAAAGATGCTTTCATTGGAAAATACTATCCTCCTGCTAAGATTATATCTATGAGAAGTGAAATAATGAAGTTTAAACAATTTTATAACGAACATGTTTCTCAAGCTTGGGAAAGAATGAAATCTTTGGTAAAGAATTGTCCCACTCATGGACTGACTGCTTGGATGATCATCCAAACTTTTTATGCAGGATTGAACTATTCTTCAAGGAACCTATTGGATTCTGCTGCTGGAGGTACTTTTATGACCATTACTTTGGGTGCTGCAACAAAGCTTCTGGATAATATGATGGTTAACTATTCTGAATGGCATACTAAAAGAGCTCCACAAGGTAAGAAGGTAAATTCTATTAAGGAAACGTCCTCCTTGAGTGATAAGATTGATATTATTATGTCTATGCTTGTTAATGGGAAAGCCCATATTGATAAAAATAATGTTCCTTTAGCCTCTTTTGTTGCTCAAGAAGAGCAAGTTGATGTGAACTTCATAAAAAAAAATAATTTTGGCAATAATGCTTATAGGAATAATTTTGGTAACAACAATTATAAGTCATATCCTCCCAACAATGGTAATGCTTATGGAAATTCCTATAACAGCAATAGGAGTGCTCCCTCGGAACTTGAAGTTATGCTTAAG
Source organism: Avena insularis (assembly GCA_023614405.1). Lineage (NCBI taxonomy): Eukaryota > Viridiplantae > Streptophyta > Magnoliopsida > Poales > Poaceae > Avena > Avena insularis. The sequence goes on from CM042688.1 coordinate 128,615,561, forward strand.
GACTTTATTAGTAAACAAACTGCTTTCAATAAAACTACTGAGGAAAAACTCTCTAATGCTGAAAGAAATATAGCATCTCTAGCTGAAGCTCAATCTTCTTTTAATAAAATGGCTGCTAAACCTGAAACTAATGATAATCCCTTATCAGCTACTAATGCTATACAAGTAAGAATTGATGAAAATGTTAGACTATTAGCTGAATTACATGCTAAGTGGGAAAGAGAAGATGAAATTGCTAGAAACATTAGTGTTTCTACTATCACCACCACTAGTGTTGAGGCCAGTAATAGTTCTACTACTTTAGATGATAATTTTGATTTTGATCTTGATGGTTGCAATATCTCTGAAGTTATTAAGTTCCTACAAAAGCTTTCTAAAATTCCTAATGCTAGTGCTATGAACATGGCCTTTACAAAACACATTACTGATGCTCTCATAAAGATTTAAGAAGAACAGCTGAAACATAAAGCTTCTATTCCTATAAAAAAAGAAGATGGTTGGGAACCCATCATTAATATGAAAGTGAATGACTTTGATTTCAAAGCTTTATGTGATCTTGATAGTAGTGTTTCTATTATGCCTAGAAGGATTTATGATATGCTTGATTTGCCACCACTTGAAGATTGTTATTTGAATGTCCCACTTGATGATAATGCTAAAAAGAAACTCATGGGGAGTATTAATGATGTTCTTATTATGGTTAACAATGCCTATGTCCCCGTTGATTTCTATGTATTGGATGTTGAATGCAATGCTTCTTATCCTATTACTTTGGGAAGACCTTTTCTTAGAACTGTTGGTGCCATTATTGATATGAAAGAAGGCACCATTAAATATCAACTCCCACTCAAGAAAGGTATAGAACACTTCCCTAAGAAGAGAGAGAAGATTTCTTTTGCCTCTCCTATGAAAACAAAATTTGGTCTTAATGCTTCTTCATTTGAGAACACTTGATTCTTTTTCTTGCTTCTTATGCCTAACTTAAAGGCGTTAAAGAAAAGTACTTATTGGGAGATAACCCAAAAGTTTTAGATGAGTCTTTGAAGTTATTACTTTAGTAATAACCGCTCCTTATCCTTTTTATTTGCTTTTTGTGCCAAGAATAACCTCTAATGAGAGAGAAGTAATGATTGGGAAAGTTGCGGTCCCGAAACAGATTTCTGTGCTTTACCGTAACAATTCGTGTAAAATCTCTGAATGTCCTTTTGAGGCGTGAATTTTTGTGCTTCTGCCCTAGGTTGTTATCTAACTTTCGTTAGTTCAACACTTTTTGATTTGAGCAACAAAAGGTCTTCTAAAAAATTCGTCTTTACCTGCTAGTCTGTTTTGACAGATTTCTGCCATTTTCTGCATTTGCTTCTTGTTGGTTCCTTTTTGAGTTCTTTTGGGGAATTGAGCTTTTTTGAGGAAAGTGGTACAGTATATAGTGTTTTAATGGAAGTCTATTGGTGTTAGAATGGAACATAAAGACTTATTTTCTTGAATGCACTAATGTTGCTAATAAAGATTGTGTGAAGTTTTGTATGAAGGAAAAATTTCAGGTGTAGGAAAGGAATGAGTAATGAGATGAAGGATGGACTAAAGCTCAAGCTTGGGGATGCCACGCGTGTCATCCCAAGAAATATCCAAGAAGTACAAGCGTCAAAGCTTGGGGATGCCCAATGCATCCCCCTCTTCATCAATAAAAATCCCAGGTTTCTTCCAAACGCTTCATTTTTATTGTTTCATGCACAATTGTGTTGTTCTTAGAGCGTCTCCTTTTTCGTTTTTGTTTTGGTTTTTCGTTTGCTTTGTTTGCTTAGTTTGCTGAATAAATTGGTTGGACCCCCTCTTTCATGCATTGGTTTTCAAATAGTTTCGTTTGGTTTGGAAAAGAGTAGGAAAGTTCATGCTTAAGTGGTAAAGAGAGCTTGTTTTTTCTGTGGCCTATGCTTTGTCATGCCATGTGATGGCTCAATACAGCGCCCAGAAAAGTGCTTGTGCGTGGTGTTGATGTAGAGCTCGTTGGGAACCCGAAGAGGAAGGTATGATGAGCACACAAGTTTCCTCAGTTATGAAACCAAGGTTTAATCGAACCAAGAGCAAGGAAACACCTCAAAGGTGTTACTAGCTGAGCTTTGGCAGGGCGCACTACCGGTGCTAGTAGCAACATGGAGACCTGCACAACACAACCATAGAACTTTGTCCCCAACTTGCGATGAGGTTGTCAATCTCACCGTGTTTTGTGGAAAACAAAGGATTAAACGTATCGAATGGAAAGAAGTAAAAGTTTGCAGAAAGTAAACACAAAACAGTAAAAGATTGTAGATTGTATGTAAAAGACAAGGATCGGGGTCCATAGTTCACTAGAGGTGGCTCTCCTTAGATAGATAACATGCTGGGTGAACAAATTACAGCGGGGCAATTGACAAACACCGAGAAAGCAATACATGCATATACTAATCATCTTGACTCCTCTGAGACTTTATTGGGCATTACAACATAATACATAGACCGCCATCCAACTGCATCTATGACTAATAATCCACCTTCAGGTTATCATCCGAACCCCCTCCAGTATTAAGTTGCAAGCAACAGATTATTGCTTTACGAACTGTGTGTAAAGTAAACAATACAATTGTTCTATGAACAAAAGATCGTTGTTTTCTCCCTAGTAGCTACAACATATCTAGTACCTTAGAGATTTTTGTCACTTCTCCAGATTACCAGAGGCATGAACCCACTATCGAGCATAAATACTAACTCTTGGAGTTGCTAGCATCTACTTGGACAAGATAGCTACTAACAACGGAAAGCATGCAAGATCTCAAATAACAAAGACATGATAGAATCAATAATCAATCTGAAATAGCATCTCAATATCCATCGGATCCCCGCAAACACAACATGTATGAATTACAAATAGATGATCTTGATCATGAACGGAGCTCACAAGATTTAAACATGAAAGCACAAAGGAGGAGAAACCAGCCTTCTAGCTACTACATGGATCCGTAGTCCAAGGATGACCTACTCACACATCACACCGGAGGCTTGCATGGTGATGAAGAAGGCCTCCAGGGTGAATTCCCCTCTCCGGCAGGGTGCCGGGAAGAGCTTTAGATCCCTCTCGATCTAGGGATGGAGATGACGGCTGACTCTGAGACTCTTCGTGGATTTTTGATCGGGTGCTTAGGGTTTTCGTCCCGAGGGCAACTTATAGGCGGAAGGAGGGGCCGAGGGGGTGCTGGGGTCGGCCAGACCACCTCCTGGTGCGGGCCAAGCCTGGCCGCGTGGCTAGGTGGTGTGGCCGGCCCCTGGCCCCTCTCCGTCTCGTATTCTGGCACTTGATCCCTTCCGGAAAAATAGGCACTTGGGCTTTTGTCCCGTCCAATTCCGAGAATATTCATTTTCTGACTTTTCTGGAACCAAAAACAACAGAAAACAGGCAGCTGACACTGTGGCTCTTGTTAATAGGTTAGTCCAAGAAATCATAATAAGAGTACTCCAAAGTTAGAACAAAACACAAGAAAGTGGATAAAACCAAGCATGGAACATAAAAAATTATAGATACATTTGCAATGTATCAACATCCCCAAGCTTAACTCCTGCTCGTCCTCGAGTAGGTAAGTGATAAAAAGAAAGAATTTTTGAGGTGACATGCACCATCAAAGACTTGATCAAAGTATTTGCAAAACATTCAAGGCTGGGATCATAGTACTTCAATCATAACATGAAAGACAAAGTTCTAGCAATAAGCAAAGAAACTATGGTGCAACATGAAAAGGCACAAACAAAAGATTCATGAATAACAATGCTTTGCAAGACGTTTGTTTGTTTCACATAAAGAAAACATAGCATAATAGTATTCAGCTTGTCCCTCAATAGAGTAGCAAATATAAATGCATAGGACACCTTCAAAGTTCATAAGAGTGACTAGATACAATAGTTTCAAACAAGCAATAACAAGTTATGCATCAATCAAATAGTCTTGGGCCAATGCACATAGAACTAAGAATGGCCACTATGCTCTCAAAGTAGGTGCATAAAGTTAGAAGGTGGAGACTCAATATAATGGTGGAAGAAAAGCCTTTTGTAAAAAGGAAGTAGGGATTCAAGTATAAAGAGCTTCCAAAAATTATGATACTTACAGCTTTGAGCTCTCATTGCCCCTATCATAAGCATCTTGAAATGATTAAGGTTAAAGTGAACAAACTATGGTGTACATGCTTGACGAAGTATAAGTCAGAAATATCATGTCCCTTGTATATGAGGGCCGCTCCTCATGCTACTCAAGTTTAGTCACCGGTAAGTTCTTGTCATCGTAAGTACATGTGTATCATAGAGAACCGCCAACGGGGTACCCCTTGCCCGATGATACGGAAGAATCCCCATATCAAAATGACAAGGCAAGCAGACAACGAGCATCTCAGCATTCTTCTTATTTACCATGGGAATATGGTGCTTTTTTCTCTCTTTCCTCTTTTCATAGTATCTCTTTTTTTTTCTTTTCTCTTTTTTCTCAATAGGACTCTTTTTTTATAAGAAGAATGCTTCATAAACAGCTCATTATGGTTACGCTGCAGGTTTCCACCATGTCAGCATGGAGTAGACCAGCGGCCCAAGCGTTTCTCTAACACATATACATTACTCCATGGACTTACAAGCTCCCCTTTCATTTCACACCGACGACATCGATATACAAAAGAGCATGATATCAACTAGGTACAAGTACCAAGTGCAATGTTGAAAGCGTTCCCCATGAAAGCATGGTTCTGCTAATTCCCAACAAATAAGTGCAAGCATATACAACATAGAAGACACAATGGTTCAAGTTTATTAGAGGCAATAAAGTAAAGTGTGCCATCAAGTTCGTCATAACAAGTGGAAGGTAAACAAAAGCATGAATATACTTGGAATAACATAAGGTAGTAGGTAGGTATGGTGGACTCTTTGGAAAAACTTGGTTTAGGGAGTTGGATGCATGAGTGGAACTCATACTTTGTTGTGGAGGCTAGCAAAAGACTGGGAGCAACAAACTAAGAGAGCAATAATGGCCATAATCATGCAGAGCGACAAAACATTATTGATCAAAGCATAAAGTGATACTACAAGTTGAAAACTAAAGGATCATAAAGGCTATGGTGACTTGTGATAGTCATAACATGGTATGAGCATGCTCCAAGTCAACCCAAATAAAGCATCAAAGGAGAATACCACTATACTATGCTTTAATATGCTAAAACAACGCATGATTCATCCAAGGCACATTAAGCAATCTCAATTGTTTATAACAAGTCATGCTACAACAAAGAATACTAAGCATAAAGCCAAAAAAATATCAAGCATGGCATGACAAAGCATGGCCACAGTCAAAAAACGAGCTCTTTTTACCACATAAACATGAACTTTCCTACTCTTTTCCAAACCAAACCAAACTATTTTCAACCAAAGTGTGAAAGAGGGGGTCCAACCAACTTATTCAGAAAACTAAACAAACCAAGCAAACTAAAAACCAAAACTAAAACAAAAAGAAGACGCTCCAAAAGAAACACAACTGTGCACGAAACAATAAAAATGAAGCGTTTGGAAAAAATCTGGAATTTTTATTGATGAAGAAGGGGATGCCTTGGGCATCCCCAAGCTTTGACGCTTGTACTTATTGGATATTTCTTGGGGTGACACACATGGCATCACCAATCTTGATCTTTAGTCCATCCTTCATCTCATTACTCATTCCTTCCATACACCTGTAAATTTTCATTCATATAAAACTTCACACAATTTCATTAGCAACATTAGTGCACTTAAGATAAATAAGTCTCAAGGTTAAGTTCTAGCACCAAATAAACTTCCATTAGAACACTAGCTACTGTATCACTTCCCTCAAAAAGCTCAATTCCCCAAAGGAACTCAAGAAGGAACTAACAAGAAGCAAATGCAGAAAATGGCAGAAATCTGTCAAAACAGACCAGCAGGTAAAGACGAATTTTTTCGAAGACCTTCTGTTGCTCAAATAAAAAAGTGTTGAACTAACGAAAGTTAGATAACAACCTGGGGCAGAAGCAAAAAAAAATTACAGCTCAATCCGACGTACAGAGCTCTATCACGAATTTTTACGGTGAAGCACAGAAATCTGTTTCGGGATAGCAACTTTCCCAATCATTACTTCACTCTCATTAGAGGTTACTCTTGGCACAAAAAGCAAATAAAAAGGATAAGGAGAGGTTATTACATAGGTAATAACTTCCAAGACTCATCTAAAACTCTTGGTTTATCTTCCAACAAGTACTTTTCTTTAACGCCTTTAAGTTAGGCATAAGAACCAAATAAAGAATCAAGTGTTCTCAAAAGAAGAAGCATTAAGACCAACTTTCTTGCCCTTACCTCTCTTATTTTTATTCTTAACCTTGGGGAAAATATGATTGTTTGGTGGAGAAGAAAGGTGCATGGTCCCCTTTCCCACATCTATTATTGCTCCAAGGAGTTCTAATAGGGACCTTCCAAGTGTAATTTGTCCTTTTCCTGCACATTCAATAACAAGATAATCAATAGAAATCGTTTTCCCAAGGATCTTTGTAAACACTCCTTCAGCAATTCCAAGAGGTAATATGGTAGTATTATTAGTAAGAGATATTTCTTTTCCTCCTTCAATGAGCCCCCAAGTATTCAGAGATTTATAAATATCTTTGGGCATAAGGCAAAATTCAGACATGATGTCACAGCGGGCTTGAAAAGTTTCATTGTTCATCTCAATCTTTACCGTAGGGAACCACTTTGATGGTTCAGAGTTTTTTGGAACATAATCAAGATGCTCCCTAAGCGTATTATAGCACCCTTCTAATCTAGTAGTGCTAGCCTCAAGAGTGTCCAACCTAGCAAATATTTTTGTGAAAGAAGTATCAGTTTGGCTAGGCAAGTTGTAAGTGAGGATCAATTTCTTTAAAGCATTAATGGAATCATCCTCATTACTTTGGAGGAAATATCCTCCCACAATAGCATCTAAAGCATATCTATATCAAAGAGCAATCCCAAGGTAAAAACTGCTAAGGAACAAGCCTTGAATCATTTTAGGCTCAGTCTTTTCATGTAGATCAGAGATTCTAGACCAAGCCTCCTTAAAACTTTCCTCAATTCCTTGTTTAAAAGTGAGAATCATTTCCTCGGGTGACATAGTGATTGGAGCAAGGCTAGACATAAAGAGATAGGGACTAATTTTTTTGTGTTTTTTAAATAAGAAAGCAAACAAGTAAAACTAATTTTTTTTGGATTTTTGAAGAACAAAACAAGCAAACAAAGCAAAAAGAAACTAAGCAAAACAAAAACAACAAAGTAAAGAGATTGGTTATGAGGGACTCCCCTTGTGAAGATGTCCTTGACTCCCCGGCAACGGCGCCAGAAAATCGCTTGATGGCTCAATACACGGCGCCCAGGAAAGTGCTTGGTGCGTGGTGTTGATGTAGAGCTCGTTGGGAACCCCAAGAGAAAGATATGATGAGCACAACAGCAAGTTTCCCTCAGTTATGAAACCAAGGTTTAATCGAACTAGTAGGAGCAAGGAAACACCTCAAAGGTGTTACTAGCTGAGCTTTGGCAGGTCGCACTACCGGTGATAGTAGCAACGTAGAGACCTGGACAACACAACCACAAAACTTTGTCCCCAACTTGCGATGAGGTTGTCAATCTCACCGTGTTTTGCGGAAAACAAAGGATTAAATGTATCAAATGGAAAGAAGTAAAAGTTTGTAGAAAGTAAACACAAAGCAGTAAAAGATTGTAGATTGTATGTAAAAGACAAGGACCGGGATCCATAGTTCACTAGAGGTGGCTCTCCTTAGATAGATAACATGATGGGTGAACAAATTACAGTGGGGCAATTGACAAACACCGAGAAAGCAATACATGCATATACTAATCATCTTGACTCCTCTGAGACTTGATTGGGCACTACAACAAATTACATAGACCGCCATCCAACTGCATCTATGACTAATAATCCACCTTCAGGTTATCATCCGAACCCCCTCCAGTATTAAGTTGCAAGCAACAGATTATTGCTTTACGAACTGTGTGTAAAGTAAACAATACAATTGTTCTATGAACAAAAGATCATTGTTTTCTCCCTAGTAGCAACAGCACATCTAGTACCTTAGAGATTTTTGTCACTTCTCCAGATTAACAGAGGCATGAACCCACTATCGAGCATAAATACTAACTCTTGGAGTTGCTAGCATCTACTTGGCCAAGATAGCTACTAACAACGGAAAGCATGCAAGATCTCAAATAACAAAGACATGATAGAATCAATAATCAATCTGAAATAGCATCTCAATATCCATCGGATCCCCGCAAACACAACATGTATGAATTACAAATAGATGATCTTGATCATGAACGGAGCTCACAAGATCTAAACATGAAAGCACAAAGAAGGAGAAATCAGCCATCTAGCTACTACATGGATCCGTAGTCCAAGGATGAACTACTCACGCATCACACCGGAGGCTTGCATGGTGATGAAGAAGGCCTCCAGGGTGAATTCCCCTCTCCGGCAGGGTGCCGGGAAGAGCTTCAGATCCCTCCCGATCTAGGGATGGAGATGACAACGGCTACAGACTCTTTCATGGATTTTTGATCGGGTGCTTAGGGTTTTCGTCCCGAGGGCAACTTATAGGCGGAAGGAGGGGCCGAGGGGGTGCTGGGGTCGGCCAGACCACCTCCTGGCGCGGGCCAAGCCTGGCTGCGTGGCCAGGTGGTGTGGCCGGCCCCTGGCCCCTCTCCGTCTTGTATTCTGGCACTTGATCCCTTCCGGAAAAATAGGCACTTGGGCTTTTGTCCCGTCCAATTCCGAGAATATTCATTTTCTGACTTTTTTGGAACCAAAAACAACAGAAAACAGGCAGCTGGCACTGTGACTCTTGTTAATAGGTTAGTCCAAGAAATCATAATAAAAGTACTCCAAAGTTGGAACAAAACACAAGAAAGTGGATAAAACCAAGCATGGAACATCAAAAATTATAGATACATTTGCAATGTATCACCATGCTTGATATTGTTTTGGCTTTATGCTTAGTATTCTTTGGTGTAGCATGACTTGTTATAAACACTTGAGATTGCTTAATGTGCCTTGGATGAATCATGCGTTGTTTTAGCATATTAAAGCATAGTATAGTGGTATTCTCCTTTGATGCTTTATTTGGATTGACTTGGCACATGCTCACACCATGTTATGACTATCTCAAGTCACCATAGCCTTTATGATCCTTTAGTTTTCAACTTGTAGTATCACTTTATGCTTTGATCAATGATGTTTTGTCGCTCTGCATGATTATGGCCATTATTGCTCTCTTAGTTTGTCGCTCCCAGTCTTTTACTAGCCTCCACAACCAAGTATGAGTTCCACTCATGCATCCAACTCCCTAAACCAAGTTATTCCAAAGAGTCCACCATACCTACCTACTATCATATGCTATTCCAAGTATATTCATGTTTTTGTTTACCTTCCAAATTAAACTTGTTATGAGAAAACTAGTGATTAAAGCTCTCACAAACTTGATGGTACACTTTACTTTCTGCATTTAATAAACTTGAACCATTGGGTCCTTCTTTGTTGCGTATATGCTTGCGCTTTATAAGTTGAAGTTAGCAGAACCATGTATCATGGGGAACGCTTTCAACATTGCACTTGTACTTTGTACCCCATTGATATCATGTTATTTTGCTTATGGATCCCGGTAGTGTGAAATAAAAGTGGAACTTGTAAGATCATGGAGTTTATATGTGTGTTAGAGAAACGCCTGGGCCGCTAGCCTAAGCCATGCCTAATCATGGTGGAAACTTGCAGCATCACCATAATGAGCACTCTATGAAGCATCCTCAATAAAAACATATGCAAATATCAAATAAAAAGATCGCGAGATGCTCATTGTCTGCTTGCCTTGTCATTTTGATTATGGGATAGCTCATGTATCATGTGCAAGGGGTACCCCGTTGGCGGTTCTTTATGATACACATGTACTTACAATGACAAGAGCTTACTTGTGACTAAAGTTGAGTAGCATGAGGTTCGGTCTTCATAAGTAAGGGGCATGAGATTTCGGTTTATAACTTGTCAAGCATATCCTCTTAGTTGTGTCACTTTAACCTTAATCACCTTCAAGATGCTTATGATAGGGGCAATGAGAGCTGAAAGCTAACAAGTACCATAATTTTTGGAAGTTCTTTATGAGACTTGAATCCCTACTTCCTTCTATGAAGGCCCTTCTTTTACTTGTATGTTGAGTGTCCACCTTCTATCTTTATGCACCTTCTTTGAGAGCATATTGGCCATTCTTAGTTCTATGTGCATTGTCCCAAGACTAGTTGATTGATGCATAACTTGATATTGCTTGTTTAAAACTATTTGTATCTAGTCACTCTTATGAACTTTGAAGGTGTCCTATGCATTTATATTTGCTACTCTATGAGGGACAAGCTGAATACTATTATGCTATGTTTTCTTTATGTGAAACAAACAAACATCTTGCAAAGAATTGTTATTCATGAATCTTTTGTTTGTGCCTTTTCATGTTGCATCATAGTTTCTTTGTCTTATTGCTAAAACTTTGTCTTTCATGTTATGATTGAAGTACTATGATCTCAGCTTCGAATGTTTTACAAATACTTTGATCAAGTTTATGATGGTGCATGTCACCTCAAAAATTATTCTTTCTTTTTATCACTTACCTACTCGAGGACGAGCAGGAGTTAAGCTTGGGGATGTTGATACATTGCAAATGTATTTATACTTTTTGATGTTCCATGCTTGGTTTTATCTACTTTCTTGTGTTTTGTCCACACTTTGGAGTAATTTTCATATGATTTCTTAGACTAACCTATTAACAAGAGCCATAGTGCCAGCTGCCTGTTTTTTGCTGTTTTTGGTTCTAGGAAAGTCAGAAAATGAATATTCTCGGAATTGGACGGGACAAAATCCAAAGTCGCTATTTTACCGGAAGTCATCTGGAGCCAGAATACGAGACGGAGAAGGGCTGGGGCCTGGCCACACCACCTGGTCACGCGGCCAGGCCTGGCCCGCGCCAGGGGTGGTCTGGCCGACCCCAGCACCCGCTCGGCCTCTCCTTCCGCCTATATATTGCCCTCGGGACCAAAACCCTAAGGAGCCGATCAAAAATCCACGAAAGAGTCTGTAGCCACCGTCGTCTCTGTCCCTAGATCGGGAGGGATCTGAAGCTCTTTCCGGCACCCTGCCAGAGAGGGGAATTCACCCTGGAGGCCTTCTTCATCATCATGCAAGCCTCCGGTGTGATGCGTGACTAGTTCATCTCTGGACTACGGGTCCATGTAGTAGCTAGATGGTTGGTTCTCCTCCTTTGTGCTTTCATGTTTAGATCTTGTGAGCTCCGTTCATGATCAAGATCATCTATTTGTAATTCTGCATGTTGTGTTTGCGGGGATCCGATGGATATTGAGATGCTATTTCAGATTGATTATTGATTCTATCATGTCTTTGTTATTTGTGATCTTGCATGCTTTCCATTGTTAGTAGCTATCTTGGTCAAGTAGATGCTAGCAACTCCAAGAGTTAGTATTTATGCTCGATAGTGGGTTCATGCCTGTGGTAATCTGGGGAAGTGACAGAAATCTCTAAGGTACTATATGTTTTGTTGCTACTAGGGAGAAAACAACAATCCTTTGTTCATAGAACAATCGTATTGTTTACATTACACGCAATTCGTAAAGCAATAATCTGTTGCTTGCAACTTAATACTAGAGGGGGTTTGGATGATAACCTGAAGGTGGATTATTAGTCATAGATGCAGTTGGATGACGGTTTATGTATAATGTTGTAATGCCCAATCAAGTCTCAAAGGAGTCAAGATGATTAGTATATGCTTGTATGCTTTCTCGATGTTTGTCAAATTGCCCCGCTGTAATTTGTTCACCCAACATGTTATCTATCTTAAGGAGAGCCACCTCTAGTGAACTATGGACCCCGGTCCTTTCTTTACATACAATCTACAAACTATTTACTGCTTTGTGTTTACTTTCTGCAAACTATTACTTCCTTCCATTCGATACGTTTAATCCTTTGTTTTCAGCAAAACCGGTGAGATTGACAACCTCATCGCAAGTTGGGGACAAAGTTCTGTGGTTGTGTTGTGCAGGTCTCCATGTTGCTACTAGCACCGGTAGTGCGCCCTGCCAAGGCTCAGCTAGCAACACCTTTGGGGTGTTTCCTTGCTCCTACTGGTTCAATTAAACCTTGGTTTCATAACTAATGTAGCCAGACCTTCGGTCATTACCATATCATGGTCTCCAACATATGCCAAGTCGTCATGGACTCCAAAGGTGAATCCGTTCCTCTATGCGAACCCACTTCCTACCCTCTTGAATGGTATACTACTTCATACTCCGTCCCATATCCATGATAGGTTCACACCAACAAGTACAAAGGCATGGGAGGAAGCCTGGAGCACCAAGCACGACAAGACGGTGGCTTGGAAGAGAAGACGGAAGAAGCAGCAGCTAGAGCACTAGAGTCTCCGGCCTGCACACACCGGAGTCTCCGACCACACCGGAGTCTCCGACCTGCATACCCAGAGTCTCCGGACCCATCTCCAGACCGACACCTAGATCGAGCTCGAGGACAGTCTGTCCGCCACTCCGGAGACGACACCCGAGACAGACCGGAGTCTCCGGCCCACACCGGAGTCTCTGGACCACACACCGGAGTCTCCGGCCTGAGCGTATGGGCTTGCGCGCCGCCAGCTGGGCCTTTGTCCCATGTACCCCTTAGTCCGCCCAGACTTTACCCTTTTATTCCTAAAGTACCCTTGAACTAGTGGCTGGCCTATATATAGTTCCCCACCCCCTCATGTAACCCTAGGCATAGATGATAGACTAAAGAAAACCCCCTGTGTGGAATCTCTAGTTTTGCCTCATCCCCTTCTACCAAAGGGGATCGACTATCGTCGCCACCTCGTTGGAGTTTGCATCGCGCCTCCCTCGTTGTACAAGGCCTTGGCATCGGTGTCCCTTTGCCAAGACGTCAAGACCCTCTCCAAGGTGTTCTTCCCTCTCCACGTGGGATCGAGGGAGCACGTTGACCGATCTTTCCTTGCGAGAATTCTATCGGACTGGTGGCCACTGGTGAGAGCAATCGGCCTTGTATCGTGTGTGTTTTGCGTGTGTTCATCATGTTCTTCGCGAGGTGTGCGACCGCTTCCGCTACCTTCTCCCTTTCCCCTTGCTTTCCCATCGATTTGACCATGAGATCCGTGAAGATCAGGCCACCCACGGGGTTACCCCATAACATCTGGTGTCAACATCTTTTGGTTGCCACGGATTTCTCCTCAATTTGGTCTTTTTCTCCATAAATTCGAAAATTCCACCAAAAACAGCCCCAATTCATGTTTTGGATCGATCTGTGATTTGAGTGTGTTTTGGTAGGTTTTGATCCGTGGATTACTTGCTAAACTTGTTGATCTACCTTCCCCTGCGTTCCCATGGCCTAATTCGTTGATCCCTCCCCACCAATTTGAGGTTTTGGTTCGAGTTTTTCCGCCCAAATCACGTCCTGTTCGTGTTCTGGACGCGCAGAAATCGACTAGACCGGAGTGTCCGGCCCCGGACCGGAGTTTCCGGTGTAAGTCACTCCAGACCGGAGTCCTCGGACCTCCAGACCGGAGTCTCTGCCCCACTGGCGGCACGATCTACTTCACGGTTTTGAGCATAACTTTTGCATACGAATTCGGATTTTGGTGTTCTTTAGCTCGTTTCGAAGAGGAAAAGGAGCTCTACATCATAATATTCGTGGTTCATGCTATCTATGTTGGGTCTGCAGCATATAAAATAAAAAGTTTCCTACGGTGTGAACTACACGCCAAGATCTATCTACTAGGTACAAAGCAACGGGTGGACATACATCCAACAAGAACTTACCCTCGTAGACAACGAGCTTTGTTAACGAGTAGGAACTCGTGGTTGATGTAGTCATACATTTGCCGATCCCAAGATCATGATGAAGTCCAGCAGGTCTGGCTCCAGCACGTCCGGCTCCAGCACGTCCATCAGATCCAGCTCCAGCACCACCAAGTCCAGCACCGCAAAGCAGCGGTGCATCCGTGATCGCACACACGTCCGGTACCCCGACAACCTCCATCCCTCGCTCCAGCAAAGCAGCAGAAGCAGCAACTCCTTTTCAGATAAAGCCACCGGGAACATGTATCTCGCTAATCTCAGACCATGGGGGAATAATACTAGAGGGGGAGAGAGATCCTTCACAAGGATGTGTGAGTGAGAAGTGAGGAGGGGGTGGCCTTTTATAGGAGGAGGGGGGGTGCCCCTCCTTCATGTCCGGCGCATGGAAGGGGTGACCCTTCACCTCCTCCATTCATGTGGTGGTAACCCCTCCACATTAAAATGCCCCTTCACATTCTCTTTTAAAGTCTCCACTTTAAATGCATTAAATTTCTCCAAATTTAATGCTCTCTCATTTAATAAAACTATTTTATTATTTTTATTCATAATTTTGTTAATTACTTTAATTAACAAACATTCACATAAAACCCCCTGCAACATTTCAATATTACATGCAGAACCAATTTCAGCAATTTCACCCGAAACTTTTGGTGTCTATTGAAATAATTCCAGCGCTTTCTTAAATCTTTATCTGAAACATATTTGCTCCAAATGGTGTCGGTATCCCTTAAGTGTGTCACCCTATGGTTCGCGAATAATGTAGACATGATCGAGACCCCTCTCCGATCAATAATCAGCAGCGGGACCTGGAGATCCATACTGACTCCTACACATTCAATGATGACTTCTGTGATCGTGAGAACCTTTAACGCTAGTAACTAAATCCCTTTGTCCCACGATATATTACATGTCCGAGATTCGATCATCGGTATCTCCATACCTAGTTTGATCTCGTTACCGACATGCACTCTTTTCTCGTTCCCGTGATATAACATTCTAGTGATCACATCACTTGCTTGCAAGCTATTTCAATGTGATATCACCGAGAGGGCCCAGAGTATATCTATCCGTCATCGGGATGGACAAATCCCACTCTTGATCCATGAGCCTCAACATAACACCTTCGTAGCACTGAACCCACCTTTATAGTCACCCTGTTACGGTGTGACGTTTGATGTTATCAAGATACTCTCCTGGTGTTAGCAATTAACATGATCTCATGGTCTAAGGATAAAGATTACTTTGTATGATGTTATAGCAATATAAACATAATGACTTTGATCGTAATGCTATACTTTGGATGAATGTTCATCACATCATTCCACCAATGGTGTGACCTTGTTATTAACAACATCCAATGTCCATGATCAGGAAACCTTGATCATCTTGTTAATCAACAAGCTAGTCTATAAGAGAGGCATAACTAGGAACCCTTTTTGTTTATTAAACACACATGTATTGATGTTTCCGATCAATACAATTCTAGCATGTAAAATAAACATTTATCATAAACATGGAATAAGATAATAACCACTTTATTATTGCCTCTCGGGCATATTCCCTTCAGTCTCCCACTTGCGAGTCAATAATCTAGTTTGAAAAACTTTGCATATTGAACACCTATGGCTTTCTGGTGTTGCATATACGCTATTGCTAGTGGTTAACATAATATCCGGATCTGACAGTTTCAGGTCCGTGTGTATTTGCATGTCTTTGCGTCTCTACGCATCACTCATTCTCAAATGAGATGGCATTGTATAAATTTGGTCCTCTCGTGAGACCTTTAGTTCGTTCGGCTCAAAATATGTCGATATTATTGTCACACAATATATCTTCATAGTATTAGCCCACTTTGAACCACACCTAGTTTGAGAACAAACTACTTAACACAAATGCCCTCCTTTGCTGCTACTATAGCAGTCATATACTTAGCCTTTTGTTGTAGTATCCGTCACAATGTCTCAACTTTGGAACTCATCCAAATCCATCATGGAACATCCTTTCCATTACATTGTGCCACCCATAGTCTAAATTGAGATAAGTTTAATTTGTATCTTGTGACAAAACTAGTATCAATGTAAACCTTTACAATGAACTACCTTTAACTATTTGTCACTTATACATTATATATTCTTAGTTCTTCCAAAGCTCATAACAATATCTTTACTATTGTCCAATGATCATCTTATGAATCATTCTAGTATATGCTCATAACATTTAGAGCATAGGACATTCTGGATATATACATATCATGGTATAATCGATCAAAATATTCATGTGATTTTACTCACCAAGTGTTGAAACACTTGAATTTTGATACAATCCTTTCCATGCAGCAAGAACCTTTCTTGTTGTTTCCATATTGAACCCTTTCAATATCTCATATATGTATGTCTGGCACAACCATATTAGCGCCTTAATCTATTCATATAGATATTGATGCCTAATATTCCGGGTTTGCCCAAGTCTTTCATCGAAATCTTATTTTAATGAAATTCTTAACTTGTGTCAATACAAGATACATCATTTCCAATCAACAATATGTCCTCTACATAATGTATTAGAAATATGTCTCAGCGCTCCCACTTAATTTCTTGCAAATGCAAGCATCTTCATCATCTCCGATGAATATAAACTCTTTTAACAGTTTCATCATGGTGAAGATTCCAACTCCGCTATGCTTACTTCAACTATTGAAGTTTACATGCCCTTTTAGCACCCTTTGAGTTAACAAAACCCTTCGGACCATGTCATGTACATGTCCTAGGTTACCGTTCTATTAGAAGAACCTTGTTTTGTTTATTCAACTACCATATACCAAATTATATGTAGTGGTTGCTACATTAATCCGTCAAGACTATATATCGCTATGAAATATCAAATCTTGTCATAGTCAACTCCTTGAACATTGTCGTAAACTACTTTCCGACATGTCGACTATTTCATAGATGTTAAACATCCATGTCTTATTTCTTTATAGATCCAAACACGACCGATAGGCTTCACGCCTTTCCGGAGGGTCTTCCAAGTTCGAAACTTCTTTTCGTGTATGGATACTATCACAGTTCTATGACTTGTAGTCATTTTATGGAGTCCGGGCCCATCATCGCTTCTTTGCATGTAGTCGGTTCATCATTGTCAAAACAATAACGACTTGCTTATCAAATCTTACTATTTGATTCTTACCGACCCACACGGTTCTATAGGAACTCTAATCTCCGAGATCACACCTTTTGTAATCACGAGAGCCATGAGCATTGTCGCTGCCACCAGGACACTTTCTGGCGCTGCGCTACTTAGCACATATAGCTAAGGTTCAACAACCTTATCAAAGTTCTATTGTCCTCCCACTTAACTTTTCACGAAAAATTCCTTCTCAAGAAACTTGACGTTCCAAGTAACAAACTCTTTTGTCCTCGGTGTTATGGAGAAATTCCTAACAAATTCTTTGGGATAACCTACAAAGACGTGCTTATCCGACTTTGGTTGTAAACATTTTACTTATGCATAGCATACCAAAATTTAAGAAAAGACAATTCGGGTTTTATCCCAAACCATAACTCATATGGTGTCATTTCAATGGATCACGATGGTGCTCTTTTCAGTGTAAAAGCGGTAGTCTCTAAAGCTTCAATCCTTAAAACATAATGGCAGTTTTATAAATGACACCCTTGATCTTACCATGTCAAACATGGTTTGATTTTATCTCTCGAATATGCCATACTCCTATGGTTTATCGGGAAACACAAATCATGGAACAATTCCTCAAGTCTTAGGTGTTTTTGCTAAACATGTAACTCAAATATCTTCCTTTATGATCGAATCATAAACTCTTTATTTTCTTGTTACAATGATTTTTCACTTCATCTTGAAAGTCTTTGAACAATTTTCAAATGTTTCATACTTCTTCCTTATTAAGTAAATATACAGATATATTCACTCAAATTTTCGGAGAAAGCATATAAAGCAAAAAGATCCATCGCATATGGCTACACATAATGGACTATGCACATCAGCATGCACAATTTCTAATAAGCTAGTCATCCGTTCCTCTCTGGCCTATGGACGGAGTTTCAATTATCTCGAGGAAAGTCTCACATGCGTCAATTGATCAAAATCAAAGACTCCAAAAATCCATCAACATGGAGTTTCTTCATGTTTTCTTTCAAATATAATTTAAACAGCGATGTCACTTCATAAGTGATCTTTCAATCATTTGTCTTGCGACATTTTAGCAATAGTGTTTATGGATGTGATTTCTCCAACTAGACTTGTAAAAGTTCATCCATCCTTTATAGAATACGGTAATTATTTGAACAACCATTGTTCTCATGATACCGGAACAAAATAACAATTATTTAAACAAATCTTGAAGGCTTGGTTTGATGACAACGAAAAACACAATAACACTTTATTTGTTTTCGATGAACATCATCACTCATTCTCTTGCTGGTTACTTAGGCCATTGTAGTTCATGAATTGCGTTGTCCTGTATGACACTTCATACCAACCAGTTCGGTATCCAATACCTAAGAACCACATTGTTTAACAAGCAAGGAATATATCCATAACATGTATATCTTCTATATACCTAAGTTGGACATCTCCAACCTTTTATTTTCTGCCAAATATTTTATAGATTCTCTTTCAGCAATTCCTTTTCTTTTAAAAGAATCTATCAACATCAATAGTGGTGTCATCAACATGACACATGGTACAAAGCGTATATAGTCAAATACTAATACCTTTGGACTTGCACTTTGAAGTGGATCACCATCATCAAATGTTTGGTGTTCTTTCAAAAATCCATTCTTTAGTAATATATTAGTGTAGTAAACATTTTACTTACATCTTCTATTCATCCCTATCATGACAACTTTCATGATCAAGCTACTATAGCCTATAAGGAAGAATCGCGAGTATAATATCAGTTCCCAAAACCTTTTTGGTAGATTCGGATGCCTAGCATCTCCATCCTTCACAAATTCTCATACAATATGAGAACATGTATTTTGCTAAATTATACTCTCTCATAATGCAACCAAAAAACATTGTTTCAGATATCACAATATCTTTCACACATGATGGTTTCTGAAACAATTTTCAGCTCCAATATAATCTTGATATTAAAACAACTTTTTGAATATCAATAATCATGGAGGCAAACATGATACTTTAGATACTAACATTGGAATTCTTACTCTTGATTTAATACTAATTATTAAACTTCATGGAGTAAATAGAGTCTGCTGAAAGTTTGCAATAGGACTTATAAACTTTAAATTGACATTCGAAACAATACGATACCAGTTCGTAAAGTAAATATCCAGAATTCTATAGTTCTATTATCTCAAATAAAAACTAAGCATAAGGTAGAAAACGAATGCCAATGACTACAACAAACTATGCAAATTCACTTGGTTCGACTAATCCAAATTAGAAATGAACTCCCACTCAAAAACGACATCCCTCGTGCCTTTTTGGTGATTACATGAACCAAATCCACTACACCAAGTCCGATCATCACATGAGTTGATGTAGCTTCAAAGGCGAGCATCTATATGGGCATCATATCAACTATATGACTCATGCTTAACCTTTCGGCCCGTGTTCCGAGGCCATGTCTGTACATGCTAGGCTCGCCAAGTAAGAACCTTAGTATTCGCGTGTGTAAAACTGTCTTACACCCGTTCCTATGAAAGCATAGATTCGAGTACACCCGATCATCACGTGATGTATCGAAACACGATCCACAGAACGGTGCATACTTAAGGAAGAACACATTTTTATCTTGATATCTAAAAGAGGGATCATCTTACAATGCTACAGAAAGCGCCAAACTAGCAGTATAAGATGCTAACATCTAATGTGTAAAGTGAGATGATATGGTCCATGCATTTGATCTCTATCATTTGCATCGTGGTATGATCTCTATCATTCCTTTGTGTGTAAGGCCAAGGTCTATGGAACTTACACGTTGAATGTGTTGTAAGAGTATATGTCATACATCTACTTACAACAATACCATATCAATACACTAGCCCAGCAACGATCTAAACTAGACGCCTCTAATTTATCAATTGCATGTTTTACGTGGCTTAGGGCTTTCGGAGATAGAACCGTTCTCACCTACGAACATGAACCAAAACGAGGATAACTAAGTTATTAGCAACTCGTTGTAAATAAGATATTGACTATAGTAGGAGAGACAGACACCCGCCAGCCACTTATGCAAAATAAGTTGCATGTCAGTCGTGGAACCGGTCTCATGTACGATGACATGTAAGGTTGGTCCGGGCCGCTTCATCCCACTATGCCACCAATATCCAAAATACATAGAAGATGCAATTACATGATCATCATCGCCCACATATCAACATATGTGTACTACCCGTGCTAAGAACCTACGCATAGATCAGGCTCTGATACCCTTTGTTGAGTGCATCATAGAAAACAAAAATTTCTACGGTGTGAACTACACGCCAAGATCTATCTACTAGGTACAAAGCAATGGGTGGACATACATCCAGCGAGAACTTACCCTCGTGACAACGAGCTTTGTTAGCAGTAGGAACTCGTGATTGATGTAGTCGTACACTTGCCGATCTCAAGATCGTGATGAAGTCTAGCAGGTCCGGCTCCAGCACGTCCATCAGATCCAGCTCCAGCACCGCCAAGTCGAGCACCGCAAAGCAGCGGTGCATCCGTGATCACACACACGTCCGGTACCCCGACAACCTCCGTCCCTCGCTCCAGCAAAGCAGCGGAAGTAGCAACTCCTTTCCAGATAAAGCCACCGGGAACATGTATCTCGCTAATCCGAGACCATGGGGGAATAATACTAGATGGGAGAGATCCTTCACAAGGAGGTGTGAGTGAGAAGTTAGGAGGGTGGCCTTTTATAGGAGGAGGGTGCCCTCCTTCATGGCAGCGCATGGAGGGGTGACCCTTCACCTCCTCCATTCATGTGGTAACCCTCCACATTAAAATGCCCCTTCACATTCTCTTTTAAAGTCTCCACTTTAAATGCATTAAATTTCTCCAAATTTAATGCTCTCTCATTTAATAAAACTATTTTATTATTTTTATTCAGAATTTTGTTAATTACTTTAATTAACAAACATTCACATAAAACCCCCTGCAACATTTCAATATTACATGCAGAACCAATTTCAGCAATTTCACCCGAAACAGTTTCGGTGTCTATTGAAATAATTCTAGCGCTTTCTTAAATCTTTATCTGAAACATATTTGCTCCAAATGGTGTCGGTATCCCTTAAGTGTGTCACCCTACGGTTCGCGAATAATGTAGACATGATCGAGACCCCTCTCCGATCAATAATCAGCAGCGGGACCTGGAGATCCATACTGACTCCTACACATTCAACGATGACTTCTGTGATCGTGAGAACCTTTAACGCTAGTAACTAAATCCCTTTGTCCCGCGATATATTACATGTCCAAGATTCGATCATCAGTATCTCCATACCTAGTTTGATCTCGTTACCGACATGCACTCTTTTTTCGTTCCCGTGATATAACATTCTAGTGATCACATCACTTGCTTGCAAGCTATTTCAATGTGATATCACCGAGAGGGCCTAGAGTTTATCTATCCGTCATCGGGATGGACAAATCCCACTCTTGATCCATGAGCCTCAACATAACACCTTCGTAGCACTGAACCCACTTTTATAGTCACCCTGTTACGGTGTGACGTTTGATGTTATCAAGATACTCTTCCGGTGTTAGAAATTAACATGAGCTCATGGTCTAAGGATAAAGATTACTTCATATGATGTTATAGCAATATAAACATAATGACTTTGATCGTAATTCTATACTTCGGATGAATGTTCATCACATCATTCCACCAATGGTGTGACCTTGTTATTAACAACATCCAATGTCCATGATCAGGGAACCTTGATCATCTTGTTAATCAACAAGCTAGTCTATAAGAGAGGCATAACTAGGAACCCTTTTTGTTTATTAAACACACATGTATTGATGTTTCCGATCAATACAATTCTAGCATGTAAAATAAATATTTATCATAAACATGGAATAAGATAATAACCACTTTATTATTGCCTCTCGGGCATATTCCCTTCAGTCTCCCACTTGCACTAGAGTCAATAATCTAGTTTGAAAAACTTTGCATATTGAACACCTATGGCTTTCTGGTGTTGCATATACGCTATTGCTAGTGGTTAACATAATCTCCGGATCTGACAGTTTCAGGTCCGTGTGTATTTGCATGTCTTTGCGTCTCTACGCATCACTCATTCTCAAATGAGATGGCATTGTATAAATTTGGTCCTCTCGTGAGACCTTTAGTTCGTTCGGCTCAAAATATGTCGATATTATTGTCACACAATATATCTTCATAGTATTAGCCCACTTTGAACCACACCTAGTTTGATAACAAACTACTTAACACAAATGCCCTCCTTTGCTGCTACTATAGCAGTCATATACTTAGCCTTTTGTTGTAGTATCCGTCACAGTGTCTCAACTTTGGAACTCATCCAAATCCATCATGGAACATCCTTTCCATTACATTGTGCCACCCATAGTCTAAATTGAGATAAATTTAATTTGTATCTTGTGACAAAACTAGTATCAATGTAAACCTTTACAATGAACTACCTTTAACTATTTGTCACTTATACATTATATATTCTTAGTTCTTCCAAAGCTCATAACAATATCTTTACTATTGTCCAATGATCATCTTATGAATCATTCTAGTATATGCTCATAACATTTAGAGCATAGGACATTCTGGATATATACATATCATGGTATAATCGATCAAAATCTTCATGTGATTTTACTCACCAAGTGTTGAAACACTTGAATTTTGATACAATCCTTTCCATGCAGCAAGAACCTTTCTTGTTGTTTCCATATTGAACCCTTTCAATATCTCATATATGTATGTAAGCACAACCATATTAGCGCCTTAATCTATCCATATAGATATTGATGCCTAATATTCCGGGTTTGCCCAAGTCTTTCATCGAAATCTTATTTTAATGAAATTCTTAACTTGTGTCAATACAAGATACATCATTTCCAATCAACAATATGTCCTCTACATAATGTATTAGAAATATGTCTCAGCGCTCCCACTTAATTTCTTGCAAATGCAAGCATCTTCATCATCTCCGATGAATATAAACTCTTTTAACAGTTTCATCATGGTGAAGATTCCAACTCCGCTATGCTTACTTCAACTATTGAAGTTTACATGCCCTTTTAGCACCCTTTGAATTAACAAAACCCTTCGGACCATGTCATGTACATGTCCTAGGTTACCGTTCTATTAGAAGAACCTTGTTTTGTTTATTCAACTACCATATACCAAATTATATGTAGTGGTTGCTACATTAACCCGTCAAGACTATATATCGCTATGAAATATCAAATCTTGTCATAGTCAACTCCTTGAACATTGTCGTAAACTACTTTCCGACATGTCGACTATTTCATAGATGTTAAACATCCATGTCTTATTTCTTTATAGATCCAAACACGACCGATAGGCTTCACGCCTTTCCGGAGGGTCTTCCAAGTTCAGAAACTTCTTTTCTCGTGTATGGATACTATCACAGATTCTATGACTTCTAGTCATTTTATGGAGTCAGGGCCCATCATCGCTTCTTTGCATGTAGTCGGTTCATCATTGTCAAAACAATAACGACTTGCTTATCAAATCTTACTATTTGATTCTTACTGACCCTGCAGTTCTATAGGAACTCTAATCTCCGAGATCACACCTTTTGTAATCACGAGAGCCATGAGCATTGTGGCTGCCACCAGGACACTTTCCGGCGCTGCGCTACTTAGCACATATAGCTAAGGTTCAACAACCTTATCAAAGTTCTATTGTCCTCCCACTTAACTTTTCACGAAAAATTCCTTCTCAAGAAACTTGACGTTCCAAGTAACAAACTCTTTTGTCCTCGGTGTTATGGAGAAATTCCTAACAAATTCTTTGGGATAACCTACAAAGACGTGCTTATCCGACTTTGGTTGTAAACATTTTACTTATGCATAGCATACCAAAATTTAAGAAAAGACAATTCGGGTTTTATCCCAAACCATAACTCATATGGTGTCATTTCAATGGATCACGATGGTGCTCTTTTAGGTAAAAGCGGTAGTCTCTAAAGCTTCAATCCTTAAAACATCATGGCAGTTTTATAAATGACACCCTTGATCTTACCATGTCAAACATGGTTTGATTTTATCTCTCGAATATGCCATACTCCTATGGTTTATCGGGAAACACAAATCATGGAACAATTCCTCAAGTCTTAGGTGTTTTTGCTAAACATGTAACTCAAATATCTTCCTTTATGATCGAATCATAAACTCTTTATTTTCTTGTTACAATGATTTTTCACTTCATCTTGAAAGTCTTTGAACAATTTTCAAATGTTTCATACTTCTTCCTTATTAAGTAAATATACAGATATATTCACTCAAATTTTCGGAGAAAGCATATAAAGCAAAAAGATCCATCGCATATGGCTACACATAATGGACTATGCACATCAGCATGCACAATTTCTAATAAGCTAGTCATCCGTTCCTCTCTGGCCTATGGACGGAGTTTCAATTATCTCGAGGAAAGTCTCACATGCGTCAATTGATCAAAATCAAAGACTCCAAAAATCCATCAACATGGAGTTTCTTCATGTTTTCTTTCAAATATAATTTAAACAGCGATGTCACTTCATAAGTGATCTTTCAATCATTTGTCTTGCGACATTTTAGCAATAGTGTTTATGGATGTGATTTCTCCAACTAGACTTGTAAAAGTTCATCCATCCTTTATAGAATACGGTAATTATTTGAACAACCATTGTTCTCATGATACTGGAACAAAATAACAATTATTTAAACAAATCTTGAAGGCTTGGTTTGATGACAACGAAAAACACAATAACACTTTATTTGTTTTCGATGAACATCATCACTAATTCTCTTGCTGGTTACTTAGGCCATTGTAGTTCATGAATTGCGTTGTCCTGTATGACACTTCATACCAACCAATTCGGTATCCAATACCTAAGAACCACATTGTTTAACAAGCAAGGAATATATCCATAACATGTATATCTTCTATATACCTAAGTTGGACATCTCCAACCTTTTATTTTCTGCCAAATATTTTATAGATTCTCTTTCAGCAATTCCTTTTCTTTTAAAAGAATCTATCAACATCAATAGTGGTGTCATCAACATGACACATGGTACAAAGCGTATATAGTCAAATACTAATACCTTTGGACTTGCACTTTGAAGTGGATCACCATCATCAAATGTTTGGTGTTCTTTCAAAAATCCATTCTTTAGTAATATATTAGTGTAGTAAACATTTTACTTACATCTTCTATTCATCCCTATCATGACAACTTTCATGATCAAGCTACTATAGCCTATAAGGAAGAATCGCGAGTATAATATCAGTTCCCAAAACCTTTTTGGTAGATTCGGATGCCTAGCATCTCCATCCTTCACAAATTCTCATACAATATGAGAACATGTATTTTGCTAAATTATACTCTCTCATAATGCAACCAAAAAACATTGTTTCAGATATCACAATATCTTTCACACATGATGGTTTACGAAACAATTTTCAGCTCCAATATAATCTTGATATTAAAACAACTTTTTGAATATCAATAATCATGGAGGCAAACATGATACTTTAGATACTAACATTGGAATTCTTACTCTTGATTTAATACTAATTATTAAACTTCATGGAGTAAATAGAGTCTGCTGAAAGTTTGCAATAGGACTTATAAACTTTAAATTGACATTCGAAACAATACGATACCAGTTCGTAAAGTAAATATCCAGAATTCTATAGTTCTATTATCTCAAATAAAAACTAAGCATAAGGTAGAAAACGAATGCCAATGATTACAAACTATGCAAATTCACTTGGTTCGACTAATCCAAATTAGAAATGAACTCCCACTCAAAAACGACATCCCTCGTGCCTTTTTGGTGATTACATGAACCAAATCCACTACACCAAGTCCGATCATCACATGAGTTGATGTAGCTTCAAAGCGAGAGCATCTATATGGGCATCATATCAACTATATGACTCATGCTTAACCTTTCGCCCGTGTTCCGAGGCCATGTCTACATGCTAGGCTCGCCAAGTAAGAACCTTAGTATTGGCGTGTGTAAACTGTCTTACACTGTTCCTATGAAAGCATAGATTAAGTACACCCGATCATCACGTGATGTATTGAAACACGATCCACAGCGGTGCATACTTAAGGAAGAACACATTTTATCTTGATATCTAAAGAGGATCATCTTACAATGCTCTGAAGCGCCAAACTAGCGTTATAAGATGCTAACATCTAATGTGTAAAGTGAGATGATATGGTCCATGCATTTGATCTCTATCATTTGCATCGTGGTATGATCTCTATCATTCCTTTGTGTGTAAGGCCAAGGTCTATGGAACTTACACGTTGAATGTGTTGTAAGAGTATATGTCATACATCTACTTACAACAATACCATATCAATACACTAGCCCAGCAACGATCTAGACTAGACGCCTCTAATTTATCAATTGCATGTTTTACGTGGCTTAGGGCTTTCGGAGATAGAACCGTTCACACCTACGAACATGAACCAAAACGAGGATAACTAAGTTATTAGCAACTCGTTGTAAATAAGATATTGACTATAGTAGGAGAGACAGACACCCGCCAGCCACTTATGCAAAATAAGTTGCATGTCAGTCGTGGAACCGGTCTCATGTACGATGACATGTAAGGTTGGTCCGGGCCGCTTCATCCCACTATGCCACCAATATCCAAAATACATAGAAGATGCAATTACATGATCATCATCGCCCACATATCAACATATGTGTACTACCCGTGCTAAGAACCTACGCATAGATCAGGCTCTGATACCACTGTTGGGTCTGCATCATAGAAAACAAAAAATTTCCTACGGTGTGAACTACACGCCAAGATCTATCTACTAGGTACAAAGCAATGGGTGGACATACATCCAACGAGAACTTACCCTCGTAGACAACGAGCTTTGTTAACGAGTAGGAACTCGTGATTGATGTAGTCGTACACTTGCCGATCTCAAGATCGTGATGAAGTCTAGCAGGTCTGGCTCCAGCACGTCCATCAGATCCAGCTCCAGCACCGCCAAGTCGAGCACCGCAAAGCAGCGGTGCATCCGTGATCACACACACGTCCGGTACCCCGACAACCTCCGTCCCTCGCTCCAGCAAAGCAGCGGAAGTAGCAACTCCTTTCCAGATAAAGCCACCGGGAACATGTATCTCGCTAATCCGAGACCATGGGGGAATAATACTAGAGGGGGCGAGAGATCCTTCACAAGGAGGTGTGAGTGAGAAGTGAGGAGGGGGTGGCCTTTTATAGGAGGAGGGGGGTGCCCCTCCTTCATGGCCGGCGCATGGAGGGGGTGACCCTTCACCTCCTCCATTCATGTGGTGGTAACCCCTCCACATTAAAATGCCCCTTCACATTCTCTTTTAAAGTCTCCACTTTAAATGCATTAAATTTCTCCAAATTTAATGCTCTCTCATTTAATAAAACTATTTTATTATTTTTATTCAGAATTTTGTTAATTACTTTAATTAACAAACATTCACATAAAACCCCCTGCAACATTTCAATATTACATGCAGAACCAATTTCAGCAATTTCACCCAAAGCAGTTTCGGTGTCTATTGAAATAATTCTAGCGCTTTCTTAAATCTTTATCTGAAACATATTTGCTCCAAATGGTGTCGGTATCCCTTAAGTGTGTCACCCTACGGTTCGCGAATAATGTAGACATGATCGAGACCCCTCTCCGATCAATAATCAGCAGCGGGACCTGGAGATCCATACTGACTCCTACACATTCAACGATGACTTCTGTGATCGTGAGAACCTTTAACGCTAGTAACTAAATCCCTTTGTCCCGCGATATATTACATGTCCAAGATTCGATCATCAGTATCTCCATACCTAGTTTGATCTCGTTACCGACATGCACTCTTTTTGCGTGCCCGTGATATAACATTCGAGTGATCACATCACTTGCTTGCAAGCTATTTCAATGTGATATCACCGAGAGGGCCTAGAGTTTATCTATCCGTCATCGGGATGGACAAATCCCACTCTTGATCCATGAGCCTCAACATAACACCTTCGTAGCACTGAACCCACTTTTATAGTCACCCTGTTACGGTGTGACGTTTGATGTTATCAAGATACTCTTCCGGTGTTAGAAATTAACATGAGCTCATGGTCTAAGGATAAAGATTACTTCATATGATGTTATAGCAATATAAACATAATGACTTTGATCGTAATTCTATACTTCGGATGAATGTTCATCACATCATTCCACCAATGGTGTGACCTTGTTATTAACAACATCCAATGTCCATGATCAGGGAACCTTGATCATCTTGTTAATCAACAAGCTAGTCTATAAGAGAGGCATAACTAGGAACCCTTTTTGTTTATTAAACACACATGTATTGATGTTTCCGATCAATACAATTCTAGCATGTAAAATAAATATTTATCATAAACATGGAATAAGATAATAACCACTTTATTATTGCCTCTCGGGCATATTCCCTTCAGTCTCCCACTTGCACTAGAGTCAATAATCTAGTTTGAAAAACTTTGCATATTGAGCACCTATGGCTTTCGGGTGTTGCATATACGCTATTGCTAGTGGTTAACATAATCTCCGGATCTGACAGTTTCAGGTCCGTGTGTATTTGCATGTCTTTGCGTCTCTACGCATCACTCATTCTCAAATGAGATGGCATTGTATAAATTTGGTCCTCTCGTGAGACCTTTAGTTCGTTCGGCTCAAAATATGTCGATATTATTGTCACACAATATATCTTCATAGTATTAGCCCACTTTGAACCACACCTAGTTTGATAACAAACTACTTAACACAAATGCCCTCCTTTGCTGCTACTATAGCAGTCATATACTTAGCCTTTTGTTGTAGTATCCGTCACAGTGTCTCAACTTTGGAACTCATCCAAATCCATCATGGAACATCCTTTCCATTACATTGTGCCACCCATAGTCTAAATTGAGATAAATTTAATTTGTATCTTGTGACAAAACTAGTATCAATGTAAACCTTTACAATGAACTACCTTTAACTATTTGTCACTTATACATTATATATTCTTAGTTCTTCCAAAGCTCATAACAATATCTTTACTATTGTCCAATGATCATCTTATGAATCATTCTAGTATATGCTCATAACATTTAGAGCATAGGACATTCTGGATATATACATATCATGGTATAATCGATCAAAATCTTCATGTGATTTTACTCACCAAGTGTTGAAACACTTGAATTTTGATACAATCCTTTCCATGCAGCAAGAACCTTTCTTGTTGTTTCCATATTGAACCCTTTCAATATCTCATATATGTATGTCTGGCACAACCATATTAGCGCCTTAATCTATCCATATAGATATTGATGCCTAATATTCCGGGTTTGCCCAAGTCTTTCATCGAAATCTTATTTTAATGAAATTCTTAACTTGTGTCAATACAAGATACATCATTTCCAATCAACAATATGTCCTCTACATAATGTATTAGAAATATGTCTCAGCGCTCCCACTTAATTTCTTGCAAATGCAAGCATCTTCATCATCTCCGATGAATATAAACTCTTTTAACAGTTTCATCATGGTGAAGATTCCAACTCCGCTATGCTTACTTCAACTATTGAAGTTTACATGCCCTTTTAGCACCCTTTGAATTAACAAAACCCTTGGACCATGTCATGTACATGTCCTAGGTTACCGTTCTATTAGAAGAACCTTGTTTTGTTTATTCAACTACCATATACCAAATTATATGTAGTGGTTGCTACATTAATCCGTCAAGACTATATATCGCTATGAAAGATCAAATCTTGTCATAGTCAACTCCTTGAACATTGTCGTAAACTACTTTCCGACATGTCGACTATTTCATAGATGTTAAACATCCATGTCTTATTTCTTTATAGATCCAAACACGACCGATAGGCTTCACGCCTTTCTGGAGGGTCTTCCAAGTTCGAAACTTCTTTTCGTGTATGGATACTATCACGCATTCTATGACTTCTAGTCATTTTATGGAGTCAGGCCCATCATCGCTTCTTTGCATGTAGTCGGTTCATCATTGTCAAAACAATAACGAATTGCTTATCAAATCTTACTATTTGATTCTTACCGACCCACGGTTCTATAGGAACTCTAATCTCCGAGATCACACCTTTTGTAATCACGAGCCATGAGCATTGTGGCTGCCACGGGACACTTTCCGCTGCTACTTAGCACATATAGCTAAGGTTCAACAACCTTATCAAAGTTCTATTGTCCTCCCACTTAACTTTTCACGAAAAATTCCTTCTCAAGAAACTTGACGTTCCAAGTAACAAACTCTTTTGTCCTCGGTGTTATGGAGAAATTCCCAACAAATTCTTTGGGATAACCTACAAAGACGTGCTTATCCGACTTTGGTTGTAAACATTTTACTTATGCATAGCATACCAAAATTTAAGAAAAGACAATTCGGGTTTTATCCCAAACCATAACTCATATGGTGTCATTTCAATGGATCACGATGGTGCTCTTTTCAAAGGTAAAAGCGGTAGTCTCTAAAGCTTCAATCCTTAAAACATAATGGCAGTTTTATAAATGACACCTTGATCTTACCATGTCAAACATGGTTTGATTTTATCTCTCGAATATGCCATACTCCTATGGTTTATCGGGAAACACAAATCATGGAACAATTCCTCAAGTCTTAGGTGTTTTTGCTAAACATGTAACTCAAATATCTTCCTTTATGATCTAATCATAAACTCTTTATTTTCTTGTTACAATGATTTTTCACTTCATCTTGAAAGTCTTTGAACAATTTTCAAATGTTTCATACTTCTTCCTTATTAAGTAAATATACAGATATATTCACTCAAATTTTCGGAGAAAGCATATAAAGCAAAAAGATCCATCGCATATGGCTACACATAATGGACTATGCACATCAGCATGCACAATTTCTAATAAGCTAGTCATCTGTTCCTCTCTGGCCTATGGACGGAGTTTCAATTATCTCGAGGAAAGTCTCACATGCGTCAATTGATCAAAATCAAAGACTCCAAAAATCCATCAACATGGAGTTTCTTCATGTTTTCTTTCAAATATAATTTAAACAGCGATGTCACTTCATAAGTGATCTTTCAATCATTTGTCTTGCGACATTTTAGCAATAGTGTTTATGGATGTGATTTCTCCAACTAGACTTGTAAAAGTTCATCCATCCTTTATAGAATACGGTAATTATTTGAACAACCATTGTTCTCATGATACCGGAACAAAATAACAATTATTTAAACAAATCTTGAAGGCTTGGTTTGATGACAACGAAAAACACAATAACACTTTATTTGTTTTCGATGAACATCATCACTAATTCTCTTGCTGGTTACTTAGGCCATTGTAGTTCATGAATTGCGTTGTCCTGTATGACACTTCATACCAACCAATTCGGTATCCAATACCTAAGAACCACATTGTTTAACAAGCAAGGAATATATCCATAACATGTATATCTTCTATATACCTAAGTTGGACATCTCCAACCTTTTATTTTCTGCCAAATATTTTATAGATTCTCTTTCAGCAATTCCTTTTCTTTTAAAAGAATCTATCAACATCAATAGTGGTGTCATCAACATGACACATGGTACAAAGCGTATATAGTCAAATACTAATACCTTTGGACTTGCACTTTGAAGTGGATCACCATCATCAAATGTTTGGTGTTCTTTCAAAAATCCATTCTTTAGTAATATATTAGTGTAGTAAACATTTTACTTACATCTTCTATTCATCCCTATCATGACAACTTTCATGATCAAGCTACTATAGCCTATAAGGAAGAATCGCGAGTATAATATCAGTTCCCAAAACCTTTTTGGTAGATTCGGATGCCTAGCATCTCCATCCTTCACAAATTCTCATACAATATGAGAACATGTATTTTGCTAAATTATACTCTCATAATGCAACTAAAAACATTGTTTCAGATATCACAATATCTTTCACACATGATGGTTTCTGAAACAATTTTCAGCTCCAATATAATCTTGATATTAAAACAACTTTTTGAATATCAATAATCATGGAGGCAAAAATGATACTTTAGATACTAACATTGGAATTCTTACTCTTGATTTAATACTAATTATTAAACTTCATGGAGTAAATAGAGTCTGCTAAAAGTTTGCAATAGGACTTATAAACTTTAAATTGACATTCGAAACAATACGATACCAGTTCGTAAAGTAAATATCCAGAATTCTATAGTTCTATTATCTCAAATAAAAACTAAGCATAAGGTAGAAAACGAATGCCAATGACTACAACAAACTATGCAAATTCACTTGGTTCGACTAATCCAAATTAGAGATGAACTCCCACTCAAAAACGACATCCCTCGTGCCTTTTTGGTGATTACATGAACCAAATCCACTACACCAAGTCCGATCATCACATGAGTTGATGTAGCTTCAAAGGCGAGCATCTATATGGGCATCATATCAACTATATGACTCATGCTTAACCTTTCGGCCCGTGTTCCGAGGCCATGTCTGTACATGCTAGGCTCGCCAAGTAAGAACCTTAGTATTCAAAGTGTAAACTGTCTTACACCCGTTCCTATGAAAGCATAGATTCGAGTAAACCCGATCATCACGTGATGTATCGAAACACGATCCACAGAACGGTGCATACTTAAGGAAGAACACATTTTTATCTTGATATCTAAAAGAGGGATCATCTTACAATGCTACAGAAAGCGCCAAACTAGCAGTATAAGATGCTAACATCTAATGTGTAAAGTGAGATGATATGGTCCATGCATTTGATCTCTATCATTTGCATCGTGGTATGATCTCTATCATTCCTTTGTGTGTAAGGCCAAGGTCTATGGAACTTACACGTTGAATGTGTTGTAAGAGTATATGTCATACATCTACTTACAACAATACCATATCAATACACTAGCCCAGCAACGATCTAAACTAGACGCCTCTAATTTATCAATTGCATGTTTTACGTGGCTTAGGGCTTTCGGAGATAGAACCGTTCTCACCTACGAACATGAACCAAAACGAGGATAACTAAGTTATTAGCAACTCGTTGTAAATAAGATATTGACTATAGTAGGAGAGAGACACCTTGACCACTTATGCAAAATAAGTTGCATGTCGTCGTGGAACCGGTCTCATGCGATGACATGTAAGGTTGGTCCGGGCCGCTTCATCCCACTATGCCACCAATATCCAAAATACATAGAAGATGCAATTACATGATCATCATCGCCCACATATCAACATATGTGTACTACCCGTGCTAAGAACCTACGCATAGATCAGGCTCTGATACCACTGTTGGGTCCGCATCATAGAAAACAAAAAATTTCCTACGGTGTGAACTACACGCCAAGATCTATCTACTAGGTACAAAGCAATGGGTGGACATACATCCAACGATAACTTACCCTCGTAGACAACGAGCTTTGTTAACGAGTAGGAACTCGTGATTGATGTAGTCGTACACTTGCCGATCTCAAGATCGTGATGAAGTCTAGCAGGTCCGGCTCCAGCACGTCCATCAGATCCAGCTCCAGCACCGCCAAGTCGAGCACCGCAAAGCAGCGGTGCATCCGTGATCACACACACGTCCGGTACCCCGACAACCTCCATCCCTCGCTCCAGCAAAGCAGCGGAAGTAGCAACTCCTTTCCAGATAAAGCCACCGGGAACATGTATCTCGCTAATCCGAGACCATGGGGGAATAATACTAGACGAGATCCTTCACAAGGAGGTGGAGTGAGAAGTGAGGAGGGGTGGTTTTTATAGGAGGAGGGGTGCCCTCCTTCATGGCCGGCGCATGGAGGGGGTGACCCTTCACCTCCTCCATTCATGTGGTGGTAACCCCTCCACATTAAAATGCCCCTTCACATTCTCTTTTAAAGTCTCCACTTTAAATGCATTAAATTTCTCCAAATTTAATGCTCTCTCATTTAATAAAACTATTTTATTATTTTTATTCAGAATTTTGTTAATTACTTTAATTAACAAACATTCACATAAAACCCCCTGCAACATTTCAATATTACATGCAGAACCAATTTCAGCAATTTCACCCGAAACAGTTTCGGTGTCTATTGAAATAATTCTAGCGCTTTCTTAAATCTTTATCTGAAACATATTTGCTCCAAATGTTGTCGGTATCCCTTAAGTGTGTCACCCTACGGTTCGCGAATAATGTAGACATGATCGAGACCCCTCTCCGATCAATAATCAGCAGCGGGACCTGGAGATCCATACTGACTCCTACACATTCAACGATGACTTCTGTGATCGTGAGAACCTTTAACGCTAGTAACTAAATCCCTTTGTCCCACGATATATTACATGTCCAAGATTCGATCATCGGTATCTCCATACCTAGTTTGATCTCGTTACCGACATGCACTCTTTTTTCGTTTCCGTGATATAACATTCTAGTGATCACATCACTTGCTTGCAAGCTATTTCAATGTGATATCACCGAGAGGGCCTAGAGTATATCTATCCGTCATCGGGATGGACAAATCCCACTCTTGATCCATGAGCCTCAACATAACACCTTCAGTAATCGAACCCACTTTTATAGTCACCCTGTTACCGTGTGACGTTTGATGTTATCAAGATACTCTTCCGGTGTTAGAAATTAACATGAGCTCATGGTCTAAGGATAAAGATTACTTCATATGATGTTATAGCAATATAAACATAATGACTTTGATCGTAATTCTATACTTCGGATGAATGTTCATCACATCATTCCACCAATGGTGTGACCTTGTTATTAACAACATCCAATGTCCATGATCAGGGAACCTTGATCATCTTTAATGAACAAGCTAGTCTATAAGAGAGGCATAACTAGGAACCCTTTTTGTTTATTAAACACACATGTATTGATGTTTCCGATCAATACAATTCTAGCATGTAAAATAAATATTTATCATAAACATGGAATAAGATAATAACCACTTTATTATTGCCTCTCGGGCATATTCCCTTCAATCTACTCCATCCAAATTCCGTGAGCAAGGCGAAATCCACCAATAAAGGGTGAAGATCGACGACGAAAGGTATAAAAATTCCATGACTTCTTCCCACTTGCATCCCTTTGTGAGCTACACTATCTTTGCGTTCAAAAAACACCTATTGAGACTAGTTCCTCCTATGATTGCTTGGGCTATGCACATTTGATACCTTGTAGAATTCCGAGCAAAAGTTGTGAGCGCACTATCTCATATAGTTATCTTGTATAGTTGTTGGCACAAAGAAGAGGCAAGTGAAAAAGAAAAGAAAATGAGAAAAAATTGAAAAAAGAAAAAGAAGAAAAAGAAAGAAAGAAACAAGTGCCTCATAGAATAGGAAGCGCAATCTTGATGAACATCAAATAGGTGGTACTTATTGTGCATATCTTGTAGCCCACCAATTTATTTGCAATCGAACTAGCGTCTCTCCTTGCACTTGTGCGACACAAGCTTATAGTCTTCGCTAGGTAACCATTTGGTTCTTAGCTCACTTTCTCCGTCACACAAGTCCCATTTATCCCACCGTGTGTGTTTCCTTGTATATATTCCTATCTTGTGGATTGAATTGTTTTGCTTTGTGATCATCGTGGTTCTTTACTTGCCATTACAATATCTTGATTTCGGATTGTTCTTGGACACGCCACCTTCCATGCCTATCCACCATAAGCTTTGTGTGTGTGTGTGTGTGTTTTAGTGGTTAGTTGGTTTTGGTCTTCCGCGTAAACTTCACTTTGCTTGGTTTTGATTGCTCTCAAGTGTTGCCACTTGCACGATACTATCTTCCAAGGTAAAGTAAGGTTTGATGTTGCATCCCTAAACCCCTACCCTTCCATATACACCACTTGGTCTTGTGAAACATGTCTAGGGACTCCGGAACCGAGGATGATATATATGAAGAATCCACGATGAGCCACCATGCATATGCCTCCACAAGCATGGATGACATGATGGAGCACTACACCGACAATGGCTCCACATGCTTGGGTGATATGGAGTTCTACAACAACAATAACTCCCCAAGCATGGACGACTTCAAGAACGACAATGACAAGCTCCTCAAGTCACGTCGACCAAGATGGAGCCTCCACCTCGAGAGCACCAAGGTTCACCATCCAACGGACAACTTCAAGCGCGACATGGACAACGACTTCGCCAAAACCATGATCATGATGGCCAAGACTAATGATGCTTTGCGCTCATTACAACGCCTCACTAAGAAGAGTGCCAAGGACAAGAAGCATCATCGCGAGCGTCATGTTGATGACCAAATGCGCCATCTACACCAACCTTTGGCAAGGCACGCCAATGACCTCCGTCAACACCATCAAAGGGCACCTTCAACTACTCGTGCCACCACCAAAATGGCACCAAGAGCAAGCTCTCCTCCACGCCATCAAGCTTCAACGCCCAAACTTTATGTCCTAGATGACGCATGCAACTTCATGGATGAGGAATACGAAGACCTCTACTTCGCCAAGTTGGACGAGTACGCCAAGAGGACTACACAAGCCAAGATGCAAGATGGCGACGATAAGGTCAAGAATGGTGAGCATGGGACTTTCCCATCACCAAAGGAGGCTCATGGAGTTGAGAGAACCAAGCCTATCCCTACATGCTTGAGTGATGATGTGGTACAAATCCCATGTGAGTATGAGAGCCACTTAGCCCACTTGAGTGAAAGCAAGAGTGAGATGAGCGACTCCACCATCCATGAGATTGAGTGCATCCATTTGGAGGGCATGAGTGATACACCGAGTGAGTTGAGATTGGTAGTTGATAGGTCATGTGAGACCACTTTGACTTCTAACGACTTACCCTCTACCTCTAGTGTGTTTCCTCATGATGTGCTAGGTTCCATGGATCAAGAGCGCCAAGCTTGGAGATGATGATGCCTCCAACCAAGAAGATGTACATGGTGGATGAAGATGATGCCATCCCCATAGATGATGAAGAAGTCGCCCACATGGAGGCCAATACTACCACAACACCCACTTCATATGAGAGGTATGAACAAGGTAAAAATAAGGGTCTTGATGATGCCATGATCCCACTAGTGGACATGATGACTTGTGATGATTGGCATGCTATGGATGATGTTTCTGATATCGCATATGACTCATTGGTATTTCCATGTGATACTTTGCCTTTGCATAATGTTAAGCATGTGAAATTATTTGATTGTGATGATGTTGCCATAGACATGCCATGCTCTAAACGTTACATTGATGATATCATTGCTTGCACTTTATTGAACAATTGCTCTTTCCAATGTTTTGCTTGTAATGATGTTACCAATGGTACCCCTCGGATAATGCTTTGTCATGAGTGTTTCACAATTTCTCTTGTTGCTTGCAATAAGTTGAATAATTGCTCTTTTACTTGTTTTGCTTGCAACAATAATTCTAATATGGTTTATATTGAGATGACCCCCATAACTTTCTCAAATTTTGGAGATTTTGATGATTGCCATGATAAGCATGTTCCCCACTTGCATACTCACCATGCACCTATGTTACACTTGCTTGACACTAATGGTGATGTGCACAAGAAGAGATATGTCATGATGGATGATGTATTTATCTACCATGCACACACGTTCTTCCTTTTATCTATGATGTGTATAGGTACCCGCACAAGAATGTCAACCTCTGTTGAGCACGAGTTGACAAAAAGAGCTCTAGAGAGCATCCCCCAAGTGAGTTCAAGATCGAACCTAGATCTGATACCTTTTGCATGCTTTGCATATTTCATGTTGACAAATTGCTTTTTCCTATGGTTTGATTGCAAGCATGTTGATGGTATTCTTTCACCTTGTGACAATCATGTCTTGTTGCTATTGGATATTGATGCTTTGTGTGTTGCCACAAAAATGTTGAACAATTTCTCTTTACGATGTTTTGTGTGCAACCATAATGCCATTATGAGCATGTATTGTCATGAGAGCTTCCAAGTCTCTCATATTGTTGTTGCAACAAACATAAGGACCACTTGCTCTTTCATATGGTTTGTTCGCAAACATATTGTTTTTGCTTCCGCTTGCGATACTCATACCCCCATGATATTGGTTCTTGATGATTTGTGTATGGCATCCAACATATTGAACAATTGTTCTTTCCAATGGTTGGTTTGCACAAATAATGATGTTGTTTTGGATATCTTTCCTCATGTGTTTTTGCCAAATTCTCCTATTCTTGCATCAAAGATGTTGACCAATATTGTCCATTGCTTTAAGTGCCACACTAAGATGTTTTATGGAGTTTTTGAGTTCCCACATTTGGATGATGTTCAAATGATTTCCATGGACTTTGACCTTGCATATGCATCCGGTTTGCTACACTTGAGTTGTGCTAATAGTGTTGTGAACAAGAATGGACATGCCACAAATGACATGCTCCTCTATCACACACGGACATATGTTGCTTGGTCTTTGTTGTGTGAAGGTACAATTGCGTACACGTCAACCTCTATGGATAAAGAGTTGAAAAGATGAATCGAAGAGAGTTACCTATGGTTGCCCTTCAACGAGCCATCTCTACATCCTAAGGTGACTTCCTTCTACTTGAGGACTCATGCTATAATCTTTATGAATTGGCTACGCTTTGAGTGTTGCTTCGCTTTTGTGGTGAGCTTTGTAGGCTTCATAGAAGGTGAAGGAACATTGAAGTGTTGTTAATTCAATCTTCCCGAGGGCGACTATATGGTGAACCCCAGGATCAAGAAGGTCTCTCGACATCTTCTACTTTGTGATAAGCGTGTAGAGTTGAGGACGACTCTTTTTGAAGGGATGGGAGATGATGTAGCCCGACCTTCGATCATGACCACATCATGGTCTCCAACATATGCCAAGTCGTCATGGACTCCAGAGGTGAATCCGTTCCTCTATGCGAACCCACTTCCTACACTCTTGAATGGTATACTACTTCATACTCCATCCCATATCCATGATAGGTTCACACCAACAAGTACGGAGGCATGGGAGGAAGCCTGGAGCACCAATCACGACAAGACGGTGGCTTGGAAGAGAAGATGGAAGAAGCAGCAGCTGGAGCACCGGAGTCTCCGACCTACGCACACCGGAGTCTCTAGCCACACCGGAGTGTCCGTCCTGCATACCCCGGAGTCTCCGGACCCATCTCCGGACCGACACCTAGATCGAGCTCGAGGACAGTCCATCTGCCACTCCGGAGACGACACCGGAGTCTACGGCCTGAGCGTATGGGCCTACGCGCCGCCAGCTGGGCCTTTGGACCATGTACCCCTTAGTCGGCCCAGACTTTCCCCTTTTATTCCTAAAGTACCCTTGAACTAGTGGCTGGCCTATATATAGTGCCCCACCCCCTCATGTAACCCTAGGCATAGATGATAGACTAAAGAAAACCCCCTTTGTGGAATCTCTAGTTTTGCCTCATCCCCTTCTACCAAAGGGGATTGACTATCGTCACCACCTTGTTGGAGTTTGCATCGCGCCTCCCTCGTTGTACAAGGCCTTAGCATCGGTGTCCCTTTGCCAAGACGTCAAGACCCTCTCCAAGGTGTTCTTCCCTCTCCCCGTGGGATCGAGGGAGCACGTTGACCGATTTTTCCTTGCGAGGATTCTATCGGACCGGTGGACACCGGTGAGAGTAATCGGCCTTGTATCATGTGTGTTTTGCGTGTGTTCATCGTGTTCTTTGCGAGGTGTGCGACCGCTTCCGCTACCTTCTCTCTTTCCCCTCGCTTTCCCATCGATTTGACCACGAGATCTGTGAAGATCGGGCCACCCACGGGGTTACCCCATAATAATAACTGAGGGAAACTTACTTCTGTGCTCATCATACCTTCCTCTTGGGGTTCCCCAACGAGCTCATCATTCACGAGCCATCAGCCCCTCTTACCTATATTTGGGTAAGCTCTTGGAGATTCTCTTACAAGCAAAATGTTTCACATTCGAGGAAATGATGACAAATTGTTTTCATAAGAATTTTTTTCGTAATTACAAACTTTTGTGATGCAATTTCCTAGCAACTATATTGAATGTCACGTATCCCGTAAAATTTGAGCATAATTACAAGCAAACTGTTTCACATTCGAGGAAATGATGACAAATTGTTTTGTTTCATATTCGGTGGAAATGAGGACGAATTTTTTTGTAAGTTGCACCCACACTATTAGAATGGTTTCTTAAAGTCGATGCAAACTTGTAGAGTGATTCAGAAATTTAATGATGATGAGTATACAACCTTTTGAGATGGAATTTCCTAGCAAGTATATCCAGTGTCACGTCTCCCATAAACTTTGAGGATAATTACAAGCAGAATGTTTCACATTTGAGGAAATGATGACAATTTGTAAGTTGCATCCACACTATTAGAATGGTTTCTTAAAGTCGATGCAAACTTTGAGAAATTTAATGATGATGAGTATACAAACTTTTGAGATGCAATTTCCTAGCAAGTATATTCAGTGTCATAAAATTTGAGGATAAATACAAGGAAAATGTTTCACATTCGAGGAAATGATGACAAATAGTTTTCATCAGTTGTATCCACACTATGCGAATGATTTCTCAAAGTTAATGATGCAATTTTTTAGATTGTTCGAGAAATTTAATGATGATGAGTACACGGACTTTTGAGATACAATTAGTCAGCCACTAGTGTTTGTTGTGCATCCCTGAACATTTGAGTTTGATTACAACCAAACCGGTGACCGGTAACAAATGTTGATACCTTTTCTCATAAAACAGATATATGCTTGCAAATGGCGGTTAGTTATTCTGTCAAACGGATGAAGAGAAGGTCTAAGTAAGAACTAAGGAGAGGTCTCGTTGCTATCATCTTTATCAGTTTCAAGCCCTGCCCATCTGATCATCGCGAAGAGAAACTCCTTCAGGTTCACCCTGCCATTCCTGTCCAGGTCCATGTCCTCTGCAACAAGGTACATAGACAAGTTTACACTTAAGTTTTGACACTTCGGTTTTGTTTGATTCACATGAATCTGCTTGTTTGCATGAAAAGATTTGTGTTAAGAACAAAGGGGCAGCAAAACAGTACTGGCTGAATAGCTATTGAAAATATGAGCAACAATTCATATGATTTAATCTAAATTAATTGATAAAGCATGATTGATAAAATAGTAAATAAACTAATCATGCATACTGACAGAGTAGATTGACCAACGGAATATGAACATGTAAACCTATCACATCTACTCCAAAGCCTAGAACAATAAATTCTAGCAGAATATGAAAGGGGAAGTTTAGAGAAACATATGGTGCAACCTAAGTAGCAACAACGTTCATGTTGTCGATGTCCGGGAAGAAGTCTTCATCGGGGAACTCGTCGCCTGACGATGTCGTGGTAGCCAATAGTCGCACTGAGTGCTCCCCCAAAACCTGATCTCGCTCACCCGTACAGGTTCTCGAGAGGTGGGATTCTGGAGGCCTATTGTCCCGATATGTGGTGCACGCCGCAAGACGGGATGGGGATGATGAAGGAGGCAGCACAATGAACTGGAAGGAAGTGTGTGTTGTGTTCTGATCTAATATGGTACCCGATGCGTCTCCGGTTATAAGGGATAAGATCCTTTTATTTCTCCAGGAAACTTTGTGGGACAAGGCCCCGATAATAAGGAGAAGATAGAGGAAATCTAAGAGGGCGGAGGAAACCCGAAAGGGCATAGGAAATCCGGAAGCGATCCGAAAATATCTGGCTTCAGGATTGTTCCTATGACCCATAAGAATCCAAGCAAAAATATAAATATGTGATCGGCTCGGCTCATTCCCGCAAGCCGTAGCGTGGCGTGAGATGGCGTTGGAGGAAGAATACGCGAGGGTTGCTTCTCTTCTCACTCACTTAGTGGTTCTAGAACAACCTCCTATATAAGATGGTGCAAGCTCCTCTCAACTAGCAATGTGGGACTAAACTTTTAGCTCCACTAGTGCTGCCACACATAATGGGTCAAATAAAATTTCAGAATTTGCATTAGTTATGGGCCAAAGGCACAATACCAAAATGCTCCAAATTTCAACAATCCCCCAAAAGTCTCATTGGCACATCATATCAATTTTTTTCTAGAACATTGTTTTATATACTAGTGCTTGTGGATACTGTTAAGTTGAACTTCCACATTAAACTTCATGCTGCACTAGTTTACAACTTGAATAGGATTATGCCTTCAACTACTAGTTTTGTGCAAACTAGTTTCACACAAATTTTCGACTGATACAGGACTACCTCACGACTTTCCCGCGGTTTGGAGCTTATACATCATAATCTAGGACCTTTCATGAGTTTATTAGAGAGCATCCAACTCTCAAGGATTGTGATGTTTGATAGTCAGACTCATATAGGTGTGTTTCTCAAGAGATGCTCTGTAGGACGGCATCCCTGATTAGATAAGCCACTTGAAACACATTAAGATACATCAACCTTCCTTGCAGATTAGGAGAGTATTGCACCTTCAAAGAGAGGTTTGATGGCTCAAAATATATCAAGCTCGTTGGGGAACCCCAAGAGGAAGGTATGATGAGCACAACAGCAAGTTTTCCCTCAGTTATGAAACCAAGGTTATTGAACCAGTAGGAGCAAGGAAACACCTCCAAGGTGTTATTTCCAACTTGAAATCCTACATAACACAACCACAGAACTTTGCCCCAACTTACAGTGAGGTTGTCAATCTCACCGGTTTTCCTGAAAACAAAGGATTAAACGTATTGTGTGGTAGATAGTAATTGCTTGCAGAAAGTAAACAATAAACAGTAAATAGATGGTAGATTGATAGTAAAAGAATGGACCGGGGTCCATAGTTCACTAGAGGTGATTCTTCTTAAGATAGATGACAT
The DNA here is from genome assembly GCA_023614405.1 of Avena insularis. Lineage (NCBI taxonomy): Eukaryota > Viridiplantae > Streptophyta > Magnoliopsida > Poales > Poaceae > Avena > Avena insularis. Next base: position 128,658,573 of record CM042688.1, read on the forward strand.
GTTGGGTGAACAAATTACAGCGGGGCAATTGACAGACACCAAGAAAGCATACATGCTTGTACTAATCATCTTGACTCCTATGAGATTTGATTGGGCATTACAACATTATGCATAAACCGTAATCCAACTGCATCTATGAATAATAATCCACCTTCAGGTTATCATCCGAACCCCCTCCAGTATTAAGTTGCAAGCAATAGATAATTACATTAAGCAAAGTGTGTAAAGTAAACAATATGATTGCCCCATGGACAAAGATTGATGTTTTCTCCCTAGTAGCAACATCACATCTAGTACCTTAGAGATTTCTGCCACTTCCCCATATTACTAGAGGAATGAACCCACCATCGAGCATAAATACTCTCTCTTGGAGTTGCTAGCATCTACTTGGCCAAGATAGCTACTAACAACAGAAAGCATGCAAGATCACAAATAACATAGACATGATAGAATCAATAATCAATTTGAAATAGCATCTGAATATCCATCGGATCCCCGCAAACACAACATGTGAGATTACAAATAGATGATCTTAATCATGAATGGATCTCACAAGATCTAAACATGGTAGCACAAAGGAGGAGAACCAACCATCTAGCTACTACATGGACCCGTAGTCCAGGGATGAACTACTCACGCATCACACCGGAGGCATGGTGATGAAGAAGGCCTCCAGGGTGATCTCTCCCCTCCAGCAAGGTGTCAGGAAGAGCTTCAGATCCCTCCCGATCTAGGGATGGAGATGGCGATGGCTACAGACTCTTTCGTGGAATTTTGATCGGGTACTTAGGGTTTTCATCCCGGAAGGATTTTATAGGTGAAGGGGCAAGGTCGATGGAGTACCAGGGGGCCCACACCCCCTGGTGGTGCACCCCCAAGCCGCACCACCACCAGGTGTGGCCTCCCTGGTGCGCCACTTTGTCTCCCCTCCGAACTCCGTGTTGCTTCGGGTAATATATTAACTTTGGCTTTTGTCTGGTCTAATTCCGAGAATATTTCCTTACTAGCTTTTCTGAAACCAAAAACAGCAGAAAATAAGCAACTGGCACTATGGCATCTTGTTAATAGGTTAGTTCCAGAAAATGTGTAAAAATACTCCAAAGTGTGGACAAAACATAAGAAAGTAGATATAAAACAAGCATGTAACATCAAAAATTATAGATACGTTTACAACGTATCAACATCCCCAAGCTTAAGTCCTACTCGTCCTCGAGTAGGTAAGTGATAAAAAAGAATAATTTTTGAGGTGACATGCACGATCATAATCTTGATCAGGGTATTTGTAAAACATTGATAGCTGAGATCATAGTACTTTTAACATAGCATGAAAGATATAGTTCTAACAATAAGACATAGCAACTATGTTATAACATGAAAATGTACAAACAAAAGATTCATGAATAACAATTCTTTGAAAGACGTTTATTTGTTTCACATATAGAAAACATAATGAGAATGGTATTCAGCTTGTCCCTCATATTGTATCAAAACATAAATGCATTGGACACCTTCAAAGTTCATAAGGGCGACTAGATACAAATAGTTTAAGAACAAGGAATATCAAAGTTATGAATCAATCAACAAGTTTTGGGACAATGCACATTAAACTAAGAATGGCCACTATGCTCTCTCAATAGGTGCATAAAGATAGAAGATGGAGACTCAATATAAAATTAAAAGAAAGGCCCTTGATAGAAGGAAGCAGGGATTCAAGTCTCATAAAGAGCTTCCAAAAATTATGGTACTTATTAGCTTTGAGCTCTCATTTCCCCTATCATAAGCATCTTTAGGTGACTAAGGTTAAAGTGAACAAATATGAGGATATGCTTGACAAGTTATAAGATGAAAATCTCATGCCCCTTACTTACGAGTACCGTTCCTCATGCTACTCAAGTTTAGTCACAGGTAAGTTCTTGTCATTGTAAGTACATGTGTATCATAGAGAACCGCAACGGGGTACCCCTTGCCCGATGATACAGAAGATTCTCCATATCAAAATGACAAGGCAAGCAGACAATGAGCATCTCAACAATCCTTTTATTTCCTATTTGCATAGGCCTTTTTTTTCTTTTTTCTCTCTTTTTTTATTTTCTATTTGCATAGGTTTTTTTATAGAGGATGCTTCATAGATTTCTCACTATGGTTATGCTGCAAGTTTCCACCATGATTAGGCATGGCTTATACCAGGCACCTAGGCGTTCCTCTAACACATATACGAACTCCATGAGCCTTACAAGCTCCCCTTTCATTTCACACCGCCGGGATCCATAAGCAAAAGAACATGATATCAACTAAATAAAGTGCAATGTTGAAAGCGTTCCCCATGATAACATGGTTCTGCTAATTCACAACTTACAAAACGCAAGCATATACGCAACATAGATGGGCACAATGGTTCAAGTTTATTAAGTGCAAGAAAAGTAAAGTGTGCCATCAAGTTCATGAGAGCTTTAATCACTAATTTTCACATAACAAGTTTAATTCGGAAGGTAGATAAAAACATGAATATACTTGGAATAGCAAATGCTAATAGGTAGGTATGGTGGACTCTTTGGAATAACTTGGTTTTATTTGGAGTTGGATGCATGAGTGGAACTCATACTTGGTATGGAGACTAGCAAAAGACTAGGAGCGACCAACTAAGAGAGCAATAATGGCCATAATCATGCAAAGCGACAAAACATTATTAATTAAAGCATAAAGTGATATTACAAGTCGAAAACTAAATGATCATAGAGGCTATGGTGACTTGGTATAGTCTTAACATGGTGTGAGCATGCGCCAAGTCAACCCAAATAAAGCATCAAAGGAGAATACCACAATATTATGCTTTTATATGATAAAAGAACGCATGATTCTTTCAAGACACATTAAGCAATCTCAATTGTTTGTAACAAGTCATGTTACAACAATAATCACTAAGCATAAGTCAAAACAATATCAAGCATGACATGATAAAGTCTAAGCTACAGTCAAAAGCAAGACTCCTTTTGTACCACTTATAAGCATGAACTTTCCTACTCTTTTCCAATCCAAATCAACCTATTTGAAACTATGTATGAATGCGGGGGTCCAACCAACTTATTTAAGCAAACCAAGCAAATGAAACTAAAAACAAAAATGAAGACTCTCCAAGAACAACACAATAATGCATGAAACAATAAAAATGAAGTGTTTGGAAGAAACCTGAGATTTTTATTGATGAAGAAGGGGATGCCTTGGGCATCCCCAAGCTTTGATGCTTGTACTTCTTGAATATTTATTGGGGTAACATGGTTGTCATCCCCAAGCTTGATCTTTTGTCCATACTTCATCTTATCACATTACTCTTCCCTACACTTTAAAATTTCCTTTATACAAAACTTTACACAATCTTCATTAGCAACATCAGTGTATTCAAGATAATAAGTCTTTTGGTTATGTTTCAACACAAGTAAAACTTACATTAAAACATAATCTACTGTAGCACTTCCTTTAAAAAGTTCAAGTGATCAAAGAGAACTCAAAGAGAAAGAGATTAAGAGGCAAATGCAAATAATGGCAGAAATCTGTCAAAACAGACCAGCAGGTAAAAACCGATTTTGTCGAAGACCTTATGTTGCTCAAATCAAAAAGTGTTGAACTAACAAAAGTTATATAACAACCTGGGGCAGAAGCACAAAAAATTACAGCTCAATCCGACGTACAGAGATTTTTCACGAATTTTTACAACGAAGCACAAAAAACTGTTTCGGGACAGGAACTTTCCCAAGCATTATTTGTATCTCATTAGAGGTTACTCTTGGCACAAAAAACCACACAAAAAGGATAATGAGAGGTTATTACAGAGGTAATAACTTCCAAGACTCAACAAAGTATTCCTAAATAAATTTGGGTTATCTCCCAATAAGTTCTTTTCTTTAACGCCTTTGAGCTAGGCATAAGAAGCAAAAGTCAAGTATTCTCAAATGAAGAAGCATTAAGAGCAAATTTTGTTTTAATATTAGAGGCAAAAGGAATCTTCTCTCTCTTCTTAGGGAAGTGTTCTATACCTTTCTTGAGTGGGAATTGATATTTAATGGTGCCTTCTTTCATATCAATAATGGTACCAACAGTTCTAAGAAAAGGTCTTCCCAAAATAATAGGACAAGAAGCATTGCATTCAACATACAAAATATAGAAATCAACGGGGACATAGGTATTGTTAACCATAATAAGAATATCATTAATACTTCCCATGAGTTTCTTTTTAGCATTATCATCAAGTTGGACATTTAAATAACAATCTTCCAATGGTGGTAAATCAAGCATTTCGTAAATCTTCCTAGGCATAATAGAAACACTACTATCAAGATCACATAGAGATTTGAGATCAAAATCATTTACTTTCATATTAATGATGGGTTCCCAACCATATTCTAATTTCATAGGAATAGAAGCTTTATCTTTCATCTTTTCTTCTTTAATTTTTATGAGAGCATCAGTAATGTGTTTTGTAAAGGCCATATTCATAGCACTAGCATTAGGACTTTTAGAAAGCTTTTGTAGGAACATAATTACTTTAGAGATATTGCAACCATCAAGATCAAAATCATAATTACCATCTAAAGTAGTAGAGCTATTATTTCCCATATTTTGAAGAATTTCAGCATTTTTATTAGAGAAGGTTCCATTGGTTTTAGGCATTGTTGCTAAAGGAATGGGGACTTTATTGGGTTTGCTAGCTTCAACATTAGTGGTGGTGATAGTACAAATACTGCTATTTCTAGCAATTTCATCTTCTCCTCCCACTTAGCATGCATTTAGCTAACAATCCAACATTTTCAACAATTCTAACTTGTATGGCATTAGTAGAAGCAAAGGGATTTTCAATAGTTTCAGGTTTAGCAGCCATTTTATTCAAAGAAGATTGTGCTTCAGACACTGATGCTATATTTCTTTCAGCATTAGAGAGTTTTTCCTCAATAGTTTTATTGAAGGCAGTTTGTTTACTAAAAAAATCTTTAAGCATGTAACACCCCAAAAATATTAATCAAGATTATCAAGTTCTAATCACCAAAGTTTAGGGTTAACAAAAACTTTTATTACTAAATTGAATATGAGTGTATGTGTGATTTGCATTAGTGTATGATTGAGTGAAATTGCCATGTGTGTTTGCTACAAATGATAAGAAATGGTTTAAAGATGAATACTACATCATTTAGGACAATTACAAGCAAAATCCAAAGAAAAATAAATCAAATATAAATCATATGATCAAATGGTCATTCTGACCAAAATTAACCACTAGGCCACTTTCTGAGTTCCTAGTAAAGAATTTCTAACAGAAACATTTCCATTTCTTTTCACCCCTTGCTAGACCAACTAAAAGTGAACCCAAGCCCACTTTACAAACTCACAGAAACTATTTTCAAATCTATTTAAAGGACAATTCAAAATTGAATCAAGTGTATGTACTAAGATCACCATTTTTGCAAAAACCACTCAAATCAATTCACCTTGGCAAACCCAAGCAACCATAGACACTCAAGCATAAGATCAAAACACTCACCAAATTTCATTCAAAAATTTCAAACTTAAGTTCATGCGGCCATTTGGTCGAACACATTGCAGACACAGATTAAACCCTGCCTAACTCCACTATTTGGAGCAGTGATCACTCGACCATTTTCCCCCATTTCACTCACCTGTCTCCCCCAACACCTAGCAACGCAGTGGACAGCCTCCCCCCTTTGCCGTTGCGCCAGTGCAGCGCCGCCCGAAGCTTGCCACGCCGGTCGACCATGGACAACTCGCCACAGACCGTGCCACCCTCGTCCATGATGTCCAGGAGGCAGGCCACCATCCATCGCCACCCCCTGTCCAACCCTCAATCGCAGGCAAACCATGGACCACCAGAAAACCGCCGCGCCCACTTTCTCTACGCCATGCCGAGAGCACGCCAGAGCACCACAGCCGAGCAGCTCGCACACATTGCGCCTCGCCCTCTCCGCGCATGCACACACTCGCCATGACCCTAGCTAGCTCCCAGACATCCCCGTTCATCGCCGTGCGGCCCGTAGCCCCCGTGCGCCGTCTCGAACACTGTCAGTTCCACGCAGAGCACCGCCTGCGCCCGACCATTCTAGACCGCCCCGTGCCTTGCCTTTAAGCCTGTGACGACCGCCAGGAAACACCGCGTCGCCCCTACCCTTAGCCATGCCAATAGCTCGCTGTACCGCCGTCGCCGGAGGACACAACCCATGCCGTAATTCCCATCTCGCCGGTGTATAAATAGAGGCCCCCTCCACCTAGATTCACCACACCATCTCACTCCCCACTTCTCACAGAACCTCCCACACCTCTCCCTGGAGCAAGGCGAGCACCACCTCGCTGGAATTTGGCCGGACTCCGCCACTGCAGAGGAGAAGAGGATCCGTTGATTGGATCCGCCGCGACCACCGTTCGAACCGCCGTCGTCTACCACATCGTTCGCCCCCATCGCCAACCCTAGCTAGAGCCCTGGTGAGCCTCACATGACCCCCACCGCCGCGTTAGGGTTTAGTTCTCACCGGAGCTATTCGACGTAGGAGATGAACCTCAGCCGTTAGATCGCATTCTAATCGTAGGGCGCAGATTGAAACATACCATTTCGGGTTAGATGAGCCACTAACTAGTGGGATCCCCTGTCTGCAGCCCGCTGCACCAGGGCAGTGCAATTGGGCCGGCCCGTTTACTTTCCCGCGTAGAGCCCAGTGATTCAAACAGTTATTTTCCATTTTAGTTGAAACCAGATTCTGTCAGTAGATTCAAAAATCAATTCAGAGAGATTCATTGAACCAAATTGCATGATTCCAATTTTGTTAGAAAGATATTTAAATTATCTATCCAAGCCCGTTGGATTCAAACCATTTGTCATTATAGATCACCTATAGTAAAAATAACAAGACAGAGACTTTTCCAACTTCAAACATTTTTCAAAAATCAACCATAAATGCTTTTGAGTTGATTCCAACTCTCAAAAATCACATTTGACAAGATCTATCTGAATATATAGAAATATTTAGGTTTACACGCAGTGACATTGGACTAGTACCAAAAGAATGCTATATACGCATTTCTAGTCACTTGAATTCTATTAAAGAATAATCTTAAACTTTATAAGATATGACCAACACTTTAAATCACATTCCCATGTATTAGAATATGTGGTGATGACATGTGTCAACATGATCCCATATTTTAATTGGAGAATATTAAATGTTAAGTATTTTCAATGAGTAGAAATTACTTTTCTAAAATAAGATAAACAAGATTAAGTCTTTATTTCATGTGATGATTGTGATGATGCTAGATCATAAAGTGTGAGCCTTAGTGTGCTAAATAGAAATAGTTAATTATTGTTTGGTGATTGTGTACCTCATATTCATTTATACACGATAGTACCGACCCGGGATACGAGGCGGCGGAGTACTACCAAGAAGAAGAAGAACAAGAAGAAGAGAACTTCAATCACTGCACTACTCAAGGCAAGCCATCACTAATTGCAAGCTAGAACTAGGCAAGTTAACACTTGCAAACTTGATAAACTAAGCAAGATGCACTAGGTACGCTTGGTTATCCAACTTTGATTATATCAATCCCAACTTTTACTTGCAAGATTTATTCTTTTACTTTACCAAAGTTCTTTACTTTTAGTTAGTGCTTGGTGAGTATTGGACAAATAGGATAGATACCATAAAGAGTATAAAACTAGGCCTAACTAGTTATACTTAGATGTCATCCCAAGGAATGAGATTAGAGTTGGATAGTTACCCTTGATTACCACCCCTCTTTAGTGAATACCCTCAACTTTAGTGGCTAGTGCTAAGCATAAAAGTTGATCACTTTAGATGGGAATACTTGGTGAAAATGATTATGAAAACCTTGGAATGAGGATTCATTATATTGAAATGTTTTGACATGTGTTGAGAAACACAAAAGGATTTGATGATGAAAATGTTCAGGCATGATCCTTAGCCCTTTATAAAAACTGATGGTTGGGTTCGGATGCGATACCATTCCAATTTTACCGTACAACCACAATACCCGAATTGGGTAGGGATTAACTGGAAGTTTATATGCCTTAGTATGGGTTCCCTCGCGTAAAGAGGTGAGATGAGGCTACCTCATGAGTGTGAATGTCCACCTATGCAGTGCCCAGGATGGCAGATGGCCATGGCTGGGAGGCCAAGCTCATAGGGGAGGTGCCTATACTAGAGTGTGTAATTGAAAGGTTATGGTTGATTATCCGCATACTAAGTATGATGATTCAGGGTTATCCCTGACAGATGTATCGAATTTTGTGGTGAAAGTGTACCACCTCTACAGAGTGTCAAACTATTTGAATAGCCGCGTCCATGGTCATGGAAAGTTGGAGTGGCCATACTATTCTGTCGTCAGATGTTTTCAAAATGACTTGTGAATTGAACTATGACTTTGACTTAACCACAACAGGGTTGTGAACATGAAAATTAGGTTCCCACTTAAGTGATTTAGAACATTAACTTAGTTTTCTTTACTTATAAACTCAGTATGAGATAAACCTACCTTTTTGCAAATAAACCTAGAGCTTATGATTCCTACTAGAACTACCTTACTTGTTAGTGATAGTTTGCGAGTACTTAAAGAGTAATCATGGCTTTGTCCCTGGCTATTCCCGTGGCCAGACTATGAGGAGGACTACCAGGATGATGGACAGCAGGAGGTCTACGACAACTAGGATCATCTCCCATCATCAGCATTGTCTGTGACCCTGAAGATGGAGCCCCTACTATGTTTATTTTCCACAGCTTTGATTGTATTCAGACTGGATCATGAGATCCTTTATTTGTAAGACCTTATTATGGTTTGTAATTGATGATGTACTGTGGTACCACTTCTGTTATGTCTCGCAAAAATGGTGATCCTGGGATTGCGAGGTATGGCATAACAGGCATCTGGGATTAAAAATCCGGGTGTTGACAAGTTGGTATCAGAGCCATCCTGGCCATATGAGATCCTAGTTAGAATGGACGTCCAAACAAAAACTTAGTTTCAAAACAAAGGAAGTGAGTATTTATGAAAACCTATTCCCACTCTTATCCTTCTGATTCTTTCAAAAAAATCATGTTCCTCAAAAATTCTTGCATTCCTACATAAAATTTGACACACTTGATCACCTCACTAACTTACTCACCCTAAATTCTTATAGATGGAAGTCCAGTATTGCAAGTTCTACCAGTTGGGCAACGGAGGCCACCTGATCTTTGAGAGGGATCTAGATGCACTGTTAGAGTATCTTGAGCGCCCACAACCAAAATTATTCGGGGCACAACTCAACGATCACGTAGGAGGAGATCTACAATGGCTGATAGTTGCAGATCTCAGAGGCAAGATGGAAGCACCCACTTCGGACAAGATCCAATTCACCTTGCGTGAGAACAACTGGCTAGATGGATTAGCCAGGGCTATGCATGAAGCTCTTGCCTGTCTGTGTGGACAAAACATCAACCAGATCTAGGGAACTCGCTTTTCTCACTACGCAAGGTGTGATTCTGTGGGAATGCCCTTGGAGATGCCAGGACACCTAGAGCTGAAGCACCAGATGGACAATCTTGACTTCATGTTGTATGATAGGTAGAAGGAGTTGGACAACGCACGTGCCTACGCCAACCACAACCTGGCCATTATAGTCAAGAAGGACCAGACCCTCGCCATTCTCGCTAAGGAACACCAATCACTTTGTCGTCAACGCGACAAGAAGGATCGCACCATCGATCGTATTCTCAAGAAGGTGGCCACTCTCGAGAAGACCATCTGTGAACAGGAAATCCAGCTTGAAGCGAAGGAGGAGGAAGGTGAAGATATCCAGGGAGATCTTTACTCTTACCTCAGTGATGACAACGACTACCTAGAGGATGATGCCATGGAGTTCCACACTGATGATGATGATTCCGACTTCATTGATGATGATTAGATGTACTTGAGCACTACCATAGGAATGAGTTGTATCTAATCCCGTTGTATCGTAGTTTCACAGAATGGTTCTTAAAACCATCTGTTTCCTATTTGTGTTGTGGTGTGTGTTTGTATGGTGTGCTTTGAATGAATGAATGAGAGGAAGTTGTTAGTTTGCAAAACTTGAGTCAAACTCAAAGTTTAAAGCTTTGAAACAAAACCATGAACCCTAGAGATTCCCCTCTTATCTCATTATCTATCTCAATCTTCAGATGACTCGTGGAAATCCCGGAGGAAACAGTTCATCTCAGGACCCGATGTTGCAGATTCTGCAAATGCTAGTTTCTGACCGTGAAGCTAGTAGAGCCAAATGCCAAGCCAACCTAGCCACTCTTCAACAGATAGCTCAGATGGCCCACAATAACCAAGGTCACGGAAACCAGGATCACCATGGATCCAAGCTCAAGAACTTTCAGAATACCAACCCACCTATCTTTAGTAAGTCTGAGGATCCCTTAGATGCTGATGAGTGGCTGCAAACCATGGAGAACAACTTGGAGGTCGTAGGAGTTGAAGCCAATGAAAAAGTACTGTTTGCCACCCATTATCTGGCAGGAGATGCAAGAGCCTGGTGGAATAACACCCGTACCATGAATGAAGGTCAGATGATGACTTGGGAAGCATTGAAGATCAAGTTCAGCTGGACCCATGTGCCCCAAGGTTTGGTCACCAGGATGAGGGATGAGTTCAGGGAACTGAAGCAAGGAAGGATGACGGTAGTTGAGTACCGTGACAAATTTCTGTCACTAGCTAGATATGCCCCTGATGAGATGAACACCGAAGCAAAGAAGAAGGAAACATTCCTAAATGGATTACATGATGAGATGCAGACTGTGTTAGTCAACATCCGTTTTGTAGATCTAGAAGAGCTAGTAGACTCTGCCATTTAGATGGAAGGGAAGATAAACCAAGCCAATGACAATCGTAAGCGCAGGATGATGCACCAGCCTGGATCCCATAATACCCAGAAGTATCGCCCCAACCTGTCTGCAGGATACACCCCAAGAAACAACAGACCCCCTATGTCCCGTCCAAACTATCCCAATCGTAGCGGAGGAAACCTGAAGTCTGGAGGAAACCACAACAACAACCCCGACAACTCCAATAACTTCAACCGTGCATCGCCCAAGTCCAACAACAACAACAACAACAATACTGCCCCAAGGACTGGAAGCAATGCTATGCCTGTTGTAGGAAAAGACAAGTCCCAGATTACTTGCTTTGAATGTGGAGTCAAGGATCACTACTCCAATGAGTACCCTAATAATCTTGTAGCAGCCACCAATGTGAATGCACTCGCTCAGCAGCAACGCTGTGTTCAGCCTGGAAGGAGATTTGCCCCAGGGAATTCGCTCAACATAACGCCGCCGTTCTCCACATGAATCTTTGAAGAAGCTCAGGAAGCACCCGATGTCGTGCTGGGTATGTTTTCTGTTAACTCAGTACTTGCAAGAGTGTTATTTGATTCTGGAGCATCGCAATCATTTGTTACAGAAGATTTTGCATGCACTACTAAGATTCAACCAACAAAATTGAAGCACGTTATGATAGTTCAAATACCTGGTTCAACCACGAAAGCTAGAAAAATTTGCAAAGCTGTACCTATTAGAATCCATGGAATAGATTTTTATGCCAATCTAATAGTACTTGGAACCAAAGGTTTGGAAGTAGTACTAGGAATGGATTGGATGTCGAAACATAAAGGATTGATCGACTGTGCCAAGAAAGCCATAACCATGACTAGTAGCTCTAGAGTATCAGTAGAGCATGTATCCGAGACTTTGCCCTGTCAATTCAAATGCAACAAGAGTCTAGCCCAACCAACCCTAGACCAACTCAGAGTAGTCTGTGAATACCCCGACATGTTTCTAGATGAATTGCCTGGTATGCCCCCAGATCAGGATATCGAGTTCATCATTGAACTAATTCCTGGAACTGGACCCATAGCTCAGAGACCTTATAGTATGAACCCATCAGAATTAGTGGAGCTTAAGAAACAACTTGATGCTATGTTGGAGAAAGGTCTGATTCAACCAAGCGCATTGCCATGGAGATCGCCTGTTTTGTTTGTGGATAAGAAAGATGGAGGTAACCATTTGTGCACGGACTACCGGAAGCTGAATGATGTCACCATCAAGAACAAGTACCCACTGCCGAAGATAGAGGATCTGTTTGAACAGTTGACTGGTGCCAGAGTGTTTTCTAAGATTGATCTTAGAACTGGTTATCATCAACTCAAGATTCGTGCAACGGATATCCCATAGACCGCCTTTACCACCAGATATGGATTGTATACGGTCACGTCTTTTGGATTAACCAATGCCCCTGTTTATTTCATGAATCTCATGAATAAGATTTTTATGAACTTCCTAGATAAGTTTGTCATTGTTTTTATCGATGATATTCTGATATATTCCAAGTCAGAAGAAGACCATGAGCTACACCTAAGAACCATCCTTGAAACCCTTAGAGAACATCAGTTGTATGCCAAGTTTAGCAAATGTGAGTTCTGGTTAAAGGAAGTAGGATTCCTAGGACATATCGTGTCAGCAGGAGGAGTCGCTGTTGATCCCGCCAAGATCAAAGATGTTGAAGAATGGAAAGCCCCAAACACTCAAACCCAAGTCCGTGCATTTCTCGGATTAGCGGGATATTACCACAAGTTTGTTGAAGGATTTTCGAGCATCGCAAGACCAATGACCCAGTTGTTGAAGAAAGATAAGAAGTTTGAATGGACGGATAAATGTGAAGCAAGTTTTCAAGAGCTCAAGAAGAGATTGATTTTAGCCCCAATCTTGATTATGCTAGATAACAAGAAGCCTTTTGATGTGTATTGTGATGCATCCAAGATTGGTCTCAGATGTGTGTTGATGCAGGAAGGCAAAGTCATAGCATATTGATACGTCCGTTTTGCATCACTATTCTATGTCTTAATTCACTATTATTCATTGATATATTTCATATTGAGAGGTGATACTTATGTTATTTCATCTGTTTTTGCATGGTTGATGACTTTTGGAGCATGGACCGCTGCAGTCAGGATTCTGATGGAAAAGGTGTTGTTTGGAGGCAAAATTCGCGAAGATCAGAAAATCCGGGAAAATATACGAAAAATCCTATATTTCTAGAAGACCAAGGATGCCAGAAGACGGAGTGGAGATGGGCCACAGGGGGCCCACACCACCCCCTGGCACGGGCATCCCTGGTGTGGCCGCCCTGGCCCACCTCTGGCTCTCCCCTCTGGCGTATATTATCCTCCCAAAACCCTAAGACTCGGGGAGCGACCACAAAAAGATTTCGCCGCCTCTGCAGGGCGGAAAACACCGAGAGAGAAAGATCTCTCCGGCAGACAGATTTCTGCCGGGGGAATTCCTTCCCCGAGAGGGGAGATCATTGCCATCAACACCACCATCAAGCTGGACTTCATCGGTATCATCATCATCACCACCATCATCATCACCATCAGCACCCTCATCACCATCTCCATATTGCTGTAACAATTGTGTTAAATCTTGCATAGTTCATAGGGGAAACTTTCCCGGTGTTGATTACTCTTTGTAGTTGATGCTATTGAGTGAACCATTGAATTATTGTTTATGTTCAGATTGTTATACTTCATTATTCTATCTCTGATCATGATCCATATGATGTCTTGTGAGTAGTTCGTTTTGTTCTTGCGGACATGGGAGAAGTCATGTTGTTAGTAGTGGAGTTTTGTTGAGAAAGATTCAATAGTTTGATATTTAAGTTGTGGTGTACTCCTTCTAGTGGTGTCATGTGAACGTCGACTACATGACACTTCACTTATATGGGCCTAGGGGAATGCATTGTGTTTTTGTGCTACTAATCGTAGGGGTTGCCGGAGTGACAGAAACCTGAACCCCCGTTAGGAAACCATTGCACAAGGGACGTAAGGGTCTTAGAGTTTAAAGCTATGGTTAGGTCTCTACCTTAATTACTTTCTTGTACTTACGGATGTTTGCAAGGGGTATAATCGCAAGTATGTATTAGTCTTGGATGGGGCAGTACATTAGCATAGGTTCACCCACACAACACTTAGCAAGGTACAGAAGATTAATCAACTATATGAAGCGAAAGCACTTGACAGTCTTCCCATGTGTCCTCGAGAACGTTTGGTCATCTTAAGTAATACAACCGACTTGTCCTTTGCTGCATAAAGGATTGGGCCACTTGCTGCATTTACTCCTACTGTATTTTATTTGCTCGTACTTTGTTTACTTGTTTTATCAAAAAGCCCTAAAAATCCGTTTGCTAAGTATTTGCAGAGAATTCCTGATCCATACCACTAGCCAGCACCTTCTGCTCCTCGTTGGGTTCGACACTCTTACTTATAGAAAATACTGCGATACACCCCTATACTTGTGGGTCATCAAGACTATTTTGTGGCGCCGTTGCCAGGGAGTGAAGCGCTATTGGAGAGTGGAATTGGTAAAGGAAACTTCTACTGTGAGTATTGTTTTACTTCTGTTAGTTGCTTTATTTTTGTTATGGATAATTCGCTGAGTTTCTTATTTGGTAATGCTACTACCACTGCTAAGGTAGTAGATAAGCCACCACCTACTGAGAATGATGTTTTCAAAATACCTACAAGAATTATTGATCGTGTTATGGATAACTACTATGTTGGGGATGGAACCGTCCATCCCGGTGATCATTTGCTCTTTATACACGAATTATGCGGGTTGTTCAAGTGTGCAGGTATTACTATAGATCAAGTTAAGAAGAAGTTATTCTCATTATCACTGAAAGGAAGAGCTGAGGAATGGTATAAGCTGCTGAAGAATGGTCAATCTCTGGAATGGGAGGAAATAGTGCCTCTCTTTTATTCAAAGTTTTATCCTCCTAGTGAGATTCATAAAGATCGGAATCAAATATACAACTTTTGGCCTCTTGATGGAGAGAGTACAACTCAAGCTTGGGGGAGATTGGAGTTACTAATGCTCAAATGTCCCATTCATGAGCTCCCCAACAATATTATTATCAATAACTTTTATGCAAGCTCCCTCTACATGATAAAGACTTATTGGATGCTTCTTGTGCTGGATCATTCACTCGCATGGAAGAAGAAGCTAAATGGGATCTTCTGGACCGTATTCAAGATAATGCTAAAGCTTGGGAGAATGACAAAGGTAGAAAGTCAGGTATAAATTATGATTATGAATGCATTGAATCTTTTATGGGAACTGATAACTTTCAAAATATTAAAAATACTTATGGTCTAGACTCTCAAGCTATTGCTTCTTATTTTAAGGCTTTTGCTTCCTATATTGAAGTGCCTAAAAAGAAGTGGAATAAGTATCATGAACCTTATAAAGATAGTGCTAAGAGTGTTCCTGCAAGAAATACTGAAGTTTATACTGCTAATCATGTTTTACCTGAACCTTATATTGAGAAAATGCCTTTTCCAGTTAAGGTAAAGGATAATTCTATGATAGCTAGTATGGTTAATGAAAGTATGAGTAAAGCTGTTGAACCTGATAAACAAATGGTTGATGAACCTATAATAGCAAATGTGAAAGACTTTGTCACTAAGTATGAAGAAGAGGGACACACTATCCTTTGTAAGGATACCTCTAATATTGTTTCACAAAGTAGTGTTATGAGAGTTAGTATTCCTATGTTTTCTGTTAGAATAAGTGAACATTGCTATGATGGTACTTGTGATAGTGCTATTGTTAAGTTTATGCATGATACTGAAAGTTACTATGAGAGAGGGAAAAGTGTTCGTATGCATCTCAATAATATCAAGTTTCCTCGTTTCATGCTGAAAGTTTTTATGTTGCACTTGCTTCTTATGCAAGTTGCCTCTGGTTTCAACAACTTGTTTGTTTGCAAAATTCCCTTGCATAGGAAGTGGGTTAGACTTAAATGTGTGTATTTTTGCTTCTTAATGCTCTCTTTCACTTCAATTCATATTCCTATGTGAGCATCTTCAAAATTATAATGCCCATCTTAATGGCTTTAAAGAAAGAGCTTTTTGGGAGACACCCCAATTTGTTTTTTGCTTTCAGTTTGTTTTTTGTTTCTTTGAGTCTTGGAAGTTATTACTTTGGTAATAACCGCTCCTTATCTGTTTTGTTTGGTTTTTGTGTCAAGATTCAACCTCTAAGGAGAGAGAAGTAATATTTGGGGAAGTTGCTGTCCTGAAACAGATTTTTGCGCTTCACCGTAAAAATTCGTGAGAGATATATGTATGTCGGATTGAGCTGTAATTTTTTATGCTTATGCCCCAGGTTGTTATTAAAACTTTCGTTAGTTTTGCACTTTTTGATTTGAGCAAATTAAGATTTTCGAAAAAATTGATCTTTACCTGCTGGTCTGTTTTGACAGATTTAGCCACTCTTGCATTTGCTTCTTTATTCGATTTCCTTTTTGAATTCTTTTTGGGTTTTCGGAAGGAGTTGCTACAGTAGCTTATGTTTTGATGGTTTTCAGTTGAAGTTGGACTCAAAAGGTTTTATCACTTCACTTATACTAATGTTGCTAATGAGAACTGTGTGAAGTTTTGTGTGAGAGAAATTTCCAGGAAGTGGAGATAATGGTGTAATAAGGAAGAGAAGGGTTTTATGACTCAAGTAATAAGTGTATGAAGATGAAGATATTGATGTTATTCATGTGGTGACTCCGAAAGAATCTACTAGATACCAAATTCAGAGACCTACAGAGTCCGTTTTCAAATAGGTAACAGTTCTGGTAAGAAAAGTTCCGCGAAAATACTATCCAACTATATTTTTGCAGTTTTCAGTCAATAAGGAAAGCTACGAAGCGAAAAAGGGGCGGAAACGGAGCCAGGGTGGCTCACACCACCCTGTGGCACGGGCCCTCCCCTGGCCACGCCACCAGGTGGTGAGTCCACCCCGGACTCCGCCTTCGACTCGTTTTCTCCCAGTACCTTCCTTTTGATATGAAAATTCGTAATATATAACCCCCTGGATCCCCTGAGGTTCGTATATCGTGTTTTCGTCGTGTTTTTGTTTCGATCTGTTTCTGCCAGGACATACTATTTGAAGGCTTAGAAGCACACTGGTGTCTGCCAAGGATAAAGGGACGGAGCCCATGGAGGAAGACCTCCAAGACCCCGGGAAGGAGAAGGAGATCAAGAGTGAAGGTGAAGAGGAGCAAGGCCAACATCCGCATACCGGCACTACCATTGCAAGCATTGGAGTGGTGGCAAACCCAGCCATTGGAGGGAAGCCTCCTCATCACCATTCAGATCCCTGGTCACTTCCTCCACACACCAAGAATCCTTTCCATACCCTTATCCATGAGCATCAATACCAGAATATGCCCAAGGGGAAATTACCCTCCAATTGGGATTTGCCTCGTTCTAGCCATGCAGGAAAAGAAGACTTTAAGGAGGAAGAGTGGGGAAAGAATAGCAAGAGCTGGAATTCTCAACATGACGTGATCATGAGCCGCATTGAGCAAAACTCACAACTGATTCGTAATCTCACCTTCGAGATTGAGGACTTGGGGAAATTGGTCAAGACGCTCATCGAGAGGATACCACCACCACCAAAGGAGTAATTCATCATCAGGTTTGGCATCCCCTTGGTTTGTTCCAAGCTTGGGGGAGTGCCGCGGTATCACATCACTATCTTCTATCTTTTTACCTTATTAATAGAGTCATATCATGAATAGAGGAGTTATTATGTAGTATGGTTTGCATTATGGAAGTGTCCCCTCTCTCGTTAGATATGTATCCCTTGGTGTGAGTTGCTGTTATGGAATATTAATGAGAAGTTCTATCATTTACTCTTTTGCATAGCTTATATTAGTTTTCAATTCGTGGTTATATGATTGATCTTGTTGTTAGTATTGGTATCACTTTGGGATCATTGAGTTAATTTAGTTGGTTTTGTCAAACCTAGCTTGGTCAGTAGCAACACTATTTTTTAGAGTTGAAAGAAAAGATAGAAGTACTCTAAAGAAAAATAATTTCATCATCTTTCTTTCTTGATTTGCTCATAAGTCTAGTATTCTCTAGTTAAGATCTTTTGTGCTTCCAAGGAAGATTGCATGTTTGTCTTTATCACTTGTATGTTTCTTTGTTTCCTTCAACTCTTGTACTTGCTACCCAACCTTGCTAGCCAAAAACCTGTACTGAGAGGGAATTCTTCTCGTGCATCCAACTCCTTTAAACCAAAACCCACGCCATTTGTGTCCACCATACCTACCTAGTAGCATTATTGCTATTCCAAGTAAATTCTTGTTTTATCTACCTCCCAAATTAAACTTGTTATGTGAAAATTAGTGATTAAAGCTCTCACGAACTTGATGGCACACTTTACTTTCTTGCACTTAATAAACTTGAACCATTGTGCCTATCTATGTTGCGTATATGCTTGCGCTTTGTGAGTTGTGAATTGGCAGAACCATGCTGTCATGGGGAACGCTTTCAACATTGCACTGGTACTTTGTACCTAGTTAATATCATGTTCTTTTGTCTATGGATGTTGTCGGTGTGAAATGAAAGAGGAGCTTGTAAGTCCATGGAGTTATGCATGTGTGTTAGAGAAACGCCTGGGCCACTGGTCTAATCCATGCTGACATGGTGGAAACCTGCAGCGTAACCATAACGAGTATCTATGAAGCATTCTTCTTATAAAAAAGAGATAGAGATTGAGAAAAGAGAAAAGAAAAAAAAGATATTATGAAAACAGGAAAGAGAGAAAAAGCACCATATTCCCATGGTAAATAAGAAGATTGCTGAGATATTTGTTGTCTGCTTGCCTTATCATTTTGATATGGGGATTCTTCCGTATCATCGGGCAAGGGGTACCCCATTGGCGGTTCTCTATGATACACATATGCTTACGATGACAAGAACTTACCGGTGAGTAAACTTGAGTAGCATGAGGAGCGACCCTCGTATTTAAGGGACATGAGATTTTCAATTTGCAACTTGTCAATGCATATCCTCATATTTGATCACTTTAACCTTAATCATCTAAAGATGCCTATGATAGGGGCAATGAGATCTAAAAGCTAGTAAGTATCATAATTTTTGGGAGCTCTTTATGAGACTTGCAATCCCTGCTTCCCTCTGTGAAGGGCCTTTCTTTTACTTTGTAGTTGAGTCAGTAAACCTATTCCCTTCTATCTTGGCAAGTATTTTGAGTTGTTGTGTTTCATTCATTCATATGATGATTTATTCAATCATGTCTTATGTTCCTTGTTTTGCACTTTGCTCTTATCTTGATGTTTACTACTTTGAAAGCTATCATTGAAAACTAGTTATTTGTGAACTCTAGCAAATTATCAACTATTCTGCGACCAAGAGCTAAGTTTGCCATTACCAATTATGATTTACTTTATGTATCTTTATTGTGTTTCCTTTACTTATTACAAGTTGAGTTATATAATAGTGAGTTGTCTTCTATTATGATCTATGTATTTGATGAATGTGATGCTTCTTGTCTATATTCTTTTATCGACTCTTCACTCCATAAACCTAAGGCCATGTTTATTGAGCTCAGTTTTGCTTGGGGACAAGCGGAGTCTAAGCTTGGGGGAGTTGATACGTCCTTTTTGCATCACTATTCTATGTCTTAATTCACTATTATTCATTGATATATTTCATATTGAGAGGTGATACTTATGTTATTTCATCTGTTTTTTCATGGTTGATGACTTTTGGAGCATGGACCGCTGTAGTCAGGATTCGGATGGAAAAGGTGCTGTTTGGAGGCAAAATTCGCGAAGATCAGAAAATCCGGGAAAATATACGAAAAATCCTATTTTTCCAGAAGACTAAGGATGCCAGAAGACGGAGGGGAGATGGGCCACAGGGGGCCCACACCACCCCCTAGCGCGGGCAGCCCTAGGCCATGCCAGGAGGTGGTGTGGCCGCCATGGCCCACCTCTGGCTCTCCCCTCTAGCGTATATTATCCTCCCAAAACCCTAAGACTCGGGGAGCGACCACAAAAAGATTCCGCCGCCTCTGCGGGGCGGAAAACACCAAGAAAGAAAGATCTCTTCGGCAGACAGATTTCTGCCAGGGGAATTCCTTCCCGGAGAGGGGAGATCATCGCCATCAACACCGACATCAAGCTAGACTTCATCGGGATCATCATCATCATCACCACCATCATCATCACCATCAGCACCCTCATCACCATCTCCATATTGCTGTAACAATTGTGTTGAATCTTGCATAGTTCATAGGAGAAACTTTCCCGGTGTTGATTACTCTTTGTAGTTGATGCTATTGAGTGAACCATTGAATTATTGTTTATGTTCAGATTGTTATACATCATTATTCCATCTCTGATCATGATCCATATGATGTCTTGTGAGTAGTTCGTTTTGTTCTTGAGGACATGGGAGAAGTCATGTTGTTAGTAGTGGAGTTGTGTTGAGAAAGATTCAATAGTTTGATATTTAAGTTGTGGTGTACTTCTTCTAGTGGTGTCATGTGAACGTTGACTACATGACACTCCACCTATATGGGCCTAGGGGAATGCATTGTGTATTTGGCTACTAATCGTAGGGGTAGCGGATGCTCTTAGCAGATTACCGTGTAGATTGAACACCATGATAAAAGAAGCCCAACCAAGTTTGCATGAAGAGTTGGACCAATTTAGAATGGAGCTAGAATTGAACTTCAACCCACTTTGATCAGCCAGATAAAGGAGGCACCGAATGGAAATGCAAGTATCGACAGAATCAAGCGTCGTATCAGTACAAGAAAGGTACCCGGATTCACCAAAGATGAAGAAGGAGTTTTGTGGTACAAAGGACGTATCTGTGTGCTAGTAGATTCTGAGCTGAAGCAAGTTATCATGAAGTAAGCTCATGATACTCTTTATTCTATCCATCCCAGAGGAACGAAGATGTATTAGGATTTGAAGGAGCAATTTTGGTGGCACACGATGAAGAGAGAAATCGGTAGCTACATAGCCAAGTGTGATATCTGTCAGAGAGTCAAAGCGGAACATCAGAGACCCGCAGGACTTTTGCAACCATTGCAGATTCCGGAATGGAAATGAGATTCTATTGGAATGGATTTTATCATCGGTTTGCCCACTTATAGTAAGGGAAATGACTCTATTTGGGTCATAGTTGATAGACTGTCCAAGGTAGCCCATTTCATACCTGTCAAGACTACCTACCAGAGTTCGAAGCTAGCAGAGCTGTACATTGCTAGAATCGTCAGTTTGCATGGAACTCCTAAGACCATAGTATCGGATCGAGGAACCCAGTTTACCTCAAGATTTTGGCAGAAAGTCCAAGAGGGATTAGGAACAAAGCTGAACTTCAGCACAACTTATCACCCGCAAACCGATGGACAAACTGAAAGAGTCAACCAAATCGTAGAAGATATGTTGAGAGCTTGTGTGTTAGAATATGGATCAAAATGGGAAGATTGTCTGCCTTTCATAGAATTCTCATACAACAATAGTTATTAAGCTAGTTTGCAAATGGCCCCCTTTGAATTTCTGTATGGAAGGAAGTGTCGTACCCCTTGAATTGGTCGCAAGTAGGAGAGAGTCAGATTTTCGGACCCGACATCCTACGAGAAGCCGAAGAGAAGGTTCACAAAGTCCATGAACACCTCAAGACCTCCCAATCAAAACAGAAGAGTTATGCTGACAAGAGACATAGAGACCTGACCTTCAATGTCGGAGATTTTGTGTACCTCAAAGTATCGCCCTTGAAGGGAATGCAATGTTTTCGTCTAAAAGGAAAGTTAGCCCCCAGATATATTGGACCCTTCAAGATTTTGAATCGCCGTGGAGAAGTATCATATCAACTGGAACTGCCAGAGGAGATGTCATCCATACATAACGTGTTACATATCTCGTTACTTCGAAAATGCCTAGAAGTTCTAGAGAATACTGAAGTGTTCAAGAACATCGATCACCGAGCCATAGATATCAACAAGGATCTGACGTATCAGGAAGTACCCATTCATATTTTGGAAGAAACCTTTAGAACCACCAGGAACCAGAGTATTAAGTTTCTCAAGATCTAGTGGAGCAACCATAATGAAGAAGAAGTTACTTGGGAGCGAGAAGATTACATTAGGACCGAGTTTCCAAATCTCTTTAGTTCCTAGTTTTTCTTAAATCTCGGGACGAGATTTTGTTTAAGGAGGGAAGGTTTGTAACACCCCAAAAATATTAATCAACATTATCAAGTTCTAATCACCCAAGTTTAGGGTTAACAAAAACTTTTATTACTAAATTGAATACGAGTGTATGTGTGCTTTACATTAGTGTATGTTTGAGTGAAATTGCCATGTGTGTTTGATACAAATGATAAGAAATAGTTTAAAGATGAATACTACATCATCTAGGCCAATTACAAACAAAATCCAAAGAAAAAGAAATCAAATATAAATCATATGATCAAATGGTCATTTTGACCAAAATTAACCACTAGGCCACTTTGTGAGTTCCTAGTAAAGAATTTCTAACAGAAACATTTCCATTTCTTTTCACCCCTTGCTAGACCAAGTAAAAGTGAACCCAAGCCCACTTTACAAACTCATAGAAACTATTTTCAAATCTATTTAAAGGACAATTCAAAATTGAATCAAGTGTATGTACTAAGATCACCAATTTTGCAAAAACCACTCAAATCAATTCACCTTGGCAAACCCAAGCAACCATAGACACTCAAGAATAAGATCAAAACACTCACCAAGTTTCATTCAAAAATTTCAAACTTAAGTTCATGCGGCCATTTGGTCGAACACATTGTAGACACAGATTAAACCCTGCCTAACTCCACTGTTTGGAGCAGTGATCACTCGACCATTTGCCCCCATTTCACTCACCTGTCTCCCCCAACACCTAGCAATGCAGTGGACATCCTTCCCCCCTTTGCCGTTGCGCCAGTGCAGCTCCACCTGAAGCTTGGCACGCCAGCCGACCATGGACAACCCGCCACAGACCGTGCTGCCCTCGTCCATGATGTCCAGGAGGCAGGCCACCATCCACTGCCACCCCCTGTCCAACCCTCGATCGCAGGCAAACCATGGACCACTAGAAAACTGCCGCGCCCACTTTCTACATGCCGAGTGCGCCCGCAGCCGACTTTTCGCTGCCGCGCCGCGCCCTCTCCACGCGTGCACACACTCAACATGACCCTAGCTAGCTCCCAGCCATCCCCGTTCGCCGCCGTGCGACCCATAGCTCCCGTATGCCATCTCGAACACCGCTAGTTCCGTGCAGAGAACTGCCCGCACCCGACCATTCTAGACCGCCCCGTGCCTCACCTTTAAGCCTGTGACGACCGCCAGGAAACACTGCGTCGCCCCTACCCACAGCCACGCCAATAGCTCGTTGTACCGCTGTCGCCGAAGGATCCAGCCCATGCCACAATGCCCCTCTCACCGGTGTATAAATAGAGGCCCCTCCGCCTCAATTCACCACACCATATCACTCCCCACTCCTCACAGAACCCCCCACACCTCTCCCCAGAGCAAGGCGAGCACCACCTCGCCGGAATTTTGCTGGAGTCCGCCGCTGCAGAGGAGAAGAGGAGCCGTTGATTAGAGCCGCCCCAGGAGCCGCCGCGACCACCGTTCGAACCACCATCGTCTACCACGTTGTTCGCCCCCATCGCCGACCCTAGCTAGAGCCCTGGTGAGCCTCACACGACCCCCACTGCCGCGTCAGGGTTCAGTTCTCGCCGGAGCTATTTGACGTGGGAGATGGACCTCAGTCGTTAGATCGCATTCTAATCGTAGGGCGCAGATTGAAACATACCGTTTCAGGTTAAATGATCCACTGAATAGTGGGACCCCCTGTCAGCAGCCCGCTGCGCCAGCGCAGTGCAGTTAGGCCGGCCCGTTTACTTTCCCGCGTAGAGCCCAGTGATTCAAATAGTTATTTTCCATTTTAGTTGAAACCAGATTTTGTTAGTAGATTCAAAAATGAATTCAAAGAGATTCACTGAACCAAATTGCATGATTCCAATTTTGTTAGAAAGATATTTAAATTATCTATCCAAGCCCGTTGGATTCAAACCATTTGAAATTATAGATCACCTATAGTAAAAATAACAAGACAAAGACTTGTCCAACTTCAAACATTTTTCAAAAATCAACCATAAATGCTTTTGAGTTGATTCCAACTCTCTAAAATCACATTTGACAAGATCTATCTGAATATATAAGAATATTTAGGTTTACATGCAGTGACATTTGATTAGTACCAAAAGAATGCTATATAGGCATTTCTAGTCACTTTAATTCTATTAAAGGATAATCTTAAACTTTATAAGATATGACCAACACTTTAAATCACATTCCCATGTATTATAATATGTGGCGATGGCATGTGTCAACATGATCCCATATTTTAATTGGATAATATTAAATCTTAAGTATTTTCAATGAGTAGAAATTACTTTTCTAAAATAAGATAAACAAGATTGAGTCTTTATTTCATGTGATGATTGTGATGATGCTAGATAATCAAGTGTGAGCCTTAGTGTGCTAAATATAAATAGTTAATTATTGTTTGGTGATTGTGTACCTCGTATTCACTTATAGACGATAGTACCGACCCAGGATACGAGGAGGAGGAGTACTACCAAGAAGAAGAAGAAGAAGAAGAGAACTTCAATCACTGCACTACTCAAGGCAAGCCATCACTATGCAAGCTAGAACTAGGCAAGTTAACACTTGCAAACTTGATAACCTAAGCAAGATGCATTAGGCATGCTTGGTTATCCAACTTTGATTATATCAATCCCAAGTTTTACTTGCAAGCTTTATTATTTTACTTTACCAAAGTTCTTTACTTTTAGTTAGTGATTGGTGAGTATTGGACAAATAGGATAGATACCATAAAGAGTATAAAACTAGGGCTAACTAGTTATACTTAGATGTCATCCCAAGGAATGAGATTAGAGTTGGATAGTTACCCTTGATTAGCACCCCTCATTAGTGAATACCCTCAACTTTAGTGGCTAGTGCTAAGCATAAAAGTTGATCACTTTAGATGGGAATACTTGGTGAAAATGATTATGAAAACCTTGGAATGAGGATTCATTCTATTGAAATGTTTTGACATGTGTTGAGAAACACAAAAGGATTTGATGATGAAAATGTTGAAGCATGAGCCTTAGCCCTTTATAAAAACTGATGGTTGGGTTCGGATGCGATACCATTCCAATTTTACTGTACAACCACAATACCCGAATTGGGTAGGGCTTAACTGGAAGTTTATATGCCTTAGTATGGGTTTCCTTGTGGAAAGAGGTGAGCTGAGGCTACCTCGTGAGTGTGAATGTCCACATATGCAGTGCCTAGGATGGCAGATGGCCATGGCAGGGAGGCCAAGCTCATAGGGGAGGCGCCTATATTAGAGTGTGTAATTGAAAGGTTATGATTGATTATCCGCATACTAAGTATGATGATTCAGGCTTATCCCTGACGGATGTATCGAATTTTGTTGTGAAAGTGTACCACCTCTGCAAAGTTTCAAACTATTCGAATAGCCGCATCCACGGTCATGGAGAATTGGAGTGGCCATACTATTCCGTCATCAGATGTTTTCAAAATGACTTGTGAATTGAACTATGACTTTGACTTGACCACAACAGGGTTGTGAACATGAAAATTAGGTTCCCACTTAAGTGATTTAGAACATTAACTTAGTTTTCTTTACTTCTAAACTTAGTATGAGATAAACCTGGCTTTTGCAAATAAACCTAGAGCTTATTATTCCTACTAGAACTACCTTACTTGTTAGTGATATTTTGCGAGTACTTAAAGAGTAATCATGGCTTTGTGCCTGGCTATTCCCGTGGCTAGACTATGAGGAGGACTACCAGGATGATGGGCAGTAGGAGGTCTATGACAACTAGGATCATCTCCCATCGTCAACATTGCCTGTGACCCTGAAGATGGATCCCCTACAACATTTATTTTCCGCTCCTTTGATTGTATTAAGACTGGATCATGAGATCCTTATTTGTAAGACCTTATTATGGTTTGTAATGGATGATGTACTATGGTACCACTTTTGTTATGTCTCGCAAAAATGGTAATCCTGGGATTGCGAGGTATGGCATAACAGGCATCTGGGATTAAAATTCCGGGTGTTGACAAAGCATGACTTCAAGTTCAGAGGGTGCACTTCTATTATTGTTGTAGGAATTTCCATAAGCATTACCATTATTGGGAGGATATGGCTTATAATTATTGTTACTAAAATTATTCCTGTAGGCATTGTTGCTAAAATTATTATTTCTAATAAAGTTCACGTCAACTTGCTCTTCTTGAGCAACCAAAGAGGCTAAGGGAACATGATTTGGATCAATATGAGCTTTCCCATTAACAAGCATAGACATAATAACATCAATTTTATCACTCAAGGAGGAGGTTTCTTCAATAGAATTTACCTTCTTACCTTGTGGAGCTCTCTCAGTGTGCCATTCAGAATACTTAACCATCATATTATCAAGAAGATTTGTTGCAGCACCCAAAGTAATGGTCATAAAGGTACCTCCAGCAGCAGAATCCAGCAGATTTCTTGAAGAATAATTAAGTCATGCATAAAAGGTTTGGATAATCATGCAAGCAGTCAGTCCATGAGTGGGACAATTCTTTACCAAAGATTTCATTCTTTCCCAAGCTTGAGCAACATATTCATTATCAGATTGTTTAAAATTCATTATTTCACTTCTCATAGATATAATCTTAGAAGGAGGATATTATTTTCCAATAAAAGCATCTTTCCATTTAGTCCAAGAATCAATACTATTTCTAGTTAGGGATAGAAACCATTCTTTAGATTTTCCTCTCAAAGAGAAAGTAAATAATTTAAGCTTAATAATATCTCCATCTATATCCCATGTTTTTGCATCTCTCAAAGTTCAACAAAGTTATTAAGGTGAGCAACAACATCTTCAGTAACAACACCAGAAAATTGTTCTTTCATAACAAGATTGAGCAAAGCAGGTTTAATTTCCAAGAAAGTAGCTTCAGGAACAGGTGGAGCAATAGGTGTGCACATGAAATCATTGTTGTTGGTGCTAGTGAAGTCACACAACTTAGTGTTTTCAAGAGTAGTCATTTTTTGTGTGTTTTTAATATAAAGAAGCAAACTAGTACAACTATTTTTTGTGTGTTTTTGATAAAAGAAACAAGCAAATAAAGCAGAAATAGACTAAGCAAAACAAAAAACAAAGTAAAGAGATTGGTTATGAGGGACTCCCTTTGTGAAGATGTCCTTGACTCCCCGGCAACAGCGCTAGAAAAAAGGCTTGATGGCTCAAAATATATTGAGCTCGTTGGGGAACCCCAAGAGGAAGGTATGATGAGCACAACAACAAGTTTTCCCTCAGTTATGAAACCAAGGTTATCGAACCAGTAGGAGCAAGGAAACACCTCCAAGATGTTGTTTCCAACTTGGAATCCTGCACAACACAACCACAAAACATTGCCCCCAACTTACAGTGAGGCTATCAATCTCACCGGTTTTGCTGAAAACAAAGGATTAACTGTATTGTGTGGAAGATAGTAATTGCTTGCAGAAAGTAAACAGTAAACAGTAAGTAGATGGTAGATTGATAGTAAAAGAATGGACCGGGGTCCATAGTTCACTAGAGGTGATTCTCCTTAAGATAGATGACATGTTGGGTGAACAAATTACAGCAGGGCAATTGATAGACACCGAGAAAGAATACATGCATATACTAATCATCTTGACTCCTATGAGATTTGATTGGATATTACAATATTATACATAGACCGTAATCTAACTGCATCTATGACGAATAATCCACCTTCAGGTTATCATCCGACCCCCCTCGAGTATTAAGTTGAAAGCAACAGATAATTGCATTAAGCAGAGTGTGTAAAGTAAACAATACGATTGCCCCATGGACAAATGATTGCTATTTTATCCCTAGTAGCAACAACACATCTAGTACCTTAGAGATTTCTGTCACTTCCCCAGATTACTAGAGGCATGAACCCACTATCGAGTATAAATACTCCCTCTTGGAGTTGCTAGCATCTACTTGGCCAAGATAGCTACTAACAACAGAAAGCATGCAAGATCACAAATAACATAGACATGATAGAATCAATAATCAATCTAAAATAGCATCTCAATATCCATCGGATCCCCGCAAACACAACATGTAAGATTACAAATAGATGATCTTGATCATGAACGAAGCTCACAAGATCTAAACATGGTAGCACAAAGGAGGAGAACCAACCATCTAGCTACTACATGGACCCGTAGTCCAGGGATGAACTACTCACGCATCACACCGGAGGCAGTCATGGTGATGAAGAAGGCCTCCAGGGTGATCTCTCCCCTCCGGCAGGGTGCCGGGAAGAGCTTCAAATCCCTCCCGATCTAGGGATGGAGATGGCGGTGGCTATAGACTCTTTCGTGGAATTTTGATTGGGTACTTAGGGTTTTCGTCCCGAAAGGATTTTATAGACGAAGGGGCAAGGTCGGTGGAGTACCAGGGGCCCACACCCCCTGGCGGCGCACCCCAGCCATCTTGCCGCCACCGTGTGGCATACAGTGCGCCACTCTCTCCCGGACTCCGTGTTGCTTCGGGTAAAATATTGACTTTGGCTTTTGTCCGGTCCAATTCCGAGAATATTTCCTTACTAGCTTTTCTGAAACCAAAAACAGCAGAAAAAGGCAACTGGCACTGTGGCATCTTGTTAATAGGTTAGTTCCAGAAAATGTGTAAAAATACTCCAAAGTGTGGACAAAACATAAGAAAAAGTAGATATAAAACAAGCATAGAACATCAAAAATTATAGATATGTTTACAACGAATCAAGGTTAAATATAGGGATACTTTACTCTCATCTGACCAATAAATTATCTCCCAACTCTAATTCACGGGATCTCCGATCACATAGAGTGGTTTATCACGAAGGACTACTTACGGTGTATGTCTTAAAACCATCTCCCTCGATGCATTATGTTTCCTATGAAACATATGCATAACACTGCTAGAATTTTTCTAAAATACTTCTAGATCTAGTGCATCTAGTGAGAATTTCGAACAACCACATGAGGAAGTCCTTGAGAAGGATGACGATGAACCTCCCATGAGGAGTAAAAAACAGATGATTGCAAAATCCTTTGGTAATGATTTCATCGTGTACCTTGTGGATGATACTCCCAGATCCATTGTTGAGGCATATGCATCTCCTGATGTAGATGATTGGAAAGAAGCTCTCCAAAATGAGAATGACTTGGTTCTTTCTAATAGAACTTGGGAATTATCATAATAACTCTATGGTTGTAAACCTGTGGGCTGTAAGTGGGTGTTCAAGAAGAAGCTAAGGCCTAATGGTACTATTGATAAGTATAAGGAATGGCTTGTAGCAAAGGGCTACACATAGAGAGAAGGCGAAGATTAATTTGACACTTATTCACCTGTCGCTAGACTTACCACCATTCGAGTACTACTTTCCTTGGATTCATCTTATGGTCTTCTCATTCATCACATGGACGTGAAGACAACTTTCATTAATGGAGAGTTGGAAGAGAAGATCTATATGGATCAGCCAGATGGGTTTGTGGTAAAAGGTGAAGAGGCAAAGGTGTGCAACTTGTTAAAATCTTTATATGGCCTGAAAAAAGCACCTAAGCAATGGCATGATAAGTTTTACAGAAATCTATCTTCTATTGGCTTTGTCATTAATGAGGCTTATAGGTGTGTCTACAATCACCATGGTGGGGGCGATAGTGTTATACTACCTCCTTCCCAAGAAATAAGGCGCCCTTGTTTTGTGTGTTTTTTGTTTGACCAAGATTTACTCTAAATATATAAAGAATGTTGGTACAAAATTAGCATCATTAGAAAGTGTGTTTCAATACGAATTCAACGATACTAATTTTACACAATATAATTAACTTTTAGTTGCTCTATTTATTCGGTCAAACTTTACTTTGGAATGCGTGTGTGCCTTATTCCTTGAAACAGAGGTAGTATTATGTTTGTACATGGATGACATTCTAATCTTTGGTACAAACATGAACGTGATAAATGAACTCAAGTCTTTCATGTCAAAGAGTTTTGCTATGAAAGATCTGGGAGAGGTTGATGTGATTATGAACATCAAGCTTATCAAGAACGGGAATGTGATTACTTTAACACAATCTCATTATGTTGAGAAGGTATTGAGCCAATTTGGCCTTACTGATAGCAAGACTTCTCCAACACCTTATGATCCCAGTTTGACATTACGAAAGAACAAGAAGGATCCAACCGATCAGTTAAAATATTCATGAGTTGTCGGTTCACTCATGTACTTAGCAAGAGCTACTAGATCCGATATCTCTTTTGTTGTGAGCAAGTTGAGTAGGCTATGTCTAACCCGGGTATTGATCGTTGACATGAACTTGAAAGGGTCATGTGCTATCTATGTGGTATAATTAGCTATGGGATTCACTATTTAGGGCACCCAGTTGTGCTAGAAGAATATAGATTCAAACTGGATATCTAATGTTGATAAACTCTAGCCACGAGTGGGTATGTGTTTACCCTTGGAGGTGGGGCAGTGTCATGAAGTTCACGTAGATAGACCATATTGACGAGGTCAACCATGGAAGTAGAACTTACTGCTTTAGACATAGCCACTGTTGAGTCAGAATGGCTACATGAGCTCTTGATGGAGTTGCATGTGGTTGAAAAACATGTGTAGGCAATCCTTTTGAATTGTGACAACCAAACTATGATTATCAAAGTGAACAATTCTAAGGAAAATGCGAAGTCATCAATACATGTAAAGAGACGTTTGAAATATGTCAGGAAATTGAGAAACTTTAGAGTAATAATTGTTACGTATATTCAAATAGTAAACAAAACAAAACCTGGCAGATCCCTTTACAAAGGGACTAACACCAAATGTGATAGAAAGTGCATCGAGGGAGATAGGGTTGAGATCCATGGATGTCACACAGTAGTGGTAACCCAAACTATATGATAGGAGATCCCGTGAATTAGGATCTGGGAAGAACAAGCTAGTGGTTTGATTGAGGAGAGTGTTTTGTATCCCTCTCTATGTTAGGATGCATAACTCTCAAAATCTGTAAGACATCTTGGCAACATGCTTCAATGTGTTTCTGTTGGTTATAACTAGTAAAGATGCCATCCTACAAGGCATTCTTGAAAGAACACACCTATATAATCTCGAGTGTAAACGTCGCGGTCTATGAGACTAGGGTGGTCTCTAGTAAACTCATGAAGAGACCATGGAGTATGACGCATATGCTCCAACCCGTGGGGTAGGCTACTGACAACCAGGTATAGTTATGATTTTGAGTGAAATATATTGGCACCAAAATTTCTATTCAAGGTTCGTCTATTGTTCAAGTTGTTGATAGACGTAGCTCAAGATTCTAGGCAGAAGTTTAAATTAATAGTCTCTGCTGAAACACTGGTATATAAACAAGTAGTGAGGATTGACAAATCTTCAGATGGGCGTTTAGGATTTGGTGGGGGATTGTTAGAAATAATGGACCAATACTTTGGGTCCATGCTATATTTCATATTTTCCCTAAATCTCAAAGCTCATGTGTGTGAAAGCCCATATGTAATTTGGCCCAAGTAGCAGCTCATATGTGTGTGTGGCAAGAGGAGTGGAAGCTAAAGTTTAGTCCCACATCAAAAGTTGGAGGATAGTTGCACCATCTTATAAGGTAGAATATCTCACCACTTTGTAAGTGGGTGAGAAGAGAAGTTCTACACGCGCGCTCCTCCTCCGACGACACTGCCACTTGCTCGTCTCGTCACAATGCACGCACGCCGCGGGTTGCGGGAATCTCACCGAGCCGAGCTTTACTTTGCTTCTTGGTAAAACTGGTGCAATTTTGACAGACGTGTCAACAGTTAGTGGGTTCGGGTTGCTCTGGGATCGTGGGCTATCTGTAACGTGCACGGTGTAGGCTTGGTCCACTTGTGTCTTGTGCGGAATTTCTCAAGATGTTATATATAAGCGTCTGTGCGACCTCCACCAAAACATGTCGAAAATAAATCTAAGGTTTTGCCTCCTCTTTGCTTGCCCTACCACCATAGTCTACTCCATCCCGTGCGCTGGCGTGTACCGACAGACGGGAGAGCAGTTCTCCGAAACCACTCGCATTTGCGATCCTATACGGGAGAGGGCGAATATGGTTTTTGGAAAGAGCTCCGCGTGATTGCTCAAGTTCTTCATCGCGGCGCGTCTTCCTGGGCGATCTCTAGGTCCACAGGCGACTCGTCTTCAACGTTGTATCCTTCGAGAAGCTACTGTCGCCACTGTACCAACAACGACTTCATTGGTAACCGATCAACATGTATACCGTGATCCGATCTATTGCTATATTATGGCTATTATTGCATATGCATTGCTACTGTTCATGTTGATTAACACATCTCGTATGTTAGAGTGTCACGTGTTTGTAGATGTTGTTTTCATGATTTATATTCTGAAATTAATTGTGAAAATTATGCCTAATAATCCAACAAGCCGATGCAACATCGTTTCCTTCACTGCTGTGGTGGTGTCGTTGGCGAATGGTGTGGCACCTCTTCATCGACGCGAGCGGGGGAGAAGATGATGGGCGTAGTCGGCTGCGTTGCTAAGCGGCTGCACCATTGACTCTCTTCGTTACCGTGCTGGTAGCGTCAGGGCACGATGCTGTAGAGGCTTGGCGGTGCACGCGTCCATCTGCTTTCTCGCTTCTCTCGTATACTTGCGTTCTTTTCCCTCTCCTCGCTCACCATTGTTTCCCTCGGCCGAGTGTTCTAATCCTCCCCGCCGTCTTCTTTGTACGGTTGTCTCTGTTTTCGACAGGTGCCTTTTCTCTGTCCCACATCGTCATGGTCGAGATAGCATTATTACATTTTTGCATTTGTTTTTATTATTTAATTTTTTTAGGGACGCTAGGCTTCCTTTCTTATTCCAACATTTTCTGTGCATGTGATGCATCACTTCTATAGGGCTTTCAGTATGCGCTATCTAACGTGTCGGATTGGATGGTGGCCTATAGGTCTTCTTAACATGCACCACCCATGAATCGTGCGACTTTAGGTCGCCCCGTCACCTGTCTATATGCACACAAAAACGTTTGATTTGACGGGTACGTACAAATACATACATTTACTTAGATGTTGTAAGTTATCATGTTCGCGCCGGTAGATGCCAACACGTTTACGAGGGGTTGGACGCGTGTCGCACCACAACATTAGCCTTCTTTTTCCTTACCATTAGTTTCACATGATTTTGTCCAGTTCGATATCCCTGTAACGTCATAAGCTTCATTAGGGCTGTTTTATCTCGCTATAGTCGTACACTACTAGGAAACCCCTTATCAGTGGTGCACCTTTTTTCACTATCCGTGACGCATATGTTAGTCGCCACTGATAACTATCTTCAGTGGCGCATTTCAAAATACGCCACAGAAGTCTCAAACTTCAGTGGCGCATATGGCCAATATGCGCTATAGAAGTTTTTTTTTTCCAAAATTCAAAAAAAAAGGCGGGCTAGATCTCAAACTTCAGTGGCGCATATGGCCAATATGCGCCACATAAGTTTTTTTCAAATTTCAAAAAAACCCGGGCTAGATCTAGATCTGGCCGGAGTTGGTGGTGGTGGTGGTGGTGGTGGTGGCGGCTGAAGGAGGGCTAGGAGGAGGTTGCCGGAGTTGGTGGTGGAGGAGGAGGATGAGGTTACCGAAGTTGGTGGTGAAGGAGGAGGAGGTCGCCAGAGTTGGTGGTGGAAGAGAAGGAGAAGGAGGAGGAGGAGGTCGGCGGAGTTGGTGGTGGAGGAGGAGGAGGAGGTCGCCGGAGTTGGTGGTGGAGGAGGAGGAGGAGATCGCCGGAGTTGGTGGTGGAGGAGGAGGAGGAGGTGGTCGCCGGAGTTGGTGGTGGTGGAGGTGGAGGTGGAGGAGGAGGAGGAGGTCGCCGGAGAGTGGAGAAGGAGGAGGGAGGAGAAGGGGAGAAGTGTGGAAGGGAGAAGGGGAGAAGTGGGGAGGGGAGAAGAAGTGGGGAGGGGGAGAAAAATAAAAAAGGAAGGGAGAAGGGCGCTGGCGGGATTCAAATTTCGAATCCCGTCCAAGACTTCTGTGGCGCATATGGGGGAAATGCGTCACAGAAGTTTCTCCCCCTTTTTTTTGCAGTAAAAAATCTTCTACCCTAAATAACTTTTTACTCTTTTAGAATTTGGAGATTCTGTAAAATTCAGAACGACCATAGGTGGTTGAATTCGAGTAGGGAATTTCGAGACGATCATTTTGATAGGTTAAAGATTTTTTTCCGACATCGTATGCAAAAGTTATAGCCGTTTTACCGTGCCATGACCTATTTTTGCAAAATACATCGAAATTCATGTTTTTCAATTTTGTCTAGATCTATACCCTAAAATCTAACTACAACTCAAAGGATTTTTTTTTTTGAAGTTTCTATCATTTTTGCTTATTTTTTACAAAATTGAAAAGGCGATCCACGGGGGAGGGGGGAGGGGTTGAGATCTGTTTTTCCCCCTATATGCTTGTTCTGTGGCGCATACACCTATATGCGCCACAAAAACATCACTTTCTATGGCGCATATGGACATATGCGCCACAGAAGTTTCTCCTCTTTTTTTGCTGCTTGGTCCCATCAACCTTCTGTGACGCATACGTCTATATGCGCCACAGAAATATGGACTTCTGTGGCGCATTTTTTCTAGTGCGTCATTGATATATATCTGTGGCGCATGGTTTTACATATGCGCCACTGAATATCTTGTCTATCTATAAGCTGTTTCCTAGTAGTGACTAGAGTAATGACCAAAAGTGATAGCGGGTCGCGGAATTTTTTTTGCGGGTCGAAAACTGTTGCGCTATTTTTATTTGTTGTGCGTGCACTCTAAGGTTTTTTAGACTTGGACCTACTTATAAACTGAATGAAGATAATCCATGTACTCCTCCGGCCCTAATTAATTGACACGGCCATTGTGTTAATTTATTTTTACATAAAAACCCTTCCTAATTCAAATCCTTTTGATAATTAGACCAAATCAAAGGTTCGTCTTCCTCGAGTCAGGGCCGACGGCGCACCGGCCGCAGCTCCTCGGCGAGGGGGAGTCCGTCACCGCTCCGCTCGTAGTTGGAGGTCTCACGCGGAGGGCTCACGCTGGCCGGCTGGCCGCTTCCCCAACCCTGCCCAGGCCGGCCTCGTGGGCAACCTCATCAAGCTCTTGACGGCGCCTCCATCATCGAGCACGGCCGCCATACGCCATCGATCTTTGAGCTCTCCTTCCTGGAAACCCATTCCGGTGCGGCTCCACCGCCGTCAGCCGCGCTCGCTGTTTCCCCGTCCGCACCCCTCCGCACCGTGGTCCGAGACATCGCATGCGCCTTCCCAGGACACGCCATTGCCTCGTTTGGAGATGACCTGCAATTCTCGGTGAGATATTACTGCCCTAATTGACGAATTAATTAAGGCCTGAATTAATCATGGAGTACATGCAATTCTCGGTGAGATATTATTGCCTTAATTAACGCCTGAACTTAACATCCGCAAACCTCAATTAACGCCTGAATTCCTCAATTAACGTCTGGATTGAAGAAGTTCCAGTACTGTACCTGGTTTCTAATCGCACCAATCAACATATTGTGACACCTAAATGCATGCACACGATGACAGTCCATGGGCTGAAGAAGTGGCAATAGCTGGATTTTTAGAAGTGGAGTAGATCCTATAGAACCGGTACAGTGCCATTACATCATCTAGATTTTGAGGGTGTGCTCCTGTAGCATTGCCATGACAGAATATATTGCTAATAGATGGACAATGATCATTTTATTTCTCTAGTTCTAGCTGTTAGAATTGGTACCCCATGATCAGTACCATTACAACATGGACACGCATTCTCAGCTTGTAATAAAGCACTCAACATAGACTGTATTTTCACAGAATTGGTATTCCATGATCAGTACCAGAATTCTTGAAAAGCAAGTGTAACACTCTAATGATGTACCAATACCTGATCAGTACCACTACTAGTACAAGATGGACAAGCAACACAAAATAGGGAGTATAATTGTGCTAATAGCTCAACTAGATTTCCTAATTTTGGGATATATATCAACACTGATCAAACAACACAGTTTAGCAGAGTTACCAATTTAGCTAAGCATCTTCATTATCATACTTATTCTAATTCAGAGTTACATCATCATTTGATTGTACTGTAGGTACATAGAAATATCTTGAGCCCGTGACACGTCACACATCAGTCCAGAAGAGGATAGAGGAATGGACCTGGATCTAAACGTCCGACTAAACGGAATGTACCGGATTTTTAGCACGTAGAACCATCAAACCAGAGACCAAAACAGGGCTCTCCTAACGCACGAGAAGAAAAACGAAAATCCAGTACGATGATAGGGCCGGACCTCAACTTCGTTTGGTAGTATCGTTGCGATTTTTTTTACAATAAACTCTTGCTGTGCCTAATAGATAGACTGCTTGAAAGAGTTGGAACTCCTTTTTTCTAATTAGTTTCTCCCTTAAATTTTGAGAATTCTTTCAATAAAAGTAAAAATTTAGAGAATCAAACTTTATGCTCCTATTAATATTAATTTAATCATTAGACAAAATTAATAAATAGAAAAGAAAGGGTAGATAAATGATCAAGAGAAAACTTTAATAATTTACATTCTGAAATGTTCCTTTTATTATAATAAAGAGTAGGCGAATCAACTTACTAATTTACGAATACTAAAAAATTAGTAGAGGAGGAGGATAGATGGATGGACCTGGATGTCGACGTCCGACTAGAGGAGGTGAAGGAAGGATGGATGGACCTGGATCTCAACATCAAATTAGAAGAAGAAGAACATGTTGCACAACCCGATCATATATCCGAAGAAGAACATATTGCAGAGCCAGATCATATATCCAAAGAAGAACATGTTGCACAACCAGATCATATATCCGAAGAAGAACATATTGCACAGCCAGATCATATATCCCAAGAAGAACATGTTGCTCAGCGGCACCATAGAGATCTGCCAGAGAGTCACAAATTCGCAGCATATATTATATTGAAAGCACTCAGCAAAGGTAGACCAATTGAGAAGACTGATAAAGAACTTGTTGCTCAACTTTTGAAAACAAGTCTTAGAACTGTTGAAAAGACCCGGAGGAAGGCAATAAAACAGGAAACACACGGAGACGAAGTTGATTTTTCAAATAAAAGAAAGGGTAGATGTGGTCGAAAGAGGAAAGAGCTTAATCTCTCTGAAAGGGTGCGTCGGGTTGAATAAACAAAAGGAGTACATTGAGAGCGCTAGCAAGATCTCTTGGTGTCCCTTATAGTACATAACAGAGAAGGTTAACATAGGGTGAATTAAGACGCCACACAAGCAGCCTTAAACCGTTTCTGTCTCTAGAAAACAAGATCAAACGGCTAGGTTATGTTCAAAACAAGAACAATATCAACAAGATTATGTTTTTAACCGCGGTTGCGAAACCCAGACATGATGAGCAAGGGAGTGTAACCTTTGATGGAAAGCTAGGAATATGAGCATTTGTCACGGATAGTGCAGCTAAATATAACTCCAAGAATAGGACAAAAGACACTATGGAACTAAAGACAATGATTGTTACTAGAGACGTCATGAGAGAATACCTATGCTGGAATTAAATTTAGAAGCTGGTGTTGTTGCCTTTTACCGCGCTTCAGCAAACATGTGTATTACAAAATATTACAAAATATAGTCTGTGTTAGATGTCCTTAAATTGACAGTTGTAAACTTATGTCTGCTGAGTTGTGCGTCGTCGAGGTGATCACATTCTATACAACCAGCTGCTTTGTTGAGGATGACTTGATAATGTGAATCATTTTGCTTTTTTATTTTGCATAACATCCACACCACGACAGCTTCAGCAGCTTAGCTCGGGTGTTCCTCTTCCTCTCCTCTTTCCTCACACTGTTCGTCGTTGCCGTCTTGGTTGATATGATATTTTTTCAACTAAAACAACTCTACAGTAACTAGGAATAGGACTAGGACACGCTAGATGGATACATATGGTATTGGTGCAAGCTTGCATATACATGTATATTGATTTTTTAAAAACTAATTTTGTTTGACTGCTACCTGCAAACCAACTAAAGATCGCTAGATGGAAACTCGAGGTTACTGAGGCTGACACGTAAAAATCCAGCTCCCCTTTGTTTGCTCTTTTGTAATGCTACCTATTAGCTGGCTTCCTATGCTGCACATTTTTCATCTTAATCTGTTACTCGACCTACCCTTTCAGCTGGATAGCCAATCAGCACTGCGATAAGTTGCGACATCCCGTGTGAGCTTAGTTTTCTTAAAACATTTTTTATGCATGCTATTCTTCATGGACTGTACTTTCCATTTCATATTTTAAGCCCGACATGCAAATTATAATGACATCCTCTGTCTACTGATACGGTGCCAACGAGAAAGCCTCAGATTTACTAGAACTGGAGTTAGAGGACGGAAAGTTGCCGAAGAAGATGGAACACTGCCCTAGGCCAGAGAGTGTACTATTAGATTGTTTAGCTTTTTTGAGCAATCTCAGTCATAGAAGCACATATATTTTGGTGCAACACATCACAGTTCTATGTGGCTGACATTTTATGTTATTTCTTCCCTTGGCACTTTTTCATGTATCTGTAGACATCAATTTTGCTTCTTAGTGTTGAATATAAATATATTAGCTAGTATCTTTCCATAATATCAATCTTTTGGTTAAGTTGGCTAGTGCGTAAATCTTTTATGATATCACATCCAAGAGGTCTTGAGGTCCTGACCCTGTTTACGCAGTATTAAAAAAGATTCCGCGGCCTACACCAAACTCACGCTCAGGACTAAAATAGTCTAATCATGAGGTGGAGTGTTGAATATAAATATATTGTCTAGTATCCTTCCATAAGACCGGTCTTTTGGTTAAGTCGGCTAATGCATAAATCCTTTACTCAAAACTATCTTTTTTTTGTCTCATATTGTTCACGTTTATCATAGGACATAGAAGTCAAAAAATAAGTTATGTTTTCGTCAACCGAAATGTGTCTTACAATAATATTGATGGCATGTATCACCTTTGCATCTCTAAGTTCTATGACTTTCATGTTAAGACAATGCTCTATTATTATCGACGTATTCGCCATCTATGCTTTGCTTAGCTCTTGTGCTTGTTTACGTTTATTGTTAAACTTTCTGCCTAACAAGCATGTCCCGAGGGGCATAGAGATGTAGTGAGATTGTATCATAAAGCATTCTTCCTACCGTCCACGTCCGGGAGAGGGGCATAGACAAGTCTAGTTCGTATAAGAGTTCTGTTGAATGCGGGCATAAATATGGTAGTATCTCTATTTCTAACCATACATGCAATGGCTTATTCTACATAGAGTTCATGTCTAGTATTTATTTCAGCCTTTTGAAAGTTGTGTTAGTTGTGTTTCGATCTTAGTTTCTTGCATCATATTTTTCCATTTTAGTTTCTCGCATCATGTGCTCAGGGATGTTGCGTCTCGTCAATGACGACCGGCGGCAGGGTTAGAAATACGACGTCGGCATGATGTACCAACCTCAAACGCAAGGTGAGTTGTTTTTACTCCTATGATCTCTCTGTTCTTTGGGGAATTCATTCAATTTTGGCATTGATGATGCTTCTTCCTAGGTGGTGCATGTTGTAAGAATGGCCGCAACTTGCAGGTGTCCATAATTGCAATATTGAATTGTGGATGCACTTTGCTCATTCCATTATGTCCCTATATCATTTGTTTGGAAACCAGAATTGTATCAACATGTATCTGCTTATCCTTTTTGTTTATTAGAATTATTATTCCTCTCAACCATCTCATATACAAAGGCATGCAAATATTCATTGGAGATCAACTTCAAGTTGAGTTGTTCATGTGAAAATTGTATGCACTAAGATAATGGAAGCCATTCTTTTGAACTTTTACTAAAACATTTGTTGTACAATGTTAATTGGGCTCCCATGAAGAAAGTAATCTTGCACGACATGTCTTTAACAAACATATCTCATGTGAAATCTGAGAAGCCTAATATTTTCTTACTATAATATTTTACTGGCCGAATGCCTGTGCATTGCTACGGCTCTGTCATCGTGCATGTCTCACATGTGTCAACATAAGATCTGTAGTTTCTGTAGGAGAATTTTCTTATACAATGACCAATGAAACATGGTAACATTAGAAAAACTAACATGTATTGTTTCAAAAATGAAAGAGAGGTTTAAATAGGTTACACTTCATCTTGATTCCTGATGAAAAGCGGCTACTTACTATGCTAGGACAAGTGAGATGAGAACTTAAAGGTTAACATTGTACACCTAAAAAAGGATACAACTCAAAGTAAGTTTTCCCTGTAATGATTCCTAGGGCTGACCGACCGGGTGGCGGTAGAACCATGGGAAGGCACCATGGAAATAATGTCAACCGCATGGGGCAGATGATAGTGGTTGGGCCAGTGCTGGAGGGTGGATTGCAATGATTGGTGGACTTTGACGGCAGTGGTGCTTCAATCCCCTCTTATCAGATAATAATCGAAATTGCGCGCTTGACCGCTCGTGTTGGAAAAATATAATGATTTTTTTGTGTTTGTTTCTAACTATTTTATTCGTAGTAACACATGGGCATTCATTTAGAAATAATAAAGAAGATATATATTCTTTGGTATGGCCCATTTAAAAAGCAAAACCAGCCCCAGACGTAAGCTGGTCGCAACAATCCCATTTCCCCCAAAAGATACTGCACAAGTTCCATCACTGGTTGTATGTTTATCCATACTCTTACCAAGTGGGGCCTTTTAGAGCTCGATCTACGCTCAGCTCTATATTTTAAGAAAAGTAAAAAATCGATTTGAAGTTTAATTTAAACAACCTAGATGTAGTCAATATTGTGCACAACA
The DNA here is from genome assembly GCA_023614405.1 of Avena insularis. Classification (NCBI taxonomy): domain Eukaryota; kingdom Viridiplantae; phylum Streptophyta; class Magnoliopsida; order Poales; family Poaceae; genus Avena; species Avena insularis. The sequence goes on from CM042688.1 coordinate 128,699,478, forward strand.
ATCATAAAAAACCAACGCGAAGTATTTATATTATAAGCTATGCGACAAAAGTGTACATCTGAGTATATTGAACATATTTTCAAAATCCTAAATTTGTCACACTTCGTCATTTTTCTTTAGCCCATCATACAAGGCATTTCAATTTGATTGACTAAATCCATAATTTTATTTACAATTTTTGTAAGACTTCGACAAGTCATATTCGATCTTTTCAAGAAAATGTATGTTGGATTACAAAAAAAATTATGCTACCTTTGCTACTTATAAAGATTCAAGTTAGTGGTCATCTATTTGGTACTTTTGTAGCTTTTCTCCTCTCAACCCTCACAAGTTGGATCATGCAAATCCACAAGCATGGTAGCAAGTTGTCATCTCCTAATCCGTCCAATTTGTTAAATCATCAAAGTGGATTAATTTAGCATATAGCCTTGAGAAACCTATGCTCACATAATACTTGGTTTGTTGCTTCTGCAGCATACCATGGAATGTTACTAGTATACCTTCGAAAAATAACTCTAATATTTAGAGTATGAAATGCCCAGGTATAATTAGAATATAGGAATTTCTATTTTCGTGCCCTCGGTTCGTTAGTTATACTCAGTTTTTCCTCACTTTTGCCCATTTCCTTGTACGAAACTCTCACATGGTCTGAAACTCACCGTCCGTTAGCCTTGCCGTTACATGCTGACAAGTGGGACCGCGATCAGTCGGGTCCCATAGTGGACCCTCGCCGTTACGTGCTGACGAGTAGGGCTGTGTTCTGTCGGGTCCCGTAGTATACCCTTGCCATTACATGCTGACAAGTGCGGCCGTGTTCAGTCGGTTCCCATAGTGGACCCCTCTCTCAACTTATCCAGATCAGCATCGGACCCACAACTTATCCATGTGAGCGCTAGACCCACAGCTTATCCACGTGAGCGCCGAATCCACAGCTTACCCAGATTGGCGTTGCAAGATGAGACCCCGAGCCAGTCCCGCGCCCGCGCCCGTGTCATTGCTTCATTTTTCATATAGTAAAATGTAATGCATATACGAAAATTATACAGAAATTATACAGAAATTATACACCTTTTAAATCGAACTTAGAACATGATAATGTTGTGCTAATAAAATCCTGATCATTTATCATTTCTATGGAGTGAAATATATTGTATAAACTTGCATATATAAAAATTGTATACCTTTGAACTTTTTGAAATCGCACTTAATACGTGATAATGTCGTGCTAAGAAAATCTTGAGAGATTATCATTTTTATAGAGTGGAATGTAATGCACAAACTTGCATATGCAAAAATTATAAACCTTTGAACACTTTTAAATCACACTTAATACGTGATAATGATGTGCTAACAAAATTTTGAGAGATTATTATTTTCTCTCCCATTTTTGTAGAGTGGAATGTAATGCATAAACTTGCATATATGAAGTTTATACACCTTTGAACTCTTTGAAATCGCACTTAATACGTGATAATGTTGTTCTAAGAAAATCTTGAGATATTATCATTTTCATGGAGTGAAATATAATGCATAAACTTGCGTATACAAAAATTATACACCTTTGGACTCTTTGAAATCACACTTAATACGTGATAATGTTGTGCTAATAAAATCTTGAGAGATTATCATTTTTATATAGTGGAATGTAATGCATAAACTGGCATATACGGAAATTATACACTTTTGGACTCTTTGAAATTGCACTTAGGTTAGGGTAATGTTGTGCTAATAAAATCCTGATCATTTATCATTTCCATGGAGTGAATATAATGCATAAACTTGCGTATATGAAAATTTTAAACCTTTAAACACTGTGAAATCGCACTTAATAACGAGATAATGATATGCTAGCAAAATTTTGAGAGATTATCATTTTCTCCCCCCATTTTCATAGAGTGGAATGTAATACATAAACTTGCATATACGAAAATTTATACACATTTGAACTCTTTGAAATCGCACTTAATATGTGATAATATTATGGTAAGAAAATCTTGATAGATTATCATTTTTATAGAGTGGAATGTAATGCACAAATTATACACCTTCGAACACGTTTCCTTCAAATTATATTCAAGTTCATTTGTTTATGGAGTTAAAGTACCGGTGGCATACTCGTTATTTTGCATGGATAGAGGGGTGCCCCCCGACAGATATAGGGGTTATCTTATCTGCTAGATCACAGAGGATCAATGGTTGGTGGGCACGATCCATGTGACAACTGTCTCGACCAATCAGAGCGTAGCAGCGAAGATGAGCACATGTGCGAGAGATTGATACAAAGAGAGAGCAAAACTGAGTAGCACTTAAGAACCAAGGGAAAAACTGAGTAGAACTTAAAAACCAAGGGCAAGACTGACAAAAGGATTCAAATAGAAAATAGAAAAGATTTAAAAAATGGAAAATGCGTCTTTTATACAATAAAATACATCTTGGCATACATCAAACTATTTGCAATTCAAATATATACCAGTTTGAAAATTATTGCCTCATTCAGACAAACTATGTTTTTGAGGGGGGGGGGATGTTTTGAGAAGAGGCTTGAGTAGAAATCCATGAACCTTCATAGATAGTAGGTGATTTAGGTTAATACTTGGTTTATATACATTTCTTATGGTGGTAGGTCACATAATAAGACTCCCTGGGTAGATGCCACTATGTTTTGCTCTTTTTGAATTTTTTGTGCATAAAATGACTTAATTAGCTAGCTAAAACCTATTCGTTGACTCTTTGTTGACCAGCCACCGGAGGGTAAAACTGAGTATATTGCACACGACAGTGTTAGTACTGGAGGGAAAACTGAGTACAACTAAACTGCCAGTGTTACACTCGAGGGAAAAACTGAGTACAACCGAGTCGCCAGGGTTAAACACGAGGAAAAAATGTGACTCACGGTACGCGTGTGGGGTGCACGGGACAGTAGCAGACACGTGGGGCCATGCACGGTGCAGTAGCGTACGCGGTTACGTGATGACCCATAAGTATAGGGGGTGTATCGCAGTATTTTTGATAAGTAAGAGTGTCGAACAAAATGAGGAGTAGAAGGTGTTGACGAGTGGCTTGGAGCAGGAATTCTCTGTAAATACTTAGCAAACGGATTTTTAGGGGTTTTTGATAATGCAGAAAAATAAAGTGCGAGTAAATAAAAGACAATAATAATAAATCCAGCAAGTGGCTCAATCCTTTATTTAGCAAAGGACAAGACGGTTGTATTACTTAAGATGACCAAACGTTCTCGAGGACACATGGGAATATTGTCAAGTGCTTTCGCTTCATATTAGTTGATTAATCTTCTTTAGTTTGATAAGTATTGTGTGGGTGAACCTGTGCTAATGTACCGACTTTCCTAGGACTAATACATACTTGTGATTATACCCCTTGTAAGCATCCGCAAGTATAAGAAAGTAATTAAGATAGAAACCTAACCACAATTTTAAACTCTAAGATCCTATGTTCCCTTGTGCAAAGGTTTCCTAATGGGGGTTCAGGTTTCTGTCACTCTGGCAACCCCTACGATTAGTAGCCAAATACACAATGCATTCCCCTAGGCCTATAAAGGTGAAGTGTCATATAGTCGACGTTCACATGACACCACTAGAAGAATAACATCACAACTTAAATAACAAACTATTAAATCTTTCTCAACACAATTCCACTACTAACAACATGACTTCTCCCATGTCCTCAAGAACTAAACGAACTACTCACGAGACATAGAGATAAAATAATGATAAGTAACAATCTGAACATAACAATAATTCAATGGTTCCACTCAATAGCATCAACTTCAACAAGTAATCAATACCGGGAAAGTTTCCCCTAAGAACTATGCAAGATTCAACACAATTGTTACAGCGGTACAGAGTGGTGATGATGGTGCTGGTGGATATGATGATGGATATGATGGTGATGATGATCCCGATGAAGTCCAGCTTGGTGGTGGTGTTGATGGCGACAATCTCCCCTCTCCGGGAAGGAATTTCCCCGGCTGATTTCTGCCTGCCAGAGAGCTCTTTCTCTCTCTGCAGTTTTCCGGCCCGCAAAGGTGGCAGAATCTTTCTGTGGCTCTCCCCGAGTCTTAGGGTTTCGGGAGGATAATATACGCCAAAGAGCAGAGCCAGAGGTGGGCTAGGGTTGGCTCGCACCAGGGGGTGGTGTGGTCCCCCTGTGGCCCAACTCCGCTCCCCCTTCTAGCATGCTTCGTCTTCTGGAAAAATAGGATTTTCCATGTATTTTCTTCGCAAATTTCTCCTCCAAACAGTGCCTTTTCCATCAGAATCCTAACTTCAACGGTCCATTCTCCAAAAGTCATCGACCATGCAAAAACAGATGAAATAACATAAGTATCATCTCTTTATATGAAATATATCAATGAATAACAGTAAATTATGATATAGAATAGTGATGCAAAATGGACGTATCAACGCCCCCAAGCTTAGACTTCGCTTGTCCCCAAGCGAAAACTGAGCTCAATAAACATGACCTCAGGTTTATGGAGTGAAGTGTCGATAAAAGAATATGGACAAGAAGCATCACATTCATCAATACACAAATCATAATAGAAGACAACTCACTATTATATAACTTAACTTGCAATAGGTAAAGGAAACACAATAAAGATACACAAAGTAAATCATAATTGGTAATGGCAAACTTTGATCTTGGTCAAAGAATAGTTAACAATTTGCAGGAGTTCAAACATAATGGGGTTTTCAATGATAGCTTTCAATGTAATATTAACTAACATAAGAGCAGTGTGCAAAACAAGGAACATAAGAAACATGATTGAATAAATCATCATATGAATGAATGAAACACATCAACTCAAAATACTTGCTTGAGATAGAAAGGAATAGGTTTACTGAATCAACTAAAAAGTAAAAGATAGGCCCTTCACAGAGGGAAGCAGGGATTTCAAGTTTCATAAAGAGCTTCCAAAAATTATGGTACTTATTAGCTTTTAATTCTCATTGCTCCTATCATAAGCATCTTTAGGTGATTAAGGCTAAAGTGATCAAATATGAGGATATGCTTGACAAGTTATAAGCTGAAAATCTCATGCCCCTTACTTACGAGTACCATTCCTCATGGTACTCAAGTTTAGTCACAGGTAAGTTCTTGTCATTGTAAGTACATGTGTATCATAGAGAACCGCAGCCGGGGTACCCCTTGCCCGATGATATGGAAGATTCCCCATATCAAAATGACAAGGCAAGTAGACAATGAGCATCTCAGCAATCCTTTTATTTCCTATTTGCATAAGCTCCTCTTTTTTTCTCTTTTTTTCTTCCTTTTTTCTTTCCTATTTGCATAGGTTTTTTATATAGAGGATGCTTCATAGATTGCTCACTATGGTTACGCTGCAGGTTTCCACCATGATTAGGCATGGCTTAGACCGGCCGCCCAGGCGTTTCTCTACGAACTCCATGAGCCTTACAAGCTCCCCTTTCATTTCACATCGCCGGGATCCATAAGCAAAAGAACATGATATCAACTAAATAAAGTGCAATGTTGAAAGCGTTCCCCATGGTAACATGGTTCTGCTAATTCGCAACTTACAAAGGGCAAGCATATACGCAACATAGATGGGCACAATGGTTCAAGTTTATTAAGTGCAAGAAAAGTAAAGTGTGCCTCCAAGTTCGTGAGAGCTTTAATCACTAATTTTCACATACCAAGTTTAATTCTGAAGGTAGATAAAAACATGAATTTACTTGGAATAGCAATAATGCTAATAGGTAGGTATGGTGGACACAAATGGCATAGGTTTTGGTTTAAGGATTGGATACACGAGAAGCATTCCCTCTCAGTACAGGTTTTAGGCTAGCAAGGCTGGGTAGCAAGCATAAGAATTGAAGGAAACAAACAAACATACAAGTGATAAAAACAAACATGCAACTTCCTTGGAAGCACAAAAGATCTTCACTAGAGAATACTAAGCTTATGAGCCAATCAAGAAAGAAAAATGATGAAATTATATTTCTTAAGAGTACTTTATCTTTTTCATTCAATTCTCATAATAGTGTTGCTACTGATCGAGCCAGGTTTGCCAAAACCAACTAAATTTACTTAATGATCCCAAAGTGATACCAATACTAACAACAAGATCAATATATAACAGAAATTGCAAACTAAAATAAGATATGCAAAGAGTAAATGATATAACTTCTCATTAATATTCCATAATGGCAACTCACACCAAGGGATACATAGTTCTAAAAAGAGTGGAGACACCTCCATAATGCAAACCATCCTATATTATAACTTCTCTATTCATGATATGACTCTACTTAAAAAGATAAAAAGATAAAACATAGTGATATGATATCATGGTACTCCCCCAAGCTTGGAACAAACCAAGGGGATGCCAAAACCTGATGATGGATTGCTCCTTCGGTGGTGGTGGTGTTCTCTCGATCGGAGTGAGAAAATATTCCAGGATCTTGCGAAGCCTGTTATTCTCTTCTTGCAGTATATCTACCTTTCTCCTCAGGACTCGGTACTTATCGCAAAACTCATCAGCGACCCATAGAGCTTCCACTGCTATAGGACAGGAATTGAGGTTTAGAATTGCAGGTATCAGCCCTTGTCATTCCATGCCTGCCGACATCCCCTTCACTTCCTCCTTGATGCTCCGATCCATATCTTCGTGCCTAGCTGTGATCTTTTCTTCTTCCACCCATCCTACGAATGTCCTCTACTCAAGGTCGCGATGGAGCTCGCGCCAGCATCGCAGCTCATAGTCCTCCGAAAACAAACCCTGGAATGACATCTGAACAGAACAGATCGAAACGAAAACACGATATACGAACCTCGAGGTATCCGGGGGATTATATATTACAAAGTAACAACAAAAGGAAGGTACTGGGAGAAAACGGGTCGGAGACGGGCTCCAGGGTGGCCACACCCCCTGGTGGCGCGACCAGGTGGGCCCGCGCCATAGGGTGGTGTGAGCCACCCGGGCTCCATTTCCGTCCCACTTTCGACTCATTGCTTTTCATGTTAGATAAAAATTGCAAAAATATAACTTGATAGATTTTTCGCGGACCTTTTCTTACCAGAACTATTACCTATTCGAAAACGGACTCTGCAGGTCCCTAAACTTGGCCTTTAATAAATTCTTCCAGAGTCACCACTTGAATAACATCAATATCTTCATCTTCTTAAACATATAGTTTGAGTCATTTAACCATTCACCATCTTATTACACCATTTTCTCCTACAACCTGGAAATTTCTTTCACACAAAACTTCACACAATTCTCATTAGCAACATTAGTGCGTGCGAGGTAATAAACCTTTTAAGTTCAATTTCAACTGAAATCCATCAAAACATAAGCACATGAAACAACTCCTCTCGAAAACCCAAAAAGGAATTCAAAAAGGAAATCGATTTAAGAGGCAAATGCAAGAATGGCAAAAATCTGTCAAAATAGACCAGCAGATAAAGATCAATTTTTTCGAAAATCTTTTGTTGCTCAAATCAAAAGTGCAAAACTAAGGAAAGTTCAATAGTAACCTGGGGCATGCGCACAAAATATTACAGATCAGTATGATGTTCTGGGATTTTTAACGATTTTTTATAGTGAATCACAAAAATCTGTTTTGGGATAGAAACTTCCCCAAATTTTACTTCTCTCTCATTAGAGGTTGATCTTGAGACCAAAAACCAAACAGAAAGGATAAGGAGAGGTTACTGCATAATCAATAACTTCCAAGACTCAAATAAGCAAAAACAAACTGAAAGCAAAAATATATTGGGTTGTCTCCCAAAAAGCTCTTTCTTTATAGCCATTAAGATGGGCATGATAATTTCAATGATGCTCACATAAGAGTATGAACTGAAGTAAAAGAGAGCATCAAGAAGCAAAAATACACATGTTTGAGTCTAACCCACTTCCTATGCAAGGGAATTTTGTAAGAAAATAAATGATTGAAACCAGAGGCTGCTAGCATAGGAAGGCAAAACAAGTGCAACATAAAGACTTTCAGCATAAAGCGAGGAAACTTAATATTATTGAGATGCATAAGAACAGTCTTCCCTCTCTCATAGTGACTTTCAGTATCATGCATAAATTTAATGATATAACTATCACTCGAACCATTGTAGCAATGATCACTTATTCTAACGGAAAACACAGGGACACTAGCTCTCATAACACTACTTTGTGAAGCAATATTAGAAGTATCCTTACAGATGATAGTGTGTCCATCTTTTACATATTTAGTGACAAAGTCTTTCACATTTGCTATTATAGGTTCATCAACTATTTGTTCATCAGGTTCAATAGCTTTATTTGTACTTTCATTAACCATACTAGCTATCATAGAATGTTCCTTTATCTTAACTAGGAAAGGCGTTTTCTCAATGTAAGGTTCAGGTAAAACATGATTAGCAGTATAAACTTCAGTATTTCTTGCAGGAATACAATTAACAATATCTTTATATGGATCATGATACTTACTCCATTTCTTTTTAGGAATTTCAATACAAGAAGCAAAATCCTTAAAATAAGTTGCAATACTTTGAGAATGAAGACCATAGGAATTACTAATATTCTGAAAGTCATCAGTTCCAATAAAAGATTCAATGCATTCATAATCATAATTTATATCTGACTTTCTTCCTTTATCATTCTACCATGCTTCAGCATTGTCTTGAATACGGTCTAGAAGATCCCATTTAGCTTCTTCTTCCATGCGTGTAAATGACCCAGCACAAGAAGCATCCAATAGATCCTTATCATGAAGAGAAAGTCTTGCATAAAAGTTATTGATAATAATATTATTAGGGAGCTCATGAATAGGACATTTGAGCATTAGTAACTTCAATCTCCCCCAAGCTTGAGCTATACTCTCTCCATCAAGAGGCCAAAAGTTGTATATTTGATTCCGATATTTATGAATCTCACTAGGAGGATAAAATTTTGAATAAAAGAGAGGTACTACTTCCTCCCATTCTAGAGCTTGACCATTCTTCAGCAGCTTATACCATTCCTCGACTCTTCTTTTCAATGATAATGATAATAACTTCTTCTTGACTTGATCTGTTATAATACTTGCACACTTGAACAAACCACATAATTCGTGTATAAAGAGCAAATGATCATCGGGATGGACAGTTCCATCTCCAAAATAGTAGTTATCCATAACATGATCAACAATTCTCGTAGGTATTTTAAAAGTATCATTTTCAGCAGGTGATGGTTCATCTACTACCTTAGGAGTGGTAGTAGCATTACAAAATAAGAAACTAAGTGAATTATCCATATTGAGAATAAAGTAACAAGCATAAATAAACAATACTCACAGTAGAAGTTTCCTTTACCAGTTCCACTCTCCAATAGCGCTTCACTCCCCGGCAACGGCGCTAGAAAATAGTCTTGATGATCCACAAGTATAGGGGGTGTATTGCAGTATTTTCAATAAGTAAGAGTGTCGAACCCAACGAGGAGCAGAAGGTATTGACTAGTGGCTTGGAGCAGGAATTCTCTATAAATACTTAGCAAAATGATTTTTAAGGGTTTTTGATAATGTAGATAAATAAAGTGCGAGTAAATAAAAGAAAATAATAATAAATACACCAAGTGGCCCACTCCTTTCTTTAGCAAAGGACAAGCCGGTTGTATTACTTAAGATGACCAAACGTTCTCGAGGACACATGGGAATATCGTCAAGTGCTTTCTCTTCATATTAGTTGATTAATCTTCTTTAGTTTGATAAGTGTTGTGTGGGTGAACCTGTGCTAATGTACCGACCTTCCTCGGACTAATACATACTTGTGATTACACCCCTTGCAAGCATCCGCAAGTACAAGAAAGTAATTAAGATAGAAACCTAACCATAGCTTTAAACTTTAAGATCCTACGCTCCCTTATGCAAAGGTTTCCTAACGGGGGTTCAGGTTTCTGTCACTTCGGCAACCCCTACGATTAGTAGCCAAATACACAATGCATTCCCCTAGGCCCATAAAGGTGAAGTGTCATGTAGTCGACGTCCACTAGAAGAATAACACCACAACTTAAATAACAAACTATTGAATCTTTCTCAACACAATTCCACTACTAACAACATGACTTCTCCCATGTCCTCAAGAACTAAACGAACTACTCACGAGACATAGAGATGAAATAATGGTAAGTAACAATCTGAACATAACAATAATTCAATGGTTCCACTCAATAGGATCAAATACAACAAGTAATCAATACCGGGAAAGTTTCCCCGAAGAACTATGCAAGATTCAACCCAATTGTTACAGCGGTACGGAGTGGTGATTATGGTGTTGGTGGAGATGCTGGTGATGATGATCCCGATGAAGTCCAGCTTGATGGTGGTGTTGATGGCGACGATCTCCCCTCTCCGGGAAGGAATTTCCCCGGCAGATTTCTGCCTGCCAGAGTGCTCTTTCTCTCTCTGCAGTTTTTCGCCCCGTAGAGGCGGCGAAATCTTTCTGTGGTTGCTCCCTAAGTCTTAGGGTTTCGGGAGGATAATATACGCCAAAGAGCAGAGCCAGAGGTGGGCCAGGGTGGCCACACCACCTGGCAGCGCAGCCAGGGCTGGCCCGCGCCAGGGGTGGTGTGGGCCCCCTATGGCCCAACTCCGCTTCCCCTTCTAGCATCCTTCGTCTTCTGAAAAAATAAGATTTTCCATGTATTTTCTGATCTTCGCGAATTTCGCCTCCAAACAGTGTCTTTTCCATCAGAATCCTGACTTCAACGGTCCATTCTCCAAAACTCATAAACCATGCAAAAACAGATGAAATAACATAAGTATCATCTCTTAATATGAAATATATGAATGAATAACAGTAAATTATGATATAGAATAGTGATGCAAAATGGACGTATCATTACGCGGTGCATGGTAGTGCAACGAAATTTCGCTTCCCTTCTCCTTTAATAAAGGCCTCCCCATAGTCACTCATCACTCACTCGCTGACTCAACCGTCTCCACTGTCCCATCACCTTCTGCAAACCCCCAAGAAAACCCCAACCACACCGACGATGGAGAAGAACGGAACGATGGCCATCGGCGCCTCCAAGGCCGCCGGCGAGGAGGACCCCATCCCTGTACAGGCCCTGTCCCTATCCCCGCATCCGTCGTAGCTGCCGCCGAGAAGGCCCCCGCCGGTCTCGGGCAGATCCCACTCGGCTGGGACCCCTACGCGGAGGTTGATTACATAAGGACAAAGAACTCCTACAACACTAGCATCGGCCACCCATGGTCGGAGGTAACCAGGGTTTTCTGCCCTTCCCTTGTTCTTCCCCCGTTCCCATCGTTGGATGCTAGATCCTATGTTATTAGGGCTCAGTTGTTCATATTTTTTACAGTAGCTAATCCTTTTGTGTTAGATCTCGTATTTTGATGAATCCCCCTGTTCGTATTTGAACCCTTGTTCATAGTTGGGATCAGTATTCGATTTGGTTTGAGATTTGCGGAATATTCAGGAGATCTCAATCGGTTAATTTATGCAAATAATCAATCCTGATAATCAAAGTATCTCAATCATGTCCTTATTGCACTCTACTGTTGACGAGGGGTTAACTCATCAATGCCCATTGTTATGGACTTGGGTTTTGGAGAAGGAGGGAACGCTGGAGATCATGGAACGGCTAACAGACAATCACATAGGGACACAAGGTTTACCCAGGTTCAGGCCTCATAGAGGACCCTACTCCTTCTTGTCTGCTCTTGATTGATGATGATCCGAAGGATTACAAGGTCGTCGATGGCGGTGGATGCGCAGATTAGATCTGGCGTATGTGCTAGGTTTTGCGGTGTCTAGATCTATTGTGGGAGAGGTGGAGAAGTTATGTCGTGTCCTCCTCGTTGGACCCTCCTAGCCTTTATATATGGGGAGGCTAGGTCTCAGGTACCAATACGAGTTGGTTAAAAGTTAGATTCAAAATCTAGTATTGAGACTTCCTTGTCTTGTGCATTTGGGAGTCCATGTCCATATAGGCTTCATACCACTCGAACCATCATGGGTGTCATGGACCTTGGCAAGTCGTCGAGTGGGCCTTCCGTCGAGCCGCATGAGGTAGGCTATAGTTGGGTGTCTGTTGGGCATACCCATGTCAGTAGCCCCCGAGTGTCCATGCAAATCGTAGATTCAGGTGGAGACTTAGAAGTCTCGAGTCTTGTATTTGGTGGTCGAAGTCGACAAATGTGTCGAGTGCGAATCACTTCACTCGGAAGTTCATCGGGTCAGTCGAATTTATAGTAGTTCATAGGGATGATGGTAAACGTGCCTGGTGCAATCGACGGATCGGGACCAGTTAATTGCTCTAGGGAAAAAACAACATCACCTACTCAAACTCGAGTCCCCGGACTCGAATTCGGAAATTGCTGGCGTTGTTCAACTCATGCCACAGAGGCCTTACTGAGTCGAACTCAAGTTTTTTATGCATATGTACCAACACACCCGTTGGGATTTTCTTCATGTCGTAGACACGGTATATATCTGGTAGAGCACAGCGGATGCGGTTGCCAGGCCATCAGATTGTATCTGTAGGTCTTATCTTTACGTCGTGGACGCAACATCCAAAGTTTTATCACCGCGGAGGTGTTTCGGGTGGCCAAGGATACATTGTCTCTGAACTTGACATTATAATGTATAGCGGGCGAAGTCGCCAATGCATTCGATTGCTGTAAGCGAGTCGACATTATGGACGCAGTCGACACAATGGACAATACTGTGAATCTTTTGTTTTCTATAGGGTGCGCGACTAGCGCTCCCTATGGGAGTAGCCCCTGAGTGTCTGTTCAAGTCGTAGACTCGACCAGAGACTTGTAGTCATCGGTTGCATAGACAGAATGATCATGAAGCACTTCAGATGATTGTGAATGCCATCAACACTGACGCTTTTTTGAATGCGCGACTAGCGTGCCCCATGGGAGTAGCCCCCGAGTCCTTGGTCAGATCATGGATTCGAGTGAGGATTTGGAGCATGCCACTCGAAGATCTTGTATATGCGCGTCCAGCGCTCCAGTTTGGAGTAGCCCCCGAGTGTCTGGCGGAGTCGTAGACTTGGGAAGAGACTCGAGTCTTGTATCTTGCAGTGGTAGTCGAAAATCATGCGAGGAGAAACCACTGACCCAGAAGAGCATCGAGTCAGCATGTCATGCATAAGGAGCTTGAATCGAAGATGCAGTTGGAGTTGACACAGTCACTTCTGTCGGGTGCATCGCTAGCACCACGTCTATCGGGTGTATGGCCAGCACCACATCTGTCGGGTGCGTGCCCAGCGTCACGTCTTTGTAGCATCAAGCGATGCAACCATCGGAGGAGGAACTCGACTCGGGTCTTGAGTGTATGGCATAGTCAGATATTTTGTTGACTCCTATTGGAGGACCTGATAGAATAGCTCGACGCAGTCGACATCCTTGTAAGCTGCTTAAAACATTAAGAATTGTGAAGTACTTGTATCTTGTAAAGAATATTTGCATGTCGGTTTGCAAAAGAAAATTCTGGTGCCAATCGAGTCTACACTTTTGCACTGCATGCTAGGCTGATATGGGGTGGCCCGATCTTCTCAGCAAGCTCTTGTCGATGATATGGTGAATGATAGATAACTAGTGCGTAGCTATGATCTCTCCCGCTCGATCCCTGATGCCAGTGCATTAGATCTCGAACCTTGTAGGATATTCACAACACCACACTCTTGCGCACGCAGCCGTGACCACGAACGGTAGTATGCAATCTACTAATTCCCAATGGAACAACAGATCACACTCAATTATAGTTGGTACTTCAAACGCAGGGTAATTTCAGAGGTTCTATGAAAGAAACAACTCCAAAATATTTTAACATGGTCTAAACCCTAACTAGTGACGCGCCCCATCTATTTAAGAGTCTGGGGGAGGCGGCCAAGGTGGGGATCCGAGTTGGTCCCACCCAACTAAGGTACAAACCGACCCATAAGGGGTTCGGCCTCATGACTGCCGTGGCAGACTTGGATGCTGCTTTGGTGCCACGACAGCCTGTCGTGGCAGCCGTTCGCACCGTTTCTGTGTCGTGGCAGCCTACCGTGGCAGGAAACTGGGGATTTTCTCTACCACGGCAGAGAACTCCCTCCACTTGTTGATCTCCATCTTTGATAGCTCCTTGCGCTTCCTCTCTCTCCTCCCTCGTGCATTCTTCATTGATCAACACGCCTTGTCCCATTAGCTCCTCGCTTCGTGCTACGCCTTCTTCTCCCAAGTACCTGATCATGCAATAATTCGAAGACTTAGGTAGTATAAAATTATCATTAATTAAAACACCAGGTTCATTAAGAAACAAGTTCACCTGTTGTTCTAGTAGCTTAGCACGAGCTCTTGTAATTGGTCCAATCCTTATCTAATTGGATTGATCCTTGTTTGTAGCAGTTGGAACATCATCATTAGCAATTGGGGTAGGTGTAACTATAGGGATGTCCTCATCTCCCCTCCCTTCAAAAGGCGTCGACCTCGACGCTCCAAGGTCTTCTCCAGCATATGGTGACAAATCAGCAACGTTAAAACTGTTGCTAGCTCCACCAAACTCCTCAATAGGTATGTCCACCGAGTAGGCATTATCATTAATTTTGGCTAGCACCTTGTAAGGACCACCACATTGCTTCAACTTGGACTTTCGAAGTAGTGGAAATCTTTTCTTGCGCAGATGTACCCAAACCATGTCCTAGGCTTGAACGACACTTCCTTCCTTGCTTGATTCCTTGAAGCAGCAATGTTCTTGCCTTTCTTCTCAATAGCCTCTCGAGTCTTCTCATGTATTTTCTTCACGTAATCAGCACATTTTGATGCCTCCATATCCACTCTCTCATGTAATGGCAGAGGCAACATATCAAGCGGCGTCAATGGCTTGAAGCCATACACCACCTCAAAAGGACAAAGCTGAGTAGTTGAATGTATAGCCCTGTTGTATGCAAACTCAACATGTGGCAAACACTCTTCCCACTCCCGCAGATTCTTTTTTATCATAGTCCTTAGCAGCTGTGACAATGTTCGATTCACCACCTCCGTTTGACCATCTGTTTGGGGATGACATGTAGTACTGAACAACAACTTCGTTCCTAGCTTCCCCCATAAGGTCTTCCAAAAGTAGCTCATGAACTTCACATCACAGTCAGAAACAATCGTCTTGGGTACTCCATGTAATCTCACGATGTCCCTGAAAAACAGGTTAGCAATATGCGACGCATCGTCGCTTTTGTGGCAGGCAATAAAATGAGCCATCTTAGAGAACCTATCCACTACCACAAATATAGAATCATGACCTCTCTGAGTTTTAGGTAGACCTAGCACAAAATCCATACTAATGTCTTCCCATGGAGTAGTCGGTGTAGAGAGAGGTGTATACAAACCGTGAGGCTTCAGCTTGGATTTCGACTTGTGGCATGTAATACATCGGCTCACAAATCTGTACACATCACGCCTCATCTTGGGCCAATAAAAATGATCGGCAAGCATGAGCAACGTCTTCTCACGCCCAAAGTGACCCATCAAACCACCAACATGTGATTCCTGCACTAAGAACAAACGCAACGACGATTCTGGAATACATAGTTTGTTAGGTCGAAACAAATATCCATCATGTATATGATACTTATCCCATGTGTTTCTAAGAGCACACAAACGATATGGTTCAGCAAAATCATGGTCAGTTGCATAAAGTGCACAAATAGCTTCTAATCCAGGAATTTTAACATCAAGATTGGTTAATAGCATGTTCTTCCTAGATAGAGCATCAGCAACAACATTCTCTTCTCCCTTCTTATAATTAATGATGTAAGGAAAAGACTCAATGAACTCAACCCATTTAGCTAACCTTCTATGCAAGTTTGATTGAGCTTTCAAGTATTTCAATGCTTCATGGTCAGAATGTATGATAAATTCCTTTGGCCACAAATAATGTTGCCAAACCTCAAGTACTCTAACAAGTGCATACAATTCTTTATCATAGATAGAATAATTCAAACAAGCACGAGTAAGTTTCTTAGAAAAATATGCTATAGGCCGACCCTCTTGCATCAAAACGCCACCAATGCCTATACCACTAGCATAACATTCAACTTCAAATTGCTTCAAAAATCAGGTAATGCAAGTAATGGTGCAGAAGTAAGCAAACATTTCAATGTATCAAAAGTAATGTCTTGGGTCACGCCCCATACAAAAGGAACACCTTTCTTTGTCAAATCATTCAAAGGTGCAGCAATGGTGCTAAAATCTTTCACAAAGCGCCTATAGAAACCAGCTAAGACGTGGAAACTACGCACTTGACTTACATTCATGGGTGTAGGCCAATTCTGAATTGATTCAATTTTAGATTGATCTACCTCTACCCCATTCTTGGATACAACAAATCCTATAAAATTGACCTTATCTTTTGCAAATGTGCACTTCTCAAGATTAGCATACAATTTATTATCACGCAACACTTGCAAAACTTGTCGAATATGAGCACAATGTTCAGTTTTGGTGTGGCTGTATATAAGTATATCATCAAAGTAAACAACCACAAAACGACCAATAAAATCTCTCAAAACATGATTCATCAATCGCATGAATGTACTAGGTGCATTACTAAGACCAAATGGCATGACTAAGCACTCATACACGCCAAATTTAGTTTTAAAAGCAGTTTTCCACTCATCCCCTTCTTTCATCCTAATTTGATGATTACCACTATGCAAGTGATGACCCACAAGTATATGGGGTGTATCGCAGTATTTTCAATAAGTAAGAGTGTCGAACCCAACAAGGAGCAGAAGGTGCTGGCTAGTGGTATGGATCAGGAATTCTCTGCAAATACTTAGCAAACGGATTTTTAGGGTTTTTTGATAAAGCAAGTAAACAAAGTACGAGTAAACAAAAGACAGTAGGAATAAATGCAGCAACTGGCCCAATCCTTTATGCAGCAAAGGACAAGCCGGTTGTATTACTTAAGATGACCAAACGTTCTCGAGGACACATGGGAAGATCACAAGTGCTTTCGCTTCATATAGTTGATTAATCTTCTTTAGCTTGCTAAGTGTTGTGTGGGTGAACCTGTGCTAATGTACCGACCTTCCTAGGACTAATACATACTTGTGATTATACCCCTTGCAAACATTCATAAGTACAAGAAAGTAATTAAGGTAGAAACCTAACCACAGCTTTAAACTCTAAGACCCTTACGTCCCTTGTGCAATGGTTTCCTAACGGGGGTTCAGGTTTCTGTCACTCTGGCAACCCCTACGATTAGTAGCCAAATACACAATGCATTCCCCTAGGCCCATATAGGTGGAGTACACCACAACTTAAATATCAAACTATTGAATCTTTCTCAACACAACTCCACTACTAACAACATGACTTCTCCCATGTCCTCAAGAACAAAACGAACTACTCACGAGACATCATATGGATCATGATCAGAAATGGAATAATGATGTATAACAATCTGAACATAAACAATAATTCAATGGTTCACTCAATAGCATCAACTACAAAGAGTAATCAACACCGGGAAAGTTTCCCCTATGAACTATGCAAGATTCAACGCAATTGTTACAGCAATATGGAGATGGTGATGAGGGTGCTGATGGTGGTGATGATGATGATCCCGATGAAGTCCAGCTTGATGGTGGTGTTGATGGCGATGATCTCCTCTCCGGAAGGAATTCCGGCAGAATCTGTCTGGAGAGATCTTTCTCTCGGTGTTTCCGCCCGCAGAGGCGGCGGAATCTTTCGTGGTCGCTCCCGAGTCTTAGGGTTTCGGAGGATAATATCGCCCAGAGTGCGAGGTGGACCAGGTGGCCACACCACCGGTGGCTCGGCCTAGGCTGGCTCGCGCCAGGTGGTGTGGGCCCCTATGGCCCATCTCCCCCTTCTGCTTCCTTCTGGAAAAATAGGATTTTCCGTATATTTTCCTGGATTTTCTGATCTTCGCGAATTTTGCCTCCAAACAGCACCTTTTCCATCAGAATCCTGACTGCAGCGGTCCATGCACCAAAAGTCATCAACCATGCAAAAACAGATGAAATAACATAAGTATCAGCTCTCAATACGAAATACATCAATGAATAACAGTGAATTATGACATATAATAGTGATGCAAAATGGACGTATCAACTCCCCCAAGCTTAGACTTCGCTTGTCCCCAAGCGAAACTGATATCAATAAACATGGCCTTAGGTTTATGGAGTGAAGAGTCGATAAAAGAATACAGACAATAAGCATCACATTCATCAATACATAGATCATAATAGAAGACAACTCACCATTATATAACTCAACTTGCAATGAGTAAAGGAAACACAATAAAGATACATAAAGTGAATCATAATTGGTAATGGCAAACTTAGCTCTTGGTCGAAGAATAGTCGATAATTTGCTGGAGTTCACAAATAACTGGTTTTTCAATGATAGCTTTGAAAGTAGTAAACATCAAGATAAGAGCACTGTGCAAAACAAGGAACATAAGAAACATGATTTGAATAAATCATCATATGAATGAATGAAACACAACAACTCAAAATACTTGCTGAGATAGAAGAGAGTAGGTTTACTAACTCAACTACAAAGTAAAAGAAAGGCCCTTCGCAGAGGGAAGCAGGGATTACAAGTCTCATAAAGAGCTCCCAAAAATTATGATACTTACTAGCTTTTAGATCTCATTGCCCCTATCATAGGCATCTTTTGGTGATTAAGGTTAAAGTGACACAACTAAGAGGATATGCTTGACAAGTTATAAATTGAAGTCCCATGCCCCTTACTTACGAGTACTGAACCTCATGCTACTCAACTTTAGTCACGAGTAAGCTCTTGTCATTGTAAATACACGCGTATCATTGAGAACCGTCAACGGGGTACCCCTTGCACATGACACAGGAGCTATCCCATAATCGAAATGACAAGGCAAGCAGACAGTGAGCATCTCAGCGATCTTTTTATTTGCTATTTGCATAGGTTTGTATTGAGGATGCTTCATAGAATGCTCACTATAGTTATGCTGCAAGTTTCCACCATGATTAGGCATGGCTTAGGCTAGCGGCCCAGGCATTTCTCTAACACACATATAAGCTCCATGATCTTACAAGTTCCACTTTTATTTCACACCATCGGGATCCATAAGCAAAAGAACATGATATCAACTAGGTACAAAGTACCAATGCAATGTTGAAAGCGTTCCCCATGATACATGGTTCTGCTAACTTCAACTCATAAAGCGCAAGCATATACGCAACAAAGAAGGACCCAATGGTTCAAGTTTATTAAATGCAAGAAAGTAAAGTGTGCCATCAAGTTTGTGAGAGATTTAATCACTAATTTTCACATAACAAGTTTAATTTGGGAGGTAGATAAAACAAGAATTTACTTGGAATAGCAATAATGCTAATAGGTAGGTATGGTGGACACAAATGGCATGGGTTTGGTTTAAAGGAGCTGGATGCACGAGAAGAATACCCTCTCAGTACAGGTTTTTGGCTAGCAAGGCTGGGTAGCAAGTATAAGAGTTGAAGGAAACAAACAAACATACAAGTGATAAAAACAAACATGCAATCTTCCTTGGAAGCACAAAAGATCTTAACTAGAGAATACTAGACTTATGAGCAAATCAAGAAAGAAAGATGATGAAATTATATTTATTTAGAGTACTCTTATCTTTTCATTCAACTCTCAAAAATAGTGTTGCTACTGACCGAGCCAGGTTTGCCAAAACCAACTAAATTAACTCAATGATCCCAAAGAGATACCAATACTAACAACAAGATCAATCATATAACCACGAATTGAAAACTAATATAAGATATGCAAAAGAGTAAATGATAGAACTTCTCATTAATACTCCAAAACGGCAACTCACACCAAGGGATACATATCTAACGAGAGAGGGGACACTCCCATAATGCAAACCATCCTACATAATAACTTCTATATTCATGATATGACTTTACTAATAAGGTAAAAAGATAGAAGATAGTGATGTGATACCGCGGCACTCCCCCAAGCTTGGAACAAACCAAGGGGATGCCAAACCTGATGACGAATTACTCCTTTGGTGGTGGTGGTATCCTCTCATCTTCGTCCGACTTCTAGGGTAAGGGCTTCCCATCAACAAAGGACATCGTGGTTTCCAACATCCTGAAACTTGCAGCAGCACTTATGCGTTTAAACCTAACCTCATACTCACTGTTTTGATTTTGAACATCATAGAACTATGCTTGCAGTTTGTTGGTTTTTTGGCAGAGTGAGAGGACTTCATCCTTGAGTTCGGCATTCTCCTTTTGGTGCTCAGCGATGAGTTCGGAATAAATCTTATGGATGATATCCACTTCGCGCTCCGCCATCTTCTTGTACCTAAAGACTTCTTGCTCTAGTGCTTCCATCCTATCCTCCAGACTTCCTTCACCTTTAGGGCCTTGAACCTCTTTTATCCAGAGTTCCCATCTTCAAGCAACAACTCTTTGGGATGAATCTTCAACTCTCTCATGTATGGGTTAATGATATCCTCTAAAGAATCTTCCTTGGCTGATCCAGAGGAAGACATTGTAGCTCCAAATCTGGGACTCTACCTGTCAGAAACAGATTGAAACGAAAACACGACGAAAACAGGATATATGAACCTCGGGAGATCTAGGGGATTATATATTACGAAGTTTCATGACGAAAGGAAGGTACTGGGAGAAAACGGGTCGGAGACGGAGTTTGGGGTGGCCACACCACCTGGTGGCGCGGCCAGGGGTGGGCCCGCGCCACCTAGTGGTGTGAGCCACCCTGGCTCTGTTTCCGTCCCTTTTTCACTTTGTAGCTTTCCTTAATGGCTAAAAACTGCAAAAATAGAGTCGGATAGTATTTTCGTGGAACTTTTCTTACCAGAACTGTTACCTATTTGAAAGCGGACTCTGCAGACCTCTGAATTTGGTCCTTGATAAATTTTTCTGGAGTTATAACTTGAAAGGCATCAACATCTTCATTATAAGAATCCCCTGCAATATAGTGTTTGAGTCGCTGCCCATTCACTACTTGTGTAGTATAATCTTTTAAAGAAGAAATTTTTATTGCTCCTGAATAGTATAGTTCTTCAATAATGAAAGGTCCTTCCCATTTTGACAGTAGCTTTCTTGCAAAAAATCTGAGACGAGACCTATACAATAGAACTTTCTCACCAACATGAAATTCTCTCTTAAGTATTCGCTTGCCATGCCATCTTTTAACTTTTTCCTTAAAGAGCCTAGCATTTTCATAGGCTTCACTCCTCCATTCATCTAAAGAACTTAAGTCAAATAATCTTTTCTCATCAGCGAGCTTACAATATCTATTTAGTTCTTTAACTGCCCAGTAAGCTTTATGTTCTAATTCTAAAGGTAGGTGACAAGCTTTCCCATAAACCATTTTATAAGGAGACATCCCCATAGGATTTTTGTAGGTAGTTCTATAAGCCCATAAAGCATCATTCAACTTTTTAGCCCACTTTTTTCTAGATCTATTAACAGTCTTTTGCAAGATGGATTTAATTTCTCTATTTGATAACTCTACTTGCCCACTAGTTTGGGGGTGATAGGCTGAAGCAATTCTATGATTAACATCATATTTAGCAAGGGTCTTTCTAAAACCACCATGAATGAAATGTGAACCCCCATCAGTCATGAGATACCTAGGCACTCCAAACCTAGGAAAGATAACATCCTTAAGCATTTTTAGAGAAGTTTCCCCGTCAGCACTCTTCGTAGGAATGGCTTCTACCCACTTAGTAACATAATCAACGGCAACAAGAATATGGGTATAACCTTTCGAGGGAGGGAAAGGACCCATAAAGTCAAATCCCCAGCAATCAAAGGGTTCAATAACTAGAGAGTAGTTCATAGGCATTTCATTGCGTCTAGAAATATTACCAACACGCTGACATTCATCACAAGATAAAAAATTTTCTTGCATCTTTAAAAAGGGTAGGCCAGTAGAAACCTGATTGTAGCACCTTTTGTGCAGTTCTATCCCCTACATGATGTCCTCCATAAGCACTACCATGACATTTACGCAATATCTCCTTTTGTTCATATTCTGGAACACATCTTCGCATAATACCATCCACTCCTTCTTTGTATAAGTGTGGGTCATCCCAAAAATAATGCCTCAAATCATAGAAGAACTTCCTTCTTTGCTGAGCTGTAAAAGTTGGAGGAAAATACTTGGAGACAATAAAGTTAGCATAATCAGCGTACCAAGGGCTCCCTCACGAGCTTACCCCTACTGCGGCTAACTGCTCATTTGGGAAACTATCATTAACAGGCATAGGGTAAAAAGAGATGTTTTCCAATCGAGATAAATTATCAGCTACAGAGTTTTCAGCACCTTTCCTATCTACTATATGTAGATCAAACTCTTGTAAAAGCAGCACCCATCTAATAAGCCTAGGCTTAGCGTCCTTTTTCGTCATAAGGTATTTAATAGCAGCATGATCAGTATGAATGGTGACTTTTGAGTCTACAATATAGGGTCTAAACTTATCACAAGCAAAAACGACAGCTAGAAATTCTTTTTCAGTAGTAGCATAATTCCTTTGAGCGGCGTCTAAAGTCTTACTAGCATAATGAATAACGTTTAACTTTTTATCAATTCGTTGCCCAAGGACAGCACCTACAACAAAATCACTAGCATCACACATTATTTCAAAGGGTAAACTCCAATCAGGTGGTTGAACAATAGGGGATGTAGTTAAAGCCTTCTTAAGAGTTTCAAAAGCTCCCTTACAATCATCATCAAAAACGAAGGGTACATCTTTTTGAAGAATATTAGTGAGGGGTTTTGATATCCTAGAAAAGTCTTTAATAAACCTTCTATAGAAACCAGCATGACCAAGGATACTACGAATACCTTTGATGTATCTTGGGCATGGCATCTTCTCAATTGCCTCAACCTTAGCTCTATCAACTTCTATACCTCTTTCAGAAACTTTATGCCCGAGGACAATCCCTTCATTAACCATGAAGTGGCATTTCTCCCAATTGAGAACAAGATTAGTTTCTTCACATCTCTGCAAAACTTTATCAAGGTTGTGTAGATAATTATCAAAAGAAGTTTCATAGACAAAAAAGTCATCCATGAACACTTCTACAATTTCCTCACAAAAACCATGAAAGATAGCAGACATGCACCTTTGAAAAGTAGCAGGAGCATTACATAAACCAAAAGGCATACGTCTATAAGCATAAGTTCCGTAAGGGCAAGTAAAAGAATTTTTTTCTTGATCTTGTTGTTTAACAGCAATTTGAAAGAAACCAGAATAACCATCAAGAAAACAAAAATGGGTCTTTTTACACAACCTTTCCAACATTTGATCAATAAAAGGAAGCGGGTAGTGATCTTTCTTAGTAACTTTATTGACTTTTCTAAAATCAATGCACATCCTATAGCCTACTACTATTCTTTGAGGAATAAGCTCATCATTATCATTAGGAACAACGGTAATACCTCCTTTTTTAGGAACACAATGAACAGGACTAACCCATTCACTATCAGCAATAGGGTAAATAATACCAGCATCAAGGAGTTTCAATACCTCATTCCTTACCACTTCCTTCATCCTAGGATTTAAACATTGTTGGTGCTCTACTACTGGCTTTGCATCTAGTTCTATGTTGATAGAATGTTGACATATAGTAGGTGAATCCCTTTTAAATCATCCAGAGTATAGCCCATAGCTCCTCGGTGTTTCCTCAAAACCTCCAATAACCTTTCTTCTTCCTTTCCTGAAAGTTTAGCGCTAATAATAACAAGATATATCTTTTTATCATCAATATAAGCATATTTAAGATCATCAGGGAGAGGTTTTAGATCGAAGACCAGATCCTTTTTAGGTAGCAACGTGGTACCCAAGTCTTCTACAGGCAAGTTAGGTTTAAGCATCTTAGGCTGATCACGGAGAATCTTGTCAATCTCATTCCTTTCTTCCATGAAGATTTCACTTTCATGATCTTCCATAAATTGCTGCAAAGCATTGTTAGGAGCAAGAGAAATAGAAGCAAGTTGTTCCACTCTAAAATCCTCATTATGGGTTTCCTCTTCACAAGGTTCTTTAGCAAATTTCGAGAAATTAAACTCATAAGATTCCCAATCAAACTTAGTCAAGATTTTCTCCCTTTTGCAATCTATAATAGCTCCACAAGTACTCAAGAAAGGTCTACCAAAAATAATAGGATAAGTTTTACTAGCAGCTGAACCGAGTACTAGAAAATCAGCAGGGTACTTAATCTTACCACAAAGAACTTCCACGTCTCGTACAATACCAATTGGAGAGATGGTCTCTCTATTAGCAAGGTGAATAATCACATCAATCTCTTCCAATTCGCAGGGACTGATTTCATGCATAATTTCTCTATAAAGCTCATAAGGAATAGCACTAGAACTTGCACCAATATCACATAAACCATAATAGCAATGATCACCAATTCTAACAGAAAGCACATGAACAATAGCTTTTTTAGTTCTATTAGGATGTGAAACAGTATTAGAAGCATCCTCACAAAAGACTATGTGTCCATCTTCTATGCTTTTAGTGACAAGGTCTTTCACAATTGCTACCACAGGTTCAACGTTTATTTGTTCATCAGGTTTTACAGTTCTCTTTTCACTTTTGGTGTTTACATTAGTTATCATAGGATGATCCTTTACCTTTTCTGGGAAGGGAATCTTCTCGATATAAGGTTCAGGTAAGATGGGATCAATAATGCAATACTCAGCACTCCCAACAGGAACACAGTCAACAATATCTTTATAAGGTTCATGGTACTTGTTCCATCCCCTTTTTGGAATTTCAACCATAAGAAGCAAAAGCCCTAAAGAAATTCGTAAACTTGTAAATCAAAACCATAAGCATTTTTAATATTTTGAAAGTCATCAGTTCCCATAAAAGATTCAATGCATTCATAATCATAATTTATACCTGACTTTCTACCTTTGTCATTCTCCCAAGCTTCAACATTGTCTTGAATACGGTCCAGAAGATCCCATTTAGCTTCTTCTCCCATGCGAGTGAATGATCCAGCACAAGAAGCATCCAATAAATCCTTGTCGTGAAGAGAAAGCCTTGCATAAAAGTTATTGATAATAATATTGTTGGGGATCTCATGAATGGGACATTTGAGCATTAGTAACTTCAATCTCCCCCAAGCTTGAGCTGTACTCTCTCCATCAAGAGGCCAAAAGTTGTATATTTGATTCCGATCTTTATGAATCTCGCTTGGAGGATAAACTTTGAATAGAAGAGAGGCACTATTTCCTCCCATTCCAGAGCTTGAACATTCTTCAGCAGCTTATACCATTCCTCAGCTCTTCCTTTCAGCGATAATGAGAATAACTTCTTCTTAACTTGATCTGTAGTAATACATGCACACTTGAACAACCCGCATAATTCGTGTATAAAGAGCAAATGATAACCAGGATGGACAGTTCCATCCCCAACATAGTAGTTATCCTTAACACGATCAATAATTCTTGTAGGTATTTTAAAAACATCATTCTCAGCAGGTGGTGGTTTATCTACTACCTTAGAAGTGGTAGTAGCATTACCAAATAAGAAACTTAGCGAATTATCCATAACGAAAATAAAGCAACTAACAGAAGTAAACAATACTCACAGTAGAAGTTCCTTTACCAGTTCCACTCTCCAATAGCGCTTCACTCCCCGACAACGGTGCCAGAAAATAGTCTTGATGACCCACAAGTATAGGGGGTGTATTGCAGTATTTTCGATAAGTAAGAGTGTCGAACCCAACGAGGAGCAGAAGGTGCTGGCTAGTGGTATGGAGCAGGAATTCTCTGCAAATACTCAGTAAACGGATTTTTAGGGCTTTTTGATAAAGCAAGTAAACAAAGTACGAGTAACCAAAGACAGTAGGAATAAATGCAGCAAGTGACCCAATCCTTTATGCAGCAAAGGACAAGCTGGTTGTATTACTTAAGATGACCAAACGTTCTCGAGGACACATGGGAAGATTGTCAAGTGCTTTCGCTTCATATAGTTGATTAATCTTCTTTGTCTTGCTAAGTGTGGTGTGGGTGAACCTGTGCTAATGTACCGAGCTTCCTAGGACTAATACATACTTGTGATTATACCCCTTGCAAACATCCGTAAGTACAAGAAAGTAATTAAGGTAGAAACCTAACCACAACTTTAAACTCTAAGACCCTTACGTCCCTTGTGCAATGGTTTCCTAATGGGGGTTCAGGTTTTTGTCACTCCGGCAACCCCTACGATTAGTAGCCAAATACACAATGCATTCCCCTAGGCCCATATAGGTGAAGTGTCATGTAGTCGACGTTCACATGACACCACTAGAAGAAGTACACCACAACTTAAATATCAAACTATTGAATCTTTCTCAACACAACTCCACTACTAACAACATGACTTCTCCCATGTCCTCAAGAACAAAACGAACTACTCACAAGACATCATATGGATCATGACCAGAGATGGAATAATGATGTATAACAATCTGAACATAAACAATAATTCAATGGTTCACTCAATAGCATCAACTACAAAGAGTAATCAACACCTAGAAAGTTTCCCCTATGAACTATGCAAGATTCAACATAATTGTTACAGCAATATGGAGATGGTGATGAGGGTGCTGATGGTGATGGTGGTGGTGGTGATGATGATGATGATCCCGATGAAGTCCAGCTTGATGGTGGTGTTGATGGCGACGATCTCCCCTCTCCGGGAAGGAATTCCCCCGGCAAAAATCTGTCTGCCGAAGAGATCTTTCTCTCTCGGTGTTTTCCGCCCCGCAAAGGCGACAGAATCTTTCTGTGGTCGCTCCTCGAGTCTTAGGGTTTCGGGAGGATTATAGACACCAGAGGGGAGTGCTAGGGATGGACCAGGGCGGCCACACCACCTGGTGGCGTGGCCTAGGCTGGCCCGCGCCAGGGGGTGGTGTGGCCCCCCTGTGGCCCATCTCCAGCCCCCCTTATGGCTTCCTTCATCTTCTGGAAAAATAGGATTTTCCGTATATTTTCCCAGATTTTCTGATCTTCGCGAATTTTGCCTCCAAACAGCACCTTTTCCATCAGAATCCTGACTGCAGCGGTCCATGCTCCAAAAGTCATCAACCATCCAAAAACAGATGAAATAACATAAGTATCACCTCTCAATACGAAATATATCAATGAATAATAGTGAATTATGACATAGAATAGTGATGCAAAATGGACGTATCAACAAGTCAATCTTAGAGAAAACAGCAGCACCACTCAATTCATCTAGCATATCCTCTAAGCGTGGAGTAGGATGACGATATCGAATAGTGATGTTATTAATCGCTCTACAATCTACACACATGCGCCATGTACCATCTTTCTTAGGCACTAAAATAACAGGAACAACACAAGGGCTAAGAGAAACACGAATGTACCCTTTATCCAGCAACACTTGTACTTGCTTCTGTATTTCCTTAGTTTCTTCGGGATTAGTCCTGTAGGGTGCATGGTTGGGAAGTGTGGCACCAGGAATCAAGTCGACTTGGTGTTCTATACGACACAATGGAGGCAAGCCTGCGGGTACATCTTCTGGAAACACATCCCCAAAATCCTGCAAAACAGAAGAGACACCAAGAGAAACAGGGGTCATGTCGTTAGAAACCAATACCTCACCCTTATACATGAGCACAAGTGGCATGGCTATAGGATCCTCATGAAATTCTCTCATATCTTCCTTGGTGGCTAATATTATAAGATTAGGCACTCTCTCACTTTTCGTTATATCACTCAATTTTGGATCGATTACATCAGGAACAACTGTCACACAATCATGCCGAGCTAGAGGATCTTCCTTCAAGTTAACCTCTATCTTCTAGCAAGAATCATTCACAATATCTTGTGGTGTCATTGGCTGCATAGTAATCTTCTTTCCTTTGAATTCCAAGTGATACGTATTGGCTCGGCCATTGTGTTGCACATGGCGATCATAAAGCCAAGGACGACCCAATAGAAGATGGCAAACAGTCATAGGCACCACATCAAAGTCAATAGAATCTTTGTATGACCCTATTTGAAAATTCACACATACCATATGCTTTACCTTCATCTCACCATTGTTGTTCAACCACTGTATGTAGTATGGCTTCGGATGAGGCAAATATGTCAAATTCAGCTTGGCATATAATTCTTTACTTGCAAGATTTCTGCAGCTACCTCCATCAATAATTATGTTGCAAGCTTTATTAGGTCCAACGAGAGCTTTTGTTTGGAACAAGTTGCAACGCTGGGATTCCTCAACCGGTTGCACAATAAGTATGCATGAAGATATGACAATAGTTGGGGCACGCTCAGGATAAGCATCGGCACCCTCCTCGACATCATCATTGTCATCGTCAGAAGCTTCATCTCCACTCTCTACTTCACCTTGTTCGTTGACAAACATAACCTTGTTGTTTGGACAATCCTTCATGTAGTGTCCTCTACCTCCACAAGTATGGCACACCACATCGCGAGTACGCGTAGTAGACATGTTGGAACCCGAGGTAGCAGCAGGAGCAGCGGGTTTCCGAGCATTAGAACCAAACGAAGGTGTACTTGCTGGCTTGCCCGATGGTGTAAACGGAGCAGTAGTAGGTGGCGCTACAGCAGGAGGTGTAGACCTGGCCGAAAATCTGCTGGAGGATGGAAAACAAGCACGTGACTTCGCCTCTTCTGCCAACTAGGATCCGGCCTCTCTAGCATGGTGCAACAACTCATTCATGGTCTCATACTTGTGATGACGAATAATGCTCTTGATTGGTAACTTCAAATTGTTGAGAAATCACTGCATGGTCATCTCAAGGGACTCACGAATTCTAGCACGCTGCATAAGCATCTCCATTTCCATGTAGTACTCATCAACCGTCATGGTTCCTTGCTTCAATTGCGTCAACTTATCAAAAACTGATCGCAAGTAGTTGGTGGGTACGAAACGAGTCTTCATAATTTGCTTCATCTCGTGCCAATCCATCACAGGAAGTTCATTGTCCTCCCTTCTATGCTGCAAAATAGCATCCCACCAGCGCAAAGCATAACCATCAAATTCTGATGCGACAAGCTTGACCTTCTTGTCTTCTGGATCGTCAAATAAACGCCAGAGCTTCTCAATCTTCAACTCCCATGTGAGGTAATCTTTAGGATCAATGTAACCATCAAACTTTGGAATCGAGAATTTTGGCTCGCCCAAACCATCATCAACGGCTTGGTGCGGAACGCGTTGAGCACGCCCAAGAGGAGCAAGGCCACGACCATGAGCAGGTGCAGCCGCAGGTGCAGGTGCAGGGGCAATGGCACGTCCCTTGCCATGATGTGGGGCAGCATCAGCCGCACTACCCTCATCAAAGTCATTAAAAGCATCATCTTGTTGTTGGTCCTGCCTTTGATGTATGGCGACTGTCAAAGCCTCAATGGAACGCTGCAAAGTGGTGACATTGACATTGAGTGCTGTCACTTGCGTCTGAATAGTATTGATGGTGCCAACATTCTGATCCAATGTCATGGTCACACACCCTTGGCCGAGTTGGTTTGTTAAAAAAACACGCAGAAAAGTGCAACTTTTATCGTGCTTTGTAATTATGGTGTTGTGGCAGAAAACCAGTTCAAAATCCTGTCGTGGCAGAAAAATTCCTGCCATGGCAGAGAAAATCCTGCCGTGGCAGAGAAAACAGGCAAAAGCTATGCCGCGGCAGAGAAGCCGCAGAACAGCTGGCGCGTGACAGAAAAAACACGCAGAAAACGTGCCGCGGCAGAGCGGCGGCAGCGCGCGGCAGAGAAACGTGTCGCGGCAGAGTTCAGGTCGTACACGCTGTTGCGGTAGAGAAAAATGAGCAAATCCATGCCGCGGTAGAGATCGGTAAGTAATTTATTTTTTAACAAACCGACTTGGCCAAGGGTGTATGACCAGGACTCTAGCTGAACGGATCTGACTAAAGGCGGCGGAAATTAGATGGTGGATTCGACTAGAACGAGGAAAAACAAAGAAATAGATCTAGATCTAACTAAAGGATGAACACGACCAACAACTATTACTCGTCTACGAGGTAATCTAGTCTATGGCAAATCTTTTTGTGGGGCTATTTTCTGTATAGGACGAAAAAAACACTCTCTAATCTACGGATGGATTGCGGATTGCTTACCGAGGCAATGCGGAAATCTGATACCAAGATGATATGGGGTGGCCCGATCTTCTCAGCAAGCTCTTGTCGATGATATGGTGGATGATAGATAACTAGTGCGTAGCTATGATCTCTCCCGCTTGATCCCTGATGCCAGTGCAACAGATATCGAACCTTGTAGGATATTCACAATACCACACTCTTGCGCACGCAGCCGTGACCACGAACGATAGTATGCAATCTACTAATTCCCAATGGAACAACAGATCACACTCAATTATAGTTGGTAATTCAAACACAGGGTAATTTCAGAGGTTCTATGAAAAAAACAACTCCAAAATATTTTAACGTGGTCTAAACCCTAACTAGTGATGCGCCCCATCTGTTTAAGAGTCTGGGGGCGGCGGCCAAGGTGGGGATCCGAGTTGGTCCCACCCAACTAAGGTACAAACCGACCCATAAGGGGTTCGGCCTCATGACTCTGCCGTAGCAGACTTGGACGCTGCTTTGGTGCCATGGCAGCCGTTCGCACCGTTTTTGTGCCACGGCAGCCTGCCGTGGCAGGAAACTGGGGCTTTTCTCTGCCGCGGCAGAGAACTCCCTCCACTTGTTGATCTCCATCTTTGATAGCTCCTTGCGTTTCCTCCCTCTCCTTCCTCACGCATTCTTCATTGATCAACATGCCTTGTCCCATTAGCTCCTCGCTTCGTGCTACGCCTTCTTCTCCCAAGTACCCGATCATGCAATAATTCAAAGACTTAGGTAGTATAAAATTCTCATTAATTAAAACACCAGGTTCATTAAGAAAATAAGTTCACCTGATGTTCTAGTAGCTTAGCACGAGCTCTTGTAATTGGTCCAATCCTTATCTCATTGGATTGATCCTTCTTTGTAGCAGTTGGAACATCACCATTAGCAATTGGAGTAGGTGTAACTGTAGGGATGTCCTCATCATAGGCCTTTTATGTTAGCCTGATTACCCTTAGTCTCAGTACCTTGTCGAGGTACTCGGAGTTTAAGGATTCGACGATTAGGCAGAATCATCTACTCGGGCTATCGCGTATGAGGTGCTCGAGTGCGTGGAGTCGAGGACACATTAGGTTACTCGAAGAGGGCGCAGCCCCCGAGTGTTTCAAGTGCGATTAAAGTAAGAAATAAATCATCTGTGAGTACAGAACTTATCTTTATGGGTAGTTGTCGTGTACGAAATTGATGCGGCCGCGGACGTAGGTGGAGTCGAAAGTTGTAACGGGTTGCCGTAGCAGAAGGAGGCAGTGTATCGCCGGAGTCGAAGGCCACAGTGAGTCGCTGGATCACGAATGCCGAGGGAGCCCTCGAGTCGCTAGAGTCGAGGACTGAAGCGGGTCGTACGGCGGAGTCGAAGGAGCCCCCGAGTCGCTGGAGCTGAAGATTGCGACGGGTCACGCGACAGAGTCGATAGAGCCCCTGAGTGTCGAGTCAACGTGGTTGATGTAGTAGAGGCGGCATTCGAGAGCCGATGCGGCGGACTGGAGTCGACGTGGTAGAGGGTCATCAAAGCCGATGATGGCAGCGAGTTGCTGCAACTAAAAATTATAGCGAGTATCCGCACTCGAAGACTGTTGTGGATCGTCGGAGCCAAAGTAGCCCCCGAGTGTAGATTCAAGGTCGACGGACTCGCGCGTTGGACGAAATCGACATGGAGCCATTGCGACCGACGAGTTGTGGTCGTGGGAGCCGATGCAACCGGCGGGCCTGCAGTCACGAAGGCCACAGATTCTAGCGGGTTGCCGCAGTCGAAGACTATAGCGGGTTGTCAGAATCGGTGGTAGTAGTGAGTTGTCATATCCGCGTGTTGGCGTAGCCCCCGAGCGCAGAGTTTCACAGCGGACGGATTCGAAGTAGCTGCGGAAGGGAGTCGACGCATCAGCGAGTGGCTCGGCAGACACCGAGTTGCGTCGCGTGGCAAGTCGCTGCAGCCCCCGAGCATAGAGCAGGCAGTGAAGGGATCGCAAGACCGTACACAGAGCCACAGAACAAAATCGCCGGATTTTTTGTCATCCAAAGTCTGTTGATGATGCGTGTTTCTTGGAATTTTCTTCTTAGTACTCCTTTTTAACTAGCTGTTCCTTCACACAAGCACATAAAGTCCTTGCTTTCTTTTTTCTTTCAGCTGATCTGATCGTTAGCATCCGTGAAGGGCCATGCTAGCTAGCATTAATTGATCTTTTTTCTTTTCTTGAATTGCTGTACGTAATCAATCAGAGCTGTTGGTTGCCTTTTTTCTGCTAAAAAGAACACGATGTCGCGTGGAAACGCATGTACTGGCCTAATCAGATGTGAACCTACCAAAACTTAGATGGACACGACTCGACTTAATCCAATCTTTGCAGATCCTATATGGCTTAGCTTGCTGATCAACTTTTTAAGACCAAACATGTATCTTCCTCTTTTTCTCTGATTGCCTTGGAACTTGACATAGGGACACATCCGGTTTGAACTCAGCTAGTTGTAGCGCTGACGTTGATTTGGTGATTCTGGATAGCAATCGATGCTTCTTGCCACGAGTATGACCATCCAACCATCGACATCTAATCAACTGCAAAGAACCGATCTGTGCGCTCGGTTGGCTCTATATTACTTCTTGTATCCATGCGTTTGTGCAGAAATCGGAGAACCGTAGATTGCAGGTGATGGGGACGTCGAGATCGCAACATCAGTGCTCTCAGTTCCCACAAATGGTGCCAATTGACGAGGGGTTAACTCATCAATGCCCATTGTTATGGACTTGGGTTTTGGAGAAGGAGGGAACGCTAGAAATCACGGAACAGCTAACAGACAAGCACACAGGGACGCAAGGTTTACCCAGGTTCAGGCCTCGTAGAGGACCCTACTCCTCCTTGTCTACTCTTGATTGATGATGATCCGAAGGATTACAAGGTCGCCGATGGCGGTAGATGTGTAGATTAGATTTGGCGTATGTGCTAGGTTTTGCAGTGTCTAGATCTATTGTGGGAGAGGTGGAGAAGTTATGTCGTGTCCTCCTCGTTGGACCCTCCTAGCCTTTATATATGGGGAGGCTAGGTCTCAGGTACCAATACGAGTTGGTTACATGTTAGATTCAAACTCTAGTATTGAGACTTTCTTGTCTTGTGCGTTTGGGAGTCCGTGTCCATATAGGCTTCATACCACTCGAACCGTCATGGGCGTCATGGACTTTGGCAAGTCGTCGAGTGGGCCTTCCATCGAGCCGCACCAGGTAGGCTGTAGTTGGGTGCCTGTTGGGCATACCCATGTCAACTATTTTTTCCAACAGGAGGATAGCAGCGATGTCGGTAGCGACGACGAGTCCAAGGACACCAAGACTCGTCATGTGCTGAGGAGGCTGAAGTACGGCCAGTACAAGAACTTCTTCGCCATCGACGTATACATGTGCCCCTTCTGTGCCACCAGGAGGCTCCGCGCCACGGACTTCAACTCCCTCGTGAAGCATGCCGAGGACTTGAGGACCTGCGGCGAGTCCGTGAACATCCACGGCTTCATAGCTAAGCACCAGGCGCTCGGTCTTCACCTCCACAACCTCAAGAAGGTGGCTATCAAGGAGGGTCGCATGCCCCGATCAAGCCCAAGGCGTCCAAGGTCAAGGGACTGGGCAGAAAGAAGTGGAGGAGGTGCCAAAGGGAGGAGGCAGAGGCCCTCCTGATAGAGGCCATGAGGGGCCACTGATCTGCTGCTGCTACTGCTGTAAAGCAGCTTATTTTGTCTTGTCTGTATTGAACTTGTCAGCTGCTGCTGCTGAGCAGTCTAATTGTCGAACGTCGTTAAGTACCATACTATATAACCTATATTAGATGCTTTATCTATATTTGTTCTGTATACTAAATTTATTTATGGTGCTGGTTAGTTTTGCTTCTCTAGATTTGCTACTAGATTGGGGAAAAAAGAGGGCAAAAGGAACAATGAATGAAGAGAGAAGCTGCTCTAGATTCGCTACCTTTTTAGACAAAAAAACACAAATTTTAGCGAGAGTGAGGGGAAAATACGCTCTTAAAAAGGCCAATCATAAATAAAAATAACAAAAAAGAAAACTTCCAATTTAGGCGACAAGGCGCACGTAACCACCAAACGCGCCCCACATGGTCCCACACCATGTCCCCCATAATCAGCGAGAGATAGATAGCTGGTCCGCTGTGTATCCTGGCCCTACCTATTAGCATGTAACGGTCAAGGCGACGTAATGTAACGCTCAACGCACGACCCACCCCAACACGGTCCCACCAGTCAGCATGTAATGGTCAAGCCTTTAACCTGACGGCATCCCCCTGTCCAAGCACATGTGAGGGTTTCGGAATGGAGGGAGGGAAAAAGTGAGGAAAAACTAAGCGGCTGGGGAAAACTGAGTACAACTAATGTACCAGGGGCACAAAAATAGAAATCCGTAGAATGTAACTAGCCTATCCCATAGACCAAATGCTACACAACATTGAAAGGTTGCTATGTTTTGGCCTGAAATTTTTGATTGGTTCAAAAGTTGAGAGATTGTTCAATTTAAAATCTTATATTTACTAATTAGAGACACCTTTTTGGATTGCATGTTAATCCTAGAAAATTATCTAACACTTTCATATCCATCTTTATCCATGTTTAAATCTTATTTTATGTCAAGTAGTTAACTAAATAACTCTCTAACTTTGTCAGTAATGATTAATTATTTAAAATATGTGCAAACCTTGGTCTTTATTTGTATGATACAGGAAATCACACTTTTATGGTGAAATCTGGAGCAATTATAAAAGATTAGGATGTTGCCAATATAACCAAGTCATCTGGGGTCGAAAAGATGCCACCAGAGGTGTTAACAAACATAGGTACAAGCAAGCCCCGTCCGTAATGTGCGACCGTACCACCCGACACCGCCTTTACTAGGTCAAACGCAACAACTTCTGTGAAGGGCTCCATATCTTTCTAGAATTCAACCGCCACGCAGAGAGCCGTCATTCTCAGGTTGCATCAGAAACACACCGAGAAAGATCCATGATACATTGCAAATGTATCTATAATTTTTGATGTTTCATGCTTGGATTTATCCACTTTCTTGTGTTTTGTCCACACTTTGGAGTACTTTTCATATGATTTCTTGGACTAACCTATTAACAAGAGCCATAGTTCCATCTGCCCGTTTTCTACTGTTTTTGGTTCCAGGAAAGTCAGAAAATGAATATTCTCGGAATTGGACGGGACAAAAGCCAAAGTGTCTATTTTTTCGGAAGTCATCATATGCCAGAATACGAGACGGAGAAGGGCTGGGGGCCGGCCACACCACCTAGCCGCGCGGCCAGGCCTGGCCCGCGCCAAGGGGTGGTCTGGCCGACCCTAACACCCCCTCGGCCTCTCCTTCCGCCTATATATTGCCCTCGGGACGAAAATCCTAAGGACCCAATCAAAAATCCACGAAAGAGTCTGTAGCCACTGTCATCTCCATCCCTAGATCGGGAGGGATCAAAAGATCTTCCCGGCACCCTGCTAGAGAGGGGAATTCACCCTGGAGGCCTTCTTCATCACCATGCGAGCCTCCGGTGTGATGCGTGAGTAGTTCATCCTTGCACTACGGATCCATGTAGTAGCTAGATGACTGGTTCTCCTCCTTTGTGCTTTCATGTCTAGATCTTGTGAGCTTCGTTCATGATCAAGATCATCTATTTCTAATTCTGCATGTTGTGTTTACGGGGATCCGATGGATATTTACATGCTATTTCAGATTGATTATTGATGCTATCATGTCTTTGTTATTTGTGATCTTGCATGCTTTCCGTTGTTAGTAGCTATCTTGGCCAAGTAGATGCTAGCAACTCCAAGAGTTAGTATTTATGCTCGATAGTGGGTTCATGCCTCTGGTAATCCGGGGAAGTGACAGAAATCTCTAAGGTACTAGATGTGATGTTGCTACTAGGGAGAAAACAACAATCCTTTGTTCATAGAACAATCATATTGTTTACTTTACACGCAATTCGTAGCGTAATAATATGTTGCTTGCAACTTAATACTGGAGGGGGTTCGGATGATAACCTGAAGGTGGATTATTAGTCATAGATGCAGTTGGATGGCGGTCTATGTATAATGTTGTAATGCCCAATCAAGTTCCAAAGGAGTCAAGATGATTAGTATATGCTTGTATTGCTTTCTCGATGTTTTTCAATTGCCCCGCTGTAATTTGTTCACCCAGCATGTTATCTATCTTAAGGAGAGCCACCTCTAGTGAACTATGGATCCCGGTCCTTTTCTTTTACATACAATCTATAAACTATTTACTGCTTTGTGTTTACTTTCTGCAAACTATTACTTCCTTCCATTCGATACGTTTAATCCTTTGTTTTCAGCAAAACCGGTGAGATGACAACCTCATCGCAAGTTGGGGACAGAGTTATGTGATTGTGTTGTGCAGGTCTCCATGTTGCTACTGACACCAGTAGTGCGTCCTGCCAACGTTCAGCTAGCTACACCTTTGGGGTGTTTCCTTGCTCCTACTGGATTGATAACCTTGGTTTCGTACTGAGGGAAAACTTGCTGCTGTGCTCATCATACCTTCCTCTTGGGGTTCCCCAACGAGCTCGATATATTTTGGGCCATCAAGCATATTTTCTAGCGCTGTTGCCGGGAAGTCAAGGACATCTTCACAAGGGGAGTCCCTCATAACCAATCTCTTTACTTTGTTATTTTTGTTTTTCTTAGTTTATTTTTGTTTTGTTTGCTTGTTTTGTTATCAAAAACACAATTTTTTTTAGTTTTACTAGTTTGCTTTCTTTATCAAAAAACACAAAAACATTAGTTCCTATCTTAAGTTGCCACTATGTCTAGCCTTGCTCCAACCACTTTGTCACCCGAGGAAATGATTTTCACTTTTAAACAAGGAATTGAGGAAAGTTTTAAAGAAGCTTGGTCTAGAATCTGTGATCTACATGAAAAAATTGAGCCTAAAATGACTCAAAGCTTGTTCCTTAGCAGTTTTTACCTTGGAATTGCTCTTTGCTATAGATATGCTTTAGATGCTGTTGTGGGAGGAGATTTCCTCCAATGTAATGAGGATGATGCTATAAATGCTATAAAGAAATTGATCCTCACTTACAACTTGCCTAGCCAAACTGATATTTCTTTCGCAAGAATATTTGCTAGATTGAACACTCTTGAGACTGGCACTGCTAGCTTAAAAGATTGCTATAATACACTTAGGGAGCATCATAATTATGTTCCAATAAATTCTGAACCATCAAAGTGGCTCCCTACAGTAAAGATTGAGATAAACACTGAAACTTTTCATGCTTGCTGTGATATCATGTCTGAATTTTGTCTTATGCCCAAAGATATTTATGGATCTTTGAATGTTTGGGGGGTCTTATTGAAGGAGGAAAAGAAATATCTCTTGCTAATAATTCTACCATATTACCTATTGGAATAGCTGAAGGAGTGTTTACAAAGATCCTTGGGAAAATGATTTCTACTGATTATCTTGTTATTGAATGTGCAGGAAAAGGACAAATTACACTTGGAAGGTCCCTATTAGAACTCCTTGGAGCAATAATAGATGTGGGAAAGGGGACCATGCACCTTTCTTCTCCACCAAACAATCATATTTTCCCCAAGGTTAAGAATAAAAGTAAGAGAGGTAAGGGCAAGAAATTTGGTTTTAATGCTTCTTCGAACACTTGACTCTTTCTTGCTTCTTGTGCCTAACTTAAAGGCGTTAAAGAAAAGTACTTATTGGGAGATAACCCAAAAGTTTTAGATGAGTCTTAGAAGTTATTACTTCAGTAATAACCGCTCCTTATCCTTTTTATTTGCTTTTTGTGCCAAGAGTAACATCTAATGAGAGAGACGTAATGATTGGGAAAGTTGCTGTCCCGAAACAGATTTCTGTGCTTCACCGTAAAAATTCGTGTAAAATCTCGGAACGTCTTTTTGAGGCATGAATTTTTTTGCTTCTGCCCCAGGTTGTTATCTAACTTTCTTTAATTCAACACTTTTTGATTTGAGATATATAAGGTCTTCGAAAAAATTCGTCTTTACCTTCTGGTCTGTTCTGATAGATTTCTGCCATTTTCTGTATTTGCTTCTTGTTGGTTCCTTTTTGAGTTCTTTTGGGGAATTGAGCTTTTTGAGAAAAGTTCTACAGTATATAATGTTCTAATGGAAGTTTATTGGTGTTAGAACTGAACCGTAAGACCTATTATCTTGAGTGCACTAATGTTGCTAATAAAGATTGTGTGAAGTTTTGTATGAAGGAAAAATTTCAGGTGTATGGAAGGAATGAGTAATGAGATAAAGGATGGACTAAAGCTCAAGATTGGGGATGCCACGCGTGTCACCCCAAGAAATATCCAATAAGTACAAGCGTCAAAGCTTGGGGATGCCTTGGGCATCCCCTTCTTCATCAATAAACATCCCAGGTTTCTTCCAAACGCTTCATTTTTATTGGTTCATGCATAGTTGTGTTGTTCTTGGAGCGTCTTCTTTTTCGTTTTCGTTTTGGTCTTTCGTTTGCTTTGGTTTTCTTAGTTTGCTGAATAAATTGGTTGGACCCCCTCTTTCATACATTGGTTTGCAAATAGTTTGGTTTGGTTTGGAAAAGAGTAGGAAAGTTCATACTTATGTGGTAAAAAGAGCTTGTTTTTGAATGTGGCCTATGCTTTGTCATGCCATGCTTGATATTGTTTTGGCTTTATGCTTAGTATTCTTTTCTGTAGCATGACTTGTTATAAACAATTGAGATTTCTTAATGTGCCTTGGATGAATCATGCGTTGTTTTAGCATATTAAAGCATAGTATAGTGGTATTCTCCTTTGATGCTTTATTTGGGTTGACTTGGCGCATGCTCACACCATGTTATGACTATCTCAAGTCACCATAGCCTTTATGATCCTTTAGTTTTCAACTTGTAGTATCACTTTATGCTTTGATCAATGATGTTTTGTCGCTCTGCATGATTATGGCCATTATTGCTCTCTTAGTTTGTCGCTATCAGTCTTTTGCTAGCCTCCACAACCAAGTATGAGTTTCACTCATGCATCCAACTCCCTAAACCAAGTTATTCCAAAGAGTCCACCATACCTACCTAATAGCTTATGCTATTCCAAGTATATTCATGCTTTTGTTTACCTTCCAAATTAAACTTGTTATGAGAAAACTAGTGATTAAAGCTCTGACGAACTTGATGGAACACTTTACTTTTTTGCATCTAATAAACTTGAACCATTGGGTCCTTCTTTGTTGCGTATATGCTTGCGCTTATAAGTTGAAATTAGCAGAACCATGTATCATGGGGAACACTTTCAACATTGCACTTGTACTTTGTACCCCGTTGATATCATGTTCTTTCGCTTATGGATCCCGGCGTTGTGAAATAAAAGTGGAACTTGTAAGGTCATGGAGTTTGTATGTGTGTTAGAGAAACGCCTGGGCCGCTAGCCTAACCCATGCCTAATCATGGTGGAAACTCACATCATCACCATAATGAGCACTCTATGAAGCATCCTCAATAAAAACCTATGCAAATAGCAAATAAAAAGATCGCTGAAATGCTCATTGTCTGCTTGCCTTGTCATTTTGATTATGGGATAGCTCCTGTATCATGTGCAAGGGGTAACCCATTGGCGGTTCTTTATGATACATATGTACTTACAATGACAAGAGCTTACTCGTGACTAAAGTTAAGTAGCATGAGGTTCGGTCTTCATAAGTAAGTGGCATGAGATTTCGGTTTATAACTTGTCAAGCATATCCTCTTAGTTGTGTCACTTTAACCTTAATCACCTTCAAGATGCTTATGATAGGGGCAATGAGAGCTGAAAGCTATAAGTACCATAATTTTTGGAAGCTCTTTATGAGAGTTGAATCCCTACTTCCTTTTATAAAGGCCTTTCTTCCACCATTATATATTGAGTCTCCACCTTCCACCTTTATGCACCTACTTTGAGAGCATAGTGGCCATTCTTAGTTCTATGTGCATTGTCCGGAGACTAGTTGATTTATGCATAACTTGATATTGCTTGTTTTAAACTATTTGTATCTAGTCACTCTTATGAACTTTGAAGGTGTCCTGTGCATTTATATTTGTTACTCTATGAGGGATAAGCTGAATACTATTATTCTATGTTTTCTTTTTGTGAAACAAACAAATGTCTTGCAAAGCTTTGTTATTCATGAATCTTTTGTTTGTGCCTTTTAATGTTGCATCATAGTTTCTTTGTCTTATTGCTAGAACTTTATCTTTCATATTATGATTGAAGTACTATGATCCTAGCTTTGAATGTTTTACAAATACTTTGATCAAGTCTTTGATGGTGCATGTCACCTCAAAAATTATTCTTTCTTTTTATCACTTACCTACTCGAGGATGAGCATGAGTTAAGCTTGAGGATGTTGATACATTGCAAATGTATCTATAATTTTTGATGTTCCATGCTTGGTTTTATCCACTTTCTTGTGTTTTGTCCACACTTTGGAGTACTTTTCATATGATTTCTTGGACTAACCTATTAACAAGAGCCACAGTGCCAGCTGCCTATTTTCTGCTATTTTTGGTTCCAGGAAAGTCAGAAAATGAATATTCTCGGAATTGGACGGGACAAAATCCAAAGTGCCTATTTTTATGGAAGTCATCATATGCCAGAATACGAGACGGAGAAGGGCTGGGGGCCGGCCACACCACCTGGCCGCGCGGCCAGGCCTGGCCCGCGCCAGGGAGTGGTCTGGCTGACCCCAGCACCCCCTCGGCCTCTCCTTCCGCCTATATATTGCCCTCAGGACGAAAACCCTAAAGACCCGATCAAAAATCCACGAAAGAGTCTGTAGCCACCGTCATCTCCATCCCTAGATCTGGAGGGATCTGAAGCTCTTCCCGGCACCCTGCCGGAGAGGGGAATTCACCCTGGAGGCCTTCTTCATCACCATGCAAGCCTCCGGTGTGATGCGTGAGTAGTTCATCCTTGCACTACGGATCCATGTAGTAGCTAGATGGTTGGTTCTCCTCCTTTGTGCTTTCATGTCTAGATCTTGTGAGTCCGTTCATGATCAAGATCATCTATTTGTAATTCTGCATGTTGTGTTTGCGAGGATCCGATGGATATTGAGATGCTATTTCAGATTGATTATTGATTCTATCATGTCTTTGTTATTTGTGATCTTGCATGCTTTCCGTTGTTAGTAGCTATTTTTGCCAAGTAGATGCTAGCAACTCCAAGAGTTAGTATTTATGCTCGATAGTGGGTTCATGCCTCTGGTAATCTGGGGAAGTGACAGAAATCTCTAAGGTACTAGATGTGCTATTGCTACTAGGGAGAAAAAAACAATCCTTTGTTCATAGAACAATCGTATTGTTTACTTTACACGCAATTCGTAAAGCAATAATCTATTGCTTGCAACTTAATACTGGAGGGGGTTTGGATGATAACCTGAAGGTGGATTATTAGTCATAGATGCAGTTGGATGGCGGTCTATGTATAATGTTGTAATGCCCAATCAAGTTCCAAAGGAGTCAAGATGATTAGTATATGCTTGTATTGCTTTCTCGATGTTTGTCAATTGCCCCGCTGTAATTTGTTCACCCAGCATGTTATCTATCTTAAGGAGAGACACCTCTAGTGAACTATGGATCCCGGTCCTTTTCTTTTACAAACAATCTATAAACTGTTTACTGCTTTGTGTTTACTTTCTGCAAACTATTACTTCCTTCCATTCGATACGTTTAATCCTTTGTTTTCAGCAAAACCGGTGAGATTGACAACCTCATCGCAAGTTGGGGATAGAGTTTTGTGGTTGTGTTGTGCAGGTCTCGACGTTGCTGTTAGCACCGGTAGTGCGCCCTGCAAAAGCTAGCTAGCTACACCTTTGGGGTGTTTCCTTGCTCCTACTGGATTGATAACCTTGGTTTCGTACTGAGAGAAAACTTGTTGCTGTGCTCATCATACCTTCCTCTTGGGGTTCCCCAACGAGATCGATATATTTTGGGCCATCAATCCACCACTTCACCACCACAATAGTTCGTCATCTCATCTCCAATCCAGTCCATAGACATATCCATAAGCTTGTATTTGATATCTCCTTGTGAGTGACAACTATTGTAAGAATATTTGATTTCAATCAATCCTACAATTTTTCTATCGTTCGTCTTATTATTATGAGTCAGTAGTCCTCACAGACCGCAGGTTGAGGAGTAGCCTCGTAGTGCTTATGTGTATCTAATTACACGGGAATATTGTGTGGTGATTTCATAGGCGATTTTTCTATTGTATATTTGTCTCATACATCGATCCGAGGACTTGTTAGGTACCCAAGACCCCACGGATTGATCAAGGCTTGAGGAGAGATGAGTGGTGAACGAAATCTATGCGTGAAACCTAGTGACAACAATGGGAGTATAGTATTCGTTTGGTGATTCATTTGGTAACAATAGCAACATCATAGATCTTAATGCTTTGGTCTGTATTTACTTAATAATTGTTCATAGTCTAGTGCTTCGTGGTATTAACGATTGGACCAAGACACTTCTGCTATGCCTGTGGCTTGGCGGGGCTCTACTAATTATGAATGTGTTTCCCACAAATCCTATCTATATTAAATCATTTACACATGAATGTGCCTTAACATTATCTTTATCCTATATTTTATGCATAGCTGTAGGTAAATCTTTAGCCCTAGCCTATCTCCATCCATCGACACAACTTTAAATACAAAGTAAACTAGAAAGATCTGGTAAACATAAGATAAAACAAAATAGAAAGTCTTGTAGACGTTCCTTAACCATTTTCAAGTGTTTCCCAAGGTTTGATAAACCTAGAACTTCTAGAAAAAAGATAATATACTACATCCATAATCCAGATCGAAGGTATCACACCTCGTTGGGTACCCACGATTTAAATTCGATACATTTTGAATCCTAATTCATTGGCATTTCAACTTGATTCTATCTGAACTTAGTTTGGGTGCCTTTTGGAATTGATAGTGAATAAATAGAATAAAGAGGTGAATTCCGTAAAATATTTTTTGTCCATAATTTTGCCGCCACCAGAAACCATACACAACAATGCTATACAACATCTTTTCTCCACTATAATTGAAGTTTGTCACAACTCCTTTTCTGGATTGATGCACATTTCTTCATCTCAATTTGTAGGATATCACCAGTACATGATGCCATCATGAATGGTGTCTAGCTGAACACCTCTAGCCGGGGAAGCAACACGATTCTAGTGGGGGCGTGCTAGTGAACCCACTGGGTGTAGCCCCTAAGATTCAGAGTAGTTGACGAAGACATGTGCTTCAAATCTTATCTTACTTGCCTTCTTCAACACCTTGAACTTGCTATCTAGCTGAACTCTTTCAGCCAGACGGGAACTCCTAATTCCACTAGGGGCACGTGAGCGCACCCAGTGGGTGTATCCCCCGAGTTTTGGAGCAGTTGACAGAGTCAACTACTTCGAAACTTATAGGCATCTTGTAATCGACTCGGCATAGTCCGTGCAAAACAAATACACAAAATTGAATTGGTTACCGATACATTATCATACATAACACATGCTGTCAACCGAATGGCGGTTTTACTCGTCGAAAAACTAGCTTGGGCTTCTCTGAATACTTAGTCACTTTCCTGTGTGTTCTGCTGTTTATGTTATGTCCTTGTCGGCTGGTCAGCCGGTTTAGGGTCTGTAGCTGGAACCAAAGGGGGAGCCGATAATACATTGCGCACGGTACTAGAGGCTTAGTAGCCGGAAATATACGAACTAGGCACTTTAGCCGGAACATCCAAACTATCATGTCCTGCATCATTCTTTCATGTGTGAGTGCACTCAAGCATTTTCACGGGTCTATAGCTGAGACGAAGAGTGGGCCTTCAACCCCGCACACAATACTCAACCGATTTACAGAACAACAGGTCGGGTCAACCGGCGAGCCCCGGGTTAGGGGTTGCCAGAGCCGCAAAACAAAGCAGGAAACATGTCAATATCTAGTGAGGAGACCCCGAGGGTCGCTCGAGGTCGGGAAAACACTCACTTTTAAGTATTCGGTGTAGGTGTTGAAGGCGCACTTCCGTAGGCGCTGTTGGCGCCTAAGAGGTCGAAGGGAGGCTGCAACTGGATGGCCTGCGTGCAACCAGCTAGGCAACCAGATTCAGTTCCTAGCCGGCCAAATAACTAAACACATTGGGACGAATCTAGCCGTCCTAGCCTAGCCGGATCGGGCCCAGCCAGCCGAACCAGCAACCAAACAGGGGGAAGTCGTGCTCAGCCAGCCTGGGCCCGCTAGATCGGGACCTAGCCG
Organism: Avena insularis; assembly: GCA_023614405.1. Classification (NCBI taxonomy): domain Eukaryota; kingdom Viridiplantae; phylum Streptophyta; class Magnoliopsida; order Poales; family Poaceae; genus Avena; species Avena insularis. Next base: position 128,743,870 of record CM042688.1, read on the forward strand.
CACGGGTAGGACAAACAAACAGGGAGTTAGCTAGACCGGGTTCCAATCGTCCAGGCCCAACCGGGACAGGGAATCAAATGGCCAGACAGGATAGGCAGGTTGACTTTTTTTCTTTCCTTTTTATTTTTTTCTCTCTCATTTTTTCTTTCACCAACCGTCTGGAACCAGCTGGCCCTTCTCATTTCTTTTTTACTTTTCCTTCTCTCCTCCTTCTAACCGGACCTCACCACCTCTCCTTTTTTTCTCTTTACTTTTTCCTTTCTCTCTTTTCAACCGGATGGCCCCAGTCGGCCCTTCTTTTATTTCTTTCCTCTCTTTCATTTTTTCTTCTTACTCTTTCCTAACCTGCCAACCCCACCATTTCTCTCTTCTTTTTTCTTTTGCACTGTCCCTTTTTCAGCCGGACACGGTAGGGAGTGTAGTCCACACGGCGCGCGCACCCTGGAAAGAGGTAGCCGGCGGAGCACCCGGTCGGCGAGGCGGGGACGCAGGAAGCGCATCTAGCGCTGGCGAGCGTCGCGACGCTGGGGATGGCGAGCCGGCGAGGGCACGCGGATGCTGTTCGCGGGGCGCACAACATGCGGGAAGACGATGGGTGGCGAGCCGAGGTGAGCTGGGGTGTGCACGGGAGAGTGGAGGCGGTTGAGGGCCAGGTAGAGGTGTGGGCGGAGACGTGGGCGCAGCAGGGCAGCGGCGCTACATCGTGCAGCTGAGGCGGCTGTAGGGGAGACGCATGAACGACTGTGCGCGTGCGTGGCACGGGGCGGTGCAACGGGAGCACGGAGAGAGGAGCTCGGCCCGGAGGTGCGCGAGCAAGGCTGGGAGGAGATGGGCAGCGTGGTGTTGCCGCTGCAGGCACTCGGGGGGGCACTAGGGTGGCGTCACGGTGTGGCGAGGCGGACATGGCCGAGCGTTGGATGATACGACAGACATGTGCGTGGAGGGAGGCACCGAACACACAGGCAGGAGGCCTTCGCGGGCGCGCCGACGAGTGCAAGCTCATGGGAGGAGACTGAAGGGGTTCATGCATGAAAACAATACATTTTCCCTACACCCAAACCCCAGTTGTCAGGACCTATCTATTAGTAATACAGTAACTGGAGGGGATTGATAACCCATAAGTATAGGGGATCGTGTGTAGCCTTTTCGATAAGTAAGAGTGTCGAACCCAACGAGAAGCTAAAGGTAGGATAAATGTTCTCTCAAGTTCTATCAACCACTGATACAACTCTACGCACACTAAACATTTGCATTATCTAGGAAATAAAATTAGAGCAACAATACGAGTACTAGAAATAGCTTGGCATCATAATAATTAACAAGAAAGTAAAGTTAGTTGCTGCAGCAATAAAATACACTAAACTAACTGAACCATGAGTGTGGAATAGTGGTGGTAATTGTGGTGGCTTTGTCTAAGTTTAAATAGCGAATAGATCGGGTTCATTGTCTTCGATGCAGTTTTCTATGTGGGAGATGCTAAATATACATGCGCTTCACTACTTGGAATTATATGTACTATATGATTGGATTTTTAGCAAACATGCGTAAGTACTAACAATGCATTAAGGTTTCCCCAACCATAGCCTTAAGTTTAATGGTCCTCTTACTTCCATACGTGCAACGTTTCGGTTCGCGTCCTCAGCTTTCTGTCACTCCAGCAGAACTCCCCCTTCCTTTTACAAATACTACAAACCCTATGATGTTTAATCCATGCGCACACAAATATAATGGACACCAAAGGACTGTACAATATCAACATACAACTCTAATGAACCAAAGACATTCAACCACTCAATCTAAGAACAAATAAACTACAGAAACATGACATAGATCATAGGATTATAACTTATAACATCAAATACCATGTTTACATAGGACGGTATAGAGGTGTGTGGGAGGATGAACCACTGCATACTAAGAGGATTAGGTGATGGAGATGGCAGTGAAGATCGTGAAGAGGGCGGCGGCGGCGCGGGGGACTCCTTCCCCGCTGCCGGTATCATGGGGGAGCACCGCCCCTTAGCCCCCTTCCTTCATGGCTTATTGCGAGCCCTCCCCCATGGAGATGGGATCCATGGGAGAGGCAAAACATGGCTTTGGCGGCTGCAAATTCGTGGGTGGAGGTGTCCTGGGCGAATTAGGTTTCCTCCCTTTATATAGCTTTTCAGATTCCCGTCACCCCATCTTGGTCTGGAGTAAATCATGCCTAGCGGGCCCGTCCAGACTCGGAATCAGCTAAATTTTATGTCCAGAACGTTTGTCGCGAAATTTACAACAACTGTGTAGTTGAAGAGTTTTCCGTTTGATGCCGTCTTCGACCCGAAACGTGACCATCTTCAAAACGAGTTCTGAGACAGATTTCTGGAAAAATCCCAATTTGACTCCAACAAGGTTTCCATTTGTATTCTTGGTAATTCCTAGACATCAAAGTGTAAAACAAGAACATTGTGCACTTTTGCAACTATTAGTAGGTTAGTCCAAATAAATCATAAACTTTATACAAAAAGGAGTGTCAAAAGCATATTATTAGCATAAAACCATCAAAAATTATAGATACGTTATGGACGTTTCAACATCCCCAAGCTTAGTTCCTGCTCGTCCTCGAGTAGGTAAACGATAAAAACAATATAATTTTTGAGGTGACATGCAGACAACACAATTTTGATCATCATTATTGTAAAAGCGTTGATAGTTGAGATCAAAGGTACTCTAAACATGAACATGAAAGATAGAGTTCTAACAATATAGCAACTATGTTGTAACATGAAAAGGTACAAACAAAAGATCATGAATAACAATGCATTGAAAGATGATTGTTTGTTTCACATATAGAAAACATAATAAGGGTGGTATTCAGCTTGTCCCTCATGGTATAGCAAAACATAAATGCATAAGACACCTTGAAAGTTCATAAGGGTGACTAGATACAAATATTTTAAGAACAAGCAATATCAAAGTTATGAATCAATCAACAAGTCTTGGGACAATGCACATTAAACTAAGAATGGCCACTATGCTCTCTATCAATAGGTGCATAAATAGAAGATGGGGACTCAACATAAAAGTAAAAGAAATGCCTTCATAGAAGGAAGCAGGAATTCAAGTCTCATAAAGAGCTTCCAAAAATTATGGTACTTATTAGCTTTTAGCTCTCATTGCCCCTATCATAAGCATCTTGAAGTGATTAAGGTTAAAGTGAACAAACTATGGAGTATATGATTGACAAATAATAAGTTGGAAATCTCATGTCCCTTGAATATGAGGGCCGCTCCTCATGCTACTCAAGTTTAGTTACCGGTAAGTTCTTGTCATAGTAAGTACATGTGTATCATAGAGAACCACGAACAGGGTACCCCTTTCCCGATGATACGGAAGAATCCCCATATCGAAATGTCAAGGCAAGCAGACAATGAGCATCTCAGCAATCTTCTTATTTACCATGGGAAAATGGTGCTTTTTTCTCTCTTTCCTCTTTTCTCATATTTTTTTCTTTTTCTCTTTTTCTCAATCTCTATCTATTTTTTTATAAGAAGAATGCTTCATAGATTTCTCATTATGGTTACGCTGTAGGTTTCCACAATGGTTAGGCATGGATTAGACCAGCGGCCCAGGCGTTTCTCTAACACACATACATAACTCCATGGACTTACAAGCTCCCGTTTCATTTCACACCGACGACATCCATAGACAAAAGAGCATGATATCAACTGGGTACAATGTACAAGTGCAATGTTGAAAGCGTTCCCCATGACAGCATGGTTCTGCTAATCCCCAACATATAAGTGCAAGCATATACGATATAGACAACACAATGGTTCAAGTTTATTAGGGGCAATAAAAGTAAAGTGTGCCATCAAGTAAGTCAGAGCTTTAATCACTAGTTTTCTCATAACAAGTTTAATTCAGAAGGTAGATAAAAACATGAATATACTTGGAATAGCAAATGTTAATAGGTACGTATGGTGGACTCTTTGAAATAACTTGGTTTTATTTGGAGTTGGATGCATGAGTGGAACTCATACTTGGTTATGGAGGCTAGCAAAAAACTGGGAGTGGCCAACTAAGAGAGCAATAATGGTCATAATCGTGCAAAGCGACAAAACATCATTAATTAAAGCATAAAGTGATATTACAAGTCGAAAACTAAAGGATCATAGAGGCTATGGTGACTTGGGATAGTCTTAACATGGTGTGAGCATGCGCCAAGTCAACCCAAATAAAGCATCAAAGGAGAATACCAAAATATTATGCTTTAATATGCTAAAACAACGCATGATCCTTTCAAGACACATTAAGCAATCTCAATTGTTTGCAACAAGTCATGCTACAGCAATAATCACTAAGCATAAATTCAAAACAATATCAAACATTACATGATAAAGTCTAGGCCATAGTCTAAACAAGCTCCTTTTGTACCACTTATAAGCATGAAGCTTCCTACTCTTTTCCAATCACCAATCAACTTATTTAAAACCACATATGAATGCAGGGGTCCAACCAATTTTTTTAAGCAAACCAAACAAAAGAAAACTAAAAACAAAAACAAAGACGCTCCAAGAACGACGCAATTGTGCATGAAACAATAAAAATGAAGTGTTTGGAAGAAAACCTGAGATTTTTATTAATGAAGTAGGGGATGCCTTGGGCATCCCCAAGCTTTGACGCTTGTACTTCTTGAATATTTCTTGGGGTGACACGAGTGGCATCCCCAAGCTTGAAATTTTGTCCATACTTCATCTCATCACATTGTTCTTCCCTACACTTTAAAATTTCCTTTATACAAAACTTCACACAATCTTCATTAGCAACATTAGTGTATTCAAGATAATAAGTCTTTATGTTCAGTTTCAACACAAGTAAAACTTCCATTAAAATACAAGCTACTGTAGCAATTCCTTCTAAAAGCTCAAGTGCAAAGAGAACTCAAAGACAAAGAGATTAAGAGGCAAATGCAAATAATGGCAGAAATCTATCAAAACATTCCAGCAGGTAAAAACTGATTTTTTTTGAAAACCTTATGTTGCTCAAATCAAAAAGTGTTAAACTAACGAAAGTTAGATAAAAACCTAGGGCATAAGCACAAAAACTTACAGCTCAAACCGTCGTACAGAGATTTTACACGAATTTTTACAGTGAAGAACAAAAATCTGTTTCGGGATAGCAACTTTCCCAAGCATTACTTCTCTCTCATTAGAGGTTACTCTTGGCACAAAAAGAAAATAAAAAGGATAAGGAGCGGTTGCTACAGAGGTAACAACTTCCAAGACTCAAATAAAACAAATGTAACTGGTGTTTGATGCTAAGACAAATAAATAAAAAGATACAAACGCTCCAAATTTATTCATGTTTCTATACTGCTCAAAAAATAAAGTTTAAAGGTTTGCAAACCGAGGGGTTGTTGAAGAAACTTTTGGCCATTCGTCAATTTCTCTGTTTGGTGTTCCTTACTCTCTGTGAGAAAACTTCAACACAAAAACTTTCCCATTCTTTCCTGCGGTTTTTAACTGAAAAGCTTCCATGGGAAGATTTGTTTTGGTTTCATAGGCATGAACACAAGTGTTCAAGGTCGACCCCCACTTAACCATTACTCATCTTTCCAATCACTTTCCTTTTTGAAAATGTTTTTAGGTAACAAGTACAACTATTTTTTTTTGTAATTTGCATTCCCTATCCATACTAAGATAGAGAACAACTTAAAACTAAAAGTACAAACTACTTAGAGATAAAACAAACAAGTGCACACAAGAATATTCACCCACACTCTATTTCTCCCCGGCAACGGCGCCAGAAAAGGTCTTGATAACCCACAAGTATAGGGGATCTTGTGTAGCCTTTTCGATAAGTAAGAGTGTCGAACCCAACGAGGAGCTAAAGATAGGATAAATATTCTCTCAAGTTCTATCAACCACTGATACAACTCTACGCACACTAAACGTTTGCATTATCTATGAAATAAAATTAGAGCAACAATACAAGTACTAAAAATAGCTTTGCATGATAATAATTAACAAGAAAGTAAAGTTAGTTGCTGCAGTAATAAAATACGTTAAACTAACTGAACCATGAGTGTGGAATAGTGGTGGTAATTATGGTGGCTTTGTCCAAGTTTAAATAGCAAATAGAGATCGTGTTCATTATCTTCGATGCAGTTTTCTATGTGGGAGAAGCTAAATATACATACGCTTCACTACTTGGAATTATATGTACTATATGATTGGATTGTTAGCAAACATCCGTAAGTACTAACAATGCATTAAGGTTTCCCCAACCATAGTCTTAAGTTTAATGGTCCACTTACTCCCATACGTGCAACGTTCCGGTTCGTGTCCTCAGGTTTCTGTCACTCCGGCAGAACTTCCCCCTTCCTTTTACACATACTACAAACCCTATAATGTTTAATCCATGCGCGTAAAAATATAATGAACACCAAAGGACTATACCATATCAACATACAACTCTAATGAACCAAATACGTTTAACCATTCAATCTAAGTAAAGGAGATACGTCCTAGAGGCAAATAATAAATAGGTTTTTAGTGTCATATCTCAATTAGTTTATAATAGTTTCATATTGTGCTATAACTGTGCCAAGTAGAAACATTGGTATAGGTGTGGTATGAAACAACAAAGTCCCTAGTAGCCTCTATTCATACTAGTTCGTTGGTCATGAGGACGATCTGGGTTTCAAGATCATGGGCATTTATGCCAATTGACAACAGGATCATATCATTGGAGAATGATGTGACTGGACATTCCTCGAAGGATTGCAACATGATCAAGTCATATAGTTCATTGTTGCAACAGTTATACCTAGACTCCTTTTCCTTAGACCGTGCGCTCATATTACTCACTGTTTCCCAAGGCTGCTTTGACTGCATCAACCGTCATCTGGTAATACGGTGGAAATAAAGGTGTACGTTGGGTATTCTGAAGGAACAGTTGATGACATGTGACTGCTAGACCAGGATTTGTTCACCCACATGACGGGTAAAGATACATACGGCCGGCTTGGTGAGATTACATCCATAAATGTTGCAACATGTGACTCGGTCACGGGGATATAATATCACGGTAACAAGAAAACATAACTTGTTATGAATGAGATTGAACAAGGTATGGGATACCAATGATCGGATCTCGGACAAGTTGTATCGAGAAACAAAAGGACAAGGATGCTACATTTAGCGGTTCAAACGACATTGTCATCAGGAATGCATAGGGGTCACATGGATATCCCTTGTCCCTCTGTTGATCATTGATACAGATCCTGTCTAGAGAATTCACGAGCCATGAGAGGATACACTTAAGGGTACAATGAGAGTGATCATTCGTAAGACGGAATCACAGTAGAGAAAGAGAAAGCCGGAAATGTTCCGCAGAGAGATCCGAAGTTGTTCGGAGAAAGAATAAAGGAAAAGTCCAGAAAAGTGTTTTCGGATAAATGAGAATTTGAATATATATTTGTTATATGTTAATTATGAATTAATATATTCTAAGTAATATTTAAGTTAATGTTTATAAAAGCAACTTTTATATTAGGCCAAATCCCGGAGGGAAAAGGCCTAGAAGAAAACCTGCAGAAAAAGGAAAAGAAAAAGGTAAAAACAGCCCTGTGGCTACTTGGATAACCGCCATCAGACAGGCGGCAGGTAGGCGCCAGTTCGCCAGGCCGAGGCTGAGCTGGGCCATGCGAGCCGGCCCACCCGGGCGCCAGCACACTGCCACAGGCGCTGGGCGTCTTGGGCCTCGGGCGATGCACCTGCCCGCCTCTCGCTAGCTTCCGTTCACGGGTCAGCCACGCTGAAGGCCCACCCGGATGGTTGCCCAAGGCCCACCCGGTCGGATTATCTGCTGGTTGTCTTTGCTGCCCTCTTTTTCCCTTTGGGCTAAAATCAGCCCATTCGGCTGGCACGAAATTCCTGCTTATTTCCTTTAATCTATTAGTCCCACATGGATAACCTAATGTGGAAAGCACACCCCCTCCGCCTATATAAAGTGGTGCCCATGGGTGGGATTAAACACACAATTTGAGAAGTCTTTTTAGTTGACTTTCTCCCTCCCTCTCTCTATACCTTGTGACCATGGCCCCAAGTCTGGGTTGTGCGATCGAGGCACACCTGTAGTACGTCGTTGCGCTGCAGGGATTCCTAGCCAGATATCAACTTCCGCACTCCTGACGGGATCGGGGATCTGGAGTTCTCATCGTGCACCGGATGTGTACGAAGACACGAGGCGCAACACTTCGGGCGCTTAAATGTCGTAAGCCGGAGCTGCTGCACGATGAAGATGAAGAAGGAGCAAGGGGTGACCTGTGAGGAGCTTCGCGACCTTGAGGTCGGCCGAGTACGACTACTTCAACCACGTTCTCCGCGGAACGTTAACCGCGTACGGTCTACAAGGGTATGTATTCTCTACAAATTGGTCGTTACCGCATTACTACATAGATAGATCCTAGGTAGTTTTGGGGTTCCATCATTGGAAATTTTTTGTTTTCTGCTGCGGATCCCCTTTAGTGGTATCAGAGCCGATCTATGCGTAGGAGTGTTGTACGGCCAGTACGCACAAGTATTGTGTGGGCATTGATCCCTTAGTTGTTACCCTCTAACATGTACTTGTTTATATCGTGGTATTGTTTGATGAAGCGACCCGGACCGACCTTACTCGTATTCATACGCGAGACTGGTTCCACGCTCAACATATGGCTTGTACCGTATAAGTGGCTAGATGGTGTCTGTCTCTCATTCAATAGTTGATATAGCATTTACAACGGAGGGCCCCGAAAGGGGTGTAATAGAGACAACTGTTGGATCCATGTTGTGGTTGGAAAGTTCGTAGACTAGAAGCGGTTCTATTATGAAAGCCCTAACAACCATGTAAAACTTGCAATAGATAAAGTAGAGGCGTCTAACTTTATTTTGCAGGGGGCATGTGATTATGATATGGCACTGGTCATTACGAAGGTAAAGTAGTTTACGTTTATGTTACTAAGTAGTATAGTAATAATTATCGTTCCGATGGACGACCTGGTGGAGGCGTCGTGGACTTGGCGTCAAACCAAGGGCAAGATGGAGATCATGCCGGAGCGCTCAATGGAGATCAAGACGCAAGAAGGACCATATCATATCACATTATATATATGATGTTGATACCTGTTTTACATCTTATTGTGTGCTAGTATTAAATACTCAACGGTAGCAAATAAGATAATCCCTACAGAATTCCAATGTTCCGTGTTCCCCTTGTGTGTGCACCACCAAGAAAGTTCTTTAGTATGAGGCGATCGATGGTACAGGCATGGGTGTCAGACATATCTACGTTCGCATACAATGGGTGTAAGTCGTGTTGCACAACGAATACACACAAGTTAGATTTGGCGAGCCTAGCACGTTAGAGAGACGTGGCCTCGGAAAACAAGAGATCGAAAGATCGAGCATGAGTCACATGGATGATGTGATTGGCATTAGTGAATGTCTACCTTTGATAATGCACTGATGGCTGTGACGATCGGGGGAGGTGAAGAGGATAGGGATCATGCGATCACTAAGATCGTCTAGGGGATGACAATTTTAGTGGAGACCAATTATAAAATTGATCTCTTATTATAAACTTAGTCTAGATGTCTGTTTGCAAATATCTTAGTAGATCTTAGCTTATCCCATTGAGGTCCTTTGCGACCATGGGAATATATTGCTTAATTTGGAACTTAGCAAAAGGGTCCAACTTCATAGATTAATACCCACGTCTGAGGCATATCCTCGTAAAACGTGATCTTCTCTTCTTAATACAATAACCATTAGGAGATAATTCAATGACTTCGAAATGTTTGGAAAAACACTTAGCGATCTTGCATTAGAGTTGAGAACTCTTGGAAGGGCTTGATTGCAATGGAGGTCATGGATGAAAAGGTATATGTAAGATATACAAATTATAAATGTGGTTCTTGCAAAACTCGTTGCAGTTTGCAAATACTTGTCTCGTTTTGTGAAAACATGATGATCTGCTTGAGAATTGCTGGATTTGAGGCAACGCGACTTGATGACGGTAAGAAAAATAGTTGATGGCCGACATCACCTCTTTCCTCAAAGTTTATCATTTGGATTAGTGGACTTGAATATAAATTTGTAATCCCTGTTTATGTGTCTTGCTTTTGGCGAGACGATTATTCATATGAACAAGTTACAAACCAGTTTGTACTATTCTTATGAACAATACCTTATGGTCACATTACGGTTACAAACAAGTTATTCTTATCACTATGTCAATGATAATCGTTTAAACATTTATAAAGGATTAGAATGCTAAAAGGTATCCAAAGTTTAATAATGAAATGACACTATAGTTTAAGTCATTTTGGTTATTGCATGTTCTTAATTAAGATCGGGGTCCTAGATGCTTAATCTAGAGACTACAAAACCATGCCTCTCGGGCAGAATGACTAAAACTCCACATTCTAGTAAAACGGTGATATGCGAAGAAATGTTGAATCTTATACATAGTGATGTATCGTATTTTCAACAAGTAGTGGAAATCATTAGGTAATTGTGGACTTAAGTGAATAAGTGTATTTACTTAATGAAACATGAAGTTTGAAGTGATTTGAATTGTTCAAATGAGTTCATAACTAAATGGGATATTGAAATTAACAAGAATACGAAGTCTCTTCGATTTGATCGACATGACTAAAGTATTCAAGTTAAGTTTAGCATAAAAGGGACTTGTGATAGATGTTTCACAAATTATGATAATTGGACGAATTCAAACTATGTTGAAATGTCTAAACATCATAATCATTATGTATTAAGATACATATGGTATAATATTATCTCTTATCGGGGTTATAATTATCGTTTAGAGTTAAAGATCAAAATAAGCCAACACTCATTTGAAATACAAAGGAACATCTAAAAGATTCGTGGAAACAACACCATAAGTGTTATGGCAAGTTCGAGTTTCTGGAGATTTCGATAAGTCGAAGTCGTGGCGAATAAACAAGTCTTTGTAAAGAATTCTTAGGAAGCTATGAATGCATCTTCCACAAAAAGGGCAAACCTTCTGTTGTCCAAAGTTGACGTGTCTTGATAAATATACAGGTGGAAGAAAGTATAAGATCAAAACAAGGTATTTGACCTTACCTCCGGATTGTTGAGTGGCACAGCAGAATTTGTTTCGTGAATCCAAACTCTGCAAATAGAGGAGAAACCAATGATAATGATCATAAAGTTTCAGTGAATACTTTTACTAAAGAAAGTAGGATTCGACTATATATTCTACAAGTTTGTGGAATTATATTGTTGATTCACTTGTCATGTTTTGAACAAGACATACCTACGAATACAAAGAAGCATGATGGACCTAAGTACGAGAAATGAATGGTCATTGAAATCTCGTTAGTGGAATTCTCAATTTGATGATGATCAAAGAATTTTGGAATGTCCAAGATTATCGAGAGGACCTAGATTTGAGTGGGAGCAAATCAGCTTGGCTAATTCATAGTATGTAGCTGACATATTTTGAGTGGGAGCTAAGTGAAATCCCTGGATCTCAAACATGAATGTCATATTTGAGTGGGAGCATGAAATCATTCTGGGATATATGGACAACATATGTCAATGATGTGATTGGTGTTAATAATATTTAAGTTAGATAAATAAGGATGAAGTTGACGTTATTAAACAATAAGATTTATCGAGATAGATTGGTGAGTTTAATAAACATTGAATGTCGAATGCTTCCTGGACTTGATTCTGAAAGATGTTCAGAATGTCCTAAGACAATATTCTGAAGAAGCTCACAATGGAACAAGGTAAGAAAGAAGTTCTTGCTATATGAAGCATTGAGTTAGTATTGCAACTATGGTTGAAAGAAAGAGATGTGTTGCATCTCCTATGCCTCAGTCATAGGTTCTTCCATATAACCATGTTGTATACTCGTCGTAATGTGACCCGAGGTTCTAGTTGGTAGGACAAAGTCTTAACTGTAAGAGCATGTCTTTAAGTGATTCCTGAGTTGATCACTGAACCAGAATTAAGTTTGTACTTAAATGGCAAGAAGCAATATAAGTGGCATAGATGCATTTCATGCACTAGGATCTACATAGATATAGAAGTATAATGGCTACATCTAATGTGATGTATAATGTTATGGCGGGGCTAGTTCACTTTTAACATAGAATGATGTGTCCCAAGGCCTAGTGCCCATGAGAAAGCCCTCGAGGTTGATCTAAAGTCACTGTAAGCTCCTGGAATCCGGCCTCGTTATGTTTCCATGACTACAGTATATACTCTAAGGATAGCAAAGTGTGTTTTGAAGTTTAGATGACAATGGTGAAAACGACCGTCATCATAAACACTAGAAACAAAGTCTCACTTTGTCGCCAAACAAATGCTTCGACCCATTATAAGATAATGGTGTGAATGTCAACGTTAGGAAGACATTAACGATTTGCTAAAGACATAATGATCTGGTAAAGCAGAACATGTACATGACGTTTCCCATGAGCATGCATGATATGTAAACGCATATGGATTATGGTTTATAGGAGTAAAATGTGAGCTGGATTATTTGTACTCTAGTGCAAGTGGGAGACTAAAGGAGATATGCCCTAGAGGCAAATAATAAATAGGTTTTTATTGTCATATCTCAATTACTTTATAATAGTTTCATATTGTGCTATAACTATGTCAAGTAGAAACATTGGTACAGGTGTGGTATGAAACAACAAAGTCCCTAGTAGCCTCTATTCATACTAGTTCGTTGGTCATGAGGATGATCTGGGTTTCAAGATCATGGGCATTTATGCCAATTGACAACGGGATCATATCATTGGAGAATGATGTGATTGGACATTCCTCGAAGGATTGCAACACGATCAAGTTATATAGTTCATTGTTGCAACAACTATACCTAGACTCCTTTTCCTTAGACCGTGCACTCATATTACTCACTGTTTCCCGAGGCTGCTTTGACTGCATCAACCGTCATCTGGTAATACGGTGGAAATAAAGGTGTACGTTGGGTATTCCGAAGGAACAGTTGATGACATGTGACTGCTAGATCGGGATTTGTTCACCCACATGATGGGTAAAGATACATATGGCCGGCTTGGTGAGATTACATCCATAAATGTTGCAACATGTGACTCGGTCACGGGGATGTAATATCACGGTAACAAGAAAACATAACTTGTTGTGAACGAGATTGAACAAGGTATGGGATACCAATGATCGGATCTCGGACAAGTTGCATCGACAAACAAAAGGACAAGGATGCTACATTTAGCGGTTCAAACGACATTGTCATCAGGAATGCATAGAGGTCACATGGATATCCCTTGTCCCTCTATTGATCATTGATACAGATCATGTCTAGAGCATTCACGAGCCGTGAGAGGATACACTTAAGGGTATGATGAGAGCGATCATTCGTAAGACAGAATTACAGTAGAGAAAGAGAAAGCCGGAAATGTTCCGCGGAGAGATCCGAAGTTTTTCGGAGAAAGAATAAAGGAAAAGTCCGGAAAAGTGTTTTCGGATAAATGGGAATTTGAATATATATTTATTATATGTTAATTATGAATTAATATATTCTAAATAATATTTAAGTTAATATTTATAAAAGCAACTTTTATATTAGGCCAATCCCGGAGGGAAAAGGCCTCGAAGAAAAGCTGCAGGAAAAGGAAAAGAAAAAGGTAAAAACAGCTAGCACCATGGGCGGCGGATAACTGCCACCGCCACCAGTGCTACCGCCACTGCCGAGGCGCTGGGCATCTTGGCCAGACGCCCACCCGGCTCCCCTCTGGTTTGCGGGCCGCCACGCCGGGCAGGCCCACCCGGGTGTTAGCCTACTCGCCACCGCACTTGCGGGAGACACGGATGGGCTGCCCAAGGCCCACCCGGCCGACTGTCTTTGGCCGCTTCTCCCTTTTTCCTTTTGGGCTGAAATCAGCCCATTCGGCTGGCACGAAATTCCTGCCTATTTCCTTTAATCTATTAGTCCCACATGGCTAACCTAATGGGGAGGGCACACCCCCTCCGCCTATATAAAGGGGTGCCCATGGGTGGGATTAAACACACAATTTGAGAAGTCTTTTTAGTTGACTTTCTCCCTCCCTCTCTCTATACCTTGTGACCATGGCCCCAAGTCTGGTCATGATCGAGGCACACTGCCGAAGACGTTGCTTGCAGGGATTCCTAGCCAGATATCAACTTCCGCACTCCTGGCCGGATCGGGGAGACGGAGGTCTCATCGTGCACCGGATGTGTACGAAGACACGAGGCGCAACACTTGGGGCGCTGAAATGTCGTGTGCTGGAGCTACTGCATGATGAAGATGAAGAAGGAGCAAGGGGTGACCTGCGAGGAGCTTCGCGACCTTGAGGTCGGCTACGAGTACGACTACTTCAATCACGTTCCCCGCAGAACGTTAACCGTGTACAGTCTACAAGGGTATGTATTCTCTATGCATTGGCCGTTACCGCATTACTACATAGATAGATCCTAGGCAGTTTTGGGGTTCCATCGTAGGAAATTTTTTGTTTTCTGCTACGGATCCCCTTCACTAAGAACAAAGAAACTACACAAACCTGACATAGATCATATGATTATAACTGATGGCATCAAATACCATGTTTACATAGGATGGTACATAGGTGTGTGGGAGGATGAACCACTGCATACTAAGATAATTAGGTGATGGAGATGGCGGTGAAGATGGTGAAGAGGGCGGCGGTGGCGCGGGGGACTCCTTCCTCGCCACCGGTATCATGGGGGAGCACCGCCCCTTAGCCCCCTTCCTTCATGGCTTATTGGGAGCCCTCCCCCATGGAGATGGGATCCATGGGAGAGGCAAAACATGGCTTTGGCGGCTGCAAATTCGTGGGTGGAGGTGTACTGGGCGAATTAGGTTTCCTCCCTTTATATAGCTTTTCGGATTCCCGTCACCCATCTTGGTCTAGAGTAAATCGTGCCTAGCGGGCCCATCCGGACTCGGAATCAGCTAAATTTTATGTCCAGAATGTTTGTTGCAAAATTTCCAACAACCCGAAACGTGACCATCTTCAAAACAACTTCTGAGACAGATTTTTGGAAAAATCCCAATTTGACTCCAACAAGGTTTCCATTTGTTTTCTTGGTAATTCCTACACATCAAAGTGTAAAACAAGAACCTTGTGCACTTTTGCAACTATTAGTAGGTTAGTACAAATAAATCATAAACTTTATACAAAAAGGAGTGTCAAAAGCATATTATTAGCATAAAACCATCAAAAATTATAGATACGTTATGGACGTATCAGGGATTTTCACGAACTTACCCTTGATGACCGAAAAGAGTTGTTAACGCTCGGGAGAGCATGGTTAATGCAGATGAACTGAAGCCGACCTCGAGGTCATTTTGAAGTCTCGGTAACTCCTACAGCTCCAACGACTCCTAGTGCCCTAAGTGTTGCACCTCGCAGGGAGTTACACATATCCGATGCCTAGCGATGACTTCCGTTTTTTCTCTCTTCTCTTTTCTTTGGTGATCCTGCTGATCCTAAAACACTCTCTGAGCATCCTCAAGCCCTTAAGTGTGATACCCCATGGTTCGTGAACACTCCAGACATGGTCGGGACCCTCCCGCACCAATGATCAATAGAGGGACCTGGATGGCCATGTGACCCCTATGCATTCCATGAAATCTTTCGTCGTTTGAACCATGAACGCCGTGTCTTATTCCTTTTGTCTCTCGATACTTGAATTGTCCAAGATCTAATCAATGACATCACTATGTCGTGTTCAATCTCGTTATCAAAGAATGCTTCTTGACTCGTTCAGACAAGTGATATCCCAGTGATCAAATCACACTCTATGCAGCTATTGGATACAACTTCTCTGAGTGGTCCCTCGAGTATCTATTCCATCACGTGGATGGACAAATCCTTCTCTTGACGCATATTTCCTCAACTATTCCTCCGAATACGTGAACAAACCTTTTTGATCACCGTGTCACTGAGTGATGTTTGATGCTATCAAAGTACCCTCGGGTAATAGTGGTTGATATGGCCTCACGGTCCAAGAATAGTACACTAGGTCTATTCTAATCATCGTAACTTGAACTTCGTGACATGATCAGGTCATGATGCTTAGGTTGGGTATAGCTCATCATCCCATTCTCACAATGAGGTAACTCCATTGTAAACTAGCAGAAATGCCATATGACCAGGAAACCTTGATCATCTGTTGACCAATGAACCAGTGACTAGAGTTTCACTGGGAACTCCTGGTTGTTTATGTATCACACGTGTATTGACGTTTCCTTTCAATACAGTTATAACATAATATAAAACTTAATCATAAACTTTATGAAATATGATAATAGTTCATATTATTATTTGTCTCTAGGGCATATTTCCAACAGTCTCCCACTTGCATTAGGGTACTAATAAACTAGCTGCATTTGTTCCTAATCATTGGCACCATATATCCTGGCACCTTTGATCATGCTTGCTCATGGAAGAGGTTGAGTCCGTGGTATGTACTTTACAGTCCCAAATCCTTTGCAACGTACTAATGTCACCTTGATTGACATTAATACTTTATCATCTCATGATAACATCTTTGTGTATGCATCATAGTTATGGCACCAAAATGAGGTCAGTTTCCAGGAGCCAACAGTGACTTTAGATCAGCCACTTCGAGCTTTCTCATGGGCATTGTGCCCTGGGACACACCTTCTGCGTAAAGACGAACTAGTCCCGCCATAACAATATGCATCACTTTAGATGGTACCCTTATCTATTATTATAAATGTAATCATCAAAACACTAGTGCAACTTTCGATGTTTTATCACCTCGCTTCCTACTTGACTTTAGTCGGTATTATCGATATAGGAGTTTCCAATCTTCTAAGGTTAACATATTCCCTTATAACATAACCTTTTATGCTTTAAGATATGTCATCCTTCATGGATTTGGAATCATGTCTACAGTTCTCAATTAGACATCACAGACAAAACTTAGCTCAATGTTCCATGATTCATACTTAATCACTTTTCAAACATTCCTTCTCAAATCACATATCATGTTAACTTGTCATCATGGTTTCCAGGATAGAACCTATGTCTCAACATAGTGGATGACGATCATCCTTTTCTTTCTTCCCAACCACTGATTTTTAACTTAGTGATATTCCTAATTCGAGAGACGAAGGACCAGTCCTTAATAATTTCTCATTCTGAAACTGTTTTCTAGAATCTCTTTTAGGAATAATATCGTAATATGTTTACTTTCAACTTATAATCCATATAAATCATTATTTATCGGTACTTGCGCTTTTATTCTTAATGTGTCATACACACTTCAGAATCTGTCATTAAGCTCCCACTCAAAATATGTTTCCAACATATTTGAGTTCGAAACTTAAATTGCCCCCACTCAAAAATATGTCATTCACATATTGTTTTAGGAAGACTTTCATAGCTCCCACTCAATTTTATGCAAATTGCATGTCCTCTCACTATTTTGAATAACTTCAAAATCTTTTGATCAATTATAAAACTGAGAGTTTTATTACGAGACAGTAGTACTTTACTAGTATCAAATACACTAGACTTTCAACACTTTTGAATCAAATTATTTTGAATTTGTCCAATACATTATGCATGAAAAATAGTGCCTTTGTCATTCACCTTTTTCCATCATGACTATGCAGTCGTTTAGAAAATTCAAGTAACCTTTTACTTGGTAAGATTCAACAATAAATTGCTTTCTAATCTTAAGTGAATTTCGCCTCTAGGATTTCTCATAACTTTAGTTTACCATTTCCTTCCTTCGTAGTTCGTAGGTATGTCATATTCCGGTGATATGACAAGTGATTCACAAATGTCTCCATACAAGATGTGGGGTACATTTTGAATCCTACTTCATGTAGTGAAAACACTAGTGGGGAAAACACAATGATCATTATCACTAATTCTTTCCTTCATGAAGAGAATCGTTCAGGAACGCTTTCCATGCGATTCTCAACACTCTGGTGTAGGGTTTTGAATCCTCATCGTGTCTTTCACTATGTTCCATAAGCTTTATAATCGAGAACATAAACTTTCTCGAGAATGCACAAAAATTCAAGCAACACTAGTTTTGCCTTTATTTTGGATCTAGCCATGGATTTCGTATTCAAAGTTTCCAATGAATACTCTACAAGGACTTATTCTCTATTGTTTTGGTTTTGGTTATATCGAATAACTCCAAAACTTTCATGATTAACCATACAAGATATTGCGCCGATCTCACAAATTCAGATTGTTTACTATATATACTAATTGAGCGTTTACTATTTCTAACTAATGGTCTTTACATCTACACTACAACGATTTATTCGGCGCCATCTATTCACCCAATTGATAATTAATATCACATTGCAATGCTTTGCACTTTGACATTTCAAACGCATTGCATTTCACAATTCTTCTTATGCCATCTTATAATGTCGAATTTCATTACTATTGATCAAATCGTAGTAACTAGATTCTATTTTATCTTAATACCCTTGGATGTTGTAATATTTTGATCATATCAAATAGTTTCATGCTCATGTTTCCTTTGGTAAACTCTTTTACTAAATTCAAACAATCACAAAATGATAATCACCACTTTATTGAAATACGATACATCGAATATGTAGTCTCTTTCAACAATTCATTAAACACTTTGTATTCATGCAATACATAGTGTTTAAGTTATCTTGCCGAACTTGGGCATGATTCATATGTGACAAGAAAGCAAGTGTCTTTCACATATTAACAATATAACTTTGAATTTAAACAATGTTTTCATTCAAAATGAATATATCATTAAGTTGGGTATTTTTTTCAAGGCATTTTCAATATCTTACAAATGTTCATGCATTATCAATTAGTTTCAACAACAAGGATAATTCACACATAATCGAACAAGATATGAATGCAAATAGAAATCATACATACAAGTATAACAACTATTTGTTACAAACTCGTAAGAATAACCGTCTCACAAAATGTGAGACACACTAGAGAAGTTCACAATCTATTGATTACGATAATCATCCAAAACAATAAACTAAATGATAAATGTCGACGGAGAGTGTCGTTGGCCATCATCATTATGCTCGCCATCAACACGCAACGTCACCTCCTCTCCAGCAAGCAGCTCTCATGCAGAAGGTCCCGTTTTCACCAAAACAGAATAAGTATCAAATACTTTAACACCGTAATATGTGTTTGCAAGATTATAACATTTATAAAACTGTATATCAAATTTATACCTTTATCATTGATGACCTCTCCAGCAATAGGTTCAATCTTCACATTCCTGAAATGTGGTATGAACTCATGGAAATCCTGTGTTTTTGTATCGCCTCTCATGATGCAAGTCCTGGCGTGTGCTTCGTAGCTTGGTGGCACCGACCGCAGCAACATGCCTATTGAAAAAGAGCTCGCGAACCATTTGTCCATGAAGTATGCAAGCCTCATGTACGCATCATGTATGCGCTCCAAGTGGTCGTCAAGTGAAGAATTCTCCTCCTTTATGGAGAGGAAATCTCCCATCAGCTCATGCTCCCATATGCACACTTGTTCCACGAAATGTGATCTTAGTTGTACCATGACCATTCGAGGGTTAATTTTACCCACAATCGGCCATAGGTCATCTACCACTCCAAAGCGCATCGTCATTGATATGAAGGTGGGCATTACACGATGGCAGCAATGGTAATCCCGCTGCTCTAGGGTCTCATAAAAAAGGGCTGCTCCAAATCCATCTCATAGAGTATGTAGTCGACCACTTCATTCTCACTAAGGAGAACATGGAGATGTGCAACCCACATAGAAAAGTTTGATCCATCTAATTTGAGCTTTTCTCCTTCTAACTAATTGTCAATAGGGAAGGTAACATCAGGACGAACCATTTTCTACATTTATAATTGCAAAAAGGAATTTAGACTAAGTTTATAATTATATGAATTAAAACAATAACTCCACTAAAAACTCCTATCCCTAGAAGGGTTTTAGCGATTACACAATCCCTATTCACTACACCGCCCTCGATCGTCACGACCGATGATATAGTTGCAAAGGTGGACACCAAAACGTCAATCACATCATTCATGTGACTCGTGCTCAATCTTTCGACCATCCGTGTTCTGAGGCCATGTCTACACATGTTAGGCTCGCCAACTCAACCTTAGTGTATTCAGTGTGCAACATGGCTTACACCCACTGTATGTGAACGCAGATATGTCTGACACCCGATCGTCATTACCTGCCTCATATCGGAGAACTTTCTTGGTGGTGCACACTAAGGGAGAACACTTATATTGGTATTTAGATTAGGGATAATCTTATTAGGCTACCATCGAGTATCTAATACTATCACACAATAAGATGCAGAAATAATAAACATTGAATGTAAGTGTGATGTGATATGGTCCTTCATGTTGTGTTCTCCATCCCGCGCCTCTGGATTCCGACGCTAGGGTTCCGGTGCCATAGGCACCAGGGTACCGGTTCCCTCTGGCATGGTAGTACATCATCTCCATGACCATCTACTACTACTTAGCAACTTAAGTAAACTACTTTACCTTTGCCACAACCATATCACATCACAACGCCCCCTGCAGAACAAAGTTAGACGCCTCTACTTTATCTTTGCATGTTTTATGTGGCTGATAGGGCTTTCGCACAAGAACTGTTCTTACCTATGAACTTTCACCACAATGTTGATCGAATAGTTGTATCTACTACACCCCTTTCGGGGCCCTCTGTTGCAAATGGCATACCAACTAATGCGAGAGAGACAGACACCCCCAAAGCCACCTTATACGGTACAAGCCGTATGTCAAGCGTGGATCAGTCTCGCGAATGAACGAGTAAAGTTAGTTGGGGGTCGCTTCATCAAGCATTGTTGCGGTATACACAAGTACACGTGGGAGGGTGACAACTAAAAGATCAACACCCACACGCTACATCTCGTGTGTTCTACCCGTACTAGAAATACTACACATAGATCTAGCTCTGATACCACTGAAGGGTTCGCGCATGAAAACAATAAATTTTCCCTACGCCCAGAACCCCAGTTGACATGACCTATCTATTAGTAATGCAGTAACGGGAGGGGCTTTTTGCGAACTTACCCTTGAAAACCGAAAAGCATTGTCAATGCTCAAGAGAGCGTGGTTTATGTAGACGAACCGAAGCCGACCTCGAGGTCATGTTGAATTCCCGACAACTCCTATGGCTCCAACGAATCCTAGTGCCCCAAGTGTTGCACCTCGCAGGGAGTTACACACATCCGATGTTTGGCGATGACTCCCGCTCCTTCGATCCAGTAGAAGTTGTGGAAGTAGAGCTCATGGATCCGAATCCCGTAGCACGACAGCGCTCCACGATGAAGAAGACTCCTGCTCGCGCGATCCAGACTTGGGACCACGGTCACGAGAGAGAGAGAGAGAGAGAGAGAGAGAGAGAGAGAGAGAGAGAGAGAGAGAGAGAGAGAGAGAGAGAGAGAGAGAGAGAGAGAGAGAGAGAGAGAGAGAGAGAGAGAGAGAGGGAGAGAATCAACTAGAGGTCTCCCCAAAAGAGAGGAAATGTTTTATTGATTATTTTGTATTTATTTTGCCAAAATACCTCTCTTTATATAGGGGAAAAGCCCCCATAGATAATTGGCTTAGCCATGTGGGACTAAACAAGGGAGAGGGGAGAGGGGAGAGGGGAGAGGGAGGCCGGCCACCCCCTCCTCCTTCCTCTCTTTGGTCTTTCCCTCATGGGTCCTTTTCCCTCCGGATTTGGCCTAATAAGGCATTTGACCTTTTTTAAATTCTTTTTCTTTTATTGAATAAATATAATTTAATGATTAAATCAATGTTTAACATTCTCTTACATATTATTCAATCCCCATTGATGTGGAACTCATTCCCTCTCATTCCGGACATCCTCCGGACTTAGCAAAACCCTTCTGGTTTTTCTCTCTTCTATTTTCTTCGGTGATTCAATTGATCCTAAAACACTCTCTGAGCATCATCAAACCCTTAAGCGTGATACCCTACAGTTCGGGAACACTCCGAACATGGTCAGAACCCTCCCGCACCAATGATCAATAGAGGGACCTGGATGGCCATGTGGCCCCTATGCATTCCATGAAATCTTTCATCGTTCGAACCATGAATGTCGTGTCTTATTCCTTTTGTCTCTCGGTACTTGCATTGTCCGAGATCTGATCAATGAAATCACTATGTCGTGTTCAATCTTGTTATCAACAAATTCTTCTTGTCTTGTTCCGACAAGTGATATCCCCGTGATCAAATCACACACTCACTAGTAGAGAATTGCTTATCAGTGGAGCATCTTTTTTCCTACCAATGGCGCATATGGGATGCGCCACTAGTGTTGTGCCATTAGTAATTATTTATCAATGGCGCATATCAAATATGCGCTATTGATAGTGGGACAACCAGTGGTGCACCTTAAATATGCGCCATTGATATTTTACCAGTGGAGCATATATCCAAATGCGCCACTGATACTAGATGCGCCACTAGATGAATAAAATATGCGCCACTGATGTTTCGTACAGGTATACATAGTACAGAGCTCTCAGGTACATATATAGGTACATATATAGGTACATATACATGTATTTATACAGATACACAACAGTATAAACAGATATAATAATACAAATAGAATTATACATCATCACATCAATTAGAACCCGACATAGTGACAAGTGCCCGAATATTATACAAGTCTAGAACAAATTGATCTCATCTTCTCATACATTACACATTACAACAAGTTGATAATCATCATTAGCCAAGTCCTAAACTACTAAAGGACCGAGTAGAGTACAACCGCAATGGCGGTGATGAGCAAGACGGGGAGCACGATCATCAAGGTCTTCATCTGGTTCCTGTCTCTCTGCTCTCCAAGGAGGTGGTTCCTCCACCTAGCTTCCGCCTGCTCTCTCGTTAGGTACCCTTTGTATTTGTTGCCACTGAACTTGTTCACTTGCTTATGACAATCCTCCCACTCGTCGTAGACTCCTGGGACCCTCCCTCTAAACACCACGTAGCACGACATCTCTATACACAAGGCATATAAGTACTATATCATGCAACAGAAAGAATTAAAAGGTTCATCACATGCATCTCCACAAAAAAGAAAGTTTCGATCTAAGGCAAGCTATTAAGTTTCATACATATGTAATAAGTAAACAAAGTCCAACAACGACCGTTTCGAGCTAAGGTAAGTTAAAGTTTATGACACACACACACACGAGATACACAAACCGGCTGAGCACTAGCTAGCTAGGAACACTACATCATGAAGACTTTGTTTTACACGACACCAGGAATGGTTTGTAGCCATCTTTCGTTGTCCATGTCCTACGGTCACCCTGCGCCTCGAGCCGTGCTTCGATCTCGCGCTTACTGAATGCTCTTTTGCAGGATAAGGCCCCCCCTTGTGATGACATCTTCTTGCACGATGGTCGCAATCTGAGTCTGG
Source organism: Avena insularis (assembly GCA_023614405.1). Lineage (NCBI taxonomy): Eukaryota > Viridiplantae > Streptophyta > Magnoliopsida > Poales > Poaceae > Avena > Avena insularis. Next base: position 128,767,388 of record CM042688.1, read on the forward strand.
ATGCGTAAGAAGTCGTCCTTAAGTTTATCATCGTCCATTCTTGCCTCAGCTTCAGCCCATGCTCGGAGACTAGATGGCAACGTAATGATGTGTGCATCCCGAACGATCGCCCGCAGGTGATGGAGGGCATAGTAGGCCTCCTTGACACTGGTACCCGGCTGCTTGACGCAGGCGAAATTCATTACGTGTTTGAACACGTGTCTGCCATCCCTGAAATTTTCCGCCCCCTTCTTGAATTCCCCTCCATTTTCGGCGTATACCTCGAGAGCATCATCTAGAAGACTCCTTATGTTGGTGTAGTCTTTCTTCTTTTGCTCGCTTCCCGAGTCCAAGTACGTGGCTAGCGAATAACTCGGGTGAATGAGGATCAGTGTGCAGTATTTGTCTCTGCGCAAAACAATTGAAACGAAACAATGTTAGAAAAAGAGCAACCGAAAACTAAGAAAGGACAAGTTACGGCGACGAGCGAGTGTGTGCACTTACTCGGGAAAGAAAGGCAAAATAAGCTCTTTTCCACTCTTGTTGTACACCATGAAATTTTGGAGGTAGTTCCTTGCGCTGGGCCGGGTCACTGGATCCACCAACTGGCTATCACGCATCAAGTAGGGGTCCACTATGGCGATGCTAGGGGTCTTCTCTCTGTTGACCTTCATCGCCCGATGGAGCGCGTATAGGCGGACCAAGTTATAGTTCATCCGCTTGCCATGGAAAAGCTTGAAGATGTCCTCATATGATATGAAGAAGATATCTGTAGGGGCATTATCGACGAAGCCCACTCCTGTTGGAACATTGACCGTGAAAACAGGGTACGATGGATTTGCTTCTTTAAGAAGGCACTCCTCTAGATATAGAATACCATGATGTAGGTTAGCCATCGCTCCACTTGCATTTTTGATTAGCTCCTCACTCAGAATCGGTTGACCAGCTATGTGAACCCTGGTCAAGGTGCCCTCAGGGGGCTGTGTTAATGGGTCGTCCTGAGCCCGAGGCCTCTTCGGACCCGGCTGGCTCAAAGACTGCTTATTCTTCTTGGTTCTCTTGCGATGCTTCTTCGTCTCGACATTAGCAGCCATCTGCTCATCCACCGCCTTATGGAGTGTGGTGGGGCTGAAAATGATTCCCTGGGTGCCTTTATAAGGACCATCGGCACTAGCATCCGAAGGCGTTTCCTCTAGATGGAAGTCTAGACGCGTGCATGTTCTGGTACGAGCATTTGGGTCGTCGGCAACGCGATAGGGCTCGTCCATGTTTGGCATGAACAAAGAGTCTGTGACGCCAGTTTTGATCCAGTTATCTGGGTTGTCATCATCATCATCATCATTAATGTTGTCCCTAGGTGCATCCTTGGGCGGTGGCGGCGCAACGGCGGCCTTGCCATGTGGAGGCGGAAGTGCGGCGACAACCTTGCCATGTGGAGGAGGCGGCGCAGCGGCGGCCTTACCATGTGGAGGCAATGGTGCAGCGGTGGCCAACAATTGCTGGTGATGAGAGGTGGTGGCGGTGACTGGCTGTTGTGGCCGCCGCGACAAGGGCACATGTGGCCACTGAGTTACTTGCTGTTCCTTCACAAGCTGAATCTGGGTCTTTGGCCATGTCAAGACCCAGCCACAGCAATCTTGAAGGTTCTTATGATCATCAGCGCCTCGAGGTTGGCTAGTGGGGTCCATGTCTTCGCACCCCGGCAACACCCGAGCTAGCCGGACCTTGAACACGTCATCCTCCATCGACTTGTGGTGCATCGTGTGGCTATTTGGTTGAATAATTGTGCCCTTTCCAACATCCTTTAGATCGCCGTCCACGTAATGCAAGAGCGTGCAAGGAGTGTCCCGCGGAAGAACAAGCATCATGAGATGGCGCTAGCTAGTCATCAAAGGCAAAGGAGATGAAATGTTATCAACATGCATGTGTTGGCCGGCGTCATTACCTTGGAGATGGCATTGAGCTCGGCTAATGTCGAGACACCGGTATCATCCTCCCGCTGAGATACCTTACGAAGCACCATCGGTTGCGCCTTAGTTTTGGCGGGAGGGGGCATCGGTCTGACATGCGGCTCTGTGTTGTCCCCAGCGGGAGGTGTCAACAGAGCGACCTCCGGCTGCGTGTTGGTGTTGGCGCCAGCAGGAGGGGCACCGAGTGACCAGGTGCATCTCGACATTGGCGGACTCGGGCGTCACCATGTTTGGCGACACGTGCTGGATCGAGTTGCTGCCGGAGAGGCTGGGCACCATGAGCGGCCCTCGTCGACCTGCCGCATTCCAAGCAGCAATCCCCTCCCACGGCTCATTGGGAAACATCTCGTGGATCTTCTCTTGCACTTTCTCGCCGATCAGCCTCGTCAACCTCGCATTTTTCACGTGCCGCCGCCATCGCGGCCTTCCTCTCTTTCTTCGCCTTTGGGTCCTCTTTCCTAAAGTTGCCAACCTTTTCGTACGTACCATAGCCAGACACGCAGCCAAATGAAGTCGGTGGCGTGGACTTGGCCCTCCCCTTGAACATGTTTGTCGCCCTGTTGAAGGGTGTGTCCCACCGTGGGTCCGTCGTCGACCCCTGGGACGAGCTCGCACTTGACACACAAGACTTTTCTTCGGATCTCTGAAGAGAAGGAAAGTGATCCCATTTAGAAATTCGGCTTCATCACTTAATTAGAAACACGGATGTACTTCGAGATAAATTCCTTACCAGCCTTTTCTGGAACTTCCTCACATCATCGTCGTCGGTAACGAATTCCTTGAACTTGTGCCACGGGTTATCTTTCCCTAGACGGGCATACTCGGCGTCCTCCTTTGCCCAAACAACCTTTTTTCCTCGGTAACCGCCGCTTCCGCAACGTTGGTTACCTATGCTCATCTCCTGCATACTCCTCCCCCACTCGGTCCATTCCTGAACTTGACGTGAAGTGCAGTCCGCCTTGAACTTGATGAATTCATCTTCGTCGAGCATCGGCTCGGCCTTCTTTATCTCCTCCCAACTTTTACCCTCGTTAATCCTCCTCTTCACTCGGCTTTTCTAGCTTCTCAAGGCGGTGCTCATCCTCGTGAGGGCTAACTTGTTTACCTTGTTCCCTATGAGCTTTTGGTTATCGTACTCATCTGGGAACTTGTACAGTTTGTGAAGCTTCCCAATGAGGAGTTCTCACAACCGTTTGTTCTTTCTTATGTCCTTCTGGTTGATGATCATGCTCTCCCGCACGATGCACCTGAGTTGTAGGCCGTACCCAGCGGCATGCTTCGCAGGCTCCAAGGGTTGGCCACCCGGTTTCACAAGGGTGAACTCTTCACGGTTGGTGCCGAGTTTTGGCAGTGTCCGCTCCTGCCTTTTTGCCTTATTCTTGTTCTTCCTAGCGGGCGGGGAGGCGCCATCCCCGTCCACGCGTTCACTGCCATGACTTGCTTCGGCCTCCTCGTCACCGTTACTACTTCCGTCGTCGTCGCCATCTTCGGCCTCCTCCTCATATTCAGACTCCTCGCCATCTTCTTGGTCCGCAGCTTGGGCCTCCTTGTCAACTTCATCATGATCTGTAGCTTCGGCCTCCTCGTCGGACCCGCTTAAGTCATCGCCAAACCGCCAAAACTTGAGGTTGGCTCTTCTTGCTTGTTCTTCGACGCTCATGGGCTGAGAAGGGCCAGCCCCGACATCTTTTTCTCTGCTCGACATGTTTGTCTTCATAGAAAAAATGCAACAATGTAATTAGTACAAGCTAGAGTCGACCTAAAATTCGGCATGACCTTTGCTGTTTTTTTGACCTAGGAGTGCCCATTTCTCAATCGAAACGGAAGTGAATCAACACTTCGGGAGAAACGGGCAACTCAAATGAATTCCCTGCAACAGTTTTCATACAAAATAATGTGCTCCAGTTTTCAAATTGATGACAGCCATCCAATCACCCATATACAAAGAGCAAAAAATAGCTCTAGGTGCAGCAAAAAATAGCTCCAATACATAGCAACATTGGTGATGAACAGATTGTGTAGCACCAATGTTATAAATATATGTGCTAATCCTTCTACTCTGTTGCCAGTGTTTTATGGGGAGATTCGGTGTGTTTCAGTGAAGTGTCAGGTTCAGAATGCAATAATAAAAAAAGGAACATGGAGCATTCAGTAGAGCAATTGTTTTAGTCCAGGTGCAGAAGTAAACGATACAAAAAACTTCAGAAGCCCGAAAGACAGTAGTGATAGTAAAGCCATCTCACAGTTGAAAGGCAAAACAAATGACATGGAATAGAAATTTTGGGTATATCCTCATCTCAGATACAGCAATATTAGTATGTGTTACACTTCTCCATTATCTACATATGATTAATCTGATGCCACCAAATTAAATGGCATAGATATTTTCTTCTCGCTGAGCCACCATATTACATTGATATTAATATTTCCTTATTTGCCACCATATTAATATTTCCTTATTTGCTACTGCAACATGCGTGTTCAGGTGGGTTGTTCCAACCCAGCATTGATTCTTCCAAAAGAAAAATATTACATTGCTCCAACAATCTAACAAGTGCATTATAAATGTCCTTGAGAATTTTTAGTATAACATTGCTCCAACCTTTGCCTAAGAATTCCAATAAACAAATAGGTTGACATTAAAGAAAAAAAAATTAAAGTTAACAGATTATACTGGTGGTAATGGCACAATGCCCGCTTTAAGCTTTAATTACAGAATAGCAAGGTGCATAAACCTCTGGCGTCTAACAGGAAACTAATGCATTCCGAAACACAAAAGAAACGAGTTATATGAATTATGTACTACTATTAAAAAGAAGGGTTTTCTATTTTCGTGTATCCTTGAGAATTTTGAGTATATTGAACCTTTTTCCTAGGAATTCCAATAAGGAAAATAGGTTGACATATAACAAAGAATTACACTTAACAGATTATACTAGTGGCAGTGGCACAATGCCTTCTTTAAGCTTTAATTACAAAATAGCAAGGTGCAGAAATATATGGCATCAAAAAAGAAAACTAATGCATTGCAAAACACAAAAAAGGAGGGTATTGTATAAATTCTGTACTGTAGAAAAATGAAAGGGGTTCCAGTGAGACTAGAACCACTTTATTTCTATCTGAAAAAGAGAGACTAGAAGTCTGGAACCACCTTGGGGCTTAGTTTTCTCAGCTTTGCCTTTGTAAGCATCATGTCTCGCATGTATGAGTACATGGCACTCACTAACACAAAGTTTCGCAGACAGGCCCCATTACTAATGAATGTGTCTACCTCTCCAAAGTCGATAATGAGTTTGAACATGCAATTAGTGCATCTTGATACTGACTACTCGTGGATATTGGAGGGTTATTGATTAGTCTTCAAACAAACACAACTAGATAATTAATATGCTGGCTCACTGAGAGGGGGGAGGGGAAAGAGAGGGCTCACCGAGAGGAGCTCGTTGATGGTGGCTTGATGGTGAGCAATCGAGGGAGGCGGCAACAGTGACCGCGGCGAGCTCTTGGCGACGGTGACCACGCTCCTCGTCGGTGGTGCGTGCGGTGCTTCTCCTCGTCTATGGGTTCACGCGCGCGGCCTGTCAACACCCGGATTTTTAATCCCAGATGCTCGTTATGCCATACCTCGCAATCCCAAGATTACCATTTTTGTGAGACATAATGGATTGGATATCACAGTACATCATCCATTACAAACCATACATAAGGTCTTACACAAATAAGGATCTCATGATCCAGTCTTTAATACAACAAGCAGCGGAAATGAAAGATAAGCATAGCGGTGGGGTCCATCTTCAGGGGCACAGGCAATGCTGACGAAGGCAGATAGTCCTAGTTATCATAGCTGTCCTGATGACCATCCTCCTGATAGTCTCCTTCATAGTCTGGCCATGAGAATAGCCAGGGACAAAAGCCATGAGTACTCTTTAAGTACTCACAAACTACTATTAACAGGTACTATAGTTCTAAGTTAAAGTGCTAAATCTAAGTTTAACTATAAAGTTAAGTTTGAAACCTAAGCTGAGTTTAGAAGCAAAGAAAGATAAAGTAAAGTTCTAGAATCACTTAAGTTGGGAAATATTGTCATAAACACAACCCTGTTGTGGTCAAGTCAAAGTTCATCATTCATTTCAAGTTATTTGGAAAACATCTGACAACAAAACAGTATGGCCATTCCAACTGTCCATAACCGTGGACGCGGTTATTCGAATAGTTTGACACTCTGCAGAGGTGGTACATTTTCACCACAAGATTCGATACATCTGTCAGGGATAACCCTGAATCATCATACTTAGTATGCAGATAATCAAACATAACCTTCCCTTTACACACCCTAGTACCAGCACCTCTCCTATGAGCATGGCCTCCCAACCATGACCATCAGTCATCTTGGGCACTGCATAGGTGGACATCATGAGAGGTAGCCTCAGCTCAAACCTCTCCCATGAGGGAACTAATACTAATGCATATAAATTTCTAGCTAAGCCTTACCCAATTCAGGTAATGTGGTTGTACGGTAAATTTGGAATGGTATCGCATCCGAATCCAACCATCAGTTTTATAAAAGGGTTAAGGCTCAGGCCTCATCATCATAAACCAGTTGTGTTTCTCAACACATGTCAAAACATCTCAATAGAATGACTCATCATTCCAAGGTTTTCACAATTCATTTTCACCAATTGTTCCCATCTAAAGTGACTCAAGTTTTTGATCTACTCTAACTACTAAGTTAAGAGTGTTCACTAAGGTGGAAGTGATGGGTTCAATCTCATGCCATAGATTGACATCTAAAGGTTTCTAAGTAGGTCAAGTTTTATACTTTTTATGCTACCTTCAAAACAAGTAAAGAATTTTGTGTAAACTAAGGGAGGTAAAACTTGTCAATAAGACTTGAGGTACTAATAGTTAAAGGGGGGTGTGATCAAAGCATGCTTATGGCATCTTTGCTAAACCATCTATTTTGTTTCTAGTTTGCTAAGTACTAAACTTGCAAGGGTAAATCTTGGGTATTGCTAGCTTGCTAAGGGTAGCTTGCACTGTTAATGGTGGCTTTCCTTGGTTGGTGCAATGGTTGAAGTTTTCTTCGTCTTCGTCTTGATAGCACTCCTCCTCCTTGTAAGCTTGGTCGGTACTATCTTCTATAAATACATACGGAGTAGACAGTCACAAAACAATACTTAACTAGGCTTGATAGCATTCTAAGACATACATTTGATGATCTATTATCATCACAAGCATCACAAGTTTAATTCAATAGTTTCTTTCTTTTTATTTTAGAAAAGTAATTTCTACTCATTGAAAAATTAACTAAGATTTAATATTCACCACTTAAAATATGGGATCATGTTGACACATGTCATCACCGCATATTCTAACATGTGGGAATGAGATTTAAGGGTTGGATCAATATTACTTTGGTTTAAGTTCATTATTTAATGATTTAAAGTGACTAGAAATGCCTATATAGCATTATTTTGGTACTAGTCCAAAGTCACTGCATGTAAACCTTAATATTATTTCATATTTGGATAGATATGATGAAATGTGATTTTTGAGAGTTGGAATCAGCCCAAAAGCTAACTTGTTTGATTTTATAAAAATGTTGCAAGTTGCAAAAGCTTCTGTTTTGTTATTTTTATTAGGACAGATCTATAACTCTAATTGAATTAAATCCAACGGTCTTGGATAGATCATCTCCATACCTTTCAGACAAAATTGGTTTCATGCAATTTGGATTTATAAAACTCTCTGAATTGAATTTTAAACTAGTGGACAGAAACTAGATTTATCTAAAAAGAAAAATCCAGATTTGAACGGGTGGGCTAGCGCGGGAAAAGACTTGGGCCGGCCCAGTGGCGCTCCGCGGCGCGGGGCTCAGCTGACAGGGGGGTCCCGCTTGTCAGCGGCACTTAACACGCGAAACGGTACGCGCGCTGTGGGCCGTAGGATTAGAATGGGAATCTACGGCTGAGGGTCATCGTCGACGACGAACAGGTCGCCGGCGAGCTCGAACCCTAGCGGCTCGGTGGGGGTCTGCTGGGGACGTACCAGGGCTCTAGCAGGGTCAGCGAGACGGGCAAACGAACTGGAAGATGACGGCGAGGCGAGGCGCGGTTGCGGCGGAGCTTGGGGTGGTCGCAATCAGCGGCGCCCTTCTCCTCCGCTTTGCTTTTCGGCTCAATTCCCATTGCTGCTCCCTTTGCTCCGGCTAGAGGTGGGTGAGATTCAGAGAGGTGAGGGGAGTGGAGTGGTGTGGAGAGAAGAGGCTGGGGAGGGCTCCTTTTATAGGCCCAACGGTGAGACCGAGCGGGATGGGCAGGCGACGGTGGCGACATGGCTACGACGGGGTAGAGGCATGGCTGAGGGTGGCGATCGATGGGCGGTCCCCTGGCGGTGCTCTAGGGATTGAATGCGGCCGTAGGGGCGGTGGTATGCGGTCTGGGCGAGGTGGCGCTCTGAGCGGCAGAGGCGGCGGTGTCCATGGCGAGCGGTGGCTGTGAGGCGTTGGGCGGCCAGCGGGGGTGTCTGGGGGGTTCTCCAGGTCGTGGCGGAGCGGCGGGGGGGGTGGCGGTGAGGTGTGAGCTACCTCCTAGACATGGAGAGAGAGAGGCGGGAGAGGGCTGCTGCGGCGAGTGCACGGTCGGCCGGCGAGAGGGACTCGGCATGGCAGTGCAATGCAGCTAGGAGGTAGGGGAGATGCTGGTGTGGGTCTGGTCAGGTTTGAGGGGGGACAAGATGATCAAGGCACCTCCAAATTGCTAGACAAAATCATTTCAAAACAGTATTAGTTAGGCCAATATGATCTTGCCAGCAAGGTGTTTGATGAAATGGCCGAAAGAGAAAAAGTTTTGAATTTTGGTTTCAAAATTTTTGAGTGATCTCCACTAGTGCTAGGTAGTCTCTGGTTGCAAGGGTTTTAGAAATGGAGCTCAATTAGATGGGTTTTGAAATAGGGGTGATCTATGCATATGCATTAGATTCAATTTTCAAATGCCAATTAAAATAAGTAAAAGAATTTTTTTAGGAGATCAAAAGGTGGGACTTGGTACCTCATTATGTGTACTAGCAAGGGGTACAAAGATCAAGAATTGTTTCTGTGAAGAATTGAGTATTAGGAATAGCCAAAGTAGTGTAGTGGATTAAAATGGCCAAAATGACCATTCCTCCTTTTTAATTCTTTTTGATTTGATTTTCTTTAGGAAAAGTTTGGGAATGATGTAGATGATGTTTAAATCACCTAAGAAACATTTTACAAGCATTGGATCACTTAATCATGGTAATTCAAAACAACTCCTATTTTAAATGCACACACATAAGAATGCTTTTATTTTTAATTTGCAAAAGTTTTTGTTAACCCCAAATTTGATGATTTAGATCTTGATAAGCTTGGATTGAAGTTTTGGGATGTTACACGGCCCTTATACTTGTCGACGGTGCTCCTGGTGCTCCTCCTCCTCCTGGTTGCTCCAAGGGGACGGGGTGGCGCTCCTAGCAAGGGGACGGGGTCGAGATTAGGGGAAGGGAGGGGGAGGAGGAGGGGGAGGGGAGGGGGAGAGGAGGGGACGGGGTGGCGCTCACCGGCGATGACTGCTCCAGTGGTGGCAGGGCAACTCCTCCAGCGTGCTAGGGTTCTTCGCGTGAGACACGAAAGAAAGGGGATTGATATGAGACAGTGAGAGTGAGAAGAAAGGACCGATCGGTTTTTTGACTAAGTGTAAAACATCCGTGGCGCATATTTTTCAATATGCGCCATTGATATGAGACACCTAGTCAAATAAGTCGACGCCCTCATATGTGACAGTAACACAGGCTTACCGCAGTGGTTCGACTCGTGGGGCAAAACCTGGGATGGGGCATCCAGGTTCGATTCCTGGTTGCCTCACAATTTTTGGGCCGAGCGTTTTTGGCTAAGTGTCAAATATCCATGGCGCATATTACCCAATATGCACCATTGTTATTTGGCACTTAGCCAAAAACCACGATGCCCTGGTCTATGTCAACAACCCAAGGCTACTGCAGTGGTTGTTCACGCTGTGTGTTGCATCTAGAGCAGCCAGGTTCGATTCCTGGCTCTCTCAATTTTTTTAGTATTTGGCACTTAGCAAAAATACTTGTCATTAATATCTAGTATATTTTGTAACAAATAGTAATTAAGTTTAACATTCACAAATCTATTTAAAACAAGGATATCCATTTGCAAGTACATAGGCAATTGTTAATTTATTTTAAACAAGGACATCCATTTGCAAGTACATAGGCAATATCCATACACACCAATATTCTTCATAAATCTAGCGTCTCTTTGCAATCTTCTTGCCCTTCTTCCTCGCGGTTGAATACTTTAGCCTAGAAAGGTTAAGGTTTCTTCTCGTGAACGGACAACCTTTAGTAGGTAGGGTGGTCTTCCTTTTTCCTGCAGCAGTCGGCTTGTCGAAGTACTTGTCGAATTCCTCTTTGATCATCGGATCGCCATTCTTTTCTAAGTCTTGCTCGTTGGTAGGTCCGTCCATTTAGATGATGCTCCTCTTTCCCCTCCTCACGACAACACGGCTTGGCTTTGACAGGTCAGTGATGAAGAAACATTGGTCAACTTGGCTCGCGAGTACCCATGGCTCATTTTTTGCGGAGGCGTTCTTCGCGGAGGCATCAGGGGTAACCATGATGGTGAAATACCGACCCTCTTTTTGGACGCTCTTGGCCCATCTGACACGGAACATCGGCACCTTCTCTCCAGCGTAGTCGAGCTCCTAGATCTCCTCGATCCTTCTGAAAAATCGTTCCTTGACGGTGGCTTCAACATCGGCATAGGATAGCATCGTTACTCCTGAGTTCTGATAGTCGCTTGTCATGTCCCTTTTCTCGGTGTAGAATCTGTACCCATTGATGTCGTATGCCTGATATGTCCTCATGTTGTGCCTGGGGCCATTTGACAAGGCGAAAATTAGTTTTTCATCCTCCGTAGAAGGCGTTTGCGGGTCTGCGGGGGGGTCGTCTTGAAGCTTCTTCTTGAACCAAGCTGTGAAGCTAGAGTTGTGCTCTCTTGTTACGTCTCCCTTCTTCCTCGGTCGACCAAGGTCAATGAACTTCTGCTCGATTAAGCTTTTGTGCTCTTCCACCCAAGGATCGACCAATTTGATGTGTTGTAGCATGACTCGGTGTGCCCTATCAAAGTCATCACATCGACCCTTCGCGCCGACATGCATGGTGCGAAAGCCCTCGTGGTGGCCATATCCAGCGAGCCTGCCGAGGTGCGTCCTTTTGGGCAGACCAATAGGGCCATCCTCGTCGTCCGGGTCGGTGCGTAGATAATTCTGGCAGAAAGAGACGCACCCGTAGGTCAGAAAGCCCTTTGCAATGCTTCCATATGGATGGGACCTGTTGCGTACGAATCCTTTTATAACACCGTTAAGCCTTTCAAACGGCATCATGTTGTGCAGGAATGTCGGCCCGAGATGAATGATGTCATCCATGACATGGACGAGTAGATGGACCATGATGTCAAAGAATGCAGGCGAGAAGTAAATCTCGAGCTCGCATAGTATCACGACGATTTCATCTTGTAGTGTGTTGAGCTGCTTCAAGCCAATCGACTTCCTCGAGATGATGTCGAAGAAGTTGCAGAGGCCAAACAACGTCTCACGGACGTGCTTGTCCATTATCCCTTGGATCGCAATGGGAAGTATCTGCGTCATCAGCACGTGACAGTCGTGAGACTTCATCCCGCAAAACCTCTTCTTCGCTTTGTCCAGATATCTGCCTATGTTCCCCGAGTAACCGTAAGAAACTTTGACTCCTAGGAGGCAGTTGAAAAACTGCTCAAGCTCCTGCTCACTTAGAGTGAAGTAGGCAGCCGGAAACACTACAATTCCCCTCTTAACCCTTTTGCGGCGACCTTGAGTATCTTCAGGCGCCGTCTCATCATCATCATCGGGCGGCGGCGTCTCATGAAGTTCTTCCTTGATGCCAAGTTCCATCAGGTCGTTCCTTGCTTTCGGCCCGTCTTTGGTCCTATCGGGCATGTTGATGATAGTGGCAAGCAGACTCTCGCACACGTTCTTCATGATGTGCATGACATCAAGGCTATGGGGCGTGTGGAGGTATTTCCAGTATGGCAGGTCCTAGAAAACAGGCCTAGCTTTCCACACACCATGCAGCGGTTTCGTCCTCGGATGCTTCTTTCCCGGCAAAGGGCACTCTTCCCAGTTGTCCAACATATCTTGGATCACTTCTCCGCTCCTTGGACGTGGGGCTTTTTCGAGCTCTACTTTGCCATCAAACAGATCTCTACGCTTTCTCCACGCGTGATCCTTTGGAAGCCACATTCGAGTCTGTTAGAACACGGTCTTCGATGACCCGGGATCCCTTGGTAGCTGGAGACGCAGGGTCTTATCCATGCACTTGACACATGCTTTGTGTCCGTGGTTCACCTGGGCAGACACGTATGTGTAACCTGGATAGTCCTGCACCGTCATGAGCAGCGCGGCTCTCATAGGTAAATAATCTCATGTGTATGCGTCCCACGTATGGGCTGGCGTCTCCCACAGCGTGGCTAACTCTTCTTTTAGCAGCCCAAGATACAGATGCATGTCGATACCTGGTTGTTTAAGCCCTGAATCAGAATACACATGTGTACGTATCTCTGCTTGGTGCACAGCCAGGGAGGGAGGTTGTACGACCATACAAACACGGGTCAAGTGCTATGTGTGCTACTCTGGTCGCCAAACGGATTGAGTCCATCGGTGCCCATACCAAGCCCGACGTTCCTTGGATCGCCCCCGAAGTTTGGAAAGTCAATGTCCAGTGTGTTCCACTGGCTAGCGTCCGAAGGGTGTGTGAGGATCTTGCCCTTATGTGGATCATCTTCGGCCGGCTTCTTCCTTTCCGCGTGCCATTGCATGAGCTTTGCTTCCTTATGGTCCACGAAATACCGCTGCAGACAGGGAGTGATAGGAATTCCGAGGAACTTTCTTGTTCCCTCTCTTGTATCGTCCTTGGCCACACACCGGACATGTGGTTCTATTCTTGTACTCATCCCGATAAAGTGCGTAGTCATTAATGCAGGCGTGGTACTTAACATATGGTAGGTCGAGAGGACATACGATTTTCTTGGTCTCCTCGATACTAGTTGGACATGTGTTCCCCTTGGGAAGACGTTCTTGCCAGAATCTCATGTTTTTGTTGAAGCTTACGTCGGTCCATTTGATTTCTGCCTTCATCTCTAGAGCCTTGACCGTTACGTTCAAGCGGGTATCCTCAGGCCGGCACCCAGGATACAATGCAGTTTTCCCGTCTATCTCCATCTGCGCTAGCTTGGCTTTCTCCCTGGCAGCAGCTTTGGTGTTGCTCGTCTCCCTGAGAAGTAGTTCCTGAACATGAGGGTCCTGCAAGGCCGAGGTTAGCCGCGTCGTTTGTGTCTGTGTCTTCTCCACCGGCACCTCCTTCGTGATGATCATCATGTCCGTCACTGCCATCATCTCCTTTGTGTTGATCATCATGTCCGCCGCTGCCGACATCTCCTTCATGATCATAATCATGTCCACCGCCGGCATCTCCTTTGTGATGATCATCATGCCCGCCCTCATCTTCAGGATTGTTGACGTCCTCGTCATCTTTAGAATCATAGTCGCGCATGAAACCACGCGTGAGCAGGTGATTCTCCAGGTCTCCGGAATCAGGGTCAACCAAGCTCCCGAGATTGCATGTTCGACACGGACATCTTATGTAGGTCCTCTTGTTCAGAATCATGTCGGCCACCGCGCGTTTCTTGTATCTAGCTGCCCGACCTTCGCTCATGTGTCTAACCATAGTTTGCTGCGCGGTATAGAGCAAAAAGAGAGAGTATCTTAGAACCATAGCACCATCATGCACACACACACACATGCATGCATGGCCGCCGGAAAAATTCGGCATGACATCTCCTAAAAATGGGACATATGGATAGTGCAAAAATTTGCCGAAACGGAAATTAATCGACATTTCGGCAAACATCCATGCACGACCAGAGAAAGCAACATGCTATCTTCTTCGTCACCTGCAAACATTCATGCACCACATCCATGCAAACACATCATCCCTCTCGCAATAAGAAGGCTTCACAAACATAAGCATGCACACACATACACACCGACCGACGTCCACCCTCCACACAAAACATCCACATGCATGTCCTCCAACAACTCACCTAGTAGAATCGTTACCGAGCCAAGTCCGCGACGAGATAGTGTGGTTGTTGTTGGAGAACAAGATGGATGTTGGAGGAGGAAAACTAGTTGGTTTAGTAGATCTACAACAATTGGAGAGGCTTCCCCTCACAAAACTATGAAGCAAGGTAGGTTCAACAACCAAGAATGGAGAAAAGAATGGAGAAATTGAGGTGGTGGGGAGGAGGAGGATGAGCTAGATCTAGTTTGGGGTGGTGGGTGGAGAAGAATGGAATGGTGGTGGTGGGTGGGGGTGGATGCCAACTTGTAGATCTAGACGAAGTTATCAGTGGCGCATATTACACTAAATGCTCCACTGATAAGTCTGCCACCTTTTCAGGTGGTGGGCCCAAGCCTTATCAGTGGCGCATTTACTACTATATGCGCCATTGGGGGGAAATTACCAGTGGCGCATATCCTGAATGCGCCATTGATATTCCTGCCACCTTTCAGAGTGGTGGGGTCCAGGTGGGGCCCACATAGTTACCAATGGTACATGTAGGAGAGGATGCGCCATTGGTGAGGAGAATATCAATGACGCATATTGCATATGCGTCACTGATAATAATATATCAATGGCGCATATGGATATATGCGCCATTGATATTTGGTCCACAGGCCTCCAGAGTGCCGGGCCCACATTATCAGTGGCGCATTATTTGTTATGTGCGCCATTGGTTATAAATAATATCAGTGGAGCATATTTTTAAATGCGCCACTGATAATTATCAGTGGAGCATATACAAAAAAATGCTCCACTGATAATAAATCTATCCATAAGCCTTTCTCTAGTAGTGACTCTGCAGCTATTGGATACAACTTCTCCGAGTGGGCCCTCGAGTGTCTATTCCGTCACGTGGATGGATAAATCCCGCTCTTGACACATATTGCCTCATCGGTTCCTCCGAATATCTGAACACACCTTTATGATCACCGTGTCACTGAGTGATGTTTGATGCCATCAAAGTACCCTCGGGTAACAGTGATTGATATGGCCTCATGGTCTAAGAAATAGTACAGTAGTTCTATTCTAATCATCATAACTTGAACTTCCTGACAAGATCGCGTCACGATACTTAGGTTGGGTATAGCTCATCATCTCATTCTCACAATGAGGTGACTTCATTATCAACTAGCATAAATTCCACATGATCAGGAAACCTTGATCATCTGTTGACCAATGAACCAGTGACTAGAGTTTCACCGGGAACTCCTGGTTGTTTCTATATCACACGTGTATTGACATTTCCTTTCGATACAGTTATAGCATGATATAAAACTTAATCATAAACTTTATAAAATATGATAATAGTCCATATTATTATTTGTCTCTAGGGCATATTTCCAACAGAGACCGGGAGGAGACCAGGAGGTCGCAGGTGGAGGCGACGGCTGGAGCACTTGCAGGGTAGAGCAGCTGCTGCTTGTGAAGGAACAAAGATGGCGCCTAGAGGAGGTGAATAGGCGACTTAAAAATTCTTATGGATTTGGCTCTATCCTAATGCGGAATTAAACTAAGCAGATACTTTTCAAGCACAAATCCTATATATATTAGGTTCACCTATGTGCACCAACATATATCTTAATAATGTATACCAATTAGAAGGACAAGCTAGCAATACGAACTTTACACAAGATATATAGCAATGGTTCCAAGTATGAATTGTGGAATGTAAAGGACACAAGATATATAGCAATGGTTACAAGACATTTATCTTCATCTTGATCCTTTCGAGGTTATCTTTATTTTCTTCTTCATCATATAATATTCATCTTTAATCCAATGATCTTGATGCCAATACTCAATGTATATCATTATCTTCATGGCATACAAATTTAATCTAACACATGGACTTCAAGAATCACATATGGCACATCCCTTCTCAAACAACTCAATGAAACCATTAGTTCGTAGGGATTGTCATTAATTACCAAAACCGCACTTAGGGGCTAGATGTACTTTTAATATCCCCCATTTTGGTAATTGATGACAATCTCAACAAGAGGATTTATACAAAGAATATTAAAACAAGTGTGCTATTTATCTAAGAATAAATAGTATACTCGAGGTTGTATTTGATATGGTCAAGTGACACAAAGTTACTAGCCCATATCAAGAACGATTGTACTCACATCAATAACTACTAAACAGAGTGATGTGAGTAGAACCACAATATATAGAGAAAACTCCCCGCACACTCTTTGCGCGTGTGATTAACTTGCATCTCATTGCACATATTGTCAAGATTAACCTTCGGTGGAGTTTCTAGAAGTATGACATTAGTAACATGATATTATAATTCGATATTTCAAATATTTGTTGTGAAACCAGGCCCGGTGGATTTGATAGACAACCAGGGATGCAGGAATACTTCTTAGAATCTATGGTAACGAGGGAGTTGGTGGCAGCCCGGATAAGGGCGCCGAAGAGAAAGAAGAAGGGGAGAGGAGGGAGGGAGGTGGCCAGTGCGGCCTGCACGATGTTCTTCTCTAAACGAATCCAATATCTAGCTATCTAGACTCTTTAAGAGCTGACGTACGGATCTGCGCGGATGAGCTTACGCGAGTCCATGTTTGTATTGCCTATGTACTCTACTGTCTACAAGTATTGAGTGTAGTTTTATAGAATTTAATTTCGGGTGCTAGCTAGCTGCTTGATCCAAGAGATATGAACTGCATGAATATGGTAGCTCACACTCGTAGTAAGTTGTGATTTACTTTTCTCAGGATCAGAATTTCATCGAAAAAATAAATTCCAACTTACATGGAAAAATGCTCGCAATTTTAAGGACTTGGAGCTTTCAACTCAAGAAGCTTTGACTCACATGAATCAACAGAATTTTAACCGACAAGGATGACACAAATGACTCCAAATTTAGAGCACACATGGATAACCCATGGGCACACACAATTTGAACAATCACAGCTCTCTAATCTTGACTGTAAGATACTGGGGGACGGAGCTCCATAATATTTTACATGACGTTTATCTAAATATGTGATTCTTGTTGTCCCCGGTATACACTAAACTAAAGTATTTTTCCTTCAGGTGTGCTCATGCTTGACAAATTCCTAGCTCTGCAACCGAGCCAATCTTTCATTTTAAGGGTGAAAAAAAGTTCTACAACATAGCTAGGGCCTTCTTAATAGCGTTTTGTCAAACCCATCTTAAATTTACTATCGTTAGCGATTTTTATCACTGAAAACTAGGGAACACACTAATATTATTTTTAAGTTTAACTTTTTTTCTCTTTTATTTTGGTTGTGTCTAAGGTGAGTAATTGTCAACTTATTGGAAGTAAACATAAAGTTCGTGAAAAGTGTTAGTTTGTCAATTGTTTGTCATTAATCACCAAGTGGCATAACCTATTCCACTACCACAGTATAACGCGGAGATGTATTGGTAAGCTAGTGACATATAACTTAAACAAATAAAACAAAAATTGAGCAGAACCGATTGTCCCTCCTCCCTTGTATTGAGTCTCTTGTGGTTATATATATGCCCCCCCCCCCCCCTATAGGTGCATATGTTACATGTGTTAGGATCAAACATGGACTAAATCTATCCAGTAAGCGCAAGTTAAATTGTAATTAATCCAAACAATTTAAACATTCCTTTGTTGGTCTGTATACATTGTACAAACTGCATAAAGTATTTAAAGTATATCTTCTCTATACGAGAGTCTTGAATCAATAATTAATCCAGAACCCACGTGCTCCTAACCTCCGAGAAAATAAAATCGTGCATACATAGTGGAGTGTAGCATGGTGTATTATCATTTTTTGCCTCCAAGCATGGTGGCGAGCCAGCTTTTCTGAGGGCGGCTCGCCAAGGTGGATCGTGGGGCTACTGCTGGAAGAAGTACCGATGGCTATCGAGCGGAAGGATGTGGTGGTGAGCGACGGCAGCGGTGTAGGCGAGGATTGGGGCGATCAGTTTCAGTGAAAGAGCCGGTCTGATACCATATAAAACTTACGATCAGGGAGGTGGAAACTACTCGGATACCCGAGGCTCCCGATAGATGTCTATTTATAAGTGTGTACGTTGCGGTACACAAGCCAATCCCTAAGGAGCTCTAAGCTCCCTGGTTTTGCTGCCCTCTCCTTATTTTGTTTTCTTGGACCCTTTCTTGTTTATTGGGCCTCTGATGCGTGTCGATGGGGCCTTTGTCGGTTTGTGTCGCTGCGGGTCGGTTTTCCTAATTGTGTCGCTGCAGCGAGGGCAGAGCGTCGTGGGGTTATCTGGGGTGGTTCTAGTACAAGGTACAATCGGTATACATAGATGTATATGAGTAGGACTCTTTTCTATCTTTAACACTGTATATACCGTTGTACAAACTGCATCTCCTTTTTGGGAAAAGAGTATATATTAATATCACAGGGATACTAATTACACCTAGCATCTGCAACAACGCATGCCCTAGCGGCCTACGGATGCACACAATCCAGAAAAAAGAAAAAAAAATTACAAAAAAGAAAAGTCCTGCTACAGAGAACTAATCCTCAAAGCAATAACACTGACACCATCCGAACAACACCGGTAGTCCTTCGCTCCAATAACAACGCCTTCAAGAAGGAAACAGTGCCCAAGCGCTGTCGTTGCCTGATCCAAAATCATAGGTTTTCACCTTAGAGAAAGTCCTCGCTCACAAAACAATGCCTTCAACATGGTCATTGCCAGACACAATCAGTTAAGGCCAGACCTTGGATTTTCACCCTGCAAGGTAAGACTGGGAACTCCCCCTGTGTTATCTTCCCGCACCAGCACAAACTGCATCTCCTGCTATCTTAAAGCGATCAATACATTCAATCACTTTGATGCATGTAGAAGTATTTAAAGTATATCTTCTCTATACGGTAGTCTTGAATCAACAATTAATCCAGAAACCTCGTGCTGCTAACCTCCGAGGAAATTAAATCGTGCATATATTGTGGAGTGTAGCATGATGCATTATCATTTTTTGCCTCCAAGCACTCGAACACATATGAACGAGTTCAAGCTTCCAAGTGAAAAATAACCCCAATTTAAAATCACATAGACCGAGCTTTGAACTGCTCAACAAGCTAATAAATTAATGACCTTCAGCTCACATGAATCAACAAACGTTCGAACTGACATAGATGACGGAGTAAACGACTCCGAATTCGAAATTAACAAAAAAACAACAAGAAACGAAACATTTTTGGGCCGATCACTCTGGTGCGATGGCATCTAAAATAGTGCTCCAAGGCATATTAATCCTTGTGCTCCTCCTCTTCCAGGAATCCGTAATGCCGTTCATTCTCTAGCTGTGACCATGGGATGTTGGTGCAGTAGTTGGTGAGTAGCTGAATGATGGAGGGAGTGACCGGTTTACCATACAAGCCAATAAACTGAATGAGATCAGAGGTGATCTTTTCCTCCTTTTCACTGGTGAGGTTATACATGTAGATGCCACCGGGTTGTCCATTATGCTCACATCTACCCAGGTAAAATATGCAGTTTCCGTTGATAGAAGGGATCTTATGGGCATCAACTGACACGCACCTGTCAATGCCAAGGAACAGAGCACGGCTACCAATGCTTTTTGTTGGCTCGATCACCTTTTGTTGAGAGTTCACTTTGAAGACTTCCATGCCTCGGCCTGGGTGTTTGCGACCAAGGACAAGAAGCATCTCCCCGGCAGATTGTAGGAAGTAGAAACGAGGGTACTTTTCCCAGGACCTAGTGGCAATGATGCTTCTCAGGAGACCATCGACGATGCTATCTGTGATGCCCCAGATGTTGTGTGTCTTGTCCACCAGGTTGTACTTTACCTCGGAAAAGTGCTCGTCGTCTGGCATGTGTGCCTTGAACTTGATGCCCGACGCCGTGAGAGGGTTGATGATGCACACCGTGTGTGGAGAGCTCCTCGTTGCGAGGACGAGGAAGCAGCCGGTGCTGATGACGAGGTAGTAGTCGGCAAGCTCAGGAAGCTCTTTATGGAGGAACCGGCCGGTGCCCCTGGGGAGCTCCTCGTCCAGCATGACCCACTGCCGCAGGAGGAAGCGGGGGTCTGTCTGCTTCCTCTTGGGATCGTCCATGGCGGCACGCCAGTTGTGGCAGACGGCACGCATGGCGGTGTAGTAGTCGACGTCCCCGGTGGCGAGAAGGCAGTTCCCGATGTTGATGACGATCTCGCTGAGGAGCAGAGACCAGATGACCCCCACCGCGGTCGTACGTGGTTTGAATTTGATCCTTCGATCCATCGCAGTGGTTCTTCGGTTGATTATTCCTAGAGTGGTACCGTGGTAGCTAGGCATGTGCATCTTGGGGGTATTTAGAGATGAGCGAATCACGTGGTGCTTCAACCTGTGTGTGTGGAAGCGTTGTGTTTTTGTTCCGCCAAGCTGGATTGGGAACCCTTGCGTGCAACGACTATGCGGTTTGGCGTAGGGTTTTGTTTCTTGATTTGGAGATGAGACATGGTATCGCAGTCAGCACTAGATTATCTGTGTTTCCTACCACATTTGATACTCTCAACTGTGACTGTGTTTCCTACCATATTTTGCACTACCGCTACCGCATGCCCATTGTGTAAAACCAACCGAGATACCATTGTTGTAAAAATGCATGAAGAAGAACGTTCTCCAGATCGATCGCCATTTCCTACCATGCATATTTGATACTCTCAACTATTTTTGTCTCTTTTAAAAAAGAGTTTAAATATATTAGAGTGATGCAAATTTCAAAAAGATACTTTTAAGAGTCAACTTCATAAAATGGAAATTTATTTTTCCAAATTGTGACTGTGTTTCCTACCATATTTTGCAAATTTCAAAAAGATATTTTACTCTCAATTGTGACTGTGTTTCCTACCATATTTTGCACTGCTATCGCATGTCCATTGTGTAAAACCAACCGAGATACCATTGTGTAAATGCATGAAGAAGAACGCTGTCGAGAGCTCCATTTCCTACCATATATTTGATACTCTCAACTATTTTTATCTATTTTAAAAAAGAGTTTAAAAATATTAGAGAGATGCAAATTTCAAAAAGATACTTTTAAGAGTCAACTCGGTAAAATGGAAATTTATTTTATTCCCGCACTTATGTACTCCCACATAACTAGGACATACATTTTCTTCCCGCTCTTATATAATTTAATAAGCATGTCAAGATAAATATTTTAAATGTAACCAAAATCCAAATGGTTTACATAAAATGAAACAAGTTTTATTTGTATAAAGGTTTCCATCCAAGATTTATAAGTTTGATAGTCTATAAAATGTTTTAAATCAAGGTTGATTAAATGAGGACAAGTTCTCCAAAATTTTAGTCTCTCCACAAATTGCAATCACTACTGGGAAAAGGTTTAACCCTGCAACAGCCTTACTGGCGGAAAAACAAAAGTTCGTCGGTGGTAAAGTGAACAGTTGGCCGAGTGCAAAAAAAATGTCACATATAGGTTGCGAACTGATCCCCGCGGTGCTTACCTGTGACCGGCAGAATTAAAATATGTCACTGTGACAGGGGAAACACAAGAATACCAATAAGACTTTAGCAATTGAGGCATTACTCTCAACCACACATGTATATCAATATTCTCCAAAAACAAGAGGTGGTTGCAACAATTGAATTCAAACAGTAAAGCAAAATAGTAAATAGTAGTAGCAAACTTCTAGTTTTCACCGGAAGTAGTGAACTTGTAACTTTCAATGGCTAAAAGCGTAGGCATGATATGATAGAGGGGTTTTGCATGAATAAGATTGATCATATAATATAAATATAAACAACATGGTGCTTATCTCTAACTGTGACATGTGTAGGGGTGTGTCCCAAATATATCTATGCATACTAACCATAAGAATTTGCATAATATCTATTGTCCAACCTGCCCATTTCACGGAGCCAACTTGAAACTACAGGTAATTAAGGTCTACCATCTTGAATAGTCCGGAGCAATGCATTAACACTCTATAAACACACATAATCCTCAAACTATCACATATCCCCTTGTTTTCTCTAGCTATCACTTTAGGGTTCGCAGGTTCAACATAATAATAGGTAATACACTTTACAAATAAATATCAAACTCATATATATGATGAGGCAATAAAAGTCCAGTACTGAAATCATGTCACTTGGGCCATAGTAATAAGCATTAAACATAGTAAAAGTGCATCAACACCCATATAAGAATATCTTCAAGACAAGCACCTCAAATATCAGCATTTATACATGATTACATGATCAATCTCATATATACATGATTACATGCCTATAGAGAACTACTCACTCGTGTAGAGGGAGAGGGAGCACATGGGTTATGGAGATGATGTTGGTGATGATGGTGGTGAAGAAAGTGTCGAAATCCCCCTCTCCAGTGTGGAGATCGGGATCAATCTGACCCTGAAAATGAAGATCATGATGGTGGCGGTGCTCTATTAGCCAATGGTGGCTCTGTGCATCTGGTAGGGTAGGTTTTTAGGGTACATAAGGGGGTCCATAGAAGGAGGAGGCGAGGTAACGCTCGAGGGCAAAACGAGCTCTAGTGGCGTGGCCTGGAAGGGTGATTGCGCCATGGTCCCCCATTTTCATCCCATTAACCTCTTGATGGCCCACTTTAGCTCATTTTATTCGTCTCGAAAACTCCGAAGCATGCTCTCTGACCTTATCCTTTTTGGAGTCCCGTAGCTCGTGAAAACTCAAAAATACTAACATAAGGTTTTTCTATCTTACAGAGCTAGAATCAAAAGAGAGGGGACCATTGGTAAATCCCCATAAATCAATGTAAAACATGGATCTAACATTTATATGATGAAATATGTGACAATAACTACAAAGTTCATGTATGCATTTTACATGCATCAACATCCCCAAGCTTAACTGTCGTGGTTATGATATGTCGGGTATGCTCACCATACCGATTAACAATAGTATTGGCAGGCCCATGGCTGCTCTGGTGGGCTTACATGGACAAACAAGACCTGAGTCGGGTATGGCCCGGTCCTTAGTCGGTTAAGCGGAGTCGCAGAAGATACAAAGACTATGATCTTGGAGTATAAGGTGCAGTGACCTAGCATACCACCGCATGATGTAGTATACTATAGTCGTTGACATACCACCACTGAAACAATGTTCCACTAGTATTACATCCCTTAGAGTGGTACAACAGAAACATCACGGGTCCAAGACATGACTATAGATTAAAACTCAGAGCTTTATAGAAGATCCAAAAAAACATTCCTCAAACCAGTGAAGAAAACATTATAAAGAAGAAACCAGAAATAGCAACTCGAAGTCTATTCTAGAAATGTAACTATTATTATTTTATGACTATGGCTTGCGATTGCTGCTATAGCAATGCTCTACAAAAGTAGGTTCTAGTATCTAAATATTTGTCTTTACTCTTCTCTTCAACTTCTCTATTATTCCCCCTGATGTAGTCATTGACTTCATTGATCCCCACTAGATATCTTCAACTTTTCAAAGTAGTTCTCCTCCTGAGTTCGTCATTGATTGCTCCGAGATCTAGCAAGGGTTAAGAAGGTACGGTTGAGTACGAGCGTACTCAGCAGGTTCACTAAAAAAGACTATTTGATGCACTATCTACAGTCGTAGACCATAGGTCGAGGGCTATGTAGGTTTTTGAAAACATTCTTCAAAGATTGCTTTTATTCTGAAAACCTATGTCTATCATTCTTCATAGGTTGATTAGAACTTCGTGGAGTTCCTTTCCTGCAGCGTTCACAGCTCCTTCTTGGAACAGAGAGTAACATGTCACACTTTTTAACACTCTACAGAGGTGCGTTGGTTTACCCATGAGGGATCCTTATCCATGTTGCACAACCAAGTAGCGAGCTTTTCCATACTTCCTTCGTATGGGTCCAGTATAAGGACCCAAGTCGATCACTGCCCTTCTCCGTGATCCTGCATGCCCCTTGGTGTACGCCATGCCCACCTTTTGTATTACAGTAATGAAACATATAAACCTTTATAGATTCCAGAACTATTGTGGGACATTGTGGGCTCCCACCCTGCTGCTGTATATCCTCTCTCTACATTACACTCACAGTCCAAGGATAACAACCATGGCATGCACATCCGTTGACATGCAAAAGAAAGAAGATCTAGCTGACTTCCCCAGAGCCATATAGATCTCATGGTTAATGCGAATTATACAATGCAAGAATCACTAGCAACATTTGTTGTTAAATCCTAGATGATACATTCCCGGGCAATGGTGGTCCCATTGCCAGTCATAATAGATTAGCTGAGCATCCCGGATCAGTAACCAATAGTTTAAGTCAATTATAAAAATAGTGTTTTCTGCCATCCTTTTTGAAATGCAGGTGTTAACAGTATTAGATTGCCAATGCTTGATAGAAAATAATCAAAGGACATGAGCAAGTGTGAACTTGCCTTTGTTATTACAAGATTATACAATCAAGGTCTTCGAGACAATATAAAATACAATATCTGAAAATAGCATCATTGGTCCGGTAAGTACTAATTTTTAAAGAAGCAATATGCTATTATGCATAAGCAATGCTATGTATTTTATAAAAAAACCAAAGTAATACCTGATATTGTGAATGAGTTGAACTTAGCTGATTGCTTGAAGATTTGTCTTTTCTTTAAGTTTACTTCATAAACAAATATATCTACAAAAAGAACTTAAGACTAACATTCAATATATAAAAAGTAAAGCACGTTAGTAATATAAGATTAACGTTTATTGGTACCATGTATCTATTGTGAAAGTCTATGTTAAGTTGTTAAGACTTAAAAGAAATAACATAGTGTGTTTATTTGAAGTGGCAAAAAGAAAAACTTTTGAAGAAAAGGTTACTTGGATAAGGTTTAAGTAACCTTTAAGGTTAGAAAAATGTGATTTATGGCGTTTTCATTGCTCAGACAGCTTAGACTTAAGATGCCTTGTGTTTTAACTGAAATAGATCAAAGTTTACTATAAAAACATAACTAGAATTAAGACATAGTGGTGTATATCGCTAATGACTTATAAGGGTTTTTTCTGAGGCATGATCAAAGACGAAATCCTATAGAGATGAAGTGTAGTTTTAATGATCTAGATCAAACATGTTTAATGTAAATATATTATATGGCAAGAATTGATTATGAAGAATAGGTGAACTCACTATATGGTTTATTTAGTTACTACCAATTTTTAGAGTCATGCTAAATATGATTATATAGGTTGAGATCATTCACTTCAAACTAGGTGAATGATATGCCAAATGAACTTGTAAATATTTAACTTATAGTTGATATAAGATTCTAAGTAATATTATTTGATTAGAAACACGTTTAAGTTTTATTATAAACCATAATTATGGTTTTAAGTTTAGTATCTAGACTTAATCTTTATTTGGGTGTTTTACCTAAATTGTTAGGTAGGAAATAATTTTAAGATGTCAAAACATCCTTATCTCATATATAAATAAAATAATAGTCTTACATTTAAAACAAAAAATTCTATATGGCTTAAGTGAAACTAAAAGGAAGTTAACTTGAAAGATAAGAAAATTACATTCCTTTTATTTTCCAATAAGAAAAAGATTATTATAGAGCCAAATATAACATTTGTTTTCATAAAT
This sequence comes from Avena insularis, assembly GCA_023614405.1. Lineage (NCBI taxonomy): Eukaryota > Viridiplantae > Streptophyta > Magnoliopsida > Poales > Poaceae > Avena > Avena insularis. The sequence goes on from CM042688.1 coordinate 128,793,119, forward strand.
TCTAAATTTGAAATCTTGTAACTACAATTTTCTAAGATAATAGGTTTATTCTTATACACAAAAGTGATTTTTCTTTATTTTTTGAATTTTTCCTTATTTTTGTTATATTCCATAAAAGGATTTAATGGTTTTAAATTTCAGTTGCATTTATTTATTTCAAATGATCAACTTTATATATTTTTTCCTCGTTAGATCTTATTTTTGTGAACATTTTGATATATCATATGTATTTTTAGGATATTTCTCCATTTTTATAAATTTTTCTAGAGTTTAAATATTCCTAAGGGCATTTTTAAAATTTCCATATTTGGTTTAATCTAGTTCTTCTTATTTTTATACAATAGGCATAGCCCATGGGCCAGCCCAGTTTGCTTCCCAGCCCAGCCCAAAGTGTTGGGCTAGACCACACCGATCAGTACAATGGGTCGATCAACCCGACCCAGTCCTCACTCTCTTCCTCCCTCACACGACCTTGGTCCTCTCCCCCTCTCCGGCGACACCATGAAGCCACTACCGTCGCATGCACATCACGTCCGGCTCTAGCCACCTTGACCGTCACCGCTGGTCAAAGTTGACGTGCCTCGTCGAGACCTACCTGCCTGTCCAACTCAATCTAGAAACCTTGCTCACTTCTTGCCACCCCTTCCTCGGATGCTTCTAGGGTTTCGGCACCCTCCACCCTGATGTGCTCCATTGTCCACACGGTGGTGCTCCGGTGGAGATATGCTGCCGCCCTAGTGCTTCATCGACGCTGCTACAGGTCGCGGCTCGGCGCACCTGAGGTGATACTATGCTCCATGTGCCACTGTGTCGTGGTCTCCTTCGTCGGTCTCCTCTGCTTCCTCTTCTCGATCCTAAGTGAGGACCACCGGGTAAGCTTTCTGTACTCTCTCAGATCTCTCTCTTCATCCTTGTAGTTAACCCTATTTAGAGTTCCTCATGTGCTAGGTTTAGTCTGCATCTTGTGGTGGCCCATCTAGTGCTAATGTTGAGCATTTCTTGCTCAATTTGGTTTAGGCTTAGATCTTCTAGTGATAATCTTGATCATTTTCTAGTGGCTTTCCTTGATATGGTATCATGTTAGGCTTCCCCTGGTATCTCTTGATCTACTGGAATTTGATACCACTAAGATGTTTGAATTTGAATCATGTGTTGGGATTCAAACTTAGTGTAACATATATAGACCTTGTACTGTCAATATGACCACTTCTAGAACAAATTTATGATTCCTAGTATAGCTAGGAAGATGATTTAAATACTTTTGGAAAATTTGACTAAGTAATTAGCTCTGGATTTGGGTATTGTTACCATGTCAATAATTATAGAGATGATTCCTAGTTCCATTCTAAGAAAATGATTTAACTGATAGAGATGAGCCCAGCAAGTATATCTTACTTGTGTTTTAGATACTATCAATATGATAGTGAGATTGTATATGACTCCTAGGTGTTCCAGCTAGGATAATGATTTTCATTGTGGAGTTCATGCTAATAATATAGTTAAATAGCTTATGCTATTTTGAACCAGTTGTCAGCTAGATACATCATTCTAGATGATCCTCTTGTTTGGTGTGTTTCCCTAGTGGCCCTTGTTGTGCTAGGCTTCTACTGTGGTGCTCCATTAATTGGAATATGCCCAGTAGTAACCAGCCAACAGGTTTGGCTACTGTGTTGCTTTGCTTCTATGGATGATCGAATCATGTTGTTTGCTTAGACTAGTGATGCAAAGTCTGAGGCCCTGATGGTGTTTTCATAAGAACAGTTACTGCCTATCCTATAAATATCTTGTGATGACCTAGTACTTCACTTGAGTACAGATCTAAGGATTTACCTTTGATCCCATCCATTTTATAATTAATTTATGAGGACGGATACTAGAAATCATGGGTTAATCAACTTGTTGATGCAGAGTAGACAAGTATGTTGGTTTGTATTGCTTCTCTTGGTACTCCTGGAACTCTGCTTGTGCTTCTCATGTACTTGATACATTGCAAATGTATCTATAATTTTTGATGTTCCATGCTTGGTTTTTTATACTTTCTTGTGTTTTGTCCACACTTTGGAGTACTTTTCATATGATCTCTTAGACTAACCTATTAACAAGAGCCACAGTGCCAGCTGCCTGTTTTCTGCTGTTTTTGGTTCCAGGAAGTGAGAAAATGAATATTCTCGGAATTGGACGGGACAAAAGCCAAAGTCACTATTTTACCGGAAGACATCTGGAGCCAGAATACGAGACGGAGAAGGGCCAGAGGGCGGCCACACCACCTGGCCGCACGACCAGGCTTGGCCCACGCCAGGGGGTGGTGTGGCCAGCCCAGGCACCCCCTTGGCCTCTCCTTCCGCCTATAAGATGCCTCCAATACCAAAACCCTAAGGACCCGATCAAAAATCCACGAAAGAGTCTATAGCCACCGTTATCTCCATCCCTAGATTGGGAGGGATCTGAAGCTCTTCCCGGCACCCTGCCGGGGAGGGGAATTCACCCTGGAGGCCTTCTTCATCATCATGCAAGCCTCTGGTGTGATGCGTGAGTAGTTCATCTCTAGACTACGGGTCCATGTAGTAGCTAGATGGTTGGTTCTCCTACTTTGTGCTTTCATGTCTAGATCTTGTGAGCTCCGTTCATGATCAAGATCATCTATTTGTAATTCTGCATGTTGTGTTTGCGGGGATCCGATGGATATTGAGATGCTATTTCAGATTGATTATTGATTCTATCATGTCTTTGTTATTTGTGATCTTGCATGCTTTCTGTTGTTAGTAGCTATCTTGGCCAAGTAGATGCTAGCAACTCCTAGAGTTAGTATTTATGCTCGATAGTGGGTTCATGCCTCTGGTAATCTGGGGAAGTGATAGAAATCTCTAAGGTACTAGATGTGTTGTTGCTACTAGGGAGAAAACAACAATCCTTTGTTCATAGAACAATCGTATTGTTTACTTTACACGCAATTCGTAAAGAAATAATCTATTGCTTGCAACTTAATACTGGAAGGGGTTTGGATGATAACCTGAATGTGGATTATTAGTCATAGATGTTGTTGGATGGCGGTCTATGTATAATGTTGTAATGCCCAATCAAGTCTCAAAGGAGTCAAGATGATTAGTATATGCGTGTATGCTTTCTCGATGTTTGTCAATTGTCCCGCTGTAATTTGTTCACCCACCATGTTATCTATCTTAAGGAAAGCCACCTCTAGTGAACTATGGACCTGGTCTTTTCTTTTACATATAATCTAAAAACTGTTTACTGCTTTGTGTTTACTTTCTGCAAACTATTACTTCCTTCCATTCGATATGTTTAATCCTGTGTTTTCAGCAAAACCGGTGAGATTGACAACCTCATCACAAGTTGGGGGCAAAGTTATGTGGTTGTGTTGTGCAGGTCTCCATGTTGTTGCTGGCACCGGTAGTGTGCCCTGCCAACGTTCAGCTAGCTACACCTTTGGGGTGTTTCCTTGCTCCTACTGGATTGATAACCTTGGTTTCATACTGAGGGAAAACTTGCTGCTGTGCTCATCATACCTTCCTCTTGGGGTTCCCCAACGAGCTCGATATATTTTGGGCCATCAACAACTTTTTCTAGCGCTGTTGCCGGGGAGTCAAGGACATCTTCACAAGGGGAGTCCCTCATAACCAATCTCTTTACTTTGTTATTTTTGTTTTTCTTAGTTTACTTTTGCTTTGTTTGCTTGTTTCTTTATCAAAAACACAAAAAAATAGTTTTACAAGTTTGCTTTCTTTATTGAAAACACACAAAAAATGACTACTCTTGAAAACGCTAAGTTGTGTGACTTCACTAGTACCAACAACGATGATTTTATGAGCACACCTATTGCTCCACCTGTGCCTGAAGCTACTTTCTTTGAGATAAAACCTGCTTTACTCAATCTTGTTATGAGAGAACAATTTTCTGGTATTGGTAATGAAGATGTTGTTGCCCATCTAAATAACTTTGTTGAACTTTGTGAGATGCAAAAGCATAGGGATATAGATAGTGATATTATTAAGCTGAAATTGTTTCCTTTCTCTTTGAGAGGAAAAGCTAAAGAATGGTTGAATTCCTTAACTAGGAATAGTATTGATTCTTGGACTAAATGCAAAGATGCTTTCATTGGAAAATACTATCCTCCTGCTAAGATTATATCTATGAGAAGTGAAATAATGAAGTTTAAACAATCTGATAATGAACATGTTGCTCAAGCTTGGGAAAGAATGAAATCTTTGGTAAAGAATTGTCCCACTCATGGACTGACTGCTTGGATGACCATCCAAACTTTTTATGCAGGATTGAACTATTCTTCAAGGAACCTATTGGATTCTGCTGCTGGAGGTACCTTTATGACCATTACTTTGGGTGCTGCAACAAAGCTTCTGGATAATATGATGGTTAACTACTCTGAATGGCATACTGAAAGAGCTTCACGAGGTAAGAAGGTAAATTCTGTTGAAGAAACCTCCTCCTTGAGTGATAAGATTGATGTTATTATGTCTATGCTTGTTAATGGGAAAGCCCATATTGATCCAAATAATGTTCCTTTAGCCTCTTTGGTTGCTCAAGAAGAGCAAGTTGATGTGAACTTCATAAGAAATAACAATTTTAGCAACAATGCCTACAGGAATAATTTTGGTAACAACAATTAGAAGCCATATCCTCCCAACAATGGTAATGCTTATGGAAATTCCTACAACAATAATAGGAGTGCTCCCTCTGAACTTGAAGTTATGCTTAAAGACTTTATTAGTAAGCAAACCGCTTTCAATAAAACTATTGAGGAAAAACTCTCTAATGTTGAAAGAAATATAGCATATTTGGCTGAAGCTCAATCTTCTTTGAATAAAATGGCTGCTAAACCTGAAATTAATGATAATCCCTTTGCAGCTACTAATGCCATACAAGTAAGAATTGATGAAAATGTTAGACTATTAGCTGAATTACATGCTAAGTGGGAAAGAGAAGATGAAATTGCTAGAAACATTAGTGTTTCTACTATCACCACCACTAGTGTTGAGGCTAGTAATAGTTCTACTACTTTAGATGATAAATTTGATTTTTATCTTGATGGTTGCAATATCTCTGAAGTTATTAAGTTCCTACAAAAGCTTGCTAAAAGTCCTAATGCTAGTGCTATGAACATGGCCTTTACAAAACACATTACTGATGCTCTCATAAAGATTAATGAAGAAAAGTTGAAACATAAAGCTTCTATTCCTATAAAACAAGAAGATGGTTGGGAACCCATCATTAATATGAAAGTTAATGATTTTGATTTCAAAGCTTTATGTGATCTTGATAGTAGTGTTTCTATTATGCCTAGAAGGATTTATGATATGCTTGATTTGCCTCCACTTGAAGATTGTTATTTGAATGTCCCACTTGACGATAATGCTAAAAATAAACTCATGGGGAGTATTAATGATGTTCTTATTATGGTCAACAATGCCTATGTCCCCGTTGATTTCTATGTTTTGGATGTTGAATGCAATGCTTCTTGTCCTATTACTTTGGGAAGACCTTTTCTTAGAACTGTTGGTGCCATTATTGATATGAAAGAAGGCACCATTAAATATCAACTCCCACTCAAGAAAGGTATAGAACACTTCCCTAAGAAGAGAGAGAAGATTTTTTTTCCTCTGCTATGAAAACAAATTTTGGTTTTAATGCTTCTTCATTTGAGAATACTTAATTCTTTTTCTTGCTTCTTATGCCTAACTTAATGGCGTTAAAGAAAAGTACTTATTGGAAGATAACCCAAAAGTTTTAGATGAGTATTGGAAGTTATTACTTCAGTAATAACCGCTCATTATCCTTTTTATTTGCTTTTTGTGCCAAGAGTAACCTCTAATGAGAGAGAAGTAATGATTGGGAAAGTTGTTGTCCCGAAACAGATTTCTGTGCTTCACCGTAAAATTTCGTGTAAAATCTCTGAACGTCCTTTTGAGGAGTGCATTTTTTTGCTTCTGTCCCAGGTTATTATCTAACTTTAGTTAGTTCAACACTTTTTGATTTGAGCAACATAAGGTCTTCGAAAAAATTCGTCTTTACCTGCTGGTCTGTTTTGACAGATTTCTGCCATTTTCTGCATTTGCTTCTTGTTGGTTCCTTTTTGAGTTCTTTTGGGGAATTGAGCTTTTTTAGGGAAGTGCTACAGTATCTTGTGTTTTAATGAAAGTTTTATTGGTGTTGTAACTGAACCTAAATACTTATATCTTGAGTGCACTAATGTTGCTAATAAAGATTGTGTGAAGTTTTGTATGAAGGAAAATTTTCAGGTGTATGGAAGGAATGAGTAATGAGATGAAACATGGAATAAAGCTCAAGTTTGGGGATGCCACGCGTGTCATCCCAAGAAATATCCAAGAAGTACAAGCGTCAAAGCTTGGGGATGCCCAAGGCATCCCCCTCTTCATCAATAAAAATCCCAGGTTTCTCCCAAATGCTTCATTTTTATTGTTTCATGCACAGTTGTGTTGTTCTTGGAGCGTCTTCTTTTTCGTTTTTGTTTTTGTTTTTAGTTTGCTTTGTTTGCTTAGTTTTCTGAATAAATTGGTTGGAACCCCTCTTTCATACATTGGTGTTCAAATAATTTGGTTTGGTTTGGAAAAGAGTAGGAAAGCTCATGCTTAAGTGGTAAAGAGAGCTTGTTTTTGACTATGGCCTATGCTTTGTCATGCCATGCTTGATATTGTTTTGGCTTTATGCTTAGTATTCTTTGTTTTATCATGACTTGTTATAAAGAATTGAGATTTCTTAATGTGCCTTGGATGAATCATTCGTTGTTTTAGCATATTAAAGCATAGTATTGTGGTATTCTCCTTTGATGTTTTATTTGGGTTGACTTGGCGCATGATCACACAATGTTATGACTATCCCAAGTCACCACAGCCTTTATGATCCTTTAGTTTTCAACTTGTAGTGTCACTTTATGCTTTGATCAATGATGTTTTGTCACTCTGCATGATTATGGCCATTACTGCTCTCTTAGTTTGTCGCTCCCAGTCTTTTGCTAGCCTCCACAACCAAGTATGAGATCCACTCATGCATCCAACTCCCTAAACCAAGTTATTCCAAAGAGTCCACCATACCTACCCTACTAGCTTATGCTATTCCAAGTATATTCATGCTTTTGTTTACCTTCCGAATTAAACTTGTTATGAGAAAACTAGTGATTAAAGCTCTCACGAACTTTATGGCACACTTTACTTTTCTTGCCCTTAATAAACTTGAACCATTGTGTCGTCTATGTTGTATATGCTTGCACTTATTTGTTGGGGATTAGCAGAACCATGCTATCATGGGGAACGCTTTGAACATTGCACGGGTACTTTGTACCTAGTTGATATCATGCTCTTTTGTCTATGGATGTTGTCGGTGTGAAATGAAAGGGGAGCTTGTAAGTCCATGGAGTTATGTATATGTGTTAGAAGCACTGGGCCGCTGGTCTAATCCATGCTGACATGGTGGAAACCTGAAGCGTAACCATAATGAGCTGTCTATGAAGCATTCTTCTTATAAAAAAAGAGTCCTATATTGAGAAAAAGAGAAAAAAGAGAAAAAATGAGATTATGAAAAGAGGAAAGAGAGAAAAAAGCACCATATTCCCATGGTAAATAAGAAGATTGCTGAGATGCTCGTTGTCTGCTTGCCTTGTCATTTTGATATGGGGATTCTTCCATATCATTGGGCAAGGGGTACCCCGTTGGCGGTTCTCTATGATACACATGTACTTACGATGACAAGAACTTACCGGTGACTAAACTTGAGTAGCATGAGGAGCGGCCCTCGTATTCAAGAGACATGAGATTTCTAACTTATACTTCGTCAAGCATGTACACCATAGTTTGTTCACTTTAACCTTAATCACCTTCAAGATGCTTATGATAGGGGCAATGAGAGCTGAAAGCTATAAGTACCATAATTTTTGGAAGCTCTTTATGAAAATTGAATCTATGCTTCCTTCTATGAAGGCCTTTCTTCCACCATTAAATTGAGTCTCCACCGTCTACCTTTATGCACCTACTTTGAGAGCATAGTGGCCATTCTTAGGTCTATGTGCATTGTTCCAAGACTACTTGATTGATGCATAACTTGATATTGCTTGTTTTAAACTATTTGTATCTAGTCACTCTTATGAACTTTGAAGGTGTCCTATGCATTTATATTTTCTACTCGATGAGGGACAAGCTGAATACTATTATGCTATGTTTTCTTTATGTCAAACAAACAAACGTCTTGCAAAGCATTGTTATTCATGAATCTTTTGTTTGTGCCTTTTCATGTTGCAACATAGTTTCTTTGTCTTATTGCTAGAACTTTGTCTTTCATGTTATGATGGAAGTACTAAGATCCCAGCTTTGAATGTTTTACAAATACTTTGATCAAGTTTATGATGGTGCATGTCACCTCAAAAATTATTCTTTCTTTTTATCACTTACCTACTCGAGGACGAGCAGGAGTTAAGCTTGGGGATGTTGATACATTGCAAATGTATCTATAATTTTTGATGTTCCATGCTTGGTTTTTTATACTTTCTTGTGTTTTGTCCACACTTTGGAGTACTTTTCATATGATCTCTTGGACTAACCTATTAACAAGAGCCACAGTGCCAGTTGTCTATTTTTTGTTGTTTTTGGTTCCAGGAAGTCAAAAAATGAATATTCTCGGAATTGGATGGGACAAAAGCCAAAGTCACTATTTTACCGGAAGACATCTGGAGCCATAATATGAGACGGAGAAGGGCCAGAGGGCGGCCACACCACCTGGCCGCGCGGTCAGGCTTAGCCCGCGCCAGGGGTGGTGTGGCCTGCCCAGGCACCCCCTCGGCCTCTCTTTCCGCCTATAAGATGCCTCCAATACCAAAACCCTAAGGACCCGATCAAAAATCCACGAAAGAGTTTGTAGCCACCGTCATCTCCATCCCTAGATCGGGAGGGATCTGAAGCTCTTCCCGACACCCTGCCGGAGAGGGGAATTCACCCTGGAGGCCTTCTTCATCATCATGCAAGCCTCCGGTGTGATGCGTGAGTAGTTCATCTCTGGACTATGGGTCCATGTAGTAGCTAGATGGTTGGTTCTCCTCCTTTGTGCTTTCATGTCTAGATCTTGTGAGCTCCGTTCATGATCAAGATCATCTATTTGTAATTCTGCATGTTGTGTTTGCGGAGATCCGATGGATATTGAGATGCTATTTCAGATTGATTATTGATTCTATCATGTCTTTGTTATTTGTGATCTTGCATGCTTTCCATTGTTAGTAGCTATCTTGGCCAAGTAGATGCTAGCAACTCCTAGAGTTAGTATTTATGCTCGATAGTGGGTTCATGCCTCTGGTAATCTGGGCAAGTGACAGAAATCTCTAAGGTACTAGATGTGTTGTTGCTACTAGGGAGAAAACAACAATCCTTTGTTCATAGAACAATCGTATTGTTTACTTTACACGCAATTCGTAAAGCAATAATCTGTTGTAATGCCCAATCAAGTCTCAAAGGAGTCAAGATGATTAGTGTATGCTTGTATGCTTTCTCGATGTTTGTCAATTGCCCCACTATAATTTGTTCACCCAGCATGTTATCTATCTTAAGGAAAGCCACCTCTAGTGAACTATGGACCCTGATTTTTTCTTTTACATATAATCTACAAAATGTTTACTGCTTTGTGTTTACTTTCTACAAACTATTAGTTCCTTCCATTCGATACGTTTAATCCTTTGTTTTCAGCAAAACCGGTGAGATTGACAACCTCATCGCAAGTTGGGGGCAAAGTTTTGTGGTTGTGTTGTGCAGGTCTCCACGTTGTTCTTGCACCGTGGTCGCCACCTTAGCGTTCAGCTAGCTACACCTTTGGGGTGTTTCCTTGCTCCTACTGGATGGATAACCCTGGTTTCATACTGAGGGAAAACTTGTTGTTGTGCTCATCACACCTTCCTCTTGGGGTTCCCCAACGAGCTCGATATATTTTGGGTCATGGATACTCGTGGTACTGGCTTGGCCTGCTCCTCTTGGTGCTGCTTGATCTTCTTTAGGTCACCATGCTTAAAGTTGTTGGTTGGGTGATGTTTGTATTGAATCTAGGAGGGACTGGTTGTATTCTTGTGTTCTTGAGAAAAATGGATATGGATATGGATGAGACTTCAACTCATAAAACGCAAACATATGCGCAACAAACAAGGACGCAATGGTTCAGGTTTATTATGTGCAAGAAAATAAAGTGTGCCATCAAGTTCGTGAGAGCTTTACTAACTAACTTTCTCATAACAAGCAAACATTTTATTTGGAAGAAAACAAGGCATATTGAATATGCACGGAGATAGCAAACAATGCTAATAGGTAGGTATGGTGGACACTTTGCAAATATTTGGTTTAGGGAGTTGGAAACATGAGTAAAACACTCAGTGGAAGTGAAGGCTAGCAAAAGTAAGGGAGTGACAAACGAGAGAGCAATAGCTGTCATTATCATGCTTGCAACAAAACAGGACTACTCATGGCATGAAAATGATTCAAGATCCTCAAGGCAAAATAATTCATCGAGGCTCAACTGATTATAGTCTTATGCATGCATGAACATGTGCCAAGTCAATTCAAATGAAACATTTAGAGGAGGATACCACGGTGTCATACCAATTAATGAATAGAGTAATGCAAGCAAACATTCATGAGACATGCTACAAACTATAAGCGGGCTGGAGCTAATCACAAGAAAGCAAGAACTACTAAGCATCCAAAGATAACATACACCCTACATGAACGTACTAAGCAAGCTCACAAAGATGAGTATATGTACAAAAATTAAGACAAATAGAGTTCGTTACCAGCCTCTTACCACGCCTCAAGTTGTCATTAATCCTCATTATTGCTCTTCACTTGTATGGCTTGAATAATAATATGAAACCCATAATCCACTGTGAACTGCCGAACCCTGAAGCAAACTCACAAAAACCCAAGAAGAACGACAAATATTTTTGGTGTTTTCGATTTTTAAATAAGAACCAAAAGAGAAAAACAAGCAAAGAAAAATCTTTTTGGGTTTTTCGAATAGTTCAAACAAAGCAAAAAGCGAAAAAGCAAACCAAGGCAAAAAGAAGAAGCAAGCCAAAGAGAAACAACAAAAATATTTTTGATCTTTTTGTGTTTTTAGAAAGCAAAAGCAAAGAAGAACAAAAACTAAAAGGAAAATGAAAACATGAATATACAAAGTACCAACGCAACATGATATGGAGATGAGTGCGGTGTCGGCGTACCTCCCCCCAAGCTTAGGCTTTTGGCCTAAGTGGGTATCAATCCCAAGCTGGCCAAGATGAAGTGTCACCGTGGTATGACGAGGAGGTACCCTCGTCTTGGTGAGAGCTCGAGTACGTCCCCTCCTAATGTGCGGAGTAATCATAGGAGGGCACATCCTCCTGGTGCTGCTCGTGGAAACCCAGCAAGCGAAGCTGCTCGTCCACCTCCTCTTTGGAGCGCGACCATGGTCTCCTGTCAACACTAAACAAAGCAGGCTGTGTCAAAAGGATCTCCCTTTCATCCCCGTCAGTGAAAAGCATCCTATATACTAGATTGTTCAAATCAGAGGTAGCAGTGACAAAGTGATGAGTTTTCATGGCAACAAGGTCAAGCCTCTGTGGTGCCAGCATAGCATCATAGGGATCCACTGAAAGACCTAATGCATTGACTATGCGTGATGCAATGATGCCTCCATAGATAGGCCCCCTAGCAGTTAGGCAGCGAGCAATAAGCGAGCCAAGATTGTACCGAGTATCATTGTTGAGCGCAGCAACAAGGAATGCTAAATGATAGTTGGAGATATTACTAGTGTTCTCCCTACCCAATACACTAGTGGCAAGATAATATGCAAAGTATCTAAGAGCAGGGAGTTGGATATTTCTTATCTTTCCACTGCATGCCACGGTCATCATCATTGGTCACCCCTCGGTAAAGCTCCAACAAATCAGCGGTCGCTTGAATTTTCTTCACAGTCCACATGCATACACCTACAATACTGCAAAATCTCTCCAAAGGCATGGTGAAGGGCATATCATAGATTTTAAAGGAGATAGTGGAATGATAGGATGTGTTAGTAAATGAGAAACTCTCAACAAAAGTTTTGGTGAGCATAGCGTAATGTGCACTCTCATCTTGCATATAAGATGTTAGGCCTACCCTCTCAATCAGTAGCAAGAAATCATCAAGAATACCTGCAGCTTGTAAGAAAGTAAAACAAGGAAAAGAGGATGGGTGAGCATCCCCATCATCCCTTTCACTGCTAATACGAGTTGCAATTAGATCTTCATTGTATGATGGCCTAGCTTGAGAGGCTGTTCTCGAGGGCCTCGGCCTCCTAGGTGCATCACTCTCAAATATTTCTCCAAAAGTATGGTTGTTCATGCTTGGTATTCTGAAATTTAAACACCTATTAAACAAGTGACTGCAAAGTAAATATAATAAAGGATTCTACTCATAGGGACTTGCAAGAGGCCTAAACATGCATCAAATCTATATCTCTAAGCATCAAACAAGCTTACAAGCTTTCATAACCAGTCACCTACAGTAGCAAAATACTCAACATATAATCCACTAAACACAAATCTACTTGGACAAGGGGAGGAGTCACATACCAAGGAACAATTGCTCCAAATTTCAGCAAGAAAGATGGGCTAAGCAAGGAGATCGAAGAAATCGAGAGTAAGCACAGAAAGAATGCGATTTTGAGCTATGAACTGGAGCTTACTCGGGAGAGAGAAGAAAGTGGCAGGTGAGAGAAGTAGTGGGGGTCAGGGGTGGCCCACACCAGGGCATGGCGCCACCTAGGGCTGGCCCCGCCACCACATGGTGTGCCTGCCTGGTGGGGCCCCCTGGTACCTACCAGGTACTCCTATGCCCCTTTTTCACATAAAAATTTAATATGAATTTTCTGGAATTTTTCGAGACACTTTATTTTTGGGCTTTTTTTCAGAAATAGAAGAATGATTTTTCTGACAGACAATTTTTTTTTCTTTTGGAAACATGATGCAAGGACAAAACAAGGCTAGAACTACAGAAGTTCTAGCATGCAAACAACTAACAACACAAAGTAAACTAAACGAAAACAAAAGCTAAAATGCAAAGGGTAGAAATAAATGGAGATAAACATAATGAAAACATTGTTTTGTTCAATGGAATGCTTTTGTTAGCAAGGTTGATCAAGTCTTGCTACCAAACTAATTGCATATGAGACAAAACTTTGTACTCCACTAATGATTATGTCACCTCAACCTTGATAGCAATGGTCTCAATCATAATAGTTTCAAATTTTTCTTTTGGTATGGGACAATATATTTATCCAGCTTGAATGCCTTCAACATGTTCAATTGAATTCAAACCATAAGTCCTTTCAATCTTCTTGGGGAAATAGACAGTATGTTCCTTGTCATTAACATTGAAGGTCACCTTTCCTTGATTACAATTAATAACAGCTCCTGCAGTATTAAGAAAAGGTCTCCCAAGAATAATAGGCATATTATCATCTTCGGGCATTTCAAGCACAACAAAATCAGTTAATATCAAGCAATTGTGAGCCACCTGAACAGGTACATCCTCACATATACCCACAGGAATAGTGGTAGATTTATCAGCCATTTGCAAAGATATATCAGTTGGTATCAATTTTTCAAGTTGAAGCCTTTTATAGAGAGAGAAAGGCATAACACTAACTCCAGCTCCCAAATCACACAAAGCAGTTCTAACATAACTGTTCTTAATAGAGCAAGGGATAGTTGGAATCCCTGGGTCTCCAAGTTTCTTAGGAACCTTGCCATTGAAGGAATAATTAGCAAGCAAAGTAGAAATTTCTTCATTAGGGATCTTCCTTTTATTCGAGACAATGTCCTTCATATACTTTGAGTAAGGAGGCAATTTAATAGCATCAGTCAAAGGAATTTGCAAGAATAAAAGGCTTCATCCACTCACAAAACTTATTATAGTGTTCATCTTCCTTTGACTTGTGTTTCTTATCTGAGAAAGGCATAGGTTTTTGGACCCAAGGTTCTCTTTCACTACCATGTTTCTTAGCAATAAAATCTTCTTTGGTGTATTTAGTAGTCTTAGTGTGGTTTTCAGGTTCTTCTTCAACTTTTTCTTCATTAGGAACTTCATTTTCTTCATTACCACTTTCAGTTTCAGCATCAGAGATAGATATACTATTAGGATCTATAGCAGGTTCAGAGGATTCTACAATAGTTTTATGTTTCTTTTTCCTTTTCTTACGAGTAGAACCACTATTTTCAGCTTGTTGAGAATCCTGCTCAATTCTTTTGGGATGCCCCTCAGGATATAGAGGATCCTAGGTAGCAGCACCACTTCTAGTTCTAATTTCATAAGCATGTTTTTCTTTAGCAGCATTAACTAGCAAATCTTTTTGTACTTTAACGAGTTGATCTATTTGAGTTTGAACCATTTGAAAGTGTTTAACAATCATTTTTAACATCATTAGAGGTTCTTTCCACAATATCCTTCAACTCAACAATAGCTCTAGTGTTTTCCATTAGATGATTTTGCACCCTTTTATTAAAGTTATCTTGCTGAACAATAAAGATATCAAATTCTTCTAAGCATTGATCAGGAGGTTTCAAGTAAGGGATATCACCTTCATCAAAGTCTTGGAGAGAGTGTACCTCAATAGTGGATGAGTAGGAAATAGGCTTACATAATTCTTCTATAGGAGGTAAATTCTTGACATCTGCAGCTTTAATTCCCTTCTCCTTAAGACATTTCTTAGTTTACTTCATCACTTCATCATTTAATTCAATAACTCCCCTCTTCTTTGATGTTGGAATAGGCACAGGAATAGATGGTTCAGGTACAATTACTTCAGGTATATCTTGTTTAGGAGGAGTCCAATCTTCATAATTCTTGCTTATTTTAGCCATTAATTCCTTAGCTTCCTTTGGAGTCCTATTCCTGAAAACACAATCAGCACAACTATCTAGGTATGTCCTAGATTCTTCAGTTAGTCCATTATAAAATATATCAAGAAGCTCATTCTTAGGTAATGGACTTCCAGCCTGTGCATGAATCAAAGCACAAAACCTTGCCCAAGATTCGTACAATACCTCTTTTTCTCCCTGTTTAAAATCAAAAAGTTCCTGCAAAACAGCATGTCTAGCACTAGGAGGAAAATATTTCTGCAGGAAAGTACTAATCAAACACTCAGGGCTATCAATAGATCCAGGAGGTAAATTACCAAACCAAGTTTTAGCTTCTCCTTTCAGTGAAAAAGGGAAAATCTTAGCAACAAAGTAAGTACGCATCTTAAGATCATCAGAAAACAAGCCACTCATGGTAGAAAGTTCATTCATATGTGCTACCGCACTTTCATTCTTAGTCCCACAAAAAGGTTCATTCTCGACAATAGCTATGTAAGATAGATCGAGAGAGAAATCATAATCTTCATCTATAATGTTTATGGGAGAAGCAGCAAACTTAGCATTAAGGGATAATTTGGGTCTAATAGTACGCCTCTTAAGGAAACTCTTAGCAGCGCTCCTATCATGGGTGTTCCTACATTCTTCAATAAACTCATCAGTCATCTCAACATAATCTTCTTCAACATCATAACTCTTACTAGACTCAGGTGAGCTAATAGGTGTGGCAGTGTCTTCATTAGGAGTTTCGGTATTTCCAGCTATAGTTCTAGCAATCGTAGCATCTAGGAAAGGGCCTAATGAACCACTCTTATCAAGCACAGTAGAAGCAGCATCATAAGTATCAGAAGTTTCAGATTCAGCAGTAGTAGCAGTGTGTGTAGCATGTGTATGTGGTGGTGTAAGGAACTTACTCAAAACAGACGGTGAATCAAGAGCGGTAGAGGTGTTCAGTACCTCTTCTTCTTGTAGTGGATGGTAAAATAGGAACCTTGCCATCACGAGACTTACCCATGACGGATGGATAGCAGCGAACAATAGAGAACCCAAGTGAACTTGATAAATAAAGCTATGCTCCCCGGCAACGGCGCCAGAAAATAGTCTTGATGACCCACAAGTATAGGGGGTGTATCGCAGTATTTTCGAGCGAAGTGAAACCCAATTTATTGATTCGACACAAGGGGAGCCAAAGAATATTTATCAGCCTTACCAACTGAGTTGTCAATTCAGCTGCACCTGGAAACAATCTTGCTCACGGCAGTTTATCAGTAGCAATAGTTTGGCAGTAGGAATAGTAAAGTAATAGCAGTAGTAAACCAAAGACAATAGTAACAAAAGTAGTAAACAGTGGGATTTGAGTGCGGTAGGCGTAGGGATGGATGGACGGGTGTTGCATGGACAAGACAATTCACATAACGATCAGAACATAGGGCAATTGCAGATAAATAAGATAAAGCATCCAAGTACTAGACAATCCTAGGCATGTGTTCCATATATAGTCATACATGCTCGCAATGAGAACTTGCACAATATCTTTTGTCCTGCCAGCCCGTTTGCAGCCGGGCCTCTAGGGAACTACTGGCAATTAAGGTGATCCTTTTAATAGAGCACCGGAGCAAAGCATTAACACTCCGTGAACACATGTGATCCTCACATCAAAGCCTTTCCCTTCCGGTTATCCCGATTTACATCGCCGGGGCCATAGGTTCCGGACAACGACGTGTGTATACAACTTGTAGATAAGACCCAAAAAAATACTATCATAATGAATCAATAATAAGTTCAGATCTAAAATCATGGCACTCGGGCCCTAGTGACAAGCATTAAGCACAACAAGTCGCAACAAAGTCATAAAGCACTAATAAAAGATACTAGGCACTAAGCCCTAACAATCTGATGCCATTACATGAACGATCTCATCCAATCCCTACCATCCCCATAGCCTACAGTGGGGGATTACTCACTCATAGATGGGGGAAACATGGATGGTCGATGGAGAAGCCATGGTGATGATGATGGCGATGATCTCCCCCAATTCCCCGTCCCGGCAGGGTGCCAGAACGGAGTTTCTGGTGCTGTTTCGTGGAATCTGGTGGTGGCGTGACGGAACTCCTTCGGAAAAACGTGAACCCCAAGTTTTAGGTCAAGGCTCCTTATAAGCGAAGAGAGAGGGGTGCTGGGGCCCACACCACCTGGCGTGGCTTTGCTGGCCGCGCCCGGCAGTGGTATGGCCACCCTAGGGCTCTTCTCCGTCTCGTATTCTGGCTCCTGGAGTCTTCGGGTAAAATAGGATTTTTGGCATATTTTCCGGGATTTTTCCTGATAGTTGATTTTCTGCACAAAAAGTAGACATCAAGGCAATTCTGCTGAAAACAGCGTCAGTTCGCATTAGTTGCATCCAAATCACACAAGTATAGAGGAGAAATAATAGCAAAAGTGTTCGGGAAAGTAGATACGCTTTGGACGTATCAATGAGCTCGCGGTGTTATGGTGCAAATGAGAATAAAATGATACTTCTTCCTAGTGCATGGCTATATACTGTCCAGATCATGTGTCTTTGCTCGACACCTCTTCACATGTATGTGTGTGAGTTGCTTTGTAACTTGCTTCTGTCCTGGTACACTCCCCTTGTGGATCAGCTTGAATGGGAGATCTTTCTATCTGTTTTGAGTGTCTACTTTTACTGTGACTACTCTGGTGAAACTTTCCCTTTTTATAATTAAGCTCAATGATGTGATTAATAGTGTATCACACTGTCAAACTGAGAGCACTTACACTAACACTAATCCCTCACATTTTCTCTCTTTTATTTTCTATTTTCTTTTGTAGGAAACAAGCACAATAACAGGAAGATAAGAAGATTATATTTAATAGGAAAATAGTTTAGGATTTTATTTATTACTTTTGTAGTTCTTTTTATTCTTTTGTTAATTTGTAAAGACAATGTAATATGTGTATATTCAAATAAATAACAATTATTCTTATAAGAGAACATGCCCTACAAAAGAATTCCGTCTGACCGGCTTGAAGATTCATGCTCTCTCCATCACGCATCACGCATGTCTTCCTCTGTTTCTAACTGGCGTTATCAAGTGGACTTATTCCTTGCGTTGTCAATATCTACACGGCACGCTCACACAGACTTTGAGTGGATAAGCACCACATGTCTCAGATGAGAGAGAGAAGAGAGAGAAGGGGAAGTTGAGGGAGGCGCTGGAGGATGGGAGGAGGTGGCGTGCAATGGCGAGAACCCTACAGGATGTGGCGGTTGCATCGTCGTAGTGGCAGAGCCGATTCCACGAGATCCGGGCGCAAGTGGCTGGGAGCACGCAGAGGTGAAGAAGGTCGCGGCAGGCACAAATTACATACGCCTATGATGGCGGAGCGAGTTCACAGGAGGGACCAGGCCCGACGATCGGACGAAGACCTCGACGGCAAGCGCTAATGGGAGTAGGCTTCGACCTTCCCTGAGTCGCGCGCGAATCTCAACAGAGGGGAGGAGGCCAGGGAGAAGGGCGGTTGGGGAAAGGTCTTCAGAGGACCCTGCCTAGATTCACCTCGCTCTGCTCAGATTTGCCCTCTCCACCAACTAGAGTTGCCTCCAGCCCTCCATCCCGTCGGTCCTTCAGCAGCAAGGTAATGCCTCCCCTCTCTGCTAGCTTTGCTATACTACACAGCCACTTGTTTGCTCATGTACTGCTTGGTGGTGTTTTTTTGTTGTGTTGGCGTTGCTTGCTCGCCGCTATGCTGGGCATGCCTCATGCGTGATTGAACTGATTTTTGTTTTGTGCTTTCTACTTGGATGCTTGCTATACTGTTTGTGTTTGTGTAAAGTGAGATACCAACATTGCATTTACATGTAGTGTATGTCAAGGAGTTTGTCTTAGGTTGGTGGTGAATAGTCTGGGGATAAGGTTGTCAACCAAAGTATCCTCTTCGGGCTCATGCTAATATGATACTCTAGAAGTTGTGAACGAATAAACTAGTAGTTGTTAACAAGTAATTTGGTAGTTGTTCACACATGACATGGTAGTATCCTCTATGTCTCATTCTACTTTTTTGATAATCTGGTAGTTGCTAACAAATAATCTGGTAGTAATTCACAAATAACATGGTAGTTGTTATGAAATAATCTGGTAGTTGTTATGAAATAATGTGGTAGTAGTTCACATGTAATCTGGTAATAATTCCTAAATAACATGGTACTATCCTTTATGGATTCATGCTACATGTGATAATTCGGTAGTTGTTAAGAAATAATCTGGTAGTTATCCACAAAATAACATGTCAGATGCATGGAGTGTGGTACTGATTTTTTTACTACTTTAACCCGGCAGTTGTTACCAAAAACCCTGGTAAGCATCCAGACATAATCTGGTAATTACGATACTGATTTTGTTGATAAATATTTATAAAAAGTCTGGTAGCTGTTTATATTTTGGGAACTCTTGATAAACAATCTGGTAGTTTTGTTGTTAGATAACAATGATAGTGATCTTGTCCTCTTTATGGAGGGAATGATGTTGAAAAATATGCATATGTCATGTACAATGAAACTAATATAATTGATGACTAAAACATATGTTGATCTGTCCCAAGACGAAGCTATGGCCTGATATGAATATTGTACTTGTTTTTAGAGTTGCCATAGATTGTACTATTACACCATAGCAACGAGTGATTTTTTTTCTAGCCTTGTGCGGGCATATTGTAGTATCCAGTTTTATACGTCACTGTAGTAGTACTTTTCTCAGACGAGCATGTGGCAAATTTGTAATAAAGTGTTGTTGTGCA
This sequence comes from Avena insularis, assembly GCA_023614405.1. Lineage (NCBI taxonomy): Eukaryota > Viridiplantae > Streptophyta > Magnoliopsida > Poales > Poaceae > Avena > Avena insularis. The sequence goes on from CM042688.1 coordinate 128,812,803, forward strand.
GTACAAGATTTTTTCTGGTCGGGAGGAGCTCCCATGCAATCTATATAAACTAAATAGATCATCCCCACTAACATATTTGTCTTGACATGAAAGGTGTCCACCTCATCAAGCATCCCTAATCAATGCTAGCATGCCACCTAAGCAATTCTGCCACCTAAGATAAAGAAATAAATTAAGCATCTATATCTTCTATATCTAAATAGGAGACCCCCACTACCTTATTTTCCAACACTTTGTCGAGGCGTTCTGTCCGCCGAGGGTCATTTTCTGTTCGTCTCATCTTCCCCATACACGACCCCTCCTTAATTCTCCACACAAAGGGTTTTCTTAACTCACCAATTACTCCCCAATTAATTACTCCCATCCCTCTTCACGTTCTACAACCAGATCCAATTCATCTCCCTCCCCACTATATTCTAGAAGAAACTGGTGGATTTAATCTTCTTATCTTCCCGTCGAAGAACTCAAAGGAGTAACCAATGAGTTGCTCACCAATTTAAGAACGCAGCTTCTCCGCTCCCGTCCTCCCCACACATGGTGCTCCCGCCCATGCTCCAGAAGCTCTCCGTTCCCGTCCTCCCGATGCATGAAGCTTGTGCCCACTGGTCGAGATTTTGCCGCCCAAGAGACAGCCAGCGTTCTTGACTGGACAAACTTGATGCCTCATCTTCGCTCATCGCCTGCTGGCAAGTACCCACCTACATCCCTCTCCGTCACCAGCGACCACCTGCAACCCTCCCCATCACTAGCGGCTGTGTCAGTCTCCCATCTTACAGGTTCTTATTCCCCCTTTCCCAGTCGTTCTATACTATATTTTGTTTACTGTTGATTATTAGGTTGCACCTTGCTTGAGCTGGGAAGTGATATTTGTTCAGCCTAGGCGTGTGCTTTGTCTAGGTGACGAGTGTGCTCTCACATGATGCAGTCAAACACAAAGTTTAGCATAGTCGATCTCATCAAGGAGGACTTACCCACCCTTTAGTGTCGATTTCTACCAAGTTGTAGAAATTGATTTCCATGCTATGTCCAATCAATACTCTAATTAAAAAATGGCAGCCCAATATGTATGACAATTGTACCGGCTTATATGCAACCATGTTTTAAATAACCATTTGGATGCTGCGGAAAATGATCAATCCCTTCCATCCAAAAGCGAATGACTGACATGGTGGGGTTTACTACTATTTTCTATCGTTGTGCCCTCAACTAGGTCCACTCAATACATGTGATTATTTGCAATATTCATGGCAAAAGTTTTCTTTTTGTTTTACACATTGTTTTCTGGTCATCTGCCATTCTTGCCACTATTCCCTTCAATGATACAAGGTTTCTTATGCAGGTTAATTGATTGGAATTGTTCTTTCTCCATCTCGAAGGCTGGCGAAAGTTCATCTATGGACAACCAAAGCAGCATGTCGATTTTACTCTTTTTGCTTTTTACCTCAATATACCTAGCTTGACTAACATTATACACATACCTCCTCCTCCAGAATATACCTAATTATTCAACTGATGTGTTGTTGCCTTCTTTTGTTCTTCAGTAAGAAAATCTCAAAAGAGATACACTGAGGCCTTACTTTTAAAGTGAAAAATAGGTGTCTTTCACGATGAAGGCAGAACTATCCCCTACTTCAAGCGAGTTGCAGCCTGCATGCAACTACAAGATCAAGAGCTCCACAGAAAAAAGTGTTCTATACATTTAAAACGTGAATCTTCTTCAAGAGCACCATCCGGTGACTATCTATTCTCTTCTTAGAGATCCATTATTGACTACAAACAAAGGGGACACCACATATCCAGACAGCCGTACGAAGAAGGCTGCACCTGCTAAAATATTGTTCGGGCTATAATCACTAGAGTTTTATCATACAATATGACACAAAATACCAGCATATGTATATGAGATTTCGTCATATTGTTGACTCAAATTTTCATATTATGTGCTACATTGGGCTTCTTAGAAAATAATAAGAAATTCCCGCGCAACGCGCGGGGTATTATCTAGTTTTACAGCACATGCGCGCAGATTAGAAAGAGACCTATGGGGACCATAGTAGAAAGAGAGATGTGGGGATGGACACGACTTAATAGGCTCAATTACCAAATCTAGGTGCCGTACGGGAGGCCATCCCAGGACACGTGTCCTATATAGCACGGTCTAATAAAGAATTCATTTTCTTTATTTATTGAATTGTATTCCTTTTATTTGTTTGCAATTATTCATTTTGCAATCTATTTTATTGTTGGACATTATAAAGACAATGTATTCCTGTATATTATTTAATAAAATTGAGTGTTTTCTTCTTTTTGCAATTTGAACTTGTAAATATTTATATCTTATTTAGAAATAAGAATTCAATTCTTTATTTATTATTATTGTTCAATTGCCATTTATAATTTAAATCTTGATTACATAAGTTTTATTAAATCAAATAATCCAACTTTATTTAAATTTCAACTAACTTCAAGTGTCAAATTCAAAATTCAAACACTCATTTAAATTCACTTCCCTCAAACACAAAGGTTCAATAGAGGTCATGTCAAAATCTATCGCACTTGTCCCGATGTTTCCATCAGAACAAGAAAAACCTCAGTCCATGTACACCTCATTTTGTTTTGCACGAAAAATCTCCGGATTTTCTAATGCATGAATGCAATGCACACACATGTGGTCTCTCCTACTCTGACCTAAAACCCTATGATGTTATAGTCTCTTTCCCTTAAACTAAACTTCGTCCTAGAAGTTCGTACTCTCTTACACTTTGGAATATAGAACTGGCATTTGTATATCACGATAGCTCTCGAAATTTGTGATGAAGATAATTGGTGTATCATTCATTCTGGCATTTCCTTAATTCCTCTTTTGACTTGGTCAACTGTTAGTCCCCTTTGACACTGTGATTACATTGAATTCAATTATCCTGTTTCGATTAGGTCTGTTTGAAAATCCTCATGTTAGAGCATCTTCTATTGCGTATTAATTCCACTGATATTCATATTCAAACTTACCTTCTTAGTCACCAACCCTCTATTTGATAAGTGTTTGGGTTTTTAGAAAGTCTCACTAGGATAAGATCTTGGTGTAGTCTTTGGCCAACTATAGCCATGGTTCTAATATTAACCTATTCATGGTATACTTAGTCATTGTGGCTTACTTATTAAGAATTCGATCTCATTGAGTCCAAACCACTCGTAGTTTCCTATTCCTTTATATAGGTCAGTTTTGGGTACTCTATATCCAAACTCAAAATAACTCGATTCTTAGTTACCTAATATTTGGGTCTTCCACGGTTAAACTACTTTATCTTCTTCGAGCTTTAATCTTACTAAGTTTTAGTAAGCTCCTGAACATCTTCTTCATTACTTCTCCAATTACTTTTATTATTAAACAGAAGATCTATTTCTTATTATCTTGAGGTATAAACATCAATTTCCATGTTGTCATACTTCCAAGAGTAGCATTATGAGATGACTACCATTAACCTTATGAAAATAAGATCTATCTAAATCATAGTTTAGGATTTCTGATCAACTTTAATCTAGATATAAAATCTCAATACTTATACTACATTGTTCACTCTCCCCCTTAGGGTTTTCTAATAAGGTATAACTTCGTATATACCACCATTTGGCTTTCATGGTTAGGACATGATTCTATACATGTCTTGCATTTGTACCTCTATATGATTTCATGAAGGAAACTAGTGGTGTACCCACACAATTGTGGATATCCAAGGTGAATTCTATAAGCTTCTATCCATACCTAAAGGCTTTTTATCTCTTCTAAAGGTAAGTATCTTACCTAAGAGATCTTAAATAATTGACACAAAGGCTTTTCCATCATTATCTGCCCTACTTTCGACTTATAGGACATTGATACTTTGACAAATCCGGCTTCACAAAGCATCATGTAGGACGAATGCTCAACTTTAATACTTATTTCGATCTCATTTAACATAGGCTAAGTTTTATACTCTTTAGGTCGTACAAAGATGACTTGGTCAATTTAACTCCTAAGGTATTCATTGCAGATCAACTTAGTGTGGGATGACTCTAGGATATCCTAAACAACTTCAACTCCCCTACTCCTAGCATTCTCTCTGACATTTCAGAGCTTGAGTACCATTTATGGTTCCAACATCACTTCTTCCTATCAATTCATGATACTCCATGATCTTAAGTATCACTAACTTCATCAAGTTCACTATAAATAACACCTTCTGCAAACCTTAGTTCCACCTTTCATAAACTCCATACCTATCTTCACTAAACATCCTTCTTATTGATGACTAATAAGGATTTGGAATTGATCCATTCTTCAAAGTCGTGTTGATACTCCTTATGCTTTGCTTCAGTCTTCAAACAAGTCTTCATTTTTTACATTGGAACCTGTCTCTCCCTTACATGAATTCTATTCCTATCTAGATTTATAACATCACGTAATAACTTGATTGATGCAACATGCATTCGCACACCAAGTTAAACTTCATGTACAGATCTAGCCAATCAAGAAAATCCAAGAAAAACTAAGAAAAATCAACTTTGTGATGTGGTTCGTTGCATAGAAAACAAAAAATCCTACGGTTGCAACCACCAAGATCATATCTAGGAGATACATGTAACAGTTTCACATGGAATCACCCTCGAAGACCGTAACGCAGGATAACGTTCCCAAAAACAAACGTGGTTGTTGTAGACTGTACACGACCGTCCTCAAGGACGTGCAGATGATCAGGGCCACAAGAGGCAATGCCTCCATAATCGGTAACACGTACAGTGTGCCACGACTCCCGAACCCTCGCTCTAGCCGGGCAACAGAAGTAGTGGATCCCCGGAAACTCTGCCAACACTACGACATGGTGGTGATGGTGGTGAAGAGGATCTTGGGCAGGGATTCGCCTAAGAACCTCGCTCGTGGCAATGGACAAGGCTAGAAGGGGAGGAATCTGCCAACCAAAGGTCATATGAGAGGAAGGGTGAATGTGTGTGTGAGTGAGGAGAAGAGGGGGCCTTTTATAGGTGAGGGGGCAACTCAAGGGGGCATGGCGCACAGCCATATGGCTGCCCCCACTTCTTCCCCAATTATGTGGGTGGACTCTCCACTCACATAAAATCACTCTCCACTTTTTCCCATTTATTCTCAACTCAAAAATCAAGAGTCTCTTAATTAAAACCACATTTAATTCACTTGATTTAATTCAACTTAATTTAATGAATACTTCATTTAATGAACACATTAACATTTTATTCCCTTCCTTTGTTTTGATACCCCAAAACTATTTCAGCAAATTCGATAGAACAAATTCCTATGATGTCCATTATCTTCTCCTGCGTTTCCTATCCACTCAATTCCGTTGACTAACCTTAAGTGTGTATCCCTACAGGTTCGAGAACTATGTAGACATGATCAAGACTTTCTCCGATCAATAATCATTCGCGGGATCTAGAGATCCATAATGACTCCCACTATTCCACGAAAATCCAATGATCGTCTGAACCTTTTTCGCTGTAATAGAATTCCTTTTGTCTCACGATATTTTACTTCTCCAAGATTCGATCACTCGGTATCATCCATACCTTGTTTAATCTCATTCTCGACAAGTACTCTTTTTTCGTTCGTGTGATATAATATTCTGGTGATCAAATCACTTGCTTGCAAGCTATGTCAATGTGATATCACCGAGAGGGCCATGAGTATATCTCTCCATCATCTGGATGGACAAATCACACTCTTGATCCACGAGTCTCAACTAACACTTTCCAAGTACCTGACGACACCTTTATAATCACCTTGTTATGGTGTGACGTTTGATGGAATTAAAGTACCTTTCTAGTGAAAGTGATTAACATGATCTCATGGTCTAAGGACATTGAGTTACTATGAATGTGATAGCAATATAAACTTGAGGACATGATCGTATTGCTACATCTACTGTAGGTGACTGTCCATCATCTCATTCTCCAATGATATGACCTTGTTATTAACAACATCTAATGTTCATGATCAGGAAACATGTGATCATCAGTTAATCAACAAGCTAGTATTAAGAGAGGCATTACTAGAAACCTTTTCTGTTTATAAATCACACATGTATTAATGTTTACTATTAACACAATTATAGCATGAGAAATAAACATTTATCATAAACATGGAATAAGATAATAATCACTTTATTATTGCCACGCAGGCATATTCCTTTCACTTTGGTGCATATAACACACATTATCCTAAGCCTGAATTATAATAGTTGAGTAAAACATCTCTAGAATTCAAGCTTAGATGTGTAGTACATAACACCTCCTAGTATAAGTTTGTGTTATGATACATAGCACTTATATGTTTTACTACTCTTTGTCTCAACCTTTACTCAAATTTCTCATTTCCAACTGGTAATTTTGAGCAAAATGGTCTCAACATGGTTACAACCAACTTATTACCTCCCTTTTTAGACTACAAACTATGACATACCTTCTGTTGTTCTGTAAACTAACCTCTCAATATCTCTCACAAAGACTCTCGAGACTAATTTTTAATACCTCTATGTTGAAGTTTATTGGATCCCTATTACCTTTGTGACTTATGTCATGATCCAACAATGTTATTTCAGACTTCATATTCAAGTTATTACTAGGTAGTTACCCTATACATATTTATTATGATTTTGGAGCTAGACTCACCATGAACTTGTTATGGTTTACATGTTCATCATGGTTTCGGAGCTAAACTCGCCATGATTACTCTTCTTCTCAGCTTGCTATCATTGATTCTTAACAAGATTTCACTCCATCACATGAAATCATGAATCTCACATGATTTTACTTCCCACTACATCAGTATATTCTCTAATAGTATTCACTATGTGATCTATCATCATCAACTAATGCTAAGATTCTACTACCTTCCATGGTTTCCTTTGCATACTACATCATTAATTCTACTCCATAGGATATCCTTAACTTATTCATAATCTAGTGTTACCAATTGGCTTACCTCAGATATCAGAATAGCGTTCTATCTACCTAGAAAGACACTAAAGTAGTACTTTACCCAGGAAAGATAACTACGTAACTACTCCTAAGAAAGATGAACTAGATATCCTACTCAAAAGTGACAAGGTTATCCTCAAGTGAATATCCATCACAAGTTATAAGAATATTTGGTTTAGATAAGATGGCTTCCTAGAGTCACTATCCAACCTACAGATCTCCTAAAAGGGTTTTAATCCTAAGGTCAAAGAGTTTGCTCTGATACCAGCTGTGGTGACCCAGCATACCACTGCATGATATAGTATACTATAGTCGTCGACATAACACCAATTAAACACAATTCCACTAGTATTACATCCCTCATATTGGTACAACAGATACATTGCGGGTCCAAGACATGACTATATATTACAACTCAGAACTTTGGAGAAGATCCAAAAAAACATTCCTCAAAATAGTGAGGAAAACATTATATAGAAGAAACCATAAATAGCAACTCGAAGTATATTCTAGAAATAGTACTACTATTATCTTATGACTATGGCTTGTGATTGCTGCTATAGCAATGCTCTACATAAGTAGGTTCTAGTATCTAAAGATTTGTCTTTACTCTTCTCTTCAGCTTCTCCATTATTGTCGCTGATGTAGTCATTGACTTCATTAATGCCCACTAGATATCTTCAACTTTTCAAAGTAGTTCTCCTCCTGAGTTCATCATTGAATGCTCTGAGATCTAGCAAGGGTTAAGAAGGTATGGTTGAGTATGAGCATACTCAGCAAGTTCAATAAAAAGGACTTTTAGATGCACTATCTATAGCCATAGACCATAGGTCGAGGGCTATGTAGGTTTTTGAAAAGATTTCTTTAAATATTGATTTTATTCTAAAAAGCTATGTATGTCAGTCTTCACAGGTTGATTAGAAGTTCATGGAGTTCCTTTCCTGCAGCATTCACAGATCCTTCCTATAACAGGGAGTAACATGTCATACTTTTTAACACTCTGCAGAGGTGCGTTGGTTTACCCATGAGAGATCCTTATCCATGTTGCATAACCAAGTAGAGAGCTTGTCCATACTTCCTTGGTATGGGCCCAATATAAGGACCCAAGTCGATCACTCCCTTCTTCGTGACCCTGCATGCCCCCTTGGTGTATGCCATGCCCACCTTTTGTATTACAGCAATGAAACGTACATACCATTATAGATGCCAGAACTACTGTGGGAAGTTGTGGGATCTCACCCTTCTGTTGTATATCCTCTCTCGATATTACACTAATGGTCCAAGGATAACAGCCATGGCATGCGCATCCATTGACATGCGAAAGGAAGAAGATCCAACTATCTTCCTAGATCCATATAGATCTCATGCTTAGCATGAATTATACGACACAAGAATCACTGGCGACATTTATTGGTAAATCCTAGATGATACATTACCGATCAATGGTGGTCCCATTGCCAATCATAATACATTAGTTGATCACCCCGGATCAGTAACCAATATCTCAAGTCAATTATGAAAATAGAGTTTTCTGCCATCATTTTTGAAATGCAGCTGATAACAGTCGTAGATTGCAAATACTTGATAGAAAATAATCAAAGGACATGAGCACGTGTGAACTTGACTTTGTGATTACAAGATTATACAATCACAGTCTTTGAGACAATATAAAATCCAATATCTAAAAATAGCATCATTGGTCCGGTAAAGACTAATGTTTAAAGAAGCAATATGCTATTATGCATAAGGAATGCTATGCATTTTGTAAAAACCCCGAAGAAATACCCAATATTGTGAATGAGTTGACCTTATGTGATTGCTTTAAGATTTGGTTTTTCTTTAAGTTTACTTCACAAACAAATATATCTACAAAGAACTTAAGAGTAACATACAAGATATAAAAGGTAAAGCACCACAGTAATGCAAGATTTAGGTTGATTGGTACCATGTAACTATTATCAAAGTCCATGGTTTTAGTTGTTAAGACTTAAAAGAAATAGCATAGTGTGTTTGCTCGAAGTGGAAAAAAGAATAACTTTTGAATAAAAGGTTTCTTGGATAAGGTTTAAGCAACCTTTAAGGTTAGCAAAATGTGATCTATGGTGTTTGCATTGCTCGGACAACTTGGAATTAAGATGCCTTGTGTTTTAATTGAAATAGACCAAAGTTAACTATAAAACATAACTAGAATTAAGACATAGGGTTTTATATCGCTAATGACTTATAAGGGTTTTTCTTAGGCATGATCGAAGGCGAAATCCTATAGATATGAAGTATAGATTTAAGGGTCTATATTAAACATGTTTAATGTAAATAGATTATATGGCAAGAATTGGGTATGAAGAATAGGTGAACTCACTATATGGTTTATTTAGTTACTACCAAGTTTTAGAGTTATGCTAAATATGGTTATATAGTTTGAGATCACTCACTTTAAACATAAGTGAATGATATGCAAAATGAACTTGTAAATATTTAACTTATAGTTGGTATAAGATTCTAAGGGAATATTATTTGATTAGCAATACACATTTAAGTTTTATTATAAACCATAATTATGGTTTTAAGTTTAGTATCTAGACTTAATATTTATTTGGGTGTTTTACCTAAATTTTTAGGTAGGAAATAATTTTAAGATGTGAAAACATCTTTCTCTCATCTATAAAGAAAATAATAGTCTTACATTTAAAATAACCAATTCTATATGGCTTAATTGAAACTAAAAGGTATTTATCTTGATTTATAAACATAAGAAAATACATTCCTTTTATTTTCTAATAAGAAAAAGATTTTTATAGAGCCAAATATAACATTTGTTTTTATAAATCCTAGAATGGCTTGAAATCTTATAACTAGAATTTTTTCTAAAATAATAGGTTTATACTTATACACAAAAGTGATTTTTATTTATTTTTTTGTCTTTATTTTTGTTATATTCCATGAAAGGATTTAGTGGATTTAAATTTTAGTTTAATTTATATATTTCAAATGATAAACTTTATATTTTCCTTGTTAGATCTTATTTTTGTGAACATTTTGATATATCATATGTATTTTTAGGATTTTTATTCATTTTCATAAAATTTTCTAGAGTTTAAATATTCCAAAGGGCATTTTTGAAATTTCCATATTTGGTTTAATCTAGTTCTTATTTTTATACACTAGGCCTGGATCATGGGCTAGCCCAGTCCGGTACCGAGCCTAGCCCAGCCCACATGGTTGGGCTAGACCACATCGATCGATACACTTGGTCGGCCAACCCGACCCAGTCCTCACTCTCTTTCTCCCTCACGCGACCTTTCTCCTCTCCTCCTCTCTGGCGACACCATGACACCACCACTGTCGCTGCACCTCACGACCGACTCCATCCACCTTGGTCGTCGCCGCTGGTCACAGTTGACACGCCTCATCGAGACCTACCTACCTGTCCAAGTCAATCTAGAAATCTTGCTCACTGCTAGCTGCCCCTTCCTCGGATGGTTCTAGGGTTTCGGCACCCTCCACACTATTGTGGTCCTATGGCCACACGGTGGTGATCTACTACCGCCCTGGTTCTTCATCGATGCAGCGTTGCTGAAGATCGTGGCTCGGTGCATGTGAGGTGCTATGGTGCTCCATACACCGTCGTGCCATAGTCGCCTTTGTCGGTCTCCTTTTCTTCCTCTTCTTGATCCTAAGTGACGACCACTGGGTATGCTTTCCCCCTCTACTCTTTGATCTATGTCTTCCTCCTTGTAGTTAACCCTATTTAGGGTTCCTCCTGTGCTAGGTTTAGTCTGTAGCTTGCGGTGGCCCGAGTAATGGTAATGTTGAGCATTTCTTGCTCAATTTGGTTTAGGCCCAGATCTTCTAGTGATACTCTTGATCATTTTCTAGTAGCTTTACTTGATCTGGTATCATGTTAGGCTTCCCCTGGTATCTCTTGCTCTACTGGAATTTGATACCTCTAAGATGTTTGAATTTGAATCATGTGTTGGGATTCAAAATCAATGTAACATCTAGACCTTGTACTATCCATATGACCACCTGTGGAACAAATATATGATTCCTAGTATAGCTAGGAAGATGATTTAAATATTTTTGAAAAAATTGACTAAGTGATTATCTCTAGATTTGGGTGTTGTTACCATGTCAATAATTCTAGAGATGATTCCTAGTTCCATTCTAGGAAAATGATTTAACTAATAGAAATGAGCTCAGCAAGTATATCTTGCTTGTGTTTTAAATATTGTCAATATGATAGTGTGATTGCATATGACTCCTAGGTGTTCCATCTAGGAGAATGGTTTTCTTTGTGGAGTTGATGCTAATAATATAGTTAAATATCTTGTGCTATTTTGAACAAGTTGTCAACTGGATACATCATTTCACATGATCCTCTTGTTTGGTGTGTTGCCCTAATGGACCTTGTTGTGCTAGGCTGTTACTGTGGTGCTCCATTAATTGGAATATGTCCAATAGTAACTAGCCAACAGGTTTGGCTATTGTGTTGCTTTGCTGCTATGGATGATCGAATCATGTTGTTTGCTTATGCTAGTGATGCAAAGTTTAAGGCCCTGATAGTGTTTTCATAAGAACAGTTACTGCCTAGCCCATAAATATCCTCTGATGACCTATTACTCCATGTCAGTACATATCTAAGGATTTTCCTTTGATCCCATCCATTTTCTAATTAATTTATGAGGACAAATACTAGAAATCATGGGTTAATCGACCTACTAATGCTGAGCAGACAAGTATGTTGGTTTGTAATGCTTCTCCTAGTACTCCTGGTACTCTGCATGTACTTCTCTTGGTACTGACTTATCCTACTCCTCCTGGTGCTGCATGATCTTCTTCAGATCACCATGCTTGAAGTTGTTGGCTGGGTGATGGTGTGGATTGAATCTAGGAGGGACTATTTGTATTCTTGTGTTCTTGAGAAAATGGATATGGCTATGGATGATCTCGTGGTGGTCTGGTGCAAATGACAAGAAAATGATGTTTCTTCCTAGTGCATGGCTATATACTTGCCAGATCCTATGCCTTTGCTCGACACGTCTTCACCTATGTGTGAGAGAGATGCATTGTAACTTGCTCCTGTCATGGTACACTCCCCTTATGGATCAGCTCTAATGGAAAATCTTTCTATCCATTTTGGGTGTCTACTTTTACTGTGACTGCTCTAGTGAAACTTGCCCCTTTTATAATTAAGCTCAATGATGTGATTAATAGTGCATCACACTGTCAAACTGAGAGAACTTACACTAACACTAACCCCTCTCATTTTCTCTCATTATTTTCTTTTGTATTTTTGCAGGAAACAAGCACAAGAATAAGAACATAAGAAGATTAGATTTAATAGAAAAATAGTTTAGGCTTTTCTTTATTACTTTTGTAATTTTTATTCTTTTATTAATTTGTAAAGACAATGTAATATGTGTATATTCAAATAAAGAATTTATTTTATTTATTTATTGAATTGTATTCCATTTTTCAATCTATTTTATTGTTGGACATTGTAAAGACAATGTATTCTTGTATATTATTTAATAAAATTGAGCTTTATCTTCTTTTTGGAATTTGAACTTGTAAATATTTATATCTTATTTTTAAATAATAACTCAATTCTTTATTATTATTATTGTTCAATTACCATTTATAATTTAAATCTTAATTACTTAAGTTTTATTAAATAAAATAAATCCAAATTTATTTAAATTTCAACTAACTTCAAATGTCAAATTCAAAATTCAAACACTCATTTTAATTCACATCCCTCAAACACAAAGGTTCAATAGAGGTCATTTCGTAATCTGTCACACTTGGCCCGATGTTTCCATCAGAACAAGAGAAACCTCGATCCCTCTACACCTCTTTGAGTTTTGCGTGAAAATTCTCTGGATTTTCTAATGCATGAATGCAATGCGCACACCTATGGTCTCTCCTTCTCTGAAATAAAACCCTGAGAAATTACACAAGGAAGGAAGATCATAGTCGACAATTGTTAGGACTCTTGTCCCTGTATAGACACATCAAATTGTAAACCCTAAGTCGACCATGTATAAGGCCGGCTTAGGGATAGAAATAGTAGCTTTGAATCTCTCTGTGAGACACCCCATGGGCTTGCACATAGAATCACACAAGTACAAATCTCGCCAACAATAGCACAAATCTTGGTCGGCGGAACCATTGTAACTCGATATACAAAGCAATACAGCAAAGCAGGAACTAGGTATTTACCTCCAAGAATGAGGGGCCGAACATGGGTAACTTTCATGTACCAATCCCATCCCCAATTCACCTGATGTCATTGTGCTCCGCCTCTCTGGTCCCTCTCGTGATGGTACCCGCAGTGGTATTTCCATGAAATTTGGCGACCACCATGGGGCTTATGATTCAAGGTTTTAGATTGGGCGGGATCCTAGATTAGCTCAACTATCATTGTAGGCCGATTCATCCAATTTAGAAGTCTTAACTTCTTTGATGACACGACATGGACACCGGCGACTCGAGAAGTGACTAGCGGCACCATACGCCTTATGGCTAGGGGTCTCTTCAGTGCCAAAGTGCGGACCAGCTGCTGGTGATGTTCTTCTTCTCTGGAGACGGTGAAGGATTTGGGTCCATAATAGTTGTAGCGAGGACGGTTTGTAGTTGTTCAACCGTTTTTCCTTGGTGGGGAAGGAGTTCCGTCAAGAGTTCTACTAGCCTACAATGTTGTTGGATTCCAAGTACTTGGTCAGAACCTGCAACACTTGCCAGTTCCATGCCATGGAAACACACCAAGCCGCTCAAACTCTTCCTCAGCTATATTGGCTCGGATCTAGAGGGAAGTACTAGCTCAAACGCGGGCACAGTCGCCCTCATCAATGATGTCGTGTACCTCAATGAAACAAGCGCCGGCTGCGTGGAATGTATCTAGACGTTGCATGATGACGCGCTCGGCGATGGATCTAAGGATGACTATGGTCCCATCTCCAGCAGTGATACCAACGAGGTCGGTGTTGTCCCGCACTTATGTACTCCCACATAACTAGGGAATAGATTTTCTTCCCGCTCTTACATAATTTTGTAGGGGTTCCGCGTATGAAAACAATAAACTTTTACCCTATGCCCCTGAACCCCTAATGTGGCCTGGAACTATCTATTAGTAATGCAGTAACGAGAGGGGCTTTTCACGAACTTACCCTTGAAGAGCGAAAAGCGTTGTCAACACTCAAGAGAGCATGGTTAATGTAGACGAGCCGAAGCCGACCACAAGGTCGTGATGAAGTCCTTGCACTCGTGCGGCTCCAACGACTTGAGTGCCTCAAGTGTGACACCTCGCGGGGAGTTACACATGTCTGGTGCTTGACGATGACTCCTGCTTCCCTAATCCAGCAGCAGTTGCGGAAGTAGAGCTCCTGGATCCGAATCCCGCAGCACGACAATGCTCCGTGGTGAAGATGTCTCTCGTTCGCACAGTCCGAACTTGGGACCACGAGAGAGAGAGAGAGAGAATATCAATTGGAGGTATCCCCAAAAGTGAGGAAACCTTTTATTGAATATTGTGTGTATTTATATGGCCAAATACCCCCACTATATATAGGGAAGGGGAGGTACTACCTCCCTCAAAGTCCCGGGGTGGGACTAAAGGAGAGGGAGAGGGGGCGCCGCCGGCCAGCCCTAGTGGTCCCCATGCAGGGGGGCTAGCCCACTAGGGCGACGGCCACCCCCTTGGCCCCTTTCTCCTCTTGCCTTTCCCTAATGGGCCCTCTTCCCTCCGGAATTGGCCCATTAAGCCTTTTGACCTTTAAATTGATTTTCTCTTTTATTAAATAATTATGAATAAATGATTAAATCAATATTTAACATTCATTCACATATTATTCAATCTCCGTGGCTATGGAACACCTTCCACTTCCACTCCGGACATCCTCCGGACTTACCGAAACCCTTCTAGTTTTCTCTCTTCTATTTTTGGCGATTCTACTGATCCTATAAACATTCTCTAAGCATCATCAAACCCTTAAGCGTGATACCCCATGGTTCGGGAACACTCCATACATGGTCGGGACACTCCCGGACCAATGATTGATAGAGGGACCTAGATGGCCATGTGACCCCTATGCACTCCATGAAGATCTTTCATCGTTTGAACCGGGACAGTCGTGTCTTATTCCCTTTGTCTATCGACACTCGCATTGCCTGAGATCTAATCAATGACATCACCATGTCATGTTCAATCTCGTTACTTAACAATGCTACTTGACTCGTTCGACAAGTGATATCCCTGTGATCAAATCACACATTGCGCAGCTATTGGATATAACTTCTCCGAGTGGGCCCTTGAGTATCTTTCCTTCACGTGGACGGACAAATCCTGCTCTTGGCATATATTGCCTCTACGGTTCCTCCGAATACCTGAACACACCACTACTAGGAAACAGCCTATAGGTAGACAAGTTAATCTGTGGCGCATATGTAAATCCATGCGCCATAGAGACTTGTCAGTGGCGCACTAGGAAACATGCGCCACAAAAACCTAGAAGTTCTGTGGCGCATTTCGTACAATATGTGCCACAGAATATTGGGGGGACCCGCCAGCCAGGGTGGGGCGATCCAAGTTCTGTGGCACATAATGAGATATGCGCTACAGAAGTTGCCTCTTCTGTGGCGCATATTCCACTATGCGCCACAGAACTTGGAGGCAGGCCCCACCACAGATACTTTTTCACCCACGATCTGTGGCGCATGTGTGGATATGCGCCACGGATATGTTTCACTTCTGTGGCGCATATCCACACATGCGCCAGAGAAACCTAACCCTGGGTCCCACCACTTTACCTCAGACCATAAGTTCTGTATGATATGGACTTATGTGCCACAGAAGTTTGAGCATATGTGGCGCATTTCTTCCATATGCGCCACAGATGAGGGCGTCCAGATCCATGTTAAAAAGGTGACAAAGCTCCCACCTTATCTATCCACCACCACCCATTTCACATCTCTTCCTTTCTACCTCCTCCCAACTCGTCTTCCTCCTCCCTCACACCCCATTTGCCCATAGTTTCTCCATTTTCTTGTAACTAAACCTACTTTAGTCCATAGATTGGTAAGTGCAAGCTTCCCTCCAACTTGTAGATCTAAAAGTTCCTTACTTTTCTCTCTCACATCTTTATTTGTTTACTAATTTCCTCTCCACCAACTTGTAGATCTATTTGTCCACACTCTCTCATTGCGCAGTCTCGTCTCGCTATTATTGTGTCTACTAGGTGAGTACTTGGCCATGAACATGTAGGTGAAGCTTGTCGCGTGGGTGGTGTGTGTGTGCGATCCATGGCGAGACGATGCTTGTGTGGTGCATGAATGTTTGCAATGGGAGGAAGTTTTTTGTTGCTTGCCTGTTGTTGTCCCGGTCGGTGTGGTTGCATGGATGTTTGCCGAAATGTTGATTCATTTCCATTTCGGCAAATTTTTGCACTACCCATATGTCCTAATTTTAGGAAAGGTCATGTCAAATTTTTTCTGGCTGGCATTCATGCATGTGTGTGTTCATATGGTGTGGTTCTCACCTATACTCTCTGTTTTGACCGCTCAGGCAACCATGGTCCTCACGATGAGTGAAGGTCGAATTGCTAGGTACAAGAAAGACGCAAAGGAGGACATGATTCTGAACAACAAGACCATGATAAGATGTCCATGTCGAACATGCAAACTGTAGCGCTGGATCGACCCTGAATCTGGACAATTAGAGGGTCACCTGCTTAGGTGCGGTTTCATGTGCGACCTCAATGAGGCACCGGGAGGACATGGTGGTCACGAAGACGTGGGCGAGCGAGAAGACGAAGATTCTACCAGGCATGATCATCATGACGAAGGAGATGCCAGCGGGCATGATCATCATGACGAAGGAGATGCCGGCGGGCATGATCAACATGGAGAAGGAGATGGCGACGGGCATGATCATCATGAAGAAGGAGAAGACACGAACACACAGATGCTGCTAACTTCGGTCTTGCAGGACCCTCATGTTCAAGAACTGCTCCTCAAGGAGACGAGCAACGACAAAGCTGCAGCTAGAGAGAAAGCCAAGCTGTCCCAAATGGAGGTAGACGGGATGACTCCATTGTATCTTGGGTGTCGCCCCGAGGATACACATTTGAGTGTAACGCTCAAGGCTCTGGAGATGAAGGCCGAACACAAATGGACCGATGTGAGCTTCAACGCGAACATGGAATAATGGCACGGCCGACTTCCTAAGGGGAACACATTGCCAACAAGTATCGAGGAGGCCAAGAAAATCGTGTGCCCTCTCGACCTACCACACATGCATCAATGATTGCGCACTTTATCAGAACGAGTATGCGGATAGAACCACATGTCCGGTGTGTGGCCAAGGATGGTACAAGAGAGGGAACAAGGAAGTTCCTCGAAAAGTGGTATGGTACTTTCCTATCACCCCCCGTCTGCAGCGATATTTCATAGGTCCTAAGGAAGCAAAGCTCGTGCAATGGCACACGGAAAGAGAGAAACCCGAAGATGATCCAGAGAAGGGCAAGATCCTGACACACCCTTCAGACGCTAGCCAGTGGAATGCATTAGACACCGAGTTCGAAGAGTTCGGGGGCGATCCAAGGAACGTCAGGCTGGGTATGAGCATCGATGGACTCAATCCTTTTGGAAACCAGAGTAGCACGCATAGCACCTGGCCCGTGTTTGTATGGCCGTACAACCTCCCCCCGTGGCTATGCACGAAGCAAAGGTATGTACATATGAGCATTCTTATTCAGGGGCCGAAACAACCAGGTATCGATATGCATCTGTATCTCGGGCTATTGAGAGAGGAGTTAGCCAGCTTGTGGGAGACGCCGACCCATACGTGGGACGCCTACACTAAAGAATATTTCCATCTTAGAGCCGCGTTGCTCATGACCGTGCAGGACTATCCTGGTTACACATATGTATCAGCCCAGGTGAACCATGGACATAATGCATGCGTCAAGTGCATGGATGAGACACCGCATCTCCAGCTACCAAGGGATCCCGGGTCTTCGAAAACCGTGTTCCAAGGTACTCGAAAGTGGCTCCGCGTGGATCACCCGTGGATAAAATGTGGTGACATGTTCAATGGTAAGGACGATCTTGAAAGAGCCCCACGTCCGAGAAGCGGCTAAGAAATCGAGGAGCTTTTGAATAATTGGGTAGATTGCCCTGTGCCTGGAAAAAAATGACCGAGGACAAAGCCGCTGCTGGGTGTATGGAAAGCAAGGTCTGTTTTCTAGGACCTGCCGTATTGGAAGGTCCTTCACACTCCCCATAGCCTCGATGTAATGCACATCACGAAGAACATTACCGAGAGTATGCTTGGCACTCTACTGAACATGCCAGAGAGGACCAAGGATGGGTCAAAAGCAAGAAAGGACCTTAAATTGCTTGGCATCAAGAAAGATCTTCAGTACCCTGATAGTGATGATGATGATGATGATCAGATGGAAGGGACTCAAGGTCGCCGCAAAAGAGTTAAGAAGAATGAGGTGGTTCTTCGCGTTGCCTGCTTCACTCTGAGTCTAGAGGAGCTCAAGCAGTTTTTCAGGTGCCTCTTAGGAGTGAAAGTTCCTCACGGTTACTCAGGGAAGATAAGCAGATATCTATACGTGGCGAAGAAGAGGTTCAGCGGGTTGCGATCCGTGGGATAATGAACGAGCATGTCTGTGAGACGTTGTTTGGCCTCTGTAACTTTTTCGACGTCATATCTAGGAAGTCGATCAGTGTGAAGCAGCTCAACAGGCTATAGGAAGAGATTGTGATGATACTATGCAAGCTTGAGATTTACTTCCCGCCCGCATTCTTCGACATCATGGTGCATCTGCTTGTACATGTCGTGGACGAC
The DNA here is from genome assembly GCA_023614405.1 of Avena insularis. Classification (NCBI taxonomy): domain Eukaryota; kingdom Viridiplantae; phylum Streptophyta; class Magnoliopsida; order Poales; family Poaceae; genus Avena; species Avena insularis. The sequence goes on from CM042688.1 coordinate 128,831,644, forward strand.
ATCATCCAGCTCGGGCCGACATTCCTGCACAACATGATGTCATTTGAAAGGCTAAACGGTCTCATCAAAGGATTCATTCGCAACAGGTCCCGTCCAGATGGAAGCATAGCCAAGGGCTTTCTAATCTACGAGTGCATCTCCTTCTGCTAGAATTATCTAACCACCGAGAACGAGGATGTTGGAATACCCACAAAGAAGCACCTCGGCAGGCTCGGTGGATATGTGTTGGAGATATGCCCAAGAGGCAATAATAAAGTGGTTATTATTATATCTTTCTGTTTATGATAAATGTTTACATCCCATGCTATAATTGTATTATTAGGAAACACTAATACTTGTGTGTTTTGTAAACGTAAAAGAGTCCCTAGTAAGCCTCTTGTGGAACTAGCTTGTTGATTGATTGATGATCATGGTTTCCTGATCATGGACATTGGATGTGATTAATAACAAGGTTATATCATTAGGAGAATGATGTGATGGACACACACCCATAGTAAGCGTAGCATAAGATCAAGTCATTAAAGTTCGTATTGCTGTAAGCTTTGAAATACATAGTAACCTAATCCTTCGACCATGAGGTTATGTCAATCACCATCACCGGATGGGTACTTTGATGACATCAAATGCCGCTTCGTAACTGGGCGGTTATAAAGGTGTCATTGGGTATTCTGAAAGTATGTGTTGAAGCGCATAGACCAAGATTAGGATTTGTCCATCCATATGACGGATAGATATACTCTGGGCCCTCTCGGTGGAATGTCATCTAGATAGCTTGCAAGCATGTGGCTGGGTCACAAGGGATGACATAACATGGAACGAGTAAAGAGTACTTATCAGTAACGAGGAAGAACTAGGTATGAAGATACTGACGATCAAACCTCGGATAAGTATAATATCACGTGACAAAGGGAATTGGTTTCGTATGTTAAATGGTTCTATCGATCACGAAGTAATCGTTGAGTATGTGGGAGCCGTTATGGATCTCCAGATCCTGCTGATGGTTATTGATCGGAGAGGTGTCTTCATCATGTCTGCATATTCACGAACCGTAGGGTGACACACTTAAGGTTCGAAGTTGTTTTAAGTAGATATGGAATTTGCGTTGGAGACCCAATGTTGTTCAGAGTCTCGGAATGGATCCGGGACATCACGAGGAGATCCGGAATGGTCCGGAGAATAAGATTCATATATTGGGGATCATTTTCTAAGTTAGGAAATGTTCCGGAGTGTTTGTATGGAGATTCTAGAAGGTTTCGGAATGTTCTGGAAGGTTCTAGAGGATTTCTTGGAGTTTACTTGAAAACCAAGAAAGGGATCAAGGAGTCCAAGTGGGGCAATACACGGATTCGTGGGGGAGGAGGTTTCCTCCCCCCTTCCCACCGCCGGCCCAAGGAGGGGAGTCCTACTAGGACTCCCCCTCCCCAGGCGCGCCTCCCTCCCTTAAATAGAAGGGAGGGGGCGCCCCCTCTTGGACCTCCTATCACAACAACCAATCTCAGCCGCCTCTCTCCTCCACCTTTCTTCTGCACAGGCATAGGCGAAGCCCTGCAGAATTCTCATCTCCACCACCACCACCACGCCGTCGTGCTGCTAGGATTCCGTGGAGAAGATCTACTACCTCCGCTGCTCGCTGGAACGGGGAGAGGAAGGTCTGCTTCGACTCCGCACATGTGACCGTCTACGGTAGCGCTGCCGGAACGCGGCGCCGGAAGGATCGTCCACACGATCTTGAGATCGGCAAGTGATCGACTACATCATCCACAAGATCTAATCTTGTAACGCTTTCGGTTCTACGAGGGTTAGTACCGATCTATCTCGTTGCTCATGTCTAATAGATTAGATCTTGGCTTTTATCTAGATTAGATCTGGGTTTTGTTCGTTCTTGCGGTAGAAAATTTTTGTTTTCCATGCTACGAACCCATCAGGGGTATCAGATCTTTGTCTATGCGTAGATCTGTTGCACGAGTAGAACACAATGGTTTTGTGGGCGTTGGTGCTCGTGCCGTCTTTTGCTTTGTGTACTTGGCATCTTGCGGTATGGTGGGATGAAGCAGTTCAGGCTAACATTACATGTCATCGCACATGAGACTTGCTCCACGCTTGATGTGTAACTTGCTTTGCACAAGTGGCTTTGCGGGTTTCTGTCTCTCCCATCATAGTATAGATCAAATCTACACTTTGCACTTGATAGCACTTGTATCAACATTGTGGTTCAGTTTCGTAGGTAAGATCCGTTCTTATTCGAAAGCCCCAAACCACGTAAAACATGCAAAGAAAATTAGAGGCGTCTAACTTGTTTTTGCAGGGGTTTTGTGATGTGATATGGCCATCATGTGATTGTGATTATATTTGATGTATGCAATAATCCTTGTTGTAATATGGCAACCGGCAGGAGCCTAATGGTTGTCTTTAATTCTGTTAAGACCTGCGTGTCTATTCATCTTGTAATAGCTTTGTTCCAAGTAGTTGTAATAGTTGCTAGTGATGATGGACAACCATGAAGCGGCGCCACGGACCTTGACGCAATGCTGGTGATGATGGAGATCATGTCCGTGTTTTGGAGATGGAGATCAAAGGCATAAGAAGAAAGGGTCATATCATATCACACTAATTATGAATTGCCTGTGATGTTAATCCTTTATGCATCTTGTATTGCTTAGATCACGACGGTAGCATTATAAGATGATCCCTCTCACTAAATATCAAGTAATAAAGTGTTCGTCCTTAGTTGGCACCGTTGCTAAGACTCGTCGTTTCGAAGCATCTCGTGATGATCGGGTGTGATAGACTCTACGTGTGCATACAACGGGTGCAAGCCAGATTTGCACATGCGGATACTAAGGTTAATCTTGACGAGCCTATCATGTACAGAGATGGTCTCGGAACACGGAATACAGAAAGGTAGAGCATGAGTCATATGATTGATATGATGAACATGAAGATTGTTCGCCGATGAAGCTACATCATCTCACGTGATGATCGGACTTGGTGTAGTGGATTTGGTTCGCGTAATCACTAAAACAACTCGAGGGATGTTGTTTTGAGTGGGAGTTCTTTTGTAATTTGGATTAGTCAAACTCAATTTATCATAAACACAATCAAAGTGAATTTGCATAGTTTGTTGTAGTCATTGGCATCCGTTCACCACCTTACGCTTAGTTATAGTTGAGATAGTAGAACTATAGAAATTCTGGATATTTGCTTTACGAACTGGTATCGTATTGTTTTGAGTGTCAATCTAAAGTTCAAAAGTCATATTGCAAACTTTCAGCAAACTACGTTTACTCTGTGAAGTTTAATAAACAGTATTAAATCAAGAGTAACAATTCCAGTGTTAGTGTCTAATGTATCATGTTTGCCTCCATGATTCTTGATACTCAAAAGATTGTTTTTTAATATCAAGTTTATCTAAGAGCTGAAAGCAATGTTTCGTAAAACCATCATATGTGAAAGGTATTGTGATATCTAAAACAATGTATTGGTTACAACATGATAGAGTATATGTCCTCATATTTGATGAGAATTTATGAAGGTTGAAGACGCCAGTCGTCCTAATCCTCCAAAAGGTTTTGGAAAAGAAACATTATACTCGCAATTCACCTTTATAAGCTCTAGCAGCTTGATCATGAAAGTTGTCATGATAAGGATGAATAGAAGATGTAAGTAAAATGTTTACTACACTGAAAGATTACTAAAGAATGGAATTTTGAAAGAATGCCAAACATTTGATGAAGGTGATCCACTTCAAAGTGCAAGTCCAAAGGTATTAGTATTTGACTATACACACTTTGTACTATGTGTCATGTGAATGACACCACTATTGATGTTGGTAGATTCTTTTAAAAGAAAAGGAATTGTTGAAAGAGAATCTATAAAATATTTGGCAGAAAAGAAAAGATTGGAGATATCCAACTTAGGTATATAAAAGATACATGTTATGGCTGCATTCCTTGGTTGTTAAACAATGTGGTTCTGCGGTATTGGATACCGAATTGGTTGGTATGAAGTGTCATACAGGACAACACAATTCATGAACTGCAATGGCCTAAGTAACTAGCAAGAGAATATGTGATGATGTTCATCGAAAACAGACAAAGGGTTGTTGTGTTGCTCGTTAACATCAAAGCTTGCCTTCAAGTTTTGTTTCAATAATTGTTATTTTGATCTGGTATTATGACGACAAAAGGTTGTTCAAATAATTACCGTATTCCATAATAGATGGATGATATACAAGTCTGGTTGGAGAAATAACGACCATAAAACTAATGCTAAAATGTCGCAAGACAAATGATTGAAAGATCACTTGCGAAGTGACATCGCCGTTTAAATTATATTGAAAGGGATACATGAAGAAACTCCATGTTGATGGATTATTGGAGTCTTTGATTTTGATCAAATGACGCTTGTGATACTTTCCTGGAGATAATTAAAACTCGTCAGAGGCCAAAGAGGAACGGACGACTAACTGATTGGAATTTGTACATATTGATGTATGTAGTCCATTATGTGTAGTCGTGGGCGATGGATTTCAACTTCATATGCTTTCTCTGAAAATTTGAGTGAGTATATGTATATACTTACTCAATAAGGAAGAAGTATGAAACATTTGAAAATGTTCAAAGACTTTCAAGATGAAGTGGAAAATTATTGTAACAAGAAAATAAAAAGTTTATGATTGGATCATAAAGAAAGATGTTTGAGTTACAAGTTTAGCAAAACACCTAAGATTTGAGGAATCGTTCCATGGATTTGCATTTCCCTAAACACCATAGGAATATGGAGTGTTCGAGATATGTAATGAAACCTTGTTTGACACGGTAAGATCAAAGGTGTCATTTATAAAACAGCCATTATATTTTAAAGATTAAAGCTTTAGTGACTACCGCTTTTACCCTGAAAAGAGCTCCATCGTGATCCGTTGAAATGACACCATATAAGTCATGGTTTGGGATAAAACCCTGGTTGTCCTTTCTTAAATTTTTGGTACGCTAGGCATAAGTAAAGTGTTTGCAACCAAAGTCGGATGAGCATGTCTTTGTAGGTCATTTCGAATAACCATTGGGTATTCCTCCATAACACCGAAGACAAAAGTGTTTGTCACTTAGAATGTCGAGTTTCTTGAGAAGGAATTTTTGGTGAAAAGTTAAGTGGGAGGACAATAGAACTTTGACAAGGTTGTTGAACCTTGGCTAATATGTGCTGAGTTGCGCAGCATCGGAAAGTGTCCCGGAGGCAGCAACAATGCTCATGGATCACGTGCCTCAAAGGTTGTGGTCACGGAGATCTAAGTTACTATTGAACCAAGTAGGTCGGGTAAGTAATCAAATGCCAAGATTTGAGAGTTAAATCATTGTTGTTTGACAATGATGAACCGACTACATGCAAAGAAGCAATGATGGGCCCTGACTTCGTTAAGTGGCTTGAAGCCATAAAATCCGTGATAATTCCATACACGAGAAATCAAGCTTTGAATTTGAAAGACCCTCTGGAAAGGTGCAAGACCTTACAATGATATGGATCTATAAAGAAATAGACATGGATGTTTCACATCTATGAAATAGTCGACATGTCGAAAAGAGTTTACGACAATGTTCAAGGAATTGACTATGATAAGATTTGATCTTTCATAGCGATATTTAGTCTGGACGGATTAATGTAGCAACCACTACATATATTTTGGTATATAGTAGTTGAACAAACAAAACAAGTTCTTCTAATAGAATGGTTACCTAGGATCTGTCCATGACACGACCCAAAGGGTTTTGTTAATTCAAAGGATGCTAAAAGAGTATGCAAAACTTCAATGGTTGAAGTGAGCATCGCAGAGTTGGAATCTTCACTGTGATGAAACCGTTAAAAGGTTTAATTTCATCGGAGACGATGAAGATGCTTGCATTTTTGCAAGAAATTAAGTGGGAGCGCTAAGACATATTTCTAATACATTATGTGAAAGACATATCGTTGATTAGAAATGATGTATCTTTTATTGACACAGGTTAAGAATTTCATTTCGATGAAAGACTTAGGCATAACCCAAGAATTAGGCATCAATGTCTATATGGATAGATTGAGGCGCTAATATGGTTTTGCAAAATGTACATAGATAAGATGTTGAATGAGTTCAATATGGAAACAACAAGAAAGGTTCTTGACGCACGGAAAGGACTGAATCAAGATTCAAGTGTGTTGACACGAGATTCAAGTGTTTTGACACTTGGTGAAATCACAAGAATATTTTGACCAATCATTCTTTGAGATGTACACATCCAGATATGTCCTATGCTCTAAATGTTATGAGCATATACCAGAATGACTCATAAGATGATCATTGGACAATAGTAGGGATATTCCTATGATCTTTGGAAGAACTAAGAATATATTATTTATATAGTGGTGACAAATAGTTCATTGTAGATTGTTACATTGATACTAGTTTTGTCACAAATTAAGTTTATCTCAATTTAAACTATGGGTGGCACAATGTAATGGAAAGGAAGTTCCATAACGGAAGAACTAGGTATGAAGATATTGACGATCAAACCTCGGATAAGTATAATATCGCGTGACAAAGGGAATTGGTTTCGTATGTTAAATGGTTCTATCGATCACAAAGTAATCGTTGAGTATGTGGGAGCCGTTATGGATCTCCAGATCCTGCTGATGGTTATTGATCGGAGAGGTGTCTTCATCATGTCTGCATATTCACGAACCGTAGGGTGACACGCTTAAGGTTCGAAGTTGTTTTAAGTAGATATGGAATTTGCGTTGGAGACCGAATGTTGTTCGGAGTCTCGGAATGGATCCGGGACATCACGAGGAGATCCGGAATGGTCCGGAGAATAAGATTCATATATTGGGGATCATTTTCTAAGTTAGGAAATGTTCCGAAGTGTTTGTATGGAGATTCTAGAAGGTTTCGGAATGTTCTGGAAGGTTCTAGAGGATTTCTTGGAGTTTACTTGAAAACCAAGAAAGGGATCAAGGAGTCCAAGTGGGACAATACACGGATTCGTGGGGGAGGAGGTTTCCTTCCCCCTTCCCACCGCCGGCCCAAGGAGGGGAGTCCTACTAGGACTCTCCCCACAGCGCCTCCCGTCCCTTAAATAGAAGGGAGGCGCCTCTCTGACCTCCTATCACAACAACCAATCTCAGCCGCCTCTCCTCCACCTTTCTTCTTGACAGCATAGGCGAAGCCTGCAGAATTCTCATCTCCACCACCACCACCACCACGTGCTGCTGGGATTCCGTGGATAAGATCTACTACCGCTGCTCATTGAACGGGAGAGGAAGGTCCGCTCGACTCCACACGCAGGACCGCTCATGTAGCGCTTTAACGCAGGCCGGAAGGATCGTCCACACGATCTTGAGATCGGCAAGTGATCGACTACATCATCCACGAGATCTAATCTCGTAACACTTTCGGTTCTACGAGGGTTAGTACCGATCTATCTCATTGCTCATGTCTAATAGATTAGATCTTGGCTTTTATCTAGATTAGATCTGGGTTTTGTTCGTTCTTGCGGTAGAAATTTTTTGTTTTCCATGCTATGAACCCATCAATATGGTCACCGCGAGGGCTACCGCTCACTGCATGTCGGCGTTGATGGTCGACGCACTGATTTTGAAAGGGCACACCGAGTCGCGCTACAACACATTGAAGTGGACGGCCCTTGGGTCGAACAGAACAAAAGCTTAATCGAGCAGGAGTACGTTGACCAGGGCCGGCCGAGGAAGAAGGGAGACGTAACCAGAGAGCACAACTCCAGCTTCACGGGTTGGTTCAAGAAAAGGCAACTGGACAATCCCCCATAGACGCCTTCTACGGAAGATCAAAAACTCATATTCTCCTTGTCACAGGGCCCAGGGCACAACCTAAGGACCTATCAGTAATACGACATAAACGGTTACAGATTCTACACCGAGGAAAAGGACAGCAATAACAAATATCAAAACTCAGGAGTAACTATGTTATCCTTTGCTGATGATGAGACTACTGTCATGGAAAGATTCTACAGAAGTATCGAGGAGATATGGGAGCTCGACTACTGTGGAGAGATCGTACCGATGTTTTGTGTTAGATGGGCCAAGAACATGGAAAAAGAAGGCCGGTATTTCACCACAATGGTTATACCAGATGCCAAATCGACGAAGAACGCCTCCGCCAAAATGAGCCTTGGGTACTCGCTAGCCAAGTTGATCAATGCTTTTTTATTACCGACCCGTCAAAGCCCAATTGTGTTGTAGTTAGGAGGGGCAAGAGGAGCATCATTGGAATGGAAGGACCCGCCAACGAGCAAAACTTCGACAAAAACGACGACCCGAAGATCGAAGAGGAATTCGACAAGTACTTCGACATGCCTACTACTACTAAAGTAAGAAGGAAGACCACACTACCTACTAAAGATTGTCCATTCACAAGAATAAATCTCAAAGTGCACGGGCTAAAGTATTCAACCACGACGAAAAAGGGCAACAAGACTGTGAAGAGACACTAGCAATTATGTGAGTTTTGGTGTGTTAATTCATGTGGGTATAATGTGATATTAGTGTGAGTATTAGTTAGATACTAAAACATATAATGTGTTATTCGTGTGGGTATACAAATTCACATTTGTGTGTGACAAGCACACACACATATATATATATTATTCGGGAGGTTTTTTTGAATAAATATGCATATGTGTTCTTGCTTTTTTTGAATAAATATGCATATATGTATATGTTCTTGCTTTTTTAAAATAAATATGCATATGTGAATAAATATGCATATATGTATATGTTCTTGCTTTTTTTGAATAAATATGCATATGTGTGCAATTAAAAATATTTAAAAGAAAAAGAAAAAAAGTGTGAGATAGCCAGGATTCGAACCTGGCTGCCCCAGGTGAGAGCTAGCGAGCAAGACCACTAGGACAAGTATGTGATCTTGTCATAATACGACGTCGCACTGTTTTGGACTATGTCCAAAAGTTCTGTGGCGCATTCCCACAGAATGCGCCACAGAAGTTCCAACTTCTTTGGTGCATTCGATGGGAATGCGCCATAGAACTTTCACACTTAGCCAAATAGACGGTTCGGCCTGATCTCCCCCTAATCCCCTCTTTCTCTCTCTCGATCCAATTCTCTCTGTCGTCCCCAGCAACCGCGCGTGCGCCCGACAAGGAACCCTAGCCCCCACCACCGGAGCCCGTGGAGGAGGAGAGAAGCCCCCGCCGTCGGAGCCCATGGAGGAGGAACCCACCGTCCACAGTGTCCACCTCGCCATCCGCAGGAGGAGGCAGCACCGCACCGCCAAGATCCAGGAAGGAGGAGGCCCCGCTCGCAGCAGGGAGCACCGCGCCGCCAAGCTTCAGGAAGGAGGAGGAGGCCCTGCCCGTAGCAGGAGGAGAAGGGCACGGTCGGCGCTCGCCACTACAGCCAGAAGCCACCTTGCCGTCCACCTTCTTCTTGCCATCCACCTTGCAAGCCACCCTAGGTAATCGCCGCATCCTTCCCCTAGGTTACCTAGCACTTGTCATTCTATGTCTTTCTACAACTGACATGGCCGAGTCTTGTTGATCAGGAAATAGTTTAGTTAGTGGTCACTGCATGGTGTTAGCGGCCCTTGTGTGGGTTCATCCTATTGTGCATATTTAAGTCTAAACAAATGAATGAGAAAAGTGGTCTTGAGGGCTAAAGAAACAATGTAGCATGCGGGACACCAAGGAGGAGAAAATACTTCTTGACAGAACCATTCTTTGCATGTGTACATATCTTTAGCTTGAGTGTGACCTAATCCTTTTGTTAGATGCAATGCAAGTGCATATCTATCACAGCTCATTCCTTTCCAGAACTTGCCTTGACGCCTGCTATTCCAAAGTTGTAGTGTGTTGCCATTCTAAGGACATTGGTGGCTGATTTAGGATTATGCTTGTTTGGCTTGGAGTGAATTATGAATTGCAAATTAAGGAAGTATGTTTCCTGGATGGTGTATTCATGTTTTTTTAGTGTGCAAAGCAAACAAAATAGAGGCTTCATATTTTTTTTAGTGTGCAAAGCAAACAAAATAGAGGCTACAAAGGGAATGTAAGTTGCTGGAAACATAGTGACGTAACTTGATAGATAAATCGACAATTACAGGTTCATATGGCCTTTTAGCAATAAGAATATCATTGTTTTCTTGGAACCAGATTGTCCCTATTTTCCATTACTTTTTGTATGCTTGTTTAATGACCAACCATTTTCTTATGCTTGCTTAATCACATCATTTTCTGTATGCTTGCTTAATCACATCATTTTCTATATGCCTATATTCTACTTAACTTGAACATTAGCTTTTTTTAACCACTAATTATGCCATCTGGCCATTTGGCCACCACTATATGTCTGCATGCATGCCTCTATTGAAACTGCCTCTATTTTGTACTATACATATACTAGGCTTTTATTTTGTATAGCAAACAATGTACATATTATTGTCTGGCTTTTATTTCGGTATGCCAAGTAGCTATTTTGGATGGGTTGATTCCACACTATGGGCTTGAGAATGAGAGTGGCCATCCTTGCTTATGATTTGATTGTGTTCTATGGAAGTGGAACCTATTTTATGTTGTTGTGAACCTAATTGTCAAGTCCTTTTGCCTCTGGAACTCTGTGTTGTCATTTAGGATTTTTATTACCTTGAGAAGTTTCTTTCAGCATAGATACGATTAGTTGCTCACTTATATTATGATGTTCCTGAAGTTTGAGTGTTAAGGTGATGGTTAGCTCGATACACTCTATGGAACATTATGTTTGAGTGTTCCAGGTTGCACAAACATGCAGAGTACTAGGAGCCTAAGCATGAACCAAACAGAAACAAGCAGTTGTCACATGCTCACATCACATTAACAAGTCATTTTCAGTTTTGTTGCTAGCAATAACTAAGTTGATGGTTTGAGATATTTTGGCAGTAATGAAGCATGCTTTTTAAGGAAGAGAATACTAGTCACCTATCTGACTCCCTGTGAACATGCTTGAACCTGCATCATATTATTCTAGGGTCTCTAGACAGTAAGGCTCTCTCATGCAGTCAGTTGTAGATGTTCTTGTTTGGTAACAACAGTAGTAGATGAACTGTAGAAATCAGAATCAGATATTGTTCATTTGTTTTATTAACGGAAATACATTTGTGCCTATACACATGGGTATAGGACCATAGTTTCAATGTGGATCTGGAATGTGCAAGGTAAAGTGTGTGTACTATAACTTGATAGCCTGTGTGTGTGCAAGAAGAAGAGAGCCTATGTGTGTCTTTGTGTACTATAACTGCTACTCAGTTTTCATTCAGTAGAAGCACATGTCTGATATATATACTGCTTATATATTATTTGTTGTACCCTTTTTAAGTTTTTTAAGTTCTTCTTATACATGTATATATTATACTGTTGCGTGAATGATGGATGGGACTGCATGGATGATGATGCTGGGGTCAATGCATGGGGCTGTCAATATGGGGATGGGGTGTTTTGTCTTGTAGGGATTTCATTTGAGTTGCCCATTTCTCCCGAAGTGTCGATTCACTTCCGTTTCGGTTGAGAAATGGGCACTCCTAGGTCAAAAAATTAGCAAAGGTCATGCTAAAATTTTCAGCCGAGATTTGTGCTAACTTTTTGCCTCTTTTTAATAGAGTAGTGCAAACATGTCGGGCAACAACGAGGCCGGCCCTTCTAAGCACATGATTAGCGTCGAAGAACAAGCTAGACAGGCCAACCAATCATTCTGGCGGGGGTCCCAACTGGAGGAGGAGGAGGAGGCGATGAGGATGACACCACCACCGGAGGAGGAGGCGACCGTTGCCAGAGATGCTGGGGCCAATGAGGGAGGTGATCCTGATTACGAGGGGGACAAAGACGACTATGATGAAACTAGTGAAGGCGGCGGCAAAGAGGATGACACCACCGATGGCGGCGCCCGCACCGATGGCGGCGAGCACATGGATGGCGGTAGCGGCAACCCGGCCGCTTCTCATAAGAAGAAGGAAAATAAGGAGCGGAAGGTGCCAGTGCTTGCCACCGTCTGCGATGAGTTCACTGAGGTCACAAAAAGTGGCCAACCCATTGCGCCAGAGGCGATTGCTAAAGGGTACGGCCTGCAACTCGGGTGCATCGTCCGGGAAAGCATGTCGATCAACACTAAGTACATCAGACATGCTGACAATGCAGCTTTGGTCGATAACCTCCTTAAGAAGCTTCACAAGCGATACAGATTCCTAGAGCGGTTTAGAAACCTCGAGAGAAAGAACCCCGTGAACAAACTAGCCCTCACGAAGATGAGCAACGCCTTGAGCAGCTGGAAAACGGGGTGAAGAATAGCATTGACAAAGGTGAAAGCTAGGAGGTAAGAAAAATCCGATGCTTGATGAAGAGGAGTTTAAGATATTCAAGGCAGATATAGCTACCGCTGACGCTATAAAATGGACTAAATAGGGAAGGACTATGCGGGAACAGAACATAGGTAACCACCGCCTTGGAAGTGACGGTTACAGGGGAAACATGCCATTTGGGACAAGGAGGACGCCGAGCTTGAACGCCTTGGTAAAGACAACCCTTGGCTTAAAATCACGGACTTGCAGCTTAGGCAATTTGTTCGGTCCCGCTACTACCTTGACAAGAAAACAGGGGAGTTCATCACCGACGATCTAGAGGTGAAGGAATTCGAGAAGAAGCTGGTAAGGAATTTATCGCCGATCTCAAGTCTATTGTGTTCTAATTAAAATAATGAAGCCAAGAATCTAAATGGGTTCACCTTTCCTTGTCTCTGCAGGAGGAGGAACTGAACGCTACTGCCACAGAGTCGTCCCAGGATTCGACGGAGCCGTGGGACACGGTTTTCAACAGGGCGGCCAATGCTTACAAGAAGAGGGACAAGGGGTTGCCACCGTCCTCAGCTGGCCGTGTGTCCAGCTTCGGTATGAGCATGAAGTTCAAGGAGTACTACAAAGAGGACGCCAAGGAAAGAAGGGAGAGGAAGAACCAGTTGGCGGCTAAGGATAAAGCCGTTGTTGAAGAGCTGAAGATGAAGGTGCAGACACTGGAGGAGAAGGCGGTGGACAAGAAAATGGTGGACAAGTTAGTGGAAGAGAAGCTCCGCTCGATGATCCCCTCTGAGTTTTTCGAGGGGCTTACTGCTTGGAATGCGGGAGGTCGATAGGGGCCGATACATCTGCCCAGCTTAAGCGGCAGCAACTCGGGCATCAATGTTACCGTGTCGCCGGACCTGGTGACCCCGCCGGCCATCAATGTCGGGACGCAGCCGCTCGTTTTGGTCACACCGACGCCCCCTCCCGCCAAAGATACCAATAAGGCACAGCTGACGGCGGTGGTGCTTCGTGAGGCACCCGAGCGGGAGATTGCAGATGATGATAGGCCGGCCGCCGGCATTGGCCGTGTCTCTACATTAGCCGAGCTCCACGCCATCACCAAGGTAACTAATTAGTTAGTGCACGTCATCTCCTTTATGCCTTTGATGCATGACTATTGCCATCTCATGACGCCCAATAACATGTTTTGCCTTAGGACACTTCTTGCGTACTCCTACTTAAAGATGTCGGTGGTGAGTTGAAGGATGTTGCCAAGGGCACTCTCATATAACCGGTGAGCCGCACGATGCACAACAATCCAATGGATGATGACGTGATAAGGGTCAGGTTGGCTTAGGTGTTGCCAGGGTGCGATGACATGGACCCCCCTTTCAACCTCAGGGAGCCGACGAACGCAAGACCCTTGGAGAATGCTACAACTAGCCCTTGACATGGCCGAAGACCCAGATTCGTCTTGCAGGGGGGAGCACCGGTGCCACCTCTCGATCGATCGCCCGGCCACCACCTCGGAAGCCAGCAGCCGCCGTCGTTGCCACCACCATCCATCACCAGCAACTCTTGGCAGCGTGTGTACCGCCACATGGCAAAGACGTTGTGCCGCAACCGTTGTCGCCCCCGCTACCACCACCACATGATGGCACTCATGAAGATGATGATGAATTGGTAAACATTGACGACTTCATAAACACTGGCACCGACAAAGGATTGTATATGCCTTCTGTGGATGTAGAACCCTTCACAGCTCGCGACCATCAAGCTGGTCGGCCCAATACATGCACGCAGCGCCTGGTCTTCCATGGTATTTCTCAAGAGACGCCTCCGGCCGACGATCCACCACAAGATAAACCGGGATTGGTTTTCAGCCCCAACACACTCTGAAAGGCGGCTGATGAGCAGATGGCAGTGGCTGACACTATTGCGAAGAAGGGTGCAAGCCAGCCTCTTCCGAAGAGGATCCAGGGTCAGGACACCGTCGTCGTACCATCCACACAGTATGGCTTGCCTTGAGTGCATGTAGCTGGTGATCCGATATTGACTCCGGATATGCTCCACATGGCGGTTGGAGCCATGTTAACTTTGCACAAGGGTGTCAATACACTAGAGGGCCTCCTTCTTAAAGACGAAGATCCAAATTACCCGGTTTTCACGGCCAAGGTGCCATTGGACGTGGGCTTCGTCGATGAACCCCCCGCGGATATATTCTTCATAGAGTTTGAGGACATATTCAAGCTGTTTCTCACGAAACGGCTGGACTATAACTTGGTCTGCCTATACACGCTCAATCTGGCGATCAAGATCAAGAGAGAGTACCCCGGAAATCGCGATAGTATATCCCTACTACATGCGGGACAGCCAGTTGGTCGAAGGATTAGAGACACGGACCAAGGCGACGGCGTACGTCGAGAAGTTCATGGTGGACAACAAGAGGAAGGACACACTTCTTTTGCCTTTCTTTCCCGAGTAAGTACACACACTAGCTCATCGCCGCCATAACTTATGCATTTCTTCCAGATTTCTTCCTTTGCTCTTTTTCCAACATTCTGTTCCAACTGTGTTGCGCAGAGACAAATACTGCACACTCATCGTCCTTTCCCCGAGGTATTCGCTAGCCACGTATTTCGACTCGGGGAGTTTGACGAAGAAGAAAGACTACACCAGAATAAGGGGTGTTCTCAATGAGGCTCTCGAGGGTTACGCCAAGAAGGGATGCACCTTCGTAGATAAGGGGGAATGTATCAAGGATGGCAAACACGTGTTCAAGCACATGCTCGAGTTCCCCTGCGTCAAGCGAATCTTTGGTGCCAAGGAGGCCTTCTACGTCCTCCATCACCTTAAAGGCTATGTTCGGGATTGCCAGAACCTAACACTGCCATCTAGTCTCCGAGGATGGGCCAAAACTTTGGCGCAAATCGACGATGATGATCTTAGAGAAGACTTCCATCGCATTCAGATGAAGTTGTCACAAATCATCATTGAAGATGTCAGCACAAGGAGGGGTGCCCTACAACAAGCCAGAGGGCTGAGTAAGAGGGAGATCGAAGAACGCCTCCGTAAGCAGGGTGACAGAAGGACGTGGATGACGGAAGAGGGCTATCTACCGTTCCCGAAGCCGAGCGAGAAGAAGAAGTCTTCATGATCGATGTGTGCCTCTAGCATGATCCAGTGTGTGTATATTCTTGATGGACGCCTGTTGTATTAGTGTGTGTGTCATAAACTTTACTATCTTGTGGTCGAAATGGTCATTGTTGTTAGACTTAAACTACCTTGTGGTCGTGTTGTCGTTGAACTTATTGCTTCTATGATGATCTATCTTTTAGGTTTATGGATCCTTTGTTTTATATTCTGTGAACATATATATATGGATGTGAACCCTTTATTAATTCTTTTCGTTGTATTTTTACTAATATTCCTTGTCGTCTGTAGAGATGGCGACGAGGTGGTATGTGGTGTACATGGGTAGAGTTCCAGGAGTCTACGAGGAGTGGGAGGATTGTCACAAACAAGTGAACAAGTTTAGCGGCAACATCTACAAAGGATACACAACTAGAGAGGAGGCGGTAGCCAAGTGGAGGAACCACATGTGGAAGAAGAACCAGATGAAGATATTGGTCGGGCTCATGCTCTTGCTCACCATTATCACAGCTGTATTCTATTTGATCCTAGTGTCGGCGGCGGTGACCACTTCATATTTGTAATGTGAGATGATATGAACTTTGTATTCGGCACTTGACACTATATGTGTATCTCGATCGGGCTCTAAGTGTTTGTATTATATATATGTCGGTTTTCATGCATCTACTACTTGTGCAATGTACTTTATACTCATCTGGATAAATACTGTATAAATCCTGTATAAATACCTGATTATACACCAGGAACGTATTGTACTTCGAATACGTGTTACATAATCAAGGGCGCATATAATTATATAGTCAGTGGCGCATAGGATTTATGTGGCGCATATATGTAAATGCTCCACTGAAGTTCTTCCTGTGGCGCATATGAATAAATGTGCCACAGTGGCACATATCCATATGCGCCTAATGACCCACAAGTATAGGGGGTGTATCGTAGTATTTTCGATAAGTAAGAGTGTCGAACCCAACGAGGAGCAGAAGGTGCTGGCTAGTGGTATGGATCAGGAATTCTCTGCAAATACTTAGCAAACGGATTTTTAGGGTTTTTTGATATAGCAAGTAAACAAAGTACGAGTAAATAAAAGACAGTAGGAATAAATGCAGCAAGTGGCTCAATCCTTTATGCAGCAAAGGACAAGCCGGTTATATTTCTATAGATGACCAAACGTTCTCGAGAACACTTGGGAAGACTGTCAAGTGCTTTCGCTTCATATAGTCGATTAATCTTCTCTAGCTTGCTAAGTGTTGTGTGGGTGAACCTGTGCTAATGTACTGCCCCATCCAAGACTAATACATACTTATGATTATACCCCTTGCAAACATCCGTAAGTACAAGAAAGTAATTAAGGTAGAAACCTAACCACAACTTTAAACTCTAAGACCCTTATGTCCCTTGTGCAATGGTTTCCTAACGGGGGTTCAGGTTTCTGTCACTCTGGGAACCCCTACGATTAGTAGCCAAATACACAATGCATTCCCCTAGGCCCATATAGGTGAAGTGTCATGTAGTCGACATTCACATGACACCACTAGAAGAAGTGCACCACAACTTAAATAACAATCTATTCAATCTTTCTCAACATAACTCCACTACTAACAACAAGACTTCTCCCATGTCCTCAAGAACAAAACGAACTACT
Organism: Avena insularis; assembly: GCA_023614405.1. Taxonomy (NCBI): domain Eukaryota; kingdom Viridiplantae; phylum Streptophyta; class Magnoliopsida; order Poales; family Poaceae; genus Avena; species Avena insularis. The sequence goes on from CM042688.1 coordinate 128,848,761, forward strand.
CACAAGACATCATATGTATCATGATCAGAGATGGAATAATGATGTATAAAAATCTGAACATAAACAATAATTCAATGGTTCACTCAATAGCATCAACTACAAAGAGTAATCAACACCGGGAAAGTTTCCCCTATGAACTATGCAAGATTCAACGCAATTGTTATAGCAATATGGAGATGGTGATGAGGGTGCTGATGGTGATGATGATGGTGGTGATGATGATGATGATCCCGATGAAGTCCAGCTTGATGGTGGTGTTGATGGCGACGATCTCCCCTCTCCGGGAAGGAATTCCCCTGGCAAAAATCTGTCTGCCGGAGAGATCTTTCTCTCTTGGTGTTTTCCGTCCCGCAGAGGCGGCATAATCTTTCTGTGGTCACTCCCCGAGTCTTAGGGTTTTGGGAGGATGATATACGCCAGAGGAGAGGGGCTAGAGTGGGCCAGGGTGGCCACACCACCTCGGCGGCCTAGGCTGCCACGCCATGGGGTGGTGTGGGCCCCCTGTGGCCCACCTCCACTCCATCTTCTGGCATCCTTAGTCTTCTGGAAAAATAGGATTTTCCGTATATTTTCTCGGATTTTCTGATCTTCGCGAATTTTGCCTCCAAACAACACCTTTTCCATCAGAATCCTGACTGCAGCGGTCCATGCTCCAAAAGTCATCAACCATGCAAAAATAGATGAAATAACATAAGTATCACCTCTCAATACGAAATATATCAATGAATAACAGTGAATTAAGACATAGAATAGTGATGCAAAATGGACGTATCAACTCCCCCAAGCTTAGACTTCGCTTGTCCCTGTTAAATCGAGCTCAATAAACATGAGCTCAAGTTTATGGAGTGAAGAGTCGATAAAAGAATACGGACAAGAAGCATCACATTCATCAAATACATAGATCATAATAGAAGACAACTCACTATTATATAACTCAACTTGCAGTGAGTAAAGGAAACACAATAAAGATACATAAAGTGAATCATAATTGGTAATGGCAAACTTAGCTCTTGGTCGAAGAATAGTTGATAATTTGCTGGAGTTCCCAAATAGCTAGTTTTCAAAGAAAGCTTTCAAAGTAGTAAACTTCAAGATAAGAGCAATGTGCAAAGCAAGGAACATAAGAAACATGTGTGAATAAATCATCATATGAATGAATGAAACACAACAACTCAAAATACTTGCTGAGATAGAAGGGAATAGGTTTACTGACTCAACTACAAAGTAAAAGAAAGGGCCCTTCGTAGAGGGAAGTAGGGATTACAAGTCTCATAAAGAGCTCCCAAAAATTATGATACTTACTAGCTTTCAGCTCTCATTGCCCCTATCATAGGAATCTTTAGGTGATTAAGGTTAAAGTTACACAACTAAGAGGATATGCTTGACAAGTTATAAGTTGAAATCTCATGCCCCTTACTTATGAGTACCGATCCTCATGCTACTCAACTTCAGTCACGAGCAAGCTCTTGTCATTGTAAATATGTGCGTATCATTGAGAACCGCCAACGGGGTACCCCTTGCACATGACATGGGAGCTATCCCATAATCAAAATGACAAAGGCAAGCAGACAATGAGCATCTCAGCGATCTTTTTATTTGCTATTTGCATAGGTTTTTATTGAGGATGCTTCATAGAATGCTCATTATAGTTATGCTGCAAGTTTCCACCATGATTAGGCATGGCTTAGGCTAGCGGCCCAGGCGTTTCTCTAACACACATATAAACTCCATGATCTTACAATTTCCACTTTTATTTCACACCGCCGGAATCCATAAGCAAAATAACATGATATCAACTAGGTACAAGTACCAACGAAGTTTTGAAAGCGATCCCCATGATACATGGTTCTGCTAACTTCAACTCATAAAGCGCAAGCATATACGCAACAAAGAAGGACCCAATGGTTCGAGTTTATTAAATGCAAGAAAGTAAAGTGTGCCATCAAGTTCGTGAGAGCTTTAATCACTAATTTTCACATAACAAGTTTAATTTGGGAGGTAGATAAAACAAGAATTTACTTGGAATAGCAATAATGCTACTAGGTAGGTATGGTGGACGCAAATGGCAAGGGTTTGGGTTTAAAGGAGGTGGATGCACGAGAAGAATTCCCTCTCAGTACAGGTTTTTGGCTAGCAAGGCTGGGTAGCAAGTACAAGAGTTGAAGGAAACAACCAAACATACAAATGATAAAGACAAACATGCAATCTTCCTTGGAAGCACAAAAGATCTTAACTAGAGAATACTAGACTTATGAGGAAATCAAGAAAGAAAGATGATGAAATTATTTTTCTCTAGAGTACTTCTATCTTTTTCTTTTCAACTCTCAAAAAGGTGTTGCTACTGACCGAGCCAGGTTTGCCAAAACCAACTAAATTAACTCAATGATCCCAAAGTGCTACCAATACTAACAACAAGATCAATCATATAACCATGAATTGAAAACTAACATAATCTAATGCAAAAGAGTGAATGATAGAACTTCTCATTAATATTCCATAACGGCAACTCACACCAAGGGATACATATCTAACGAGAGAGGGGACACTTCCATAATGCAAACCATACTACAAAATAACTCCTCTATTCATGATATGACTCTACTAATAAGGTAAAAAGATAGAAGATAGTGATGTGGTACCACGACACTCCCCCAAGCTTGGAACAAACCAAGGGGATGCCAAACCTGATGACGAATTACTCCTTAGGTGGTGGTGGTATCCTATCATCTTCATCCGTATTCTAGGGTAAGGGCTTCCCGTCAACAAAGGACATCGTGGTTTCCAACATCCTGAAACTTGCAGCAGCACTTATGCGTTTAAATCTAGCCTCATACTCACAGTTTTGATTTTGCACGTCATAGAACTATGCTTGCAGTTTGTTGGTTGTTTGGCGGAGTGAAAATCCTTCATCTTTGAGTTCAGTAGTCTCCTTTTGGTGCTCGGCGATGAGTTCGGAACAAATCTTATGGATGATGTCCACTTCGCGCTCTGCCATCTTCCTGTACCTAAAGACTTCATGTTCCAGTGCTTCCATCCTGTCCTCCAGACTTCCTTCACCTTTAGGGCCTTGAACCTCTTTAATTCGGACCTCCCCACCTTCGAGCAATAACTCCTTGGGGCGAATCTTCAATTCTCTCATGTATGGATTGATGATATCTTCTAAGGAATCTCCCTTGGATGATCCAGAGGAAGACATTATGGCTCCAAATCTGGGATTTTTACCTGGCAGAAACAGATCGAAACAAAAACACGATATCCAGACCTCGGGGGATCCGGGGGGTTATATATTACGAAGTTTCGTATCAAAAGGAAGGTACAGGGAGAAAACAGGTCGGAGACGGAGTCTTGGGTGGCCTCACCACCTGGTGGCGCGGCCAAGGGTGGGCCCGCGCCATGGGGTGGTGTGGGCCACCCTGGCTCCGGTTCTGTCCCTTTTCGCTTCGTAGCTTTCCTTATTGACTGAAACTGCAAAAATATAGTTGGATTGTATTTTCGCGGAACTTTTCTTACCAGAACTGTTACCTAGTTGGAAACGGACTCTACAAGTCTCTGAATTTGGTCCTTAATGAGTTTCTCTAGAGTTATAACTTGAAAGGCATCAACATCTTCATTGTAAGAATCTCCAGCAATATAGTGTTTGAGTCGCTGCCCATTCACTACTTGTGTAGTATTATCTTTTAGAGAAGAAATTTTTATTGCTCCTGAATGGTATACTTCTTCAATGATGAAAGGTCCTTCCCATTTTGATAGTAGCTTACCTGCAAAAAATCTGAGATGAGACCTATACAATAGAACTTTCTCACCAACATGAAATTCTCTCTTAAGTATTTGCTTGTCATGCCATCTTTTAACTTTTTCCTTAAAGAGCCTAGCATTCTCATAGGCTTCACTGCTCCATTCATCTAAAGAACTTAAGTCAAAAAGTCTTTTCTCACTAGCTAGCTTACAATCTCTATTTAGTTCTTTCACTGCACAGTAAGCTTTGTGTTCTAATTCTAAGGGTAAGTGGCAAGCTTTCACATAAACCATTTTATAAGGAGACATTCCCATAGGATTCTTATAAGCAGTCCTATAAGCCCATAAAGCATCATTCAACTTTTTAGCCCAGTTTTTTCTAGACCTATTAACAGTTTTTTGCAAGATAGATTTTATTTCTCTATTTGATAACTCTACTTGCCCGCTGGTTTGGGGATGATAAGCTGAAGCAATTCTATGATTAACATCATACTTAGCGAGTGTCTTCCTAAAACCGCCATGAATGAAATGAGAACCCCCATTAGTCATGAGATACCTAGGCACTCCAAACCTAGGAAAGATAACGTCCTTAAGCATTTTTAGAGAGGTTTCCTCGTCAGCACTCTTCGTAGGAATGGCTTCTACCCACTTAGTAACATAACCAACGGCAACAAGAATATGAGTGTAACCCTTCGAAGGAGGGAAAGGGCCCATAAAGTCGAATCCCCAACAATCAAAAGGTTCAATGTCTAGAGAGTAGTTCATAGGCATTTCATTGCGTCTAGAAATATTACCAACATGCTGACATTCATCACAATATAAAACAAATTTTCTTGCATCCTTAAAAAGGGTAGGCCAGTAGAAACCTGATTGTAATACCTTTTGTGCGGTTCTATCTCCCGCATGATGTCCTCCATAGGCGCTACCATGACATTTACGCAATATCTCTTTTTTCTCATATTCTGGAACACATCTTCGCATAATACCATCAACTCCTTCTTTGTATAAGTGTGGGTCATCCCAAAAATAATGCCTCAAATCGTAGAAGAACTTTCTTATTTGCTGAGCTATAAAAGTTGGACGCAAATACTTGGAGACAATAAAGTTAGCATAATCAGCATACCAAGGGCTTCCTCGAGAGTTCACCCCTACTGCGGCTAACTGTTCATTTGGGAAATTATCATTAACAGGCATAGGATCAAAATAGATGTTTTCCAAACGAGATAAATTATCAGCTATAGGATTCTCAGCACCCTTCCTATCCACTATGTGTAGATCAAACTCTTGTAAAAGCAATACCCATCTAATAAGCCTAGGCTTAGCGTCCTTCTTCGTCATAAGATACTTAATAGCAGCATGATCAGTATGAATGGTTACTTTTGAGTCCACAATATAGGGCCTAAACTTATCACAAGCAAAAACAACAGCTAGAAATTCCTTTTCAGTAGTAGCCAAATTCCTTTGAGCAGCGTCTAGAGTCTTACTAGCATAATGGATAACGTTTAGCTTTTTATCAATACGTTGCCCAAGGATAGCCCCTACAGCAAAATCACTAGCATCACACATTATTTCAAAGGGTAAACTCCAATCAAGTGGTTGAACAATAGGGGCTGTAGTTAAAGCCTTCTTAAGAGTTTCAAAAGCTTCCTTACAATCATCATCAAAAATGAAGGGTACATCTTTTTGAAGAAGATTAGTAAGGGGTTTTGATATCCCAGAAAAGTCTTTAATAAACCTTCTATAGAAACCAGCATGACCAAGGATACTACAAATACCTTTGATGTCTCTTGGGCATGGCATCTTCTCAATCGCCTCAACCTTAGCTCTATCAACTTCTATGCCTCTTTCAGAAACTTTATGACCAAGAACAATCCCTTCATTAACCATGAAGTGGCATTTCTCCCAATTAAGAACAAGATTAGTTTCTTCACATCTCTGCAAAACTTTATCAAGGTTGTGCAGACAATTATCAAAAGAAGTTCCATAGACAGAAAAGTCATCCATGAACACTTCTACAATTTCCTCACAAAAGCCATGAAAGATAGCAGACATGAATCTTTGGAAACTAGCAGGAGCATTACATAAACCAAAAGGCATACGTCTATAAGCATAAGTTCCATAAGGGCAAGTAAAAGTAGTTTTTTCTTGATCTTGTTGTTTAACAGCAATTTGAGAGAACCCAGAATAACCATCAAGAAAACAAAAATGGGTCTTTTTAGACAACCTTTCCAACATTTGATCAATAAAAGGAAGCGGGTAGTGATCTTTCTTAGTAACTTTATTGACTTTCCTAAAATAGATGCACATCCTATAGCCTACCACTATTCTTTGAGGAATAAGCTCATCATTATCATTAGGGACAACGGTAATACCTCCCTTTTTAGGAACACAATGAACAGGACTAACCCATTCACTATCAGCAATAGGGTAAATAATACCAGCATCAAGGAGTTTCAATACCTCATTCCTCACCACTTCCTTCATCTTAGGATTTAAACGTCGTTGGTGCTCCACTACTGGCTTCGCATCTGGTTCTATGTTGATAGAATGCTGACATATAGTAGGTGAAATCCCTTTCAAATCATTTAGAGTATAGCCCATAGCTCCTCGGTGTTTCCTCAAAACCTCCAATAATCTTTCTTCTTCCTCCCCTGAAAGTTTAGCGCTAATAATAACAGGATATATATTTTTATCATCAATAAAAGCATATTTAAGATCATCAGGGAGAGGTTTTAGATCGAAAACCGGATCCTTTTTAGGTGTCATCGTGGTACCCAAGTCTTCTACAGGCAAGTCGTGCTTAAGCATCATAGGTTGATCACGGAGAATCATGTCAATCTCGTTCCTTTCTTCCATGAAGATTTCACTTTCATGTTCTTCCATAAATTGTTGCAAAGCATTGTTAGGAGCAAGAGAAATAGAAGCAAGTTGTTCAACCCTAAAATCCTCATTATGGGTTTCCTCTTCGCAAGGTTCTTTAGCAAATTTCAAAAAATTAAACTCATAAGATTCCCCATCAAACTTAGTCAAGATTTTCTCCCTCTTGCAATCAATAATAGCTCCACAAGTACTCAAGAAAGGTCTACCAAAAATGATAGGATAAGTTTTACTAGCAGCTGAACCAAGTACTAGAAAATCAGCAGGGTACTTAATCTTACCGCAAAGAACTTCCACGTCTCTCACAATACCAATTGGAGAGATGGTCTCTCTATTAGCAAGGTGAATAACCACATCAATCTCTTCCAACTCGCAAGGACTGATCTCATGCATAATTTCTCTATAAATCTCATAAGGAATAGCACTAGAACTTGCACCAATATCACATAAACCATAATAGCAATGATCACCAATTCTAACAGAAAGCACGGGAACACTAGACTTTTTTAGTTCTATTAGGATGTGAAACAATATTAGAAGCATCCTCACAAAAGATTATGTGCCCATCTTCTACGCTTTTAGTGACAAGGTCTTTCACAATTGCTACCACAGGTTCAATGTTTATTTGTTCATCAGGTTTTACAGTTCTTTTTTCGCTTTTGGTGATTACATTAGTTATCATTGGATGGTCCTTTACCTTTTCGGGGGAGGGAATCTTCTCGATATAAGGTTTAGGTAAGATGGGGTCGATGATGCAATACTCAGCACTTCCAATAGGGGCATAGTCAACAATATCTTTGTAAGGTGCATGGTACTTGTTCCATCCCCTTTTTGGAATTTTGATATAGGAAGCAAAAGCTCTAAAGCAATTCGTAATAACTTCCAAATCAAGACCATAAATATTTCTAATATTTTGAAAGTCATCAGTTCCCGTAAAAGATTCAATGCATTCATAATCATAATTTATACCTGACTTTCTACCTTTGTCATTCTCCCAAGCTTCAGCATTGTCTTGAATACGGTCCAGAAGATCCCATTTAGCTTCTTCTTCCATGCGAGTGAATGATCCAGCACAAGAAGCATCCAATAAATCCTTATCATGTAGAGGGAGCCTTGCATAAAAGTTATTGATAATAATATTGTTGGGGATCTCATGAATGGGACATTTGAGCATTAGTAACTTCAATCTCCCCCAAGCTTGAGTTGTACTCTCTCCATCAAGAGGCCAAAAGTTTTATATTTGATTCCGATCTTTATGAATCTCACTAGGAGGATAAAACTTTGAATAAAAGAGAGGCACTATTTCCTCCAATTCTAGAGCTTGACCATTCTTCAGCAGCTTATACCATTCCTCAGCTCTTCCTTTTAGTGATAATGAGAATAACTTCTTCTTAACTTGATCTGTAGTGATACCTGCACACTTGAACAACCCGCATAATTCGTGTATAAAGAGTAAATGATCACCGGGATGGACAGTTCCATCCCCAACATAATAGTTATCCATAACACGATCAATAATTCTTGTAGGTATTTTGAAAACATCATTCTCAGCAGGTGGTGGCTTATCTACTACCTTAGCAGTGGTAGTAGCATTACCAAATAAGAAACTCAGTGAATTATCCATAACTAAAATAAAGCAACTAACAGAAGTAAACAATACTCACAGTAGAAGTTTCCTTTACCAGTTCCACTCTCCAATAGCGCTTCACTCCCCGGCAATGGCACTAGAAAATAGTCTTGATGACCCACAAGTATAGGGGGTGTATCGTAGTATTTTCGATAAGTAAGAGTGTCGAACCCAACGAGGAGCAGAAGGTGTTGGCTAGTGGTATGGATCAGGAATTCTCTGCAAATACTTAGCAAACGGATTTTTAGGGGTTTTTGATATAGCAAGTAAACAAAGTACGAGTAAATAAAAGACAGTAGGAATAAATGCAGCAAGTGGCCCAATCCTTTATGCAGCAAAGGACAAGCCGGTTGTATTTCTATAGATGACGAAACATTCTCGAGGACACATGGGAAGACTGTCAAGTGCTTTCGCTTCATATAGTCGATTAATCTTCTCTAGCTTGCTAAGTGTTGTGTGGGTGAACCTGTGCTAATGTACTGCCCCATCAAAGACTAATACATACTTGTGATTATACCCCTTGCAAACATCCATAAGTACAAGAAAGTAATTAAGGTAGAAACCTAACCACAGCTTTAAACTCTAAGACCCTTACGTCCCTTGTGCAATGGTTTCCTAACGGGGTTCAGGTTTGTCACTCCGCAACCCCTACGATTAGTAGCCAAATACACAATGCATTCCCCTAGGCCCATATAGGTGAAGTGTCATGTAGTCGACGTTCACATGACACCACTAGAAGAAGTACACCACAACTTAAATAACAATCTATTGAATCTTTCTCAACATAACTCCACTACTAACAACAAGACTTCTCCCATGTCCTCAAGAACAAAATGAACTACTCACAAGACATCATATGGATCATGATCAGAGATGGAATAATGATGTATAACAATCTGAACATAAACAATAATTCAATGGTTCACTCAATAGCATCAACTACAAAGAGTAATCAACATCGGGAAAGTTTCCCCTATGAACTATGCAAGATTCAACGCAATTGTTACAGCAATATGGAGATGGTGATGAGGGTGCTGATGGTGATGATGATGGTGGTGATGATGATGATGATTCCGATGAAGTCCAGCTTGATGGTGGTGTTGATGGTGATGATCTCCCCTCTCCAGGAAGGAATTCCCCTGGCAGAACTCTCACGGGAGAGATCTTTCTCTCTTGGTGTTTTTCGCCTCGAGGCGGAATCTTTCTGTGGTCGCCTCGAGTCTTAGGGTTTCGGAGGATGATATACGCCGGAGAAATTTGGAGTGGGCAGGTGGCCACACCACCACCGGCACGCCTAGGCTCGCCGCCATGGGGTGGTGTGGGCCCCCTGTGGCCCAACTCCACTCCATCTTTTGGCATCCTTAGTCTTCTGGAAAAATAGGATTTTCCGTATATTTTCCCAGATTTTCTGATCTTCGCGAATTTTGCCTCCAAACAAAGACCTTTTCCATCGAATCCTCGACCGTGCGGTCCATGCTCCAAAAGTCATCAACCATGCAAAAATAGATGAAATAACATAAGCATCACCTCTCAATACGAAATATATCAATGAATAATAGTGAATTAAGACATAGAATAGTGATGCAAAATGGACGTATCAGCGCCACAAAAAGTAGTTATTAGTGGCGAGGTAACAGTGGCGCCTAGGATATGCGCCACAGAAGTCTCATTTCCATGCGCCACGGGTAAGTTGTTTCCTAGTAATGCACATTTATTGTCACTGTATTACCAAGTGATATTTGATGCTATCTAAGAATTCTCGGGAGACAGTGATTGATATAGCCTCACGGTCTAAGGAATAGTCTACGAGGATCCATTTCTAATCATCATAACTTGAACTTCGTGACATGATCGGGTCACGATGTTTAGGTTGGGTATTGGTTCATCATCTCATTCTCAGAATGAGTTGACTCCACTTCCAACTAGCATAAATGCCACATGATTAGGAAACCTTGATCATCTGGTGACCAATGAACCAGTGACTAGAATTTCATTGGGAACCCCTGGTTGTTTATATATCACACGTGTATTGATGTTTCCTCTCAATACAGTTATAGCATGATATAAAACTTAATCATAAACTTTATGAAATATGATAATAATCCTTATTATTATTTGTCTCAAGGGCATATTTCCAACAAATTTAACCATGTCAAGATAAATATTTTAAATATAACCCAAATCCAAATGGTTTAAATAAAATGAAACAAGTTTTATTTTTATAAAGGTTTCCATCCAAGATTTATAAGTTTGATAGTTATATTATCCACCCATATTAATGTTTTAAATCAAGGTTGAAAAAATAAGAACAAGTTCTCCAAAATTTTAGTTTCTCCAGGAATTTTAATAACTACGGGGAAAAGGCTTAACCCTACAACATGCTTAGTGGTAGAAAAACAAAAGTCCGTTGGTGGTAATGTGAACACATGGCCGAGTGCAAAAAAAATGTCACCTATAGGTCGTGAATTGATCCCCGCAGTGCTCACCATTGACGAATAAAATTAAAATACATTGTTGATATGTGCTTCATGCGTGGACCTGTGAGGAGGAAAAAGCGATGACATGGAACATTTTGCGTCCGTCACAGCTCTAATGCATAGCAGTGACGATGGCGTCAAAGCAGTATATCCTGGGTTGTCCCAAAAACTAGTGTCATACGCATTCATCGTTTGGTTTTCAACTAACGATGTTTTGATTATCAGCTTTGTTGGCTGGACAGGATGTATCACTGATGATGAATGAAATAGTCAGTCATCGGGTTTTGTTATAGGAATCATCATCGGCTGAAAAAACAGAGCCCCCAACTGCTAGTTTCTTCTCTAGTTTCCCCCTGACCCTCTCTAGAATGTGTACCCGCACGATTCCGTCGTATCCACCGCCTATTCCGACCTGGGACAGCTAAAACCGACTAGAATCGAGCCTCACCGTTGCGGTGAGGCCCACTAATAAGTACACGCTTCCTCAGTTTTGAAGAGCCCTTTAAAAGGATCTCTTCTTCCCCACTTTGGGGTTAACTTTTCTACTATCTCTCCTCCATTGTTTTGACCTTCAAGAGCTTGTCCTCTCCTCACCCCCTCCCACGATTCTTGCATCTTTTTTATGGATTTGGAAGAGGGGATTTATATTTATAATCTTACCAACTCAAATCAACTCTTTGTGAGGGGATCCTTCAGATCTAGACCTTGAAGAATTTGGTATTCTCTTCTTGTCCTCTCCTTATCATATTCCTCCAATAATTTTTGTAACTTTGGTTGAATTTGAGAGTGCGGGATTTTCCATTGCATTAGGTGCATCAGTTTGAGATCTCCCTCTATGGAGAATTGGTTGGTGAAATCAAAATAAACTTTTTTATCTTGGGTTCTTAGATCCCTAGATGGTTGTGACATTTGTGGTGTTTGTTGGGGCCTCCAATTAAGTTGTGGAGATTGCCTCAAGCTTGTGGTATTTTGTGGTGATTCTTGGGAGCCTCCAATTGTGTTGTCGAGATTGCCTCAAGTTTGTATGGGTTTTGTGGCCATCCTAAAGTGTCCATAGTGGATGGTGAGTAGGCCTTTATGGTGCACTCATGAGAGAATAAGGTGAGCCTTTTGTGGTGTCGGTGAGTGCTGTGCCTCTGCATCTTAGGGTGAGGCCTTGTGTGGCATTGGGTGAGCATCGAGCCACCACACCTCAAAGTGAGCCATTTGTAGTGTTCGGGGAGCATTACACCATTACACCTCTCCAATGGAGACGTAGATTCTTTGGAAGTGAACTTTCGAATAAAATCACTGTCTCCGTGTCCATCAATTATTCCTATATTTGAGCCCTTTACTTATGCACTTTATATTGTGATAGCCATCGTGCTTGAAGTAATATATCTTGTATCACATTATTTCTTGTATTGTTTATTTGTTTAATATAAGTTGTTAGTGCACTTAGTTAAACCTAGTGGTTTTAGGTTTTGTGCTAGATAGATTAAAAACTAGTTTTATTTCGCATTTTTTATAGCCAAACTGTAATAGTTTTAAAATGCCTGTTCATCCCTAGGAGACATCAGTGTCCTTTCAACTACCACCATGTTACTTCATCTAATGCACATGTCCCCCCACACACGCCCTTGCATACAAGTTCTATCAGGAAAAACACTTAAGAATGGCATACATAATATGCATATATCAATACATCTTACACATAATAGAATTCCAATCTCAAATATAATCTCATAAAACAAAGATCCACCACATAGAAATTACATAGATGATCATAATCATGTAAGGCAGCTCATATGGTTCTAGACAACGATAACACAAGAAAGAGATAAACCAACCTACTTCAACAAACCCATAGTCCACAGGTGGATTACGCCCTCTTCATCATGGAGACGGTGTTAATGATGTTGGAGAGAGTGGAGATCCAACCAGCGATGGCTTTGGTAGGAGTTCTCTCTCTAATCATCACTGGTTTTGGTTCTATTTCGTGGTTTCGGTGGTTTCTCTCCACCTTCTCTAAAATCGTGTTGGGGCCTTTTAATAGGCATTTTAGGTCAAAACTCAGAGGTAGGGTTGACAACATATGGCCGTGGGTGCTTGATTCTGCAAGTGCACAGATTGTTTGTAGCTAGTTTCGAAGTATAGATATCGATCCCATAGGGAGCCCAAAGGTAAGTGTTTATGAATGCAGTCTCTATCACACTCAAAGTTGTCACAGGTCTTCGATTGAATTGACTGCAAGTGTGGAAATAAGAATGAAATTTGGATTAAACTAGGTGTGTTTAAATAAAACTAAAATGTAAACTTTAGTAATAAAAATCATAAAAGTAAAAAATGATTCAGTTGTTTGTTGTTTTCTGCATATGTCAAAGAAGGCGTGGGGAGATACAGTTCATGGTGATAGTGACTGTGCCAGGTGGACGAATCATAAGTGTAACAATTATAATCTTATAAATATATGTGTAGGCGAGCATCCCATAATTAGTCGGAACTCCTCTTGGTAGATTTCATCCCAACTTCAATAACCCTACTAGCCTATTACCAAAACCATGGTCAGTCACTAGGCGATTAAGATCTTCAGGTTGCTTAGCAATTAAGCTCCTTGGATCGGACTAATGCAATAAGCACAGTGGTTCCTTGTGATCCTCGAGTCAAACTAGTTTCCCATTGATATCCCCGTGTCACTCGAGGGTCGTCGGTCTACTAGCGAACAAGATCCTATCTATGTAAAACAAAGCATCATGTTGTCTGGGCCCTTAATTGGACAATAAGCATTAGGCATCCCATAGATAGTCAAGCACACATAATATAATAATTAAAATCAATCACAAACTAATGGAAAATATATGAAGGCACATCACATCTCACCAATCCCTTACATCTCCCACGCCCAAGGAACTTACTCACACATGAGAGAAGAAAGCATCATCGATATAATTAAATAAAGGGAGTTCTTCTCGATATTACCGTAGAGATCCACAATAAGAATAGAAAAGTAATCCAACACAATTCAAGATAGGTGATACGTCTAAAACGTATCTACTTTCCGAACACTTTTGCTATTGTTTCTTCTCTAAACTTGTGTGATTTGGATGCAACTAACACGGACTGACGCTGTTTTCAGCAGAATTGCCTTGGTGTCTAGTTTTTGTGTAGAAAATCAACTATCCGGAAAAATCCCGGAAAATATGCCAAAAATCCTATTTCACCAGAAGACTCATGGAGCCAGAATACAAGACGGAGTGGGGCTAGGGCCCAGCCACACCACCTGGTCGCGCAGGCTGGGCCTGGCCGCGCCAGGGGGTGCTTTGGCCGCCCCAGACACCCCCTCGGTCTCTCTATTCACCTATAAGAAGCCTTCTGACCTAAAACCTTTAGGGGGTTCGACGTTTTTCCAGAAGGAGTTCCGCTCCGCCGCCACCACCAGATTCCATGAAACAACACGTAAACTCCGTTCTCGGCACTCGCCGACGGGAATTGGAGGAGATCATCGCCATCATCATCACCATCGCTTCTCCATCGACCATCCATGTTTCCCCCATCTATGAGTGAGTAATCCCCCGCTGTAGGCTATGGGGATGGTAGGGATTGGATGAGATCATTCATGTAATGGCATTAGATTGTTAGGGCATGGTGCCTAGTATCTTCTATTAGTGCTTTATGACTTTGTTGCGACTTGTTATGCTTAATGCTTGTCACTAGGGCCCGAGTGCCATGATTTCAGATCTAAACATGTTATTGATTCATTATGATAATATTGTTTATGGTCTTACCTGCAAGTTGTACACACACGTTGTTGTCCGGAACCAAAGGCCCTGAAGTGACAGAAATCGAGATAACCGGAGGGAATGGCTTTGATGTGAGGATCACATGTGTTCACGGAGTGTTAATGCTTTGCTCCGGTGCTCTATTAAAAGGAGCACCTTAATTGCTAGTTGTTCCCTTGAGGCCCCGCTGCAAACGGGCTGGCAGGAGAAAAGATGTTGTGCAAGTTCTCATTGCGAGCACGTATGACTATATATGGAACGCATGCCTAAGATTATCTAGTACTTGGATGCTTTATCTTATTTATATGGAATTGCCCTATGTTTTGATTGCTATGTGAATTGTCTTGTCCATGCAACGCCCGTCCATCCATCCCTATGCCTACCGCACTCGAATCCTACTGTTTACTGCTATTGTTACTGCTGTCTTTACTTTACTACTGCTGCTACTTTACTATTCCCACTACAAAACTGTTGCTACTAATAAACTGCTGTGAGCAAGATTGTTTCCAGGTGCAGCTGAATTGACAACTCAGTTGTTAAGGCTTATAAATATTCTTTGACTCCCCTTGTGTCGAATCAATAAATTGGGTTTCACTTCCCTCGAAAATACTGCGATACACCCCCTATACTTGTGGGTCATCAAGACTATTTTTTGGCGCCGTTGCCGGGGAGAATAGCTTTATTTATTAAGTTCACTTGGATTCTCTATTGTTCACTGTTATCCATCCATCATGGGTAAGTCTCGTGATGGCAAGTTTCCTATTTTACCATCCACTACAAGAAGAGGTACGGTTCTAAACACCTCTGTTGCTCTTGATTCACCATCTGTTATGAGTAAGCTCGTTACACCACCACACACACATGCTACACACATTGCTACTACTGCTGAATCTGAAACTTCTGATACTTATGATGCTGCTTCTACTGTGCTTGATAAGAGTGGTTCATTAGGTCCTTTCCTAGATGCTCTGATTGCTAGAACTATAGCTGGAATACTGAAACTCCTAATGAACACACTACTACACCTGTTAGTTCACCTGTGTCTAGTGAGAGCTATGATATTGAAGACGGTTATGTTGAGATGACTCATCAATTTATTAAAGAATGTAAAAACACCCATGATAGGAGCGCTGCTAAGAGTCTCCTTGAGAGGCGTACTATTAGACCCAAATTGTCTCCTATTGCTAAGTTTGATGCTTCTCCCATAAACATAAAAGATAAAGATTATGATTTCTCTCTTGATCTATCTTACATAGCTATTGTTGAGAAAGAGAGCCTTTGGTCCAAAAACCTATGCATTTCCCTCATAAGAAACACAAGTCAAAGGAAGATGAACACTATAATAAGTTTTGTGAGTGGATGAAACCTTTATTCCTGCAAATTCCTTTGACTGAATGCTATTAAATTTCCTCCTTACTCAAAGTATATGAAGGATATTGTCTCGAATAAAAGGAAGATCCCTAATGAAGAAATTTCTACTTTGCTTGCTAATTATTCCTTTAATGGTAAGGTTCCTAAGAAACTTGGAGACCCAGGGATTCCAACTATCCCTTGCTCTATTAAGAATAGTTATGTTAGAACTGCTTTGTGTGATTTGGGAGCTGGAGTTAGTGTTATGCCTTTCTCTCTATATAAGAGACTTCAACTAGAAAAATTAATACTAACTGATATATCTTTGCAAATGGCTGATAAATCTACCACTATTCCTGTTGGTATATGTGAGGATGTACCTGTTCAAGTGGCTCATAATTGCTTAATATTAACTGATTTTGTTGTGCTTGAAATGCCTGAAGATGATAATATGTCTATTATTCTTGGGAGACCTTTCCTTAATACTACAGGAGTTGTTATTAATTGTAATCAAGGAAAGGTGACTTTCAATGTTAATGACAAGGAACATACTATCTATTTCCCCAATAAGATTGATGGGACTTATGGTTTGAATTTAATTGAACATGTTGAGGGCATTCAAGTTGGAGAGATATATTGTCCCATACCAAGAGAAAAATTTGAAACTATTATGATTGGGACCATTGCTATCAAAGTTGAGGTAACATAATCATTAGTGGAATACAAAGTTTTGTCTCATATAAAATTGTTTTGGTAACAAGACCTGATCAACCTTGTTAACAAAAGGATTTCATTGAACAAAACAATGTTTTCACCATGATTATCTCCGCTTACTTTTATTCTATCCATTTTAGTTTTTTGCTTTTGTTTAGTTTACCTTTTTGTTGTTAGTTGCTTGCATGTTAGAGTGTCTTAGAACTTATGTAGTTCTAGCCTTGTTTTGTCATTGTATCATTTCAAAAAAAATCTTTCTCTCAGAAATTCATCCTTCTATGCCTGGAAATTGCCCAAAAATAAAGTGTCTCGAAAAATTCTAGAAAATTCATATTAAATTTTTACGTGAAAAAAGGGGCAGAGGAGTGCCTGGAAGGTACCAGGGGGCCCACCAGGCAGGCACACCACCTGGTGGCATTGCCTGCCCTGGGTGGCGCCATGCCATGGTGTGGGCCACCCTGACCCTCCACTCACTCTCTCACTTGCCACTTTCTTCTCTCTCCCGAGCAAACACCAGTCCATTGCTCAAAATCGCGTTCTTGCTGTGCTTGCCCTCGATTTTTCGATCTCCTTGCTCAGCCCATCTTTGCTGCTGAAATTTGGAGCATTTGTTCTTCGGTATGTGACTCCTCTTCTTGTCCAAGTAGATTTGTGTTTAGTGGATTATATCTTGAGTATTTTGCTGCTGTAGGTGACAGGTTATGAGAGCTTTTAAACTTGTTTGATGCTTAGAGATATAGTTTTGATGCATGTTTAGGCCTCTTACAAGTCCCTATGAGTAGTGCCCTTCATTATATATCCACTTTGCAATCACTTGTTTAATAGGTGTTTAAATTTCAGAATAGAAGATGAACGAGCATCAACTAAACCAACATGGGTCTGAGGTTATGAAGGTTCACCGGGAGGAGGAAGTTTTCCCTTCCATTTATCCATGCTCTGAATTCATGAGAGCTGCAGGAATTCTCCAGGATTTCCACACTTTGGTTTCTAATGCAGGATTGGAGCACTTTTTGGAAGATGAACCTTGTCAATTTGTGAAGCTAACCATGTCTATGGTGCAGGACTTTCAATTTAGTTACTCTTTGCCTAACCCCATGGTCCACTACAAAATTTACAATATTGCTATCGACCTTTCTCTCGATGACTTTTGTGCAGCTATTAAGGTACCTCAGTGGGGATCATGTGGAAGGATTAAAGAGCGACCTGCACCATTCATGGATTTATACGCAGAAATTTGCCAAGGGAGCAACTTCTAGAAGGAGAGCAGGAAAATCCGTAACATTCATCTCCCCTCCATTCGCTACTTTGCCTACTTTATTGCCAAGTGTGTTCTTGCTAGGAAAACTGCCAATAAGTTATCTTCATATGATCTAGCATTCATCTTTGCTGCTCTTAAACGAGATAGGTCTTACAACTTGGGTGCTTTGATAGCTTTCCGTCTTGTCGCTAACTTGAGAAAGGTGGAATTTGTGGGGGCCTCATTGCTTCTCGTTTACTAGCATTGCATGGTTTAGTGCCTCATCATCTAGACCTACAGTTTCCCATAGAAAGGCTTGATTTTAATTCCATGATACAGCATAAATGTGTTTCCTCGTGGGCTAGTTTGAGTGAGTTGTCTTATGAAATAACCTTTCTCAAAGCTGGTTGGAGAAGGAGCAGGTCCGAGCGTGTTGTTCTTTTGCATGCACCTGTTTTGTTTAACCTTGACAACAGGAGCAGGATACTAGAAGGAAGGTCACAGATGATTCGGTCCAGCCCTCGAATGAGGGGGAGTCTTCATATCATCAGCCTACTTATGATTGGGGAGCTTCTTCTTCTTCCCACGGGCCTAACTACGATCATTCTTACAATGACCCGCCTGCTTGGAACCCTTACTCGTATCTAGATTGACACCCACTTAGGCCAAAAGCCTAAGCTTGGGGGAAGGTACGCCAACATCGCACTCATCTCCATATCATTTTGCATTGGTACTTTATATATTCATGTTTCGTTCTCTTTTTAGTTTTCGTTCTTTCTTTGCCTTTGCTTTCTAAAACACAAAAATACCAAAACTATTTCTGGTGTTTCTCTTTGGTTTGCTTCTTTTTCTCTTTGCCTTGGTTTGCTTTTCCCTTTTTACTTTGTTTGAACTATTCGAAAAACCTAAAAAGATTTTGCTTTGCTTGTTCTTCCTTTTTTTGGTTCTTCTTTTAAAAATCAAAAACACCAAAAATATGTGTTGTTCTTCTTTGGTTTTGTGAGTTCGTTGCAGGGTTCAGCAGTCCTCAGTGGGATTTGGTTTTCATGTTATTATTCAAGCTATACAAGTGAAGGGCAATAATGAGGATTAATGACAACTCGAGGTGTGGTAAGAGGCTGGTAACAAACTCTATTTGTTTTCATTTTTGTACATATACTCATCATTGTGGGCATGCTTAGTCTGTTCATGTAGGGTGTATGTTACTTATGGATGCTTAGTAGTTCTTGCTTTCTTATGATTAGCTCCAGCTCGCTAATAGTTTGTAGCTTGTCATATGAATGTTTGCTTGCATTTCTTTATTCATAACTTGGTATGACACTGTGGTATCCTCCTCTGAGTGTTTCATTTGAATTGACTTGGCACATGTTCACGCATGCATATGACTGAAAAAATCAGTTAAGCCTCGATGAGTTATTTTGCCTTGAAGGTCTTGCATCACTTTCATGCCATGATTAGTCATGTTTTGTTGCAAGCATGATTATGACAGTTATTGCTCTCTCGTTTGTCGCTCCCTCTCTATTTCTAGCCTTCACTTGTGCTGAGTATAACCATTACTCGTGCATCCAACTCCCCAAAACCAATTTTGCAAAAGTGTCCACTAAATCTGCCTATTAGCATAATTTGCTATTCCGTGCATATTAAGTATGCCCTGTTTTCTTCCGAATAAAATGTTTGTTTGTTATGAGAAAGTTAGTTAGTAAAGCTCTCACGAACTTGATGGCACACTTTACTTTCTTGCACTTAATAAACCTGAACCAATGCGTCCTTATTTTTTGCGTATATGCTTGCGCTTTATAAGTTGAAGTTAGCAGAACCATGTATCATGGGGAACGCTTTCAACATTGCACCGGTACTTAGTACCTCGTTGATATCATGTTCTTTTGCCTATGGATCCCGGCGGTGTGAAATAAAAGTGGAACTTGTAAGATCATGGAGTTTGTATGTATGTTAGAGAAACACCTGGGCCGCTAGCCTAAGCCATGCCTAATCCTGGTGGAAACTTGCAGCATAACCATAATGAGCATTCTATGAAGCATCCTCAATAAAAATCTATGCACATAGTAAATAAAAAGATCGCTGAGATGCTCATTGTCTGCTTGCCTTGTCATTTTGATTATGGGATAGCTCCTGTATCATGTGCAAGGATACCTGCTGGCGGTTCTCTATGATACGTATATACTTACAATGACAAGAGCTTACTCATGACTGAAGTTGAGTAGCATGAGGATCGGTCTTCGTAAGTAAGGGGCATGAGACTTTGATTTATAACTTGTCAAGCATATCCTCTTAGTTGTGTCACTTTAACCTTAACCACTTAAAGATGCTTATGATAGGGACAATGAGAGATCAAAGCTAACAAGTACCATACTTTCAGCATTTGGAAGCCTTTCAAACTATTCAAAACCTTTTTCATTTCTTTGTTGAGTCTCCACCTATTCTATGAGCACTTTCTTGAGAGCATAGTTGTCATTCTTTGTGCTTGTCTCATTACTTGATTATTTGTGTTATGACTTTGATGCTTGTATCTTTGACATCTTTACTTCTAGTCTTCACTTGAACTTCAGAGGTGCCTTGGCATTCATAATCAAAGGCAAGCGAGATATCACTCTATCATACCCTGTTATGAGCACTGCAATGTTGCTTATGTTTATGTTTCATGCTGCTTATTATTTTTGAGTTGGAATCTCTTCATAGCTTGCATTGACTATTAATTTAACTCAGTAGCATACTCTTTATTATGAATTGCCTAAGTAGTTGATCACATGCTGAGAATATATACATCATATGAAGCAAATGTATTCGGGAAAGTTTCTTTTATCGCACTCAGTTTTCAACTGAATTGCTTGAGGACAAGCAATAAGCTAAGCTTGGGGGGAGTTGATACGTCCAAAACGTATCTACTTCCCCGAACACTTTTGCTATTGTTTCTCCTGTAAACTTGTGTGATTTGGATGCAACTAACACGGACTGACGTTGTTTTCAGCAGAATTGCCTTGGTGTCTAGTTTTTGTGCAGAAAATCAACTATCAGGAAAAATCCCGGAAAATATGCAAAAAATCCTATTTCACGGGAGTTGTAATAATGAGAGTGGGGCCGGGGGCCCACCCACACCACCGGTCGCTACGGGTCGGGCCTAGCTGCGCGCCAGGGGTGGTCCGGCCGCCTAGACACCCCCTCGGTCTCCCTCTTCGCTTATAAGAAGCCTTCGACCTAAAAACTCTGGGGTTCGACGCTTTTTCCAGAGGAGTTCCGCTCGCCACCACCACCAGATTCCACGAAACAACACCGTAAACTCGTTCGCATCACGGACGGGAATTGGAGGAGATCATCGCCATCATCATCACCATCGCTTCTCCATGGACCATCCATGTTTCCCCCATCTATGAGTGAGTAATCCCCCATTGTAGGCTATGGGGATGGTAGGGATTGGATGAGATCGTTCATGTAATGGCATCAGATTGTTAGGGCATGGTGCCTAGTATCTTCTATTAGTGCTTTATGACTTTGTTGCGACTTGTTATGCTTAATACTTGTCACTAGGGCCCGAGTGCCATGATTTCAGATCTAAACATGTTATTGATTCATTATGATAGTATTGTTTATGGTCTTACCTGCAAGTTGTATACACACGTTGTTGTCCAGAACCAAAGGCCTCGAAGTGATAGAAATCGGGATAATCGGAGGGAATGGCTTTGATGTGAGGATCACATGTGTTCACGGAGTGCTAATGCTTTGCTCCTGTGCTCTATTAAAAGGAGCACCTTAATTGCCAGTAGTTCCCTTGAGGCCCCGCTGCAAACGGGCTGGCAGGACAAAAGATGTTGTGCAAGTTCTCATTGCGAGCACGTATGAGTATATATGGAACACATGCCTAGGATTATCTAGTACTTGGATGCTTTATCTTATTTATCTGCAATTGCCCTATGTTCTGATTGCTATGTGAATTGTGTTGTCCATGCAACGCCCGTCCATCCATCCCTGTGCCTACCGCACTCGAATCCTACTGTTTATTGCTATTGTTACTGATGTATTTACTTTACTACTGCTGCTACTTTACTATTCCCACTACAAAATTGTTGCTACTGATAAACTGCTGTGAGCAAGATTGCTTCCATGTGCAGCTGAATTGACAACTCAGTTGTTAAGGCTTATAAATATTCTTTGGCTCCCCTTGTGTCGAATCAATAAATTGGGTTTCACTTCCCTCGAAAATACTGTGATACACCCCCTATACTTGTGGGTCATCAATAGGAAGAGTCAATCTCAAACCCTAATCATGCAAAGTGAAGATCTCTCTCTCTCTCTCAAGTACAAGTAATGGCTATGAGGGTGTGATGGCTAGGAGGTCGAAGATCATGGAGTGAGATGAAGAACGACTTCCCCTTTCTTCTCTGGATCTCTTCTTTCTCCTCTCTGGATGGGATGTCGGCTATCGTGTTATGATTTCGCGTCCGGGCTCTTCACGAAAGTTGTCCCTTTTGACAATACGGAGGCGGCGGCAACTATACGACCGGAAAAATATTCTTGTTATATAGTTGCTCGTCAAAGCTTTTGTACGCCTCCCTTGACTGCTTCCAAAGAGACTTGCTTGTTTTCGCCTGAATATTGTGTTTCTCTTGTTAAAACCTTTTGTTGATGTTCAGAACCTAAAACACACATTAAAAACCAAGTTTTCTTTGCTACTGAAGTATTAGCGTTAGGTAAAGCTAGAAAACGGTCAAATCCAGAAAAAAATCATCAAAAATATGTCGAATCTCATAGCTATCAATGCTCTAGGAGTGAACAAGACCAGGTAGCGCGGTCCCTCTTGGGCCATGCCATATGGGCTATTTTGAACCTCCGGGCTCTTCTCGTTTGTGCATGTAAATTGCATACATGAACTTTGTAGTTTATTCACACTTATTCCCACATATTAGCAACTTATATGATGTTTTATTCATGTTTTACATTGATTTATGGGGATTTACCAATGATCCCCTTTATTTAGTTTACAACTCTGCAGGACAGGAAAACCCTATTTTGCGTATTTTTAAGTCATAGGGACCTAGACGAAGTCAAACGGACCTAGGATTTTTCGTGAAGTATTTTTCACGAGGAGAAGCACCTGGAGCAAAATACCCATGAGAGGGGAGACCCGAGGGCCGAACGAGCCCAGCGCGACCCACCTTGCTGGTCACGCCATCACCCTTCGTTCCCTCCTGAGCCTCCACATCCGTCCATCTTGAGCCCTAAGTGCAAGTCATGACCTAAAATGCCTATAAAACGACCCCTAGGATGATCTAGAGGAGGAGCTCGTAAAATACACATAAATACCAAAACAGTTAGAACCAGCGAAGATTGAGGGGGAAACCCTATCGGAACAACCTCCAGTAGGATCTCTACCTTCTCCAACACCCCCGGCTTCATCACCATGATGAAAAGGGAGTAGTCCACCTCTATACTTTGTTGCAGTAGCTTGATATATTTCTCTCTTGATCTATCATTGTTCTATAACAATATGAGCTACCCAACATGATTATGGCCATCTATGTAATTCCTATATGGTGGATCTTTATTCCATGAGTTGATATTTGAGATCTGATCTATTTTATGTGTAATATGTATTGGTAGATGCATATTGTGTACCCTCTTCTTTATTACTTATTTTGATCCAACTTGTATGAGAGAGCATGTGTGGGGGAATGTGTATATTAGATGGAGTAACATGGTGGTGGTGATTGGATAGTGACAACAAATTCAAGATCTACTTTGGTTTTTACCTTTCATTTGTTACCTCACTAGGGATAAAGTGAAAGCATGTGTTAGTATCATCTAGTGACAGCTCAGATGATCTTGTTTATTCAAGGTAGTATATTTGTCATTCAAACATCATGTCAAAGTATTTAAGGCTATACTCTGTTTATTCTTAATTCTAGATTGCATGGAGTATCCCTTTCTAGATGAGTATAAGTGAGATTTGTTGCATCATCTTTATGATATGACATGATTCCCATAGGAATTCTTATCATACACATAATGAATTTTCTTATCAATATAGTATTTCTTATTTATTTGTTCTATTCCACCACCTTGTATGAGAGAGTAGACAAGTGAATCCATGAAACTGTTGGAGATATGCCCAAGAGGCAATAATAAAAGTGGTTATTATTATATCTTTGTGTTTATGATGAATGTTTACATCCCATGCTATAATTGTATTATTAGGAAACACTAATACTTGTGTGTTTTTGTAAACATAAAAGAATCCCTAGTAAGCCTCTTGTTGAACTAGCTTGTTGATTAATAGATGATCATGGTTTCCTGATCATGGACATTGGATGTCATTAATAACAAGGTCATATCATTAGGAGAATGATGTGATGGACACACACCCATAGTAAGTGTAGCATAAGATCAAGTCATTTAGTTCGTATTGCTACAAGCTTTCAAATGCATAGTAACCTAATCCTTCGACCATGAGGTTATGCTAATCACCATCACCGGATGGGTGCTTTGATGACATCAAACACCGCTTCGTAACTGGGTGGTTATAAAGGTGTCATTGGGTATTCTGAAAGTATGTGTTGAAGCGCATGGACCAAGATTGGGATTTGTCCATCCATATGACTGATAGATATGCTCTGGGCCCTCTCGGTGGAATGTCATCTAGTTAGCTTGCAAGCATATGACTAGGTCACAAGGGATGACATATCATGGAACGAGTAAAGAGTACTTATCAGTAACGAGGTAGAACTAGGTATGGAGATACCGACGATCAAACCTCGGATAAGTAGAGTATCGCGTGACAAAGGGAATCGGTTTCGTATGTTAATGGTTCTATCGATCACGAAGTCATCGTTGAGTATGTGGGAGCCGTTATGGATCTCCAGATCCCGCTGATGGTTATTGATCGGAGAGGTGTCTCCATCATGTCTGCATATTCACGAACCGTAGGGTGACACACTTAAGGTTCGATGCTATTTAGGTAGATATGGAATATGCGTTGGAGACCGAATGTAGTTCGGAGTCTCGGATTGGATCTGGGACATCACGAGGAGATCCGGAATTGTCCGGAGAATAAGATTCATATAATGGAGATCATTTTCTAGGTTCGGAAATGTTTCGGAGTGTTTTTATGGGGATTCTAGAAGGTTTAGGAATGTTCCGAAAAGTTCCAGAAGGTTCCGTGGACTTTACTTGAAACCCAAGAAAGGAAAGGGGAAGACTTGGGGGGAAGGAAACTCCCTCCTCCCTCTCCCTTGTGCGCCGGCCCTAGGAGGTGGGCCTAGGGGTGGGAACCCTAGGCCGCACCCCTCCCTCTATATATAGAGGGGTGGAGGCGCCACCCCCCTTGCCCCTCCACTCTTTCCCTAGCCGCCTCCTCCTCCTTCGCTTCTGCTTAGGCGAAGCCTTGCACTTCTCTACTCCACCACCACCACCACGCCAAGGTCAGCTGGGATTCCATGGAGAGATCTACTACCTCACGCTGCTCGCTAGAACGGGAGAGGAAGGTTCAGATCGACCAGACGTGTGACCGATTACGAAGCGCCGCTTAATGCGGCGGCGGAAGGATCGTCTACTCAATCTTGAGATCGGCAAGTGATCGTCTACATCAACCACGAGATCCGATCTCGCACAAGGCTTTCGGATCTACAAGGGTTAGTATAGATCTATCTCGTTGCACTTGTCTAATAGATTAGATCTTGGCTTTTATCTTGATTAGATCTGGGTTTTGTTCGTTCTTGCGGTAGAATTTTTTTGTTTTCCATGCTACGAACCCATCAGTGGTATCAGAGCCGTGTCTATGCATAGATCTGTTGCACGAGTAGAACACAATGGTTTTGTGGGTGTTGGTGCTCGTGTCGTATTTTGCTTTGTGTACTTTGCATCTTGCGGTATGGTGGGATGAAGCGGCTCGGGCTAACCTTACATGTCATCGCACATGAGACTTGCTCCACGCTTGACGTGTAACTTGCTTTGCACAAGTGGCTTTGCGGGTGTCTGTTTCTCTCACCATAGTATATATCCATTTTACACTTTGCACTTGATAGCACTTGTATCAATGTTGTGGTTCAGTTTCGTAGGTAAGATCCATCCTTATTCGAAAGCCCCAAACCACGTAAAACATGCAAAGAAAATTAGAGGCGTCTAACTTGTTTTTGCAGGGGTTTTGTGATGTGATATGGCCATCATGTGATTATGATTATATTTGATGTATGCAATGATCCTTGTTGGCAACCGGCAGGAGCCTAATGGTTGTCTTTGATTCTGTTAAGACCTGCGTGTCTATTCATCTTGTAATAGCTTTATTCCAAGTAGTTGTAATAGTTGCTAGTGATGATGGACAACCATGAAGCGGTGCCACTGACCTTGACGCAATGCTGGTGATGATGGAGATCATGTCCGTGCTTTGGAGATGGAGATCAAAGGCACAAGAAGAAAGGGCCATATCATATCACACTAATTATGAATTGCCTGTGATGTTAATCCTTTATGCATCTTGTATTGCTTAGATCACGACGGTAGCATTATAAGATGATCCCTCTCACTAAATATCAAGTAATAAAGTGTTTGTCCTTAGTTGGCACCGTTTCTAAGACTCGTCGTTTCGTAGCATCTCGTGATGATCGGATGTGATAGATTCTACGTGTGCATACAACGGGTGCAAGCCAGATTTGCACATGCGGAAACTAAGGTTAATCTTGACGAGCCTAGCATGTACAGACATGGTCTCGAACACGTATCACCGAAAGGTAGAGCATGAGTCATATAAATGATATGATGAACATGAAGATTGTTCGCCGATGAAACTACATCTTCTCTCGTGAAGATCGGACTTGGTGTAGTGGACTTGGTTCGTGTAATCACTAAGACAATGTGAGGGATGTTTTTTTGAGTGGGAGTTCACCTAGTTAATTTAAGAATTAAGATTGAACTCAATTTATCATAAACTTAGTCTAAACTACTTGCAAATTTATTGTAGATTATGGCGAACCTCTCCATCAATTTCAATGCGTTCCTAGAGAAACAAAAGCTTAAGAACAATGGAAGCAACTTCACGGACTGGTTCCGTGGACTGAAGATTGTCCTCAGGGCTGGTCAGTTGACCTATGTGCTCGAAGCACCGCTAGGTGACCCACCTGCAGAAGATGCCACCGATGACGTAAAGAATGTTTACGCCACTCGGAAAAATCACTACTCCACAGTTCAGTGTGCCATCCTGTACGGTTTAGAAATGGAGCTTCAGAAGCGCTTTGAGCACCACGACCCGTTTGAGATCATTAAGGAGCTCAGGCTGATTTTTGAGACTCACGCAACCGTGGAGAGCTATGAGGCCTCCGAAAAGTTCTTTAACTGTAAGATGGAAGAGGGAAGCTCCGTTAGCGAGCACGTGCTCACCATGTTTGGGCACGCAAACAAGCTCCAAGAGTTGGGGATAACGATTCCTAATGAGTTAGGGATTCACCGTGTCCTCCAATCACTACCACCGAGTTATAAGAACTTTGTGATGAACTACAATATGCACTACATGAACAAGACGTTGCCTGAACTATCATCCCTGCTGAAAACTGCTGAAGTGGAGATCAAGAAGGATCACCAAGTGATGATGGTCAATAAGACCACCAATTTCAAGAAATAGGGCAAGCCTAAGAACAAGGGCAACTTCAAGAAGGACCAGAAGAAAGTCGCCAGACCGCTAAGAAGCCCAAGGCTGGTCCTAAGCCTAAAACTGAATGCTTCTACTGCAAGGGTGCTGGTCACTGGAAGCGTAACTACCCCAAGTACCTGGCGAATCTGAAGAACGGCAACATCAAGAAGAAAGGTATATTCGATATACATGTTATTGATGTGTATCTTACTAGTAATCGTAGTAGTGCCTGGGTATTTGATACTGGTTCGGTTGCTCATATTTGTAACTCGAAACAGGAGCTGCGGAATAAGTGAAGACTAGCGAGAGACGAGGTGACGATGCGCGTTGGAAATGGCTCCAAGGTTGATGTGATCGCCGTCGGCACGCTCCCTCTACATCTACCTTCGGGATTAGTTTTAAATTTGAATAATTGTTATTTGGTGCCTGCGTTAAGCATGAACATTATATCCGGATCTTGTTTATTAAGTAGACGGTTACTCTTTTAAGTCTGAGAATAAAGGTTGTTCGATTTATATGAGTAATATCTTTTATGGTAATGCACCTGAGATGAATGGTTTATTCTTACTGAATCTTGATAGTAGTCTTACACATGTTCACAACATAGATGCTAAACGAACAAAATTGAATGATAATTCTACATACATGTGGCACTGTCTTCTTGGTCACATTGGAGTGAAGCGTATGAAGAAACTCCATTCTGATGGACTTCTTGAATCGCTTGATTTTGAATCACTTGAAAGATGCGAAGCATGTCTGATGGGAAAAATGACTAAGACTCCATTCTCTGGTATAATGGAGCGAGCTACAGACTTATTGGAAATAATACATACTGATGTGTGCGGTCCAATGAGTGTAGCATCGCGTGGTGGATATCGTTATGTTCTCACTTTCACGGATGACTGTAGATATGGGTATGTCTACTTTATGAAACATAAGTCCGAAACTTTCGAGAAGTTTAAGGAATTTCAAAGTGAAGTGGAAAATCATCGTAACAAGAAGATTAAGTTTCTGCATTCTGACCGCGGAGGTGAATATCTAAGTTATGAGTTTGGCATGCATTTAAAGAAATGTGGAATACTTTCGCAATTGACACCGCCAGGAACACCATAGCGTAATGGTGTGTCCGAATGTCGTAATCGAACTCTCTTAGATATGGTTCGGTCTATGATGTCTCTTACAGATTTACCACTATCGTTTTGGGGCTATGCATTATAGACAGCCGCATTCACTTTAAATAGGGCACCATCTAAATCCGTTGAAACGACACCGTATGAATTGTGGTTTGGAAAGAAACCTAAGTTGTCGTTCCTTAAAGTTTGGGGTCAAGCATATGTAAAGAAGTTACAACCTGATAAGCTTGAACCCAAAGCGGAGAAATGCGCCTTCATAGGATACCCTAAAGAAACAATTGGGTATACCTTCTATCATAGATCCAAGGCAAAGTTTTCGTTGCAAGAATGGATCATTTCTTGAGAAGGAGTTTCTCTCAAGGAAGTGACTGGAAGGAAAGTAGAACTCGACGAGGTTATTGAACCTTCTCTCGAGTTGAGAGTAGACAAGACCGAAGATGTTTTTGTGCCGCCTACACCAATTGGAGAGGAAGCTAATGATGGTGATCATGAAACTTCGAACGGTTGTTGAACCTCGCAGGTCAACGAGGGTTCGTACCACTCCGATTGGTATGACCTCGCTTGAACGCGTCATGTTGGTGGACAACACCGATGACCTTGCGACGTATGAAGAAGCTATGGTGAGCCCAGATTCACAAATGGCTAGAAGCCATGAACCAAATGGGATCCATGTACGAAAACCAAGTGTGGACGTTGGTGGACTTACGGATGGCCGTAAGGTCGTCGAGAATAAATGGATTTTCAAGAGAAAATGGATGTCGATGGTAATGTTACCGTCTATAAAGCTCGACTTGTCGTGAAAGGGTTCCAACAAATTCAAGGAGTTGACTACGATGAGACATTCTCACCAGTAGCGAAGCTACAGTCTGTGAGGATTTTGTTAGCAATTATTGCATATTTTGATTATGAGATTTGGCAGATGGATGTCAAAACGGCGTTCCTTAATGGAGACATTGAGGAAGAGTTGTATATGGTACAACCCAAGGGTTTTTTCAATCCTAAAGATGCTAACAAAGTATGCAAACTTCAGCGCTCCATTTATGGACTGAAGCAAGCATCCCGGAGTTGGAATCAATGTTTTGATAAAGTAATCAAAAACTTTGGATTTATACAAACTTATGGAGAAGCTTGTATTTACAAGAAAGTGAGTGGGAGCTCTATAGCATTCCTAGTACTATATGTAGATGACATATTGTTGATTGGGAATGATATAGAACTTCTTAATAGTGTCAAAGCCTATTTGAATAATAGTTTTTCAATGAAGGATCTTGGCGAAGCGGCATATATTCTAGGCATCAAGATTTATAGAGATAGATCAAGACGTCTAATAGCACTTTCACAAAGTACATACTTGGACAAAGTTCTAAAGAAGTTTAGAATGGAAGAGAGAAATAAAGGGTTCGTGCCACAGAAGATAGAGAGAAAATGAATAATATTCCCTATGCCTCGGCCATAGGTTCTATCATGTATGCCATGCTGTGTACAAGACCGGATATAGCACATGCTGTTAGTTTGGCTAGCAGATATCAAAGTGATCCTGGAATGGAGCACTGGACAACGGTCAAGAATATCCTAAAGTAACTAAATAGGACTAAGGATATGGTTCTTTCTTATGGAGGTGATGAACAGCTTGTTGTAAACAGTTACACTGATGCTAGTTGGAACACCGATCCAGATGACTCGAAGTCACAGTCTGGATACGTATTTATTTTGAATGGTGCTGCAGTGAGCTAGAGAAGTGCCAAGCAAAGCATTGTGGCGAAATCTTCAACTGAATCGGAATACATAGTAGCTTCGGAGGCTGCACAAGAAGCCATATGGATGAAGGAGTTCATTACTGAACTTGGCGTGGTTCCTAGTGAGTTGATATTTGAGATCTGATCTATTTTATGTGTAATATGTATTGGTAGATGCATATTGTGTACCCTCTTCTTTATTACTTATTTTGATCCAACTTGTATGAGAGAGCATGTGTGGGGGAATGTGTATATTAGATGGAGTAACATGGTGGTGGTGATTGGATAGTGACAACAAATTCAAGATCTACTTTGGTTTTTACCTTTCGTTTGTTACCTTACTAGGGATAAAGTGAAAGCATGTGTTAGTATCATCTAGTGACAGCTCAGATGATCTTGTTTATTCAAGGTAGTATATTTGTCATTCAAACATCATGTCAAAGTATTTAAGGCTATACTCTGTTTATTCTTAATTCTAGATTGCATGGAGTATCCCTTTCTAGATGAGTATAAGTGAGATTTGTTGCATCATCTTTATGATATGACATGATTCCCATAGGAATTCTTATCATGCACATAATGAATTTTCGTATCAATATAGTATTTCTTATTTATTTGTTCTATCCCACCACCTTGTATGAGAGAGTAGACAAGTGAATCCATGAAACTGTTGGGGATATGCCCAAGAGGCAATAATAAAAGTGGTTATTATTATATCTTTGTGTTTATGATGAATGTTTACATCCCATGCTATAATTGTATTATTAGGAAACACTAATACTTGTGTGTTTTGTAAACATAAAAGAGTCCCTAGTAAGCCTCTTGTTGAACTAGCTTGTTGATTAATAGATGATCATGGTTTCCTGATCATGGACATTGGATGTCATTAATAACAAGGTCATATCATTAGGAGAATGATGTGATGGACACACACCCATAGTAAGTGTAGCATAAGATCAAGTCATTTAGTTTGTATTGCTACAAGCTTTCAAATGCATAGTAACCTAGTCCTTCGACCATGAGGTTATGCTAATCACCATCACCGGATGGGTGCTTTGATGACATCAAACACCGCTTC
Source organism: Avena insularis (assembly GCA_023614405.1). Classification (NCBI taxonomy): domain Eukaryota; kingdom Viridiplantae; phylum Streptophyta; class Magnoliopsida; order Poales; family Poaceae; genus Avena; species Avena insularis. The sequence goes on from CM042688.1 coordinate 128,880,114, forward strand.
GTAACTGGGTGGTTATAAAGGTGCCATTGGGTATTCTGAAAGTATGTGTTGAAGCGCATGGACCAAGATTGGGATTTGTCCATCCATATGACTGATAGATATGCTCTGGGCCCTCTCGGTGGAATGTCATCTAGTTAGCTTGCAAGCATGTGACTAGGTCACAAGGGATGACATATCATGGAACGAGTAAAGAGTACTTATCAGTAACGAGGTAGAACTAGGTATGGAGATACCGACGATCAAACCTCGGATAAGTAGAGTATCGCGTGACAAAGGGAATTGGTTTCGTATGTTAATGGTTCTATCGATCACGAAGTCATCCTTGAGTATGTGGGAGCCGTTATGGATCTCCAGATCCCGCTGATGGTTATTGATCGGAGAGGTGTCTCCATCATGTCTGCATATTCACGAACCGTAGGGTGACACACTTAAGGTTCGATGCTATTTAGGTAGATATGGAATATGCGTTGGAGACCGAATGTAGTTCAGAGTCTCATATTGGATCTGGGATATCACGAGGAGATCCGGAATTGTCCGGAGAATAAGATTCATATAATGGAGATCATTTTCTAGGTTCGGAAATGTTCCGGAGTGTTTTTATGGGGATTCTAGAAGGTTTCGGAATGTTCCAGAAAGTTCCAGAAGGTTCCATGGACTTTACTTGAAAACCAAGAAAGGAAAGGGGAAGACTTGGGGGGAAGGAAACTCCCTCCCCCCTCTCCCTTGTGCGCCGGCCCTAGGAGGTGGGCCTAGGGGTGGGAACCCTAGGCCGCACCCCTCCCTCTATATATAGAGGGGTGGAGGCGCCACCCCCCTTGCCCCTCCACTCTTGCCCTAGCCGCCTCTCCTCCCTTCGCTTGGCTTCGTGCTTAGGCGAAGCCTTGCAGAATTCTCTACTCCACCACCACCACGCCTCGCGGCTGCTGGGATTCCGTGGAGAGATCTACTACCTTCACGTCACTGAACAGGGAGAGGAAGGTCTGCATCGACCAGACGCAGTGACCGATCATGAAGCGCTTAACGCGACATAGGAAGGATCATCTACTCGATCTTGAGATCGTCAAGTGATCGTCTACATCAACCACGAGATCCGATCTCGCATAAGGCTTTCGGATCTACAAGGGTTAGTATAGATCTATCTCGTTGCACATGTCTAATAGATTAGATCTTGGCTTTTATCTAGATTAGATCTGGGTTTTGTTCGTTCTTGCGGTAGAATTTTTTTGTTTTCCATGCTACGAACCCATCAGAAACCCCGATCCATCTTTTATCATAAGAAACACAACCTTTATTACTTTCATTGCCTTTATACTTGTTGCACCAATTAAATCCCAAAAGAACAAAAACAACTTTACTATTAGCAAACACAAACAAAAACCAAAAAGACTTTTACCTTATTGTTTTTACTTTCTTGTCTAGTTATAAATTGCTTTTACTTTCATTTATTTATAGTTTATTTCAGTTTTACTAATAGGAAACCTTGTGCTTAACAACCACACGCTGTGGAGTTGGGGACACGAGGCAACTAATTTATTTTGTAGGTTGGTTGAAGAAGAAAACAAGAGAGTCTCTAAGCTAATTCTTCGAGAGTTCGATATAAACCCCTAAGTCACCCTTGTGAGGAAATGACGCTTGCTACAACACTGTGTACTTGGAGTCCCAGCGATTTGGTACACACGGAGTTGTTGCCACCACTCATGAGGTTCCATTGCTCCAGGTGTCTGTCTTCCCGAAAAAATAATTCTCGAAAAATTCTAATTCCATTTGACTTCATTTAGATCACTAAAAGTTAAAAATACATAAAACAAGGTTTTTCTCTTCTGTAGAGTTATAAACATATATAGAGAAACATTGGTAAATACCAATAAATAAAATATTAAACATGGATATAACATTTTATAAGATGCAAACATATTAAAATATACGACATTAAACTACGAAGTTCATATATGTATTTTACATGCATTAGATACCCATCCCAATTTTATGTACGTTATATTCTATAGTTTATAGGAATCATATATTTTGTATGACATATTTGATAATAGATAGATTACGTTTGCTGAATTATTTAAAAATAGGTTTACCTTTTCTCAAGTATGTATAAACTAAATTGTATATGTGATGAACAGATAATTATTGTTCCTTTTTTAGTGCCTTTAACAGACATATCTTAAGTCTTGTGGCTATTATGTTACCCTATCCATGATATGATTTGTTTGTCTCCTTAAGGTACAATGCTAGTTGGGTGCTCGAACTAGTAAATTAATTAATCCATCTAATAATTTTTATATTCTTGTTTAACCACAATTCTGGTCTTAATATATACATGTGCATACATTGTTATGCTTCGAATGTGATCCTTTTTCCACAGATAGGTTGGTAAAAGTTAGGAACTATATTGTCTCCTTCAATAAAAAAGCTCTTCCTGAAAGGAGCTAAATTCAAGTACAAGTTATACATAGATCTCATCTAAAAGTTTTTCTTCCATGCTGGCACCAACTCTTTTGTACGTGCGGTGTGATTATAAACTGTTTTAAAATGATGTCTACTTGCAATGTTATTATGTGCATATTTGTGTTATGATGTTACTAGATAAATCTATGTGCCTACTACTTTGATGTGGTTGGATAAATTTATGTGTATGCTTCAGTGTTGCAGGGAATTGCATCAATTTGAATACTTTGATCCTAATTCGCTTCCCAGATGATTAAACAAAATGAAGGGTACATGATAGCATACGAAACACAAATAGTTAAATATAAAGAAAGTGTGTGTGATGTAATCAGAAACTCAAATAGTTAGATATAAAGAAAGTGTGTGTGATGTAATCAGAACACACATACAAGTTCATAGAAATTACCGTTTCTACAGCACAACTTCACTGAACACGGTTAATTGTAGTGTAAGCATGGGTAAAGAGGAAACCTCTGCACACGAAAGTCTAGGCGCCAACCGTTTGCGAACAACTATCATCACGCAGGGTTTTAAAAGCCGTATGTAAACTTCTAGCACATTGCTTACCCTTGCATAGTGACGGTTTCATCAATTGTGTTGGATGTGCAATTTCAGCCGTGTACGATGACCCGATCTATACTAGTGGCATGTGTTTGACATAGGTTTAAGTTTCTACAGAATATGCATGTATTTCTCCTCCATATTTTGTTAAGATAGAGACTATATTTTTTGGATCATGGGAAAGATTTCAATATGAACTATATAAATGGACCAAAAGGAATGAATCTACGTGCTGAAATGTGTCTAGATATGCGTTTATGAGAAAGAAGCTACAACATCTTATAATTATGAACGAGGGGAATATTTTTTTGGAAGACAGAGGGGTTTAATAAAAGTATCTATGATGAATGGCTTCACTGTACTCAATAGTATCATGAAATGGTTCTATAGTTAACCTTTAGAATGAAAATATATCTTAGTGGTTAGAAAAGAATTCAAAAGGGTGGGGATCCAACTTTACGAGCAATATCAAATCATGGTGTTGCTTCATCTATAAAATGGAGCAAAAAGTTGTTTCGATATGAAAAAATTAACCAGTTCAACAACAAACATGCAATGGAGGTGGCGACGCTGCAGAGCTAGACCACAAGGCGTGCGATAGTGGTCATAGTGGTGTCTAAACTATACGTGGCGGCGTCAACACATGCCCTATATGGGCCCAACCTGGGCTAGGCCTTAGGGGTGCGAACATTGCATGGAGGTTTGTTTGATGCTCATGTGATGGAGGTTACAGGCGGTGCAAGCGGATCTTGACCATGTTGGAGGTGGATTTGAGGGTTACGAGTTCTCGACCAAATGGAGGTGGAAGATAGGTTGCATACACTCGGTCGTGCGAGGTGTTCTTGGATCATGATGTGATGGTTATGATGGTGAGGTGTTGTGGCTATGTGAACCAAAAGGGATAGTGTTTCCCCATCCTTGTGGGCACAAACAGAGGTTTGTGACATTACATATGAAAATCCTGCCCGTGTTCGGTCAGTGTCGACGATGGCTAAAGGAGATATGCCCTATAGGCAAATAATAAGTGGTGTTTATTATCATATTTCAATTAGTTCATAATAGTTTTATACAGTTCTATAACTGTATCAAGCAAAAAACATTGATACATATGTGGTATGTAAACAAACCAAGTCCCTAGTAGCCTCTATACAACTAGTTAATTGGGCAACTGGTGATCAACGTTTCCTGATCATGGAGTATTTATGCCAATTAAAGAATGAAGTCACATCATTAGTGAATGATGTGATGGACAAGATTACCCAACATAAGTATTACGACACGATCAAATCACATAGTTTATCATTGCAATAATTAGAAAACAAAGTGACCTTCTCCTTTGACCATGAGATCATATTTAATCATCACCCGAGGCTGCTTTGACTGCATCAATCGTTATACCGTAACAACGTGATCATAAAGGTGTCCATCAGGTATTTCAGAGGGATATGTTGAGGAGTATGCATCAAGAACGATATTTATTCTCCCGCGTGATAGGAAGATACACCGGACCCTCTCCTTGAGATGTATCCAAGAAGCTGCAACGGATGACTAGGTAATGAGGATACGGTATCATGTGAACGATATAAAGTAGACTTGTCAGTAACGAGATTGAACATGTACCAATGATCAGATCTTGTACGAGTTATGTATCAAAGTAAAAAAGGGAATTAGACTCGATGTTTATGGTTCAAACAATGAGACATCATGGAATGCACATGGGTCATTATGGGTATCCAGATCCTACTGATGATCATTGATTAGAGAAGAGTTACTCGATCATGTGTGTGATGTTCCCAAATCATAGAGTAACACACTTAAGGGTTCTATAACACTTGGAGATTGTTTTAAAATTGTCGAGATCATTGATGGAAATAAGAGAGAATACGAAGACGCATACGTGGGTGCAAATGACAAGCGCGTCACCAACGGCATCGAAAGTTGGTCTGGCATGACGCAGGACGCGGTACATTTCTGACGACGCCTACCACGGTCTACATAGTATGCTTACAACCCACCTAAGCTTCATCTCTCTCTATTTTTTCTAACCATCTCCCTCTCTCTTTCAGAGAGTCCATGCAATTCGATGTCTATGGCTCTGGGTCCTGTCACGAGCATGCAGAGGAAAACGCGCTCGCATGTATCTAACCACGACAACTTCAAGTGGACAACGTAAATGTCCACGCATTTTTGCTTGATTTCCATCTTCAGCGACTAATGTTTCTCCATGTGCATTCGTTCGCAATCCAGCGTTGGATGGAAATTGATGGACTGAGAGAAAGGAGGCGAGACAGAGCACTTCGAGCAATGCCTGTCAAAACTATCCGTTGGCGGCCTCTGCCTCGCCACAACTCTTTACCAGGTAAGTACCACATGTTCTATTATAAAAGCACCTAACACACCCATTTTTTTTGATTTCAGGTCTTAGTTCTTATGCAACAGCATAGGAGCCGAAAAATGTGCAGGTACGCCTCTTGATTCTCCCATATTTCAGTGTCATAGATGCTTGGAGATGTAGCTAACAAGTTTGACTCCATCGGTTTGCTCCTCGGCTAATACCAGCATGTTGAGGCAGGTGTCGACATGCGTCGTAGCCAATGTCAGAACTTTGGTGACGGCCAATAGTACTCAGGTGCGTCTTCTTTTGAGTTAATATTTTTTATAGAGTTTACTGCATGGTCACGATATATGCTTAGCCGTATACATACATATTCCTTTGTTCTATTCAATCTCTTGGCGCAACAACAAAATGCATGTGTTTCTCGACTCTACCAACGACTAATATGTCTTCCCGTATGCCATCGAGATGTTGTACGAGCTCCTCTCCTATACGCCAATGCTGATAAGCTCTACTGCTGGCCATCGTCTAAAGATGTCCTTTGCATTATAGTACAAATAGCAGGTCCTCGGCTTGCAGCACTTTCTTAGCTAGCTGTCAAACAAATATTGCTTGCCCTTTCAAGACTCTGATTGTAGCCAAATCATACGATGTAAGCTACTCCCCCTAAAGTGTCCAGTTAAAGAAAATGTTGTGGCCTCTAAAGTTCTCTTTCTCTTATGAATATTAATTTATAGTCTAAATTTGTCCGGCGCCTTATACGTCAAAAAATCCCATTTAATCTCTTCTCGCTTGGTCGGGTGTTGCATTCTCATTCTAAAATGTATGTAGCGTGTAAAACACTAAAACAATACGACAGTGAAGTTCATATAACTAAATAAATTCAGCAATAGGTATGCTAAACCCTGGGCGACGTGTGTGTGGACATATTGACTTACGGTTGTAGATGAATGATGTAGACGTGATTACTCTGGTATCGATGGTCATATGCTACGATGTGTGTATCTGGACCTGATGACTATGGGCCTCAGAGTTTCCAACAAGGCGCTAGGTTGCAGGCTTGGAATTTCTCACGCTAGGTGCTAAGACATTAATAACTGTCTTTTTACGCGTTTACTTTTCCGCTGTCTTCTAATTTCGCTAATGCAAGAGACGTGCAAAGGCTAAACAAGGTAGACTTTAGGAAGTTCAGCGTAGTCATCTGCATGCTTCTATCGTTCATCGATAGGATAAGAGAATTTCGAACTAGCTTCACAAGCCCCTTCCTTGGCTCTGTATTGTATGTAAATTGTTAGATAGGATTCTAGGATTAGTCATCTGACTATTTGTTGTCTGTAATACCATGTATGTATGTTTCATTTTAGTTTTTCGCATGTATTTTCGCGTCTTAGTGTTCTACACTCTATTCTATATGCCTGCATCGACATGTTAAAAAAAGCTTACCATGTCACGTGTCTTAGTTCTTGATTGTTGTCGTCTAGGATACTCTACACATACGATCGTTCAATGAGAATATCTCCATTTCCTAGCGCAAAGACATATCTCCACTGCCTCGCACAAAAATCCTTTGTAGTGGTTCAGAAAATGTAGTACTGTATGATTAACACTCTGTATCCTGTTATAGTGATTGTATTCTTAGGTTTGAGTAGGAGATGTCACATTATGAGTCGTGTCGTGGGTACTATATGCATGTGAACCTGTCTCTTATGTTTGGTCGTACGCGACACACACGCTCGCGGAAATAGCTCTTATAGCGTCTGCGGTTTCATGTGCTAGAAGCTTAGAAGTTTAGTCCCACCTTGACAACTTAGAGCGGTTTCAGCCAACTTATAAACCCAACAATGAGAGTTCGGTCATCCATATTGAGGCTTTACCTTATGAACTCTAGTCCCTAGGAAAAGGTCTCAAGTATGGCTTTTATCTTGCATGAAGGCATAGTTGCCTGCCAACCACACCTCGGGGGATGTAGAGAGGAGACTAGTCTAATACAATATGATTATGATGTTTAGACATATCAATACACTTTGAAATGTCTAATCAACGAAATTTGTGGAACAACTTTCACACGTCTTTTACGTCATGTTTTAACTCAAATGCTAGTCACTTTGATCAAATCGCAAAGACTTGCAATTCTTGTTATTTTATATCCAGCTTTATTCTGAAAGTCTTTGAAACATTTCAAATAATTTTAGATCATATTTCATTTAGTAAATATTTATATTCACTTAACCACAATCATGTTTTATGAAATAATGATATCCACTACATCGATGAATTACAATACATCACCATGTATGAATTTCAATGACTTAGCATATATTCTGTTTTACTAGTACGCGTTAGTCATCTTGCCCGCCGAGGCATGGTTTTGCATGCGCCAAAAGATTGAATATCTAAAGACATTAAGTTTCATCGTTTATGAGACTATTAACACACACACACCATTATTACTATAAACAATAGTGTCATTCATTATTAAGTTTGGATATCTCTTGGCTTTCAATACTTTACAAATGTTTAACCATTATCATCAAGATCACAATAAGAATAATGCATTCATAACCGAAAATGTGACCATAATAGAAATCATTCATAACAATAGAACAACTGGTTTGTCACTAGCTCATCATGAATAACTATCTCGTGAGATGCAAGACACACTAATAAGTTTACACACTCAAATCGATTACAAAATTTATTCAAATTCCAAACTAATCCATACGATAAATGTAGAGGAAATAGTGTCGCCAGCCATCAACATCTTGCTTGCCATCAACACGCTATGTCTCCTCATCTTCTCAACTCAACTCTCAAGTAGACGGTCCTATTTTCAAAAAACAGAACAAGTATCAAATACTTAATAAAACTATAATAAGTGTTTTGTGAGAAACACATTTATAAACTGTATATCATATATACCTGCCTCGTCAATGATTTCTCATGCGATAGATTCTACCTTGACAGTTCTCAACGGTGCCATGAATTGATGCAAGGTGAATGGTTCCTCTCTCATAACATAGCCTCTAACAATCTCATTGTAGCTGCGAGGAAGCGAGCGCAACAACCCAATCGCAGATTGGTCCGTCATCCAGTAGTCTACTTCATACACAAGGCGTGCATGAAACCTGTGCATGATCTCCAAGTGACTATCCAAGCACATGTTTTATTCCATCTTTTGTGAAAGAAACTTGTCCAACAACTCAAACTTCAAATGCCTGATTTGTTCTATGAACATTTCCTTTAACCCATCGATTATATCATATGGTATGGTGTGTGGAAACTGTTGCCGCAACTCATGTACCATACTCCATCGCACAGTGCATGATACAAGGATGAACAAGTCACGATGATGACGAAAACTCGTCATTATCTTCCTCACTTGCATGATCACCGGGAGCATCTCCTAGTGGTTCTTGTATTGTGTAGAGTATGTCATTAATTGTGAGGATGTCTCTTAAGCGTTGATACCAGTCTATGAAGTTGTTCCCATGTAACTTAAGCTCATCATCACGCAAGAAAGACCCACGGTCAAAATACACATGATTGTATGCCATGATCTACAAGGATATTTGCAAAAACATTAAGACTAAGTCTGTAATATGAGTTCAAGGTTTATAATAAATATATTACATGAGCTCCGACTAAAACTATCATCTCTAAGACGGTTTTAATGGTTACATGATCCAAATTCACTACACCACCCCCGATCATCACGACCAGTGATATAGCTGCAAAGGTAGACAACATAGTGTCAATCACATCATTCATGTGACTCGTGCTTGATCTTTCGATCTTCTCGTGTTCTGAGACCATGTATGTACATGCAAGTGGGATACTGAAGGATATATGCCCTAGAGGCAAAAAATAAATAGTGTTTATTATCATATCTCAAGTAGGTCATAATAGTTGTATACCATGCTATAACTGTATCAAGTAGAAATATCGATACAAGTGTGGTATGTAAACAAACTAAGTCCCTAGTAGCCTCTATACAACTAATTTATTGGGCAACTGATGATCAAGGTTTTATGGTCATAGAGCATTTATGCGGATTGACAATGAATTCATATCATTAGTGAATGATGTGATGGACAAGCTTACCCAACATAAGTATTGTGACACGATCAAGTCACATAGTTTACCGTTTCAATAATTAAGAAACAAAGTGACCTTCTCCTTTGACCGTGAGATCATATCTAATCACTATCATCCGAGGCTGCTTTGACTACATCAATCATCACACCGTAACAAGGTGATCATAAATGTGTCTATCAGGTATTCCAAAGGGATATGTTGAGGCGTATGCATCAAGATCAGGATTTGTTCTCCCGCGTGACGGGAAGATACACTAGGCCCTCTCGATGAGATTCTATCCAAGAAGCTACATCGAATGACTAGGTCATGAGGATACGATATCATGTGAACGAGATAAAGTAGACTTGTTAGTAACGATATTGAACAAGGTATGTTGATACCGATGATCAGATCTCGGACGAGTTATGTATTGAAGTAACAAAAGAAATTGTACTCGATGTTTATGGTTCAAATGATGAGATGTCATGGAATGCACAGGGGTCATTATGAGTATCCAGATCCCTCCGATGATCATTGATTAGAGAAGATTTTCTCGGTCACGTCTGTGATGTTACCGAACCGTATGGTAACACACTTAAGGGTTCTACAACGCTAGGAGATTGTTTTGAAATCATCGGGATCATTGATGGCAAGAAGAGAGAGTACTAGAAGGGTTCTGGGTAAAGTCTAAGGTAGTTCGAAATGATCAAAAAGGAGTTTTTAATCATGAGGAAATGTTTAAATATGTTTTTAATATTAATTATTGGAATGAATAAATAAAAAGAATTTAAAAATGGTTTTGGGGCAAATCCTCCCTAATGGGCCACTTCCCGGAGGGGAGGGCCCATGGGGAGGGTCGCCACCCTAGGAAAGGCCCCGACCGGCCTTGGTCGTGTGCGCGTTCTAGGGAGGACCCACTTGGCTGGCGCCTCCTCCTTGGCCGCCCCTCCTCGTTTAGTCTCACATTGCCAACTGGCATGTGGGGGTCCCTCCCCTTCTCTTATATAAAGAGGGGTCCAAGGGAGAGGGAAAAAGACACACAATAGATTGGGAAATTCCTAAGGCCTTTTCCCTTAGAGATTTTCCCTTCTCACTCTCCGCTTGGCTCTCGTATTTGCGGTTCCAAGAAGAACTGCCTGTGTAGGAGACGGCGTACACCACCCCGACACAATCGTCCCGCTGCTGGATCCTAGTTCTAGAAGGTATACTTCCGCATCTAGGCTAGATAAGGAAGAACGAGAGTCATTGTCGAGCATCGGACATGTGCGAGACCACATAGGTGCTTCCAGTTGTGGCACCTGGACATCGTGCGAGGAGCAATGCAACCTTGGGGTTGGATACAGGTACGACTACATTGCCCATGTTTCTCGTGAAACACTAAACGATTTTTAGTCTACAAGGGTATCGTACTAAAGCTCTCATATTACTGCATTAACTCATAGATAGATCTTGGCATAGGTGTTACGCTAGTTAGAATTTTTTTTTTTTTTCTACGAACCTCTTTAGTGATATCAGAGCCGAACTATACGTAGTTATGCTAGTACGGGTAGAACACATGTTGAGTGTGGGCATTGATCCTATAGTTGCTACCCTCTCGTGTGTACTTGTTTATATCACAACACTGTTTGATGAAGCGGCCTGGACCGACCTTACGCGTAAGCTTACGCGATATTGGTTCCACGTTCAACATATGACTTGTACCATAGAAGTGGTTAGATGGTATCTGTCTATGATATTTGCAACGAAGGGCCTTGAGAGGGATGTAGTAGAGACAACTACTTGATCAATATTGTGGTTGAAATTCGTAGGTAAGAAATGGTTCTATCACGAAATCCTTCACAGCCACGTAAAACATGCCAAAGATAAAGTAGATGCATCTAACTTTATTTTACATGGGGCATGTGATATGATATGGTCATAATCGTGATTAAGGTAAAGTCGTTTATTTTCTGTTGCTAAGTAGTAGTGATAGTCATCACGATAGACGGACAACTGGTGGCATCGTGGACTTGGCACCATATCGATAGGCAAGATGGGAGATCATGCCAAGGCGCTCGATGGAGATCATGGTTCACAGTGAAGGACCATATCATGTCACACATATAACTACATGTGATGTTTGTGATTATGCATCTTATTTGCTTGCTAGTATTAGATACGCGACGATAGCAATTATAGGATGATCCCTAATTAATATCAAACGTAGTGTTCCTCCTTAGTGTGCACCACTAAGAAAGTCGATCGTTATGAAGCACGCCATAATGATCGGGTGTTAGACATAACGACATTTGCATACGGTGGGTATAAGCCAGGTTGCACAACAAATACACTTGGCTTAAATTGACGAGACTAGCATATACATACATGACTTCGGAACACTGGAAGATCAAAATATCGAACATGAGTCACGTAAATGATGTGATTGATACCGTGTTGTGATTGCAGCTATATCACCGATCGTGATGATCGGGGGTGGTGTAGTGAATTTAGGTCGTGTAATCACTAAAACCGTCTTAAGGATTATAATTTTAGTAGAAGCTCATGTAATAATTTGACTATAAAACTTGAACTCATATTATGAACTTAGTCTTAATGTTTTTGCAAATATCTTTGTACATCATGGCATACAATCCCGTGACCACGTGTCTTTCTTGCATGATGAGGAGCTTACGTTAGATGAGTCTAACTTCATAGATTGGTATCAACGCTTAAGAGACATCCTCACGATTATTGACATACTCTACACAATACAAGAACCATTAGGAGATGCTCCTGATGACAATGTGAGGAAGATAATAATGAGTTTCGCGATCATCGTGACTTGTTCATCCTTGTCTGGTGCACCATGCGATGGAGTATGGTACCTAAGTTACGGCAACAGTTTTCACAGACCATACCATATGATATAATCGATGGGTTAAAGACAATGTTCATAGGATGTTTTTGGGTTGGCCATGGCGACGTCCTTGACAACATTTCTGTGTTGGGAGCATAACGTGAGGAGACATGTCTTAGAGGTTCTTTGTTACGGTCTTCTAATACTTGCACTGTTTTGGGTGGATCTTCATGGGTGCAATGTATGTCGTAACCGGTGAGTCCAAGACAATGATTCTATCTAGACTGACCGTGTCCCGCTACCCACTCGCCAAGTCCTTTAGGCATTTAAGGATGGTTGGTGCATCAACAAGGGAAATTCAGTGCGAGAAGACAACTTTGGTGACCTGTTTGGTCGAGAAGACGACTTTGAAGTTTCGCTCAAGACATGTCCTTTCGCGTTGTGGTTGTAATGTATGTGGTAGCTAATCTTTAGATAAGATAAGCTCGGTGTGGAGTTCGAACCACACCTTCTGTTCGCACGAGCGGCAATCTCTTTTACTTACTCTCTCCGATCTAAATTAATTGCCTCGGATTTTTCTAGATTTTGTATATAGTTATATTTTAGTGTAAAATATATCCGAATCTAGACAAATCCAAATCAATTGATTTGAAGCGGAGGGAGTACTTTTTTCCTTAAAATATGGTACGCTCTGAACGTACTCTTGAAAAAGAGATCAACAAATTGAACAAGAAGTTGAAGCTAATAAGTATGGCCTTGATTTATGCGAATAGTTTAACGTATTATCTTGAATAGCAAATGTTTATGAGATGAAGTATTCGTTGCAGGGGGAAACATATAGGATGGCTGAAAGAGGGAGATTCAACGCATTTTTTTAAAGCTTTTTTTAGTGTTCTTTTTTTTAGCTGTTTCTATCTTTTTATTTACACTGTGGCAGATGGTGCTTCCGGGCCTTCCGGCCCATTATATCCTTACAAAAACTTATCTCACGCGACAAGCGCGTGCTCCTCCTGCCCACTCCACTCTATGAAGCAACTGAAGAGAGGATAAGGAGGTCGGGCTGTCGTCGCAGCCGCAGCGAGAGGGAAACGAAACCAACCCAAATCAATCAAACCGCGCACGACCGAAGCACACGCGCAGCAATGGCGGGCCTCGCCGCCCTCTTCGCCTCCCCCGCCCTCCCCTTCCCCTCCACCTCCACCTCCTCCTCCTCGTCATCATGCTCCTGCCGCTTCCGCCCCGCCGTCGCCTGCGCGCCGCGCCACCCACCCGCCTCCCGTCGCGTCATGCGCCGCTTCGACGAGGTGCGCTCCTTCGTTCGTTCGTTCGTTCAGCCTGCGTGTTTACTGAGAAACGGCTCGAGGGCAGCGTCTCTGACGTGCTGGGTCGTTCGTCTGGAGTTGTTTGCAGGTGGAGGGGGCGTCCAAGAAGCGGCGGGGCGTCATTGGCGGCGGCGGAGGGGGCTCGCTAGCATCGTCGACGCGCAAGGATAAGGGGCTCGCCGCTGACTTCAAGGAGTCGCAGGTGAGAGGCGCAATGAGCCTTGGGTTGTGCAAATTGTGCAGCTCGTGCTTTAGATGATAAGAACTCAAAGTAGAACTAGATTTGAATTACAGAATGGACATTCCAATCGGCTGCCGAGAGGTCTATTTTACTAGCTCGTTGCTAATAGCTGTACATGCATGCTGGTTCTGTAAGCATTGTAGTCCTTGGGTTCCAGGGGTGCTTTGCAGTGCAATTTGGGGATATGAGCTGTTCAAAAGTACAATCTTAATTGCTTCATGCTCCATTTCATATAGCTATGCTTCCTTTTTCGTTGGCATGTAAGTTCACCGATACAAAAATTCATCATGCCCACGCTTCAATGTAGAATCCCTTGGCTGCCCGTTCATGCCATGACTGGCTGTGAGATCCTCATTGTGTCTTCTTAGTGGTCTGTCATCTGTTCTTTTTGTTTTAACAAATACGAGCTATCATAACCAATCACACCAGTACTTCCCAATTTTCATATCCCAAAATGTTCCCTTTGTTTTCTAAACAACTGCAAGCTGCCAAGTCTACTGGAGACGGTGTTGTGGTCGTTGATATCCAAAAAAATGCATTATTTTCCTGCTAACTATGCTGTCGTGGCAGGTTGCTGATTTCGAGGACCTTGAAGAGGACAAATTCCTTAATGCTGTTGTTAAGGTGGGTCTCAAGAATATATGTCCTGGCTATCAATTATGCCTGTTCTTGTAACTCTTCACTGCTTTAGTTACTAAATAGTTTGAATAAGAACTTAATATGTGTGCTAGATACTTCTTCTGGTATTAGAAATGCACTTTGGTATAGTAGATCTGTCAAGCATAGTGCTCTAACCTGTTTAAATGTCAAAGATGGTGTTACCTTGGTTTTGTGTTGTAGTGTTCTGCATTTTTATTACTCGTGTATGTTGGGTTTAACTATTTGATCTCTTGTCAGGTCTACTGCACTCATATTAGACCTGATTATGGGCTTCCTTGGCAGAAGCAAAGGCAACACTCGAGCACTGGGAGGCAAGTGTTGACCTAATACTTATTTCTGATTAGATTCTTTATTGGAGTTTTTTTTAACCTTTTTCATATTCAGTACTGACTACTGCATTCCGCCATCCTGTGTGTGGGTGAGAAGAGAGCGGGCTTAATCGTGAATTATATATGCTTCAGTCAGGGATTTAATGATGTTAGATGGGCACTGTAGTGCCCCCCTGTTGCTGTTATATTTCACAATCTGGTTTGACAACTTGAAAAGAATATTCTAAACATATGTGGTGGTTGTTTCATTCTGAAAGGCTCCCTACTTGCTGTAGTCATGGACATGGAAGTCTCACATTAATACCTTAACCTTTATCTGCCTATTTGGGTGCAATCATAAATTTTCAGTATAATATGAGTGGTGATCCACATGTCTTGACTTTAGAATCTCTGCTTATCTTACTACACACTTCTTTTGCAGCGCTTTTATGATCGGTGATGGTAAACTATTGACAAATGCGCATTGTGTTGAACATGACACCCAGGTGCTTACTTAATTAGTCATGCCTATATGAATTTCTTATTTAGTTTGCAGTGGAGTCTCGAATCCAAAAAAAAATTCCATATATCTGCATAAGCATTTCTTCTTAACATTCATCTTAGCAAGATCAATCAAATATTTCATTCATTATAGTTTGCATGACTTCCAAGCTGTCCCAAAACCAGGCTAAAAATTCGTGTATTCTTATTTAGCTGGGAGTACCTATCCACATGATCACACCATAGCATGGGATATAAACAGATCAAGCTAATTTCAAGTCTGGGGCTTTCCAGTAATGCAGGAACTACACCAACTTGGCCGAAATCTTGTTGTGCCTCTAAAATTGTAAAGTTCAATTCAATTATTAACATATATTTATGGCTCTAGACTATTGCTTCCCCTGAATTGTTTTGGCTGATTTAGTTTGGGAGTTTTGAATTACTAATACTGTTTGGGCTAACTCAAAATTTCTGCCTATGTTGCCATAGAATTTATTTTTTTATGGGTAATAGTTTAGTTATGCCATCTATAATATTAAACCGAGTCTTATTTTATATACAGGTTAAAGTAAAGCGAAGAGGAGATGACAAAAAGTATGTCGCCAAGGTATATTCCCTGCAATTCTGCTGCCTTCCAGAGATTTTATCCAAACTTGTCACATAATCTGGATTACCTGAACATTGAGACATGTTTAAAGTTCTTATAGAAGATACGCCCCCCTCATCAATGATTGAACCTTTTACTCCTGAGTGGCTGAGTCCTGATATAACTACTATAATGGTCGGTCGCATATCAAACTTGGCTTGTCAAATCTGCTGATTGACTAGAATCCATTATATTGATAAGATTGTAGGAAGTTATGATTATTTACAAATGTGAAGGGGGAAATAAGTAGTAATTAGCTTTTGGAAGATCTTTCTTGGTAGAATGTCGTCTGATATATTTATATACAGGTTTTAGCTAGGGGCACGGAATGTGACCTTGCACTGCTCTCTGTTGAGAATGAAGAGTTCTGGCGAGGTACAGAACCACTTCAACTTGGTCGGTTGCCATGCCTTCAGGTAATTATCTATGTACTGTTCTAATGTATCAAGTACTTAGTTGCAGTGGGACAGTAGCCTCAAATGAAGCAGGCCTTCATTATACTATGGGTAGCAAGATTTGCCAAAAAACAAATACGATAATTGGTTGATATTAGATGGTATGCTGACTTTTCCATTCTTTGCCATCTGACATTCTTCTTATGGTTTATCCCAGGATTCAGTGACCGTTGTTGGATATCCTCTTGGTGGAGATACAATATCTGTCACAAAAGGCGTTGTATCACGCATTGAGGTGATATTCTTGGCACATTCAGTTTTCTTTACATTGTACTTTTTGAACGGACTCTTTCCCTAACAAGGGCAAAAGTGATGATGTTTCATGCATGTATTGATCATCCTATTTCTCAATTACCAAAAGAAGTCCCTGTATGTCTGTATGACTGTTCGCTAGCTAATAGTTTCTCTTTTTTGCAACACATGTTTCTAGAATGTGGAAACAAATTAGATTGCTTTTTGTGATCAGTTCTGAACATAGGTTTTTTAATACTGGCACACTAGCTTTTGTTGCTGTCAGAAAACCACCCTCATCTTGTAATACTAACTAGGTCCAGAAGTAGTTTTCACTAGTTTTGTATTCAAGTAGTTATCAGTTACTCCCTCTGTCTCAAAATATTACGCATATAATTTGTGCAGTTTCATTTCAAAATATATGGCATGCCTGTATACTTAATGACCTTTTCACTTTTCTTCCTCCATTTATCTTCCCTTTCTCTTATTCTCTTCAATGGTTATGAGTAAACATACACACTAAGTATTTCTATGTTATCTCCATGACATTAACGCATATAGATATCATGGTTACTAGTTGATTAACGCATATAGATATCATGGTTATTTCCCTCTACTTGTAGTATTACTTCAGAGGCATATATTGATATGCTAGGCTCAACTTTATATATGTTACTAAGGCTATCATATTTAATATAGTTTAACTTATACAATTTTACCTTTGGAATAGCCCAGGTCACACCATATGCACATGGAACATCAGACCTTCTTGGTGTTCAAATTGATGCAGCAATAAATGCAGGTTTGCTTTTACCTTGAACTTGTGATTTCTCTTAGGAAGGACTTTCGACGTCTGAATTTTTTAAGAGGATGTTTAGAGCATCTATATGTCTTGCTGGATGTTTTAGACCATCTATAAGTCGTTTTGTATTAGAGGAAATGAGGGATCGACGTGTCTTGCTTCTGCCTTATCTTAACCTAAATTTACTTCTGATCGATGCTCACATAAGTTTTGTTTTGTTTGCTTTCCTGCAGGAAACAGTGGTGGCCCAGCTTTTAATGAGCAAGGGGAATGCATTGGAGTAGCATTTCAGGTGCTTTTACTAGTTATTTGGTTAGGTAGCTGATGTATGGAACTGTAGACATAACTGGTATACATAGCAGCGTGTTAAAATAAATCAGGAGTGAAACCAAATACCAATTCAAATTAGTAAAGCGGAATTACGTTATATGGTCTGTTGCATCAACTCAGATAGGATTTTTCTTGATCATGGATTAGAATCACATCCATTTCACATTTTATAAGCAATGGCTACTTCTTTTTGTAGTTACATAAAAGATAATCTTTCCTTGGAATTTTATTAGCAAACATGTAGGTGCACTAAAAAGCCCTGTTAATACGTATTTAATATGAACATCAGTGGTTTAAGGTAAATCACAAGGGCAATGATCAAATTTGGTATGACTGTACTGACCCAAATACGTGTGTGGCACTTAATTATCTTTCCTTTGCCCATGCAGTGACCTTTTGAAAGCACTGACATTGACTAATTTGCAATCTCTATATTGGAGCCAAAAAATAATTTTAAAACCAGTAAAAGTTTCATAGCAGAGCAATGGTATTTTGGTCTTTACTATACATATACGCTATACATGCTTAATTACAAGCTGAGCTTGCCAATAGTGTGATGAATAGCCAAAAGTTGTCATATAAATTGAGTCAAATATTATGCATATTTGTGAACTGTAACATTAATGCATTGTATTTCCCATACTGGGTGCGAAAAATGGAGCGGGGCTTAACTCCATTACTGCATCTAAAGATAGTAGTACTTCCAAATGAGTTGGCTACCTTAATCCACATCTAGATTTAACATGAACCATCTAAGAGTTGATTTTAGTGTTGTCTGTACCAGGTAATGCCTAAGTAAAATACTAGAGTAACGTTTATCTTCTGGTCTTCCTATTCCCTCTTGTCATGCTGTATTTTGTTTAGGTATTCAGATCTGATGAAGCTGAAAATATTGGATATGTTATTCCAACTACAGTTGTATCCCATTTCTTGAATGACTATCGCAAAAATGGAAAATACACAGGTAAAGTATATTCATCATTGCAAGCAAAAAAGTTACACAGAAACTATGCTTAGGTACTTGATTATATTAACATATAACCTATGACTGTATGTTCATCGACTTGCAAAAATTGCTTTGTATAACCAGCCATTTCAAGTGGATATTATCTCTTCACTGTTTAGAGTTAAAAGTATTAATTTTTGCTAAAGCATTTTTTACCACTTAAAATATATTTGTAGACGTTTCTTAACTGTGTAGATATCAAATATGCCTTAATTAGGACAACTGTAATTACGAGATGCTAGTTTTTTGGTGTGAGATTGCTGCAGTATGTTCAAGGTGCTGTCCTCAATGTTTCGAAATGTTATGTAGGATTTCCTTGCCTTGGTGTCCTACTTCAAAAATTGGAAAACCCAGCACTGCGTGAAAGTTTGAAGGTACCTTCAAGTGAGGTATGCGACCAATATTTGTTAAACTCAGCTTGTGAATAATAATAACTTCAAGCACCTTCAACTACCAATTTTCCTTATACAACAAAATGTTACAGTTTAATATGAAATATCAGTTTCTATCCAGAAACAAAAACTACTTTCTGAAAGCTGCTCCCATTACCGTCCTTAGCATTGAATACTACCATAAGTTTTTTCTTTCTACTCCTATAACATGCCATTTTAATTGGTTCAAGGGTATTCTTGTCCGTCGGGTTGAGCCTACTGCTCCAGCAAGCAGTGTTCTGCGAAAGGTAAACATCATCTCTTAGATGGAATTCACAGATTGACTACCTTTTGGTTTTGTTCCTGCGAATGAATCATATTGAATTAATGGTTGACAAAACAGTATTTGCTACATTTTCTTTATATGTTTAAGTTGACCAGATGTTTGTTTCACCCAGGGAGATGTGATAACAAGTTTCGATGGTATCTCGGTAGGATGTGAAGGAACAGTACCATTTCGGTCCACGGAACGTATTGCTTTCCGCTACCTCACAAGTCAAAAGTATGTGTTTTCCGTTATTCCTAACAAGTTTTATCTTTCGCCTAATCCTCTTGAAGTGCCTTGTCCTAACCATGCTAATTTATTTATGTTCTGTTGTACAGTACGGCAATTTTTTGTATTTAATATATATAGTACAGGCATGTGCACCTGACAGTACCAACTGTTAGCGGTTTGAAATTAGATAATGACAAAATACCACAATTCTATATTTCAACAACCATAACCGGTGGACTTTGCGTTCACATGTGTGCAGATGCATATGCATGTCACACTCTCTATCAGTTAGGTTTGGATGGGTAAAATGAAATCATGCATCATCCACCAACATGTATCTATTTGATGCTACCTCTTCCGAACCTCCATCTGTGATTCAGTAGCCCAGAATCGTAGAGCGCTAAAGAGTCTTTGATTATGTGTGTGCTGGTCTTGATTTGCTTCATTCCATGAAGTGTGATGCATACTAAGCTCCTCCAGATCTGTATACCGAAGTTATGATTTTTTTTTCCATCTGAGGCATCGCAATTTTGTTCATTGATCTGTATGTGGATCTAGTTTTGACGCTACTGATATCATTAACTTGTGAGGAAACTAGAGTGTTCCAACATGAGAGCTTGGGATGCACTAAACTATTGGTGTTTTATTAACCAGGTATGCAGGTGATGTCGCCCAACTAGGTATCATTCGGGAAGGCAACTTCATGAAAGTGCAAACTATTTTGCATCCAAGAAAACATTTAGTAAGATACTATAACCCATCCTCTTTTCATGAGCTAAAAACTCAGAAATGAAATTTCATCGATTTTGCAATTTTAAGAATCTTCATCTTCCTCAAATAAGGTGCCGTTCAATGTTGAAGGGGGTCAACCTTCTTATCTGATAGTTGCCGGTCTTGTCTTCACGCCTTTAACAGAACCATTTATAGAGTAAGTAACCAATGATTCCTCTTTCAACCCTTGCTTGGTGTTGCAAAGCTTATAAGTACTAACACATAAATTTATGTTCGTTTGCAGGGAAGAATGCGAAGATACTTTGGGGGTAAGATCATTCTACATGACCATCCTGTTACAGTTTTACCTTTTCAGAAGATCTGTTATTGACATCTTATCTTTGGTTCCAGTTAAAATTGTTGGCAAAGGCACGGTACTCTCTGTCAACCTTCGAAGGGGAGCAAATCGTAATTGTATCGCAGGTTTGCTGTAATTTGTAGTTAAATCAATTGACTAATCCTTTCTGCATAATATTATCACATTCTTAATTCATCACTGTTGTCCAGGTACTCTCAAGCGAGGTCAACATCGGCTACGAGCACATGGGCAACCAACAAGTAAACCTCCTTGTACCTTCCACTCTAGCTGTCTTGGATATGCTTTTGCATTTAGCTAATGTGATCCTGTAACCAATAATTTATCAGGTCATGAAACTAAATGGAACTCTGATAAAGAATATACACCACCTTGCTCATCTAGTGGACAGTAAGTACCAGCTACCTCCTGTTGAATAACCTTCTAAAGCCATCTACTCATGTTAGTCTTGGTCATGGTTTAATAAACATCTGTAGCATGTCAAGACAAGTTCTTGACATTCGAATTCGAAGACGACTTCCTCGTTGTTTTGGATCGGGAAGAAGCAGTGGCCGCATCATCAGATATTCAAAAGGAGCATGCCATCCCCTCTGTAAGGTCATCAGATCTATCGGAGCCCTATGTTGACACAAACCATGAGGTCCAAAATCAAGGCGAGGATTTCGGTGACAGTCCTGTCACAAACTTTGAACTGGGAGTTGATTGTATGCTGTGGGCATGAGGAACTGCCAGTGCTCCAGCCTAGAAACAAGAACACCCCAACAAAACCACGCAAGCATGGAGGGTTTCCATCAGGATGGTAATAATGCCGGAGAATTTTCGCTTCTGCCAGGTGGGCAAATAAGAGCACCGTCCATTTGTTGGACATACACTTCATAGCGGCAAAAGCCAAGCCATGTTGTATTTTTTTGTATTTGTATCTCAATGTCGGAACTTCGAAGGTTAGGTTAGGCAAAATTTAGAGTATGTTGTATGTTAAAATCATAGAATATTTCATTCATAAACATTTTGGGGGATTGTGGACTGGGTTGTGGGATGTGCGGCATCCCTTGCTCCTCCATTTTTGAACATGAGTGATTCTTTATATTCTCGGAAGTGCAATAAATCATTAATTTTGTTGGATTGGTTTTGTTGGTAGGAACTGATGCTGCAGAGCAAACCGTTAGATGTAAAACACTTCTGTTTTGTTGTTGTACTAGAACCAGATGTACTGAACTTTGTTCTTTTACATGATTTCTACCGAACTATTGCATCCAATGGGTTACTATGGTAAATATAGGAAGATGTTATTCATTGATGTAACATTTGTTTTTGATGGCATAACCACATTTTAGTAAAGGTTCACCCAAGTAATTAGATTTCAAAATACAGAACTTCAGTAAAAAAAATCATATATATAACATCTAAACATGTAGCATTTCCTTTTTTGTTTGTATTCACATTAACATTAAGATTGCTGTAAATCTAAACAGAAAAACAACATTAACATTAGTGTTGCACTGTTGCAACGTGTCATAAAAGCGTATTGCGTAAAAGGATCCAGCTGAACACGCACATTGCACAATTATTTTCCGGCAGGACATGAGAAAATGTCTGTCCCCTCGCTCCTCAACTACGCCTACCTCAGCGGCCTCCTCGCCCGCTGCGGCCGAGCCGCCGACCTCCGCCTGGGCGCCGCCCTCCACGCCACTGTCGCCAAGAACCCCGCCCACTTCCTCCTATGCCCGCTCCACCCCTCCCTCCGCCACGTCCTCGTCGCCTGGAACGCGCTCGTCTCCATGTACGCCAGGTGTGGCCGCCACGAGGACGCCGCCAGGGTGTTCGACGAAATGCGCATTCGGGACTCCGTCTCCTGGAACTCGCTCATCGCCTCCACTTCCTCCTCCGGCGCCGAGGATGCGCTCGTGCAGTTCAGGGAGATGCTCCGCTCGGCCTCCTCCTCATCCAGCAGTGCTGCGCGTCTCGTGTGACCACGCCACGTTCACCACGGTCCTGTCGGCATGTGCTCGCGTGGCGTCGCTCCCCACGTGTGCCATGGTGCATGGTCTGGTGGTCTTGGGCGGGTTCGAGACGGAGGTGTCTGTCAGGAATGCCCTGGTGACCGCCTACTTCGAGTGCGGGTCTCCGAGCTCTGCGGAGAGGGTGTTCCATGAGATGGAAGAGAGGAATGTCATCACATGGACAGCAATGATTTCTGGGATGGCTCGAGCAGAGTTCTATGAGAACAGCATTATGTTGTTTCGACATATGAGGCGCACGGTAGACGCCAACAACGCGACATACTCGAGTTCCCTGTTAGCGTGTGCTGGATCTTTGGCAGCCAAAGAAGGTCAGCAGATTCATGGCCTTATTGTGAAGGCTGGCCTCGAGACTGACCTCCATGTCCAAAGCGAGCTCATGGATGTGTACTCTAAATGTGGCTTCATGGAGGATGCTCTGAGTGTGTTTCGTTCTTGTCGGGAGCCTGATGAAGTTTTCTTCACGGTAATTCTGGTCGGATTTGCTCAAAATGGACTGGAGGAGAAGGCTTTCGAATTGTTTGCTGAGATGGCGGGCGAAGGAAATTGCATCGATACAAACATGGTTTCTGCAGTTCTGGGGGCATTCAGTGCTTCTGCACCATTTGCTCTTGGGAAGCAAATCCATGCACTAGTCATCAAGAAATGCTTCGGAAGGAACATTTATGTCTGCAATGGTCTGATCAATATGTATTCAAAGTGCGGCGACTTGCAAGAGTCTGTCCAAGTGTTCGATGAGGCGCCCAGCAAGAACTCGATTTCATGGAACTCCATCATTGTGGCCTTCGCGCGACATGGTCAAGGTTCTAAAGTCTTTCAACTGTTTGAATCCATGAAAGCAGACGGTGCCAATCCCACGGATGTGACATTCTTATCACTACTCCATGGTTGTAGCCATGTTGGGTCAGCAAAGAAGGGACTGGAGATCTTGAATTCTATGTCTTCACAGTACGGAGTCCTCCCAAGGGTGGAACATTATGCATGTGTGGTCGACATGCTTGGCCGAGCAGGTCTGTTGGATGACGCAAAGTCGTTCATTGAGGATGGACCTTTCAAGGACAGTGTTCTTCTTTGGCAGGCCTTAATGGGAGCTTGTAGCTTCCGTGGGAACTTGGAGATCGGGAAATACGCAGCGGAGAAGTTGCTCCTTGTGGACCCTGATTCCCCTGCTGCTTATGTCTTGTTATCAAACATCTACTCATCTGAGGGCCGATGGGATGACCGAGCCAAGGTCATGAAGAAGATGAGGGAGATGGGACTGAGGAAGGATACCGGCAAGAGCTGGATCGAGCTCGAGAAGGAAGTCCATTCTTTCGTTGTCGGGTCACCCACGTCTCATCCTGATTCTGATCCTGATTCTGCTGCTGTTGACGATGCGCTGCTTCAGCTGTCTGCAGTTGCCGGTGATTGTCAGGACGTTCTGATGGAAGGCAATGCTCTGTGAGTGAGACGTTGGGTGTGCATACTTGATTCTGATGCACATAAGATAGTGAAGGCTATTCCATGATCCGAGGCCTTCACGATAAGCGGAACCCCCGCAGGAATGACGATGAGCGTGGGTGCTGCCTTGATCGAGCTCGAGAAGGAAGCCCATCCTTTCGTCGTCGGGTCACCCACGTCTCATCCTGATTCTGCTGCTGTTGACGATGTGCTGCTGCAGCTGTCTGCAGTTGCTAGTGGTCCTCAGGATGGTCTCACGGAAGGCGGAAGGCAATACTTTGTGAGTGAGGCATCGGCTGTGCATAACTGGTTCTGATGCACATAATATGGTGAAGGCTATTCGGTGACCTTGTCCTTCACGGGAAGTGGAACCCCTGGAAGACATGGGGTTGAGTGTGGGTGCCGCCTGCGGCCTGCCCTCCTAGCAAGTGGCTCCCCAAGTGGGTCAAGGAGAAGGCCGTGTCTCGGATGAACTGTGTTGTTCAGCTGGTGACTCCCGGAGATCATGGAGGCGAGGGTGGTAGATTGGTGGGGTCTCAAGGAGGGAGCAAAGACTCCCGCAGCAGCATTCTGCTCTACAATAACATCAAAGAAGACTTGAGGGTTGAGAACCAAATGCTGGCGAAAGCGCAGCTAGCCCACCCGGGTTTGAGTCCCCAGGGGACCGAATTAAACGGGGTGTTATCCGATCGCATTTAATTCGTTGCTGGAGAGGTCTCATCTAACTAATCAATGTTTTTTTAAAGAAGACTTGAGGGTCTGATTTGGAATACATGAAAATTCTGTAAAATATTTTAAAGATGGAAGACAAATCGGTATGTCATGCTGATTTTTTTTTGTATTCTTATTTTTAGGTAGCAAGTGATAAAAGGGAACCGAGGCGTGTCAGTTTTTTAGGTAGAGGCATGACACAGTGATAAAAGGGAAAATTGAGTATTTGCCTTGAAGTTTTTGGCCTTCGACTGCGGCCTGGAGGACTAAGGCTTTACAGTACTTCCTCCAATCTATAGACACAACGCTCTGGACATATTTTAGTAGAAATTAATAGTCAAAAGTAATATTTTTGAGACCATGTCCAGAGTCATGTTTTTGAAGACTATTAGGGGGTGTTTAGTTCCCAGCAACACTTTGCCAAGCCAAAGGTTGGCAGTTGGGCAAACATTTGGTTTCTGCCACACTTTATTATACCTATGGCCCATATGGCATAGAGTCAACCTTTTGCCAACTTTATTCTAAGGAAAGGCTGCTAAGTTCATCTCCATGATGATGCCCACATATTAGCCATGGGAAGACATTCAGTGCCAACTTTAGTCTAACCCACCATGTAGATGTTCTAGATATATTCGCACCTAACTGACTGGGAACATCTAAATAGTGCAGGGACGTACTGAATATAACAATTCAAATTGTCGACAATGTTCAAATGGAAAACAGAACCGTCGTTCAAATACTTTGAATCAAATAGTATCAAAAAGCAGATAATCTATATCCATTTCTGATTCCACGCGTTCCTTACAATTATGCACTTACTGATAAATGTATTTGTACGAGCCAACATACGGCAGCTAAGATTTCCAGAAGCGATACCATAACCCCACTTGACAGCAAAACTGACACTGCTTCAGGGCTCATCTTGGCTCGAGCTTTGTGATGGTTACTCCATTCGAGGACGCCGCTTTGTGATGGTTATGACAGAAGGCTGGCATGGAAACAGAAGGGAGAGGAACGTTGTGGACTTGTGGCTACCAAGCATGAGATTTACCGACGGGCCTACTAGTAATAGTGCCATCATGAGAACAGAACAAGGCACGCATCACTGCCTGTATCCATGGCGAGGTACTGTAATACTGACGGTAACCAGACAAGAGCGTGGCACTGCAAAGCATGACGCCGAACGGCACGGCACTAGCACTTAGTAAAATTTCGAGGACTGTTAGGGCACCCACAGCGTGTGGCTAAAAGTAGTTCTATATCTGCTATTTAGCATTTGGAACTAGTTTCCAACGCTGTGAGGTTAGTTCTAAAAGAGAAAAAAGAAGGAACCGGCGCAAGTTCGTGCTCCGATTCCAAATCCGTTGATAGAATAAAATAATATCTCTCATATGTCTCCAACCTCTCTTGCATGTCGCACCTCAGGCTGGACATCTCTCACGAAGCTGCAACTCGAGATGAGCAGGCTGCGTAAAGGACGGGCGCGAGGCAACAGGAGTCGCCGAGATTCGTCCGCCATCGCAGAGCCGCAGCTTGATTCGTCTGGCCGCCGCTTGAATCGGGCCGCCACGCAGAGTCAGCCGCTTGATTCACCGTCGATTCACGTCGGAGATTAATTTCGCTACCGGAGAATACTTGAGAAAACTAGAGCAAGATACATGGAGAGAGAGAGAGAGTGTGGATAGGGAACGGGGAATTTCCTAGGACGGTAAACTCCCAGCAAGACGTGGGGTGAGGAGATAGACTGATTTTTTTAGATTGTTTTATGTAGCGTTGGGACCCACAATATAGGGATTTAGCTATTGCCAACGTTGTGGAGCCGTTGCCAAATTCACGCTTCTGTAAGATTTGGCCAAGCCAACGTTGTGGCTGCCCTTACCAGGTCAGTGTGGCGCCCTTCAGCAAGGTGCGGCCTTACACAGTGGCGTCCTCGACAATGGGGAAATGATACTATCCCGGGGGGATTGACAATGGGGAAATGATACTATCCCCGGGGATCGAACGAAACGATCCCCGGGTCACGTCACGCTCGCTCGCACCTCTCTTTCTGTACCTCGCTTGCACCGCTCAGAGGGGCAGCCCGCTTCGCCGTCATGAGGCATCCGCGCACCCAGTCATCGCGCCACGCCGCTGGGCCACCGCTGGGTCCCCACCGTGCCTATCTTGTCGGAGCTGCGCCTCGCCTCGCCGGAAGTTGCCGCGCCAGTCCTTGTGCCCTCACTCCGCTGGGTTCTTTGTCGCGCCTACCTCGTGCCGCTGTACACTGCCTCACGAGCAGCGCCTACCTGCACCTTGTGCGAAGAGCCACCTACTTGCACCTAGCTAGAGCCCACATTGCCGGAGCGTCGCCCTAGTAGTGTTTGTGCTGGTGGTGTTGCCGCCGTCACCCTAGCTACACGAAGGCCACCTGCGTTGCTACCAAAGGCCACTGATACCTTTGACCCGGATTTACGAATGCAATATAACAGCTTTTTTTTTAATAGACCTAGGTTTAATCGAACCTTGAGAAATGATGATAAATGAAAAATAAATGAGACACGTCTACAAAACTTGTCTGTTCGTTTGAGTGTGGATTCACTATCCATGTGGGTAGCTACGCACCCGTTAGTTGTTGTTAGATCTTCTTTAAGATTCGGTCAGGTGCTAGTTGGCATGTTGACCGGAATTATGGTGGAATTTGTAACCCATGTTGAGTCAGACCTTTTCGTGCTGCTAAAATTTTGGCGCATGTTTTTAGACTCCTCGTTCGAGAGACCATCACCCTGTACCAGAAGATGGTTCCCGACAGTCGTCCGCGGCAGCGTGCGGCGTGCGGTAGAGGCGGGGTGGGGTGCTCGGGGCAGGGAGGAGTGGGGCTGGGGGTGGAGATGATGAGCTCATTCTGTTTGCTGTTATGCTGAGGCTAAGAGCCTGAGAGGGGAATCATAATGAGAGCGGGGGAGAGGATAAGGCTGCGCACGTAGTACGTACAAAAGATTCGCTCACTCAACTAATTAGCAGACTAACTAAGTTTGACCGCGTGGACACGTGTAAGCTATACGGGGGGTGAGCACCTACCCCTCTAGGTAGCAGGTATATTTTGTTGTTCATTTTACCTTATGTTTATCAGATCTTTTTAGTTTAATTTTAATCATTGGTTGTTGCAATGGATGGAGATATGTCAGGTTGAAGATCACATGCAGCTGCACATCATATGGGATAAAAATAGTAATACGCACATCCATGTGTAATGATTTAACAAATATAAAGATTGTGGGCAGTACATTCTAATATAGTAAAGCCCCTGCGAGTCACAGACATAGCAATAGTCTTTTGATCCAACCACTATACCACGAAGCACCGAGCTATAACAATTATTAAGTAAACTATAGATCAAAACCTTAAGAAGTGATGTTGCTGTTACTCTCAAATGGATCCCTAAACGAAGACCGTACTTCCCTCGTTGTCATTGGATTTCCTATGAAATCGTCAGTCACCACTCATTTCACCTCGAGCCTTTATCAATCCGTGGGACCTTGGATACCTACAAGTCCATAGATAGAGACAAGTGACAAAGATACGAAGATACAAGTACTCACATGAATTAGATGCACAATATCACTGCGAGGTTTCACCCCAACCCACAATATCACTACTCACTCATAACAATAAGATCAAGGATATAAAACATTATGCAAAATACTCAGATTGAAATCAAATATTCTTACAATGGTCGCCAATTCACGAGGAGATATCAAATATAAGGTTATGGCTATGGCTATGGAGTGGATGGAGGATGAAGATGATGGACTTGGTGGTGGATCTCTATTGGTGATGTTGTGATGCAATCTGAGAATGGCGACCCTCTACGCGGCGTATGGAGTCTCGAAATATATAGACACCTTCACGAAAGTTGTAGGGTTTGACCTAACGAAGTCATCACACCTAGTACGGGCAGACCATACGGACGTACATTGTCCATACCGCAGGTTGTTAAGCCTCCAGAAGGTCTCCTGTCGACCCTAGTTAACTTGGCTATGTAGGTAACGTCTTAATTTTCATTGATTGCTCTTGATTTCGCCTTAAAAGTGTGATTTCTTGCACAACATAATTTAAAACAAAGGATTACACATCTTTGCAATAATTAGTCATTAGTAGCAAGTCTAGAGAGATTCTTGGTCATTTGTTTGACTAAAAATATGATTTAAACGCGAAGAAAGATGGTTATTTTCATAGCCATCAACTTCCCCAAAGCTCAAATCTTGATCGTCCTCGAGCAAGAAAAAAACAAAATCATAAAGAAACTCAGCGTTTAAACTGAAATAACGAGAGGATGAATTCACTTAGGTTGGTAGTCATATGCATCCAACACTTCTTCCATTTGAAAGGCTCATCAAAGTTAGAGAGGTGCCAAGAATACTATACAAACTTCGATAACTCAAAACAATCAAAGTAGAGTTTGATATAAGTATAAACAACTAGAAGTGTAACAATCATTCCAATTTTTATAGTTAATTCTCAGCTTGCCAAGGAACACTAGAAATTTCATAATAGCAAAATTAAGTAAGAAAGATCATGTCCTAAGTAGCATAACAGTGAAGTGTCTTATTGATGCCCACATCAATAAATCAAGACTATCAAAACAATACGGTTCCATTTATTTCCTTTTAAGAAAATTCATAAAGTAGTAACGAGACAATTCCAAAGACTGTTTTGTGTGAATCTTTATTTTTTCCAAAGGTAATTATCAACAAGGATCATTGAGTGATCTTTAGCAATGGTTTGCATAGCCTTCAAGAGTAATACTTTTGCCCATTACGGTAACAAGTGCTACCTATATCATCAACTCATAATCGAAATCAAGGGTTGTACCATTGATCGTTCATAGGCTAGCAGAGTTGTTGGCATCCAAAGGTGTGCATCAAAAAAATATAAACTTTAAACAACATCACATTTTGATCCATAAGGTTTAGCTTTGTCATGAATCACAATTACCACTAGACTTCATTTCAATCAAACAACTTAAAGAATGCCATCAAGTCTATCAAAATATCTATGGAATTAAGTATCTTCAGAGGTAAACTATTAAGACAATCACTCGTCAAACAAGTCATAAATTGGAGAATTTTTCTTGTTGTACTTGTTTGGAAATATTAATTTTAAGGCAAGACTTGGTTAGCTACAAGAACTAGAGCAAAAGCTTCCACAACTAATTACTCATACAAATAAAAATCTTTACTCTAACTATTTTAAATTACTCCCACTAGCATATCATATTAACAAATCCACTAACTAGGATAAACATTTCAAACTTAGTGGGAGACATAGGACATACCTCTCATGAGTAACTTTATAATTCTCTTTTTTATGAGGATGTGTTCCTTCATAACTCAAATCAAATAACTCTCATAATAATAATATTGAAGCAAAGAGGCAATAGGCAAATCCACTTTCACGAAAAAAGGATAAAAGGAAAAATATTTTTGTATTTTTGAGGATAGGATTTAAAGAATAGAAGAATTTGCGACCAAGCAAGATAAAAAGAAAAGAAAACAAACAAACAAAAGAAACGAAAACGAAAAACGAAAGATAAGGCAAAGTGTTGGAACAAACCAAGACAAGTGTTTCAAAGCTCACGCGGAACTGGAGTACAACCTCATTATTACACAAATATAAATGCTTAGGGAACACATCCCCAAGCTCAGGCTTTTGCAAGCTCTTTTGTTGCTCATTGTGGTGGCTGATAATCTCCCAAGTTCTATTGGCTGCTCCAATCAGTGAACTGGGTTGAGAGGTTGGCGGTAGCGTTCAAAGGTTGATGGAGAGGTTTCTCATGTTATGAATGCTTCCTTCGAGCGAGTAGATATCTTCATAGGTAGTGTAGTAGTTTGGTGGCTGTTGCCCTTGTTCGGGGCCTTCTTGTTCTACTTCTTCATCTTCTCCTTCATCCACGAGTACTTCTTGTTGGGGTAGACTTGCTTTAACCTGCGTGTCAAAACATAAACGTCCATCCTCAATAGAGAACAAATTATTAGGCAAAGGAGTTGCAATCAAGTGATCTACTCCAGGTATATCAAAGAAGTATCTACCATTTGATTTAGAAACCATACCACAAGCTTTGAGAGTAGAGAAATCGAGACGGTGAACACCTACCAACGGTTGGATATTACCTAGGTTAACGTGAAGGGCTCGAACAAGAACGATGAAAACTCCTCCTCCGCATATGGGACCAAGGGCTTGAATAACTTGATGATTAAGATAAAACACAAGAAGGATACCCAAATTTGGCATCAAGTTATAGTTCTAAACAATAGCTCTTGCGAGTCTCATCATGTACTCTTCATTGACTCTAGTAAACTCACCACGTGCCTACAAGGTGTTAGCAAGAACATAGAGCAAATATAGAACAACAGGACAATCAATTTGATTTCCCTTGGGTGTGTTTCCACAAATTCTCATAAGGTTAAAATACTTCAAGGGTGTAGGATTAAGAACAAAACTAGTGGAGCGTATGTTGGTGGTATTGTTCGCAAACCCAAAACAATGAGCTCAATGATCGAGTGTCAAGGTATACTCACGGTTTATCAGGCGGAAGGTGATACGATCACCTCCCGGGCCATGTTTCTCAAAGCAGTAGTACGGATTCACCGTATGCTTCAAGGTGTTGAGGAACTCAAGTGTCAAGCAGCGATATGTGGCGATGTCCTAAAAAAAGTGATATAAACCAAAATTGTTGCACAGTAAATAAAAATCACGACGAATGCCCAGTTGGTTAAGGATATAAGGACACATACACTTGGTGGACTTGATTTCTCGGCTCTTGACACAGTTGAAACGAGTGAGCTGGAACTCCTCGGTGAACTCGATGTCAAATGACTCACGGGGTTAGCACATTAATGGGTGGTGCGGCTTGCTCCACAGCCACCGCACGTGTACGGCTCCTTGTGTTCATCTAAAAATAAAATGAAAGCTAATTAAAATTTTGATCCAATAGAAACATAACAAAAGCAATCCTATACACTTCTTACAAAAGAATCTCTTCTAAAAAACAAAACTAAGCATACTCATAATCAAGATTAGCTCAAGAATAACACCTAAGTCTAGATTGATAATGGTGATATATTGAGCAATGTTTGATGCAAATAAGTTGGGAATCAGAAGAGAAACATACCTTAGATCGATTGGGTGTGAGAAATTGAAGAAAGAACAAGCAAAATTGAAGATGTAAGGGAGGTGGTTTGGAGTTTGGAGGAAGACGAAAGAGAATAAGTGTTTTAGGTTTAGGTTTTACCTCCTCCCTAGTGTTAAATCATGGCCAAATAGGTGGTACGGGTGGGCGGTATAGCCGGAGCCTGCCCGTAGCGAGTGTCGTTACCTTGGGGTCGATGGTTCCTTCAGGCAATACACTCGATACAGGTGCATGGTACAATCACACATGCCCGTACTACACGCCATTAAATGCTCAGAACATTTGCTTCATTTTTATGTTTTGCTCCGGGGTACGGTACGGGCAGGCGGTACTGTCGCTCTGATTGTATGGTAGGTCGTTAAACCTTCTGTATCCTGTAGCAAAAATCAGAAATACATTCTTTTGTGTCGAGATGTGGTACGGGTGAACGGTATGAATGGGTCCGATCATACTAATGGTCACTAAGTGGCCAGTAAGATTCAAAAACTTGAAAATTTTAGTGAAAAATCTCATACGCCTTTGCACATCAAATGAACAAAAGAACGACCACAAATATACTTTATAAAAACTGTAGTACCTTATGGCTATGTGTTAGTAAATATCATAGAGTGAGGGTTATCTTAACTTCTTCTCCTCTCTTCAAAGGACCTTCTTGAACACTCTTTATTAAAACAAAAACAAACAAAACAAAAACAAAACTAACACAAGTAGAAACTTTATTTCACATAGGTTGTCTCCCATGAAGCGCTTCTAGTTAAGGTCAATTAGCTTGAACCAGATGGTGATTATTTAGGCTTTGCAAGTGGAACACTCACTCCAAAGTAGTTAGCTTTTAAAGTGATTACACCATCATCATTAGGCTTGGAATTTTTCTTTCTAGGGAAGTGGACTATAAAAGGATCTTTAGATGGTATACCTATTCTGACATTTTCTTCATGTAAATTAATCATAGCTTTAATAGTTCTTAGGAATGACCTACCTAGAATTATATGTGGTATGGGATCTTCAGGCATGTCCCCTATAACAAGATCAATAAGAGCAGGACATCCTTTAATTTCAATAACTATATTTTATTTTATCCCAATATCTTGTTTGTAAGTTGAATCAGCAAGATGGAGTCTTATTTCAGTAGTTGTAAATTTTCCTAAGTTTAGTTTATCAAATAAACTCTTAGAAATTATTGAAACGCTTGCACCAAGATCACAAAGAGGAACTATCTCATTAACTCCTATTTTAATTTTAACAGTGGACTCAAAAATATCATCTAGCTTATTTAGAAGTTTATCAGCTAGCTTCTTATATTTCATCTCTAGCTCATGTACCTTAGATGCCACTTATTTTATAAATATTTGGTATGTGGCACCATTACCTTGTTATATACTAGGATTTTTCAAGGTGATCATCTTTAGTAGATCTTCCACGGTATAATCTGGTGATGGCACATTGCTATAATAATCTAGCTCTTCAAGCTTCTCATCTTTACTTTCTGCCCTCATCATCTTGAGTTCTTTCGCTGGGTTTGGATCAGGCTTTCCAGCGAATTTCGCAAGTATGAGAGCTTGGCTCTCAGCTATCTTACTCAATTGTGCCTCCATAGTCTTGGTTCTTTCCTATAGATCCTACACATCATTTCTAATTACAATGGCCTGGTTAGATAATTTACCAATACTATTATCATGGTTCTCCGTGATTTTAATAAGCATATTATTTTACTCAGTTTGAGCTTGCATAAAAGTTCTAACAGTATTTTCAAAAGGGAGATTGTCATGATTTGCTCCACTATGATTATCATAATTATTATTATGTGTAGCACCTGCAGGTTAGAATATTAATTTTGAAAATTTGAGCCATAGCTTTGACTCTTTCAAGAAGGGTTATATGGATTACAAGCTTTAAAATTTACTTCATTAGCATCGGCAGTGATAACATTAATTTGGTATCTTCCTTACTCTTCACAATATTAAGTAACTTATCTAACTTCGCAGTAAGCTCTTCATTATACTCTTCTATGATTGAATTCACCCTTTTTGAGGATCTCTCACTACAAGAAAAGTTGGATTTTACAACGGACGATTTTCGTGGTTGAAGGCCCGTTTGTCGTGGCCAAAGAGTCTTCCGTGACGGATGGCCTTCGTGGTAAAAGCCCTGTCACAAATGAATTAACCACGGTTTTTTTGACCATGGCGGATCACACCCTTCAGCCACGAAAACTTGATCTGTCGTAGATCTGTTCGCCAGCCGTGTTGACTGCTAACGTCATGCAAACTGCCACGTGACAGCTGCCGTTATCGGCCGGTTACCGCCGTTAACGGTCATAGAAACCGTGATAGAAGCCAGCCCTAGCCAAGGCCCGCTAAATACTAACTGGGCCAGCCCATCAGTAGAGCCCAATAAGAGGATGGCCTGTTACTGTTTTGTACTGCACTATTTGGAATGGGCCCAAAAATGCAGCCAACAGCGGCCCGCGAATTTTCAAGCCTGATTCTGTTTCGGCCTACAGAAGGCCCATGTTGGTCCAACACTATGCGGTCTATTAGCAGCCTGCGCCAAGTCGCTCCTATACAGTTAAGGCCTATAGTCAGCCCATCACTGTTATCATAGGCCATCAGTGGGCTGCCTAGTGACGACCCTCCTCTAAGATGGTCCACTACTGTTCTGGCCTGTTACTGTTCTATCCTTTTACTGTTCTAGCCTTTAGCTATTCAAACCCACAAGTGGCCCTTTATTGTTCTAGCCTGGTAAATTTGTCGGCCTGTTACTACCCTCATCCAAAAATTTCTTGGCTTGTTACTGTTTAGGCTCATCACAGTTCTGACCTTTTTACTGTTGCAGCCTTTTACAGTTGAGGCCCATTACTGTTTTGGCCTGTTACTATTTTGCGATTTTGCAGCTTCTTTTTATCGTAATGGGTTGTTTACTTACGCTGCACATCGTTACGACTGTTACCACATGCGGGTCGGCCCGTTATGTTTATGGCCTTTTACTATTTCGGCCTTTCTGAAGCCCATGCCAATATCATAAAACGTGTATAAAAATCTAGTATTTTTTACTATTTATCGTCGGCCGAATACACGACGGGCCAATAACAAAGTACAGTACTGTTTCCTAATCGACCTGATTGGCGTAGTTACCGTAACGACCACCGCCATGTGTGGACAGCGTCAACTAAATTCCTACATGACCTACGCGAGTTATCTAGATATTACATCAGCTGCAAACTTTTTAAAATTATTATATATTATCAACTCAAGGGAAAGAAAAATCGGCATTTCAGTTGACATTCAAATTGATAACAGAGTCCTCAATTTGCTTTCTCAATGGATCAGCTACATCTTCCTTTGAGTGTGACATCTTCCTTTGAGTGTGACATCTACATTGGAGGATACATGATCTTGCAGCCCCCTCTTTGATGGTAATAGCAATAATTGTAGTCTGAAACTAAGTAATAACAAGTTAATACATCAAATAAGACAAACTACTCATTTGACTGATATGATATAAGCTATAAACTGAAGTTTACAACTGGTCAATGGTTCAATTATTGACTAACACGTCAAACAAACAGGACAAACAAGCACATATTAAACAAGTGTGCCTACCGTAAAACGAGCAATCAAAAAAATGTGTGTGTGTGGCTTAGAATTTTAGCAAATATAAACTAGCCAGATCATTTCAACAAATATATATGGAAGTAGTTCTATACCCTAAAATGCAAGAGACGTTGGGTGACTCGGAATTTGCGCTGAGCCACAAAATGACATGCAGTTACTGTCATAGTGAAGAATGAACCAAATAGAAATTATAACTGCATCATACGAGAACTTGTAGAGCAGGAATGAAAACCACGAATGAACTATATATTATAGAGGATACTTATGTCATGACTTAGGACGAACGATACCCAGAACCAGATGCGAGATATAATGGCATCACTCATGAACCTGTAGAATATGACAAACAAGCATTAGATAAGTGTGCCTAGAATGAAATGAGCAATCAAACAAAGTGTTTCTTAGAATTTCAGCAAATATAAACTAGTGAGGTCATTTCAGCAAATATATATGAAAACAGTGGCATCTACTAGAATGCATAGAGTCGTTGGGTGACTCGAAATTTGCGGTAAACTACACAATGGCATGTAGTTACTGTCAGAGCTAAGAATCAACTAGATAGAAATTATAATGGCATCATAAGAGAAATTCTAGAGTAGGAATACAAACCACGAGTGAACTACATAGTAGAGGACAGTTATGCCGTTGCTCAGAACGAACCAACACTAGATAAGGAAGTAATGGCATCCATTTTGAACCTGTAGAATAGGCTATGCAAACCAACATGTTCATTGTTCCATTTTGAGCTCTATGCAAGAAAAAGGAAATAGTTAGTGATGCAGCTTTTGAAGAACCAGATGACAATAACAAAATTATAATCGAATTAGTATGAAGAGTTTAAACAGCTACTACAGGATATCAAAATGATGCCAAGGAGAAAATAATAGCAGGAACTGATCTCAAGATGAACCAGATAGATTCAGCAACTGTAGAGCAGGGAATCCACACTAATATTTTCCGCTGACTTCAGATTTTGCAAGAATTACACAGTAGTAGGAAATTACTGTTGTATAGAGTAGCTAAGAACATGTGCATGACAAAATAACGGACATGTGCATGACTTGAAATTTGTAGAGCAGCGAATGCAAACCAACATGTCTAATGACCTTGCATGTACTAGCACGAAGAACAAACGTGCCCAATGACTTGTATGTACTAGCACGATTACAAAAATGCAGTTCACTGCGACAGGCTTGAACCTGCTATTACGCTGACAAAACAAAAACGGGTTGGAGATTCGGTTAACCTTGGTCGGAGAGGCGTCTAAGCATCGTCGGTACTGTGCGAGTGACATCCAGGTCACCGAGGGTGCTGCGGTTGCGGTGGCTGCTGGCATCGGGGAAGCAGATCTTGGACGGTCGATGCCGGCTTGAATGCGGTGGACGAGAGGGTCGCTGAGGCAGATCCGGTGTAGTGAACGGCGATGGCCGTGCAGCTGGTCTAGAGCGGTGGACATGGAACTCTTTGAACTAGATCACGCCTGGTGGACACCGGTGAAGCGGATCCGGTACGGTTGGGTAGCTTTCGGCGGCGAGGAAGTAGAGCTTGGGCGGTCGATGATGCCATCAGTGTGATGAACGACACCGTAGCTCCTAGATCTAGTGGGTGAGCGTCGGTGAAGAGGTTGCGCGGCGGTGCACGAGAGGCAGCTCAATCTGGTGCACGTGGTGGTCATAGAGGGGACAGAGGAGCTTGGGATTTTTGGAAGGGCCGGCAGGAAAAACTGGGGTAATCGGGACCATAGAGGTGAGCAGAAAAAATAATTACGACCGTGTCCCTGAGCTATCGACTTTAGCTTGCCCATTTGTCGTCTGAACAATGGGTAGATTTGGAATTTTAAGTTCTAAAGTTTTTGAAACGGAAGGGCGCGAAATGCTTCAAGGTCAGTGTGTGGTTTTGCCGCTCGATTGAGAATTTGAATTTGGCTAGCGCCCATATAATAATAATATTAGAAAAATGGTACTTCCCCGGTCGGTGGGATATTTCGGCTCAAAGTTTATGAAATGGTGGGGCAGGAAATGCTTCAAGGTTAGTGGGTGATTTTGCCGCTCGATTGAGATTTTGAATTTGGCTAACCTCTATCTACTAATAGAAAAAAGGTAGTAGACCGTACGCTATCTGTCCATGAATTTAAGGCCGAGAGTCACATCAACTGATCATCCATAAATATTTTTTGCACGAAAACTTGAATACCTTCGATTCACACAGCATAGGCGGTAAATTTTGCCACTTGACTCATATTTTAAATTTGGCTAGCGTCCATGTAATAATATAAAAATGGTACTACCTCGGTGGGGGATTTTCTCTGAAAATGTTTGAAACAGAGGGGTGCGAAATGCTTCGGGGTCGGTGGTTTATTTTTTTGCTCGATTACGATTTTGAATTTGGCTGCCGGCCAAGTTTTTATTACTAGAAAAAAGGTTGTGTACGTCGAACGCCATCTGGCTAGAATTTAAGGCGAGAGTCACATCAACTGATGCCTTTGATTCAAACGGGGTAGGCAGTAGGTTTTGGCGCTCGACTGTGATTTTGAATTTAGAGATTGTTCAAAGAATAATTAAAAAAATAGGCTGTTCTCCCTCTATTTCAGTGATCCAAGTCGGAGAGAGTGATTATCTACCACGCGTATGAAAATGCAGATCTCCGATACAAGGATATTTGTTTAACATAACAACAAACAAATGTCTGAAGTAGCTTCAATTCAAGCATGTAAAAATGGTGTGCAACCAAGGTCTACTAATTATTTAGGTGTCGACACAGACTCTTCTACAGGAAGCACTAACTAAATGATAGTACTAATTCAGATCAAATAAAAAGCCTGCCGCAAAACAAATGCTCCTACTATAGCATACTATCAAAACACAAACACCAGCTAAACTATATGTAAAACACATAAAATAAGATTTCATCAGGCATACACTACTATATAGAGAACACCATTTCATCATATAAAACAATGTTTTATCAAACACACATAGGCCTCCAAAATGAACAGATAGCTCTAATATTCCAGCCCCTGTGTAACATCCCAAAAATATTAGTCAAGCTTATTAAGCTCTAATCATCCAAGTTTAGGGTTAACAAAAAACTTTTATAATTAAACCTAATAAGAGTGTATGTGTGAATTTCATTTGTGTATGAATGATGGCAATTGCCATGTTTGATGGTTACAAATTATAAAGAATGGTTTAAAGATGAATACTACATCATCTAGATCATTTCCAAGCAGATTCAGATAAAGGAAAAATCAAATATAAGATATATAAGCAAATGGTCATTTTGGCCAAACTCATTCACTAGACCACTTTGGGTGTTCCTAGTAAAGAATTTTCAACAGAAACAATTCCAATTCTTTTCACCCCTTGCTAGACCAACTAAAAGTGAATCCAAGCAAACTTTACAAAGTGGCAGAAACTAAATACAAATCTATTTAAGAGGCAACACAAAATTGAATCAAGATCATATGTATATATCACACTTTCTCAAAAACCACTCAAATCAATTCCACTTGACAAATCCCAGCAATCATAGTCTACCAAGCAAACAACAAGATCAATCACCAAATTATTTCAAAAATTCGAATTATGAATTCATGTGGCCATTGTGTCGAACACTTGGCATGCACAATACAATCTCACCAACTAAACACTATTTGGAGTTGTCAATTGCTCACAAAATGTACTGCAATCAACCAATTGAATTGTCCTAGATCATCCTTGGTACTTTGCCGTGTAGTGGAGAGCCCTTTGCCCACCGTTGCACCAGTGACATGTCCATGTCGAGCCGTCCATGCCGGTCGAGCACGAGCCAGTCGCTTTGCACCACGCCGCCCACTACCACGACCCCCACAAGGTAGGCATGACCTCACCACCACTCCCTGACCACCCCTGGACCAACGGCGAGGCGAGAATGAGCCAGACTAGCCGCACCCATTTAACCCCTGGCCATGCCGAGAGCACGACAGAGCGCCGCAACCACCTCGCTCGCACACATCGCGCCTCACTCTCTCCACCCATACCCGCATTCGTCGTGACACCAGTGAGCTGCTAGACATGATCGTTCGCCATCTTGCGCCCCGTGACCACCGTACCAAGTGACCAACGCCAGCGTACACGCCCAGAGCACCGACGTATTCTGGCCAATAGAGAGTGACCCTTTCCATGCCATCACTTCCATGACGACCGCCGTAGTCCACCGCCTCGACCCATGCCCTCCACCGTGACAATTGCAACCTGTAGCAGCGTCGCTGGAGTACCCCGACCATGCCGCCTAACCACCACACTGGGGGTATAAATAGAGACCACCCCATCCCTCAATATCCACACCATTCCACTCCCCACTCACCATAGAACCTTACCGTCCCTTCCCCGGAGCAAGGCGAGCACCACACCGCCAGAATTTGGCTGGAGTTCGCCGCTGCAGAGGAGGAACAATCCCATTGATTGCGACCACCCCATGAGCCACCGTGACCGCACCTCCAACCGCCATCGACGACAACCCCATTCGCCCCTATCGCCGACCCTAGCTGGAGCCCAGGTGAGCCTCACGCGACCCCCACCGCCACGTTAGGGTTCAGTTCTCACCGGAGCTATTCGACGTAGACGACACACGTCAGCCGTTAGATCATGTTCTAATCATAGGTCTAAGATTGAAACTTACCGTTTCGGTTAGATAGAGTCACTGACGAGTAGGACCCATTTGTTAGTAGCCAGCTGCGCCCGCGCAGTGCAGTTGGGCTGGCCTGTTTAGTTTCCCGCGCAGAGCCCACCCATTCAAATAGTATTTTTCCATTTTAGTTACAACTAGATTCTCTCAGTAGATTTAAAAATCAATTCAAAGAGATTCACTGAACCAAAATGCATGTTTCCAATTTTGTTAGAAAGGTATTGAAATTATCCAATCACTCCCGTTGGATTCAAACCAACTGAAATTACAGATCACCTATACTAAAAATAACAAGACAGAAACTTTTGACACTTCAAACATTTTTATAAAATCAACTATAAATGCTTTTGAGATGATTCCACCTCTAATGTGAGGCTGACATAAGGGACCCACCAACCTGAATAAACGGCTAATACAGCGAGCAATGCTATCAAGTTCAGAACACGAAGGTGCAATAGATGGTAAAAAATCCAACATACATACGTTTCTTCTAATGAGAGGATGACATGTGGGGCCTAGCAGCGTGATTAAACGGTAGATGCATCGAACATCACTATCAAGTTCAAAACAGGGTATCACGAGCGAAGGACAAAATCCGGCATACACACGTTTCTTCTAATGAGAGGATGACATGTGGGGCTCAGGAGGTTGGTTAAACGGTAGATGCACCGAGCAGTGCTATCAACTTCGGAACAGGGTAGCACCAGCGAAGGAAAATATTCCATCATACACAGGTTTGTTCTAATGAGAGTATGACATATGGGTCTCAGGAGGTTGATTAAATGGTAGATGCATCGAGCAGCGCTATCAACTTCAGAATAGGGTAACACGAGCAAAGGAAAAAAATTCCATCATACACACGATCCTTCTAATGAGAGGCTGACATGTGGGACCTAGCAGCCTGACTAAACGGCAGACGCATCGAGCAACGTTATCGAGTTCAAATTAGGGAGGCGCGGCCAAAAAGTATGGTCCGCTATAGACATTGACGTTCGGGACCCACATGCCTCGAAAGACTTCGGTGAGTCAACATCGTGCGAGGAAGCAAAAATCTTGCTTCTACCACGTGCTGGCTGAGCTTCCTTCATGTTTTTAGTGGATCCGTCGTAGTAGAGGGCCGCGAAACCAGAAAAAAGTTTTCCATCAGCCACGGCCAAGCCGAGAATTTCATCGCGGAAGACACGCCTTCTACAACGACCGTCGGGCCAAGTCATTATGGAAGGAAACTTTTCTTGTAGTGTCTCTACATACCATTGGGCATGGTTGTTTTGAATATCATCAAGTAGTTGTTCTGCAACATTCACTTGCTTCCCCATGATGGTTCCTCCTGCTACGGTATATAGTATAGACTTAGACATTGGGTTAAGACCATTATTAAATAAATACAATATAAGACATTCTTCCATCCCATGACTAGGACAGTTCATGATGGCTTCTTTCATTCTCTCCCAAGCAAGCGCTAGTGACTCGCGGTCTTCTTGTCTAAAGCTTATAATATTGGACGATATTAACTTCATAGTCTTAGCTGGAGGAAAACATTTAGTCATAAAAAGATTAGTGCATTCCTCCTAAGATGTAATAGTGCCTTTAGGCAAAGCTAGCAATAAGTCCTTCGCCTTTTCTCTTAAATAAAAAGGAAATAAACATAATTTAACCGCATTGGGGTCAACATCTTTAATGTGCATCATATCATAAATTTCAGTAAAGTATTTAGGTGCAAACCTGATTCCTCAGCAAATGAGCCTCCAAATTGATTCTATTGAACCAAACTCAAAAGGTTAGGCTTAATTTTATAAGTTTCCACAACAACAGCGGGCAGAGTTAGGTGCACGATAAAATCATCATTGGGAGTAGCATACTTCCCAAGTTTCTTCTAATCTATGGCTCTTTTCTTTTTGGTATTTTTGGAATAAGAGAAACAAAGAAATAAGTAACTAATTTTGTTGGGTTTTCAATAGATAACAAAAACTAAATTGATAACAATAAATAAACTAAAAACAAAAATAAAACTAAAAACAAGATCTCTAGTGACCTCACTAGGATAACGAATAGCTTCCCCGGTAACAGTGCGAGAAAAAGGGTTGATACCTTCAATCCGAATTTACGGATGTAGTATAGTAGCTTCAATGATAAATGGAAAATAAATGAGACACGTCTATAAGACTTGTTTGTTCATTTTAACTTACGTTTATCAGGTGTTCCTAGTTTACTTTTAATCGTTGGTTGTTGCAATAGATGGAGATAGGCCAGTGTTAAAGATTCACCTGTAGCCGCACATCATATGAGATAAAGATAGTAATACGCACATTCATGTGTAATGATTTAACAAAGATAAAGATTGCAGGCAGCACATCCTAATATACTAAAGCCCCCGTGAGCCACAAGCACAACAATAGTGTTTTGATCCAACCATTATACCACAAAGCAACATGCTGTAACAACTATTAAGTAAAATATAGATCAAGGCCTTAAGAAGTTATGTTGATGTTACTACAAAATGGATCCCTAAACTAAGACTGTACTCCCCTTATTGTCACTAGGTTTCCTATGAAATCTCCCTTCACCACTCATCTCACCTTGAGCCTTCATCAATCCGCAGGATCTTGGGTACCTATAAGTCCATAGATCGACACAACAGGCAAAGATACAAATCACTATTCAATTAATACATAATACTCCCATGAATTAGATACACAATATCGCTGCGAGGTTTCACCCCAACCCGCAGCCTGTAAGGACTACTTACTCATAATAATAAGATCAAGGATAGAAAACATTGTGGAAAATACTTAGATTAAAATCAAATATTCTTACAATGGTCATTAATTCACGGGGAGATCTCAAGTATAAGATGATGTTTATGGATATGGAGTGGATAGAGGATGGAGAGAACAAACTATGGTGGTGGATCTCTTTTGGTGGTGGTGCGATGCAATATGAGAATGGAGGCCCTCTGTGCGGCGCCTGGAGTCTTGAAATATATAGGCACCTTCATGAAAGTTGTAGTGTTTAACCTAACGGAGCCGTCGCCACCTGGTATGGGTGGACGATATGGGCGGACCTTGCCCGTACCACGGGTAGTTAAGCCTCCAGA
Source organism: Avena insularis (assembly GCA_023614405.1). Lineage (NCBI taxonomy): Eukaryota > Viridiplantae > Streptophyta > Magnoliopsida > Poales > Poaceae > Avena > Avena insularis. The sequence goes on from CM042688.1 coordinate 128,923,600, forward strand.
AGGTCTCCTTTTGACCCGAGTTAACTTGGATGTGTAGGTAACATCTTAATTTTCATTAATTGCTCCTAATTTTGCCTTAAAAGTGTGATTTCCTGCACAACACAATTTAAAACAAAGGATTGCACATCTTTACAATAATTAGTCATTAGTAGTAAGGCTAGAGAGATTCTTGGTCGTTTGTTTAACTAAAAATGTGATTTAAACCTGGAGAAAGATGGCTATTTTCACAGCCATCAGGCACCGACACTGCTACCTACTACCAATGTCGCTGCTACCTATGGCAATGAGGGTTGCTACATGGGGTTGTCGAGGCTGCTACGTATGACTGGCGGCGATGCTACAACTAGAGTCGGATTTTGCTACAAAGGCTTTGTTGTTTTTCTATGAAATCTCCTGCAAGGTATCCGAGATCGGATTTTCTACAATAGGAAATTTTATTTGCTACATATTTTTTGTGGTTTTGCTACAATAATGTAAAGTTTTGCTACACGGTCTCCAACGAGGTCTACCGGCGAAGGTCTCCGACGATGTCAGATCTTCTACATTAGCACAAAATTTTGCTATCGAGTCTCTAGCAAGGTCTCCGGCGAGGCAACCTTTTTTCAAAAAAAATAGACAAAACCTTTTTTGCTACATGTAGCAAAAAGCGGGACAATTTGTAGCAAAAGTGGGATAAATATAGTAAAAGCGGGATGAAAGGTAGGAGGGAGAGATCCCGACCATTGATCCGCCTAATCTGACGGCTGTGGATCTTTCCATCCCTAGGGACGCCTAGCACTTCCCTTGATAATAACGTGACACTAACTGGCCTAGGACCCACGACACCACGCTGGCAGCCAATGTGGCGCCTATCAGAAGGGTGTTACACCGTGGTGTGTGGCGCTTTTGTGAAAGGCGTGACACAAAAGAGTAAGTTTTGTGAAATAGTTTCGTCCCGAGCAGAGGCGGAGCTTGAGAGAAATAGTTGGACGGGCCAAGTTAAGCAGAGCACATTTTTCCATATTATAGAGAGGGCTCGTGAGAATTTTAGTCTCATAGAGAGAAATAACATTGCCAACCATTGGATCTTTGACTCTACGGTCAATGACAATTTTGAAAAATAACTGAAAGTTGCTTGGTGTGACCACTGATGTTCATGGCAACTTGCTCATGCTATTCACGCGCGAGATCCCCGGCCAAGCGTTTAGTCTCGATTAGGCCTTGTTTTGTTACAGTGGTTTTAAAAGGAAATACTGGGGATAAACCTCACATCGCTGGGTGAAAACAACTTATCACATCCAATCCACTTGATTCCACTAGAATCCACTCCCGCCCCAATCCACTACTCCAAATAGTCTATTTTGCACACGGGTCATTTTAGGACGGAAACTCACAAGACTGCATGTATTGTTGTCTAGATAAATAGTGCTGGATTGAATGTTTATCTGAATAAAAATGCAATTTTTATAGCAGCAACAATACGACAGTAATGTAGAAATTGTACTACAACAACAACAATAAAAATGCAATTTTTACTGTAGTACAACCAAGAAAGATCATTACATGGTCTCAAAACAAACAAAAACCAAAGGGTTCCATAAGCCATAGGCCACAAGTTTCAACTAAAAGTCAAGCATCACATGGCCGATTGCTAACTCCAAACAAGGAGAAATGGCATCATAGGAATGGCAATGATGGTTGTCCAGATATATAGTGCAAACCGAGTAATGGTATCCTATTTAGAATAAGGTTTTCAAGTCTTAATTATTTGTTCTTCCTTGGAACATCAAATAGAGCAACCATGTTCCTATCAGTTTTATTTTTGCTATCTCTGATGAACCAACAAGCTGCATAACAAGACAAAATAGATCAACATATTGTTAGAAATTGCATGTTTATAGACATTACAACATGGAGCTTGGCCCTGGCGCTTATATACGCCGAGGAATGGCCTTAGTTGCCATGCTTGCGCTAGCATGGCAAAAAAGTCGCCAGGAATAACTGCGTCGGGGATTCTGAAACAACGGCAGATTTTTGGCTCGGCACAACGTGATCTGTCGACCTAGTGCTTTCGAGACGCGGAAGTGGATGTGCCTTGTTACATTACTAAACACGGCGGAACTTTAGTGTGTGTCACATATTGCAAATGTCGTGGTTTGTACAACATCACCACTCTAGATAATTAATTACAGTACCATTAATCAAAGTAAGAAGCTTACAATCATTAATTTAGGAAGCTAATTGCATTTAAATCAAAAATACAATTTTATTGGAAGGATATATATTACATCACATTACACTGCAACCACTTCTTACAAGGATCTAATCCTTGTATTCGACTTCTTTTCTAGCAAGAGAATCTGAAAAAGGGGGTTTCTCCCCACTAATTCTTTCACTTATCTTAAGGACAAGTGGAGTCATTTACCTAATCTAATCTTGATCACCTCTCTATTCTTCTAACACCCTACTGTGACAAATGCAACAACAGGGCCACCATCCTCCAACGATGATGCTCTCATGGCAGCGGCGGTGGCGACGGTGACAACGACAACGCCATGTCTGTTATCCTTCGCACGAGCTACGTTGACTGCATTGTCGTGGATCTGAAAGAGATAGCAGATCGATTATATAAAGAACATGATGCAATAAGGGATCAATTATAGATAGAACATGATGCAACAACAGATCGATTAGAGAAAGAACAAAATCCAACAGGAAAATCGATTAGAGAAAGAACAAGGTCCAACAACAGATCGATTGAGAAAGAACATTAGGCTCGGAGGACTCTAGTGTAGAGGCTGGGTCAGATTGGCAGAGCTTGCGAGGCATAACTGCTTTTGGTATGGCCGGCAGTATTAGAGATGGGATTTGGTGAGATCTTATGATATTTTTGGAAATGACCATGTTCAGATCTAGGGTTTGCCTTGTCGAGAGAATGGGTGCGGCGCCGTACGGAGAGAGGAGTTGAGAGAGTGGGGACTAAGGACTCCCTGTATTATATAGGAAATAGGGTGGGCTGTTGGTGTATTATAGTGTTTTCTTTATAGTTTGTATAACATGTGCGCCCAGTAATATGGGCCAAATTGGTTCATATATCCCATACATCGGTCTTTGGTAGATCGAGTAAGCAGTGGTGGTCCGCACATGTTAGCCAGACAAGCCTAACCAGTCAGGAGAAGGTGATTGACCATTCTCTAGCGGACATCAAAATAAATGGTGCTTGAAATGAGCGACGGATATTGGGAATACCTCCGTTGTCCAAGCAAGCCGTTAAAACCGCCGTCTTCTCCGTCCATGTACTACGAAACCAAAACCTGCTGCTACCGTGTGTGCCACGACATATAAGTGACCGCTGAGACAAAATGGTGCCGCCAAAGCTCATCCGCCGCGTAACCAACTATTGTCGGTTGTTTTTGCTTATGCCATCCCAAAAATCCGTCAGGTATGGGGTATTTTTGTAGTGAGAGATCAAATGTTATAATTATGGTCATGCCATGTAGGTAGATATAATATCCGTACAAGCTAAATAAAAGAGTTGCAGTCGTATTGATACGAAATCACAAAACTAGATGGACCAAGGAGTGTGTAAACAATTAACACAAGGCTAGAGTCTATGGTGATCTAACAAACTCCTAAAAATGAGTGCATAAACAACTCTACAAGAATACTTGCACCCAAGAAAAACAATGATAGAGGGAATTTTTATTGCACCCAAGAATACTTGAGTATAGAAATTTATATAATATACATATCAGTAACAAGTAACAAAACTACATAATTAAACCAAGCATCTTATCTTCGAGAGATCACAAGAGTTGAAGCTAAACTGAAAATCTAGTCTTTTTGTGTATGGCCAACAACAATTAGGAGCTACAATACGTGACACCTAAAACTTTCAAAGCATGTGTTGATCCACAATCTATACATACAATTGTCTCTAAGATGCACGAATCGACTGACAAAACAATACAGTAGAACCTATACTCAAGCGCACGAGTCCAAATGCACTGACACAAACATTTACTAACATGTAGAAATCATAAAGGTTACAAGCATGTGAGGTACTATAGAATATCATGTACTCAAAACTAACAACCATCTGTCAGATACAATATCAAGTACTTAGAACTATAGAAACTTAGAAATCAGCAAGATGGCAACTTACCAATCGGACTTTGAAGCCATGATAGTGCACTTCCATCTTTGTCAGCAATGGAATTAACGAAAATCTCGCAGTTTTTGGAACATAGTTATTGAGAAGTCCGCTGCCTCCTCCTTCTTGCTTTCTTTTTCTTTGATGTCCACATATCTTTTCATCACACCTACTAAAGCATCTCCACTACACTTTTTAGGACTTCTCTTCGGCCTCTTAGGAATTTTCTTGGGCCTGACTCTTGCACCACTAACATCACTTGTTTGATTGGCTTGTCCATCTTTGGCATCCTTTGTTTTTGCTTGATCTAACATTTGCAAATCATCATCAATTTGCTGGATAGTTGCTACCTCTTTCATCAACTCTAACATGAAGAAAATTTTGAAGTTCTCAAAGAAGATGGAACCTTGAAGTATGGAAAGAAGCGATCATCCATAGAAATCTTGGGGTGCGGTTCATCAATGTATCGAGGCCACACAAATCAAGTTGCTAGGATGGGAATAATGTCAAAGAACTCTGATATATACTTGTGGAAGGTATATCCACTATGCTCAGACTCCAATTGTAGATATTCAAATAATGCGTTATGTGATGGCATATAGATAAATGAGGCCAACTTCTCTTCCACCTTGAGTCTACTATCTAATATGAAGCGCTCATTCCTAAGATATGATGCCAACCACCTAAAAATTTGTGATTCCATCCTAAAAGCTACTCGACAGTTCTTAACATCTCCATCTAGGACTCTCTTCTTTCCATAGAGGATGGAGCTATGGCATTTGATTGTTTCCCTACTATCCATCAAATGCGAGTGAAGTGATGGAAATATGAATAACATCATCTCATCGTCATCCTTAGCCTTCCTCTTCCTAATACTTTCTAGGCTCCGTGGATTCATTTTAGGACTACTAAAAAATAAGCAGTAGAAAAATAAGCAGGACAAACTTTGAAAAATGCCTAAAGGGAAGGTCGTTGATGGCTCTAAAATATAGCCATCTACATCCACATTTAAACTGGATATTATTCACAATTTTGATGAAATATATCTCTAAACCCTGGCACTAATGCTTAATATTCAAAGGGGTATGCAATCCTTTCTTTCTATTTTTTCCTGTGCAGATAATGGCATTTGATGATGGGAATCACTACATTAAAGTCAAAGATACGAGATTTCCAACAACTAGAAGAAACCTGGAGTCGTGGGTCAAAGGCAGACACTTTAACGACCAGAATAAAATTATGGCCGTATAGTTGCCATCTGCGCTGCTAGGTCAAACAGAACAACTTTCATGAAGGGACCCCTATATAAATAGGCCTCGAGCGACGAGGAACAAGAGCTGGCAGAAACCATCAGCCACCCCCCAGATCTCCATCCACAAACACCGACGAGCCGTCGGAGGAATAGACTTAGATCTAATCTCCCCACCACCATAGACATATTCCACCACTTGTAATAGTAGATGTCTTCTTTGATTGGCGACATTGTAAGACTATTTTCTATCAATCTCATGATTTCTACTACAATGTTTATGATCTTTGATCTCATCTCTATGTGTGAGTAATTCTCCTTGGGCTAAGGGCTTTGGCCTAGCCATGTAGCTTTTTTGTGCATGTTATTTATCATAAATGGGATCATGTATTAGTTTATATGATATGATGATTATTGTATGCTCTATTGCCTCAATCTAAGGACTTGTCAGGTGCCCAAGACCCCAAGGATTGAGCCAGGTATAGGGAGTATGAGTAATGACTAATCTGTAGGTTGGGAACCCCAGTGTCAGAAAGGGTAGTACGTCTATATGTGATGGATTTACTTGGGATCAACGGTGACATCACTATGCATATCATTAGTGCTCTTTCTTCTATGGATGAGACTAGTAGGTTATTGCTATAAGCGGTTGCGGAGGCAATATAAATTATGGATGCACTGGCCACATATAATTTATCTTGCTCTAATAATTACATGCATACTTTATTTCTATCTTTTATTCCCATAAGATGTTTTGCACAGCTACTGGTGAAACTGAACGCCCTAGGCCCTCTCTCTCCATCATCGACAACAACAAAAAGATGCAAACTCTTGGTTCGGTAAAAACACAAAAGGAATTCTAAAACTCCCGAAGGTCCGTTAAAGTAACTTCACTATGCTTTGCTTCCCGAGGATTCGATAAACCTAGGTCTACTAGGGAAAAAGAAGCTATACTACATCCGTAATCTGGATACCACTTTGTAACACCCTCGAATCGGCACTATGCAAGTTTTAGCGCTTCCCGCCAAACCCGCATAGAAACGATTCAAGGACGCCCACCAGGCACTTTCGTGCGGGTGGAAAACGAAGTAACATCATTACACAATAGTCTACGATGGAACCCACAGAACAAATATATATACAGCAACGACTCACTGAGTCAAGAATACAGATATATACAGTACAAATATCCAAATCACCTTGAAATCGATACAACATCCGAGTACAGATAAGAAGGAAATTGAGCTAAGAGCCCTGAAGAATAACCAATGGCGTCCATAACCCTGCCCAGGCCAAGCCGGAAGGGTAACCCTGCTAATGACGTCGATCTCAAACCTGCTAAAACAAAAGGGGTGGCGACAAAGGGCAAAGAAAAAGAGGAGCGTCAGTACTGAGGCCAGTACACGGCGAGGCTAGAATTTGGCGGCTCTCGCCTACATAGGTATGGTGGACTGTAGCGGTAGCGAAGCATGCACTAAACAACCTATAGAGACTCGATACAACTGTCGGCTATTAGAGAAGGATAATAAAGACCTATTCAGGGCCAACCTGATACTAACACCAATCATACCCATCCTGGTATTCCCCCTTGAGACCAAACGAGGAAGTCAAACCGAGGAACTCACACAGTTGGCAGTTTTATTCATTCTATTATAGTTGCAGCACTTACTAGTCAGATATAGATAGCATGATTCATCCTGATAGCATAAGTAGTGGGCAGTTTTAGTTAACCATTCAGTTGTAGTTGCAGTGCTTACTAGTCAGATACAATTAGCATGTGACATCCCAAACCCAGCAGTTGTTGGCACTTTTATTTCATTCCATTGGAGTTGCGATACTTACTAGGCAGGTATAACATGACACGGTACACCCCAGTTCCATGAGTTGTTGGCACTTTTATTATCCATTCCATTGTAGTGAAACTGATTACTAGTCGCATATTAAGTCAAATTTATAGCACTACTTTAGTTATGCTTGTCTATGATCGAGATACTGTGCTCCAAATCGTCCATAACCGCGAACACGGCTTTCAGAAAGATTTACCCTGCAGGGGTGCACAAATAGCAACACACACACGATCAACCTCGGAAAAACCAAATCAAAACCCAACGAGGCTTTCACGAAAAAGCAATCACAGGATTCATAAAAGATTTCAGGGGGCCACCCCACTAAGCTACCCGCAACAAAGTTGGCCGGCTCCGAGATGGACCTAGGGTTTGTGCCAATGGTTGTAAACGACTGGGAACCCGAAAGTGTGACTGGGCTTGTCGATACCACGAAAACATTCCACAATCCAAAACAGTACAGGTGCTCCACGCACAATTGTAAATAAAGCAGTAAAGCATGGCATAAGTACATGATAGTAATAAAGCCCCAAACTACTTTGTGGCCCCAAGAAATAATAAATGAATCAAGCTCTGGCTAAGGGGGATCCATAGGGTCTCCCGGATGTGGATAATGCGAATAGTCAAGGAATAGGTATCAAGTACTCAGGGCCTACGGGACACAAGTGGACATAAAAATCAAATAGCATATATTGCCCACCGGTGCCTCTTTCATTAGTTGTCCTAGCAATTTAATAGTTGTATTTAAAGTCATGATCCTCTCCACCATAAAGCATATGACAACATTCCAACAACTGTGTGGTACTTCACAACACGGGATCGCACCTGAGCAAGCGACTACGACTCGCAAGACCATCTATCTACCAAACAACAGGTAATAGGAGGTGTCCAAGGCAATATAAAGGCTGCACGGAATATATCTGGTACTCGTGACACGGATAGAAATAGATCAACAGGAAGGAAGTAAAGACTATAAATGCAAAATAGGTAGAAAGAGGAAGATTTCTCGCCTGGGAAACACTGCCGAAGGTTCATCCGAAGATCGAATCGACACTCGCATCAACTCATCAGCCTAGTCCACGAAGAAGCAATTCACTAGAAGAAATACCGGATGCACTATTTAATACTACGGCAGAAGATCGGGCATGATGCAGGTATGATGCATGCCATGGCCAAGATGCGATGCAATTAGGCAATATTAAGCGGAACCAAGGTCCCGACAATTAATTAGACGGTTCAAGTTGTTTAGATACCCTGCAATTTAAATGTTGGCTTAACAAGGCAAAACATGGCATCGGTTTGCTACACAAATTTAAATGGGGTCATTATAAGACTAGAATAGCCCACATATGCGCTCCTTATTTAATTATGAGATGAATCGACAAAATACCCCCGAACCACAACATATGTATGAGACATGAACAATTTAATATGCAACAAGTAGATGTCATATTATAAAAATAGGGGTCTCGGATAAAGGGATCACACATTGGTGTTTGGCGATCTTGGTTCGATGTGGTTCCGGTTCGGTCTCACCGGGATCGGTCTTCGGGTCTAGGCTTTAGGGTCCACGTCGAGGCACTTGGTATTCGTGGCAGAGGTCTTGACAATTGGTGCCATTGGTTCAACAGGCCTTGAAGCATCGGTCATAGCACGAGTCCTCGCCTCCACGGAAGATCTTGGTCGACGAACCAACAAGACAGATTCGCGGGGGCCGAGCTGACACAAAGAATAAGTGTGACCAAGGATAGGAATAGGTACAATCTCTGATGTTGATGCTAAACAAATAGTCATCGATCTGGCTCTCACCAACACACATGAACTTAGGCATACACGCATGGACACGTGCATCACACGGCCAACACGGCCAAAACATTGCATGAGGATGAAAAACAGAGGACGAAGAAGACGTTTGCGGCCCTACAGCAGGACCTACAGAGGCAATCGTAGCAGCACAGCAGGGGGACGGTCGGCGGTGCTCAGAGGCGAGGCTTCTTGCGGTGCCGGGAGGCAGACTCTCGCGGGGACGGGGAACCAGGACGGTGGGGTTTGCTGCGACAGAGAAGGCGACCACGGCCAATGATGTTGAGGAGGAAGATGGCGCAGACGGTGCCCGCGGGCAGAGGAGGTTACAGAGGCGGTGGCGAGTGGGGCTCGCTGCAGGGCTGGGTCAGGCTCGGCGCAGGAGGCGAGGAGGACGACGGCGAAGGGGCGCGGGGAGGGTGCAGAGGACCGGGAGGAGGACGACACGAGGTCCGCGGGGTCTGCGGCTCACCGGCCAGAGGGGAACCCGCGAGGACGACCTGCTGGCGGTGTCTCAGGGTGGAGAGAGGTGGCCCTGCGTGGAGGCATGGCCAGTGGGGATGCAGCGAGGGAGAGCACCTGCGGTAGGGCACACTCGGGAAGGGAGAGGGCCGGAGGAGCAGTGGTGGTCTCTAGGGCCGGCCGGGGAGAGCGAGGGCGAGGCAGAGAGGCGGGGCCGGGCTCCGAGGAGGGGCTCGGCGGCGAGCGACACAGATGGGAGGAGGTCGGGCTCGAGCGGCGGGCTTGAGGAGATGGAGAGGTCGGCCGGCGCCGGGCACGTCCTTCGGTCGACGAGGAGGGGGCCCGCGGCGACGCGGCTCTTGGAGCAGAGGCGACGCGGAAACGGCGGCCGGCGGGCCTGAGCGCGAGGAGGGGAGAGAGGGCACGCGGGGTCGGGGTTGGGCGCGATGGGGACGGGAGTTGCGGGGGAGAGAGAGACGCGGGGATGGGGGAGACAATTTCTACAGAGTAGGGCCAAGCCGAGCGGGGCAACGTGTCGGGGCGGGCTAGTACGTGCAGGTGGAGTGGTGGAGCATCGTGTGCGGGCAGTGCGTTTCCTATGGCGTGTGTCACGGCCGGGCAGCTATGTGGGGCGCTGTGTAGCTAGGATAGTGGTGGCGACAGCTGGAGGGAGCGGGTAGGTGGGGATCTAGGGTTAGGGTTTGACTGGTTAGGTTAGGGCTTGGGGTTAGGAAGGAGGTGGCCGGCTGGGCTTTTGGGTCGGGCTGGCTGCCTCCTAAAAAATAATATCAAATTTTATTTATTATTTAAAATACTTTGGTAATTAGTTTTTAGACAAATAAAATATCCGGATGGACCAGGTTTTGATTTGAAATAAAGATGGGGGACATTTTAGAAAACAAAGGTAGGCTTTTAGAAAATAACTTTAGGCAAACCATATGCATGATGATGCGCAACATGCAAACAACATGCAATTTTCTAGTAGTGGTTTTAGCAGGGTGCCACAGAAGGTATCAACCCTTTTTCTAGCACCGTTGTCGGGGAAGCAATAGCTACCCTGGTGAGGTTAGTAGGAACCTTGCTAGTTTTCATTCTTGTTTTTAATTTTGTTAGTTTGCTTTCAGTATTTATTTGAAAACCAAAAAAAATAGGTAGTCTTTAAACTCTTGTTTTTATTATTATCATAAGTTTTTGTTTAAGAAAACCTAAAAACATAGGAAATATGGCTGAAAAGAAGCTTGGGGAATTTTCCACTCCCAATAATGATTATTTGCATACTCCTATTACTCAGCCAGCAATTGCTGCTAATGACTACGAAATTAAGCCCCATTACTTAAGTTTGGTTCAACAGAATCAATTTGGAGGCTGTGATATTGAGGACGCAGGTATGCACTTGAATACTTTCACTAAAATATGTGACATGATGCACATAAAAGATGTTGACCCCGATGCGGTCAAATTGCGTTTATTTCATTTCTCTCTTAGAGGAAGAGCAAAAGAGTGGTTGCTAGCTTTGCCTAAAATACTATTACATCATGGGTGGAATGTACTTCTTTATTTATGACTAAAATTTTCCCACCTGCAAAAACTATGCAACTAAGATCTAATATTATTGGTTTCAGACAGGAAGAGCATGTGCCACTAGTGCTTGCATGGGAGAGGATGAAAGAATGCTTAGGAAACTGTCCCAGCCATGGGATGGAAGATTGGTTAATCCTCCATTTATTTTATAATGCTCTTAATCCTGTGTCTAAGTCTGTAGCTGGAGGAACATTTATGGGTAAACATATTACCGAAGCAAAGCAGCTGCTAGACAACATGCAAGACAACCATGCCCAATGGCACGTGGAAAGATCAAACAAGAAGAAGGTGAACTCCGTCTCACGACAAGAAAATGAAGACCTCAATACTAAGTTGGATGAGCTCATATTAGCCGTGAAAGGTAAGGAAACTGAGGTAAAAGCTATTCCCGAAACTAACATTGAAGAAATAGACTTCATAGCTCGTAATGATTATAACCCTACCTGGAAGAAAAATTACAATCCTAATTTTCAGAAACATTACTCTAATCCTGCAGGTAACTCTAATAATAATATGTAAGCTAGTAATGGTAGTCTCCAAGAAACACTTAAGTCTTTTATAGACTCACAAAATGAACAAAACAATATTCTTGTTAAAATAACGGAGAACCATGATGCTATGTGATGGCCCAAAATATACCGAACTCGTTGGGGAACCCCAAGAGGAAGGTATGATGAGCACAGCAACAAGTTTTCCCTCAGTTATGAAACCAAAGTTATCGAACCAGTAGGAGCAAGGAAACACCTCCAAGGTGTTGTTTCCAACTTGGAATCCTGCACAACACAACCACAGAACTTTGCCCCCAACTTACAGTGAGGTTGTCAATCTCACCAGTTTTGCAGAAAACAAAGGATTAACCGTATTCTGTGGAAGAAAGTAAAAGCTTGCAGAAAGTAAACAGAAAATAGTAAACAATTGTAGATTGATGATAAAAGAAAGGACTGGGGTCCATAGTTCACTAGTGGTGGCTCTCCTTAAGATAGATAACATGTTGGGTGAACAAATTACAGCGGGGCAATTGACAAACATCGAGAAAGCATACATGCATATACTAATCATCTTGACTCCTTTGATATTTGATTGGGCATTACAACATTATACATAGACCGTAATCCAACTACATCTATGACTATAATCCACCTTCAGGTTATCATCCGAACCCCCTCCAGTATTAAGTTGCAAGCAACAGATAATTGCATTACGCATTGCATGTAAAGTAAACAACATGATTGTTCTATGAACAAAGGATTGTTGTTTTCTCCCTAGTAGCAACAGCACATCTAGTACCTTAGAGATTTCTGTCACTTCCCCATATTACTAGAGGCATGAACCCACTATCGAGCATAAATACTAACTCTTGGAGTTGCTAGCATCTACTTGGCCAAGATAGTTACTAACAACGGAAAGCATGCAAGATCAAAAATAACAAAGACATGATAGAATCAATAATCAATCTGAAATAGCATCTCAATATCCATCGGATGCCCGCAAACACAACATGTAGGATTACAAATAGATGATCTTGATCATGAACGGAGCTCACAAGATCTAAACATGATAGCACAAAGGAGAAGAACCATCCATCTAGCTACTACATGGACCCGTAGTCCAAGGATGAACTACTCACGCATCACACCGGAGGCTTGCATGGTGATGAAGAAGGCCTCCAGGGTGAATCTCCCCTCCGGCAGGGTGCCGGGAAGAGCTTCAAATCCCTCCCGGTCTAGGGATGGAGATGACGGCGGCTATAGACTCTTTCGTGGAATTTTGATCGGGTTCTTAGGGTTTCTGTATCGGAGGCATCTTATAGTCGGAAGGGGCAACCGAGGGGGTGCCCTAGGCGGCCACACCACCCCCTGGTGCGGCCAGGCCTGGACTGCATGGCCAGGTGGTGTGGCAGCCCTCTGGCCCCTCTCCGTCTCGTATTCTGGCTCCGTGTCCCCCTCGGTAAAAAACTGAATTTGGCTTTTGTCCTGTCCAATTCCGATAGTATTCATTTTCTGACTTTCCTGGAACCAAAAAACAGTAGAAAAAAGGCAGCTAGCACTGTGGCATCTTGTTAATAGGTTAGTCCAAGAAAGTGTATAAAAAGTACTCCAAAGTTGGAACAAAACATAAGAAAGTAGATAAAAACCAAGCATGGAACATCAAAAATTATGGATACGTTAGCAACGTATCAACATCCCCAAGCTTAACTCCTGCTCGTCCTTGAGTAGGTAAGTGATAAAAAGAAAGAATAATTTTTTAGGTGACATGCACCATCATAAACTTGATCAAAGTATTTGTAAAACATTGATAGGTGGGATCATAGTACTTCAACATAGCATGAAAGATAAAGTTCTAGCAATAAAACATAGCAAGTATGTTGTAACATGAAAAGGCACAAACAAAAGATTCATGCATAACAATGCTTTGCAAGTCGTTTGTTTGTTTCACATAAAGAAAACATAGCATAGTGGCATTCAGCTTGTCCCTCATAGAGTAGCAAATATAAATGCATAGGACACCTTCAAAGTTTATAAGGGTGACTAGATACAAATAGTTTAAGAACAAGCAATATCAAAGTTATGCATCAATCAACAAGTCTTGGGACAATGCACATAGAACTAAGAATGGCCACTATGCTCTCAAAATAGGTGCATAAAGATAGAAGGTGGAGACTCAACATAAAAGTAAAAGAAAGGCCTTCATAGAAGGAAGCAGGGATTCAAGTCTCATAAAGAGCTTCCAAAAATTATGTTACTTATTAGCTTTCAGCTCTCATTGCCCCTATCATAAGCATCTTGAAGTGATTAAGGTTAAAGTGAACAAACTATGGAGTATATGCTTGACAAAGTATAAGTTGGAAATCTCATGTCCCTTGAATACGAGGGTCGCTCCTCATGCTACTCAAGTTTAGTCACCGGTAAGTTCTTGTCATCGTAAGTACATGTGTATCATAGAGAACCGCCAATGGGTACCCCTTGCCCGATCATATGGAAGAATCCCCATATCAAAATAACAAGGCAAGAAGACAACGAGCATCTCAGCAATCTTCTTATTTACCATGACAAAATGGTGCTTTTTCTCTCTTTCCTCTTTTCTCATATCTCTTTTTTTTCTTTTTCTCTTTTTTTCTGACTCTTTTTTTATAAGAAGAATGCTTCATAGATAGCTCATTATGGTTACGCTGCAGGTTTCCACCATGACAGCATGGATTAGACCGTCGGCCCAGGCGCTTCTCTAACACACATACATAACTCCATGGACTTACAAGCTCCCCTTTCATTTCACACCGACGACATCCATAGACAAAAGAGCATGATATCAGCTAGTTACAAAGTACAAGTGCAATGTTGAAAGCGTTCCCCATGACAGCATGGTTCTGCTAATCCCCAACATATAAGTGCAAGCATATACAACATAGATGACACAATGGTTCAAGTTTATTAAGGGCAATAAATGTAAAGCGTGCCATCAAGTTCGTGAGAGCTTTAATCACTAATTTTCACATAACAAATTTAATTCGGAAGGTAGATAAAAACATGAATATACTTTGAATAGCAAATGCTAATAGGTAGGTATGGTGGACTCTTTGGAATAACTTGGTTTTAGGAGTTGGATGCATAAGTGGAACTCATACTTGATTACGGAGGCTAGCAAAAGACTGGGAGTGACCAACTAAGAGAGCAATAATGGCCATAATCATGCAGAGTGACAAAACATCATTGATTAAAGCATAAAGTGATATTACAAGTCGAAAACTAAAGGATAATAAAGGCTATGTGACTTGGGATAGTCATAACATGGTGTGAGCATGCGCCAAGCCAACCCAAATAAAGCATCAAAGGAGAATACCACAATACTATGCTTTAATATGCTAAAACAACGCATGATCCTTCCAAGGAAAATTAAGCAATCTCAATTGTTTATAACAATTCATGCTATAGCAATAATTGCTAAGCATAAAGCCAAAACAAAACCAAGCATGACATGAGAAAGCATAGGCCACAGTCAAAAACAAGCTCCTTTTACCACTTAAGCATGAACTTTTCCTACTCTTTTCCAATCCAAACCAAACTATCTGAAAACTAGTGTATGAAAGAGGGTTCCAACCAATTTATTCAAGCAAACTAAGAAAACCAAGCAAACGAAAAACCAAAACCAAAACGAAAAATAAGACTCTCCAAGAACAACACAACTGTGCATGAAACAATAAAAAAGAAATGTTTGGAAGAAACCTGGGATTTTTATTGATGAAGAAGGGGATGCCTTGGGCATCCCCAAGCTTTGACGCTTGTACTTCTTGGATATTTATTGGGGTGACACGAGTGGCATCCCCTAGCTTGAGATTTAGTCCATTCTTCATCTCATTACATCATTCTCTCCATACACCTGAAATTTTTCCTTCATACAAAACTTCACACAATCTTTATTAGCAACATTAGTGCATTCAAGATAATAAGTATTTGGGTTCAGTTTCAACACTAATAAAACTTCCATTAAAACACAAGATACTGTAGCACTTTCCTTAAAAAGCTCAATTCTCCAAAAGAACTCAAAAAGGAACCAACAAGAACCAAATGCAAATAATGGCAGAAATCTGTCAAAACAAACCAGCAGGTAAAGACGAATTTTTTCGAAGACCTTCTGTTGCTCAAATCGAAAAGTGTTGAACTAACGAAAGTTAGATAACAACCTGGGGCAGAAGCACAAAAATTCACGCTTTAAAACAACGTATAAAGATTTTACACGAATTTGTACAATGAAGAACAAAAATCTGTTTCGGGACAGCAACTTTCCCAAGCATTACTTCTCTCTCATTAGAGGTTACTCTTGGCACAAAAAGCAAATAAAAAGGATAAGGAGCGGTTATTACAGAGGTAATAACTTCCAAGACTCATCTAAAACTTTTGGGTTATCTCCCAATAAGTACTTTTCTTTAACGCCTTTGAGCTAGGCATGATAATTTCGATGATGCTCACATAAATAAAATAAGAATTTAGAGTAAAAGAGAGCATCAAGAAGAAAATTCAAAACACATTTAAGTCGAACCCACTTCCTATGCATAGGAATCTTATACACAAATAAATTCTCAAAGAACAAAGTAACAGGCATAGGAAGATAAAACGAGAGTAACTTCAAAACTTTCAGCACACAGAGAGGTGTTTTAGTACCATGAAAACTTTTATAACCATATTTTACTCTCTCATAATAATTTTTAGTAGCCTCATGAATAAACTCAACAATATAACTATCACATAAAGCATGCTTTTCATGATCTACAAACTCATAATTTTTATCAAGCTCAAAAATAGTGGGATTAAAACCTTCATACCCACTTTTAACAATTTTATAACAAGATGACTGATCAATCTCATTTTCAATAGTAGTAAAATTAATATTATAAACCCATATAGGACCATAATCTAGAGATTTATTATAAACATTTTCAAAAGAATCCACAGGAATATAACATTCATCCTCCTTTGGTAAGCATGGGGGACAATCAAATAATGTAAGGGGTAAAGAGTTGCTCTCATTAGAAGGTAGGCATGGGTAGATCCGTTCTTCCTCCTTTTGTTCATCACTCTCCTCCTTTTTTTTCATCTAATGAGCTTTCAAGTTCAGCAATTTCTTCTTACATAGGCTCCTGCAAGGCATTAGTCTCTTCCGTTGGTGGAGAGTATCTATTCAGATACTCAAGAATATAGCCATTTTCTTACTTGTAATTATCAAAGCAAAATTTAAGTATATAATAAACCTCATATTTATAAGGTGCATCATCAGTATTTTCAAGCAAATAAGCAAGCTAAAATGCACCCTTCCAAGCAATAAATTCTTCAATTTGTTCCACATCATAAAATTCATAATTTCCCTTAACATAAGAAGATATGGTAACATCATCATTATACTCACATTGAAAAGGGAGGTGTTTATACCTCTTACAACAACACGATTTATCAAAGCAATAAGTAAGTAGAGCACACGTTACTAGCAATGGAATACAATTTAATAATTTGTTCCCATAAGTGTTTCCCTTTTTGTGACAAGCGGTGTTCCTTATAATAATATTTTTGTTCTTCCGTGAACCCACCTTGCCAATAAGATTCAGTTTCAAAGAAACCAACCATTGATATAAAACATGATAAAGGAAGACAATAACAGACCAACGAAAATAACAACTATAGTAGGAACTATTTTTTTTGTATTTTTGATAAAGAAACAAGCAAACAAAGCAGAAATAAACTAAGCAAAACAAATAAAACAAAGTAAAGATATTGGTTATTAGGGACTCCCCTTGTCAAGATATCCTTGACTCCCCTGCAATGGTGCCAGAAAAATAGCTTGATGGCCCAAAATATATCAAGCTCGTTGGGGAACCCCAAGAGGAAGGTATGATGAGCACAACAACAAGTTTTCTCTCAGTTATGAAACCAAGGTTATCGAACCAGTAGGAGCAAGGAAACACCTCCAAGGTGTTGTTGCCAACTTGGAATCCTGCACAACACAACCACAGAACTTTGTCCGCAACTTACAGTGAGGTTGTCAATCTCACCGGTTTTGCTGAAAACAAAGGATTAAACGTATTCTGTGGAAGAAAGTAAAAGCTTGCAGATAGCAACAGAAAATAGTAAACAGTTGTAGATTGATGATAAAAGAAAGGACCCGGGGTCCATAGTTCACTAGTGGTGGCTCTCCTTAAGATAGATAACGTGTTGGGTGAACAAATTACAGTGGGGCAATTGACAAACATCGAGAAAGCATACATGTATATACTAATCATCTTGACTCCTTTGAGATTTGATTGGGCATTACAACATTATACATAGACCGTAATCCAACTGCATCTATGACTAATAATCCACCTTCAGGTTATCATCTGAACCCCCTCCAGTATTAAGTTGCAAGCAATAGATAATTGCATCACACATTGCGTGTAAAGTAAACAATACAATTGTTCTATGAACAAAGGATTGCTGTTTTCTCCCTAGTAGCAACAGCACATCTAGTACCTTAGAGATTTCTGTCACTTCCCCATATTACTAGAGGCATGAACCCACTATCGAGCATAAATACTAACTCTTGGAGTTGCTAGCATCTACTTGGCCAAGATAGCTACTAACAATGGAAAGCATGCAAGATCACAAATAACAAAGACATGATAGAATCAATAATCAATCTGAAATAGCATCTCAATATCCATCGGATCCCCGCAAACACAACATGTAGGATTACAAATAGATGATCTTGATCATGAACGGAGCTCACAAGATCTAAACATGATAGCACAAAGGAGAAGAACCAGCCATCTAGCTACTACATGGACTCGTAGTCCAAGGATGAACTACTCACGCATCACACCGGAGGCTTGCATGGTGATGAAGAAGGCCTCCAGGGTGAATCTCCCCTCCGACAGGGTGCCGGGAAGAGCTTCAGATCCCTCCCGATCTAGGGATGGAGATGACAGCGGCTACAGACTCTTTCGTGGAATTTTGATCGGGTTCTTAGGGTTTCTGTATCGGAGGCATCTTATAGTCGGAAGGGGAGGCCGAGGGGGTGCCCTAGGCGGCTAGACCACCCCCTGGCACGGCCAAGCCTAGCCCATGCGGCCAGGTGGTGTGGCGCCCCTCTGGCCCCTCTCCGTCTCGTATTCTGGATCCGTGTCCCCCTCGATGAAAAACTGACTTTGGCTTTTGTCCCGTCCAATTCCGAGAATATTCATTTTCTGACTTTCTTGGAACCAAAAACAGCAGAAAACAGGCAGCTGGCACTAGGACATCTTGTTAATAGGTTAGTCCAAGAAAGTGTATAAAAAGTACTCCAAAGTTGGAACAAAACATAAGAAAGTAGATAAAAACCAAGCATGGAACATCAAAAATTATGGATACGTTAGCAATGTATCACTATGCTTGGTAAATTATCTAACCAAGCTATAAGTTTGAGAAATGATTTGCAGGCCCTCCAAGAAAGGACAAAAATTGCTAAGTCACAACTAGGTAAGATAATCAAGAGTCAAACTCTCATTCTAGCTAAATTTGCAGGTAAAGCTGAGTCTAACCCTGTTGAAGAATTCAAATTCGTGAGGATCCAAAGGGAGGAGCCTGAAGAGCTTGATTATATTAACGCCCCTTCACCAAGCTACACCATCGAAGACCTCGTAAAGAGGATCAACGTCAAAATTCTGGTGAGTGAAGGTAACGATGAAGCCATGTATCAACACTTTGTTGATCAAGTAACGATTAAGGTACATGAGCTTGAAGAGGAATACAAGAAAATCTCTTAAAAGTTACCTATATAACTAGATGATATATTTGAGCCCGCGATTAAAATTAAGATTGGGACTAATGAGATAGTTGCACTTTGTGATCTAGGTGCAAGCGTTTCAACAATCCCAAAGAGTCTTTTTAACAAGCTAAACCTTGGCTCTTTCGAAATCACTAAACTAAAACTATATCTTGCAGATTCTACTTATAAATAAGCTGTAGGAATTAAGGATAACCCTTTAGTTTACATTAAAGGTTGTCCTGCTCTAATTGACTTTGTTATTGTTGACATTCCTAAAGATACTATTGCTCCTATCATACTAGGTCGTCCTTTCTTGAGAACTATAAAGTCTTTAATTAACCTCCATGAAGGGAACATGAAGCTGCAATTGCCTTCACGGGATCCTTTTATTATCCATTTCCCCAGGAAAAAGAAAGCCAAACATGACGAGAAGGATTCCATCACCTTGAAGGCCAATTACTTTGGAGTGGGTGTTCCACTCATCTGGCCCAAGTGAGTAACGTCAAGGTCAAGCTATTGACCATAAAAGAGAGCTCCATGGGAGGCAACCTATGTTAAATAAAGATTTGAGTTAAGTTTTAAGTTTTAGTTTAAGTTTATGTTTAATAAAGAGTCCTAAAAACTCCATTTCAGGAGAAGAAGTTCGGTAGTATTTAAAATTCTGCTATATACATGATGTTGTTGGTCGATAATTTTAACTATCAACTTTCTGTCAAAAACAAGGTATTTCGCTAAGTTTCAGTATAAGAAGTAATTCACGAAGAAATGGAATTTTTTTGATGGACATAGAGAGTTTAACGACCAACTATATGACGGGAATAAAAATTCCAACCGTATAGCTCCGATCGTATAGATATTTGAGCCATCGACGATTTTTCTTTCATATGTACTGACTGTTTAACGACCAACTATATAGCGGGAATAAAAATTATGGTTGTATGGATCCGGTCGTATAAATATCGGTGCTTTTGTATGAATTCTTTTTTCCATGTACTGACGGTTTAACGACCAACTATACGGCGGGAATAAAAATTCCGACCATATAGCTCCGGTCGTATAGATATCGATGCCTTTGTAAAAAATTATTTCCCAAGTACAGACGGTTTGACGACCAACTATACATCGGAAACAAATTGTTCCGGCTGTATAGTTCTGGCCATATAGCCACGCCGCCAGGAGGAAACCCTAAAAATTGACAGAAGGCCAACTATCCGGCGGGAACGCATTGTTCCGGCCATATAGTTGTGCTCGTATAGTTGCGTCCGACCACAAAATTGCACGGGAAGGTACCTCCAACTCCAAAACTTTAATCCTTTTTCTTTCTTCTACCTCCAAACTCCCTCAAAACCTCAAGAGATCTTCACCTCTACTCAATTTTGTTCGATTTCCTCGCACACAAGTGATCTATGGTATGTTTATCCTCCGATCCTCCAATTAATTTTTGCAAATTCATTTTCTATCTATTACCATTATTAATCTAGGGCGAGACCTACTATGAACTAATTGCCATGATTCTCTTGCCTAGATTATTATCTTGAGAGGATTCTTTAGTGTGCTATGATGAGGAATATGTTATACTTATTATTGTTGGATCAAAAAGTGTTATTTTGTCTTCCTTTATTGTTTTAGATGATGAAAACAAGAAGCCAAACTCGTGCTCATGCCGCCGCTAGCACTTCTCGGGCTGTCACTCAAGGATGCATGGGGATACGATTCAGGAACAAGCTCCAACATGACTGCTTCGACAAGATCAAGATCTGTGCTGAAGGCCACCAAGTGGGCTTGCCCCATTATATTGAACCAACTCGGTATTTCTGATGACTTCAACTTACTTTGCAATAGAGCTAGCCCGCAAAACTTTGTGTACAATGATGTGCCTACTTATCGCTGGTTAACCATTGAATTCCGAAGTTCATTGCAAAGCACTATTAAACTATGGCAAGGAGAGGACACGATTTATTTTCGACTTATGAACAAAAACTACACTTTAACACTAGATGAATGGTGCGCATGTTTTAATTTTCCAAACAATTATGTTAATGTCTTACGCGCATCCTTTACTGGCTTAAATCCTTCCCCTGAACAATATTACAATGGAATGAGATTCACTTCTAGAGTGAGCAAGGGGAAGAATATTCAACATCCTGCAATTCGCTATTTGTTCTATGTTATTGTTAACACCTTGCATGCACGTAATGAGTTCACAAGACTCAATGAAGAGGATATCTTAGTCCTCGCAAAGGTTGCTTACATCAACTGCAACTTGTCGCTCAACTTGGGCGCAATCCTTGTGTGCTACTTGGAGCACCAATCCTCCCAAAGCCAAGACCCAATTATAGGTGGAGGCGTCATCATCGTGCTTGCCACTGCCCATGGCATCAACCTAGGTGAGTTGCAACCTATGTTAGGTGAGCAACGTATTGGTTTCTCTACTTTGAAGGCTTGTGGAATGCTCACTAGGAGAGGTGGTGTTTATTACCTACATTGCTGGAGCTAGGCGTATCTACCCCGCTCTTATGCCTAATGGTCTTTTCTCTATCGAGGAAGGACGTTTGCTATATGACTTGCAGGTTGAGCAACACCAACCCGAGGAGGAGATTCCGGATGAGGATGAGGACCAAGAAGAGGAGCAGCCATCAACTCGGTTTGCTATGTACCAAGACTTCCAAGAACTTGGAGGGACTATTGAGAGGATGCATAACCTCTCTCTGAACCTTTGAGAATCAACTAGTAACCTCTCAACTAAATTTGTGAACTAGAGTTCTAACTTTTTCCCGCCACCACAATGATTTGAAGGGATCGCAAAAGCCTAAGCTTAGGGAAGTTTCCTCATGTATATTTATTTAGCATTCATTTGCTTTTATTTATTTTGAGGTTGTGTTTTTAATTTGAGTTTATAAGCACTCGTGTTGGCTTCCCAACACTTTATCTTTAGTTATTTCTATTTGCTTTTGAGATTTTCTAGCCGAGCTTTGCCGCCAATTTTCTATTCTTTAAATTCCCTCTCTTAAAAATAACAAAAATATTTCTCCCTTTTTCTTTATTTTCCCTTTTTTTTTCTTTTTGCCTCAAGGTTCTCGTATATTTGCAGGAGAGTGACCGACTTTGAGTGTCCAAGAAACAAATAAAAAAGGAAGAGATAAGTGGAACCAAACATGAGAGGTATGTCTTATGACTCCCCACTTTTGAAGTTTGAGAAACCTATGCTAGTTAGTAGTAAATGTTGATATATTATATTGGTGGAGTGAGTCTTTGTTTTGTAGTAAGATTTTCGTTTGCATGGGTATTTAGTTGGGTACGTTTTATTCCAACTCTCATAATTAACCAAGTCTTTCCTAAAAATTGCTAAACAATTGTAATAAGAAAAAGTCTCATAATTGAAGGCTTGTATGTTGTAGTGTTTAGTCTTGAAGGCTTATTTCTAGAGACACTCAACACCACTGAAAATGTTGATTGACTTAATAGCTCTCTTTAAAAGGATTTGTTCGATTGAATTAATGTTTAGCGGTTTTTGTGAGCATGTCAAAGTTTGACTTGTTAATCATAAGAATGATATTGCTTTATGCATGTCAAACTTCATGGGATGCCAACAACTCCGCTGGCCTACAAACAATCTTCATGGAGGAAACTCCTAGATTTCGGCTATGAGTTGATTACACACATGTAGTAGCAATGCTATAGTGGGTAAGATTCTTGGCACTCCCGGGTAGCTGTGTTCATGATGGAATCACTCCTCTAGATATTATGAGTAATCATTATGCAAAAGGAACAAAAAAAACCTTAGTAATGCCACAAGTGTCCATCACAGCCTGATAAACTAAAACAATTTTTTTGGCATGCTCTCAATTACTCAAAAGCTGAAACTCTTGAAGGACAATGAATAGAAAAGTAGTGCTTGAAAAGTCTTAATTTATTGATGTGGGAGAATTGAGATACTCTAGTGTATATGCTTTTCATGACAACTCTCACACTCTCAATTTACATGATTATACTTTATGTTCAAAGGCAAGCCTATGTATTGATTACATGACATGGAATAAAGTTTACTCATTTGAATCATCCATGTTAACAATAATTTTGCTGTTCTATAAGGATGCATAAAACCCGTATGATATGCTTGCCATTACTCTATTTATGTTGAAGTTTTTCAGATTTTAATGAAGTGGAGGAAACATGAGACTATCAATCATGAGTAAGATCATCATCTTGTTATTTTAGTTTAAATGTTGAGTTCCTTTTTATTTTGGTTTTCTTGCTCGGGGACGATCAATTCTAAGCTTGGGGAGGTTGATGGCTCTAAAATATAGCCATCCACGTCCACATTTAAACTATATATTATTCACAATTTTGATGAAATATATCTCTAAACCCCGCCACTAATGCTTAATATTCAAAGGGGTATGCAATCCTTTCTTTCTATTTTTTCCTGTGCAGATAATGACGTTTGATGATGGGAATCACTACATTAAAGTCAAAGCTACGAGATTTCCAACAACCAGAAGAAACCTGGAGTCGTGGGTCGAAGGCAGATGCTTTAACGACCAACTATACGACCGGAATAAAATTCTAGTCGTATAGTTTCGGTCGTATAGTTGCCATCGTCTCCGCTAGGTCAAATAGAACAACTTTCGTGAATGGATCCCTATATGAAGAGGCCTTGGGCAACGAGAAACGAGAGCTGGCAGAAACCATCATCCACCCCCCAGATCTCCAACCACAAACACCGATGAGCCACCGGAGGAATACACTTAGATCTAATCTCTCCACCACCATAGCCATATTCCACCACTTGTAATAGTAGATCTCTTCTTCGATTGGCGACATTGTAAGACTATTTGCTATTAATATGATGATTTCTACTACAATGTTTATGATCTTTGATCTCATCTCTGTGTGTGAGTAATTCTCCTTGGGCTAAGGGCTTCAGCCTAGCCATGTAGCTTTTTTGTGCATGTTATTTATCATAGATGGGATCATGTATTAGTTTGTATGACATGATGATTATTGTATCCTCTCTTGCCTCAATCTAAGGACTTGTTAGGTACCCAAGACCCCGAGGATTGAGCCAGGTATAGGAGTATGAGTAATGACTAATCTGCACGTTGGGAACCCTAGTGACAGAAAGGGTAGTACAGTTGTATGTGAGGGATTTACTTGGGATCAACGGTGACATCACTATGCATATCATTAGTTCTCTTTCTTCTATGGATGAGACTAGTAGGTTATTGCTATAAGCGGTTGCGGAGGCAATAGCAATTATGGATGCACTGTTGAAAGGACATGTATGCCCCCATGTGTGGTTTTGGTAATTAATGACAATCCCTATGGACTAATGTGCAATTTGAGTTTCACTTGTAGGTTTGTCCATTGGCATCGCTTGGACCATGTGTTGGTTTCAAGGATGAAAAATAAGAAGCAATGTCCAATGTCTTTGTGCCTATTGGAATCAAGTAGTAGAATAAGAAGAAGATCAAGTATGTATAGAACAAGAAGAAGAAGGAGTTACTCATGGCTATCTTCAAGACATCATCAAGAATTGAAGTGCAAGCTCAAGGTGCACCATCTCATGCGTGAAGCTTTCCATCCTCGGCAATCATGGACTGATGAAGACAAGTTCGAATAAGAGGCTTCCCCATGAGTATGGGGGAGCATTTCTCAAGTCTTCATCAAGCAAGAGCAAGCAAGTGCAATCAATAAAGGCGATCCATCTTGAGAAGGGCAAGACGGTCTACATCAAGCTCAAGAATGAAGTTTCTTTTTCCTCGTGTCATCATGAATCTTCTTATAGATTCATCTTAGTGATGAGAAGTAATATCATGATCTCTAGCAAGGATTTTGATAGACCTGGATGAGTAAAGAGTTTCCTTTGGTCTCTCTAACATGTTCGAATAGCAACTATGGTTTTGGTAACCAACAGTTTATTTTGTTACATGTTTCATGTGACTCTCATGAGTCCTCCCCACAAAATAATCTTTCTGTTTCAACCATCTGTTGAACCAAATAGTGATCCTTTTGTATCAAAGGTAGTTCAATAGCTTGGTTCTCCGTATCTCTGTACCCGTGAAATCTCTACATAATCCATCTAGTAGAGGTTCATCTTTCGAAGTCTGTGGTCATGTTATTTCAATTGTATGCTCTCGTTTTCAGAAGCTTAAACTCTTCTGAAGTTCCATGGTCTCAATCATTATGAAGACCATCTATCTAACAACTTGAAACCTTCTCCTTTTATTTCCACCTTTACCTTGACATATTTCATGCTCGTTGGCTCTAGACATGTTCATGAAACATCTATCCTCGAGTTGACCATGAGATACTCAGTTGTGGTTTTATGTCTTCCCTCTCCTCTTTAGTGTGTGTGGCTACCTCGAAGGAAATGAAGCACTTCATTCATTCAATGATGGTGGCATGGATCAACCTCTTCGAGAAGATCGTCGAAGTTTAGTGTAACCTTGTTCCTTCTATCTTCCTACCTAGGAATCTCAGGACGAGATTCTGTTAAGGGGGATAGAACTATAACACCCCTAGTTTTATTAATACCAATTAGGGTTGTTTGTGCATCATGAGCATCATTGTTTTGCTAAGAATAAAAGTTGTATGGAAGAAAATCAAATGCAAAACCCTAAACACTAATCTTTTCCCTCTCTCTTTGAACATATTCAAAAGGTGGCTTTTATATTTTGAAAAGTATCAAAAGTTAAGGAACCCAAATTGTTATAAAGGGTCCCCACCATATTTTAATATGTTTGCAAAGTTCTTGTATTTTGGAAATGTATAAAACAAATTTGAAAATGAAAATACAAAGAAATAAATAGAAACATAAAAAGATTTCTGGAAATAAAACAGCCCCTAACCTAATTTGGCCCGAAGCCCACCTTTCATCTCTCCTTCCTGCCGCCTAGCACAACTAGCATTCCCTGTCGCCCTTGCTTTGTCACGGCCCGCTTGCAGCCCACTCCAACCCAATCGGCCCGTAGCCCTTCGGCCCCTCTGTCTCTATTGTCTTCCTCGTCGACGAAGCAGCTCGGTGGCTGCTCCGCCGCCACCACCCCCGGATGCCTACAAGTACCTCGACACCACCGCAGATAAGCCCTAGCATTCCTCTACCCTCCTCTTCCTTATTTCCCTGCGCCATGCCGAATACCTAGCGCATACCTCGTCGGTGCCCCACCGTCTTTGGCCACCCCGAGCCCCGCTGAGGTGCCCTGGAGAACCGCCGTGCTCCCCTCTTTCTTATCCCGGAAGGAATCGAGACGAGGTTCTCTCAATCGAGCCCCACATCGCCGTCTTCACCATCACCGACGGAGCTCACCGTCGTCCATGTCATCGCCCCCGGCCTCCTCTCGCTTCACCGACCTCACCGTCGTGCTCGTGGTGAGCCAGCGGTCCTCATGGACCCTCTATATCGCTTCCTCTCACTCCTAGTCGCCCCTGCATCGATCACCGTCCGCTGCTGCCGCAGAAGCTCGTCACCGGTGTGGCTCCGGTCATCTATTTCGAGCGGCGCGGCCACCAATAGGTTTAGCGTGCAAGCCCGTTTCTAGCACGATACACCTCGTTGTCCCGCATGCGCGCAATCGCCTAGTCCACCGTTGATCTGGGGGTAGCTCCATTGCTGACGTTAGCATGGCGTCATATCCCTTTTCTTTTTATTTAAAAAGCTTTTGTAATTGTTTTAATAAATGAAAATGCTGGCAGGTGGGCCTAGTCTGTCAGGGATTCATTTATTTTGGAAATTAATTTCTTAAATTAATAAAATTCTGACATGTGGGCCTAGCTGGAAATAATTTATATAATATCCAAAATGTTTAATTGTTTTAAAATGATTTAAAATGGATTAAAAATGGGAAAAATCATAACTAATTCATTTTAAGTCATAAAAATAAGTATAATATATCAAAATATTCAGAAAAATGAGATCTACACAATAGACTTGTAATCATGCATTGTTAAGCAACTTACATGACAAGTTTAATTAGAAGAACAATTGGACCCCCGCAGGTGACTCCGAGGTTCCCCCTATTCTAGGGTTTGCACCACTCGGGCCCTGTTTAAAACGATGAAGCATGTCTTAGGGTTTCATTTCAATACAATTTAAATTGTCATATCATCATCCTTGCTTGATAATTGCATAGATGCCATGTGTTGATTGTTGCTTTCTTTTCCGATGTTTCCGCTTCTTCTCGGTAGACCTCGGAGTTGATGTGAGCCATGAGATCGAGTCCAAGATCGAAGATCGAGATCAACACCATCGAAGCTTGAATATCAATACTTGGACATATATAACTCAAGTCAAGTACCCGATGTCCAAAGCTCTGCTTATTGGGTATCAACAGGCAAAGGCAAGCAAAGCCCCACACATGATATAATCATATGGTTTCAAAGTATTTCATTCTTGCCATGTGCATACGATTCCAAAGTCTTTTATCGATAGATAGACTAATCCTATCTTATGCATGTTACCTTTGTGGCCTATATTCCCTGATCCACTGCTCCTAGCTTAACTATGGTTTGGCTTATGAGCTTCGCTAGAGCTATTTATATTCATTATGCTTAGCCTGCTTAGTTGTTACCGCTGGTCCATCCGGTTGATGAATCAGAGGTGTGAATGAACCTAGTATGACAGGATGACATGGTATGATCATAGATGGAAGTTAAACATGCTAAGGCTTGTATGGGAGGCCATGGTGGGTTGTGGTTTTTGCAGTCCCATACTTGCCACCACTAGGACCTAAGTTCTTGCCTCTTAAACCAAGACGAGCGTACAACCACGCGGGGGCCTAGAAACCCCCTCGACCAACTAACTTGCCTAGTAGATTCCATGAGTCACATAGTTCGGGCGTTCCATTCGACATATGCATTCTGGTCGTTCTTGAAGGAGGTGCATTCATACAGGTAGGTAAGCATGGCAGGGAATGGGAGAGGCACGACCTCTGTAATCTCAAACCCTCTTCACATCTCTAGGGACCGACTTAGGGACTTGACCCGTTACGGTGGAATCTTCTTAGGGCGTGACTCATGGTCTCGGTGAAAGCAAGGTAAAGGTCGTGGTCAAGCACTCTCTTCTGGCCTTCCAAGGAACAGGGCTAATGAATTCTGGCACTAAGAATCGGTTGGTACATGTGGGTAAAGTTGTGCACCCCTGTAGGGTTATTAATCTTTTCGAAAAGTCGTGTCCACGGTTATGGACGACTTGGGAACGGATTCAAAGATCATAGAGAAGAATAACCTAATCGTAAAACTTGACGAGAGATGTGAGGTGTGCTTAAGGATGCTTCCTCGGGGATCAAGGGGGTGATCCTAGTTGGTAGGTTCAACTGATAAAGGCTCGGTGGATATCAAAAGAAGATCAAAGCTAGAGATATCGTTTTCTTGTCCCCTTTTAAAAAGTTCTATTTACTCAAGCTTCTCCTACCTCTTTTACAAAGAAAGTTAGCTTTATGCAAAATAACCCCACCATCCATAAGTCTTGTGGAGTACACCATATACTCAGCCTTACTTTCTTGATACTTTTGTAGTAGGTAAGTGTTATCACAGAAGATAAGTTCATTACAACATCGACATCGACGAGTAGTTTGGGGTTCCCGGTCGACAACCTGGAATCTATGGATTGGGACATCATCGTTATGCTTCAGGCCTCTTAGGCCATTTGTTAAGTTTGCTATACTTAATAGCATAATTTGCCTTCCGTTGTTTGATGTTTGTGGTCAGTGACCTCTACTTGTAATAGTTTGGTTCTTTGCTCAGTTATGAGCTTGCTATAATAACTTTTGTGTCGTAGGGTCACTATAATGTTACTGATTCTTTCTCTATATGCTTCTGAGATTTAGGTTAGGCTTATGTTAGACAGAGGTCCGAGATTTGTCTAGCCCTAATCCCGGGGGTGTCACATCCTTTGATGCAGCTGCCAGGGTTAATATCACCATATCGATCACATCACATGTGATTCATGCTTAGACTTTCGGTCATCTGTGTTTCGAGGCCATGTCTGTATAGGCTAGGCTCGCCAACTTTAACCAGAGTGTATTGATGTGCATACATGGCTTGCACACATCGTATGCAAATGCAATGATGTCTAACACCCTATCATCATGACCTGCTTCATAATTGCGAACTTTCTTGGTGGTGCACACATGTGGGAGAACACTGATATTGGTATTATAGTATGAGGGATTATACTAGCACAACAAGATCACATAACAACTAACATCTAATGAAAACAGTTATGTATGTGTGATATGTGGTTGTTTGTTGTGTCTTCATATCCATCGAGAGCACTGACATTTGCACCAAGTTCATGGTGCCACCTTACCTTCGGTTGTCTATCCCATAAACACTTACCTAAACCACACATATCACTTGCCCTCCTTCAAGATAAAGTTATAAGCTTCTACTTTATGTTTGCAAGTTTTACATGGTTGATTGGGATTTCGCACAAGAACCGCTTCTTACCTATGAATCCAACCACAACGTGGATTAACTAGTTGCTGATTTTAATCCATTTTCAGGGCCATCCTTTATAAGTGCCATATAAACTAATGTCAGGGAGACAGACACCCGCCAGCCACTTATACGCTACAAGCCGTATGTTAGTCGTGGAACCAGTCTCGCATAAGATTGGTCCGGGCCGCTTCATCCGACATTACCGTGATAGTAGCACGTACACATGGGAGGGTAGCAATTAGAAAATCAACACCCACACAATCCACGTGTGTTCTACTCATACTAGTACATCTGCATATAAATTGCTCTGATACCACTAAAGGGGTTCTATGGTAGAAAACAAAAAAAATCCTACTACGAGTATGCACCAACCCAAGATCTATCTATGGAGAAGTAAAGCAACAAACTAGATACGGTATTCATACCTTTGAAGACCGAACGCGGGATTATGTTCCTGCACAAACATTGTCGATGAAGCCGAGTGAAGCATACCTCGGGGTCTAGAAGGCTTCAAGCATCCAGCACCACTAGTGGTAGTGCCTCGTCGAGTTTTACACGCATACGGTGTAAACGACGTCTCTTGGGCCCTGGTCTAGCAAGGCAGCTGAAGAAGAAGATCCGGATCGATTCCAGCAGCACGACGACGTGCGTTGGATGGAGAAACCTCTACCTTGTGTAGCACGTTCCTAACTTGGGAACACACTGAGAGGGAAAGAGAGAGAATCGCCAATGCCAATTGTTGGATTGACTTGATTGAGGAATTGGGGTGAATGGCACCCCTATATATAGGAAAAACTAAGGTACTCCCACGCTCCAAGTCCTGGAGTGGGACTAAACACTTGGAGGAGGTGGGAGGGCTGGTCGCCGGCGGGTGGTCACCTAGTTACGGACATGACGGTTGATGTGATCATGGCAGCCGCGGGAGATAATGATTAAACATGATCTCACGGTCGAAGAATTAAGTTACTATGCTTTGCTAGATATCGCAATGTTGAACACTATGACTGGATCACATTGCAATTCTATAGTCGGGTGTGCCCATCACTTCATCAAGTGATCTCATTGTCAGTTGACTGTTTTATGTCAATTCCATGATCGGGAAACCTCGATCCTCATCTGCTCAACGAACTAGTACTAGAGGATACTAGGGACCTGGTTGTTTATATATCACACATGTATTAATGTTTCCTATTAATACATTTATAGCATGATACAAAACTATTATGAACAGTTAGAGACATCACAATAAAACCACTTTATTTATTGGCCTCTATGGCATATCTTCTTCACAATAGTGAACCTATGACACAAAACTTATTACAGAAGGCTCATAACTGAGCAGAGAACCAAAATATTACAAGCATAGGTCACTGACCACAAACATTTAGAAATGGAAGGTAAATTATGCTATTAAGTATAGCAAACTTGACAAATCGCCTAAGAGGCCTGAATCATAACGATGACGTCCCAACCCGTAGATTCCAGGCTGCCGTCCGGGAACGCCAAGCTGCTCGTCGGTGTCGATGTCGTACAGACTTCATCTTCAGGGGAACACTTACTCTTCTACAAAAGTATCAACGAAGCAAGGGTGAGTACAGGGTGTACTCCGCAAGACTTATGGATGGTGGAGTTATTTTGCATAAAGCTATTTTTGTTTGTGAAACAAGAGGGAGAAGAAGCTTGTCTAGTCAGATCATTTTAAAGGGGATAAGGGAGTGACATCTCCAACTAAATTGATCATCATCTTTTGGTATCCACCAAAACATCAGAACCTCTCCACTAGGATGACCCCCTCGTACCATGAGGAAGCATCCTTAAGCACACATTGAACCTCCAAGTTTTATGATTAGGTTAATGTTCTCTATGATCATCACATCCATTCAATGTCATTAATAACCGTGAACATAGCTTTTCAAAAAGATTTAACCTTGCAGGGATGTACAACTTTACCCACACATACCAACCTTCTCTTAATGCCACTAGATAAGCCCTCTTCCTTGGAAGTCCAACAGAGGGTGTTTGACCATGACCTTTACCTTGCTTTTTCCGGGACCATGAATCATGCCCTAAGGAGGGTTCCGCCATAATGGATCAAATCCCAAAGCCGGTCCCTAAAGATGTGAGGTGAGGTTGGTTTACCAGGGGCTCTATCCACCCCCAAGCAACCCCAACCATGCTTACCTACCTGTTATGATGTGCCTCCTTCCCCGCCTTCAAGAATAACCAAAATGCATATGTCGAATGGAATGCCCGAACTATGTGACTCATGGAATCTACTAGGAAAGTTAGTTAGTTGAGGGGTTATCTAGGATCTGTGTGGACGCACGCTCGTCTTGGTTCAAGAGGCAAGAAGTCGGTTCCTAGTGGAGGCGAGCATGAAACTACAAAAACCACATCCTACTATGACCTCCCATACAATCCTTAGCATGTTTAACCTCATATCACCTTCATACCTTATTCTCCTGTCATACTAGATTCTCTTCATTTGATACATCATCTAGATGGGCTAGCACTAACAACTAAGCATGGCTAAGAGGACACAGATACCCAAACTCTGATCTAATCTTTTAAACCACCAACTTGCTTTATGGAAAGAAATTGGAAAATGATACCATACCCCCGAGGGATCGCGCGTTCGCGTTCCTATTGAAGGGTTCCGTAGCAAAAAACAAAAAATTCCTACATTGGAACTCCTTAACGCTAAGATCTATCTATGTAGTAATGCAGTAACGACCGGAGCGTACAAATACATACCCTTGTAGGCCGTACGCGGTTAACATTCCGAGAGGAACGTGGTTGAAGTAGTTGAACTCTTAGCCGACCTCAAGGTCGTGATGTTCCTCGCAGATCACCCCTTGCTCCATCTTCATCGTGCAGAAGCTCCGGCTCACGACATCCAAGATGCCCTCGTATGAGGCACCCTCAAGGTTTTGTACACACACGGTGTATGATGATGACCTCTGAATCCTTGATCCCTGCCAGGAGTGTGGAAGTAGATCTCTAGCTTGGAATCCCTACAGCGCAACGGCGTGCTGCAGATGCGTTGTCTCTTGCATGAACAATCCTTTCTTGGGACCGTGCCAACGTGTGGAGACAACTATGTAGAGAGAGAGGGAGGAATTCTCTAAGGAAAATGCCTTAGAGAACATCTCAAGTTGTGTGTCTATTCCCACCCATGGGCACCCCTTTATATAGGCGGAGGGAGGTATGCCCTCCCCTTTGGGTTTCCCATGTGAGACTAAACAAGGGAGAGAGGGGGAGGCACCATGGGCCCTTAGGGCACCATGGGCCAGCTGGCCAGGGGTGGGCCGCACCCCGCGCATAGCCCAAGGCTAGCCGGGTGGGCCCCATGAGGTGGCTAGGCCTTGGCCCTTTGGCCCTTCACCCTTTCCTCTTTTGGTTTTCCCTCATGGGCCCTTTTTCCCTAGGAAGTTTGGCCCATTAGTGGAATACCCTTCAAATTAGATTTTAATATTATATTTAATATTAATTACATTAATTAATATGTAATTATATATTACAAAATTTAATTTGACCCAAAACACCTTTCAGTTCCCTTTTGATTTCCTCCGAACAACTTTGGAACTTTCCTGGAACGATTCCGGTTCTCTCACGAAACTTTTCCGGTTTCCTTTTCTCTTTCATATGGTGATTCCAACTTATAGAGGATCTCCATATCATCGTACCCATCAGTGTATTTCCCCATGGCTCGGGAATGGCACAGACATGATCTCCATCAATGATCAATAGCGGGACCGGGATGCCCATAATGACCCGTGTGCATTCCATGATGATAATGTTGTTTGAACCATAAACGTTGTTTCCCATTCCCTTTGCCACTTGATACCTAGTTCAGCCAAGATTTGATCTACGATATCTCCATACCTTTGTTCGATCTCGTTACCGACGAACTTGTTTTCTTGTTCTCGTGTAGTTGCATTCCGTGACCCAGTCACACGCTTGCAAGCTTCGTTAATGCAACATCACCGAGATGGCCACAAATGTATCTATCTGTTACATGGATGGGCAAATTCAAGGAGTTGACTACGATGAGACATTCTCTCCCATAGTTATGCTTAAATCGGTTAGGATTATGTTAGCAATTGCTGCATATTTCAATTATGAAATATGGCAGATGGATGTCAAAACTGCATTCCTCAATGGTAAGATTGAAGAAGAGTTGTATATGATACAACCTAAGGGTTTTGTCGATCCTAAGGATGCTAATAAGGTGTGCAAACTTCAGCGATCCATCTATGGACTGAAGCAAGCATCACGAAGTTGGAATCTCCGCTTTGATGAGGTGATCAAAGAGTTTGGATTTGTCCAAACTTATGGAGAGGCTTGTATTTACAAGAAAGTGAGTGGGAGCAATGTGGCATTTCTGATATTATATGTGGATGACATATTATTGATTGGAAATGATATAGATCTTTTAAACAGTGTTAAAAGTTATCTAAACAGCAAATTTTCGATGAAAGACCTTGGTGAAGCATCATATATATTAGGCATTAAAATCTATAGAGATAAATCATTCACTGAAACTTTATGATCATTATCATTAGTTTCTCCTCTATTTGTAGAGTTTGGTTTCACAAAACAAATTCCGCTGCGCCACTCAACAATCTGGAGGTAAGGTCAAATACCTTGTTTTGATCTTTTACTTTCTTCCGCATGTATCTTCATCAAGACACGTCAACTTAGGACAACATCAGGTTTGCCCGTTGTGGAATATGCATTCATAGTTGCCTAAGAATACGCTACAAAGACTTGTTTATTTGCCATGATTTCGAATTATCGAAAACTCTAGAAACTCGAACATGCCATAACTCTTATGGTGTTGTTTCTGAAGGAAATATGCCCTGAGAGGCAAAAATAAAGTTGTTATTATAAATTCCTTATACATGATAGATGTTTATTTTACATGCTAGAAATGTATTGATTCGGAAACACCAATATATGTGTGTTTAATAAACAAAAAGGGTTCCTAGTCATGCCTCTCTTATAGACTAGCTTGTTGATTAACAGGATGATCAAGGTTTCCTGATCATGGACATTGGATGTTGTTAATAACAAGGTCACACCATTGGTGGAATGATGTGATGAACATTCATCCGAAGTATAGCATTACGATCAAGTCATTATGTTTATATTGCTATAACATCATACGAAGTAATCTTTATCCTTAGACCATGAGATCATGTTAATTGCTAACACCGGAAGAGTATCTTGATAACATCAAATGTCACACCATAACAGGGTGACTATAAAGATGGGTTCAGTACTACGAAGGTGTTATGTTGAGGCTCATGGATCAAGAGTGGAATTTGTCAATCCAGATGACGGATAGATATACTCTGGGCCCTCTCGGTGATATCACATTAGGATAGCTTGCAAGCAAGTGATGTGATCACTAGAATGTTATATCACGGGAACGAGAAAAGAGTGCATGTCGGTAACGAGATCAAACTAGGTATGGAGATACCGATGATCGAATCTCGGACATGTAATATATCGAGAGACAAAGGGATTTAGTTACAAGCGTTAAAGGTTCTCACGATCACAGGAGTCATCGTTGAATGTGTAGGAGTCAGTACGGATCTCCAGGTCCCGCTGCTGATTATTGATCGGAGAAGGGTCTCGATCATGTATGAATTATTCGCGAACCGTAGGGTGGCACACTTAAGAGTTACCGGACACCATTTTGGAGCACATATGTTTCAGACGAAAGAATTGCAAAGCGCAGGAATTGTTTCAATAGAAACCGGAAATTGTTTCGGGTGAAATTGCAGAAGGTGGTTCTGCATGTGATATTGAAATATTGCAAGGGGATATATGTGAATGTTTGTTAATTAAAGTAATTAACAAAATTCTGAATAAATTTAATAAAAAGAGTTTTATTAAATGAGAGAGCATTAAATTTGGAGAAATTTAATGCATTTAAAGTGGAGACTTTAAAAGGGAATGTGAAGAGGCATTTTAATGTGGAGGGGTTACCACCACATGAATGGGGGAGGTGAGGGGTCACCCCCCCATGTGCTGGCCATGGAGAGAGGGGCACCCCCCTCCTCCTATAAAAGGCCACCCATTCCCTCATTCATCCACACACCTCCTTATGAAGGATCTCTCTCCCCCTCTAGAATTATTCCCCCATGGTCTCGAATTAGCGAGATACATGTTCCCGGTGGAATTTAAATGCGGAAGGAGTTGCTGTCGCTGGATCGCTGGAGCGAGGAGGTGGAGGTTGTCCGTGGCTTGAACATGTGTGCGAAAAGTGATGCGCTGCTGAGTTGCGGTGCTCGGACTTCCTCACGATCTTGAGATCGGCAAGTGTACGACTACATCAACCACGGTTCCTACTGTTAACAAAGCTCGTTGTTCACGAGGGTAAGTTCTCGTTGGATGTATGTCCACCCGTTGCTTTGTACCTAGTAGATAGATCTTGGCGTATAGTTCACACCGTAGGAAATTTTTGTTTTCTATGTCATGGACCCAACAAAGGTGGTATCAGAGCCTGATCTATGCGTAGGTGCTTAGCACGGGTAGTACACATATGGTTGATATGTGGGCGATGATGATCATGTTATTGCATCTTCTATGTATTTTGGATATTGGTGTCATAGTGGGATGAAGCAGCCCGGAGCAACCTTACATGTCATCGTACATGAGACCGGTTCCACGACTGACATGCAACTTGTTTTGCATAAGTGGCTGGCGGGTGTCTGTCTCTCCTACTATAGTCAATATCTGATTTACAACGAGTTGCTAATAACTTAGTTATCCTTGTTGTGGTTCATGTTTGTAGGTAAGAATGGTTCTATCTCTGAAAGCCCTAAGCCACGTAAAACTTGCAATTGATAAATTAGAGGCGTCTAGTTTAGATCGTTGCTGGGCTAGTGTGTTGATATGGTATTGTTGTAAGTAGATGTATGGTGGATACTCTTACAACACACTCAACGTGTAAGTTCCATAGACCTTGGCCTTACACACAAAGGAATGATAGAGATCATACCACGATGCAAGTGATAGAGATCAAATGCATGGACCATATCATCTCACTTTACACATTAGATGTTAGCATCTTATACTGCTAGTTTGGCGCGTTTGATAGCATTATAAGATGATCCCTCTTTTAGATATCAAGATAAAAATGTGTTCTTCCTTGAGTATGCACTGTTCTATGGATCGTGTTTCGAGACATCACGTGATGATCGGGTGTACTCGAATCTATGCTTTCATAGGAACGGGTGTAAGATAGTTTTACACACGCGAATACTAAGGTTCTTACTTGGCGAGCCTAGCATGTACAGACATTGTTGGAATTATGCCCTAGAGGCAATAATAAAGATGTTATTATTATAATTCTTGTTCATGATAAAGTTTATATTCCATGCTAGAATTGTATTAAGCGGAAACATTAATACTTGTGTGGTTTGTGAACAACACCGTGTCCCTAGTACGCCTCTATGGACTAGCTCATTGATCAATGATGGTTAAGGTTTCCTAACCATAGACATGAGTTGTCAATTGATAATGAGATCATATCATTGGGAGAATGATGTGATGAACAGACCCAAACTAAGCAAAGCAATTAGATCGTTTCATCGTGTTCATCTTTGCGAAGCTTTTCCTATGTCAAATATTGTATTCCTTAGACCATGAGATAATGCAACTCCCTGGTACCGGAAGAAAGCTTTGAGGTCATCAAACGTCATCCTATGAGAGGGTGATCATAAAGGTGTCTCTCAGGTGATCGAAAAGTATCTGTTGGGTTGTATGTATCGAGATGGAATTTGTCCCTCCCAAGTCGGAGAGATATACTTCGGGCCCACTCGGTGTCGATATCAACACCGCTTGCAAGCATGTGGTTAAGGAGTTAATCACAAAGTGATATCGGATTACGGAACAGTAAAGTACTTACGTGAGCGAGATTGAACTAGGTATGACGATACCGACGATCGAATCTCGCAAGTAAAATATCGCGAGACGAAGGAATATATATATGGGATTGATTGAATCGGCATCGTGGTTCATCCGATATGATCATCGATGAATGTATGGGAGTCAATATGGGTGCCTGCACCCGTTGTTGATTATTGATAGAAGATCATGCGCATATTCTCGAACCCGCAGGTCACACATAACGTGTCTCGACGCTAGGATAGATTGGATAAATTGGTTTATGAATTTTTGTTCGAGTCTCGGATGGGATCCGGGACATCACGAGAGGTTCGGAATGGTCGAGAATAAGATTCATATAAGGCGATGCAGTTTTGGAGTTGAATTGTTCGGATTAATCGGTATTGTACCGAAGCTTCTAGAACCTTCCGGAAGGGGACCAACGTGGCCCCACCTTCCGGAGGGGGCATGGGCCTATGAGGGAGTGTCCTGGCGCATTGGGCCAGGGCACAAGGCCCCATAGGGCCCAGCCGATCTAGATAAGTTTAAACTCGTTTAAACTAGAGATAGGGTTTCTAGATAAGGGAAAGTTTAATCGTTTAAACTAGAGATAGGCTTGGAGGATGGGCAAGGGCTGGCCGCACCCCCCCCTCTATATATAGAGGGCTGGTGCGCCCCCTCCCCCCACGAACACACCTTCCTCCAAACCCTAGTAGCCCTGCTGCCCTCCTCTCTCCCTCCCGACTGTTTGTAGGCGAAGCCCTGCGGCAGAAATTCTCCACCATATACACCACGCCGTCGTGTTGTAGATCCAATCCATCTCTCCACCATACTTGCTGGTCCGAGGAAGGAGGAGACGTCGAGGTGCTGCACGTGTGCATCTCACGGAGGCACCGCCACTTGTGGTGCTAGATCGGATCGGATCGAGAGGAGGAGAAGCGAGTACGACTACATCACCCACGTTCCGACGAATGTTCCGCTGTGCGAATCTTCAAGGGTATGAAGATCTAATCCAATCTCTCTCGTTGTTTGCATCTCCTAGATTAGATCTTGGCTTTCCTTCTGTTCGCTTCCGTAGAAAATTTTGATTTACTATGCTGCGAAACCCTTCAGACATGGCCTCGGAACACGGACCGAAAGGTTAAGTATGAGTCATATGGTTGATATGATGCCCATATAGATGCTCGCCTTTGAAGCTATATCAACTCACGTGATGATCGGACTTGGTATAGTGGATTTGGTTCATGTAATCACCAAAAGGACACGAGGGATGTCGTTTTTGAGTGGGAGTTCATTAGTAATTTGGATTAGTTGAACTCAATCTATCATAAACTTAGTCTAAATAAACTTTACAAATTCTGTTGTAGATGGCACCACCTGCTTTTAATTTCAATGTGTTCATGGAGAAAGAGAAACTTGCTGCGAATGTAGCAACTTCACCAACTGGGCAATGAATTTGAGGATTCTCCTCACTGCTGCACAAAAGCAATATGTGCTAGATGCGCCGCTAGGCCCCCCACCAGCTCCTGATGCCCCTGACGAGGAAAAGAATGTCTATGTGACTCGTCAGGAGGACCACAACTTAGTTCATTGCGGCATACTGTATGGGCTAGAGCCAGAACTTCGAAAGCGTTTCGAAAATGGCAATGCCTTTGATACCATGGGAGAATTGAAAATGATTTTCGATACCCATGCTGCCGTAGAGAGTTATAATGCTACAGAAAAGTTCTTTAGATGCATGATGGAGGAAAACAGCTCCATTAGTGAGCACGTACTCAAAATGTCTGGGTACACCGATAAGCTTGTGTCCTTGGGAATAACGATTCCCATTGACTTAGGCATACATCATGTTCTCCAATCTCTGCCACCTAGCTACAAGAGCTTCGTGATGAACTATAATATGCAGGGCATGAAGAAGTCTCTTCCCGAGCTTCTGTCAATGCTTAAGACTGCAGAAGTGGAGATTACGAAAGAACATCAAGTGTTGATGATCAATAGGACCACCGGTTTCAAGAAGGACAAGAAAGGCAAGCACAAGGGAAAGAAGGGTGGCAAGTCTGTTGCCACGCCTGAAAAGAAACCCCGGGCTGGCCCTAAGTCTGACATAGAGTGCTAATATTGCAAGGGGATCGCTTGGAAGCTTAATCGCCTAAGTATTTGGCGAACAAGAAGTCCAGCAAGGCAAACAAAGATATATGTGATATACATGTTATTGATGTGTACTTGACTAGTACTCGCAGTAGCACCTGGGTATTTGATACTGGATCGGTTGCTAATATATGTAACTCGGTTCAGGGGCTACAGAACAAGCGACAACTAGCAAGGGATGAGGTCAGGATGCGGGTCAGCAATGGATCAAGAGTTGATGTGATCGCCGTCGGGACGCTACCTCTCCATTTGCCATCGGGATTAGTTATAAACCTAAATAATTGTTATTTGGTGCCTGCACTGAGCATGAACATTGTATCTGGATCATGTTTGATGCAAAGTGGTCATTCCTTTAAATCTGAGAACAATGGTTGTTCGATTTATAAGAATGATATCTTTATGGTCATGCACCTATGTTGAATGGTTTATTTCTATTGGATCTCGATAGTAATATTACGCACATTCATAATGTTAATGCTAAAAAGATTAAACTTGATGATGATATGTCTGCATATATGTGGCACTGCCGTCTAGGTCATATTGGCGTTAAACGCATGAAGAAACTCCATTTTGATGGACTTTTGGAATCACTTGATTTTGAATCATTTGATACATGTGAGCCATGCATTATGGGCAAGATGACTAGAACGCCGTTTTCCGGTTCAATGGAACGGGCGACAGATCTATTGGAAATCATACATACTGATGTGTGTGGACCAATGAGTGTGTCGGCGCGAGGTGGATATCGTTATTTTGTTACTTTCACGGATGACTTGAGTAGATACGGGTATATCTATTTGATGAAACACAAGTCTGAAACTTTTGAAAAGTTCAAGGAATTTCAGAATGAAGTGGAAAATCATCGTAATAAAAAGATCAAGTTTCTACGGTCTGACCGTGGAGGAGAGTATCTAAGTTACAAGTTTAGCACACACATGAAAGAGTGTGGAATAGTTTCACAACTCACGCCTGCCGGAACACCACAACGTAATGGCGTGTCGAAACGTCGTAATTGTACCTTATTGGATATGGTTCGATCTATGATGTCTCTGACTGACTTACCTCTGTCATTTTGGGGTTATGCACTGGAAACAGCTGCATTCACTTTAA
Organism: Avena insularis; assembly: GCA_023614405.1. Taxonomy (NCBI): domain Eukaryota; kingdom Viridiplantae; phylum Streptophyta; class Magnoliopsida; order Poales; family Poaceae; genus Avena; species Avena insularis. The sequence goes on from CM042688.1 coordinate 128,964,536, forward strand.
ATTGGGCACCATCTAAATCCGTTGAAACGACACCGTATGAATTATGGTTTGGAAACAAACCTAAGCTGTCATTTCTTAAGGTTTGGGGATGCGATGTTTATGTGAAGAAACTTCAACCGGATAAACTCGAACCCAAAGCGGAAAATGCGTCTTCATAGGATATCCTAAGGAAACAATCGGGTATACCTTCTATCATAGATCCGAGGGCAAGGTTTTTGTTGCCAAGAATGGATCCTTTCTTGAGAAGGAGTTTCTCACGAAAGGTGTGAGTAGTCGGAAGGTAGAACTCGAAGAGGTTATTGAACCTTCTCTTCATGGAATGGCGAGTGGCACAGCACCGGAAGTTGTTTCGGAGTTGACTTCACCTGATGAAGATAGAGCTAATGATAATGATCATGAAACTCCGAAAGAGGACACTACCGAACCTCGCAGGTCAAGCAGGACACGTGCAGCTCCTGAACTGTACGGCAATCCTGTTGTGAATTTCATGGTTGATGAAATGGATGACCCTGCGACGTATGAAGAAGCGATGATGAGCCCGGATTCCAACAAATGGCTAGAAGCCATGAAATCTGAGATGGAATCCATGTACGAGAACCAAGTTTGGAACTTGGTGGACTTACCTCACGACCAAAAGGCCATTGAGAATAAATGGATTTTCAAAAGGAAAACTGATGCTGATGGTAACGTGACCATCTATAAGGCTCGACTTGTCGCAAAGGGGTTTCGACAAATTCAAGGAGTTGACTACGATGAGACATTCTCTCCCATAGCTATGCTTAAATCGGTTAGGATTATGTTAGCAATTGCTTCATATTTCGATTATGAAATATGGCAGATGGATGTCAAAACTGCGTTCCTCAATGGTAAGATTGAAGAAGAGTTGTATATGATACAACCTAAGGGTTTTGTTGATCCTAAGGATGCTAATAAGGTGTGCAAACTTCAGCGATCCATCTATGGACTGAAGCAAGCATCACAAAGTTGGAATCTCCGCTTTGATGAGGTGATCAAAGAGTTTGGATTTGTCCAAACTTATGGAGAGGCTTGTATTTACAAGAAAGTGAGTGGGAGCAATGTGGCATTTCTGATATTATATGTGGATGACATATTATTGATTGGAAATGATATAGATCTTTTAAACAGTGTTAAAAGTTATCTAAACAGCAAATTTTCGATGAAAGACCTTGGTGAAGCATCATATATATTAGGCATTAAAATCTATAGAGATAAATCATTCACTGAAACTTTATGATCATTATCATTACTTTCTCCTCTATTTGTAGAGTTTGGTTTCACGAAACAAATTCCGCTGCGCCACTCAACAATCTGGAGGTAAGGTCAAATACCTTGTTTTGATCTTTTACTTTCTTCCGCATGTATCTTCATCAAGACACGTCAACTTAGGACAACATCAGGTTTGCCCGTTGTGGAATATGCATTCATAGTTGCCTAAGAATACGCTACAAAGACTTGTTTATTCGCCACGATTTCGAATTATCGAAAACTCTAGAAACTCGAACATGCCATAACTCTTATGGTGTTGTTTCTGAAGGAAATATGCCCTGAGAGGCAATAATAAAGTTGTTATTATAAATTCCTTATACATGATAGATGTTTATTTTACATGCTAGAAATGTATTGATTCGGAAACATCAATACATGTGTGTTTAATAAACAAAAAGAGTTCCTAGTCATGCCTCTCTTATAGACTAGCTTGTTGATTAACAGGATGATCAAGGTTTCCTGATCATGGACATTGGATGTTGTTAATAACAAGGTCACACCATTGGTGGAATAATGTGATGAACATTCATCCGAAGTATAGCATTACGATCAAGTCATTATGTTTATATTGCTATAACATCATACGAAGTAATCTTTATCCTTAGACCATGAGATCATGTTAATTGCTAACACCGGAAGAGTATCTTGATAACATCAAACGTCACACCGTAACAGGGTGACTATAAAGATGGGTTCAGTACTACGAAGGTGTTATGTTGAGGCTCATGGATCAAGAGTGGAATTTGTCAATCCAGATGATGGATAGATATACTCTGGGCCCTCTCGGTGATATCACATTAGGATAGCTTGCAAGCAAGTGATGTGATCACTAGAATGTTATATCACGGGAACGAGAAAAGAGTGCATGTCGGTAACGAGATCAAACTAGGTATGGAGATATCGATGATCAAATCTCGGACATGTAATATATCGAGAGACAAAAGGATTTATTTACAAGCATTAAAGGTTCTCACGATCACAGGAGTCATCGTTGAATGTGTAGGAGTCAGTACGGATCTCTAGGTCCCGCTGCTGATTATTGATCGGAGAAGGGTCTCGATCATGTCTGCATTATTCGCGAACCGTAGGGTGGCACACTTAAGAGTTACCGGACACCATTTTGGAGCACATATGTTTCAGACGAAAGAATTGCAAAGCGTAGGAATTGTTTTAATAGAAATCGGAAATTGTTTCGGGTGAAATTGCAGAAGGTGGTTCTGCATGTGATATTGAAATATTGCAAGGGGCTATATGTGAATGTTTGTTAATTAAATTAATTAACAAAATTCTGAATAAATTTAATAAAAAGAGTTTTTTTAAACGAGAGAGCAATAAATTTGGAGAAATTTAATGCATTTAAAGTGGAGACTTTAAAAGGGAATATGAAGTGGCATTTTAATGTGGAGGGGTTACCACCACATGAATGGGGGAGGTGAGGGGTCATCCCCCCCCCATGTGCCGGCCATGGAGAGAGGGGGCACCCCCCTCCTCCTATAAAAGGCCACCCATTCCCTCCTTCATCCACCTCCTTGTGAAGGATCTCTCTCCCCCTCTAGAATTATTCTCCCATGGTCTCGGATTAGCGAGATACATGTTCCCGGTGGCATTTCGTCTGGAAGGAGTTGCTGCTTCCGCTGGATCGCTGGAGCGAGGAGGTGGAGGTTGTCCGGTGGCTTGAATGTGTGTGCGAGTGCGGATGCTGTTGGGGGGGTAACCCCGGATAGGGTAAAGACGGGGAAAGACGAAAGGGTGTTCCCCGTCTAGTTTCCGAAGTTCTGATCTGAGTCGGCGAATCAGAGAGGTCGGCCGAGATAGGAAAGGGCAGGACCCTTATAGCAATGGCAAGGCATTACCCGGCCGAGATACTGCGTAAGTCGGCCGGGTTAGCCCAAGTAATCTTGATGCAGGTGAAAGACAAGCCGAGTTACAGGAGGCATGGCCGAATGACACGAAGCTTGCAGGAGAAGGTGAAGCCTAAAGTCAAACTCTAGTAGCAGGCTAGGGAGAATCTGAGCGAAGCCAAGCACTAGGGACAAAGGCGCAGAGCGACAGAGAGACAGAAGGAGGTCACGGAGGTGACAGTCCTGAAACCCGAGGCACACAGGAGGGCCCCTCTGAAACCTTGCCGTCATTAGGGGAGCGACAGGGAAAGGGGGGCGCCGAACTACTATATTGGGACAAGCATATTCCTCGAATATGCTTGCCACATCAGCCCTAAAGGAACCCAAGGATCTCCTTTATAAGGGCAGGCTTGGACCCTAAGGAGGGGATCGACTCATTCTTGGTACCGTTAGGCTAGTAAAGTTCTCTCTTTCCCCTTGTATACAGCTCAAGGAGCACTTGTAACCCAAGGAAGGAGAAATACAGATCTTTGTGTTAGCTTTCTGTGTGTAGAATCCACTACATCTTCCCTCCCCAGATCCCACTAGCATCCATTGGCCCCAAACTTTAGCCTACCCATGGCATCTACCGTGCCACCACCACGACAGTTGGCGCCCACCGTGGGGCCAGCAGCGGTGCTAGCTGGAGTTATTATCCGGACGGGAAACTTCATCAAGACTGGCGAGCGCGTTGTTTCTGGCTTAGTCCAGAGATTTGGTCTCTGTGATTATGTCAGCGACAACGCAGGGAGCTTCAGGGGGAAAGCTCCCCCGCGTAATGGTGTCTTCATCAACCTGGGCGGGCACCAGGTTTACGTCGGCGTCGACATCTCCGGCGTTTATCCTCACCAAGTTGTTGTTGCAGGAGATCCACCTCTTAACGCTGCAGGCCGTCCGCCCGGAGCGCATCCTACAGGTAGCGTCGAGGTAATGGTCGTGGCCGGGGTGCAAACTGGAGTAGCAGCTGCCGGATCAGGCAGAGAACCCGCCACCGGTGTACAGGGCGCACACAGGCAGACAGCACCAATGCCCACCGAGGTAATCCCACCAGCAACCAACCCGACCGAGGTGCAAGACACCACCCCGAAGGCACCAAGAGTAAGAGGGCCACCTCTGGAAAGGCCAGAGAATATTCTTCAGGCCACCATAGAAAGCTTGACTACACATGTAGTGCCGATACTTAATCCGGCAAATGCTCAGGCAGACTTAGAGGAAACCAGGAAAAAGGTGCTGATAGAGGCAAAAAAGGTGTCGGCCTTGCGGGAGTCCTTAAACAGGACCCTGCGAGAATATGCCAAAGCAAATAAGCTTGACGTCGCGCCCGAACGGGTGGACGAACTAAGATTGAGAGGGAAGAACCTCATGGATGACATCAACAAAGAGCATGAAGCTCATAAAGCAGAATCAGAGGATTTGGGCTTGCCGAGGTACAGTACCCCGGCAAGAAACCTAAGAGCGGCAAATGCCGCAGCATTAGAGTTAGAGGGGTTGACCAGTGAGGCCGCAGAAACAACAAGAAAGAGTAAACGAGCTGGTGCGCATCGCAACTAGCAAAGCGAGGAAATGCTCAGAGAAACCCGGCGAGGTCGGGGCCTCGCGAATGGTTCATTCGGCAGGAGCAGCACCAGCCTTGTCTGTGGCAGCAGCATCTTCACCCGGAAATAATGCTCGAAGAGACAAAGCAGTAACCTCGGGAAAGAGGAACAAGCAGATTGTCCCATATGATCCGGCAATGGCCGGATAGGCAAATGAGAACAGAGGCAATGCAAGCCGAGGTAACAGTGGGGAGAGGAACCACGGCCGTGTGGAGAAAGACGGCGGAAGCCGAGGCAACGGAGACCTCGGTAGAAGAGAACCCGCGAGAGGCAATCATGAGAACAATACCCCGGTCGAAGTAAGGAGAGAACTGCCACTCAACCCACAACCGAGGCATGAACCCCGGCAGGAAAGAGAAACAAGGCCAGCTCGCCACAATCAAATTAATGAGAGATACAATGATGGTTATTCCGAAATGGAATATGCAATCCATGGCGGAAACAACCATTATGGAATCTGATGTAGTTCTCAGACAAAGATTTGCCATCAAATGATGCAAGAGTGAAGCTGGACCGGCTATACAGGTCCGAGTTGTTGGAAGAATAGGGTCCACCGGGGCCGGCATGCTTTGGACCACGGATCATGGGAGAACCTCCTGTGCCGAACTTTCAGCTGGCAAGGGGCGCGAAAACATATAATGGAAGTACCAAACCACAAGACTGGTTAATTGACTATGCCACTGCTGTAAAAATAGCGGGTGGGAACCTATGATGGGCAGTACGGTATGTACCACAAATGCTGGAAGGACCAGCTAGAGTGTGGATGAATAATCTACCAGCCGGCAGTATCAACTGTTGGCTGGATTTTGAGGAAATGTTTGTCAGCAACTTTACCAGTACATACAAGAGGCCAAACAGGCCACAACAGCTAGCCATGTGCAAGCAGAGGCCGAATGAAACAGATAGAGAATGTTTAACTCGGTGGTGCAACCTGAGAAACTCATGTGAAGGAGTCATAGAATCGCAAGCAATAGCTTGGTTCGCGCAAGGATGCCGTTATGGCAGCGTATTATGGCAACGTCTGCAGAGAGATATGCCGACCACACTGGCAGAAACTATCAGAATAGCGGACTCCTAAGCATTAGGAGACCCAATGCAACCAAAATTAATGTCGGCATATCATCGCGAGCAACAGGACCATTATGCAAGAGATTTGGCCGGGTCATCCAGGCGCGGTGATTTCAGAGGAAGAAGAAGAGAGGAAAGGCCGGATTATAGATATAATTCGGCCCAAGTGGCGGCGGTAGCGCAGGACCCACCGGTCACGGAGCAACTCAACGCAGAAGAATGGTCCTCAAGAGTGGAGACCTAGAAATGATGGACATAGGCAGTGGACCCCAGAACAAAAGAAACAGTGGCAGGAGAGGCCGAAGTACACGTTTGAATCCATGTTAGATCAGCCGTGCAAATTTCACACGTCAAACCCATCCAGGCCAGCCAACCATACCACCCGCCAATGTGCATGGATGAAAAATGCAATGGGGAACCCCGTAGGGGTTCAGGCACCCCATCAAGTACATCAAAGATCAGCCACGCTGATCGGAGCAAATGCACAAGAATCGATGTTACCGCCCCCTCCCCCGAGGTACGATAACTCGGATCGGAGAGACGCGGTGCATCAAGTGATGAACCAAGTCCAGGATGGAAGAACAAATCCGGCGAATACCGGACGCAATGATTACAGAGAACATCATCAGTCCTATTGCGTGTTCACAACGGAACAACAAGACAAGCAAAGTGTGCGTACCGCATATGGAAGTAAATGCGTAATGCCGGCAAGATCAGATATGTGCCTTGGTCGGATCAGGAGATAACTTGGAGCATAAAGGATCATCCCAAGATAATGCCAAATCCCGGATCATATGCACTTGTGCTGGATCCGACATTTGTTGGACCGAGCATCAATGTCAAATTTTCAAAAGTACTCATAGACAATGGAAGTAGTATCAATATCATGTACAAAGATACCATGCATAAACTCGGAATATCGCAGAACATGTTGCAATCCACGAGGACCACTTTCCATGGGATAGTGCCAGGGCTTTCATGTGAACCCATTGGTAAGGTCCGAGTAGATGTGTTATTCGGCACAAGAGATAACTGCAGAGCGGAGAACTTAGAGAGTGAAGTGGTGGATCTAGAGAGCTGTTATCATGCTCTACTCGGACGACCAGCGTTGGCCAAATTCATGGGCAGCTGTCATATAAGTTATCTGAAAATGAAGCTACCTGGAACACAAGGAGTGATAATTATAACAGGGATTACAAGAAATCAATGGGTGTGCATCACGGGTCAAATTTGGCGAATCATTGGTTATAGCAAGAGAAAAAGAAGGATTCAGAGGTAGCAGGCAGCCCTCGGCACAGCTGAACATGCGGCACTAGCCAACCCGCATGGCGGTGTCTCTTTCAGCCGACTAAAGAAACGAAGAAGTTTCAAATAGATGAGCAATTCCTGAGCGCATCGTTACTATTGGTGCAGGCCTGGATGCTAAATAGGAAAGCGAGCTCACCAACTTCCTCCGTGAGAATCGGGACATATTTGCATGGTCAACTCAGGATCTGCAAGGTGTTCCGAGGGAGTTGGCTGAGCACTCTTTGAATGTAAGGCCCGGATCAAGGCCGGTGAAGCAACCTCTCCGCCGCCAAGAAAGGAGAAAATAATAGGGATGAAATAGGCTCCCTCGCAGCCGGTTCATCATGGAGGTGCTGTACCCGGATTGGTTGTCGAATCCGTGCTTTGGTAGAAAAGAAGAAAGATGATCCCAATGTAGCCATTGTATGGCGAATGTGTATCGATTACACGAACCTGAACAAGGCATGTCCAAAAGATCCTTTTCCATTGCCTAGAATAGACCAAGTCATTGATTTGACCGCTGGTTGTGAGTTATTATCATTTGTAGACGCGTACTCTGGTTTCCACCAGATACCGTTAAATCCGGCCGATCAAATAAAGACTGCATTTATTACCCCGTACGGGGCTTATTGCTATCGCACAATGCCATTCGGCCTGCGAAATGCAGGAGCAACATATCAAAGATGCATGCAAAAATGTCTACACGATCAAATAGGAAAAAATGTACAAGTATATGTAGATGATGTGGTCATCAAAACCAAGGAAAGCAAAACCTTACTGGAAGATATACGACAAACTTTCGTAAACTTGAGAAGATTCCGAATGAAACTTAATCCGGAAAAGTGCACGTTTGGCGTGCCGGTAGGAAAATTGCTCGGTTTTCTTGTATCTAGCCGAGGTATAGAAGCCAACCCAACAAAGATAAAAGCAGTAGAAAGAATGGAATTGCCGAGATGCTTAAATGATGTACAAAAATTCACAGGTTGTCTAGCCTCGCTCAGCCGGTTTGTATGTCGGGAGAAAAGGCACTACCACTATATCAGCTGATGAAGAAATCAGATAAATTCATTTGGACCCATAAGCGGACAGTGCATTTCATGAGTTGAAAAAAATGTTAGTCACAGCACCCGTTTTGGCTTCTCCATTATCAAAAGAGCCTATGTTACTCTATATAGCGGCTACCAACAGAGTAGTGAGTGCTATAGTCGTAGTAGAACGACTTGAAGATGATAAATCCGTACAAAGGCCGGTGTATTATTTAAGCGAGGTATTATCCGCTTCAAAACAGAATTACCCACATTATCAGAAGATGGCTTATGGAGTATATATGTCGGCAAAAAAGCTTAAACATTACTTCGAAGAACATCCCATCGAGTGATCGTGAAGCGCCCATAGCCACATATTGAGCAACAAAGATGCAAGTGGCGAATAGCAAAATGGGCCATCGAGTTGTCACCATACACTCCACAATTTGATAGGAGAGATGCAATTAAATCTCAAGCGACGCCGACTTCTTCAGAGATCGGGCGAAGTGCAATATGAGCCACCATTACCAGATCTAAATTATTGGACGATGCATTTCGATGGTTCCAAACTAAGAAATGGTTTGGGGCAGGAATAGTGTTAACCTCACCTAAAGGAGATCAGCTGAAATATGTGCTACAAATACATTTTGCCGCATCCAACAATGTAGCCGAATATGAAGCACTGGTCCATGGATTGAAAGTAGCAAAAGAGATTGGCATACGCTGAATCTTATGCTATGGGGACTCGGACCTAGTAGTACAGCAAGTCTCAGGCAATTGGGATGCATTAGATGCTAATATGGCTTTATACAGATTTCATGTGCAAAAGATCAGTGGATACTTTGAAGGATGTGAATTTAGCCACATACCTCGGGCAGAAAATGATGCCGCAGACACGTTGTCAAAGCTCGGATCAACCCGGCGATCAATTCCACGGGTATTGCCTCGAACACCTCGTAAAACCATCAATAATCCCTTCACCAGAATCTGAATCTATCTTTATCCCGGCTAATTCGGCAGCAGACAATGTGCCGATGGAGGTAGACCAGCAATATAACTCGGAATCCCCCAAGAGGAGGACAGCAGAAGTAAGCACAATTATGGAGAAGGCCGAGGTAGATATGTCGTGAAAACATGGAAATAGACAGTGAGACCACACCAGAAAAAGTCACACCGCTATGGGCGCAACCCATATTCTCTTACCTTAAAGACGCGGTATTACCAAGCAATGAAGTATTAGCAAGACAAACTGTAAGGAGAGCGAAAGCTTATACGATCATAAACAATGAGCTATATAAAAGAAGTGTCACAAGCGTATTGCAGAAATGTGTGAGTTCGGCAGAAGGCCGGGAGATCCTCCTAGATATACATCAAGGAGAGTGTGGACATCATGCCTCATCTCGTGCATTGGTAGCCAAAGCATTCAGGCATGGATTTTATTGGCCGACGACGTTGAAAGAAGCCAAAGAGTTGGTGGAAAAATGCAATGGTTACCAGAGATACGCAACCAAAATACATATGCCATCGGCCGAGTTAAAAACAATACCCATCACTTGGCCATTTGCTGTGTGGGGCTTAGATATGGTGGGACCATTTAAGCCGAGGGGGAATGACCCACATATTGGTTATGGTGGACAAGTTCACAAAATGGATTGAAGTGAAACCAATAAAAAAATGCGATGGGCCCACAGCAGTGAAATTTCTCAAAGATATTATTTTAAGATATGGGTACCCACACAGTATTATTACAGATAATGGCACAAATTTTGCAGAAGGAGCCTTCGCCAGATTTTGTAGAGAAAAATACATAAGGTTAGATATTGCCTCTGTGGCTCACCCAGCGTCTAATGGGCAAGTGGAAAGGTCTAATGGACTAGTATTGTCAGGAATAAAACCACGACTTGTTGAACCACTGCAAAGGTCGGCAGGATGTTGGATTGAGGAACTCCCAGCCGTATTATGGAGCCTCAGAACTACTCCAAATAGGTCAACAGGGTACACACCATTCTTTCTAGTGTACGGGGCAGAGGCCGTGCTTCCAGCCGACATAATACATGACTCGCCAAGAGTTACTCAGTATACAACCTCGGAAGTAAACGAAATAGCTCGGCAAGATACTGTAGACCTGCTAGAAGAAGCCAGAGAACTGGCACTATCACGATCAGCTATTTATCAGCAGAACCTACGACGATATCACAGCAAAAAGGTGAATCCAAGGGTATTCAAAGAAGGAGATTTAGTCCTCAGACTGGTGCAACGCACGGCCGGCATGCACAAGCTGTCACCTCCATGGGAGGGACCATTCATCGTGAGCAAGGCATTACATAACGATGCCTATTATCTAATCGATGCTCAATCCCCCGGAAGGGACAAGGCAGACAAAGCTGGCGAAGAAACGAAGCGGCCATGGAACGTAGCCCTGCTTCGTCCATTTTACTCATAGCATAGTATTTCAAGGTCAAGGACCAATGATGTATTAAACCTCGGCATCCAGAGCAGTGACTCGGGGACTGCCATATGTTATTTCAATTTCATGTTATGTATTGAACCTCGGCATCCAGAGCAGTGACTCGGGGACTGCCATATGTTATTTCAATTTCAGGTTATGTATTAAAACCTCGGCATCAAGAGCAGTGACTCGGGGACTGCCATATGTTATTTCAATTTCAGGTTATGTATTAAACCTCGGCATCCAGAGCAGTGACTCGGGGACTGCCATATGTTATTTCAATTTCAGGTTATGTATTAAAACCTCGGCATCAAGAGCAGTGACTCGGGGACTGCTATAGGTATTTGAAGTTTCGTTTTATGTACTAAACCTCGGCAGTCAAAGCAGCAACTATAAAACTACCATATACTGCCCCAGAGCTATGTTGAGCACCAAAACTTGACGCCCTGAGCAGCGCCTCGGCGGTGGTCTTATATTGTTCCTGAAATTTAGTTTACACACTAGACTTCAGCAGAACAGGCAATCACTCGGGGACTGCCATGTATTGTTCCAAAGTGGCAGTCAATCTTTGATACGAAAAGGGTATCACACTTCGGCACTCAGAATAAGAACAGATCAACCCCGTATGATGTTCGAAGCTCACACCTGATTACTCGACTAAAACACGAGAAAACAAAGACAAAGATACATCCTAACATCAAAATATTGCAGGATACCAAAGCAAGAATTCGGATGGGAACCCACTTAAGCAAAGTTATAATAACTGCAAACTTATATGTCGCAGCAATGTACGGCAAAAGGAGATTCAGGTCATACAGGAAGTAAACAAGTATTCCACGGACATCGTACGCCCGGCATACCAGGGATAGGAAATGACTTAAACGTTTTTAGCTGGAGAGGCGGCAACCTGGTCAGGGACTGGGGACTCCGAGGTAGGAGGAACTTCGGCCGATGTTACCTCGCCCTCCGCAGACCTAGGTGCAACCTCGGCCGAAGCCTGAGGCTGCTGAGGAGCATCAATTTGCGCAGTGGAATGCCCGGTACCCTTGGAGGAGGATCGCGCGTCGCCGTTGTCATCCGAGCTCGAACTGGAGTCACCAGAAGTGGCCGAGTCATCTCCATCTCCCCCTTGCTCAGCTGAATCATCTGATGCATCCTCGACTATGACCTCCTCGTCCGGGTTTGGAAGGAAACTCGGCCCTTCATTCCAGGTGTGCATGTCGGCATACTCGACGAGTTGAAAGGCGCGAGCTTGCCGAAGAGCAACAAAGGTGGGATCCTCAACCCAACGGGAACCTGTGCGCAAATTCCTCAGGATATCAAGAGAAATGTCTTCGTACCATGACATGATAACGGTGAGGCCATATCGACCAGCTACCAGCAGAGATTCCTCCAAAGACTTAGTTGTTTTCAGAGGCATTCAATCTAGTCACCGAATTCGATCTCGCTGATGTTAGGAGTCCCGAAGTATTCGCCGAGAGCACGCTGGCTCGAATAGCTGCCGACACCAAGTCCCCGCCCATGATTTTCATCGGACCAAGGGCAGCCGATGTAAACCAAGAAATCTTCTATTGAATATTCAAAATTCACGTCAATGGGAGACCTCGGCAAGACGAGCAGCAAGGACCGCTTTAGAGCTCACGGGCTTAGCTTCGGAAAATGACCGCAAAAAGGAGGCGTTAGAGGGGAGCGAAGGAAGAAAGATAATCCTTGTGTTAAGATGCTTACGATGAATGTAACTCATCATCGGAAGGTCCTTCGCTTGATCAATCTTGTTCTTCTCAAAGCGAGCAATTTCCTCGCTCATCCCTCGAGTTTTCAGCTCGGCAGCCGCAAAGAGCTCTTTATTCTTTTGCAATTCCAAAGCCAGCTGGTTCTTCTCCTCGGAGAACTCCTGATCGACCTTTTCTAGCTCGGATTTCTGAGAAAGCTTAAGGGCCTCCACCTCGGCGCTTAGGCGAGCTATCTCGTTATCCTTTTCTTTTAGCTGCGCCGAATGAGTGGCGCCTTGTTCTAAAAAATGCAGCATTACATCAGGCATGGGCGTACAATCTTGGTGAGATGATGCAAAGGTTCGTATCTCGGCTTTACCAAAGCCAAACGAAGTAAAAGAAACTTAGTGCACGTCTTAGAAAGGAAAAGTACGAGGTAGATGGAAAACTAACCTTCCAAGCTCTTGATTTTCTTCTCAAGACGAATGTTGAGATTATTGATGTTACCTGTTAACCCACAAAGTAAGCTGGCATCCCGCAGACAAAACAATGACAATATTAGAGATGACAAGGAAAATGATCGACCTACCTGCTTTTTTCACCACAGGAATAACTTTTTCATATTTTTCTTCCAACTTCTTGTGCGAGAAAAGCAGTCTTTGAAATTCAGCAGTCCGCCGGTCATGTGCAACCTGAGCAACAGAACAAATGATGAGTGGATATTCAAAGCCGAAACAGATCCGAGTTAAGCGAAAACTTAACCCAGATCTAGGTGGCTGGATATTCAAAGCCAAAACAGATCCGAGTTAAGCGAAAACTTAACCCAGATCTAGGTGGCTGGATATTTAAAGCCAAAACAGATCCGAGTTAAGCAAAAACTTAACCCAGATCTAGGTGGCTGGATATTCAAATCCAAAACAGATCCGAGTTAAGCGAAAACTTAACCCAGATCTAGGTGGCTGGATATTCAAAGCCAAAACAGATCCGAGTTAAGCAAAAACTTAACCCAGATCTAGGTGGCTGGATATTCAAAGCCAAAACAGATCCGAGTTAAGCAAAAACTTAACCCAGATCAAGGTGGCTGGATATTCAAAGCCAAAACATATCCGAGTTAAGCAAAAACTTAACCCAGATCTAGGTGGCTGGATATTCAAAGCCAAAACAGATCCGAGTTAAGCAAAAAACTTAACCCAGATCTAGGTGGCTGGATATTCAAAGCCAAAATAGATCCGAGTTAAGCAAAAACTTAACCCAGATCTAGGTGGCTGGATATTCAAAGCCAAAACAGATCCGAGTTAAGCAAAAACTTAACCCAGATCTAGGTGGCTGGATATTCAAAGCCAAAACAGATCCGAGTTAAGCAAAAACTTAACCCAGATCTAGGTGGCTGGATATTCAAAGCCAAAATAGATTCGAGTTAGCGAAAACTTAACCCGGACCTAGGTGGCTGGATATTCAAAGCCAAAACAGATCCGAGTTAAGCGAAAACTTAACCCAGATCTAGGTGGCTGGATATTCAAAGCCAAAAGTAGATTCGAGTCAAGCGAAAGCTTAACCCGGACCTATGTGGCTAGACATTCAAAGAATAGCTAGCAAAGTTTAAGATAGATCAACTCGGATATAGGCTCGAACCCTAAATTAAGTCGAGTTAAGTAGAGCACTATAAAAACTTCCAAGCGAATAACAAATTACTCGTTTGCAAGTTTCGGGGACTAATGTATATATAATAGCATATGGAGAATCAGTCTAAACCCCGGGAAGCAACAATTACCTCGTTCATCTTGTTGCTATCCAGAATGATCTTGGCAGCTTGATCAAAACGCCGATGTCGAAAAGTTGAAGCGGCCGATTGTTTGATTGCCTTCAAGCTGATCGAAAGATTCGATTATGAGCATATTCCACCAATGAGCCGAGGCTGTTCCTTGGCCGTCCGAGTAAGGACTTTACCCCGGACATGCTGTGTAATTACCGAGGCAGCAGGGCTCGTATGAAGAGCAAGCTGGGTACCGGCGGCCGGAGTAGTAGAGGCTTTGGCGGGAGCAATCCCTTTACGCAGCACGTCGGCAATACTCGGCTGAGAAGAGCCGGCCAAACCTTTTTGGGAAGTGGGAGCCTTGGTGACAACAGTTTTTCTTACTATAGAGGAGGCACCAGCAGAAGCCGATACCTCGGCAATGGGAACAGTGCCTTTAGAAGCAGGAGGAATCACAGGCGCAGAGGGCGCCGGGGTATTAACGACCACGGCTGCGGCTGGGGTTACAGTAGGAGCTACCGAGGTAGAAAGAGGCTCGGTGGATATGCTCGGATTCAATGGAGGGGCAACGGGTTCGGTAGAAATCTCGGAGACACGAGTATCAGGCGCATCGTGACGAGGGGGTGACATATGTGGAGCTGGAGGAGACGTAGAACGAGCAGGACTAGGAATCCTAGTATCTTCAACGGGCGGAGGAGACGGCTGCCGAATCGGGCGGCTAGTCATGCTAGGACCCCCAGGCTTAACGGAAAGCGGAGCACTGCGGAAATAAGAAAGAAAAAAGGGTGTCAAGATGAAAAACAGAACCAGGGAAACAAGAAATACGAGCAAAACGAACTTACCCTGTGACCCCAGGCATGGTCTTGCGCCTGGGAGGGTTTGGAGCAGACTTCTTCATTCGTTTCTTGGGGGCCGCCTCTAAAGCACTAGCAGGAGCCCCGCGTTTCCCCGAGGTAACTGGGGGCCGGGATGCAATAGGCTCGGCGTCGTGAACCTGACCGGCCGGATTAGCTGGGAAAGTAGAAGCCGGAAATGCATAAGAAATAGGCATTGCGGCAACTACCTCAAGAGCTTGGACCTCGTCCGAATCACCTTCCTCCTCATGGACCGAAGTCTTGCCACGAGCGCGAGCCGTGGCGGGATCCGACTTAGGGACGAATTCTTCGGAGTCCGGCTCCCCAACGTCCGGGGTATTCCGATCCGCAGTCCACGGAAGCGACAAAACCTCGGCGTCCTCGTCCTTTTGCTCTGCGAACCTCTGTGAGGCGAAAAAGAAGGAAGGTTAGGGAAAACAGCTATGAAAACAATATAAAATCAAAGCATTGATGGTTAAACTTACTGCGGGAGGAGGATGCTCGCGGGTAAACGGTCTCAATCCCCAGGTCCAATCTTCAGGCATCTCCGTCTTAAATATAGCTCGGACGCGCTTGAAGACAAGGTAGTTGTCCAGCTCGATGGTCGAGACTCGGTTGGGATCAAGTGGACCACTCATGTAGCAAAGTTTGTGCGTCCTTTTCTAGAATGGGCAAATTCGGCTACTGATGAAGGTATCCATCAAGTCCTCGCCGCGTAACCCGGCCCGGATCAGTTCTTTGAGCCGAGTCTCGAAAAGCTCGGCCAAGACATGGCTCCTCCTCGGATTGTAAGTCCAATTTACCTTGGAAGGCGGACCAATGGAGAAGGCAGGGAGCCGAATCTTGTCTTCTGTTCCTCTGTTCTTGACATAAAAGAAGGATTTGTGCCACTTCTTGCACGACTCTAACCCGGTGACACGAGGAAATACAGACTTCCTCCGAGGTGTAATGGACGCCGCCCCGCACTGAGTAAGCAGTTTCTCGGAAGGGTGCAGAGACTTGTCAGGGACTACATTAGAACGAATCTGGAAGAACTTCGCCCAGACGTGCACGGACGGCCATAGGCCGAAGTATCCCTCCGAAGCGGAGATGAATGCAGAAAGAGAAGCGATGGCTCGTAGAAGATGATGCGTGAAGGTCAAGTAGTCGAGAAACTCTCTTGCAAAATCGCTAAGAGGGAGACCGGCAGCGAGAAATGTGACATAAAAACTACATACCGCCTCCCTAATTTCTGGAGATAACTCGTTGCGGTAAACGACAAGAGACCTCGTGAGAATCCTCCGGGTTCGGATGAGCCACTCGATCTCCCGCCGGGTAACTGAGGAGCCCTGCCACGAGCCCCGCTCAGGCCCAGAGCCAGCATCATCATCCTCTACCAGGGCACCGCTAAAGGAACTAGACATGATTTCACCGGAAAGATCGCCGGAGGAACAACTCGCGGCAGAGGAAAACTTAGAGCTACGAGGCCGTCGCCGCAATTCTCACATAAAAACGGGCGAGCAACGACTGAACCGCAGCGCACGAACAAAGAGGAAAGCCTAGGCGGCGAGACCGAAAATAACTCACCGGCGACAACGCCGGAACAAATAAGCGGCGACGAGGCAGACGGAGCAGCGCGGCGGAGTCCTCCTCGTCGCAGAACCAGTTGAGCGTGCGGCGGCGGAACCACGAACGAGCGCAGAAGCGCGAGGAATAAGAAGGGTGCGGGCGAGCGAGAAGGGGAAAAAGAAACTCCCAGGCGCCGCTCCCCTCTTTATAACCTAGCCGCAAGCAAGGTAGTGGGATCGTGGGTGTGGCGATCGTGGCAACCGACGACCACGCGCGTCGCCGCTGAGTGGAACCGCACCGAAGGCCACACGATTGACCAAGGAGCTCACGATCCCCAACGAGAACGGCGCACGAGGTGTCGCAGCAACGGCACGACAGTAACTGTATCTTGTCAGTAAACGCTGTAGAGGAACAAAAAACTAGAGAAACAATGATGAGGATGACACGTGGGACGAGGCGTGCACTACTAAATACGGTGTTATCACCACGACAAGATAACTCGGAAACAATACATAACGAGTGTCGTGAATCGATACGACCGCCGAGGTTATCGGCGGGCCATACCAACCGGGACTAATGTTGGGGGGGTAACCCCGGATAGGGTAAAGACGGGGAAAGACGAAAGGGTGTTCCCCGTCTAGTTTCCGAGTTACAGTCTGAGTCGGCCGAATCCTGTAGAGGTCGGCCGAGATAGGAAAGGGCAGGACCCTTATAGCAATGGCAAGGCATTACCCGGCCGAGATACTGCGTAAGTCAGCCGGGTTAGCCCAAGTAATCTTGATGCAGGTGAAAGACAAGCCGAGTTACAGGAGGCATGGCCGAATGACACGAAGCTTGCAGGAGAAGGTGAAGCCTAAAGTCAAACTCTAGTAGCAGGCTAGGGAGAATCTGAGCGAAGCTAAGCACTAGGGACAAAGGCGCAGAGCGACAGAGAGACAGAAGGAGGTCACGGAGGTGACAGTCCTGAAGCCCGAGGCACACAGGAGGTCCCCTCTGAAACCTTGCCGTCATTAGGGGAGCGACAGGGAAAGGGGGGCGCCGAACTACTATATTGGGACAAGCATATTCCTCGAATATGCTTGCCACATCAACCCTAAAGGAACCCAAGGATCTCCTTTATAAGGGCAGGCTTGGACCCTAAGGAGGGGATCGACTCATTCTTGGTACCGTTAGGCTGGTAAAGTTCTCTCTTTCCCCTTGTATACAGCTCAAGGAGCACTTGTAACCCAAGGAAGGAGAAATACAGATCTTTGCGTTAGCTTTCTGTGTGTAGAATCCACTACATATTCCCTCCCCAGATCCCACTAGCATCCATTGGCCCCAAACTTTAGCCTACCCATGGCATCTGCCGTGCCACCACCACGACAGATGCGCTGCTGAGTTGCGGCGCTCGGACTTCCTCACGATCTTGAGATCGGCAAGTGTACGACTACATCAACCACGAGTTCCTACTCGTTAACAAAGCTCGTTGTCTACGAGGGTAAGTTCTCGTTGGATGTATGTCCACCCGTTGCTTTGTACCTAGTAGATAGATCTTGGCGTATAGTTCACACCGTAGGAAATTTTTTGTTTTCTATGCTGTGGACCCAACAGTTTCCACGAATCTTTAGATGTTCCTTTGTGTTTCAAATGAGTGTTTGCTTATTTCGATCTCTAACTCTAAATGATAACTATAACCCTGATAAGAGATAATATTGGACTATATGTATCTAATATAAAATGATTATGATATTTAGACATTTCAACACACTTTGAATTTGTCCAATTATCATAATTTATGAAACATCTTTCACATGTCCTTTTATGCTAAAATTAACTTAAATCTTTAGTCATGTCGACCAAATCGAAGATACTTTGTATCTTTGTTAATTGAATATCCTCCTTCACTTTGAAATCTTTTGAACAATTCAAAATAGTTTCAAACTTATGTTTCATTAAGTAAATACTCGTATTCACTTATCCACAATGAAGTATGAAATAATGATTTCCACTATTTGTTGAAAATACGATACATCACTATGTATAAGATTCAACATTTCTTCACATATCACCATGTTACCAGAATGTGGAGGTTTAGTCATTCTGCCCAATAAGGCATGGTTTTGCAAAGTCTCTAGATAAGTATCTAAGACCCCGATCTTCATTTAGAATGAAAAACATGCAATAACCATCATGACTTAAACAATAGTGTCATATCATAATCAAACTTTGGATATCTTTTAACATTCTAATCCTTTATAAATGCTTTAAACTATTATCATTAACATAGTGATTAGAATAACTCATTTATAATCGTATGTGACCATAACGGTATTATTCATAAGAACAGTACAACTAGATTGTAACTTATTTATATGAATAATTGTCTCGCTAAAAGCAAGACACATAAACAAGGATTACAAAATTATATTCAAGTCCACTAATCCAAATGATAAACCTTGAGGAAAGAGGGTGATGTCGGCCTCAACTATTTTACTTGTCGTCATCAAGCCGTATTACCTCAATTCCAGCAATTCTCAAGCAGACCATCCTGTTTTCACAAAATAGGACAAGTATCCAATACTTTTGTAAACAGTAGTGGATTTTGCAAGAATTACATTTATAACTCTGTATATCTGACATATACCCTTTTCATTCATGACATCCATTGCAATCAAGCCCTTCTGAGAGTTCATAACTCTAATGCAAGATCACTAAGTGTTTCTCCAAATATTCTCTTTTCATCCATCATCGAAGAAAACTCATCCAACGGCTCATACTTTATGTGCCCGATCTTGTAGAATATAAGATTATAATACAACTCTCCATCGAATGGAAAATGGCTTATTGGATGATAATGGAGAAAACACAAACATTGCAGAGTCATCGGATTATCTCCTAATGGTTATTGTATCAAGAAGAGAAGATCACCTTTTTTCAAGGATATCCCTCAGGCGTGGGTATTAATCTATGAAGTTGGACCCTTTTGCTAAGTTCCACATCAAGTAAGCAATTTCCCATGGTCGCAAAAGACTTCAATGGGATAGACCATGATCTACTAAGATATTTGCAAATAGACATGTAGACTAAGTTCATAATATGAGTTCAATCCTAATTGAGCTCCCACTAAAATTTTCATCCCCTAGACAATTTTAGTGATCACACGATCCCAATCCATTACACCACCCCCGATCATCATGGCCGACAATGCAGTTTCAAAGGTAGACATTCCCCAATGTCAATCACATCAACCATGTGACTCATGCTCGACCTTTCGTTCTCTTGTGTTCCAAGGCCATGTCTACACATGCTAGGCTCGCCAAATCTAACTTGTGTGTATCCGCATTGCAACATGGCTTACACCCACCATATGCGAACGCAGATATGTTTGACACCCGATTGTCACAGTTTGCCTCATAACGGAGAACTTTCTTGGTGGTGCACACACAAGGGGAACACTATCATTAGAAAAATAGAGGGATTATCTTATTTGCTACTATTGAGTATCTAATACTAGCATATAATAAGATATAAAACAGGTATCAACGTCACATGTATATTATGATATGATGGTCATTCTTCTTGCGCCTTGATCTCCATCGAGTGCTCCGGCATGATCTCCATCTTGCCCCTGGTTTGATGCCAAGTCCATGGCGCCACCAGTAGATCGTCCATCGGAATAATGACTATTACTACACAACTTAGTAACATAAAAGTAAACTACTTTACCTTCATAACGACCAAGACCATATCAAATCACATGCCCTCCTACAAAATAAAGTTAGACGCCTCTACTTTATCTATTGCAAGTTTTACGTGCTTGTCAGGGCTTTCGTAATAGAACCGTTTCTAATCTACGAAATTTCCAACCACAACATGGATCCAACAGTTGTCTCTACTACATCCATTTTGGGGTCCTCCATTGTAAATGCTATATCAACTAATGAATGACAGATAAACACCCACTAGCCACTTATACGGAACAAGCTGCATGTGGAGCGTGGAACCAATCTCGCGTACGAATATGCGTAAGGTCGATCCGGGGCGCTTCATCAAACAATACAGTGATATAAACAAGTACACGTTAGAGGGTAAAAACTAAGGGATCAATGCCCGCACAAAACTTGGGTGTACTGGCCGTACAACACTCCTACGCATAGATCGGCTCTGATACCACTGAAGGGCTCCATAGCAGAAAACAAAAAAAATCCTACATTGGAACTCCCTAACGCCAAGATCTACCTATGTAGTAATGCAGTAATGACCGGAGCGTATAGAATACATACCCTTATAGACCGTACATGGTTAACGTTCTAAGGGGAACATGGTCGAAGTAGTTCAACTCGTAGCCGACCTCAAGGTCATGATGCTTCTCGCAGGTCACCTCTTGCTCCATCTTCATCGTGCAGCAGCTCCGGCTCATGACATCCAAGATGCCCTTGTACGAGGCACCCTCGAGGTTTCGTACACATATGGTGTATGATGACGACCTCCGACTCCTTGATCCCTGCCGAGAGTGCGAAAGTAGATCTCTGGCTTAGAATCCATACAGTGCAACAGCATGCTGCAGGTGCGCCATCTCTTGCGCAAACAGTCTTTTCTTGGGACCGTGCCAACACGTGGAGAAAACTATGTAGAGAGAGAGGAAGGAATTCTCTAAGAAAAATGCTTTAGAGAATATCTCAAATTGTGTGTCTATTCCCATCCATGGGCACCCCTTTATATAGGCGGAGGGAGGTGTGCCCCCCTTTGGGTTTCCTATTAGTGGAACACCCCTTCAAATTAGATTTTAATATTTTATTTAATATTAATTACATTAATTAATATGTAAGTACATATTACAAAATCCGATTTGACTCGAAATACCTTTCGGTTCCCTTTAGATTTCCTCCGAACGACTTCGAAACTTTCCTGAAACAATTCCGGTTCTCTCACGAAACTTTTCCGGTTTCCTTTTCTCTTTCATATGGTGATTCCAACTTATAGAGGATCTCTATATCATCGTACCCATAAGTGTATTTCCCCATGGCTCGGGAATGGCATAGACATGATCTCCATCAATGATCAATAGCGGGACCGGGATGCCCATAATGACCCGTGTGCATTCCATGATGATAATGTTGTTTGAACCATAAACGTTGTTTCCCATTCCCTTTGCCACTTGATACCTAGTTCACCCAAGATTTGATCTACGATATCTCCATACCTTTATTCGATCTTGTTACCGATGAACTTGTTTTCTTGTTCTTGTGTCGTTGCATTCCGTGACCCAGTCACACGCTTGCAAGCTTCGTTAATGCAACATCACCGAGATGGTCACAAATGTATCTGTCTGTTACATGGATGGGCATATCCTGGTCTTGATATGTACTCCTCTACACGTCCCTTTGGGAAACCCGAGTGCCACTTTTTTGATCATCTAGTCACGGAATGACACTTGATACCATCTAAACTCCCTCCAGAACGATGATTTGTATTATCTCACAGTCTAAGAATCAGGTTGTGAGGTTTCCTTAGTTTATCATTAATGGTGAACTTTATAACTAGATCTCATTATGATACGACTTGTTGGGTTGTTTGTCTATCACATCATTCAACTAATGACATGACCTTATTGTCAATTGGTATAAATGCCCATGATCTCGAAACCTAGATCATCCTCATGACCAATCAACTAATTCGCTAGAGGTAACTAGATACTTGGTTTGTTTACATACCATACGTGTATTAACGTTTCATATTAATACAGTTATAACATAGTATGAAATGTATTATGGACATAAGAATTATATTAAACAATACGCTTTATTATTTGCCTCTAAGGCATATCTCCTTCACCTATCACCGGGTTGTTTCGTTTGCGTGCGCTCCATGATGGTCCCACTAGATTTCCTCATTTTTTTGACGTTAATCTTTCCTCGTTTCAGTCCGTCGCTACAACCCGTGTTGCCATGCTTCTGCTTGCGTGCCACCCACCCTCTCGTTGTTGCAGGTCGCTCCGCTGCGTCGTGTCGCTGTGCTGCTGCCCTGCAGATCGCGCCGCCACGTCGCTGCTTGCGCACTGCCCACCCTCTCGTCGCTGCAAGTCCTCGCCGCACCGTGTCGTCGCGTCGCGCCGCCCTCCCACATTCCGTCTGTGCCCGTAGCTCTTGCCGCCACATCCCCCATCGGCTCTCTGCCAGCGTCGAGGACGAGTCCTCGTCCAGTAGGCCATGGCCCTCCTCCGCGCCTACATGAGCTCCGGCTCCTCGGCCTCCGGGGATATCCAAGTGAGCACGACCGAGCGTGGGGTCGACGCTGTTGACGATGATGGTCGCCTCCCACAGGTTTGCTACATGCGGCCGCCGGGAGTGCTACCCAAGGCCACCGACGCTGCTACGTACAGTGTCAAGACTTGATACATGCAGTCGAAAATGTCTCTGGCGTTGGGTTTGCTACTTGCTACAAGTGGGCGTTGGGTTTGCTACCTGGTAAAAATTTCCGGCGATATCTCCGCCGAAGTCTTTTTTTGCTACAGATATCGAACTTTTTTGCTACATCTCTTTTATAGTTTGCTACAACAGCGTAAAGTTTTTGCTACAAAGTCTCCTGTGAGGTCTCCGGGGGAAGTCAATTTTGCTACATTAGAACAATTTTTTGCTATAAAGTGTTCGGCGACATCTGCGGGAAAACTCCGACGAGATATGTCTTTTTTTTCTCGTGGGTGAACCGTTGTTTGCTAACTGTAGCAAAAGCGGGACAACCTGTAACAAGTGAAAATTGATTCTGTTTTAGGAAACACGTGAAAGCCAGAGGATCCGAGAGATGGGGCGAGTTATCCCCGAAAAAATTGGGGTGCATGGGCTCGCTAGTCTAGGAACTGCAAGTAGACTCGATCTGGATGGTTTAACGATCGAAGCGTACCTCAGGGAAATTTTCAGCAAATTTCTAGGCGGACCATGGCCTAAATAGGCCCCAACATAAGGTCCGGCAGTGGCCCCGAGTTCATTTTTTTAATTTATTTTAGCTGTGGGTTATTTGTTTCGACTAAGTCGCTCGGTGACTTAGATTCTCTAAAGGCATCTCTAGGAGATCTTGTAGAAATATGCACATGAACACCCCCGAAATGTTTTTCTAGGGTTTTGAGTGGGACTGGTGGCATGTGGCGATTTCCAATCTCCAAGGCGCGATCGGTGATCCACCGTGCGAACCTCCACCGGTGGCTCCTATGTCTTTGGAGATGGCGGGCACAGGGAGGGAGAAAAGCCCGGGGAAGTCGAGGACTGAGGGAAGGTCCATGGCAGATAGCGTTTTTGTGGAGAAGTTTAAGAAGATGGTGCTGACGGAGAAGGAGAAGAAGGTGCTTGTGATGGAGGACATGGAGGATGAGGGCGAAGAGCAGATTGCGCTGGTTGGGAAATTGCTGGCCCCGTCGAAATTCCATATCGACACCATCACTAGTGCGCTGAGGCCTCAATGGGGGAACCCTAAGGGCCTGGATTTCAGAGCCATGGGGGACAATGTGTTCGTGGCGACAATGGAGAGAGAACAAGATCGCAAACGGATCTGGGAGGGTGTGCCATGGATGGTTGGGAACCATGCGGTGATTCTGAATGATTTTGTAAACAGCATGCGACCGTCGGAGGTTCGCTTTGACAAGATTCCAATTTGGATACAGTGTCATGATATGCCCTTCAACTGGCTTAATGCGCAGAGAGGAGAGAGTATTGCGGGGCAGATCGGTGAGTTTATCAAGCTGGACACATCTGGGAGTAGGAGAGGCTGGGGCCAGAGCTTACGAGGGAGGATCTGGCCTGGCGTTAATGAACCAATTCAGCGTTTCATCTAGATTGAGTCAAAAAGAAGAAAGGAGCTTGTTCCATACCCAATTGTGTACGAGAAATTAGCCTATTTTTGTTTCTCGTGTGGAAAACTGGGCCACTTAGTGGGGTTTTGTCCTACCCCGGCTGAACGAGATGATAATGGTGATTGGCCGTATGATGCTTCCGTGCGAGCTGTGGTGCCATGGAAGGTGAAGAAAGAACCGGTGGGGCAGATGAGTAATTTTGGTGTCTCAAGTGAGAGGCATGCCTCTCCTTCACGGCATGGCCCGTTCAATTGTTAGTCAGCTGACCTGGCGGGAAAGGATTTGTTTACTGCTCATCCTCAGACGAACTTAACTAGTCTTGAACAAAACTCTATGTGATCTTCTGCACGGGGAAGGGGTAGAGGGGGCGGCAAGAACAGTGTGAGTCGATGCTTGGATTTGGGAGGGCGGCAGATGTATGCGCCAAAAAGGACTGAGTCGCCGAACTTTGATCTGCTAGATGACGGTAAAGGTACCAAAAGGAATGCACTTCTCAGTTCACCTAGTAAGATTGACTTGGAGGCTGCAGATTTAAAGAAGAAAATAACTACAGAGGAGTGTGGGATAGACGACACAGAACTGGATGAGAATATGGAGACTATTTCAACTTCGGCCGCGGCTGCTGTGCAGCCCCGCCCGTCCCAATGAGGTGCAAAGTTTGGAACTGTCGAGGGCTTGGGAACCCTGAGACAGTTCATGAGCTTGTGAGGCTGGAAGCGCCTTCCGTTATTTTTCTGATTGAAACGAAAATAATGGGCGAGAGAGCACGTGGTGTGGCACAACTGCTGGGTTTCGCCGGCTGTTTGGCAGTCAGTAGTGACGAGCTAAGTGGGGGTCTAGTCCTATTCTGGACAAATGAGGTAGATATTACACTGCAATCTCAATCAGAGTCACATATAGATGTTCGTGTTCAAAATCTTGAAGGAGATAGATTGCTGTGGAGGTTTACGGGCTTTTATGGGAAGCCGCGTAAGGAGGATAGGAAGGAAAGTTGGTACCTTCTCAATTGGCTGCGTAGGCAGAGTGATCTACCATGGCTTTGTGGAGGTGACTATAATGAAATACTAGAAAATTCAGAATACTTTGGTCACAATAAGAGAGCAGAATGGCAAATGATGGGCTTTAGAGAAGCGGTGGACAATTGTGATCTTCAGGACCTGGGGTACATTGGTATACCATACACGTGGGATAATAAGCAACAAGGGGAGGCAAATGTAAAGGTCAGGCTGGACCGAATGCTATGCTCTCCTAGCTGGCTTGGGAGGTACCCGGAATCGAGAGTAAGGCATGTTTCATCTCCAAAATCTGACCACTGCCTGCTTGTCGTCGATATTAGGGGTAAAGCCGTGACGGAGGAACGAAATCCCTATACTTTTTGCTATGAAAATGCGTGGTCTCGGGAAGAATCATATGAGAGCACTATAGTGGCTGGTTGGGCTGATTCTTGGAGGCAGACGGAAACAGGATTGGTGGGTGTGGCGGAACGACTGAGCCGTATGCAGCATACACTCAAGGATTGGAGTGCAGAGAAGTTTGGCAATATACGCAAGAAACTGAGGAAGGCTCGTGCTGCATTTGAGAAGGAACGGCAGAATACACTCTACCGCGGCCCATCTAATCGGGAGAGGCAGCTAGCGGCTAACATTGCAGAACTGCTTAGAACAGAAGAAGTAATGGCAAAACAACGATCCCGTGTGGATTGGTTGAGAGAAGGAGATCGTAACACAGCGTTTTTCCATGCAAAAGCTACTGCTCGGAAGAGGAGAAATAAAATTCAATCGCTAAAGGATGACACAGGGAGACTGTGTATGGAAAAAGAGGAGGTGGCCGGTATTGTACAGTCTTTCTACACTGATTTATTCAAGGCGCAGGAGGTGATAGATGTACAAGCTGTGACACATTTTGTTTAGATCAAAGTCACGGATGATATGAACTGTGACTTGTGTCGACCGTATGAGGGGACGGAGGTGGAGAAGGCTTTGTTCTCCATGGGCCCATCAAAGGCTCCAGGTGTAGATGGGTTCAATGCAAATTTTTACCAGAGACATTGGTCTCTTATCAAAAAGGAGATTACGGAGGCGGTGTTGGGATTTCTAAATGAAGGTCATTTACCGGAGATTATAAACAGAACAGTAATTGTATTAATTCCAAAGGTAAAGAATCCACAAGATATTACCCAATATCGGCCGATTGCTTTATGCAATGTCATATACAAGATCTGTTCAAAGGTACTAGCTAACAGACTGCGAGTTGTGCTAGAGGATATTATCTCAGAGGAGCAAAGTGCTTTTGTTCCGGGGAGGCTTATTATAGACAATGTTATCACTGCCTATGAGTGTGTCCATTTCATGAGAAGATAGAGGGGGAAAGCTGCTTTTTTGTGCGGCGAAGCTCGACATGATGAAAGCATATGACCTTGTGGAGTGGCCTTATTTGCAAGCGATGTTGAGGAAGTTGGGTTTTGCTGATGGGGTGATATCACTTATTTTGAGGTGTGTTACGACAGTAAGCCTTGAGGTGAAAGTGAACGGTGAATTGCTACCCTCTTTCAAACCCACTCGGGGTCTTCGGCAGGGGGATCCGATTTCACCCTATCTGTTCTTGATTTGTGGGGAGGGTCTCTCGGCCCTACTGAAGAATTATGATGCGGGATGGATAGACAGGGGAGTCAGAGTATTTTCTGGGCTCCATGGATTTCACATTTACTTTTTGCCGATGACTGTCTAGTCTTTATGAAAGCTGATGTCAGGAGTGGCCATCGCCTTAATGAGATACTTGAGATCTACAGTAAGGGATCGGGCCAGAAGGTGAATAAGCAGAAGAGCTCTACCTACTTCAGTCCGAACTACCCTGCTCCGGTTCGGGACTTAGTGAGGAACACCCTCGATATTGAGAGGGAGGCTTTGTCGGAAAAATATTTGGGGCTACCCACTACCTCTGGTAGGCTCACGGACAAACAGTTTGATCACCTAGTGGAGGGATCCAGGTCCAGAGTTCAGGGGTATAGTGAGAAGCTTATGTAGTTTGCTGCAAAAGAAGTGTTAATAAAGTCGGTGATCCAGTCTGTGTCAACCTATTCTATGAGTTGTTTTAAACTCACAAAAGGTTTATGCTCCAAATTAATGGCGATTTCGTCCAAATATTGGTGGATGGATCTCTAGACAAACGTAGTATGCATTGGCAGGCTTGGGAGAAGATGTCAATGTGCTAAGAGTAAAGGAGGTCTAGGCTTCCGAGATCTCGAGAACTTCAATGATGATATGCTAGGTAAGCAGGCATGGCAGTTACTTGTGAATCCAACGAGCCTATGTGCTCATGTGTTGAAGGGACGGTACTACCCTAATGGGGACCTTCTAACTGCAAGGTGTCCAAAGAATGCCTCCAAAGTCTGGAAGATTATCTGCTGTGGAAGGGAGGTTCTAAAGAAGGGACTTGTTCGCAGGATTGGCAGCGGCCAAGACACTTTTATATGGGATGATCAATGGCTTACGGGTGTTCCTAGCTTAAAGCCGCTGGTTCGTGATGAAGAGAAACGTATTGCAGGCATGGAATTAAAGTTTGTTTCTGAACTTCTAGATGAAACAACTGGAAATTGGGATGAGGCGACCGTTAATAACACTTTTTGCCCGCTAGATGCTCGTGTTGTTCTGTGTCTCCCATGACCAAGGGCTGGTGGTGAGGACTTTTGGGCATGGAGTGAAGAAAAAACTGGAGTCTATACGGTTCGGTCTGCCTACCGAATGCTAGTCCGGCATATCGCTGATAGTCCGCAGCACTAGAAAAAACTCTGGCAGCTTAAGGTTATTCCAAAGGTGAGGGTCTTTTGGTGGCGGGTGATGAAAGGCTTCCTCCCTTGTTATGCCGAGCTGGCCAGGCGGCATGTGATGAAAAGCGGCATATGCAAACTGTGCAGACATGACGATGAAACATTATTGCATGCATTGGTGAACTGTGCCCATGCAAAACAGTTCTGGACAGTAACCTATGATCATTTTGGCTTTATGTTACCAAATCTGCACCCAACGACATGGATGCAAGATGTACTGTTGGGTCCGTATCTAAATGCGGATCAACTGCCTATAGCTATCACGGTACTCTGGTGCATTTGGTCAAGTCGAAATAAATATGTGCATGGAGAGGAGCTATACAAGCCCTTGGGTTCTATGCAGCTGATTGAAGAGCAGGTGGCTCTGTTGGAGCTACCACCGAAGCAACATGTAGCACCGAAACAAGCCATTCAGTGATCTAGGCCGCCAATGGGATGGTGCAAGGTGAACACAGACGGCTCACTCAATATCCAGGTGGGAGATGCTGGCTCGGGGTACATAATACGAGACCACAATGGGGTGTTTGTGGGAGCGGGATGTCGGAGGCATCATCATGTGATTGACCCGTTCATCAGCGAAGTTCTGGCATGCAGGGAGGGTATCGAGGCTGCAACTAGGCTGGGAATTGAAAGAGTGATCATTCAGACCGACTGCATTTCCTTAGAGAGGGCTTGGAATGATACTCAGCAAGCTCGGTTTGAGGGTGGTCACATTGTCAAGGAGATGAAGGACTTATGCTCTAGTTTCCAGGAGGTCAAGCTTCTTTTTGAGGGTCGGGATGCAAATAAGGCTGTACATTTGTGTGCCAAAGAAGCTCTTAGCATAGATGGTTCTGTTTGTTTTGATGTAGTGCCTGGTTTTTTGACTGACGTTGTTCAATCGGATTGTAATCCTGGTCCAGTTTAATAAAGCAGTGGACTATGTTTCAAAAAAAAGGAGATCTTGTAGAAATGCGGCCTTTAAAATCGTATAAGAGGCGTTGAGAACTAGTTTTAGGTTTTGTCTATAGATTTTCAGGTGGCAATCAACTGAGAATAGTGTACCGTACTTAAAAGAAATGTGTAAACTCGTTCCAGTTACAATTTTCTACTAGTGAAGTGCAACTAATTTTAGTTACACTTTTTTAACAGACGGTTGTATTTTTCTTAGGTGATCGAGATTTAAGAAAATCTCAATCGACTGAGAAATAGCAAAACCGTTAATTTTAAGGTATTATTTGGGCTCCGACAAAATAGATCTAGCAAACAGGAACTCTGAAACTGAATATTTCCTAGCACAAATGAATATTCCTTTGGTTGTCTTCTTCGATATGGTTTTGTTCTTCCTCTGGTCGCTCAGCCACGCTGGCCGTTGCCCGCCGTTCCTCCCCTGCCTCCCCTCGTCGTTCCCCGCCGCCCTCGATCGCCTCTCGTCGTTCCTCGGTTCCAGGCACTGCCACGTCACCCTGCCCGACGCAGGCTGCGAGGAGCCATGGGAGCTAGCCTCATCCAAGACACGGGAGCCAGCCCGTCCCAGGCCGCCAGGAGGTCGAGGGACGGAGGGAGGCTAGTCCCGTGCCAGGCCGCGAGGCCAAGTTTGTGTGTGAACTCGACATGGACGAGTATGGAGGAGACGACGAAGGAGGACCGGAAGGGTGACTGCGATACAAAAACGAAAGGGGAAAGTAGAGGAATTGGGTGGGACATCACCAGAACGACGCGTTCTTGATTGGAGACGGCGGAGAAGGACCGGATGAGAGAATTTTGCCGGATTCGGGCAACGGTCCGGCAACAGTTGTGGTGAGAAATTTCCCAACCGCTAGCATTGACCGAAATGCATGGCACTAGCAGGACCGTGTGCAAAACTAGGAATACAAGGGTCTGTCTCGGATATGCGTTCGGTGACCTTGAAATATTTACATGTGTGACCACTTTTACGGTGCCTGTTCTAGACATTTTTTTAGACCAAAACCTTAAAAGATCATTTTTTTTAGGGTTTGACCACTTTTAAGGGGTCTGCTATAGATGCTCTAAGTTAATAAACTTGAATCCCGATAGGAGGTGCACCTACACTGCACGGATTGTCAAAAGGAATACCCATATACCTCCAGGTTGCACAAGGACTAGAAAAGTGGACTCAACCCTCCCTCACGCCGCCTTGAGGCAATCCGTGTCGCTGCTAGCCCCTCACGCCAGGTCTTCCCAGCCACTACCATCGCCAGCCTCTGCCACGACGGTGGCGGCCTCCCGCTACCGATTGTGGTCGGGGGTCCCTGGTACTCATGTGGTGGAGACCGGCTCGTGGGTGTGACGTCGTTCAGGAGTGAGGTAGCCGGGCTGGTGGGCTCGGGCCAAGGTGGTGGTTGTGATGACTAGCCGTCACCTATGGCATGCAAGGTAGTCGTCCTACTACGTTCGGGGCAGCAGGGCGACCATGGTGCAGGGGTTGCCTGCGACATCCGATGCGTGCGCAGGCTTGGTGGTCGCTTGGCGCGGCGGCTCGCCAGCGTGCGAAGGCCTGGCGGTGTTCCCAGCGAGTGGTGGTCCTCCCCAGAGTCAATATCGCGGCCGTGGTCTTCGAGAGGTTGGTAGGGGCATGGGAGGTGGCGGTCCTTGTTCTCCTTGCCCAAGTCTGGCCATGTCTGCTCCCGGAGGTTGCGGCCCTACAAGTAGGGTTAATGCTGGCGAGGTGTGGTGCTCGTGCGTGTGAGGAGGTCAGGGCGTTTCCGAGGCTGTGACTCTGAGGTTGTGCAGTAGTGGAGTTGTTCGGGGTTGCATGGGTAAGGCCTAATTAGGCTAGATCTGGGGCTGAGGGTTGCAGGTGGTCTGGCCTCGATCACGAAACAGGATGGCGAGTAAGATCCGAGCTAATGCCTTGTCCTTGGCAGCTGGCCGAGGCCGGCGATGGCAATGGCTACGAGCGCCACTCCCTTCTTGAAGGCATCGTTGAGGTGAGGTTCTGCCATCCCTGGTTGGGGAAGCTCCGGGGAAATCCCTAGATCCTTCGTGATTGGTCGATGGTGGTGCTTTTGCGTCATCTTCCCTCTTAGGGTCATCGATTTAGAGTTGCTTAGGCTAGATGGACTAGCGGATGATGGTGGTGTTGGCGTTGCGAGACGTGTGGCAACGATGACAACGGTGGGCAGATCTGGGTCGTGGCATGTCCTTCATCACCGGCTGTCCCTGCCGTGATGGTGAAGTCGGAGCTGCGGTTGCAGGGCGACTTGTGGCAACGATGCCACTTGATCGATTGCGTGGATTTCGTCGGTACAAGGCGTGCAACTTTCTCCTCTGAATGCCACAGTTGAAGTCGGAGCTGCCTACTACTCGACGCTCTTGGTGTCGACTGTTTGGCATGGGCCGACATGGGTTCCGACGCCCTTTGCGGCGAGGGTCTCCTTGGCGGTCAACAAATGTGAAGTCGGAGTCCTTGGCTCATGGATGAGTGATGATGATGACGTCCTCAGCGGTGACATCTCTTCTCGATGATGTGTGTGCTTTATGTGGGTGTCTAGGTTGGCCGGGATGCCCAGCGTGGTCGTATTCTTGACAACACTTTGGTGCTTTATAGCGGTTTTTGGCCAGTTCCTGTTAATGAAGTGATCAAGTCTCTTCTACTTTTTTAATAAAATGAGGAAAAATGCTCTTTTTGTTCAAAAAATTTGAAAGAACCGAAATTCCTCGAGAGTAGATGTTTTATTAGGATCTTGCCTTCTTGGCTTGATCCATGGTCTTGTAACACTCTAAAACTCACTCTGTTTATGAAAACGTCAAATGTTTTGTCTAGCTTCCAATTTATTTTTTTGAAAGGCCACGGTGTTCATCCAAACATATCAACAATAATGGTACCGGTTGTGATTGGTAAGAATTCACTTTATTTACTTCTCAGTACACTTACAATCATATAATTTGTTATTATCCGGTCCGGAATTAACTGTATACTATAACTAAAGCAAGTTGTTCAACCGATTCAGCGAGTGTAACGGTCGCACAGTCGCACTTCCCGCGAAGGCTTAGACGCTGTCCTTGACCTGGCTGCTGTAGCTGTTCTTCACGTCGTTGCTGCGGTTCCATACCATGATCCCGCCATAGTTGCCGGTGGTCTTCACCCCCGGAAGCACGTTGGACGTCAGGTCAGCGGGCGAAATGTACCCGCTCCCGGCCGCGGCCGTCGAGGCGGGGACGCCCAGGTAGAAGCTCCCAGCCACCTGCACGCTGCTGGTCCACGTGCTCCACGCGCCCTGCAGGTCGCCGCCCGGGTACTCGCACTGCGGGTTGTTGTAGAACTGCACCCACACCTCGTCGAAGAGCCCCGTCTGCAGCGCCGGCCCCAGCGACGCGTCCGGGTACGGGCACTGTGGCGCCGCCGTCAGGTACACCTTCTTACCCTGCGCGCTGTACTGTGACAGGAGCGTCGCCAGCTCGTCGTAGTGCGCGGGGTTGCCGGTCTCGATGTCGAAGTCGATGCCGTCCAGCACGGCGTCGCCGAGCGGGCGCGAAGGCGAGCTGCCTCCGAGGAAGTTGTCCCACAGGTAGGTGGCGACGCTCTGAGCGTCCTCGGTGGAGGAAAGGCCGTAAGTGCCGCTGGAGCCGCCGAGGGAGAGGAGCACCTTGATGCCGTTGGACTGGCACGTCGTGATGTCGGAGCTGAAGACGTTACAGTTGCCGTCGCTGCAGTGTCCGGCGAGGTTGATGGCCGGGGTCTGGCCTTGGCCGAAGGTGCTGAGGAAGGAGACGATCACGTAGGCGTACAGGCCGGAGTTGCAAGCGTCGGCGAGGGTGCCCTCGCCTCCGTCCTGGCCCCAGTAGACGGCAATGTTGCCGGCACGGGAGATGCCAGCCATGCCGGCCAGGAGGAGAATGGATAGGTGAGGAGACCACTTGAGCTTAGAAGCCATTTCGATGATATGCAAGACGATAGAGCGCTTTAATCAGGAGTGATTTGTGTTGTACGTGATTTCCTTGGTGGTGAAATGGTGTACGTTGTGGGTGCGTTTTATACGGTTGGATGCTTGAATCGTTCCAAGCTTGAAGATACAGTACATCTCTCCGAATTGGACAGGTCGTTCCAAGTTCGGCACAGGCATGACCAGAAGACTAAGCGTGGACTTGTGCTAATTCCACGTGTTCACATGAAACTACTTGTACAAAATCATTTATCGCGGAAAGTGTACGAGCTTAGATATTATCCTTAGAAAACGTCCCAACAGGATGTCACTATGGTCATTGTCTCAGGATCACAGGCGATAATATTATTTTTACGAACGCAACGACCTTATTGCATCTCATATATTGAGCAGGGGCGAGGGCAACTCCAACAGAATCCGCGAGCAGATAGAGGTCGTGCGAATTCGGACAGAGGGCAAGATCCAACGGTGTCCAAACGGATCGTGTCGTGCGGACTAGTCCTTTTTCAGCATCTCGATCCGAATTTGGCCTGGCTTTGCGGTGACTCGGATAGGGCACGCGTCTAGGTCGTGGCTCCTTTTGTCCAGCTCGGGTCCTCCAGCAGCCACACATGCACTCTCCCTCCCGCCCCACTCTTACCCAGCCACCCTCCCGCCGCCGCCATAGATCTATGGACGCCGCACTGCCCCTCGCCGCCAAGACCATCGACGACCCCGAAGTCGCTCCCAGGACACTGAGGCCAGGGGCTCCGTCCTGGCACGGCAGCGAGGACCCGTCTCTCGGACCACCGATCACACCTTCGGTTGGGGCGTCCTCGATGAAGTCTTCTTGCTAGAGATGAAGCGCCCGCGAGCTATCGACGAGACTCACTTGGAGCGCTTATGTGAGGTACGCGCGAACCCCACCGACATGGCCGCCCGTGTCCGCCTCGACGAAGCTTGGGAGCAACTCGACAAACAGAAGGCGACCATGCGCTCGCTCGAGGAGGAGTTGGGACTTGTTCGACCGCTGCACTCCCTTAATGAGGCTTCCTTTTGCTCCCCCGGCATCTAAGGGCCTGCGCTCCGACGACGGTGAATAGTGCTACCTTTGACTACCTCGGCATTTGAGGGACTACGCTCCGGCAGTGATGAATAGTGTTGTCGTTCTAGGGTTAGGTTTAGTAGAATTAGTAGAACTAGTAGAACATGAAGATCAACCTTATATTGCTACCTTAATTTGCCATACAAGTACCATTTTCAATAGAATAAAAAATAAAAAATGCATAGCCACACAAATAGGGGACAACATTGGGTGCAATGGCTTGCCCTAGGCGGACAAGAGCCTCTGGCCAGCGGGCCACCGCAAGGCGTCATTTGAGTTGACATAAAGGCAAGTGACAATAATAGACAAATGTCTACCATGATGTCGCATGTCGAAACACAAACACCAATGATGCTACGCACCCCTTTTTGTTTGGCAAAGGGTGCGAGGTGCTCTAAACTCGAATAGAACAAAGAACACAAGCACACACACACAAAAATTTACCCATGTTCAGATTGCGTAAAACACGTAACACGCTACATCCTTCTTGTCTAAATTGATCCAGATGTTTACCAGATTACAAGTGGTTTTCTCTCTTGTCGGTCGTTGTAGATCCTAGCTCTTACGCTTCCTAAGCTTATCTCTTTCTCTCTGGCTAGATGGCTATTCCTTAGGGTTCCAACCCTTTGCACGATGGCCTTGGCCCTCGTTTTATATCACCAGATTCTATTTTAGGGCGCAAATGCGAGATCTGTTCCATGCAAGCCTTAACTGGCACCGTAAATTTTAGTTTTAGACATTTTCAAAGCCTGTGACAATAGGCAAACAATAGATGCAATATTTCATATTTTTACATCAAATTGGCACGATGCTAATGATCAAAAGGATGGGGGTCCATGGTGCGAGGTCGGACAGAGAGCGGGCGGGAGATCGATGGCGGCGGAAGCGATAGAGAAGGAAATGGCATAGGTGAAATATCCCTCCACCAAACTACTGATGCGCGTATAGGTCACCGGCGGTTTGGCTTCGCACCCCACGAACAGGTTGTGGGAGGGGGGTTCTGAGCCTTGTAAAAAATTATGAAATTTTACATAAAATTGGCACGATCCTAATGATCAAAAGCATGGGGTCCATGGTGACAAGGTCGGATGGCAAGCGAGGCGGGACATCGGCGGCGGTGGAAGCGATAGAGAGGGAAATGGCATAGGTGAAATGTCCCTCCACCAAACTACTGATGCGCGTACAGGGCACCGACAGTTTGGCCTCGCACCCCACGAACATGTTGCGGGAGGGGGGATTCCGAGCCCTGTAAAAAAATTACGGTCCACGTGATCGGGATATGTTGCTAGAATGGGCGCAAAAGTTTCAGGGCTAATACCTACAGCTATCTTCTTGGGCACTTTGGTATTGCAGATACAGAAAATTTTCTCAATAATTTCGGTTAAAGTTGATGAAGTTTGATTTTTAAAAAGGGATTTATATTTTCGTGCCCCTGGTTCGTTAGTTGTACTCAGTTTTTTTTAGCCGCTTAATTTTTTTCACTTTTGTCCATCTCCTTCTCGGAAACTCATCAAAGAGCTCGAACGGCAGCTGCCGTCAGGTTGACTGTTGGCTGACGTGCGGGATCACGCGGCATGGAACCACGTGGAGCCGGTTGGTCAGGAACGCTTTATGCTGACGTGTGGGTCCGCGCTATGTGAGACTCCGTGGGGCCAGTTTGTTGGGAACGCGTTATGGGAGACGTGATGTGGAACCATGTGGGACGCGTTTGGTGGTTACGTGCGTCCTATCGCCTAAATTAAAAGTTTTTTTTGTTATTTTTATGATTGGCCTTTTTAACAGCACATTTTCCCCCTCTCTCACTGACAGTTGTGTTTTTTGCCCAAAAAGATAACGAATCTAGAGCAGCTACTCTCTTCATTCATTGTTTCTTTTGGTCATATTTTTTCCCAATCTGGTAGTAAATCTAGAGCAGCAAATCTAACCAGCACCATAAATACATTCAGTAAACAGAGCAGATGTAGATAAAGCAACTAATATAGGATATATAGCAGATGTAGATAAAGCAGCTAATATAGGATATATAGTATGGTACTTAACGAGGTTCGACAATTAGGCTACTCAGTAACAACGGACAAGTTCAACACAGACAATACAAAAGAAGCTGTTTTACAGGAGCAACAACACAAGATCAGTGGCCCCTCATGGCCTCCGCCAGGAGGGCCTCCGCCTCCTCCCTCTGGTGCCTCCTCCACTTCTTACTGCCCAGTCCCTTGACCTTGGGCGTCTTGGGTTTGATCGGGGACATGCGACCCTCCTCGATGGCCACCTTCTAGAGGTTGCCGAGTGAAGACCGAGCGCCTGGTGCTTGGCTCCGAAGCCGTGGATGTTCACGGACTCGCCGCAGGTCCTCACGTCCTCAGCATGCTTTATGAGGGAGTTGAAGTCGGTGGCGTGGAGCCTCCTGGTGGTGCAGAAGGGGCACTTGTAGACGTCGACGATGAAGAAGTTGTCGTACTTCAGACTCCTCGGCACATGACGAGTCTTGGTGTCCTTGGACTCGTCGTCGCTGTAAACGTCGCTGCTATCCTCCTGTTGAAAAAAAGTAGAGTGCAATAAGGACATGATTGAGATACCTTGATTATCGAGATTGATTATTTGCATAAATTAACCGATTGAGATCCTATGATTATTTCCCAATCCCTAAATCTCAAACCAAATCGAATATTGATCCCAACTACAGATCGACACTAGTACTAACTAGGGAATCCATTAACTGCAACTCGGAGGACAAATAAAATAGGATTGAAATACGAAGAGGGGGTTTATCAAAATACGAGATCTAACACAAGAGGATTAGCTACTGTAAAAATACCTAGCATCCAACGATTAAAAATACGAATAGCCGAACCCTAATAACATACGATCTAGCATCCAACGATGGGAATGGGAGAAGAACAAGAAAGGGGAGAAAACCCTAGTTACCTCCAACCATGGGTCAGCGATGTTGGTGTCGTAGGGGTTCTCCGGCCTGATGTAATCATCCTTCTCGTAGGGGTCCTAGTCGAGGGGGATCTGCCCGAGACCGGTGGGGGCCTCCTCGCCGGCGGCTACGGCGGAAGCGAGGACGGGGGTCTAGATGGGGACGGCGGCTGCCTTCGATACCTCGACGGGGGACTGTACGGGGACGAGGGCCTCCTCGCCGGTAGCCTTGGAGGCGACGATTCCCACCACACCGTTCTTCTCCATCGCCAACGTGGTTGGGGTTTTCTTGGGGGTTTGCAGAAGGTGATGGGACACTGGAGACGTTTGCATGAGTGAGCGAGTGAGTGATGAGTGATAGTGAGGAGGCCTCTATAAAGGAGAAGGGAAGGGATGTTTCATTGCACCACCGTGCACCGTGTAACCGCGTACCCTACAACACCGTGCACGGCCACACATGTCCGCTACCGCCCCGTGCACTGCGACAAGCGTACCGGAGTCACGTTTTTTTCTCGTGTCTAACCCTGGCGACTTAGTTGTGCTCATTTATACCCTCGAGTGTAACACTGACAGTTTGCTTGTACTCAGTTTTTCCCTACAGTACTAACACTGTCGTGTGCAATATGCTCAGTTTTACCCTCCGGGGGCTGGTCAACAGAGAGTCAACGAATGGGTTTTAACTAGCTAATTGAGTCATTTTATGCACAACAAATTCAAAAAGATCAAAAAATAGTGGCATCTACCTAGAGAGTCTAACCTGTCACCATAAGAAATGTATAGAAATCAAGTTTTAACCTAAATCACCACTTCTCAAATCACCTACTATCTACAAAGGTCCATGGCTTTCTACTCAAGCCTCTTCCCAAAACACCCCTCTCCAAAACATAGTTTATTTGAATGAGGCAATAATTATCAAACTGGTGTATATTTGAATTGCAAATATTATGATGTATGCCAAGATATATTTTATTGAATAAAAGACGCATTTTCCATTTTATAAATCTCTTTCTATTTCTATTTGAATTCCTTTATCAGTTTTGCCCTTGGTTTTTAAGTTCTAATCTGTTTTCCCCTCTCTCTCTTAGTCACAAACTCTCACACATGTGCTCATCTTGGTTGCTACGCTCTGATTGGTTGAGACAGTTGTCACGTGGATCGTACCCACCAACCGTTGATCCTCTGTGGTCTAGCGGACATGATAACCCCTGTATCTATCAGGGGGAACCTGAAGGTGTAAGATTGGTTTACCTAGAGGGGGGTGAATAGGTTTCTACAAAAAAATCTTTGCAAGTTTTAGGCTTTGCGGAATATAATAGTGCCTAAATGCAAACTAGGTGAGGCAACCTAGATGATGATACAAGATACTTCAAGCACGAAGGCTATCACAAAGTAAACAACACAAGTAAGAGAGTGGTTAAGGAATAACCAAAGTACGCAGAGACGAAGATGTATTCCCGTGTTCACCACCTTTGGGAAGGGGGCTATGTCACGTTGGAGAGGTGTGCGGTTCCACGAAGGATTCCCCAACACCATGAAGGCTCACCTTCTTCTCCGAGCCTATCCCACGAAGGAATAGCTCACTTACTCGTGGTAGACTTTTAAGGTAGTCTCCAAATCCTCATAAACTTTCCACAGAGCAAATCACAAGCCGAATGCCTCTAGGCGACCCTAGCCACCTAGGGTTTCCCACAAACCCAAGAGTAACAAGCTAACTCGATGAACTCAAGGGGGAATGAAATTTGGCTTGGTGGAAACGTAGATCGGGACCTGCTCTTGCTTTCTACCAAAGGGATTTGAGCTTAGTTGGGTAGAATAGGAGATCCTCAAGAAATTGTGTTTCAACAATAGGGAGAGAGAGAGAGCTCCAAGAATGAGATATGAACTGAATGCCTAACCTACTCAAGCTGGAAGAAGAGGTATTTATACTCAAGGGAGAAATCTATCCGTTTGGAGCACTTTCTGCGAAACCCAGTTTTAAGTTCGGTTGGACCAGCCCACACACCGGACCACTTGGTATACAACCCGATCAACCGGAACCCAAACCATAATACTCACTGTGATGGAACTAGTGGGTGTATGGGATGTGTATAATGTTGGAAATATGCCCTAGAGACAAATAGTAGTAAGGACTATTATCATATTTCATATAGTTTATGATTAAGTTTTATATCATGCTATAACTGTATTGAGTGGAAACATCAATACACGTGTGATATACAAACAACCAGGGGTTCCCAGTGAAACTCTAGTCACTGGTTCATTGGTCAATAGATGATCATGTTTCCTGATCATGTGGCATTTATGCCAGTTGGAAATGAGGTCATCTCATTCTGAGAATGAGATGATGAACCAATACCCAACCTAAACATCGTGACCCGATCATGTTACGAAGTTCAAGTTACGATGATTAGAAATGGATCCTCGTAGACTATTCCTTAGACCGTGAGACTATATCAATCACTGTCTCCCGAGAGTGCTTTGATAGCATCAAGCGCCACTTGGTAATATAGTGGTTATAAAGGTGTGTTCAGGTACTCGGAGGAAACTGTTGAGGCAATATATGTCAAGAGCAGGATTTGTGTATCCATGTGACGGGAAGATACTCAAGGGCCCACTCGGAGAAGTTATATCCAATAGCTGCGCATCGTGTGATTTGATCATAGGGATATCAATTGTCCAAACGAGTCAAGTAGCATTGTTCAGTAACGAGATTAAACACGACATGGTGATGTCATTGATCAGATCTCGGGCAATGCAAGTATCGAGTGACAAAGGGAATAAGACACGACTGTCCCGGTTCAAACGACGAAAGATCTTCATGGAACGCATAGGGGTCACATGGCCATCCAGGTCCCTCTATCGATCATTGGTGCGGGAGTGTCTCGACCATGTCTGGAGTGTTCCCGAACCGTGGGGTATCACGCTTAAGGGATTTATGATGCTTAGAGAGTGTTTATAGGATCGGTGGAATCACCGAAGAAGAGTAGGGAGAAAACCGGAAGGGTTTCGGTAAGTCCGGAGGATGTCCGGAGTGGAGGTGGAAGGTGTTCCATAGCCATGGAGATTAGATAATGTGTGAATGAATGTTAAATGTTGATTTAATCATTTATTCATAATTATTTAAATAAAGAGAAAATCAATTTTAATGGTCAAAGGCTTAATGGGCCAATTCCGGAGGAAGAGGGCCCATTAGGGAAAGGAGAGAGGGAGAAGGGGCAAGGGGCTGGCCGGCTGGGCCTAGCCCCCCGCGCAGGGCCCACTAGGGGTTGGCCGGTGGCCTCCCCTCCCCCTCCTCTCCTTTAGTCCCACCTCGGGACTCTGAGGGAGGGTGTACCCCTCCTCCCCTATATATAGTGGGGTATTTGGCCTAGATAACTACACCAATAATCAATAAAGGTCTCCCCACTTTTGGGAGGACCTCTAATTGATATTTTATCTCTCCTCATCTCTCTCTCGTGACCGTGGTCCCAAGTCTAGACTGCACGAGCGAGAGACATCTTCACTGGAGCCTTGCTGGCCAAGGATTCGGATCCAAGAGCTCTACTTCCGCAACTGTTGCTGGATCGGGGAAGCTGGAGTCATTGTTAGGCACCGGACGTGTGTAACTCCCCGCGAGGTGTCGCACTTGAGGCACTCAAGTCGTTGGAGCCAAGGAGCGCAAGGACTTCATCACGACATTGAGGTTGGCTTCGGCTCGTCTACATCAACCACGCTCTCCTGAGCGTTGACAACGCTTTTCGGTCTTCGAGGGTAAGTTCGCGAAAAGCCCCCTCCCGTTACTATATTACTAATAGATAGGTCCTGGCAGCTTCAGGGGTTTAGAGGCGTAGAGTAAAATTTATTGTTTTTAGACACGGAACCCCTACATAAAAGGCTTAGAAAAACATCCCCAACAAGCTCATTGAGATAACCCCTCTTAATAGTGTGGTGCTCCTAAAGACTCAAGATACATATAAAAGGTAAAACTCCGGCACTTCTCTTCATTATCGAAATGGGGGGGTCTTCGATGATCTTCCAACATACCGGCAAACTAAAACCTGTTTAAGACACTGGTAGGTAGCATTAGTCCGCTCTAACTACGGTGTCATTGTCAACCAAAAACAGTATAGGGTAAACCACCCTTTCAATCTCCCCTTTTTGGTTGGAGATGACAAACTGAGCTAGAGTTCACAAGGATATAATAAAAAGCTATAAACCAAGGGATTCCATAGAGACATATGTGAGCTCCCCCATAAGGTGTGCACTTGGTTGAATTTGCGTTTGAATGCAAGGTGCACCTAAATAAAGTATAGAGAGCTTCCCACATGTCTTTATGGAAGCAAGCATAATATGACAAGATATATAGCATGGATATCTACGCAGAGCTAGACAAAAAAAGAAGTACACATAGTCATAGCACAATAGACATATCCATGGTTCACACACATAGCACACGCTTGTCCAACATACGGAAGTAAAGCAAATAGTTCCAACACGAAAGCAAATGGTAAGCACAATGACATAAGAAGCAAAGATAAAGCAAAGGGCATTGTGCAAACGGCGAACCCCGGAAAACCCTGGCAAGGAACCCGTGGATACCTAAATGAACTCTACTCTTCTCCCCCATTGGCATCGAAACACCAAAAAGGAAGAGGAGTAGAGTGATGCTAATGGAGCCTAAATAGAAGAACATAGGAGGCGGTGGAGGGTCAACAGGGGCATCTTCGTCTTCATGGATCTCGTCTTCTTCATCATCCTCATCATCATCATCAGAACCACAATGAGCAGCAGAGGAACCACTATGGCCACCATGAGGAAACTGACTAGGGAAGTAGCCGAAGAGCATAGCATCATCGAGGGGCGACATCTCATAGTTGACATAAGGAACTGGAGTCATCTCGGGACCATCCGGTGGAGGAGTGACATGCTGGGTCACGAGAAAATCATTGTGCCTGCGCCGAGTTTCTTGGCTCATCTCAAGAGCCTTGTGGCTCACATCATAGGACGATCGTCACATCTGAAACAGCTGCTTGAAGAAAGCGGCAGCACCACCCTTGTGCCTAGGACACGAGGAGGAGGACTCTCCAACAGGACGACGAGAACCCGATCGAGTAGCAAAGTGAGGCTGAGGATCATGGATAGCCTTGGTGCGCTACTCGGGGGGCCGCATCGCAGGAACCTCAGGAGACTGACCACGAAGAGAAAGAGTAAGCTGCTCTTGTGCCACACGCTCACCAGCCATCACACCAGGAGGCACAACCTTGTAGAGCAGCTTTTGTACATAAACGCGAAAAGTGGGGGTCATCCTGTCCAAAGCAACCCGCCGCAGCTCAAAGTACACAAAGTCACAGCCATCAATCTTCCTCAACCTGTCTGGGTGACAATAATACAGAAGATTGGCAAAGTACCCACGACAGTTTGTAGTGTCTCCAACTCAGGGAACAAGCGACTGACGAAAGATGCTGGCCAAAGTGTGGCAGTAAAAGTACATGCCAGAGATGCATGGAGGAGCATACTCAGAATCCTTGGGATAGCGGAAAGCTAGAGAGTCAGCAGGCTTGATCTTCTCACTATGAATGCAAAAACCACCTGGCTTGTCATAATAGCCCATGACCTCAACCAGATCTGCATAGGTGGCACAGAAACGCCGCGTGCCAGTCATCCAGGACATAGTGCGGTCAGCATCATCATGAAAATAGACTATGCAGAAGAACTGGCGGATAAAATCAGGATAGTAGTCCTCCTTGAGACACACAAGGTCAAACAGATCCATTTTCTTCAAGGCATCATCAACAAAGCGATAATCTGAGGTAGCATACATGTTGAACCAGTCCACATTGGAAGCAAGAATGTTACCGCAGGAGGTGACCTTGAACTGAGTGTAAATATGATCCCACATCAAGGCTTGAGTCTCAGTCCAAAACTTCTTGTCAGTGCCAAGGTAAGTGCGAGACTTGAAGCGATAGGGATTCTGCTTGCGAAGGGTCCGGTACATAGCAATCTCTATATTCTTTAGTTTTTGAGTAGGCACATCTTCTTCGTCATCTTGCACGGCAGGTTTCTTGCCCCTGATAGCCTTGCTCTTGACGCGACCAGAACATGCACTGCCCTCTTCCTCACGCTGCACAGACTGACTGGCTCGACGAGCCCTCTTACCCCAGCCGGTTTCCTTAGGC
This sequence comes from Avena insularis, assembly GCA_023614405.1. NCBI lineage: Eukaryota > Viridiplantae > Streptophyta > Magnoliopsida > Poales > Poaceae > Avena > Avena insularis. The sequence continues at coordinate 129,007,692 of CM042688.1, forward strand.
ACATACTCATCACTCACATAGTCATCATCATCTGCACATGTGAAAAATAGAGATAGGTAGGGGAGCACAAGGATAAGTACACATGCCAAAAAACGGAGGAAAAACTTGAATTTGGGCAAGTGCATGAGAGAAAAGAGACATTGCAGAGAGATTCGATGCTAGGGCCGGTCTGACCGGCTCCAGAACCGGACGGTCCGGTGTTAGCACCGAATAACCGGACACAAACCGGACGACCCGGTGGTAGTGCTGGTTATCCGAACTCAAACTGGCGACCCGGTGTCAGATCCGGTCCAACCGGGCCTGGAACCGAGTTAGGCGGGGAGGCCCCAAAACTGATCTATGCAATGTAGAAATTCTACCCATGACTCAATGCTTGCACAAATACAAACTTCTCAAGAGGGGCATGCCATGGTTTAACGTGGTTGGCATACAAGAACGAAGGTGGAAACCCTAACATGGAAAATCCATCAAAATGTGTAGCAAAACATGGGGATTTGACAAGGAAAGGGGATAGGAGCAAGGGATTACCCAAGGACATGGCTTCCCGTGGAGGAAAGCCCCAAAAGCCCTTGAGGAAGAAGATCACAAAGTGCTCCCAAACCACCACGAGATGGAGAGATTCCTTTGGTGGAGAGCCTCCAAAGGTCCTTCTCCGCGATTTGGTGGCCCGATCTATGTATCCTAGGGGTGGAAACACCCTAGGAGAGGGGGGAAGGTAGGAGGGGCGGCAATGGAGAGAGGATGGGTCGAGGGAAGTGAAAAGGTAACTTGTGGAGGAGTGGGGGCGTCCAGGAAAGAAGAGGGAAAAAGTTTTCAGATCCCGGTTTTAGGTCGGTCCAACCGAGATGCAAACCGGGCCACTCGGTGTACAGGCCGGTCAACCGAGCTAGAAACCGAATCTACAAAAAAATTGTCGCAAGGAAGATTCGATTGTCAGTCCGATCAACCGGCTCCACAACCGGAGTACCTAGTTGAAAACTGGACTGGCAACCGAACTCCATTCAGTATACTTCTGTCTGCAGACTCGGTTGAGGACCGGGCTGAAACCGAACGGTCTGGTTCTAGGACCGGTTGGACCGGGCCAAAAACCGAACTTCAGAAAAACTTCGGAAAATTTTGTGAAAACAGAAAATTTTCGAGAATGGCATGTGCAAGGAAGAAGATAGTAGACTCCAAAAGAGTAGAGGAGGCAGGTGATCTAGGCATGCCTATTGGAGAAGAACCAAATCAACAGACTTAATAGCAACAATAGGCATGATTCGAAAATATCAAGAGTCACAAGAGACCAAAGTTGGCGGGGGATTTCTCCCCCTATGTTTAAGCACAGATGTCATGGCGCCTCAAAGATAGATGCTTGGACCCATATCATGACACAAGATCAATTAATATTGCATGCATAGGTATGCATCAAACCAAGACATGGTAAGATGACTATCCCTATGTGTGTTGTGCGACTAGGCTACATAGCAAGTTAAGAGCAGGAATATAATGCAAGAAGTGAATCAATCCAAGTTTTTAGGATCTAGAATACCTTCTCGCCTCAACATGACAAAACGGGCTTCATCCAAAGGCTTCGTGAAGATATCCGCCAATTGGAACATCGTTCCCACATGAGTGAGATTGATGTCACCATTTGTGACATGGTCACGTAGAAAGTGGTGGCGGATGTCAATATGTTTGGTGCGGCAATGTTGGACGGGGTCATTGGCAATCTTTATTGCGCTTTCATTGTCACATAGAAGAGGCACCGTACCAAGAGACACACCATAGTCTTTCAAGGTTTGCCTCATCCATAACAACTGAGCGCAACAAGATGCCGCAGAAATGTATTCGGCTTCGGCGGTGGATAGGGCGGTGGAGTTTTGTTTCTTGGATAACCAACTCACCAATGACCAGCCAAGAAATTGGCAAGCCTCGGAGGTCGACTTCTAGTCAACCTTATCACCGGCCCAATCGGAATCCGAATATCCAACAAGCTCAAAGGTTGACCCCTTTGGATTAAAGCCCGAGAGTAGGAGTGAGAACAAGGTACCTAAAAATATGTTTGACCACCATCAAGTGGCACTCCTTGGGAGTGGATTGAAAACGAGCACACATTCCAACACTTAACATGATATCCGGCCTAGAAGCACACATGTAGAGCAAGGAGCCAATCATGGAGCGATATACCTTTTGGTCCACATCCTTCTCACCTTCTCCAAGGCCAAGTTGCCCATTGAGTGGCATGGGTGTCTTCATGGGGTTGGCATTGGTCATCTCAAATTTCACAAGCATGTCCTTCACGTACTTTTCTTGGGAGATGAAGGTGCCTTGAGCAAGTTGCTTCACAATGAAGCCTAAGAAATACTTCAACTCCCCCATCATGGACATCCTAAATTTCTGGGTCATCAACTCGGCAAAAGCTTTGTTATGTGATTCGTTAGCTCCACCAAAAATAATATCATCAACATAAATTTGAACAATAAACAAGCCACCCCTTTAACCCGTTTGGTGAAAAGGGTGGAATCAACTTTACCCATGCTAAACCCGTCCATGAGTAAGAAATCCCTAAGGTGCTCATACCAAGCACGAGGAGCTTGCTTTAGTCCGTAGAGCACCTTATGGAGTAGATACACATGGTTGGGAAAGCGTGTGTTTTCGAAACCCGGGGGTTGAGCTACATATGCAACCTATTTCAAGGTACCATTAAGAAATGCACTCTTCACATCCATTTTATAAATCTTAGAGTTATGAAAAGATGCATATGCAAGCAAGAGACGAATAGCTTCAAGGCGAGCAACGGGCGCAAAGGTGTCCTCATAGTAAATACCTTCTATTTGGGCATACCCTTGCGCCACTAACCTTGCTTTGTTCCTTGTGACGGTTCCGTTCTCATATTGCTTATTCTTGAATGCCCACTTGGTCCCAATAACATTGATGTGATGATCTTTAGGTCTGTCCACAAGAGACCAAACTTCATTGAGGTTGAAGCACTCGAGTTCTTCTTGCATGGCAGTGACCCAATCCGGATCTTTTAGAGCTTCATGGACCTTGAGTGGCTCGAAGTTGGACACAAAAGCATGATGGCCACAAAAGGTAGAGAGTTTCTTCTTCTTGTTGCGAGTCTCAATTCCTCTTGATATGCTTCCAAGTATATTATTGACTTGGATTCCACTTGCAATAGAGGCGGACTTGATCTTCCGGATAGTCCCTTCATGATCAACAAATTCATCCTTCATTTGTCCTTGATCATTGACCACATCTTGAGCTTGACCTTGATCTTGGGAAAGTAGAACATCTTCTTGGTCTTCCTCAACGGGTTGAGGGCTTGGTTCTTGTTCTTCGGTTTGCGAGAGTTGTTCGTCGTGAGGTACACTTGATGGTTCAACTTGAGTAGAGCTTGGCTCTTCTTGAGTTGGTCTAGATTCTCCCCCATCAACATCTTGATCATGAGTGTGATGCTCGGTGGGCAAGATATGCCCAATTCCCATCAACTTGATGACTTGAGAGGAATCTCCATCGCCTACAACATGTGGAAAAACTTGCCCCCCTTGGGGGCCATTATCTTCCAAAAACTCCATGTCACAAGATACTTCAACACAACCATTGGCTTTGTTGTAGTATCTATAGGCGTGAGAGTTTTCCGCATAACCAACAAAAATACCCTCGATAGTTCTAGATTCGAATTTACCAAGTTTTTCTTTCTTGTTCTTGACGAGGCACTTGCACCCAAAGACTCAGAAGTAGTTGACATTGGGCTTGTTCTTTGTGAGAATCTCGTACGGAGTCATGTCAAAGGGAGCTCGGAGGAAGAGCCAGTTCGAGTAGTGAACCGCGGTGGTGATGGCTTCTCCCCAAAAGTTGTGGGTGACTTGAACTCACTCAACATGGTTCTTGCCATCTCAATGATAGTCCGATTCTTCCTTTCAACAATCCCATTTTGTTGAGGAGTATATGGAGCCGAGAATTCATGCTTAATCCCCTCATCTTGAACAAACTCTTGCATGGTATAATTCTTGAATTCAGTGCCATTGTCGGTCCTAATGGTCTTGATCTCCACTTCATGGGTGCGTTGAGCTTGCTTGGCGAAGATCATGAAGTACTTATAGGTCTCATCCTTTTACTTGAGAAGGAATACCCAAGTGTATCTTGAGTAATCATCGACGATGACAAGACCATATCTCCTTCCACCAAGAGTATCATATGTTGATGGCCCAAAGAGATCCAAATGGAGAAGCTCCAACGGTCTTGACGTGGCCACCTTGGATATTGATGGATGACTCCTCCCATGTTGCTTTCCTGAAATGCAAGCACTACACACACGATCTTTCTCAAAAGACACACCGGTTAGTCCAACAATATGTTCACCCTTTAGGAGTTGTTTAAGATTTCTCATGTTGACATGGCCAAGGCGGCGATGCCAAAGCCATCCCTCGTCAACTTTGGCCATTAGACATGTGGAAAGAGATTGACTCTCTTGCGATAGGTCGACCACATAGAGGTCGTCTTCCACATAGACCAATTTGAGATTATCACCCCTAAAGACTTTCACCCAAGATCTAGAGAAATAGGAATCATAACCGGTATCCGCAAGATGTTTTATAGAGAGTAAGTTGTAGCCAAGGTTTTCAACAAGCATGACGGTCTCTAGGGTCAAGGCCTTGGAGACCACCAACTTTCCAAAACCTAGTACCTTTCCTTTAGAGTTGTCTCCAAAAGTGATGCTTGACGTTGAATTAACATCATGAATAAATTGGTCAAGCGAACTTCTACCTCCGGTCATATGATTGGTGCATCCACTATCAAACACCCATTTTGTTCCATCAGAGGCATACCCCTACAAAATCAATTCTTTGATTTAGGAACCCATTGAGTAATGGGTCCCCTAGCATTAGCAACAAGATATTTTGGTACCCAAATTGAGTACCACCTATAAGCATAACCATTGCGAGGGCCAACATATTTGGCATATACATTTCCTTGGGTGCCCTTACATAGCACATAGGAGGGATTAGATTTTCCCGCAAACTTGTGATTGGGGTTGCCCCTTGTGGCTCCCCCATTCACAACATTCTTCTTTACTTGGTCAACCACCTTGTGCCCTTCACGCACAAAGTCAATCCTTTTAGATGGGTTGGCACCATTCTTGTCGTTCTTGGGGTCATACCCCATACCTTGCCTTGGAACTCTCATCGTTTGTCGAGCAAGAATCTCATCAAGAATCTTGCCCTTGGCGGTAGGTTTGAGACGCTCCATCTCAAGTTGTTCCTTCAACTTCTTATTCTCCTCAAGGAGACTAGCTTGATTCAAGGAAGGGTTAGAAGCACAAGTAATATCCTCAACAAAAATAGGATCCTTCAATGTACCAAGATCCTTCTCATAGGACACTCGAAGTTGATCATGATTCTCCCCAAGTGTTATGAGCTCACGCTTGACAAGCAAATTAGCTTTCTCAAGGTTATCAAGGTCATTGGTGAGAGAAGCATGAGCAACCTCAAGTTCTTTCTTTGAAATATCAAGCTCTTGGGACAAGGTGATAGCTCTATCTATGGTATCCATATCTTTTGCCTTATCTAGTTCATAGATTTCAATTCGTTCTTTAAGAATGGAGGTGATGTCCCTTTCCTTGCTTAGCTCTTGCTCAAGAAGATTGAATCTTAGTTTCTCATCATCAATATGAGACTCCAAACTATCAATGGTCTCGTCACGTGAATTGACAAGGCTCATTAATTGTTTGAATCTAGCACGAGCATTGCTAGGAAGGGACTTCATGATTTTACACATTTCTTGTACATAGTTTTCATCGAATTTATCATCATCACTATCATTGGTACTAACATGATCATCCAAGATGCTAGAGAGAGATGGAGGGGAAGAGATTACCTTGGTACTCCTTGCCATGAGGCAAGTACCGGCGACCTTGGGAGTGATGGAGTCATCGGCATAGTCTTTGGTGTAGTCATATGTAAGACTAACCCGGGTTCGGCAAATGCCAAACCGACCACCCCCACAACCTGCTCCTCATCTTCACTCTCCGCATCGGATAGGTACTCTTGGCCAAGAAAGCCTTTGCCATCACGCTTCTTGTTCCTCTTGTATCTCTCAATGATGGGGTTTGGGTTTAATCTTGGATTGGCGCCCTCTTCATACTTGGGCTTGTCAAGTCTCTTCTCATATGGGCATTTGTCGGCAAAGTGGTCCGACTCATCACAATTGTAGCAATTTCTCTTCTTCTCGCTTGGTCCGGTTGAGCTTCTTCTTCTTCGGAACTTCAAGTTCTTGGTGAAGAGGGCAACTTGAGCTAGCATGTCATCAATGCCCTCGCTATCACTATCTTCATCATTTACACCACTTTCTTGCGCATACTTGGCCTTCAATGCAAGGGATTGAGAAGGCCCAGTGGCACGGTTGATCTCCTTGATCTTTTGTCCTTCATCCGCCATATTGTCCATGGCAACAAGATAGGACACGAGATCATCAGGCGAGAAGTGGCGAGCTGAATCTAGAAGTTGCAAGTTCAAAGCAAGCTTCTTGCCGGAGGCGGCAATCATGGAGAGAACCTTGGACTTGATAAGCTCATCATTCAAGTTGAACCCATCATCATATTTGTCACAACCAAGACCATCAATCTTCACACGGAGGGCAACAAGTCTCTTGTATGCTTCGGCGATGGACTCACCATCGCTGTTCATGAACATGCCCATCTCTGACTTGGCGGCTTCATACTTGTACTTTTGGATAAGAGAAGTTCCCTCTTGGAGAATGACAATCCTCTCCCACAACTCCTTTGCGGTGGGAATGTTGTTAACTTGATCATAGAGAGTGCGGTGAATGGCACTCCTTATCTTGTCACAAGCCGTTGCATTTAGTTGACGATCATAGTACTCTCCCGGAGTGAGATTGTTGGGATCTTGTGGATAGAAGCCCTTGCCCACAATCTCCCAAAGCTCCACGCTGCAACTGCGAAGATGAGATTCCATAAAAACTTTCCAATGAGAGAAGTGAGTTCCATCATAATGAGGTGCGGGACCCGAACCATTAATATGAGGCATGATGTTCTTTTGTTTGGGATATATATACGGAAATGGATTAGGAGTCATAGAGGCTTTCGTCGGGTCACTCTCGCTACAGGCCTCGTTCATAGCATCCTTACTGGTGTCCATCGGCCTCCCTTGAGGTACTACCGAAGATCCGGCGAGCATGACCCCCTCGCCCATCCCCGTAAAACGTCCCTCAAGAAAACTTATTCGAGCAAGGATATCGGAATCCGCCTTGGCCTTTTCAAGGGATTGTATGGCAAAGAGTTCACGGATCTCCTTGACCTAATAAGTCTTTCCCTCCTCATCATCGGAGAAAACCATCTTTTCACTTAGGCGGTAAAGCCCTTAGAAGAGCACTTGGCTCTAATACCAATTGAAAGTGTAAGATGGTTTACCTAGAGGGGGGTGAATAGGTTTCTACAAAATTCTTTATAATCTTTTGCAAGTTTTAGGCTTTGCGGAATATAAGAGTGCCTAAATGCAAACTAGGTGAGGCAACCTAGATGATGATACAAGATACTTCAAGCACGAAGGCTATCACAAAGTAAACAACACAAGTAAGAGAGTGGTTAAGGAATAACCAAAGTACGCGGAGACGAAGATGTATTCCCGTGTTTACCACCTTTGGGAAGGGGGCTACGTCAAGTTGGAGAGGTGTGAGGTTCCACGAAGGATTCCCCAACGCCACGAAGGCTCACCTTCTTCTTCGAGCCTATCCCACGAAGGAATAGCTCACTTACTCGTGGTAGACTTTTAAGGTAGTCTCCAAACCCTCACAAACTTTCCACAAAGCAAATCACAAGCCGAATGCCTCCGGGCGACCCTAGCCTCCTAGGGTTTCCCACAAACCCAAGATTAACAAGCTAACTCGATAAACTCAAGGGGGATGCAATTTGGCTTGGTGGAAACATAGATCGGGACCTCCTCTTGCTTTCTACCAAAGGGATTTGAGTTTAGTTGGCTAGAATGGGAGATCCTCAAGAAATTGTGTTTCAACAATAGGGAGAGAGAGAGCTCCAAGAAATTGTGAACTGAATGCCTAACCTACTCAAGCTGGAAGAAGAGGTATTTATACTCAAGGGAGAAATCTAGCCGTTTGGAGCACTTTCTGCGAAACCCGGTTTTAAGTTCGGTTGGACCGGCCCACACACCGGACCACTTTACTCGGATACCCAACCAAACCGAAATACTCACTGTGCGTGAGCCCGGATAGACTCGGTGTAATAAACCGAGCATCCCAGTTTGGGTTTGGTTTTCCGGAGCTGGTACCGGACCGTCTAGTCTGGGAACCGGTTCAACCGGCCTGAGAACCGAGTTTGGCAGAGATGTTATCAAACTTAGATTTCTTTCTCCTCTCTCTTTGGTGATGGAACTAGTGGGTGTATGGGATGTGTATAAGGCTTAAAAAAACATCCCCAACAAGCTCATCGAGATAACCCCTCTTAATAGTGCGGTGTTCCTAAAGACTCAAGATACATATAAAAGATAAAACTCCGGCACTTATCTTTATTATCGAAATGGGGGGTCTTCGATGATCTTCCAACATACCGGCGGACTAAAACCTGTTTAAGACACTGGTAGGTAGCATTAGTCCGCTCTAACTACGGTGTCATTGTCAACCAAAAACAGTATAGGGTAAACCACCCTTTCAGCACCCCTCTATCCATGCAAAATAACAAGTTTGCCACCGGTACTTTAACTCTATAAACAAATGATTTTGAATATAATTTGAAGGGAAAGTGTTCAAAGGTGTATAATTTTCCTATATGCAAGTTTGTGCATTATATTCCACTCTATGAAAATGATAGTCTCTCGAGATTTTCTTAGCACACCATTATCACGTATTAAGTGCGATTTCAAAAAGTTCAAATGTGTATAATTTTCGTATATGCAAGTGTATGCATTACATCCCGCTCTATGAAAATGGGGAGAAAATGATAATCTCTCAAAATTTTGTTAGCACATCATTATCACGTATTAAGTGCGATTTCACAGTGTTCAAAAATTTATATTTTTCGTATACGCAAGTTTATGCATTATATTTCACTCCATGGAAATGATAAATGATCAGGATTTTGTTAGAACAACATTATCATGTCCTAAATATGATTTTATAGAGTTCAACGGTGTATAATTTTCGTATATGCAAGTTTATGTCTTACATTTTACTATGTAAAAATGATAATCTCTCAAGATTTTTTTAGCACAATATTATCATGTATTAAGTGCGTATACGATTTTATAGAGTTCAAATGTGTATAGTTTTCGTATATGCAAGTTTATGCATTACATTCCACTCTATAAAAATGGAGGAGAAAATGACAATCTTTCGAAATTTTGTTAGCACATCATTATAATGTATTAAGTACGATTTCATAGTGTTCTAAGGTTTATAATTTTCGTATATGCAAGTTTGTGCATTATATTCCACTCTATGAAAATGATAATCTCTCAAGATCTTCTTAGCATAACATATCACGTATTAAGTGCGATTTCAAAAAGTTCAAATGTGTATAATTTCCATATATGCAAGTTTATGTATTACATTCCAGTATGTGAAAATGATAATCTCTCAAGTTTTTTTAGCACAACATTATCACGTATTAAGTGCAATTTTAAAGAGTTCAAATGTGTATAATTTCATATATGCAAGTTTATGCATTACATTCCACTATGTGAAAATAATAATCTCTCAAGGTTTTCTTAGCACAATATTATCACGTATTAATACGATTTCAAAGAGTTCAAATGTGTATAATTTTTGTATATGCAAGTTTATGCATTAGATTCCACTCTATAAAAATGGGGAAGAAAATGATAATCTCTCAAAATTTTGTTAGCACATCATTATCACGTATTAAGTGTGATTTCACAGTGTTCAAAGGTTTATAATTTTCGTATACGCAAGTTTATGCATTATATTTCACTCCATAGAAATGATAAATGATCAGGATTTTATTAGCACAATATTATCATGTCCTAAATGTGATTTTAAAGAGTTAAAAGGTGTATAATTTTCTTATATGCAAGTGTATACATTACATTCCACTATATGAAAATGAAGCTAGACAAAGGGCCACCGTCGCCGGAGAAGAAGAAGAAAGGGGAGGCAACAACATGGTCGCGGGCGTGGGGCTGGCTCGGCGGCCCATCTTGCAATGCCAACCTGGGTAAGCTGTGAGTCCGGCGCTCACGTGGATAAGCCGTGAGTCCCATGCCGATCTCGATAAGTGGAGAGAGGTGTCCACTACGGGGAACCGACTAAATGCGGCCATTTGTCAGCATGTAACGGCAAGGTCCACTACGGGACCCAACAGAACGCGGTCCCACTTGTCAGCACGTAACAGCGAGGGTCCACTACGGGATTCGACTGAACGCGAGCCCACTTGTCAGCATGTAACGGCAAGACTGACGGACCGCGAGTTTTCAGACCTTATGAGAGTTTCGTAGAAGAAGATGGGAAAAAGTAAGAAAAAGTTAAGCGGTTGAGAAAACTGAGTACAACTAAGAAACTGAGGGCACAAAAATAGAAATCATTTAAAAAAATACTTATATACATTCTTTTATGACAAAGAGTGTTTACAATTTTTTTATGCACTTTTTTTGCGGATAATTTTCTTGTGCACTTGTAAATAAAAAATATAAGGGAAAATTTGCTATAGGACACCCTTATTTCCTGGCGTTTGCTAAAACACCGTACAATTATTTCTTTACTAGGTATCATTACAATTTTTTGCTAGGTATCATTACAATTTTGTGGCATGTTTGCCAGAACACACTACGTAGCTAAAAATGAAAAGTTCTAAATTTTTGGCCACGTAGTGTGTTCTGGCAAACGTGTCACAAAATTATAATGGTACTTAGCAAAAACATAATTAGAAAGTGTGTGTCAGCAAATGACAGAAAATAACGATGTCTTATAGAAATTTTTCCCAAAATATAAATACATGCGGCACAATGCCACGGTAAGAAAAAGAATAAACTTTTTGGTGAGACGCGGAACGTCAAACCCTGATTACTCCAAAACGCGTGGAGGCACGTACCACTCAGCATCAATTCTCGAACCGGAGAAATCAATATGTACGGAGACGGAGTAAAAGCAATACCGAATCGCGCTACTTATTTCACGTCGTTCAGCACTGATGGTGATCCGTGACTTGTCAACTTTTGCAGGGAGAAGCCTTATTCGGCCGCTAATCATGGATGACTTTTGACTCTTTCAGAGGACCTGTGTAACTGTATCTACTAATGTATCGTGTATATGATCGGACAATGGGCTCATTTAACTGACAGGCTAGTTATGTAGTACTACGTGTATGTGTATGGTTGGACGCAGTGTGTGGGATACGCGGCGGAATCTAGGACATAAGGCCTAATATATACATGTCATATTACTAAGATCGCGTATATAAGATTAAAGATAGATATTATTTTATAGTACATGATATTATATGGTAGTATCGTATTAGTACTATATTTAAGGATTTGTAGAATCTTAGTGCAAAACTGTGTACAAGATTTATTTGTATGAATATTTTCTAGTTTTACGTGCTATGATACGGTACTACCTATGATACTCTAACCATCTCTTTCTTCATTAATTGTTATATCAAATCATATTTTTGTCAAATGACATATATAATACTAGTTATGATACTCTCACTATGACCAGGCTAAACGATGGCGTGTGTGAAGAGCCACGTTCCAGTCAGTTTGTTGAGGCTACGGAGCAAACCACACGGGCCGTGTGGAAATTCCGAATCCAAAGAAAGTCGTCCAACGGAGCCAACGGAGCGTACTTGACGGTCGAATGGATCGAGTCAGAGAAACTTCGTAATCGACGTGATCGACGGTGCGTTGACCAACGTGCCAATCGGGCACGGCTGGCCTGCCTAACTGCAAGTGCAACAACAGGATTGGCCTGCCGCGTGGCTGGGTGTCTGTAGCATCTCGCTTAGCTGTATGTAGTACAAGTGCAACTGACAGATGAGAGACGGCACGGTCATGCCGTAAGAATTGGTTCCAGCTTGCTTTGTTTGACATTGTCGGCCAGTTCATAGTACTCCCTTTATTTCGTTTTACTCTGCGACATAACTTTTTTGCTACTTTTTCAAATTATTACTCTGTGCGGTCCAATCGTTTCCATAAATGGCCCTCCACGGCTGCCTGCATACAGACTAGTACCGACGAGAGCCACACAACCCAGGAAAGTGCAAGGGCAAATTAGTAAGGAACGAAAGAAAACAGGCCTCTGCCATCCTCTAGTACCTTTTCCTTGGTATGCGGTTCAAACCCTATGCGCAGAGTAAAACGGAACGGAGGGAGTACTCTCCGGTCCATATTAGTGTTCTCTGCTCCTTTTATACACGAATAGATCTAGTCTAAATGTTTACTTAGATATATACGAATTTATATAAAATTGAAAACATTAATATGTACCGGATAGAGTAATAGATATTGGCTACTATCAATCCACGAGCCGATCGAATTAGAAGCTTTCATCTCATACTATTCTCTTTTCAATTATTTGTACCGGAACAAATTGTTCCGTGATCTCTATGAAATTGGCAAATGGAACATTCTAGCTGGAAGATCTAAACTTTAAGCTGCATAAAATGCTTTACCCTATGGCAAACACTTAGGCTTCAGTCTCCTCCTGTGAGAAAAAAAGACGATGCCTAGGGTGAAAATCATAGCATCCGCTGCAATCCGTTTCCGTCCTTGTCGTCTACGACCGAAAATCGACGGGTCTCCACCTTCTCTGCCGCCGCTCCGGTGGAAGGAGGAGGTGTGGACCTTGGACTTGCACTCGGTGCTATAGAAGGGTCTCCCTAAAGTTATAGTTTGGTCAACCGACATCGTTGTCATGGTGGCTATGACGGTGTTGAGCGGGACAAGAATAAGGTATACCTGCCTCCTCATCGGTGGCGTTGAGGAGGGCGAGGATTCGTCTGGTCGTCGCTTCCATGGAGCGTTGGATCTTGTCCAGTCTTAGTGTGTTACTTGTTTGGTGCTAGAAGTTTCATATCAGTTCATGAGTTCAACGGCGATGACTTCGGCTCTAGGACGCCGGTCCTTAGAGGCACGTGCACGAAAACTTCCCGATTATCATCAACAACGCTGTGTCGGTTCGATAACGTGGCGGCGACAACGTCGGCTTTCGACTCTTGCGGCGAAAGAGTCGTTAGGTGGTCTACGTGCCTTGATGTTGGATGATTTGAATTTCTTGTGAACTCATAAAATACATTCAGACTTTTCTCCCAAAAAAATGAAATGTTTTACCATTCCCTGAATCATTTTTTTTAAGGAGAACATGTGAATCATGTGATGTAACTGAGCCCGACGTCAACGTGACTCTCGGGCAAGCCCTGCCAGATAACCCGGCCCGGCTTAGGCCTAGTATTTGAGCCCGACTTGTCTCTCGGGTTATTTAGGACGGTTTGAAGGAATCCCGGCCCAGCACGAAAACTGGTCTTTTGTCTCTTCGGGGCGGGTTCAGAAGGCCTATGAAATACTAGGAAAATTCGTTGGCCCGGCCCCAAGATGAGGCTCCTATCCACGCACTACAGACCATGCTCAAAAAAATTAAAAATCCACGCACTACAGACTACAGAGAAGAGGCGTCCAGAAAGGAAAACAAAGCCACGACTGAACGACGCCACTACTGTTTCACACTGCAATCCCTGCTTACGAACGAAACGAGAACTGTTACCTGATGATGGTGCCCACACTCACACTGTGCAGCCATGTTCTCCGTCTTACACTCATTTGGACACGATCCAAACTGGACAGAGATTTCATTAAGCATTCGAGCCAATGTTATCATCCGTTGTGACAGATGACGAGAACAGCAACCGACAGGGAAACATAACCGTAACCTGCCTACACTACAGGCCTCCCTGATTCGCTAGCTGGCGACGACAACATACAGCAAAGCTGCAATAATGAAGAAGAAGAAGAAGAAAAAAAAGGTGCAAAGCCACAAACGGCAACACCGTGTTCATGTCCACTGAATGAGCTGAGCTGCGCATGCATGACAATTGACACTGCACTGCACTGGCAGACAAACGGAGGCGGCTAAACAAACAATTATAGTGCCTCAGCGGAGCAGTGCTTCGCAGATAGATAGGCCTGCTGCGGAGCGTAGGAAAGAAGCAAGATCTCCTCATCAATGGCCTCACTGGCTCGCACTCACAGCCTTTGCGCATCACGGCCGTTTCAGAGGCGGACAGTGTAGCATGGGCCAGCTCCCACAAGAGGAAACCTGGATCTTGGCCCATCACGAGCTCTGCTACGAGCAAAATCAGCGAGGCACTGCTCACCGGTCAGAGCAACAGCTACCCGATCGCTAGCTTGGGGCGACCGGCTACCAGTGTGCAGCAGCAGCAGCAGCCGCCTCGGGTCACATGTAGCCATGTAGGGGCAGACATTGATGGAGAGTGCTACGAGAAACAAAATCGTATACAGTTGAGCTTGTTCCTCGAGAACTAATGGAGTAAGCACTTATTTCGTATCGGAAGAGACAGCATACGGTATTCAAGGCACTGCAATTTTGTATCTGTCGGAGTGTCTGCCAGTAATGCAAGGACAGAGTTTTACTCATTTGCTATAGGGAAGAAGTTTGTGTCGGAGTTGCTGTATCAAGTGTAGATAAAGTTTGCAGATTTTGTGCAAGGATGAGGTGGAGATTCAGAGAAAACAGGGCAAGGATTGTACATCATGTCATGTTTTTCAACAGCAAACAATGACAAAGTAGTGGATTTATAACAGGGCCTACAATGATCACAGACAAGCATGATTCTGCACACACGGCATTCCAAATAGCAATCTGATGACAAGAGGCAATTACAAACAAGGATTGCATCCACCGCCAATTACAAAAAGGAGTACTAATAAGAGAGGCAGAGACTAATGGAACAAAAACTTGACTGATCTTCTAATAAAAGGAAAAAGGCAAAAAATTAAGTGGTAATATCCAGGCGAGGCTCAAAGCAAAAACCAGAGAAGAGCTGGAGAGGAAACTTCCTGCTCACGGGGCATTTCGCGGACCACTTCCACCGCTTCTGTTTCATGTCAAACGCGAGCAAAGCAGTTGCGCCGTAGCTTTGGATGTAGACGAGGTCGTCCGTGCCGCTGCTAGAAAACACATCATCTAGCTCGCCAAACCCTTGCAAGAACTTGTGAGGCATTCGAGCTACCTCTCGCCATTGCTTCTTGTCCAGCTCCCATATACCGATCCCCTTTATGATATCGGGTCTATTTTGCTTTGCAATCCCACCGACCATTACCAGCTTCTCTCTTAGGTTCAGTAGACGTCCGCAGGTGAGGGAACAAGGTACCGGGATTGACGACTGCGCCAATGAAGCTTCAGAAGGTCCTTTGGCAACAAGATCATACATGATAAGTCTGTGACGGGGCTCCACATTGCCAAGAACACCGGTAGACTGGATTAAGCAGTACAAGACTCCACCACATATCACGCTATCGTCGCCGCTTCTCCAACCAACCAACACCTCCTTCGCGGCAGTTGCCCATGAACTGCTCCATGAGTCATACTTGTATATAGAGAAATCCCACTGGACATAACCCTCGGCTACCTGCTTGGATGTTGCCAATGTGACGGTGTAATTATGAGACACCCGATCTACCGTTATGGCGACGGTACTGTAATCTGGGAACTTTGCACCGGGAGGTTCCAAAAGCATCTTCCAATCTTTCGTGATGGGGTTAGATACAGAAATGACGATTCTGGTCTCATTTTCCATAAAGCAAACTAGCCCACAAGAAGAAGAGACGAAACAACTGCTCTTACCAATGCACTGAAGCTCTAAATCATACCATTTACGGAAAACGGGGTCATATGTACGCCCAGAGGCGGTCTCATTACAGGTGAACATGAAGTACCATGGTCTCTGAGGCAACATGTGGGTCCAAAGAAACCTGCTTGTGTTGATAATATCATGCCATCTCTTGCATACAGCTGTTGACCTTATCGTGCTTGCTATTGGCAAGAAGGTGAAAATTTTCTCCAGGATATCATCAGGAACAACAATGTCCAATGAAAATGGGAGTTCGTTTCCTCCTCCGTTGATAGCCTCTGAAACAACTTGAACGTTGAAGGCAGGAATTCTAATGCGCTCAAATGAATGAGCCTCCCATGACGAATCATCTTCCATCAGACCAGACATCAATATATGCACGCAGAGAGATGGCCTGGAAAAATGGAGATATGTTCTTACACAAATAGTTCCCAATATTTTCCCTTATACATAATATAATGGAAAAGAAAGTGAAAACAGCACCTATAAATCGTTATTACTAATTTGAAGCAGCTCACCTGCTATTCTTTATCAGAAAAATGAAACATTCAAATAATAATGTTGCAGTTAGTGTAATAACAGAAAAAAAAACTGAACTGCAAGTTTCTATCCTTGTAAGTTTAGCACCACTAATAAAAGATTCTACAGAAAACAGACAATCGCATAAAAACCGCAACATTACAATGAAGAACAATGATGCTAGTTCACTACCCTTCCATAATTGGCACATGCTATGCATTATGTGGCAAACAGCGGAGAAAAATGCATAGACATCCAATATTATGTAGTAGTGTTTGAATCATTTGAGAGAATCTGTTACATTTGCCGGATGAATGTAAGAAAAAACCCAAGGAGATTCCTATCCGCAACCAACCAACTAGACCGCTTCCAATCAGTTCCAACCATCCATTTGTCGTGATGCTACCGGCCCGAAATGTAAAGAAAATCATATGATTTCATACAGTGACGTATTTGCAGATACAAAGATTTGGCGGTTCAGGGAAGTACTCCGTAGAGATCACCAGTTGCCGATCCCGACCAACTGGAGGTCCATGGCAAAACAATAGTACGGGGCCTTTATTTGTTCCAATGGTAATAAATCCTACTATTTTTTTGTTTCAACATAATGACCTTTCGATATAAATATAATATTAGTGACATGAACGTTAAAAAAGGTCGAGGACGAGCTCACGAACATCAAACTGTGACCACCAGAAAAATTGTAAAGTTTCACTCGTAGGAGAGAGCTGACTTTTAGAACTTATAAGTATAGACCAAAAGTTTGAAACGAAAATTTTGTTTGTGTAAGCATTGAAAATTATGAAAAAAGGTTCATATACTTATGTTATAGGTTGAACATAGGAGTTTATTCTCAAACTGTAGATCACAAGTCCATCCGCCGGAAAAATATTTATTCTCACACGGCAGTACAAAGACAAGTGCAAAGCGAACTAGCTGAAGAATGGAAAAAGGAGCAGAGAATTAATGCCATTTGTAACCATGATTCGAGGATTATTGCTAGTAACTGAATAGACAGTGTGGGGAAACGTGGTTGGCCTCTGCTTTCCCTTCGATAGAGCAGTGGACCCAATGCGCTTAGTAGCACTCATGGTGACTTTGGCCCCTGAACCTACACACACATACTACTACTCAACGACGCAGGCAGAAGCCAGCGCCCCGTCGGCCCCATTCAGAGCCGGGGCTGCCGGCGGCCACCAAGGCAGCAAAGACACGGATTGAAAAGGGGAAGAAACAAGAAGGCGCGGTACATACCTAGAAACCGACGGATCGGCTCGGCATTTCTTGGAGTTTCTCTATCGCGGTTCTTGCGAATGCCGTCCTGAAGCAAGGTGCGGCGATTTGGGCGGGCGGAGTACTCCAATCCACAGGTGATGGAAGAGAGAGAGGAACGGACCCCAAGTTTCGCCTACTTGGTGATTGAGAGAATGGGAAGGTGGCGAGGCGATGTAGTGGGTTTATTGTTTGTTTACAGGAGGCGGCGGAAAGATGTGGAGGTGACGGCGGCTCTGTCTTTGCGAGCATGCGTCCGTGCCTCCGTGCGCTATAGTCTAACCTAATGAATCATGTGGCTCATTATTTTGCGTTTGGCCCTCTATTTATAGAAGGGATGTGGGGGGAGCAAGTTTCCAGGCTTTGAAATCGTCCACCGGAGGTCCTCAATCTTCGCAAAGAGGTTAGAACACTTCCGCTGCAATCCCAGAATTCACTATATGTGTACCAAAAGCCACCGCACTCCCTAGAAAACAGTGAAACCACTCCTGTAGAGGATCTCCAAAACCAGTCATTGACTTAGGCGTGCCACGCAGGATAAACGTTGAATTAGAGTAAATAGAAAAGTTGGAAAAAAAAGGTTTGCCTTCTTTTAATTAAGACTGAGATTTTTCACAGTGCGGTCAGCATACTACACAGAATGATCATCAGCATGAAAGGAAACTTCTCGAACAAATGGACAAGGATCGGCAAAGATAAACCATGTTTGGAGCAAGGTCTGAGCAATGAAGGTTTGGGCAAAGCCGCAAAGGTTAAAGTTCTTTCTTGACATCTCCTACATGGAACGATGCCATGCAGGTGTGTCTAAACAAGCAGTGTATGTCCAGTCTGCAAGATCTACTCTCAGGCTTTGCTTCATCAACTTGACAGCAATGCACTTAGACTTCTTACTTTAGATAAAAGATGGCAAAACCCGACTTTAAATTAACAAAATTCAGAGGTTTAGCATACAAATGTTACGGATAGCAGCCTCAAACCGACAGTGCCACACAGACGAACACAACACGAGCGAACAAGGTTCATGGCACTATCGGCCTACACACACCTACATTGGAATGACAACACTTGTCAAAACGAAGATGCGCGAACAACTAAATTAACTAAGCAGCGATAGCAGCCCAGAGATAGGTGGAGGCGCCTGGTAGAGAATAGGAGTGGCGATGTAAATTCCTCAGGCCCTCCATCAGCACGTCTAGACCGGCAACGTCTTTACTTCTGCATAGTGGTCTCTAGAGTTGCAAAAAAGATTAATGATATAAAGAAGCAATCAACATGTTGGTTAGGAAATTTATGCTCAATGGTAAATTTAATTCGAATATTCCACAAAGTCCAGGACTGAGCAGCAAACAAGATCCACATAGCACGTCAAGCTTTTGAAGAAAGAGACTTTAAAATATCAAAGAAATCATCAAAAGGATTTGGACTACATATGACATTCAACATATCTCTAACTCCACTCCAACAAAGCTGAGCCAACAAAGAGGCAACACTTGCCTTCTATGGGGCCATGCCGCTCGTGGATCAGTTCATTCATTGGAAGATGCCCTCTAGTGAGTTTTCAGGAGAAGATTTTGATTTTCAGCGGAAGCTTAGTGACGAGGGTTTAACTCATCAATGCCCATTGTTATGGACTTGGGTTTTGGAGAAGGAGGGAGCGCTGGAGACATCTATCGGCTAGCAAACAAGCACACAGGGGACAAAGATTTACCTAGGTTCAGGCCTCGTAGAGGTCCCTACTCCTGCTTGTCTGCTCGTGAAATTATCGAAGGAACCGAAGGTTACAATGGTGCGCAGATGCAATCTGGCGAGGGTGGTGGAAACTAGGGTTGCGTGTGTCCTCCTCGCCGCCCCCTCCCAGCCTTTATATAGATAGGCTAGGTCCCGGGTAGCAGGTCGAGTCGGTTACAATTTAGGGTTTTCCCCTTTGAACTTTCTATCTTTAACTTCTTCTTGTTCTTGAAGCAATCGAGAGTTCGTAGGTTACTCGAATCCTTCGTTTGGGCCTTGGCGACACCGTGGGCCTGTACGCATTTAGACCGGATATACCAAGCTCGAGTACCTGTAGGGTATAGCCATGTCAGTAGCCCCCGAGTGTCCAGTGGAATCGCAGATTCGACTGGGGACTTTTGAAGTCTTTCGAGTGCCTGAATGAGCATATATTTCGACTGCTTTTAATTGTATCCTAAGGATTATTGATATACGTGCCTGATATAACCGAAGTATCGGTATCAGTTAACCACCTTAGGGTGAAACAACGCAATCTACTCGAACTCGAGTCCCCGGACTCGAATCCGGAAAAGTGCTGGTGTAATTCGACTCAATCCGCGGAGGTCTTACAGGAGTCGAATTCCAGTTATATGGGTGTGAGCACTCGACGCGTCCGTCAAGGCATGTTCATCGTACCTGTAGGCATGGATATATTTCTGGTAGTGCGCAGCTAATGCGTTGCCAGGCCTTATTCAGGTCTTACCTTCACGCTGTAAGCGTGGCATCCGAATTTTATCATCGCGAAGACGATTCGGGTGACCCAGGAGACGCAGTCTCTTTGTAGGGAAAATTATGAGGCGATGTCGCCATGAGTTTCGAGTGTGGATGTTTGATGACCCACAAGTATAGGGGGTGTATCGCAGTATTTTCGAGGGAAGTGAAACCCAATTTATTGATTCGACACAAGGGGAGCCAAAGAATATTTATTAGCCTTAACAACTGAGTTGTCAATTCCGCTGCACCTGGAAACAATCTTGCTCACAGCAGTTTATCAGTAGCAACAGTTTTGTAGTAGGAATAGTAAAGCAACAGCAGTAGCAAAGCAAAGACAGTAGTAACAAAAGCAGTAAACAATAGGATTCGAGTGCGGTAGGCATAAGGATGGATGGACGGGCGTTGCATGGACAAGACAATTCACATAGCAATCAGAACATAGGGCAATTGCAGATAAATAAGATAAAGCACCCAAGTACTAGACAATCCTAGGCATGTGTTCCATATATAGTCATACGTGCTCGAAATGAGAACTTGCACAACATCTGCCAGCCCGTTTGCAGCGGGGCCTCTAGGGAACTACTGGCAATTAAGGTGCTCCTTTTAATAGAGCACCGGAGCAAAGCATTAACACTCCGTGAACACATGTGATCCTCACATCAAAGACTTTCCCTTCCGGTTATCCCGATTTCTGTCACTTCGGGGCCATAGGTTCCGGACAACGATGTGTGTATACAACTTGTAGATAAGACCAAGAACAATACTATCATAATGAATCGATAATAAGTTCAGATCTGAAATCATGGCACTCGGGCCCTAGTGACAAGCATTAAGCACAACAAGTCGCAACAAAGTCATAAAGCACTAATAAAAGATACTAGGCACCATGCCCTAACAATCTGATGCCATTACATGAACGATCTCATCCAATCCCTACCATCCCCATTACAGCGGGGGATTACTCACTCATAGATGGGGAAACATGGATGGTCGATGGAGAAGCGATGGTGATGATGATGGCGATGATATCCTCCAATTCCCCGTCCCGGCAGGGTGTCAGAACGGAGTTTCTGGTGCTGTTCCGTGGAATCTGGTGGTGGCGGCGGAGCGGAACTCCTTCTGGAAAAACGTCGAACCCCCCGAAGTTTTTAGGTCAGAAGGCTTCTTATAGGCGAAGAGGGAGACCGAGGGGGTGCCTGGGGCCACCACACCATGCCCTGGCGCGGCCAGGCCCAGCCCGCGCCTGGGAGGGTGTGGCCAGCCCCTGGCCCTCCTTCGTCTCGTATTCTGGCTCCTGGAGTCTTCTGGAAAATTAGGCACTTTGGCTTTTGTCCCGTCCAATTCCTAGAATATTCATTTTCTGACTTTCCTGGAACCAAAAACAGCAGAAAACAGGCAGTTGACACTGTGGCTCTTGTTAATAGGTTAGTCCAAGAAATCATATGAAAAGTACTCCAAAGTGTGGACAAAACACAAGAAAGTGGATAAAACCAAGCATGGAGCATCAAAAATTATAGATACATTTGCAATGTATCAACATCCCCAAGCTTAACTCCTGCCCGTCCTCGAGTAGGTAAGTGATAAAAAGAAAGAATAATTTTTGAGGTGACATGCACCATCAAAGACTTGATCAAAGTATTTGCAAAACATTCAAAGCTAGGATCATAGCACTTCAATCATAACATGAAATACAAAGTTCTAGCAATAAGACAAAGAAACTATGATGTAACATGAAAAGGCACAAACAAAAGATTCATAAATAGCAATGTTTTGTAAGATGTTTGTTTGTTTCACATAAAGAAAACATAGCATAATAGTATTCAACTTGTCCCTCAATAGAGTAGCAAATATAAATGCATAGGACACCTTCAAAGTTCATAAGAGTGACTAGATACAATAGTTTAAAACAAGCAATATCAAAATATGCATCAATCAACTAGTCTTGGGACAATGCACATAGAACTAAGAATGGCCACTATGCTCTCAAAGTAGGTGCATAAAGATTGAAGATGGAGACTCCATATAATGGTGGAAGAAAGGCCTTTTGTAAAAGGAAGTAGGGGTTCAAGTCTCATAAAGAGCTTCCAAAAATTATGGTACTTATAGCTTTCAACTCTCATTGCCCCTATCATAAGCATCTTGAAGTGATTAAGGTGAAAGTGACACAACTAAGAGGATATGCTTGACAAGTTATAAACCGAAATCTCATGCCCCTTACTTACGAAGACCGATCCTCATGCTACTCAACTTCAGTCACGAGTAAGCTCTTGTCATTGTAAGTACATGTGTATCATTAAGAACCGCCAACGGGGTACCCCTTGCACATGATACAGGAGCTTTCCCATAATCAAAATGACGAGGCAAGCAGACAATGAGCATCTCAGCGATCTTTTTATTTGCTATTTGCATAGGTTTTTATTGAGGATGCTTCATAGGGTGCTCATTATGGTGATGCTGCAAGTTTCCGCTATGATTAGGCATGGCTTAGGCTAGCGGCCCAGGCGTTTCTCTAACACACATACAAACTCCATGATCTTACAAGTTCCACTTTTATTTCACACCGCCGGGATCCGTAAGCAAAAGAACATGATATCAACGGGGTAGAAAGTACAAGTGCAATGTTGAAAGCGTTCCCCATGAAACATGGTTCTGCTAATTTCAACTTATAAAGCACAAGCATATACACAACAAAGAAGGACCCGATGGTTCAAGTTTATTAGAGGCAAAAAGTAAAGTGTGTCATCAAGTTCGTGAGAGCTTTAATCACTAGTTTTCTCATAACAAGTTTAATTTGGAAGGTAAACAAAAGCATGAATATACTTGGAATAGCATAATCTAGTAGGTAGGTATGGTGGACTCTTTGGAATAACTTGGTTTAAGGAGTTGGATGCATGAATGGAACTCATACTTTGTTGTGGAGGCTAGCAAAAGACTGGGAGCGACAAACTAAGAGAGCAATAATGGCCATAATCATGCAGAGCGACCAAACATCATTGTTCAAAGCATAAAGTGATACTACAAGTTGAAAACTAAAGGATCATAAGGCTATGGTGACTTTGGATAGTCATAACATGGTGTGAGCATGCGCCAAGTCAACCCAAATAAAGCATCAAAGGAGAATACCACTATACTATGCTTTAATATGCTAAAACAACGCATGATTCATCCAAGGCACATTAAGCAATCTCAATTGTTAATAACAAGTCATGCTACAGAAAAGAATACTAAGCATAAAGCCAAAACAATATCAAGCATGGCATTACAAAGCATAGCCACAGTCAAAAACAAGCTCATTTTACCACATAGGCATGAACTTTCCTACTTTTTTCCAAACCAAACCAAACTATTTGCAAACCAAATGTAAGAAAGAGGGGGTCCAACCAATTTATTCAGAAAACTAAGCAAACCAAGCAAACTAAAACCAAAACAAAATCGAAAAGAAGGCGCTCCAAGAAAACACAATCATGCATGAAACAATAAAAATGAAGCGTTTGGAAGAAACCTGGGATTTTTATTGATGAAGAAGAGGATGCCTTGGGCATCCCCAAGCTTTGACGCTTGTACTTCTTGGATATTTCTTGGGGTGACACGCGTGGCATCCCCAAGCTTGAGCTTTAGTCCATCCTTCATCTCATTACTCATTCCTTCCATACACCTGAAAATTTTCCTTCATACAAAACTTCACACAATCTCATTAGCAACATTAGTGCACTTAAGATAAATAAGTCTCAAGGTTCAGTTCTAACACCAAATAAACTTCCATTAGAACACTAGCTACTGTAGCACTTCCCTCAAAAAGCTCAATTCCCCAAAATAACTCAAAAAGGAACCAACAAGAAGCAAATGCAGAAAATGGCAGAAATCTGTCAAAACAGACCAGCAGGTAAAGACGAATTTTTTCGAAGACCTTATATTGCTCAAATCAAAAAGTGTTGAACTAAGGAAAGTTAGATAACAACCTGGGGAAGAAGATCAAAAATTCACGCCTCCTAAAGACATTCAGAGATTTTACACGAATTTTTACGGTGAAGCACAGAAATCTGTTTCGGGACAGCAACTTTCCCAATCATTACTTTTCTCTCATTAGAGGTTACTCTTGGCACAAAAAGCAAATAAAAAGGATAAGGAACGGTTATTACAGAGGTAATAACTTCCAAGACTCATCTAAAACTTTTGGGTTATTTCCCAATAAGTACTTTTCTTTAACGCCTTTAAGTTAGGCATAAGGAAGAACTAAAATGGATAGAATAGAAGTAAGCGGAGATAATCATGGTGAAAACATTGTTTTGTTCAATGAAATCCTTTTGTTAACAAGGTTTATCAGGTCTTGTTACCAAAACAATTTCATATGAGACAAAACTTTGTATTCCACTAATGATTATGTTACCTCAACCTGGATAGCAATGGTCCCAATCATAATAGTTTCAAATTTTTCTCTTGGTATGGGACAATATATTTCTCCAACTTGAATGCCCTCAACATGTTCAATTGAATTCAAACCATAAGTCCTTTCAATATTATTGGGGAAATAGATAGTATGTTCCTTGTCATTGACATTGAAGGTCACCTTCCCTTGATTACAATTAATAACAGTATTTAAGAAAAGGTCTCCCAAGAATAATAGACATAATATCATCTTTAGGCATACTAGTTTGAGAGGATGCTCTCATAAGAAATAAGAATTGAAGTAAAAGAGAGCATCAAGAAGCAAATTCAAAACACATTTAAGTCTAACCCACTTCCTATGCATAGGAATCGTGTAAGCAAATAACAAAGTGACAGGCATAGGAAGATAAAACAAGAGTAACTTCAAAACTTTCAGCACGTAGATAGGTGTTTCAATACCATGAAAACTTCTACAACCATATTTTCCTCTCTCATAATAATTTTCAGTAGCCTCATGAATAAACTCAACAATATAACTATCACATAAAGCATGCTTTTCATGATCTACAAGCACTAGAGCTTTATCATCAACATCTTCAAAAGAATCCTCAGGAACATAACAATCATCCTTCTTTAGTAAGCATGGGGGACAATCAAATAATGTAAGGGATAAAGAGTTACTCTCATTATAAGGTAGGTATGGGTAGCTAATCCATTCTTCCTCCTTTTGTTCATCACTCTCCTTCTCTTTTTCATCTTATGAGATTTCAGGTTCATCAATTTCTTCTTCCATAGGATCCTGCAAGGCATTAGTCTCTTTCATTTGTGGAAAGTATCTATTAAAATATTCAAGAATATAGCCATTTTCATCCTTGTAATTATCAAAGCAAAATTTAAGTATACCATAAACCTCATACTTATAAGGAGAATCATCAATATTTTCAAGCAAACTAGCAAGTTCAAATGCACCCTTCCAAGCAATAAATTCCTCAATTTGTTCCACATCATAAAGGTCATAATTTCCCTTAACATGGGAAGATATGGTAACATTATCATTATACTCACATTGAAAAGGGAGGTGTTTGTACCTCCTACAACAACAAGATTTATCAAAGCAATAAGTAACATTATAAGTAGAGCACACGTTTCTAGCAATGGTATACAATCTATCAATTTGTCCCCATAAGTGTTTCCCTTTTTGTGACAAGCGGTGTTCCTTATAATAATATTTTTCATCTTCCGTGAACCCACTTTGCCAATAAGCTTCAGTTTCAAAGAAACCAACCATTGACAACAAGCATGATAAAGCAAGACAATAATAGACCAATGAAAATAACAACTAGAGTAGGAACCAATTTTTTGTATTTTTGATAAAGAAACAAGCAAACAAGGAGAAAATAAACTTAGCTTGAACAATAGTGAATCCAAGTGAACTTGATAAATAAAGCTATGCTCCTCGACAACAGCGCCAGAAAATAGTCTTGATGACCCACAAGTATAGGGGGTGTATCGTGGTATTTTCGAGGGAAGTGAAACCCAATTTATTGATTCGACACAAGGGGAGCCAAAGAATATTTATCAGCCTTAACAACTGAGTTGTCAATTCAGCTGCACCTGGAAACAATCTTGCTCACAGCAGTTTATCAGTAGCAACGGTTTTGTAGTAGGAATAGTAAAGCAACAGCAGTACCAAAGCAAAGACAGTAGTAACAAAAGCAGTAAACAGTGGGATTTGAGTGCGGTAGGCATAGGGATGGATGGACGGGCGTTGCATGGATAAGACAATTCACATAGCAATCAGAACATAGGGCAATTGCAGATAAATAAGATAAAGCACCCAAGTACTAGACAATCCTAGGCATGTGTTCCATATATAGTCATACATGCTCGCAATGAGAACTTGCACAACATCTGCCAGCCTATTTGCAGCGGGGCCTCTAGGGAACTACTAGCAATTAAGGTGCTCCTTTTAATAGAGCACCGGAGCAAAGCATTAACACTCCGTGAACACATGTGATCCTCACATCAAAGCCTTTACCTTCCGGTTATCCTGATTTCTGTCACTTCGGGGCCATAGGTTCCGAACAACGACGTGTGTATACAACTTGTAGATAAGACCAAGAACAATACTATCATAATGAATCGATAATAAGTTCAGATCTGAAATCATGGCACTCGGGCCCTAGTGACAAGCATTAAGCACAACAAGTCGCAACAAAGTCATAAAGCACTAATAAAAGATACTAGGCACCATGCCCTAACAATCTGATGCCATTACATGAACGATCTCATCCAATCTCTACCATCCCCATTACAGCGGGGGGTTACTCACTCATAGATGGGGAAACATGGATGGTCGATGGAGAAGCGATGGTGATGATGATGGCGATGATATCCTCCAATTCCCCGTCTCGGCAGGGTGCCAGAACGGAGTTTCTGGTGCTGTTTCATGGAATCTGGTGGTGGCGGCGGAGCGGAACTCCTTCTGGAAAAACGTCGAACCCCCCGAAGTTTTTAGGTCAGAAGTCTTGTTATAGCGAAGAGGGAGACCGAGGGGGTGCCTGGGGCCACCACACCATGCCCTGGCGCGGCCAGGCCCAGCCCGCGCATGGGGGGTGTGGCCAGCCCCTGGCCCTCCTCCGTCTTGTATTCTGGCTCCTGGAGTCTTCTGGAAAAATAGGCACTTTGGCTTTTGTCCCGTCCAATTCCGAGAATATTCATTTTCTGACTTTCCTGGAACCAAAAACAGCAGAAAACAGGCAGCTGGCACTGTGGCTCTTGTTAATAGGTTAGTCCAAGAAATCATATGCAAAGTACTCCAAAGTGTGGACAAAACATAAGAAAGTGGATAAAACTAAGCATGGAGCATCAAAAATTATAGATACATTTGCAATGTATCAATGTTATCGACACACAGTTTTTGCATAAATAATCATAGGGTGCATGACCAGCGCTCCCTATGGGAGTAGCCCCAAGTGCCTGGTTGAGTCGAAGACTCAGGCAGGGACTAAAGAATCATTTTGCGACTACTGTCGTCTTTTGCTTGTTTCAGTCGAATTTGTTTCCGGCGCTCCCTATGGGAGTAACCCATGTCCATAGTCGAATCGTATTTCGAGTGATTGGGTTTGCCTTTGATTATCCATGTTCCTGCAAAAAGAAAAGAAAAATCGTAGGGTGCGCGACCAGCGCTCCCTATGGGAGTAGCCCCTGAGTGCTTGGTGGAGTCGAAGACTCGAGCAAGGACTAAAGTAGTCGAAACCCTCTGCTGCATAGGTTTGATGAGGTTAGTGCTGACGCTTGTATGACCTCAGTTGCCCGTGTGAGCGAGTTTGACGGGACGTGACGAGCAGTGGGTCCCACTTTCTGACTTTGATTTGACTGGGCGTGCGTAATCTTTATTTTAACTGCGTCTCCTCGATTTCCGTGTGTAATGGGAGTAGTGGAGGGACGATTCGCGCTTCCACTCCTCCACGTGTCCAATACGATGTTTGTCACGCTTCCAGTAGGGTTTTTCTGAGCCATTGGATTACATCTTCTAGGGGTTAAGTAGCGGCGATGCGACGGTAATTTTCCCATCTATTCTCACTCATCCTTTCTGCCATCGCCATTGCCGCTGCTCCTCTGCTTTTCTCTGCACCCGTTTCCTCCATGACGCTAGACCAGCTCCGCTCGTTTCCGAGCTAATTTCTTCACTCGCATCGCCGTCGTGCAATGGGGAAGAACAAAGGAGGTGCTGCTGCTGATTCCGCGGCCACTGTTGCCGCGGCGAAGAAGAAGGGCGGCTCCACCGCTGCGGGCACCAGCACCGCCGCCGGTGGGAAGAAGAAGGTCGCGGGCACCCGCGTCACAAATGGTGCGTGGCGCCCCTCCATCATCAAGGCATCCGATCTCTGTCTTCTTTGCCAAGACGGAGTATTGTCTGCTGCAGATCCGACACGCGCGTCCCCAGCGGTGAGACCATTCCTGCTCCTTCCGCTGGTTTTTGAGTGATGTTTCTAGCATTCATCATTCGTGGTCTCTCCTTGCCTCTTCACCCCTTTTTTAGGGGTCTTCTTTGTTTCTACGGGCTCCAGCTCCATCAGCTGTCCCCAAATTCGATCCTCCATATCTCTTGCTTCATCACGCTCTACGAGTGTGATACATTGCAAATGTATCTATAATTTTTGATGTTTCATGCTTGGTTTTATCTACTTTCTTGTGTTTTGTCCACACTTTGTAGTACTTTTCATATGATTTATTTGGACTAACCTACTAATAGTTGCAAAAGTGTACAATATTCTTGTTTTACACTTTGATGTGTAGGAATTACCAAGAATATAAGTGGAAATCTTGTTGGAGTCAAATTGGGATTTTCTAGAAATCTGTCTTAGAACTTTTTTTGAAGATGGTCTTGTTTCGGCTCGAAGACGGCGTCAAATGGAAAACTCTTCAACTATAAAGTTGTTGAAAATTTCGTGACAAACGTTCTGGATATAAAATTTAGCTGATTCCGAGTCTGGACAGGCTTGATAGACCCGATTTACTGCAGCCCAAGATGGGATGACGGAAATCCGAAAAGCTATATAAAGGGAGCAAAACCTAATTCATGGGAGACACCTCCACCCACGAATTTGCAGCCACCAAAGCCACATTTTTGCCTCCCCATGGATCCCATCTCCATAGGGAAGGGCTCCCAATAATCCATGAAGGAAGGGTGCTAAGGGGCGGTGCTCCCCTGTGATACCGGCGGCGGGGAAGAAGTCCTTCGCGCCATCGGAGCCATCTCCATCGATCTCCACCACCATCTCCATCACCATTGCTGATTCCTATGATGAGGAGGGAGTAGTTCTCTCTCGAGGCTAAGGGTTCTACCGATAGCTATGTGTTCATCTCTCTCTCTATGCATGATCTTATTGTGATCATGAGCTTGTAATCTATAGATCTACCTTGCTACTCAAGTGCTTAATAGATCTCTGCTCTCTCCATGTGTGTGAAAGTGACGGCGTGCTCACCATGGTGGCACTTAGGCTAGAGATTACAAATACTTGTTATGAGTTATATTTGGAGTTGGATATATTTATGAAATTGTGGTGTTTGTTGGACTCATCTAGTACTCAAGGTGACAGTGTGGGGTTTTCTAGATGGGAAAAGCTTACTTTGAGGTGTGCTGTTATAGCCCTACCATCGGTTAGAGTGTCCAACCGGAGAGTAGTTAAGAGTAGTATCATAAAGAGAAGATATTTATATGAGAGTGTTCACTAGTGAAAGTATGATCCCTAGGCCTTGTTTCTAAGCATTGATACACCGTTTGCAATTAGATCTGTTACATGTTTGCTTGCATCCATCTTTATTTCAGTTTGCCTTTAGTCTTTTCCACGCCACCAAGCTATTCTCTATCACTGTTACCACTTATAATTATCCATACCACTTGTATTTCACTATCTCTTCGCTGAACTAGTGCACCTATACACCTGACAAGTGTATTGGGTGTGTTGGGGACACAAGAGACTTCTTGTATCTTGATTGCAGGGTTAATTGAGAGGGGATACCTTTGACCACTTCCTCCCTGAGTTCGATAAACCTTGGGTGATCCACTTAAGGGAAAACTTGCTTCTGTTCTACAAACCTCCGCACTTGGAGGCCCAACAACTGTCTACAAGAATAGAAGTGCGTAGACATCAAGCTATTTTTTGGCGCCGTTGCCGGGGAGGTAAGGTAAAAGGTATTCACACCGGAGGATTAAAGAAGAAGAACATCCCACGGCAAACGCCTATTTTCTGGTGTGAGTACTCAAAGTTATTTCCTTTCGATTCTGCAATTTTGTCTTTTTGTTTCTTGTTTTCACTAGTTAGGCTTAATGGAAAACAACAACAAAATTAGAGAGCTTTATAGTATTTATCTTGAGTTAGGACATGAAGTGTTTGAAGAGAAAATTAAAAAACCTATGGAACTTTATTTGCATGCTAATAGCAATGTTGTTAGTATGAATTCTTTGGACACCATTATTGCTAATGCTATGGAAAAGTCTAAGCATGGGGAAGCTATTTTTTTTGAAAATGATCTTTTTAGTTCCCCAGCTTTGGAAGATAGTTATTCTATTGCTTATGATGATACTATGCCTCCAATATACGATGATTACAATGATGAGTATGATATTTTCAGTCCACCTACTATTGAGGAGGAAATTAATTATGACTATAATATGCCTCCTATATTTGATGATTATAGTAATGAGAATAATAATGATAGCTATTTTGTTGAATTTTCTCCCACTATAATTAATAAGAATGACTATGTTTATGTGGAGAGTATTAATTCTTTTATGCATGTGTCTCATGATAAGAATGTTTTATGTGATAGTTATATTGTTAATTTTATTCATGATGCTACTGAAAGTTATTATGAGAGAGGGAAACATGGTTTTATGCATCTCAATAATATTAAGTTTCCCCTCTTTATGTTCAAAGTCTTGAAATTGCACTTGTTTTGCTTTACTATGCTTGTTGCTTTGTGCTTCCATGACTTGTTTCTTTACAAGATTTCTATGCATAGGAAGTGGGTTAGACTTAAATGTGCTTTGAATTTGCTTCTTGATGCTCTCTTTTACTTCAATTCATATTTTTTATGTGAGCATCTTCTCAAACTATCATGCCTAACTTAAAGGCGTTAAAGAAAAGTACTTCTTGGGAGATAACCCAAAAGTTTTAGATGAGTCTTGGAAGTTATTACTTCAGTAATAACCTCTCCTTATCCTTTTTATTTGCTTTTTGTGCCAAGAGTAACCTCTAATGAGAGACAAGTAATGATTGGGAAAGTTGCTGTCCCGAAACAGATTTTTGTGCTTCACCATAAAAATTCGTGAGAGAGCTTTGTATGTCGGATTGAGCTGTAATTTTTTGCTCTTCTGCCCCAGGTTGTTATCTAACTTTAGTTAGTTCAACACTTTTTGATTTGAGCAACATAAGGTCTTAGAAAAAATTCTTCTTTACCTGCTGGTCTGTTTTGACAGATTTCTGCCATTTTCTGCATTTGCTTCTTGTTGGTTCCTTTTTGAGTTCTTTTGGGAAACTGAGATTTTTGAGGGAAGTGATACAGTAGCTTGTGTTTTAATGAAAATTCTATTGGTGTTAGAACTGAACCTTAAGACTTATTTATCTTGAGTGCACTAATGTTGCTAATAAAGATTGTGTGAAGTTTTGTATGAAGGAAAAATTCCAGGTGTATGGAAGGAATGAGTAATGAGATGAAGGATGGACTAAAGCTCAAGCTTGGGGATGCCACGCGTGTCACCCCAATAATTATCCAAGAAGTACAAGCGTCAAAGCTTGGGGATGCCGAAGGCATCCCCTTCTTCATCAATAAAAATCAGAGGTTTCTTCCAAACGCTTCATTTTTATTGTTTCATGCACAGTTGTGTTATTCTTGGAGCGTCTTCTTTTTCGTTTTCGTTTTGGTTTTTAGTTTGCTTGGTTTGCTTAGTTTTATGAATAAATTGGTTGGACCCCCTCTTTCGTACATTGGTTTGCAAATAGTTTGGTTTGGTTTGAAAAAGAGTAGGAAAGTTCATGCTTATGTGGTAAAAAGAGCTTGTTTTTTACTGTGGCCTATGCTTTGTCATGCCATGCTTGATATTGTTTTAGCTTTATGCTTAGTATTCTTTGCTGTATCATGACTTATTATAAACAATTGAGATTGCTTAATGTGCCTTGGATGAATCATGCGTTGTTTTAGCATATTAAAGCATAGTATTGTGGTATTCTCCTTTGATGCTTTATTTGGGTTGACTTGGCGGATGCTCACACCATGTTATGACTATCCAAGTCACCATAGCCTTTATGATCCTTTAGTTTTCAACTTGTAGTATCACTTTATGCTTTGATCAATGATGTTTTGTCGCTCTGCATGATTATGGCCATTATTGCTCTCTTAGTTTGTCGCCCTCCTTTTTGCTAGCCTCCACAACAAAGTATGAGTTCCACTCATGCTTCCAACTCCCTAAACCAAGTTATTCCAAAGAGTCCACCATACCTACCTACTAGCTTATGCTATTCCAAGTATATTCATGCTTTTGTTTACCTTCCAAATTAAACTTGTTATGAGAAAACTAGTGATTAAAGCTCTCACGAACTTGATGGCACACTTTACTTTTCTTGACCTTAATAAACTTGAACCATTGTGTCTTCTATGTTGTATATGCTTGCACTTATTTGTTGGGAATTAGCAGAATCATGCTTTCATGGGAAACGCTTTCAACATTGCACTCGTACTTTGTACCTAGTTGATATCATGCTCTTTTGTATATGGATGTCGTCGGTGTGAAATGAAAGGGGAGCTTGTAAGTCCATGGAGTTATGTATATGTGTTAGAGAAACGCATGGGCCGCTGGTCTAATCAATGATGACATGGTAGAAACCTGCAGCGTAACCATAATGAGCTGTCTATGAAGCATTCTTCTTATAAAAAAAGATTTCTATATTGAGAAAAAAGAGAAAAAAAAGAGATTATGAAAAGAGGAAAGAGAGAAAAAAAGCACCATATTCCCATGGTAAATAAGAAGAATGCTGAGATGCTCGTTGTCTGCCTGCCTTGTCATTTTGATATGGGGATTCTTCCGTATCATCGGGCAAGGGGTACCCCGTTGGCGGTTCTCTATGATACACATGTACTTACAATGACAAGAACTTACCGGTGACTAAACTTGAGTAGCATGAGGAGCGGCCCTCGTATACAAGGGACATGAGATTTCTGACTTATACTTCGTCAAGCATGTACACCATAGTTTGTTCACTTTAACCTTAATCACTTCAGGATGCTTATAATAGGGGCAATGAGAGCTGAAATCTATAAGTACCATAATGTTTGGAAGCTCTTTATGAGACTTGAATCCCTACTTCCTTTTACAAAGGCCTATCTTCCACCATTATATTGAGTCTCCACCCTCTACCTTTATGCACCTACTTTGAGAGCATAGTGGCCATTCTTAGTTCTATGTGCATTGTCCCAAGACTAGTTGGTTGATGCATAACTTGATATTGCTTGTTTTAAACTATTGTATCTAGTCACTCTTATGAACTTTGAAGGTGTCCTATGCATTTATATTTGCTAATCTATTGAGGGACAAGCTGAATACTATTATGCTATGTTTTCTTTATGTGAAACAAACAAACGTCTTGCAAAGCATTGTTATTCATGAATCTTTTGTTTGTGCCTTTTCATGTTGCATCATAGTTTCTTTGCTTATTGTTAGAACTTTGTCTTTCATGTTATGATTGAAGTACTATGATCCCAGCTTTGAATGTTTTGCAAATACTTTGATCAAGTCTTTGATGTTGCATGTCACCTCAAAAATTATTCTTTCTTTTTATCACTTACCTACTCGAGGACGAGCAGGAGTTAATCTTGGGGATGTTGATACATTCCAAATGTATCTATAATTTTTGATGTTCCATGCTTGGTTTTATCTACTTTCTTGTGTTTTGTCCACACTTTGTGGTACTTTTCATATGATTTATTTGGACTAACCTACTAATAGTTGCAAAAGTGCACAATGTTCTTGTTGTACACTTTGATGTGTAGGAATTACCAAGAATACAAGTGGAAACCTTGTTGGAGTCAAATTGGGATTTTCTAGAAATCTGTCTCAGAACTTTTTTTGAAGATGGTCATGTTTCGGATCGAAGACGGTGTCAAATGGAAAACTCTTCAACTATAAAGTTGTTGAAAATTTCGCGATAAACGTTCTCGACATAAAATTTAGCTGATTCCGAGTCCGGACGGGCCCGATAGACCCGATTTACTGCAGCCCAAGATGGGATGACGGAAATCCGAAAAGCTATATAAAGGGAGCAAAACCTAATTCGTGGGAGAGACCTCCACCCACGAATTTGCAGCCACCAAAGCCACATTTTTGCCTCCCCCATGGATCCCATCTCCATGGGGAAGGGCTCCCAATAATCCATGAAGGAAGGGTGCTAAGGGGCGATGCTCCCCTGTGATACCGGCGGCGGGGAAGAAGTCCTCCGCGCCGCCGGAGCCATCTCTATCGATCTCCACCACCATCTCCATCACCATTGCTGATTCCTATGATGAGGAGGGAGTAGTTCTCTCTCGAGGCTAAGGGTTCTACCGGTAGCTATGTGTTCATCTCTCTCTCTCTCTATGCATGATCTTATTGTGATCATGAGCTTGTAATCTATAGATCTACCTTGCTACTCAAGTGCTTAATAGATCTCTGCTCTCCCCATGTGTGTGAAAGTGACAGCGTGCTCACCATGGTGGCACTTAGGCTAGAGATTACAAATACTTGTTATGAGTTATATTTGGAGTTGGATATCTTTATTAAATTGTGGTGTTTGTTGGACTCATCTAGTACTCAAGGTGACAGTGTGGGGTTTTCTAGATGGGAAAAGCTTACTTTGAGGTGTGCTGTTATAGCCCTACCATCGGTTAGAGTGTCCAACCGGAGAGTAGTTAAGAGTAGTATCATAAAGAGAAGATATTTATATGAGAGTGTTCACTAGTGAAAGTATGATCCCTAGGCCTTGTTTCTAAGCATTGATACACTGTTTGCAATTAGATCTGTTACATGTTTGCTTGCATCCATCTTTATTTCAGTTAGCCTTTAGTCTTTTCCACGCCACCAAGCTATTCTCTATCACCGTTACCACTTATAATTATCCATACCACTTGTATTTCACTATCTCTTCGCCGAACTAGTGCACCTATACACCTGACAAGTGTATTGGGTGTGTTGAGGACACAAGAGACTTCTTGTATCTTGATTGTAGGGTTGCTTGAGAGGGGATACCTTTGACCACTTCCTCCCTGAGTTCGATAAACCTTGGGTGATCCACTTAAGGGAAAACTTGCTTCTGTTCTACAAACCTCTACACTTGGAGGCCCAACAACTGTCTACAAGAATAGAAGTGCGTAGACATCAGAGTGCTGGCTCGGAATCGAGCCACACTTCGGCCTTTTCAAGCGCATCTTCAAATTGAAGCGTCAGTCTGCGTCTGGCTCTTTAGTTTACGATGTAGGTGGTTGCGGAATCCACGTCGACCCATCCGCCACCTACTTCGACATCAAGCTCACGGTGTCCGTCCAAGGGTGGAGGGACAAATGGTTCTATATCCGTGATCAGAAGGCCAATGGTGAGCACTTTGGACTTGCGCCCGTCGATCTCCCGACGCCGTGCAGGAGGATGCGCTCCTGGAAGAATGTAGTCATGTCGGCAAGTCATGGAGAGACAGACAGCGCTGCAGCGTCTGCGACCTCGAGAGTCGCATAGGCAAAGAGGAGGGAGGTTGCGCTCTCATCCGCACTTGGCTATGCCTTCGCGTCCAGCCCCTGCAAGCCAGAGTCCACCCCATGTTGCAGTGGGCTGGCGCTGATGATGCCACTCGCGTGTCTGCCGATGGCATGTCCGCGAGTGAGGTGGACAAGAGGGTTCGACTGGTCACCAAGTACACCATCAAGGATGTGCTTCCCAGTGAGCCAGTTGTTCCTCCCTTTGATGCTTCGAACCCTCCTCGTGAGGTATAGTTGTGCTACGCAGTAGCTGATTTTGTCGATTGATTTTCTGTTGCTTACTTAATTTTTGCTGAATTTCGTTGTCTGTATGCAGGATTGGGCGGTGTCGCCTTGTATGCCCCCTCTTCCTGAGGGGATTATTCCTCGCGAAGCTTTGGAGGAGGATGAGTCAGAGTCGACTGTCCCTTCTGATGTGGAGGAGGAAGCCCCCGAGTCCGATAGTCCGGATACTCGCAAGCGTTCGTGCAGCAAGGATTTTGACGCGTCATCTCCTTCGACTCCGGAAGGTACGGGCATTGGTGCGGAGTCGCCAATTCCTGCCATTCCTGTGAGCGTTGTGGCACCATCTTCTCGCAAGAAGATGCGATTGCCCAAGGAGTCTTCGTCGGAGTCGAAGGAGGCCACATTTGATTTTGACAAGTTTGATTGGTAAGCTTTCTAGCTTTCTTGTCTTTTTCTGTTTTGCCCTTGTTGGCTTGTCTCTGGGTTTGCCATTTGTTGATACGGTTTTATCTTGCAGTCAAGAGGCGTCGTCATCTTCTAACGACGTCCAATTTTTGAAGGAATCAGGAGTCGCGACCTCGAAGGCTAAGGAAGAGGTCGAGTGCGCTCCTTCCCCTCCAGTGGCGGCCCACTCCGGGCACAACTCTTCCAGTTCTCCTCATGCAGGGGAGCATCGAATGGTTGCCCGGATGACGGTGCAGTAGACACCTTCGGAGTCATTAGAGGACCATGTAAGTGTAGCTTTTCTCCTTTGCAGCATTGCAGTTGATGTTATTTATTGCTTCTGATGATTCTTTGTTGTGCGACAGCTCCTTGTGAAGGAAGCCGCACACTTGGCAGAACAAGTGATGGCGATGGGCCGCCAGCATGCAATGCTGCAGACGAGTTACCGCGTGGTTGAAAGTGAGTGTTCTACACTTATTCTTCTTCGTCTTCTCCTTTTGATATAGTCGACTGATAATCAACTTTTGTTTGTCATGTAGCTGGACATAATGCCTTATTGCGTAACGCCGCCACCTTGGAGAAGACACTTGCCGCCGCTGTGAAGGGTCGCGATGAGGCAATCGCAGCGCGTGACGAGGCGCGGAAGCGTGAAGAGGATCTGCGTGCTTCCTTCGCGGCCAGGGAAAAGTTGTTCAAAGAACAACTGTTCTCAATCGCCAAGGCTCTCTCAGGTACTTTTGCTTGTGGATATTGTTATCTTTCTCTACTTCTAATGTTTTTGCCGGTGGCGCTGATGTTTTGTCCATGTGTGGGTTTATGTACAGATGCTGGCGATTCGAGCTTCGACCCGCAGGCCCTTTGTCGTGATGATACTCTGGCGGGTGCGCTGTCGGCAGTCGAGGACCATAGCACCGCCGTCCAGGATACACTTTCTAAGGCCAAGGGAGCCCTCAGTCGTCTCCGGGAGGAGTTGATGCCCAAGGCGGAGCTGATCGATATTATAGACGAGCTGGTGGAGTCACTCGCCGGGGGTGTGCCCTCTAGCTACAAGAACTCACTCCGCGCGGCTGGCGCGTCCATGTCGCTTGCCATGGTGTAGGCCCACGGAGTCGAGATCGATCATGCCGCGGTGTCGAAGGCGATGCCTGTTGGCACGGGCGGTCAACAGGTAGTCTTCGCTCCTTTCGCGACTGCCTGTGGCAAATATGGGCATCCTTTGATAAATACTGTTGCGAAGTACTCTGAGGAGCTCCAACGTGCCAAGAAGGTAGCAAAAGCTTCGGCATCAGGGGCCGGTGGAAGGTCAGTGGCGTTTGATACTGCCACAGACTTGATGAAGCCCCTGAAGCCGTCGAAGTCGAAGAAGCCAGTTGCTCCTTAATTAGCTTTGTAATAGTTAATTAGTTTATGTCCTTATGTTTAAGAACATGCCTCCTGGCGAGTGTATCTGCTGATACTTTTGCTAGTCTTGAATGCATCTGATCCTTTTGTCTTTGTGTTGATCTGGTTGTCTTATTTACTTTTATCTTGACTTTTGGTAGGGTACATCAAGTGATCCTTTGAGGGAAACTCAGGACTCGCCGACTCTTGATGATACCGTGGCACCTCCGCACTCCAGAGTAGATGAGTTGTCCTTGCTTTCGCGACTGCGTGATCGCGTGAAGCAGCTGGAGCGTGAGTTGCCCGTGCTCCGTGGTAATGCGGACGTATGGAATTCGAAGGCGGAAAAAGCCACCGCTCGAGAGCAGTATCTGCTTGGCGAGGTGACGCAGCTGGGCGACCAATTCAAATGTTAGTTTGCTTGTTCTCATCTTTTCCTTGTAGTTACTCACAGTGGTACGTTGTACTCATTCTGTTGTTGCTGCTTCGTGTAGTTGTCAGCACGCGTCACCCGCAGGAGGAGAAGGATAGGGTTGCCATTCGCCTGCATGATCTTACCCAGGAGCAACTTCAAGAGAGTGGATACTTCTAGGTAGATCATGATCGTGCGACTATGCTGGCGACCCTGCAGGATCGTGCATCGCGAGTGCTGCTTTTTCTGAAGAAGTCACAGTCATGTTAGAACATTTACCGGGCGATGTTCCCGCTGGATGATACTCCATCAAGCTTGCTGGCCCTCCTTGCCAAGTTTCAAGATTTGTCCGCGGTTCGCGAATGCGTGAGGCAATAGTCGGTGGCTGGTGTCAAGGCTGCCCTGTCAATGGTGCGACTGCACAGGCCTGACGTAGATGTTGCGGTGATTGCGTCTGGGCCGCCTGCCCCACCAGCAGGTTCTACTAGGAATATGGTGCCGCACTACCAGGCGGTGGATCGCCCAGCAGAAGAGATCGTCGACATCTTTGAGGAACAAACCAACGTTCTCCTGCTGCAGTAGTAGCCTAGTTTGTATCCTGCACATAAGTGTACTTGTGTTGTAAAGTTTGTATAGGTCTTGTAAATAATTTATTGTCGAATGTGCATAAAGAGCTTTGTTAGTATGGAGTGCGTTGCACTATGCGAGTCCTTTTTGTTAGCCTAGCCATATTTTATCTCAGTCCCTTGTCAACCTGTCAGGTGCGTTGCAGCTGGATTGAGGTTGTGTTTAAGGGTTTCGATTGATGTACCAGCTACTCAGGATATCACGTTTTGGTTCGAAGAACATATGTGTATAGGGTGGCGCAGCCCCCGAGTAGGTAAATTGAAAAAGTAAAGGAGACCGCAGAGTTTTGGGGCACTTAGCTTTTATTTATTCGAAGAATAGTGCGAGGTACAATATGTGGCTAAGTAGCCTTGGCTGAGTAGCCTTATTTGTAATGAAAAGTAAAAACGACTAAGGGTAGAAGCGTTACAGTTGTACGACATTCCAGGGGTTGGAGTATGCGACTCCTGTCTCTAAATCTTGAAGGCGATAGGCGCCACCTGGGATTACTTTTGTAATCACGTACGGTCCTTCCCAGGGGGACTCGAGCTTGAGATGCCCCTGCTGCTTCAGTCGCAGGACCAGATCACCTTCGACGAAGGATCTGGGGCGAAGCCTCCTACTGTGGTAGTTGCGCAGGTTCTGCTGGTAGATCCTGGATCTTTCCGCGACGATTTCCCTTGCCTCGTCAAGGAGGTCGACAGAGTCTTCGAGTGTGAGGGATGATTCTTGCTCTCTGTAAGCAACCACGCGCGGCGCCTTGTACCGTACCTCGGCGGGTAGCACTGCTTCAGCTCCGTGCACCATAAAGAATGGCGTGTAGCCCGTGGCGCTGTTTGGAGTTGTACGTAGGCTCCAGAGTACGGATTGTAGCTCGTCTAACCAGGAACCCGCGGCTTGTTCGAGTGGCCGGAGTAGTCGCTTCTTGATACCGCTGCAGACGAGCCCGTTTGCTTTTTCCACCTGACCGTTGGTCTATGGATGCGCTATTGAGACGTAGCTGATGTTGATTCCCAAGTTCTCGCAAAATTCTTGGAACTCTTTGGATGTGAAGTTTCTCCTGTTGTCGGTGATGATGCTGTGCGGTACTCCGAAGCGGTAGACGATGGTCTCGAAGAACTTGACTGCGTTGTGCCCTGATTGGTTGGTCATTGGCATGGCCTCAATCTACTTGGTGAATTTGTCGACTGCGACTAGGAGGTAGACGTAGCCTCCTCGTGAAGACCTTAGAAGTTTGCCAACCATGTCGAGCCCCCACTGTGCGAAGGGCCAGGCCAATGGGATTGGCCGTAGCTCTACGCCTGATGCGTGTGGCTTGTCCGTGAATCGCTGGCAAGCGTTGCATTTTTGGACGATGTCCTTAGCATCGTACATGGCCGTAGGCCAGTAGAACCCAGCTCGTAGAGCTTTGGCAACAAGGGTGCGACTACCGGCGTGGTGCCCGCAGGTCCCTTCATGGATGTCGAGGAGAACTGCTCTTCCATCGGCCATGGAGACACATCGTTGGAGTACTCCTATGATGCTGCGTTTATATAGTTCGCCGTTGATAACGGCGAATGCCTTGGATCACCGCGCAATGTGTCGTGAACCTGTCGGATCGTCTGGTAGCCTCTTGCTGAGTAGGTACGTGATGTACGGCTGTGTCCAGCATTGCTCGATAATCATGACGCTCATTGGTCCCTCGAGTCCTGTGTCCAGCTCCAAGTCATCGAGTGCCATTGGCTCATTGGGTGGCGTAGCCCCCAAGTCCGTTGCTGCGCTTGTTTTATTCTCTGCGGCCTTTGGCTTGATGGAGCGTTTGCAGATGCACTCAAGAAATACCCCAGGTGGTATGGGGGCGCAGGTGGAGCCTATGTTGGCGAGTGCGTCCGCCTCCTCGTTGCTTTCGCAACCTACGTGCCGCAGCTCGCAACCATCGAATTCTCCCTCGAGTGTATCGTAGAGGTTGCGGTACACGATCATGTTGTCGTTCAGTGCGTCACACTCATGCATTGTTTGGTTGACGACCAACTTGGAGTCGCCGTATATGACGAGCCTCTTGGCGCCGCAGGCTTTTGCCATCCTCATCCCATGCAACAGGGCCTTGTATTCAGCCTCGTTATTTGAGGTTGTGAACTGCATTCGCAGGATATACTTCAGCTTGTCCCCTTGAGGTGATGTCAGTATGACACCTGCGCCTGCTCCGTCTTTCCGCTTGGACCCATCGAAGTGCATTGTCCAGAGGTAGGACATATCTGGCTTGTCTGGGAGTTGGTTCTCCATCCAGTGCACTAAGAAGTCCGGGAGAACTTGCGACTTAATTGCGTCGTGATTTTTGTACATGATGTCTCGTGGAGACAATTCTATTCCCCAAAGCACGACTCGTCCCGTGGAGTCGGGGTTATTGAGGATGTGCCCCAAGGGGGCGTCGTTGACCACCACGATTGGGTGTTCCTGGAAGTAGTGGCGCAGTCGCCGGACGGTCATGAAGACGCCATACGCCAGCTTCTGGTAGTGCAGGTACCGTTGTTTTGTTGGCGTAAGGACCTCGCTAAGGTAGTATACTGGGCATTGTACGCCGTGGACCTTGTTTTCCTCCGCTCGCTCGACGACGAGCACTGTGCTGACCACCTGGTTGGTGATACATTGCAAATGTATCTATAATTTTTGATGTTCCATGCTTAGTTTTATCCACTTTCTTGTGTTTTGTTCCAACTTTGGAGTACTTTTATTATGATTTCTTGGACTAACCTATTAACAAGAGCCATAGTGCCAGCTGCCTGTTTTCTGTTGTTTTTGGTTCCAGAAAAGTCACAAAATGAATATTCTCGGAATTGGACGGGACAAAAACCAAAGTGCCTATTTTTCCGGAAGGGATCAAGTGCTAGAATACAAGACGGAGAGGGGCCAGGGACCGGCCACACCACCTGGCCGCGCGGCCAGTTCTGGCCCACGCCAGGGGGTGGTCTGGCCGACCCCAGCACCCCCTCGGCCTCTCGTTCCGCCTATAAGTTGCCCTCGGGACGCAAACCCTAAGTACCCAATCAAAAATCCAAGAAAGAGTCTGTAGCCGCCGTCATCTCCATCCCTAGATCGGGAGGGATCTAAAGCTCTTCCCGGCATCCTGCCGGAGAGGGGAATTCACCCTAGAGGCCTTCTTCATCAACATGCAAGCCTCCGGTGTGATGCGTGAGTAGTTCATCCTTGGACTACGGATCCATGTAGTAGCTAGATGGCTGGTTTCTCCTCCTTTGTGCTTTCACGTTTAGATCTTGTGAGCTCCGTTCATGATCAAGATCATCTATTTGTAATCCATACATGTTGTGTTTGCGGGGATCCGATGGATATTGAGATGCTATTGATGGGTTCGTAGCATGGAAAACAAAAAAATTCTACCGCAAGAACGAACAAAACCCAGATCTAATCTAGATAAAAGCCAAGATCTAATCTACTAGACATGAGCAACGAGATAGATCGGTACTAACCCTCAGAGAACCAAAGCGTTAACTAGATTAGATCTCGTGGATGATGTAGTCGATCACTTGCCGATCTCAAGATCGAGTAGATGATCCTTCCGCGCCAGCGTTCGGCCAGCGCTGCATGACGGTCACACGTGTGGAGTCGGCAGACCTTCCTCTCCTGCTCCAATGAAAGCTTGAGGTAGTAGATCTTCCCCACGCAATCCCAGCAGCACGACGGCGTGGTGGTGGTGGTGGAGAGAATTCTGCAGGGCTTCGCCTAAGCCGGAGCAGATGGAAGGAGGAGGAGAGAGGCGGCTAGGGTTTGGAGTGGGAGGGGGCAAGGAGGGGTGGCGTCTCCACCCCTCTATATATAGAGGGAGGGGTGTGGCCTAGGGTTCCCACCCCTAGGCCCACCCCTTAGGGGCAAGACTAGGGAGCTTGGGGGGAGAGTCCTTCCCCCCCAAGTTTCCCCTTTAAACTCCCCTTATCTTATCTTATCTTGTCTTATCTTATCTTATCTCGGTTTTCAAATAAACTCCAAGATATCTTTAGAACCTTCCGGAACATTCCGAAACCTTCTAGAATCCCCATACAAACACTCTGGAACATTTCCTAACTTAGAAAATGATCCCCATTATATGAATCTTATTCTCCGGACAGTTCCGGATCTCCTCGTGATGTCCCGGATCCAATCCGAGACTCCGAACAACATTCGGTCTCCAACGCACATTCAATATCTACTTAAAACAACTTCGAACCTTAAGTGTGTCACCCTACGGTTCGTGAATATGCAGACATGATGAAGACACCTCTCCGATCAATAACCATCAGCAGGATCTGGAGATCCATAACGGCTCCCACATACTCAACGATGACTTCGTGATCGATAGAACCATTAACATACGAAACCAATTCCCTTTGTCACGCGATACTTCTACTTATCCGAGGTTTGATCATCGGTATCTCCATACCTAGTTCTACCTCACATCGATAAGTACTCTTTACTCGTTCCGTGTTATGCCATCCCTTGTGACCTAGTTACATGCTTGCAAGCTAACTAGATGACATTCCACCGAGAGGGCCCAGAGCATATCTATCCGTCATATGGATGGACAAATCCCAATCTTGGTCCATGCGCTTCAACACATACTTTCAGAATACCTAATGACACCTTTATAACCACCCAGTTATGAAGTGGTGTTTGATGTCATCAAAGTACTCATCCGGTGATGGTGATTAACACAACCTCATGGTCGAAGGATTAGGTTACTATGTACCGAAAGCTTATAGCAATGTGAACTTAATGACTTGATCTAATGCTACTCTTACTATGGGTGTGTGTGTCCATTACATCATTCTCCTAATGATACAACCTTGTTATTAATGACATCCAATGTCCATGATCAGGAAACCATGATCATCAATCAATAAACAAGCTAGTTTAACAAGAGGCTTACTAGGGACCCTTTTATGTTTACAAAACACACATGTATTAGTGTTTCCTTATAATACAATTATAGCATGGGATGCAAACATTCATCATAAACACAAAGATATAATAATAACCACTTTTATTGTTGCCTCTTGGGCATATCTCCAACAGCTATTTCAGAT
The DNA here is from genome assembly GCA_023614405.1 of Avena insularis. Classification (NCBI taxonomy): domain Eukaryota; kingdom Viridiplantae; phylum Streptophyta; class Magnoliopsida; order Poales; family Poaceae; genus Avena; species Avena insularis. The sequence continues at coordinate 129,051,595 of CM042688.1, forward strand.
TGGTTATTGATTCTATCATGTCTTTGTTATTTGAGATCTTGCATGCTTTCCGTTGTTAGTAGCTATCTTGGCCAAGTAGATGCTAGCAACTCCAAGAGTTAGTATTTATGCTCGATAGTGGGCTCATGCCTCTGGTAATCTGGGAAAGTGACAGAAATCTCTAAGGTACTAGATGTGATGTTGCTACTAGGGAGAAAACAACAATCCTTTGTTAATAGAACAATCGTATTGTTTACCTTACACGTAGTTCGTAAAGCAATAATCTGTTGCTTGCAACTTAATACTGGAGGGGGTTCGGATGATAACCTGAAGGTGGATTATTAGTCATAGATGCAGTTGGATGGCGTTCTATGTATTATGTTGTATTGCCCAATCAAGTCTCAAAGGAGTCAAGATGATTAGTATATGCATGTATTGCTTTCTCGGTGTTTGTCAATTGCCCCGCTGTAATTTGTTCACCCAGCATGTTATCTATCTAAGGAGAGCCACCTCTAGTGAACTATGGATCCCGGTCGTTTTCTTTACATACAATCTACAATCTTTTACTGCTTTGTGTTTACTTTCTGCAAACTTTTACTTCTTTCCATTCGATACGTTTAATCCTTTGTTTTCCGCAAAACACGGTGAGATTGACAACCTCATCGCAAGTTGGGGACAAAGTTCTGTGGTTGTGTTGTGCAGGTCTCCATGTTGCTACTAGCACTGGTAGTGCGCCCTGCCAAAGCTCAGCTAGTAACACCTTTGAGGTGTTTCCTTGCTCCTACTGGTTCGATTAAACCTTGGTTTCATAACTAAGGGAAACTTGCTGCTGTGCTCATCATACCTTCCTCTTGGGGTTCCCAACGAGCTCTACATCAACACCACGCACCAAGCACTTTTCTGGGCGCCGTGTATTGAGCCATCAAGCATTTTTCTGGCGCCGTTGCCGGGGAGTCAAGGACATCTTCACAAGGAGAGCCCCTCATAACCAATCTCTTTACTTTGTTGTTTTTGTTTTGCTTAGTTTCTTTTTGCTTTGTTTGCTTGTTTTGTTCCTCAAAAATCACAAAAAAATTAGTTTTACTAGTTTGCTTTCTTATTGGAAAAACAAAAAAAATTAGTTCCTTTCTTAAGTTGCCTTTATGACTAGCTCTGTTCCAACCACTATTTCATTATGGATAGCTCACTCAGTTTCCTATTTGGGAGCAGTTTTATGACTGCTAAGGTAATAGATGAACCACCGCCTGCTAGAACCTCCATGGAAGAAGAAATTGCTGAACTTGAAAGCTCATTAGATGAAAAAGAGGAGGAGGGTGATGGACAAAAGGAGGAAGAATGGATCTACCCATGCCTACCTTCTAATGAGAGTAACTCTTTATCCCTTACATTATTTGATGGTCCCCCATGTTATCAAAGGAGGGTGAATGTTATGTTCCCGAGGATTCTTTTAAAAATGTTTATAATAAAGCTCTAGTGCTTGTAGATCATGAAAAGCATACCTTATGTGATAGTTATATTCTTGAGTTTATTCATGAGGCTACTGAAAATTATTATGAGAGAGGAAAATATGGTTGTAGAAGTTTTTATGGTAATGAAACACCTCTCTATGTGCTGAAAGTTTTGAAGTTACTTTCGTTTTATCTTCCTATGCATGTCACTTTGCTCTTTGTGAATTTATTTGCATACAAGATTCCTATGCATAGAAAGTGGGTTAGACTTAAATGTGTTTTGAATTTGCTTCTTGATGCTCTCTTTTACTTCAATTCATATTTCCTATGAGAGCATCTTATCAAATTTTCATGCCTAACTTAAAGGCGTTAAAGAAAAGTACTTGTTAGGAGATAATCCAAGAGTTTTAGATGAGTCTTGGAATTTATTACCTCTGTAATTACCTCTCCTTATCCTTTTTATTTGCTTTTTGTGCCAAGAGTAACCTCTAATGAGAGTGAAGTAATGATTGGGAAAGTTGCTGTCCCGAAACAGATTTCTGTGCTTCACCGTAAAAATTCCTGAGAGAGTTATGTACGTCGGATTGAGCTGTAATTTTTTGTGATTCTGCCTCAGGTTCTTATATAACTTTCATTAGTTCAACAATTTTTGATTTGAGCAACATAAGGTCTTCGAAAAAAATCGTCTTTACCTGCTGGTCTCTTTTGACAGATTTCTGCCATTTTCTGCATTTGCTTCTTGTTGGTTCCTTCTTGAGTTCTTTTGGGGAATTGAGATTTTTGAGGGAAGTGCTGCAGTATCTAGTGTTCTAATGGAAGTTTATTTGGTGTTAGAACTGAACCTTGAGACTTATTTATCTTAAGTGCACTAATGTTGCTAATGAGATTGTGTGAAGTTTTGTATGAAGGAAAATTTTCAGGTGTATGGAAGGAATGAGTAATGAGATGAAGGATGGACTAAAGCTCAAGCTTGGGGATGCCACGCGTGTCGCCCCAAGAAAAATCCAAGAAGTGCAAGCGTCAAAGCTTGGGGATGCCCAAGGCATCCCCTTCTTCATCAATAAAATTCCAGGTTTCTTCCAAACGCTTCATTCTTATTGTTTCATGCACAGTTGTGTTTTTCTTGGAGCGTCTTCCTTTTCTTTTTTTTTTGGTTTTTAGTTTGCTTGGTTTGTTTAGTTTTCTGAATAAGTTGGTTGGACCCCCTATTTCATACATTGGTTTGCAAATAGTTTGGTTTGGTTTGGAAAAGAGTAGGAAAGTTCATGCTTATGTGGTAAAAAGAGCTCGTTTTTTACTGTGGCTATGCTTTGTCATGCCATGCTTGATATTGTTTTGGCTTTATGCTTAGTATTCTTTGCTGTAGCATGACTTGTTATAAACAATTGAGATTGCTTAATGTGCCTTGGATGAATCATGCATTGTTTTAGCATATTAAAGCATAGTATAGTGGTATTCTCCTTTGATGCTTTATTTGGGTTGACTTGGCGCATGCTCACACCATGTTATGACTTTCACAAGTCACCATAGCCTTTATGATCCTTTAGTTTTCAACTTTTAGTATCACTTTATGCTTTGATCAATGATTTTTTGTTGCTCTGCATGATTATGGCCATTATTGCTCTCTTAGTTTGTCACTCCCAGTCTTTTTGCTAGCCTCCACAACCAAGTATGAGTTCCACTCATGCATCCAACTCTCTAAACCAAGTTTTTCCAAAGAGTCCACCATACCTACCTACTAGCTTATGCTATTCCAAGTATATTCATGCTTTTGTCTACCTTTCACTTGTTGTGAGAAAACTAGTGATTAAAGCTCTCACGAACTTGATGGCACACTTTACTTTATTGCCTCTAATAAACTTGAACCATTGGGTCCTTCTTTGTTGTGTTATGCTTGTGCTTTATAAGTTGAAGTTAGCAGAACCATGTTTCATGGGGAATGCTTTCAACATTGCACTTGTACTTTGTACCCCGTTGATATCATGTTCTTCTGCTTACGGATCCCGGCGGTGTGAAATAAAAGTGGAACTTATAAGATCATGGAGTTTGTATGTGTGTTAGAGAAACGCTTGGGCCGCTAGCCTAAGCCATGCCTAATCATGGTGGAAACTTGCAGCATCACCATAATGAGAACTCTATGAAGCATCCTCAATAAAAACCTATGCAAATAGCAAATAAAAAGATCGCTGAGATGCTCATTGTCTGCTTGCCTTGTCATTTTGATTATGGGAAAGCTCCTGTATCATGTGCAAGGGGTACCCCGTTGGCGGTTCTTAATGATACACATATATACTTACAATGACAAGAGCTTACTCGTGACTGAAGTTGAGTAGCATGAGGATCAGTCTTTGTAAGTAAGGGGCATGAGATTTTGGTTTATAACTTGTCAAGCATATCCTCTTAGTTGTGTCACTTTAAGCTTAATCACCTTCAAGATGCTTATGATAGGGGCAATGAGAGCTGAAAGCTATAAGTACCATAATTTTTGGAAGCTCTTTATGAGACTTGAATCCATACTTCATTTTACAAAAGGCCTTTCTTCCACCATTATATTGAGTCTCCACCTTCTATCTTTATGCACCTACTTTGAGAGCATAGTGGCCATTCTTAGTTCTATGTGCATTGTCCCAAGCCTAGTTGATTGATGCATAACTTGTTATTTCTTGTTTAAAACTACTGCATCTAGTCACTCTTATGAACTTTGAAGGTGTCCTATGCATTTATATTTGCTACTCTATTGAGGGACAAGCTGAATACTATTATGCCATGTTTTCTTTATGTGAAACAAACAAACATCTTGCAAAGCATGTTATTCATGAATATTTTGTTTGTGCCTTTTCATGTTGCATCTTAGTTTCTTTCCTTATTGCTAGAAATTTGTCTTTCATGTTATGATTGAAGTACTATGATCCCAGCCTTGAATGTTTCGCAAATACTTTGATCAAGTCTTTGATGGTGCATGTCACCTCAAAAATTCTTTCTTTTTATCACTTACCTACTCGAGGACGAGCAGGAGTTAAGCTTGGGGATGTTGATACATTGCAAATGTATATATAATTTTTGATGTTCCATGCTTAGTTTTATCCACTTTCTTGTGTTTTGTTCCAACTTTGGAGTACTTTTATTATGATTTCTTGGACTAACCTGTTAACAAGATCCATAGTGCCAGCTGCCTGTTTTCTGTTGTTTTTGGTTCTAGAAAAGTCAGAAAATGAATATTCTCGGAATTGGACGGGACAAAAGCCAAAGTGCCTATTTTTCCGGAAGGGATCAAGTGCCAGAATACGAGACGGAGAGGGCCAGGGGCCAGCCACACCTGGTCAAGACGGCCAGGCCAGCGCCCAGGGTGGTCTAGCCGACCCCAGCACCCCCTCGGCCTCTTCTTCCGCCTATAAGTTGCCCTCGGGACGAAAACCCTAAGTACCCGATCAAAAATCCACGAAAGAGTCTGTAGCTGCCATCATCTCCATCCCTAGACCGAGAGGGATCTGAAGCTCTTCCCGGCATCTTGCCGGAGAGGGGAATTCACCCTGGAGGCCTTCTTCATCACCTTGCAAGCCTCCGGTGTGATGCGTGAGTAGTTCATCCTTGGACTACGGATCCATGTAGTAGCTAGATGGCTGGTTTCTCCTTCTTTGTGCTTTCATGTTTAGATCTTGTGAGCTCCGTTCATGATCAAGATCATCTATTTGTAATCCATACATGTTGTGTTTGCGGGAATCCGATGGATATTGAGATGCTATTTCAGATTGATTATTGATTCCATCATGTCTTTGTTATTTGAGATCTTGCATGCTTTCTGTTGTTAGTAGCTATCTTGGCCAGGTAGATGCTAGCAACTCCAAGAGTTAGTATTTATGCTCGATAGTGGGTTCATGCCTCTGGTAATCTGGGGAAGTGACAGAAATCTCTAAGGTACTAGATGTGCTGTTGCTACTAGGGATAAAACAACAATCCTTTGTTCATAGAACAATCGTATTGTTTACCTTATACGTAGTTCGTAAAGCAATAATCTGTTGCTTGCAACTTAATACTAGAGGGGGTTCGGATGATAACCTGAAGGTGGATTATTAGTCATAGATGCAGTTGGATGGCGGTCTATGTATTATGTTGTATTGCCCAATCAAGTCTCAAAGGAGTCAAGATGATTAGTATATGCATGTATTGCTTTCTCGGTGTTTGTCAATTGCCCCGCTGTAATTTGTTCACCCAGCATGTTATCTATCTAAGGAGAGCCACCTCTAGTGAACTATGGATCCCGGTCCTTTTCTTTACATACAATCTACAATCTTTTACTGCTTTGTGTTTACTTTCTGCAAACTTTTACTTCTTTCCATTCGATACGTTTAATCCTTTGTTTTCCGCAAAACACGGTGAGATTGACAACCTCATCGCAAGTTGGGAACAAAGTTCTATGGTTGTGTTGTGCAGGTCTCCACGTTGCTACTAGCACCGGTAGTGCATACCTAAAGCTCAGCTAGTAACACCTTTGAGGTGTTTCCTTGCTCCTACTGGTTCGATTAAACCTTGGTTTCATAACTGAGGGAAACTTGCTGCTGTGCTCATCATACCTTCCTATTGGGGTTCCCAACAAGCTCTACATCAACACCATGCACCAAGCACTTTTCTGGGCGCCGTGTATTGATCCATCAGTTGGTGGCGGAGATATACAACAACAGTGGCTCCTTTTCTCGTGGGGTCACCAGTACTGGCGAAGTGGATAGCAGGCGCTTGAGGTCTTCGAATGCTTCTTGCGCTTCAGTGGTCCACTCGAATTTTTCAGTTTTGCGGAGGAGATGGTAGAAGGGCAGCGCCTTTTCGCCCATTCGACTGAGGGCCACGATTCGTCCAGCCAGCTGCTGGACGCCCCTTATGTTTTTCGGCTTCTCCATGGCCAGTATGGCTTTTATCTTCTTCGGGTTCGCCTCGATTCCTCTCACGGAGATGAGGTACCCGAGCAGCTGCCCAGATGGTACGCCGAAGGCGCATTTGTCCGGATTGAGCTTGATCCGGTAGCGGTCAAGGTTGGCGAAGGTTTCGCGCAAATCGTCGATTAGAGAGGCTTCCTCCTTGGTCTTGATTACTATGTCGTCAACATAGACTTGAATGTTGCGACCCAGTTGTTCCTTGAGGCAAGCCTGCATGCACTGCTGGTAGGTGGCTCCCGTGTTCTTTAGCCCGAAGGGCCTTGTGTTGTAGCAGAACACACCAAAGGGCGTTGTAAACGATGTTTTCTCTTGATCTTCCTCCTTCATTCGAATTTGATTATAGCCTGAGTAGGTGTCGAGGAAGCAGAGGCGCTCGCATCCCGCGGTGGAATCGATGATCTGGTCAATCCACGGCAACGGGAAGTGATCCTTTGGGCAGTGCTTGTTCAGAGAGGTGAAGTCCACGCACATCTGCAGGATATCCATGTCCTTTTTCGGTACCAGCACCGTGTTGGCGAGCCAAGTGCTTTCCTTAATCTCGCGTATGAACTTGGCCTCGAGGAGTCTGTTGATCTCCATTCCGACTGCATGCGCTCTTGGCTCAGACAATCGCCGAATTGTTTGCTTGACTGGCCGTGCGTCAGGGTTGACATTGAGTGCGTGCTCGGCGAATTCCCTAGGAACTCCTGGCATGTCCGCAGGACACCAGACGAAAATTTCCTAGTGCTCACGGAGGAATTCGACGAGCGCTAGTTCCTATGCGGGACTCAAGTTGTTGGCGATGAGGGTCGTCTTGGCGGGATCCGATGGGTGGACCTGCACTTTCTTCGTGTGCACCGATGAGTCGAAGGAGAGATCGGGTGAGCTTGGCCGGCTCAAGGGAGGCAGACTGTTGTCTGTCGTCTCCTTTAGTCTCGTGAGTTCCTCCTGCATGCCGAAGGACTGGGAAATTCTGTTGAATTCCCTGTCGCAACTGTCAGATCGCTCGAAGCTCCCGTTGATCGTGATGACATCATGGGTACCTGGCATTTTCATCTGCAGGTAGGCGTAGTAGGGCATTGCCATGAACCTAGCGAACGCGACTCGCCCGAGGATGCAGTGGTACTGTGAGGGCCAGTCGACGACCTCAAAGTCGATGCGCTCACGCCAGAAGTTCTTGGGCATGCCGAAGATGACGTCGAGGTTGATTTTGCCCAGGGGGTATACGCCTTTCCCTGGGACAATGCCATGGAACGTTGTGTCCGAGGCCTCTAGGCAAGTTAGGGGGATCCTCATTGCTCGCAAGGTACTCGCGAATATAAGGTTGATGCCGCTTCCGCCATCCATGAAGACACGGCTCATGTCGAAGCCTCCGATTTGCGCCTCGAATACGAGAGGGCAATGGCCTGGATGGGGTACTTGAGGCGGATGGTCGCGTTTGTCGAAGGTGATCCAGGACTCGCTTCCACTGAGGTACTTAGTGGTGGATGGTGACGAGTGTGTGGCCAAGTTGACTTGGCGAGTGATGGCTTTCTGGACCCTATTGGAGGGGCGTCCCTTTTGGATCATCATGGTGCCCATGGCTCGTGGGTACGGCTCGCCTCCATGGTGCTGGTCTGGTGCGGCTGCATTCGGGGGTGGCCTAGGTGGAGGTGGCGGAGCGCCATGTGCCACGGCGCCTGGAGTGGCTCCATAGCCTCTTTCAACTGCATTGCGGTTCATCCGAACCAGTCCCTCATGTAGCTTGAGGAACTCGCGGCAATCCTTGAGGAGGTGGCTGGACTTCTTCTTGCCATCATGCTTGTCGATGTAGAAGTGCACCGTACAGGGCCCGGACAGTTTGTCCTCAATGGAGCTCGCGGGTGCTTCGTCGCGAGTGCGGCGTTGCCACACTTGCATGGTTTTCCTGGAGTCGCGGTATCCGCTGTTGCGGTTGTCGTCGCGTCTTTCGGCGTAGCCAGCCGCGACCACGTTGACGTCGTCGCGGTCATCGTAAATGCGCATGCGACGCTTGCCTCGGTGATCGCGTCTGCGCTCGAGCTCCGCCTCCTCATCAGAGTGAACACGATTCTTCACTGAGTCTTCTCCATCGGTCCACCGATTTGCGATCTCCATCAGGTGGTCGATGGTCTTGGGCTTTGAGCGGCCCAGTTCCTCTCTGAGTTCTAAACGGCGGACGCCACCATTGAATGCGTCAATCGCGCGATCCTCCGAGATGTTTTCTGCGGAGTTCTTGATGATGGACCACCTTTGGATGTAGGAGCGTAGCGATTCACCAGATCTCTGCTGGCAGCATCTCAGCTCTTCGATTGATGCGGGCCGCTTGTATGTGCCCTTAAAGTTGCGCACGAAGCTGTAAACCAGCTTGTCCCAACTGCGAATGGATCCGCGTGGGAGGTTGTTGAGCCATGCTCGGGCGACGCCCTGCAGCTATAGCTGCAAGCATTGCATGGCCGTGCTTCGACTGCTTCCGTGGAGCCTGACGGAGGACATGTGGTCCTCCAGCCAGATCTTCGGGTCCTGTAGGCCGTCAAACTTCGGGTTCTCCGACGGGAGTTTAAACCCTTTAGGCATTCGCTTCTGCCTAATGGATCTGCTGAAGCATCTGGCGCCGTAGAGCTCCACGTCCTCCTCTTCTGAGTCAGTCGACCGAGCACGTCGTGCTCTTGATTTGTCGATCTTGCGTTGCGTGATGTCATCACGTGCGTCGTAGTCGTGGTCGTGTCGTCGTGAGCAGCGACATCGAGACAAGTCGTGACTGTCATCGCTGGATGAGGGCGAAGAGTAACGCTTTGCTAGCGCTTTGCCCTTCTTTCGTTCCGGTGTCGGCTCCTTGTCGAGGGCGGCCTCGATTAATCCCAAGCCCGCGATCGTAGATCGGTGCATGGCGGCTCGGGGGTCTCTAGCTGGTGGTTGTTTGTTTAGGAGGTACATGGTGGCCGCTGTAACCGCAGCCTGTGGCGTCTTGGGGACCACATTGCCCCTGGTGTCGACTGTCATAGAGACGAAGTCGAGGACCTTTGCGGCCTCTATGCGTTCCTGCTCGGTGAGATGGGCCATCCGAGACTGCCTCTTCTTGGCGAGGTGCTCGTTGCCCTTTGAGGAGGATCCTCCGTAGGAGGAGAGTCCAGCACGACAAAGGCTCGACTCGTCTGCCGCCTTTTTGCGCGCCTCGAGTTGCGCGATTGTTTGTACTTGGCGCTTGAATTCTTCCTTCAGGAGCCAGTGATAGCCCATCAGCAGCTCCTGTGGGGATCCGAAGGGAAGAGGGGTGCCTCGCAGGGCCTCGCGGCAACGAGCCCATTCTTGCTCGTTGAGCTTGATTACGACGCGTTCACCGGTTTGCTCATTTACTATGGTTGGAGGTTCGACTGCCCCTCCGTTGTCAACGAGGACGCGATTGTCACCGTTGCCGCCATTGCCACTGTTGCCGCCGTTAGGCGGGTCGGTTCCGTTGCCGCGATTGCCGCCGTTGTCGCGGTTGGCAGAGGTGTCGCCTGCGTTGATGACGGCGCACATGAAGTGATTAGGGAAGCTGCTGCTTCCACAACTCTCAGATCCGGAACCGTAGGTTCCATCTTCAGTGGCCAGATCGCTTAGATCGGAGTCGCGACTGCTGTCGCTGACCGTGTTCTCGACTGTTGTCGGGGCGTTGAGCTCGCTGAGGGTGCCGATCGATGGAGGAAACCATGATGCTGGGGCAATCGCCGGTGCTGTCGGCTGATCAGGCATGCGAAGCGTGCCCATCTGACCAACTTGGAAGCGGAAGCTCCCGATCGCCAGGCTGATTCCGTCGCCCACGGACTCGAAGGCCGGGCGAGTGGGTGGCGTGTGGACGGTGAAGTCGAACGCGCCGAAGAGCTGGCGAATCTCCGCTGTTGCGGAGTTGTAGATCACGGTTGATGGGGCCAAAGAAGCCGCAACATCAGCACTCCCAATTCCCACAGACGGCGCCAATTGACGAGGGTTTAACTCATCAATGCCCATTGTTATGGACTTGGGTTTTGGAGAAGGAGGGAGCGCTGGAGACATCTATCGGCTAGCAAACAAGCACACAGGGGACAAAGATTTACCCAGGTTCAGGCCTCGTAGAGGTCCCTACTCCTGCTTGTCTGCTCGTGGAATTATCGAAGGAACCGAAGGTTACAATGGTGCACAGATGCAATCTGGCGAGGATGGTGGAAACTAGGGTTGCGTGTGTCCTCCTCGCCGCCCCCTCCCAGCCTTTATATAGATAGGCTAGGTCCCGGATAGCAGGTCGAGTCGGTTACAATTTAAGGTTTTCCCCTTTAAACTTTCTATCTTTAACTTCTTCTTGTTCTTCAAGCAATCGAGAGTTCGCAGGTTACTCGAATCCTTCGTTTGGGCCTTGGGGACACCGTGGGCCTATACGCATTTAGACCGTATATACCAAGCTCGAGTAACTGTAGGGTATACCCATGTCACTTAGCGTTCCAGATAATATCGTTCACTAGCTCGTTGGACCCAACAATAAAAACCGCCATGTCCCCGCCACATATCATGTGAGCCAAGAGGTTGGCACCGTCAACCTATGCACACTACCAAAAATCCTAAAGGAAGTGATAAAATCAATGTTGAAGTGGGGGAGATTAAGTGAATGTGCACCTTATAATAATTGAAGTGGACGCATGGCATTCCATCGAACAAATGGTGGCCGCCATTGGCATCACAACTGAACATGTTGCGGCTGGCCTCGGATATGACAACGTCAGCTTCATTGCCGAAGGAGATTGGTCCCATGTGCATGTCCGACGACCCGGAGTAGGAGTATTTGAGGTCTAGGCCGATGCCACCTTGGGTGTGATTACGGTCGTCCGCTGTAATCGACAAGAAGACGACGTTTAGATTGTAGGTCGTCTTGCTCTTTCCAATCTCCTAGGAGGAGAACCATGATTACGAACGCGCCTTCGCCGCGCTGCTCTCATTGAAGTTGGTCGGAGACGATGGTGAAGTGCTCCTCGAATGGCCCACGATGGTGCTCCCTTGTGTCCCTCCGGCGGTTCCCTAGCTTCAAGAGATAGTAGTTCCGTTGCTGGTTTCAACGTACGCCACCACCGCAATCACCTTTTTCTTCAAATTAGCGGCTCTGTGCTAGCTTTTGCGGTTAGCCGATGAGGAGCTTCCTCTAGACCACATCACTGCCCCAAACACCGTATGATATCACTTGTAGCTGCATCATTGTGCACTTCTTAGGTGACTTCCTGAGCGACAACATCGGTCGACAACCTGTGGCCATGGTGGGGACGATAACGTGGGCTGGGAGGGAGGTCGGATAATGGAATGGTCAATGAAAATTCAGTGGGAAATTGGTATAAAGTTTGTTCGTATCATTGACAAGGAGGTCCTGCTTGGCTGATCTGACGTGACATTGGTTGTCGGTGCTCTCATGTTGCTCCCTTTCGGTCAGGGGCTGTAGTGAGAGCAAGTGTTGGACAATATAATGGGTCACTCTGACAACCGCCAAGTGCAGAGGATAGTTATAGCACCTCTCAGTGTGGAAGTATTGGTACCGAACCGCGGGAGCAATAAGGTAAATCTGTTTAATCTCGCCAATTAAAATGTCACGATTGTATTGTAAACAATTAATAGACATGGGTCCAGTCGATCTATCTCCAATAAGAGTGGTGATTGTGTTACAAATGGAGTAGACACAATTTCCATGCTTTAATGGCAACATTTATTTGAGCAACATGTCAGTCGTACACATAATTGAGAAGGGAAGTACCATATGTGTGTTGCTATCACTTAGCGTGCCATTTCTGTCACTTGGCCATGTTCTATTTTTATCTGTAGAGACGTGTATACCAAATAATGCGGTTCTATCTGTCAAGTAGCAGCGAAACCTTTTTGTCACTCGGCTACACCCTCCAATACCGCACACATCTAACACACATCAAACTCATTTGTTTAAAACTAAACATACATATGATAACTAATGTAACAATTATTTTGTTGCGCGCTTCCTGCATCTCTGTCATCTACCTACACTCGGTGTTATCGAGCACCTCGTGACTTCAGCAAATAAGACAGAAGACATTTAGAACTTGATAATTGTAACCTACTCATTATATCAGATATCATATTTATGTTTCTAGAGCATGCATATATCTATAAACATTCCAACTTAACAGTAAATGCACAACATATATCATATCATACGACAATATTTTCTATAAGAACTATATCTATATGGCTAGCCATAGTAGTAGTATCATAAGTAGTATCATCAATACCATCTTAGCAAAAATCTTATGTGACACAATAATTAATAAAAATAGAGGTGTTAGTGGTATCATAATATGATACCATATCATAGCACGTGAAACTAAAAAATCCAATTCCAAATAAATCTTGTACACAAAAATGCATTGAGGTTCTACAAATGATTAAATATGATGACACTATGATAGTACAAGATGATACTAAGCATTATGGGGGTAGTTTCATACGGTGGTACACTACACCTTCGACGTGCTTTCGAAAAAAGTATCATAAACTAGTATCATGGACATATCAAACAGACCAATACAATTACTGCGGTGAGGCTAGGCCGGCGAGGCACTGCTATGACCAGGCCAGTTGCGGCGAGGAATGCTGCGGGTGTGTGCTCGTCAGATGTGTGTGGGAGGGCTCGATCTGGGCCTCACGAGCCCGATCTAGATGGGGCGGGCCGCAGCGGTTGCGCAATGATGGTGGCTGCTAGCGGTGAGGCTGCGTGCGAGCTCGCAGCGGGCGCGAGCTGGAGTCTCGGGTCGATCTGGGCCCAGATTAGCCACCATGAACATGCACATGGAGGTCGTCCATGAAGGCAAATGCAGGGGAGATGGCGTGTTGTGCGGACGCAGGTCATAGTTCCACGTGTGGTGGCTGGACAGCTCCTGAATGTGGGTTTGTGTGGTTGAGGCCGTCGGTGAAAGCCGCACTCTGGCTACTCCGGTTATAGCCGGAGTTGTCGACGGCGGCGCTCCCTTGTTGGAGGATTCGATGTGCAGGTCTCATCCGCCTTTCTCGACATGCTCCGGGGGAACCCCAAATCCAGTCTCCCGGATCGTACCATGGCGGTGCTATTTGGTGTCGTGTTCCCTGTCGAGGGCGTCGTTCTTGGAGATGGATTCGGCCAGAGGGACTCGTGGTTTGTTGGGTTGTGCGGCAATGGATTACAAGAGCACTCTCCACATGCGATGGGCATTGGGTGAGCCTTTTGGTCTTTGCTCGCAGGTTTAGAGAGGCACATGTCCTACTATCTTGGCATGTCGTTCCTCGATGGCATTGTCGAGGTTGGAGAAAATGCCCATGACAGATCATCGGCGCGACGGTTTTTGGTGTACACTCCGGAGTGAGCCAAGCTTGGATGTCCGGGTGTGTGTGTCGTGTGTGTTACCTTGCTGGCTTATTGTATGTCTTGTGTGCTTTGGTGTGCATTGCCGTAGTATTTTCACCCGGTTTTCCTCAATAAGCCGAGCAGTCCGGGTCTCGAGACCATCTTCTATATATTCAATGAATTTAGCAGCTCTGCTGCTAACCCATAACCCATAGTATTAGCATAAAGTAATATTCCATCATAGTGGTGGCTAAGTCATGGTTAGAAGCGATTTCACTTTATCGTGGCCTCGCGAATGTGTGGTAGGTCCGTTTGGGGGACTCGGAGGTGTCGGACTAGTATCGTCTATAGGCCTGGTTACATCACAACCAGCCAAATCAACCTCTGCCCAATTCACGGTTACCAAATCCAAAAAATCACGTCGACTCATGCATGCCCCGGGCAGGCAGGCAAACGGCTCGGCCGATCGACCGGGTCGACACTCGACGCCAACACCTGCATGATGCAGTTCACCGGCTGAAGCGAGGCACGGCAATTGAAGCAATGAAATCTCGTATACCCAGCTAGCTACGTGGTACACAGCTCGCGAAAAGTAGTGTCCCGCGCTCGCACCTTTTCCTCCTCTCGATCGTACTGCTGGTAGCTAGTATAGGAGCGACAGTCCGAAAGCAACGTGCCATGCCGTGGGCGTAGGCAGCGACCGAGGCGCGCGGCATGGACCATCCTAGCTAGGCCGCCGCTGTTCACTCTGCCCCGCGCTTCCTGCTGCACGTACATCACTCTGCATTTCCTAGCCAGCTAGCTCGCCATCGTCGTCGCAGGCTCCCTCTCTCTCGCTCGCCGACGCGCAGTCACCGGTACATACTCCATCACATGTGCCGCGCGCGTTCCTGTTAACTACTTTTCCGCCCCCTTTCCCGTTCCACACCCTCTCTCTCACTTTCCGGGCACGCCCGCCCCGGCCGTTCTCTGCCTACGACCACAACATGCACGATCCGTCGCTTTGGGCTCGGTCCCCTGCGGTACGTACGAACGTATACGTCCATGATGATCCGTAACATATGTCCCGCTCCGGCCTCGCGCAGATCCCAGTCCGTCCATGATGCACATCGCGCAAAGGAGCGAGTGAGCTTCAAGTCGAAGCGAGATCACGCTTCAAAGCTCTGGCCTGATCCACGCCTGCCGACACTTGGTCCTCCACGACGCAAACAACAAAGCTCATACGGACTAGCTCCATTGACTTTTTTTCCCCTTTGGATCTCCTTTTTGCCTTTTCGATTATGATGATGAGAACAAACAAAATACACTTGGTCGGTCCACGTGACTTAATCGTACTACTACCTTCTCTTATTCAGCACATATTTTTACGGTGAAAAGAAATATCAAAGAAAATATGGCTTGACATACTTTTATGGTGAAAGAAAATCAAGTTCTGACCATCAGATGCACCAATCAAATTATCGCTATGCACAATGCACCTGAAGGAAGGGGAAAGAAATCCACTGTCAAAAAGAAGGGGGGGGGGGGGGGGGGGGAGAGAAATCCAGATGGCAAATTGATATGGATTTCGAGCTATTTGCAATTTTAAAAGTATTTTCTTGATATTTTTGTGACTCTTACCCAACGATTTAGGAGGAGAAACAATTTATTTTACCGGATTGTCGGATTTGGAAGCTTTCTCCGGTAGTAAGCTAAGGGCGATGAAACCTTTTTAATGGACGATACAGAGTCGATGTCACCATCAACATCTTGACATAGATCTAAAAGCACCCACAATGCCGTGCTTGAAAGCTGGTGCCAGGATCAAAATCCTAGACCCGTCAAGTAAAGCCATCCACGGCGGGTTGATCGAAATGAGGATCCAAAAGGCATGACCAATAATCCTTGCCGACGCACGCTAGTACTGTAGTTGGTTTTTTCTCTCCGCATGGAACTCGGATGTGTACGAGAGCATTTAATTAGCGTCTCAACAGGAGCCCAACATTGCGAGGGCGAGTGCTTCGGTAATTATTTCGTTCAGTATATTTTTATTACTTAAGCGTTCCTGTATTGCCTATACTCTAAGCACTAGTAGAAAAAAGGTCTTTGTTCCAGCACCCAAATGTCATTGGTCCCGGTTCGATTCCGCAATCGGGAAAAATGCTAGGCACCAGTCCCGGTTCATGCCGCCTGGGCATTGGTCCCGGTTCATCTCTAAGCTACGGTGAACCGGGACCAATGCCCCCGCGACGCACACGTGGCGCTCTGCAGAGCATTGGTCCCGGTTCATGCCACGAACCGGGACAAAAACCCCTAAATCGAGGCAGAAATTGATCAACTATTTTTAAAAGATTTTTCCACAAATTAATCGAGACAGAGATCTAAATCGAGGCATTTTATTAATTTAACCACAAATTCTTTCTAAACAAAGGTGCGATTTCACAAATTCTTCCTAGTCAACAATTTCACTTCCGCTGCCGCTGTCCTCCAAGCCGCCGGCTTCCTCGTCGTCGTCGGACGGAACCTCCACGATTTCCGCATTGTTCGCCAGACGGAGTATCTCTTCGCGGCGAGCCGCGGCGATGACGGTGTACTTGGTCCGTCCAGGGACGGACCAGAACCTCTCCCGCCCTTCTCGGTTGCGGAGATCCCGGTGCACCACGCGCCCGCAAACGATGCGGTTGCCAATCTTGGCCTTCGCCTCCTTCCTGAACAGCGTCGGCCAGTACGGGCTGGCCGCCGCGTACCGGGGCAGCGCCCTCTTCCACGCGGACATCTAGCGGCGGTGCGCCGCGATTTCGCTCTCCATCTCGGCTCCGCCGGGGACGAGGAGCGGAGCCAACAGCACACCCGCATAGCTGATGCGCCATCCGTGGGGCACCGTCGCGCCCGGCGGCGTCAGGATGTCGAAGTTCGCGAACATCACCGCCCCGTAGAAGTTCAGCGCGGGCATCTCCATGGCGGCGCGGTAGAGATTGGAGAGGGAGGGGAGGATGGACAACGAAGTGACGGCGCGGTGGAGAGATTGCAGAGGGCAAGGCGATGGCGAAACGACGCGCTGTGGCCTCGTATTTGTACACGAGGACAACGAAGCGACGGTGTTGGGCATTGGTCTCGGTTCATGCCACGAATCGGGACCAAAGCCCCTCCACATGACACGTGGCGGCCCAGCAAAGCCCCCCCCACCACCACCACCACACCCTGGTCATTGGTCCCGGTTCATGCCATCAACCGGGACCAATGACCTGGGTGGTTTTTTTTGGATGGCCCTCCCCGCGACGCACACGTGGCGCTCTGCGGAGCATTGGTCCCGGTTCATGCCAAGAACCGGGACCAAAAACCCTCCCCTGGCTATAAATAAGCCCCGCCCATCCACTTATTTTTTCTGGAATTTTGTGTGGGAGGTGGATGCTAGGTTTTTTTTCTTCACACTCCACACAAGGTGTTCGACGAAATGTCCGAGCCACACTTAAGTTCACACAACACGGTATCCTCGGCCAAGGTTAGCAACCTTATCTTCTTTATCTGTAACTGATACAAAAATATTGCATGTGTCCATGTAGGGTGGTCATTTCACTATTCACGATGTCATTGTCATGGTTAATTATTATGACGCAGATCGATGCGCGGATGCGATGGATGTACGGCGACCGACGCGATTCCGATTTTATTGCAGGAATGCATAAATTTATCGATTTGGCTAGCGCAAACAAAGTGGATAATTTTATGCCTTGTCCCTGCGTCGACTGTCGGAACGTGGCGGAGCACTCTGCCCCGAGAATCCTTCAAAACCATCTGCTTCGGAGAGGTTTCATGCCCGGATATTATTGTTGGTCCATGCACGGAGAAAGAGGGGTTAGGCTGGAAGAAAATGAAGAAGAGGAGGATGGTGACAGCTATCCTATGTCCCCTGAAGAATACGGTGATACTGCAATGAAAGACAAATGAAGAAGAGGGAGGCGGCAATGAAGAAGAACAACGGGCATCGGATGAGCCCGCTTATGGTCTTGGTCGGGTCATTTCTGATGCAAAATAACAATGCGATACAGAAAGGGAGAAGCTTAAGTTGGAGGCCATGCAAAAGGATCACAAAAAAGTTGTTGTACCCAAATTGCGAAGATGGCAGCACAAAGCTCGATACCGCACTTGAACTGCTGAAATGGAAGGCAGAGACTGACTTATCTGACAAGGAATTTGAGAAGTTACTGAAAATAATGAAGCCGAAGCTTCCAAAGGATAACGAGCTGCCCGAGACAATGTACAAAGCAAAGAAGACTATCTGCCCTCTAGGATTAGATGTGGAGAAGATACATGCATGCATTAATGACTGCATCCTGTACCACGGCGAGAAGTACGAGAATATGGACAAATGTCCGGTATGCACTGCATGTCAATACAAGATCAGACAAGATGACCCTGGTGATGTTGAGGGCGATGACGACCCCCCCAGGAAGAGGGGGTTCCTGCTAAGGTTATGTGGTATGCTCCTATAATACCACGGTTGAAACGTCTGATCAGAAACAAAGAGCATGCCAGGTTGTTGTGATGGCACAAAGAAGAGCGTAAGAAATTCGGGAAACTGAGACACCCCGCCGATGGGTCGTAGTGGAGAAACATCGAGAGAAAGTACTCGAACTTTGCAGGTGACGCGAGGAACTTATGGTTTGGTCTAAGTATAGACGGCATGAATCTTTTTGGGGAGCAGAGCTGTAGTCACAAAGACTGCCAAGGACTCTATGTATCTACAACCTTCCTCCTTGGTTGTGCATGAAGCGAAAGTTCATTATGATGCCAGTGCTCATCCAAGGACCGAAGCAACCCGCCAACGACATTGATGTGTACCTAAGGCCATTAGTCAATGAACTTTTGCAGTTGTGGGTAGAACCAGGTGTAAAGGTGTGGGATGAGCACAAACAGGAGCCATTTGACCTATGAGCGTTGTTGTCCGTAACCATCAATGATTGGCCTGCTCTTAGTAACATTTCAGGACAGCCAAACAAGGGATATAATGCATGCACGCACTGTTTAGATAAGACTAAAGGTACATATTTGGATATATGCAAGAAGGTTGTGTACCTGGGGTGTCATAAATTTCTTCCGACCAATCATCAAGTAAGAAAGAAAGGCAAGCATTTCAACGGTGAGGCAGATTACCGGAAGAAGCCTAAGCTTCCTAAAGGTGCTGATGTATTTGGTATGGTGAAGGACCTAGAAGTAATCTTTGAAAAGGGTCTTGGTGGTCAATCTGTTCTGAAAGACCCCATTACCGGACACACGGCCATGTGGAAGAACAAATCTATATTTTGGGAGCTTGAGTATTGGAAAGACCTAGAGGTCCGTTCTTCAATCGACGTGATGCACGTGACGAAGAATCTTTGCGTGAACCTGCTAGGCTTCCTGTGTGTGTATGGGAAGACAAAAGATACACCAGAAGCACGGGAGGACCAGCAACATATCAAAGACCCATACAACAAGCATACAGATAAAGGTCGTGAATACTTAAGCAGCTACGCTCTTACCAAAGCAGAGAAGGAAATCTTTTTTGAAGTCCTTTACAATATCAAGGTCCCGGCTGGCTTCTCGTCAAATATAAAGGGAATAATAAATATGGCAGAGAAAAATTCCAGAACCTGAAGTCTCATGATTGCCACGTGATTATGACGCAGTTGCTTCCGGTTGCATTGAGGGGGCTTCTACGCGAAAATGTTCGAGTAGCCATTGTGAAGCTATGTGCATTCCTCAATGCAATATCTCAGAAGGTAATCGATCGAGAAAGTCTGGAAAGGCTACAGAAGGATGTGGTCCAATGTCTTGTTAGTTTTGAGTTGGTGTTCCCTGCCCTTCTTCAATATTATGACGCATCTCTTAGTTCACCTAGTCAAGAGATTTCCATTCTTGGTCTGTATTTCGCACAATATGTTCCCTTCGAAAGGTTCATGGGAGTCTTAAAGAAATATGTTCAGAATCGTTAGGCCAGAAGGAAGCATCTCCAAGGGCTATGGAACAGAGGAGGTCATTAGGTCCTGTGTAGACTTTCTTCCTGACCTTAAGCCGATTGGTGTTCCTGAATCACGGTATGAGGGGAGACTGAGTGGAAAAGGCACGCTAGGAAAGAAAGCAATGATATTTAGGGACAGGCATTCTTTGAATCAAGCACACTACACAGTTATACAAAGTTCTACCTTCGTGGATCCGTATATCGAGGAACACATGAATGTTGTACGCTGCAAGTTCCCGGAGAAGGATGACTACTAGATTAAAGAAAATCACATGGAGACTTTCGGCACTTGGTTGCAATTACATCTCACGAATGACACCATTATTGGAGATCAGCTCTACTTGTTGAACGCGACACCATTTGCGACTGTATTGACTTTTCAAGGGTACGAGATAAATGGGAATACATTTTACACGATTGCCCAAGATAAAAAGAGCACCAACCAAAACAGTGGTGTCTGCTTTGATGCAACATGCGAGAATGGGAAAAAGGACACATACTATGGTTACATAGAGGAGATATGGGAACTTGACTATGGACCTACTTTTAAGGTCCCTTTGTTTCGGTGCAGTTGGGTCAACATGAATGGAGAAGGGGTAAAGGTAGACCAGCTGTACGGAATGACAACAGTGGATCTCAAGAATCTTGGTTACAGAGACGAACCATTCATCCTAGCCAATGATGTGGCTCAGGTTTTTTATGTGAAGGACATGTCCTCTAAACCGAAAAAAAGAAAAAATAAGGAAACGAATACATCAGACGATGAGCCCGGGCGTCACATAGTTCTTTCAGGGAAAAGAAACATCGCGGGAGTCGAGGACAAGACAGACATGTCAGCAGATTATGATAAGTTTGATGAAATTTCGCCCTTCACCGTGAAAACTGACCCAAGC
Source organism: Avena insularis (assembly GCA_023614405.1). NCBI lineage: Eukaryota > Viridiplantae > Streptophyta > Magnoliopsida > Poales > Poaceae > Avena > Avena insularis. The sequence continues at coordinate 129,072,141 of CM042688.1, forward strand.
ATCCCGTTAAGCAAAGAAGATGCTCCATGTTACGGCCTAAGAAGCGATCATAGGCAAGGGATCTATGTAAATCCTTCCTCCTGAGAACCTCGAACCCTAAACCCTATGTAAATCTATGTAATGTATGGGAACTTTATCTGATGTATGAAAACTTTATATGAGAACCTCGAACACCCTGATTTCGGCACCACAAAAATGGAAATTGGCTTTTCGTGCGTCGAAAAGGAAAACTTCCTCCTGCAACATCGTAAGCCATTGATGACCCACAAGTATAGGGGGTATATCGCAGTATTTTCGAGGGAAGTTGAAAGGATATAGATGCCGCCTAGAGGGGGGTGAATAGACGGTTTAAAAACTTTTCTGAGAGGGGCTCAACAAAGGCGGAATTAAACTAGCGTTTACTTTGTTAAGCACAAAACCTAGAACAACTAGGGTTCACCTATTTGCACCAACAACTTATGCTAAGCAAGACAGGCAACTAAGTGACAGCTAGATATATATACTTCAAGCACGAAGGCTATCACAAAGTAAAGTGCATAAGTAAGAGCTCGGATATAGAGATAACCGAGGCACACGAAGACAACGATATTTTACCGAGTTCCTCCCAACATGGAGTACGTCTCGTTTGGAGAGGGGGTGGTATCAAACCACCAATGCCACAAAAGGCCTCCCTTGTTCTCCTGTGAATCTCACCCCAACGGGATCGATCCACACTTCGATGTCGGTGCACTTGTCGGTGGCAATCCGGAACCTCTCACAAGGTTGGGGCACTTCTCCACAACTTAATTGGAGGCTCCCAACAAACAAGCTTGGGAAAGCTCCAACTTAATTGGAGGCCCCAAGTAATCCACAAACCTGCAAAACCCCCCAACCGTCAAGGGTTCCAATCAACCCAAGAGTAACAAGCGTCTCACCTTTCACCCAATCAAATCCTCACCGAGAACTCAAACCGATGCACCAAATGCAATGGCAAGAACACAAGAAGTGCTCAAGTCCTTCACTCCCAAATTCCACCAAAGCTACAAAAGCTAATGGGGGAATAAGAGAGGAAGAACAATGGAGGAAATCTACAAAGGACTCCAAGATCTAGATCCCAATATGTTCCCCTCACTTAGAGGAGAGATTGATTGGTGGGATTGTAGATCTAGATATCCTCTATCAAATCCCTCAAGAATATGCAAGAATCATAGGAGGGATTGAGAGGGAAGCAAGCTCAAGAGATCAACAATGGTGGCTCAGTTTTAGGGTTCTTGAGGTTGGAAAAACCGCAGCAACCAAGGTAGAAGAAGGGGCCTTTATATAGGGCCCCTGTAAATAGAGCGTTGGAGCAACTTACCCCGGACAATCCGGGAGATGCTGACCGGACACTCCGGCCTACGAAGATTCTGGCCAGAGTCCGAGTGGAGTCCGATATGGTGTTCTGAATGTCCGGGGAGGTCGACAAGATCCTAGGGCCGGATGGTCCGGCGTGAATTAGCCGGACATTCCGGCCGGGCCGGACATTCCGGTTGAAAACGGCCGGACATTCCGCCCAAGGTAAAACTGACAGAAATAGCAAAACTGAAACGACCATAACTTTTGCATCCGGACTCCGATTTTGATGATCTTGGGCTCGTTTCAAAGATAGTAACGAGATCTACAAGATAATATAGAGAACCATCGTAGTCCAGCAATGGAGGATAGAACCAAATGACGAAAGGTTTAACCTCTCTCAAAAAGACGAACCGGTAAAACCTCCAACATCGAAAACGCAATAGAGAATGCATATGAAATCCGTTTTCGATGAACTTGGGCTTGTCATGAAGATTAACACAAGCTCTAAATCCTCTCATGGATAAGAACCAAATAATGTAAGGTTTTACCAATCTCAAAAAGACAAACCGGTAAAACCTCCAATATCGAAAACGCAATAGAGAATACATATGTAATCCGTTTTCGATGAACTAGAGCTTGTTATGAATATTACCACAAGCTCAAGAACCTCACATGGATAGGATCCAAATAAAAACCAAGAAAGGATGATGCCAAGTATGCAAAGGTTTGAGCTCTCATGAAGGATATGATCAAGTTACTCACTCAAGAGCCCCTCTTGATAGTACGGCTATCTATCCTATAAACCGGTCTCCCCAACTAACACCATGAGACCAGTAAGAAAGAAACCCTATCAAGAACATACCTTTGCCTTGAGAATATTCCACTTGAGCTTGATGATAGCGATCTTGTCCACCTCAAGATGGAACACCTTTCTTGATTGCACTAGCTTGGTGAAGACTTGCAAATTGCTCTCCCATACTCCACTATGGTAGAGCTTATCTCTTGAGCATATCATCTTCCCATATCCATGATAACCATAGGATGGCAAGCTCCAAGCAAATGATCTCTTCGAGATAGCTCATATTGAACTTGCACATCATATCTTCTTTCTTCATTATGTTGGTGTCTTGAAGGAACATAAGAGATATCACCCCAACTTTAGTCTTCAAGACACACTTGCTATAGGCTCAAATTTCACTTGACCAATCTCCAGATCACTCATTGAAACCTTGGTCAACACTTAATCTTCTTCACTTTCTTCTTCTCCCAACCTTGAAGCCAACATATGGTTCAAGCATTGCCTATGGACAAATCCTACAGGTAAAACTCAATGCAAACATAAGTCCATAAAGATTGTCATTAATTACCAAAACCACACATGGGGGCACACATGCACTTTCAGAAGTGAAACCCAATTTATTGATTCGACACAAGGGGAGCCAAAGAATATTTATAAGCCTTAACAACTGAGTTGTCAATTCGGCTGCACCTGGAAACAATCTTGCTCACAGCAGTTTATCAGTAGCAACAGTTTTGTAGTAGCAATAGTAAAGTAGCTGCAGTAGTAAAGTAAAGACAGCAGAATAATAGCGATGAATGGGATTCGAAAGGTAGGCATAGGAATGGATGGAATGCGCATGGACAAGATAATTCACATAGCAATCAGAACATAGGGCAATTGCAGATAAATAAGATAAAGCATCCCAGTACTAGATAATCCTAGACATGTGTTCCATATATAGTCATACGTGCTCGCAATGAGAACTTGCACAACATCTTTTGTCTTGCCAGCCCGTTGGCAGCGGGGCCTCAAGGGAACTACTGGCAATTAAGGTGCTCCTTTTAATAGAGCACCGGAGCAAAGCATTAACACTCCGTGAACACATGTGATCCTCACATCAAAGCCATTCCCTCCGGTTATCCCGATTTCTGTCACTTCGGGGCCATTGGTTCCGGACAACAACGTGTGTATATAACTTGCAGACAAGACCATAAACAATACTATCATAATGAATCAATAACATGTTCAGATCTGAAATCATGGCACTCGGGCCCTAGTGACAAGCATTAAGCACAACAAGTCGCAACAAAGTCATAAAGCACTAATAAAAGATACTAGGCACCATGCCCTAACAATCTGATGCCATTACATGAACGATCTCATCTAATCCCTGCCATCCCCATAGCCTACAGCGGGGATTACTCACCATAGATGGGGAAACATGGATGGTCGATGGAGAAGCAATGGTGATGATGATGGCGATGATCTCCTCCAGGGTGCCCGATTCAAGTTAGGTGCGTAACGGAGTTTATAGTCTGTTCCATGGAATCGTGGTGGTGGCACAATGAACTCCTTCTAGAAAACGCCGACCCCGGAGTTTTTAGGTCAAAAGGCTTCTTATAGGCGAAGAGGAGACCGAGGGGTGCCTGGGGCCCACACCACCTGGCGTGGCTCGGCTCAGCGCCACCAGGTGGTGGCCACCCCGCTCTTCTCCGCCTCAGACTCGCTCCTAGAGTCTTCGAAAAATAGGCACTTTGGCTTTGTCCTGTCCAATTTCGAGAATATTCATTTTCGACTTTCCCGAACCAAAACTGCAGAAAACAGGCAGCTGGCACTATGGCTCTTGTTAATAGGTTAGTCCAAGAAATCATATGAAAAGTACTCCAAAGTGTGGATAGAACACAAGAAAGTAGATAAAACCAAGCATGAAACATCAAAAATTATAGATACATTTGCAATGTATCAACATCCCCAAGCTTAACTCCTGCTCGTCCTCAAGTAGGTAAGTGATAAAAAGAAAGAATAATTTTTTAGGTGACATGCACCATCAAAGACTTGATCAAAGTATTTGTAAAACATTCAAAGTTGGGATCATAGTACTTCAATCATAACATGAAAGACAAAGTTCTAGCAATAGGACAAAGAAACTATGATGCAACATAAAAAGACACAAACAAAAGATTCATGAATAACAATGCTTTGCAAGACGTTTGTTTGTTTCACATAAAGAAAACATAGCATAGTGGCATTCAGCTTGTCCCTCATAGAGTAGCAAACATAAATGCATAGGACACCTTCAAAGTTCATAAGAGTGACTAGATACAAATAGTTTAAAGCAAGCAATATCAAGTTATGCATCAATCAACTAGTCTTGGGACAATGCACATAGAACTAAGAATGGCTACTATTCTCTCAAAGTAGGTGCATAAAGGTAGAAGGTGGAGACTCAATATAATGGTGGAAGAAAGGCCTTCATAGAAGGAAGCAGGGATTCAAGTCTCATAAAGAGCTTCCAAAAATTATGGTACTTATAGCTTTCAGCTCTCATTGCCCCTATCATAAGCATCTTGAAGTGATTAAAGTTAAAGTGAACAAACTATGGTATACATGCTTGACGAAGTATAAGTTAGAAATCTCATGTACCTTGTATACGAGGGCCGCTCCTCATGCTACTCAAGTTTAGTCACCGGTAAGTTCTTGTCATCGTAAGTACATGTGTATCATAGAGAACCGCCAATGGGGTACCCCTTGCCCGATGATACAGAAGAATCCCCATATCAAAATGACAAGGCAAGCAGACAACGAGCATCTCAGTAATGTTCTTATTTACCATGGGAATATGGTGCTTTTTTCTCTCTCTTTCCTCTTTTCATAATCTCTTTTTTTCTTTTTCTCTTTTTTTCTCAATATAGGACTCTTTTTTTATAAGAAGAATGTTTCATAGACAGCTCATTATGGCTACGCTGCAGGTTTCCACCATGTCAGCATGGATTAGACCAGCCAGTGCTTTCTAACACATATACATAACTCCATGGACTTACAAGCTCCCCTTTCATTTCACACCGACGACATCCATATACAAAAGAGCATGATATCAACTAGGTACAAGTACCAAGTGCAATGTTGAAAGCGTTCCCCATGACAGCATGGTTCTGCTAATTCACAACAAATAAGTGCAAGCGTATACAACATAGACGACACAACAGTTCAAGTTTATTAAGGGCAAGAAAAGTAAAAAGTGCCATCAAGTTCATGAGAGCTTTAATCACTAGTTTTCTCATAACAAGTTTAATTCGGAAGATAAACAAAAGCATGAATATACTTGGAATAGCTTAAGCTAGTAGGGAGGTATGGTGGACTCTTTGGAATAACTTGGTTTAGGGAGTTGGATGCATGAGTGGAACTCATACTTGGTTGTGGAGGCTAGCAAAAGACTGGGAATGACAAACTAAGAGAGCAATAATGGCCATAATCATGCAGAGCGACAAAACATCATTGATCAAAGCATAAAGTGATACTACAAGTTGAAAACTAAAGGATCATAAAGGCTATGGTAACTTTGGATAGTCATAACATGGTGTGAGCATGTGCCAAGTCAACCCAAATAAAGCATCAAAGGAGAATACCACTATACTGTGCTTTAATATGCTAAAACAACGCATGATTCATCCAAGGCACATTAAGCAATATCAATTGTTTATAACAATTCATGCTACAACAAAGAATACTAAGCATAAAGCCAAAACAATATCAAGCATGGCATGATAGAGCATATGCCACAGTCAAAAACAAGCTCTCTTTACCACATAAGTATGAACTTTCCTACTCTTTTCCAAACCAAACCAAACTATTTGAACACCAATGTATGAAAGAGGGGTCCAACCAATTTATTCAGAAAATTAAGCAAACAAAAGCAAACAAAAAACCAAAACGAAAACGAAAAATAAGACGCTCCAAGAACAACACAACCCTGCATTAAACAATAAAAATGAAGCGTTTGGAAGAAACCTGAGATTTTTATTGATGAAGAAGGGGATGCCTTGGGCATCCCCAAGCTTTGACGCTTGTACTTCTTGGATATTTCTTGGGGTGACACGCATGGCATCCCCAAGCTTGAGCTTTAGTCCATCCTTCATCTCATTACTCATTCTTCCATACACCTGAAATTTTTCCTTCATACAAAATTTCACACAATCTTTATTAGCAACATTAGTGCACTCAAGATAATAAGTCTTAAGGTTCAGTTCTAACACCAATAAACTTCCATTAGAACACTAGCTACTGAAGCACTTCCCTCAAAAAGCTCAATTCCCCAAAAGAACTCAAAAAGGAACCAACAAGAAGCAAATGCAGAAAATGGCAGAAATCTGTCAAAACAGACCAGCAGGTAAAGACGATTTTTTTCGAAGACCTTATGTTCCTCAAATCAAAAAGTATTGAACTAACGAAAGTTAGATAACAACCTGGAGCAGAAGCACAAAAATTCACACCTCAAAAAGACGTTCAGAGATTTTACACGAATTTTTACGGTTAAGCACAGAAATCTTTTTCGAGACAGCAACTTTCCCAATCATTACTTCTCCCTCATTAGAGGTTACTCTTGGCACAAAAAGCAAACAAAAAGGATAAAGAGCGGTTATTACTAAAGTAATAACTTCCAAGACTCATCTAAAACTTTTGGGTTATCTCCCAATAATTACTTTTCTTTAACGCCTTTAAGTTAGGCATAAGCAAAAATTAAAATAGATAGAATAGAAGTAAACGGAGATAATCATAGTTAAAACATTGTTTTGTTCAATGAAATCATTTTGTTAACAAGGTTGATCAGGTCTTGTTACCAAAACAATTTCATATGGGACAAAACTTTGTATTCCACTAATGATTATGTTACCTCAACCTTGATAGCAATGATCCCAATCATAATAGTTTCAAATTTTTCTCTTGGTATGAGACAATATATTTCTCCAACTTGAATGCCCTCAACATGTTCAATTGATTTTAAACCATAAGTCCTTTCAATCTTCTTGGGGAAATAGACAGTATGTTCCTTGTCATTCATATTGAAAGTCACCTTTCCTTGATTACAATTAATAAAATCTCCTGCAGTATTAAGAAAAGGCCTCCCAAGAATAATAGACATATTATCATCTTCAGGCATAATAGTTTGAGAGGATGCTCACATAAGAAATATGAGTTGGAGTAAAAGAGAGCATCAAGAAGCAAATTCAAAACACATTTAAGTCTAACCCACTTCCTATGCATAGGAATCGTGTATGCAAATAAATTCACAAAGAACAAAGTGACAGGCATAGGAAGATAAAACAAGAGTAACTTCAAAACTTTCAGCACATAGAGAGGTGTTTCAATACCATGAAAACTTCTACAGCCATATTTTCCTCTCTCATAATAACTTCTAGTAGCCTCATGAATAAACTCAACAATATAACTATCACATAAAGCATGCTAATCATGATCTACAAGCACTAGAGCTTTATTATAAATATTTTCAAAAGAATCCTCAGGAACATAACATTCATCCTCCTTTTGTTCATCACTCTCCTCCTCTTTTTCATCTAATGAGATTTCAGGTTCATCAATTTCTTCTTCCATAGGATCATGCAAGGCATTAGTCTCTTCCATTTGTGGAAAGCATCTATTAAAATATTCAAGAATATAGCCATTTTCGTCCTTGTAATTATCAAAGAAAAATTTAAGTATACCATAAACCTCATATTTGTAAGGTGAATCATCAATATTTTCAAGCAAACTAGCAAGTTCAAAAGCACCCTTCCAAGCAATAAATTGTTCAATTTGTTCCGCATCATAAAAGTCATAAATTCCTTTAGCATAAGAAGATATGGTAACATTATCATTATACTCACATTGAAAAGGGAGGTGTTTATACCTCTTTCTGCAACAAGATTTATCACAGCAATAAGTAACATTATAAATAGAGCACACGTTTCTAGCAATGGTATACAATTTATCAATTTGCTCCCATAAGTGTTTCCCTTTTTGTGACAAGTGGTGTTCCTTATAATAATATTTTTTATCATCCGTGAACCCACCTTGCCAATAAGATTCAGTTTCAAAGAAACCAACCATTGACATCAAGCATGATAAAGCAAGACAATAACAGACCAACAAAAATAACAACTAGAGTAGGAACTAATTTTTTTTTATTTTTGATAAAGAAACAAGCAAACAAGGCAAAAATAAACTTAGCTTGAACAATAGTGATTCCAAGTGGACTTGATAAATAAAGTTATGCTCCCCGGCAACGGCGCCAGAAAATAGTCTTGATGACCCACAAGTGTAGGGGGTGTATCGCAGTATTTTCAAGGGAAGTGAAACCCAATTTATTGATTCGACACAAGGGGAGGCAAAAAATATTTATAAGCCTTAACAACTGAGTTGTCAATTCAGCTGCACCTGGAAACAATCTTGCTCACAGCAGTTTATCAGTAGCAACAGTTTTGTAGCAGGAATAGTAAAGTAACAGCAGTAGTAAAGCAAAGACAATAGTAACAAAAGCAGTAAACAGTGGGATTCGAGTGCGGTAGGCATAGGGATGGATGGACGGGCGTTGCATGGACAAGATAATTCACATAGCAATCAGAACATAGGGCAATTGCAGATAAATAAGATAAAGCATCCCAGTACTAGATAATCCTAGGCATGTGTTCCATATATAGTCATACGTGCTTGCAATGAGAACTTGCACAACATCTTTTGTCCTGCCATCCCATTAGCAGCGGGGCCTCAAGGGAACTATTGGCAATTAAGGTGCTCCTTTTAATAGAGCACCGGAGCAAAGCATTAACACTCTATGAACACATGTGATCCTCACATCAAAGCCATTCCCTTCGGTTATCCCGATTTTTGTCACTTCGGGGCCATTGGTTCTGGACAACAACGTGTGTATACAACTTGCAGATAAGACCATAAACAATACTATCATAATGAATCAATAACATGTTCAGATCAGAAATCATGGCACTCGGGCCCTAGTAACAAGCATTAAGCACAACAAGTCGTAACAAAGTCATAAAGCACTAATAAAAGATACTAGGCACCATGCCCTAACAATCTGATGCCATTACATGAATGATCTCATCCAATCCCTATCATCCCCATAGCCTACAGCGGGGGATTACTCACTCATAGATGGGGGGAACATGGATGGTCGATGGAGAAGCGATTGTGATGATGATGGCGATGATCTCCTCCAATTTCCCGTCCTGGCAGGGTGCCAGAACGAAGTTTTTGGTGCTGTTTCATTGAATCTGGTGGTGGCGGCAGAGCGGAACTCCTTCTAGAAAAACGTCGAACCCCTCGGAGTTTTTAGGTCAGAAGGCTTCTTATAGGCGAAGAGGGAGACCGAGGGGGTGCCTGGGAGGCTCACACCACCCCCTAGCGCGGCCTGGCCTGGCCCGCGCCACCAGGTGGTGTGGCCACACCCTGGCTCTACTCCGTCTCGTATTCTGGCTCCTGGAGTCTTCTGGAAAAATAGTCACTTTGGCTTTTGTCCCATCCAATTCCGAGAATATTCATTTTCTGACTTTCCAGGAACCAAAAACAGCAGAAATGTGTGGCAATCTGTGGCTCTTGTTAATAGGTTAGTCCAAGAAATCATCTGAAAAATACTCCAAAGTGTGGACAAAACACAAGAAAGTAGATAAAACCAAGCATGGAACATCAAAAATTATAAATACATTTGGAATGTATCAGCCATCCCAAGATGCACATGTGTGCACAATATGGGCACATTATCACAAACTATGCCCTGATTCTAGCCATAACATTGGTGGTTTGACCTAAATGCCATGAAACCTCGAACATGATAGGTCATTTTGTGAAGGATTTTTTATGATGTTTGCAGTTTTTCAAGTTCAATATTTTTCCTTGCAACTATGAAACATAATATGACACCACGCGAAGGTTTCACGTTGTTTGGATCATTTTTGAATTTGTTATGCCCGATTGAAACCATATTCAAAACGTCGGGGATGAAGATTCCTAGCCCGGGGCTGAGCCTCACTGAACTTGAAGTGGATATCTGAAATAGCATGTTGTGAACCTCTAAATGATTTTTAGAAAAATTCACAAACATTATATCATGTACTTGTAGTTCGAATTTGGGCAACCTCCTACCGATTCGGCAGGAATTTGTCTTTTTCATGAGGGATGGATGGAAAGGTTCCAGATACACCGGTTGGGAAATTGTCCATCTAAGGTGGTCTAGTATTTTTGAAAAATGGGTTGGTACCAATGCCAAACTTTAATTTGGTGGTTGCTTCACAGAACACCCCGATTTCGGCACCTCAAAAATGGAAATTGGCTTTTTTGTGCGTCGAAAAGGAAAACTTCCTCCTGCAACATCGTAAGCCATCCCAAGATGCACATGTGTGCACAATATGGGCACATTATCACAAACTATGCCCTGATTCTAGCCATAACATTGGTGGTTTGACCTAAATGCCATCAAACCTCGAACATGATAGGTCATTTTGTGAAGTATTTTTTTATGATGTTTGTAATTTTTCAAGTTCAATATTTTTCCTTGCAACTATGACACATAATATGACACCACGCGAAGGTTTCCCGTTGTTTGGATCGTTTTTGAATTTGTTATGCCCGATTGAAACCATATTCAAAACAGCGGGAATGAAGATTCCTAGCCCGGGGCTGAGCTTCGCTGAACTTGAAGTGGATCTTTGATGAAATAGCATGTTGTGAACCTATAAATGATTTTTAAAAAAATCACAAGCATTATATCATGTACTTATAGTTCAAATCTGGGCAACCTCCTACCGATTCGGCGGGAATTTGTCTTTTTCATGAGGGATGGACGGAAAGGTTCCAGATACACCAGTTGGGAAATTGTCCATCTAAGGTGGTCTAGTATTTTTTTAAATGGGTTGGTACCAATGCCAAACTTTAATTTGGTGGTTGCTTCACAGAACACCCCGATTTCGGCACCTCAAAAATAAAAATTGGTTTTTTCGTGCGTCGAAAAGAAAAACTTCCTCCTACAACATTGTAATCCATCCCAAGATACACATGTGTGCATAATATGGGCATATCATCACAAACTATGCCCTGATTCTAGCCATAACATTGGTGGTTTGACCTAAATGCCATCAAACCTCGAACATGGTAGGTCATTTTGTGAAGGATATTTTATGATGTTTGCAATTTTTCAGGTTCAATATTTTTCCTTGCAACTATAACACATAATATGACACCACGCGAAGGTTTCATGTTGTTTGGATCGTTTTTTAATTTGTTATGCCCGATTGAAACCATATTCAAAACGGCGGGGATGAAGATTCCTAGCCCGGGGCTGAGCCTCGCTGAACTTAAAGTGGATCTCTGATGAAATAGCATGTTGTGAACCTATAAATGATTTTTTTAAAATTCACAAGCATTATATTATGTACTTGTAGTTCAAATCTGGGCAACCTCCTATCGATTCGGCAGGAATTTGTCTTTTTCATGCGAGATGGACGGAAAGGTTCTAGATACACCAGTTGGGAAATTGTCCATATAAGGTGGTCTAGTATTTTTGAAAAATGGGTTGGTACCAATGCCAAACTTTAATTTGGTGGTTGCTTCACAGAACACCCCGATTTCGGCACCTTAAAAATGGAAATTGGCTTTTTCGTGCGTCGAAAAGGAAAAATTCCTCCTGCAACATCGTAAGCCATCCCAAGATGCACATGTGTGCACAATATGGGCACATTATCACAAACGATGCCCTGATTCTAGCCATAACATTGGTGGTTTGACCTAAATGCCATCAAACCTCGAACATGATAGGTCATTTTGTGAAGGATTTTTTATGATTTTTGCAATTTTTCAAGTTCAATATTTTTCCTTGCAACTATGACACATAATATGACACCACGCGAAGGTTTCACGTTGTTTGGATCGTTTTTGAATTTGTTATGCCCGATTAAACCATATTCAAAACAGCGGGAATGAAGATTCCTAGCCCGGGGCTGAGCCTCGCTGAACTTGAAGTGGATCTCTTATGAAATAGAATGTTGTGAACCTATAAATGATTTTTAAAAAAAAATCACAAGCATTATATCATGTACTTGTAGTTCGAATCTAGGCAACCTCCTACTGATTCGGCAGGAATTTGTCTTTTTCATGAGGGATGGACAAAAAGGTTCCAGATACACCAGTTGGGAAATTGTCCATCTAAGGTGGTCTAATATTTTTGAAAAATAGGTTGGTACCAATGCCAAACTTTAATTTGGTGGTTGCTTCATAGAACACCCCGATTTCGGCACCTCAAAAATGGAAATTGGATTTTTCGTGCGTCGAAAAGGAAAACTTCCTCCTACAACATCGTAAGTCATCCCAAGATGCACATGTGTGCACAATATGGGCACATTATCACAAACTATGCCCTGATTCTAGCCATAACATTGGTGGTTTGACCTAAATGCCATGAAACCTTGAACATGATAGGTCATTTTGTGAAGATCGTTTTTGAATTTGTTATGACCGATTGAAACCATATTCAAAACGGCGGGGATGAAGATTCCTAGCCCGACTTCTTAGTTATTGAAATATTCAAAAGGATTAGTTAATGAATTTTTAATTGAAAATGGCATAAATGTTAATAATTTGAATAGGTGGAATAATTCTTTTATAATTCAGAAAAAGGTTTTGAACACCCCGTTTTCCAAATTATGCAATAAATATTTGTTAATGCAATTTTAATTGAAAATTGTAAAATTGTATAGTTAAAATAAAAATATTTGAAAACAAAAAATGGTTTTTGATTAGTTATTTAAATTGAAGCACTTTTCCTGTTGAAAGTTTTTTCAAATTCCAAATTATGTAATGCAATTTTAATTGAAAATAGTAAAATTGTATAGTTAAAAAATAGTTTTTGATTAGTTATTTAAATTGAAGCACTTTTTTCCTGTTGAAAGTTTTTTCAAATTCCAACTTATGCAATAAATATTTGTTAATGCAATTTTAATTGAAATTAGTAAAATTGTATAGTTAAAATAAAAATATTTGAAAACAGAAAATGGTTTTTGATTAGTTATTTAAATTGAAGATTTGTTAATGCAATTTTAATTGAAAATAGTAAAATTGTACAGTTAAAATAAAAATATTTGAAAATAGAAAATTGTTTTTATTATTTATTTAAATTGAAGCACTTTTCGTGTTAAAAGTTTTTTGAAATTCCAAATAAATAATCATCTTAAATTAAAACATCTTATTAATTAAAAAAAACAAATTTGAAAATGGCGCGAAGACCAAAAGTTTGGCAAGTTACTCCCACGAACCGGGACCGATGACCCTGGGTACGCGCGCTGCACGTAGCGGCCCAACAACGCTCCGTTGGTCCCGGTTCGTCCCACCAACCGGGACCAGAGGCTCAACGGTCCCGGATGGTGTGATGAACCGGGACCAAAGGCACAGGGTGCGCGCGCGCACGTGGCGGCCCAGCAACACTCCTGCCCAGACTTTTTGGTCCCGGTTCGTCCCAGCAACCGGGACCGTTGAACCTTTGGTCCCGGTTGGTGGGACGAACCGGGACCAAAGACATGTACAGTATACAGTGTCGGCCCTTCTTCCTCCCCAACTCTCCGAAATCACAGAGCACATTGACGCGCGGCTAAGAAAAATTTGCGGCGGAGCAAATTCACGCCGTCAGGCTGCCCAAATCCAGAGTCACTTCACGTCGTCGACGCCTGCCGCCGCCACGCCACCACTATCGACGGCCGGAATCGAGACGCTCTCCTCTGGCCGGAATCGAGCCCAAAGTCATCACCTTCTCGAGCTCCGGTCACCGTCGATTCGCCTCCGTCCGGCCTTCCCTTGCTTCCCCGACCCCTCCATCGCAACCCCGGTGAGATTCCGGTGCCCATGCACCTCTCCGTCTTCTCCCTCGTGCTCTGGTTCGTGCTTCCGACGATGACCACTGAGCGCTGCCGCCAAACCTCGTCGGTGTCGTCGCTCCGGTGACCTCTTGCAAGCAGCGCTGCCACTTTCTGGTTCCCCGCGATGAGACGCGTCCAATGCGCCCACCCGCGTGTCCAGGTGCGCACGGGATCGATGGATCCGTACTCGACCCGAGCAATGGCGTCGATGACGCCATCATGACGTCAGGCTGACATCATTTCTCTTTTTTCTTTTAGTTAATCTTTTCTATAATTGTTTTATTAATTGAAAATGTTGACAAGTAGGTCCAACAAGTCAGGTTTTTATTCTTTTTGGAAATGTTTTCTGAAATTAATAAAAGTCTGACATGTGGGGCCAGATGGAAAATAATTTTAATAATTTCAAAAATGTTTATTTATTTAAAAATGATTTAAAAATGGATTAAAATTGGGAAAAAACATAACTAATTTATTTTAAATCAGAAAATGTGTATAATATATAAAAATGTTCAGAAAAACGAACTCTACCATTTAAAAATGTAAGCATTCATATTCATACAACTTTGAACCTTACTTTATATAGAGAAACACCGACACCCCCTAAGTACCATAGGTTCGATGGTTTGTCCACCTAGAGCATTCCAAACCCATTTAGAAAATAAGTGCATTATGTTTTGTATTATTTGCATTATACTAACTTGCAAATCTTAATTTGCAGATACTATGGATCCAACACATCAAGATACTATGAATCCAGAACATCAGGAAAATAGCCTCCACGGAATGATCTGCGAAAATGAAGATATCAATATCGATGTCACTAGGAAGTTTCTAAATGATTCTGATGAGGGAGATGAGTCTCTCAACCGAGGAGACGTCTCCGGTGAGCTAGAAGCCGAAGCCTAGGACAGGGTAGAAGCCGATGAGGGAGAAGGCGACGGCTCCGGCAGAACCTTAAATCTCGCAAACACCGGTGAGGTGTATATATGTATTTTTGTAATTAAAATGATGTTGTCTATATATATACATGCATATATTAACACTCTTTATTCTTTTAGCCCTCCGGATCGAGAACTTCTTCCGTAAGAACGAAACAAGGCCCAACAAAAAATTTGGATGACATTGTGAGGTATAGGATCGAGTGGTCGGTGTAGACGGTGAACCGCAAGCTCCCGGCGATGTCGCAAAAAAAATTGTCAAGCAATGCGGAGTTCTTGTGAGGGACTACATCCCGATCACCGTTTAAGAATGGAATCGGCCAAGCGGCGGTGGATTCCCGTATGTCGGTGACAACACCAAAGATAAGCTTTTTGACAAGCTCATGATTAATTTCCTCCTGCCGAGGCCAGATGTGAATCCAGATGAGGAGGAGAGAGCAATAATGGAGCTTGTGCAAAGAGTCAAGAAGTTTGCTCTCATCAAGATGGTCGATGCATTCAAGAACTAGAAGAAGAAACTATACAATAACTTTGTCAAGGTAGAGAAGACTCCGGATTTCAATCAAGGCGGCTATGCTAAGTTAAGACACCAGTGGGCTGATTTTGTGAAGTACAAGACATCGGAGAAAGCTAAGGAAAGGTCTAGAATAAATATGGAGAACGCTGCTAAGAAAGTGTACCATCATAATATGGGGTCTGCTGGCTATGTCGGTTGCATGCCTAAGTTGGATGCACTTGAGGTCAATTACATTGCTGCCGAGATCAGACCAGAGCCCACAACATGGACACCAAGGGCGAGAAACTAGTTTTACGGCCATGAGGGCACGTTGGACGAAGAAGGGAGGGCAATATATAATTAGAAACACAAAGATCATCCCCTACTGCCCATCGCCGATATTAAAAATGCAGTAGATGATGTTGCAGCGGGACGGTTCGTTCCCGATAAAGAGAACGACGAGCTCACACGCGCCCTTAAAAATGATGAACACAAAGGACGAGCACGAGGCACACTAGGCTCCAAGCCCTGGAATGTTGCCTTCCCCGCGGAAATGAAGAGATATCCCGATAAAAGCCACCAGAGGAGAAAGGAAAGGGAGGCAGCTGAGAAAGCGGCTGCTGCAGACCGGCTGCGTAATGTAGAAGAAGCATTAAAGCGGCACCATGATCAACTCGATAGACTTAGCCAGCAAGGTACTAGCGGCCAATCTCAGCGGCACATGGTAGAAGCTGCATTCGATGGTACCAGTGCCCTATCGAATAAGAAAAGCAGCATCGCTTCCACGCAGCTCCAGGATGTTGATGACGATGCACCGACGACGGCTCCTCCTAAACGCTACCCAGTGGATGATATCACGGAGAGAACAGCTTGTGAGCTAAAGGTGCAAGTCATGAACTTAAGGGTGACGGTGGCGGTCGGCTTGACCATACCAATTGCGCCTAACCCAACTTGGCATTGCAGACCGGTTCCAAAAGGGTACGTTGTCGTCACGGTGGATAATGTGAAGCAAGATTTTAAGGAGCTGAAGCTGGACCACCTTGCAGGGGAAGATATGGAGCTGACTGAACTAGAAGAAGCCAAAGGGGGGACTATTGTATGGCCAAAGGAGCACATCATGCTTCCAAATTATGTGCCGCCAAGGCAACCCACTCCTCAGAGCAGCAATCCACCTTCGCCGCCACCTCACCATTCTCTAGTGCAACCGTCGCCTTCACCGCCTCACCACTCAGAGCAGCCATCTCCATCGTCGCCTCAGCCGTCTCCGCCGCTGTGTCAGCCGTCTCCGTCCCCTGAACCTCAGAGACAAAAGCAGAAGTATACTAAGAGGGGCAGCACCAGCAGCAGCAGCAAGAGCACGTTCCAATCATCGAAACGTAAGCTATCGCCCCTCCCAAAAGTACCTCATAAGAATATGAAGAAGCTACCTTGCAAGAAGACAGATGAGGAAATTGTTGCGGACGCAGCTGCCTATTATGAAAAGTGGAAGATTGACATGGCTAACAAGAAAAATCCGATAGAACCATTCTTCTTGGTCACCGCAGAAGATAAAGCCAAAGTAGTCGCGCTTAAGATTCAGCTTCACCAACCCATAGCGCTCACATCAGACTATAATCGCTCTATTACCAAGTCGGCTGAGGCAAAAGAGTGGAGAGTCGGGAAAGAAGTTGTCCAGCTCGGACAACAGAAAAATCAATCGATCGAATCGGTCAAAGTGTACGATACCAATGAGTGGAGAGCCCAGGAGCGGCATGATCCGAACATTGATCCGGAGTTTATTCAACTGTACGGAGAAAATGCCATATTATATGGACTGTCTATTACTGAGTACATGAGCCATATGAATGAGTTCGAGGGGTACCAACAAATAGCATACGTATACCGGCACGGGGCTCCTCTCATCAAACCCGAGTTAGTCAAAGATCTACCAACAAAAATGCGAAGATTGCATAACTGGTACATGCAAGCCTCTGCTGAATCCAAAAATTGGATCTATGCTGAATATAAATACCACCATTACGATCATGAAGATGGCTTTCTACTGATTGAATTTTCAAAATTATTTCAGTTTTACCAACAAGACGCTCTCGACAAAATATCGTTAGTGCCTATTGTTTGTAAGTATTATTAATTTCTGTAATTAAGTTTTTCTAGCTTAGCTCATTCGTTGCTTGTATAATCTTAATCACCACTATACTAATTATATATGCAGAATAAAGATTCTCGAATGCAACAAAGGACAAATCTATGACCTTGGGTTTGTTGGCTGCAATTTTGTTCATAAAGTTACTGTAAAAATAAAACTCAAAGAGACATAGCATAATTTGGTACAAGCATTGACGCATTTTGGCAACAGAAGGGAAATACTATTTCCTCACAACGTTGGGTGAGTGTTACTGTCTTATACACATTCTATTTTCGCTTACTCGATGTTAAGCGTATAATTGACTCGTGTTATATTTTGTTAGTGTGTCTAGTTTCCACTATATTTTGTTAATCATTGTTGTTGACCAAGGAGTAGTAAAAGTCATGGACTCGAAACGCACATCTTTAGAAAAGTGGGCGAACATACAGGAATGCCTCCAGAAGGCTTGGAAACGGTTCACCACCAATACTAGGGTGTTTAGAAGTCAGAGCTTATATTTCAACCATTGGCTGTAAGTACTACTTGCTAGATCCACGCATCTCTTTGATTCTAGTTTCAATACCACTATTATCATGCTTGATTATTATTTTAATTAAACTCCGTTCTCGTAAAGTGCTCGAGGCAGGAAGACGGGAATAACTTATGTGGATACTATGTTCACGAGTTCATTCGCCAGACGACCAAAGAGAAAGGCACAAACCGAAACATCAAAAAAATTGAAGTACTATAAACAATAATCACAACTTTATTTTATTACCATCAATTGTGTTTAGTTTCATTCATATATATTGTTCCTTTTCTTTAAATTAGATCGAACGGATGCGGGACGGTCTTCTATCACAAGAACGCGTGCAAGCAATTCAAGAGGAAATTGCCGGATTCTTATTAGAACAAGTCATAGATCCGAAAGAAGAATACTATTACCCGGTTTATTTGGAATGGTGAAGTGTAAAAAAGAAGATGTAAATTAGATCAAATTCGTGTGAGTACCGTTTGTAATTAATATGTTTCGACCAAGCACGACGGATGAGACTGTGTATATAATATATTCGTGATCATGATGTGTAATATATATATATATATATATATATATCGTGGTTTCATTATTGCTGTATATATATGTAGTACCATTAAATTGAATACAAAACTCCAAATAAATAAATGAAAAAAAATAAAACCCTGCCACGGTACAAAA
Organism: Avena insularis; assembly: GCA_023614405.1. Classification (NCBI taxonomy): domain Eukaryota; kingdom Viridiplantae; phylum Streptophyta; class Magnoliopsida; order Poales; family Poaceae; genus Avena; species Avena insularis. The sequence continues at coordinate 129,090,923 of CM042688.1, forward strand.
ATAGCCCGAAATGCAGAGACCAACGATTCCGGTTCGTGCCACGAACCGGGACCAATGATCCACACTCCTCGTTGCGCGCGTCCATGTGGAGACCCATTGGTCCCGATTCGTGCCTGGACCGGGACCAGCATTAGTCCCGAGTGATTGATCCCTTATGAACCGGGACCAATGCCCTTATGAACCGGGACTATAGGCCCTTTTTCCACTAGTGAAGGGAGTCAATGCATTCAGTCCAGGATTATACGGAGATTTCATCAAGAATTTTGGTTGGTGGACAGAATTATATGGGGACTTTACCAAGAATTTTGGTTGGTGGACGCCTCGTCAGGGTTACATCGGTTTGCCAAGTGTGCCCAACAAACAGATGGAAATACTACTGGCAAATTTAAGGAATTCAAGTCTAACTTACTTTATTAAAAGAATAACATCATGTTACAAATACCGGTAAAAAAGGGGGGGAAATCGCATGGGTTTTAAAGGAAGGGTCTCTTAAAAGAACTAGTTCTCCGAGGCCGTTTAGGACCTAAGGCTATTGAGATTTGCAAACTTTGTGCTGCTAACTTTGGGTGACTTGAGTCACTGACATACGGACTGACACACAGACGGCTCCCCATGCCATGGACGGAGAAGATACATCGACGCACTAGTGCACAACTCCGAACGGCATGGTAACACAGTGATTTTCGGTGCCTCATATGATAGACAGCAATTCCAGCAGTCGCCGTGATACTTCGAATTCATATTGGCAACATACTACTCCCTCCGTTTTCAAATATGAACGGAGCTTGGCTCTGATGGTTGGGTTTCCTGTGGTGGAAACAGCCCACCCAGGTTCAAATCCTGATTTGGCATGAATGTTTGCATTTACCTAGATTTATTTTAGGATTATTTGGCGCTATCTTTTTAGTGGTAGGTGACGTGCCTGTCAATAGCGAGCCGTCTGTGGTGACTTCGTCAACCTCAAGATCTGCCGGCTCAGTCCTTCAGATATACTCATAGGGGTGAGTGTACGTGTGTATTTGTGAGCGTTGTACTGTGTACAAAAAAAATACTAGTATGTTTTTAGCAGTTTAATTTAAACTTTTAAAGATCTTGTATTAAGTAACTTAGGTATACTTAAAAGGAGTAGTAGATGTCATGTGGTGCGTGTTTGCTTGCCCACGAGGTCTTTTCTCGCATCCGACCGAAAGAAATAAGTCAGTTTGGTACGTCGAGAAGCGTGCGTTTTTTGTATGGCACGAAACTTAAAGCATGCCAAAAGTTGGTCCGCTGGAAACGCCGAAATCGGCCATTTCTACGGAGCCAGGCTTCAGCGAGCATCGCGTTCCTCTAGGTTGCACGCATTGGGAAGCGCGGGAGACGGGACGGTTCAACATAATTTTTCACTTCATTCCCCTCACCGCCCACTCCAGTGCCCTCACCCCCATTTTGGCATTGTCCTCCATGGCTGGCACACGTACCCCTCTCCCTCCGCTCCACCCCTTTGTATTGGTGAAAAGACGGCGCAAGAGCAATGGGCTGCCGCCCAACTAGAGAAGGTAGCCGTCAGGGCCGAGGCGGCTTTGGCGAGGGGCACTCAAGGCTCCCTCCCCCGTCAACAGGATGTCTCGCGCAACGCGAGCAGCAACGGAGCCATCGACGGCTGCATTTGCATGCAGTACGGGTGCAGGGAAGGCACCAGCATTCAGCAGACTGACCCTCGAGAATTTGGCGAGGGTTTTTTCTCCCATGCCGGCAGCCGGTACCCACGCACCTGGCCCTTCTACTTCGGCTCTAGCACTGCCTTCTGCTGCTCTAGGATCATCAACGGAGGCCCTACTATCCATTGTAAGTTCTTCTAACTCACAAATTCGATTAGTTGTTAGGGTTTGTCCGATTGGATTTTCCCAAATCGAAGTGCAATTTAGGATTGGATTAACGTTTTTGGGTAACAATCAGCCAAATTAGGAATCCATTAGCATTTAGGATTTTCCTGATTGGGGATTGGGGATTCGTACGCATTTCGCGTTCCGGGATTCGAACTGGTGGACTTTCCCAATTGGGATTTCTAGATGGTCATTTACCAAGTTGGGATATCTCTACATTTTTAGTACTTGCTTCAGTACATTGTTCTTCATGCAATTGTCTTCATGTGCCTTGCCTGATTTTGGAAATGCTTTTCATACCGGCCATGATTTAGTACATTGACCAATCGAGGTATGCATTTTAGTTGTAGTTGCAATCAATACCATGCTTTACTACATTTGTGCATTGTCATCTTGATCATTTGCTTACATCCGTGTTCTCTTACTAACAAGGTTGTGAAGCGAGAGTATGACACGGTGGGAAGGGGCTGACATCCTCTACCGGGGTATCAGGACGTGCTCCCGACGAGCCGCTGGACTCAGGCCTTTAAGCCAGTGGTGCCTAGTAGGGGAGGCAGCGATGCATCCTCATAGCATGCATGACCGTCAGTACAAGCTGGGACACTACCCTAGGGCTAAGGTTCCTCATCGACAGGTCGTCCAAATAGATGCGAATGACTTGTGCATGATGGTCATTCCGCCGACGTTCAAGGAGGCCTGAGGGACTAGATCAGGATCCCACTGTCCCGTGTCGTGTCGGTGGCTGCATGTTGCTGGGGTGACGAATGGGTGTATAGGTGGACTATTTCGGCGGCCAGGTAGGGCTGAACAAGAACTGCCCGAAGATGGTCTACAAGAATGATCTTTAGCAGGACGCTGTTGTGAAGTTTAAGATTCAAACGTTTTTCTTGAAGATGATGATCTACAAGGACGGCTCCTCCTCCACTAAGCAGTACACATGTCATGACCATGGCTAGACGACCACCTAATGCTATATGATTATGTGTTATCTAATGTAAGTAGTAGTAGCGTGCTAGTGAACAACTAAACTTGTGATGGCTTAAACCCCTGGTGGTTCAGGAGCATGAGATGCCCCTGTTGATGCTGCTTTTGATCAGGGGTGTTAGTAAGAACCCATGACTGTTTCATGAAGGTGTGTTAGTAAGAACCCATGAATGTGGCATGAAGGTGGTACAAACATGGTAAGTAAGACGGTTAGGTGGTTTTTTTATATGTGTTATGTGCTATATGATGTGGGTGTATGATATGTTCTTGGACCTGTTGTGTGCAATATAGTTGTAAGATTACTCAATTTGAAATGGGTAAGCATATCGCATAAACGTAAGTGCAAAACAAAAAACCAAACAACCATTAATTGCATCAGTGGTAAAAATAAATCCCAAATATATGCAAACAAACAACTGGACAAAATTGCATCAAAACTTGACGTGCGTAACCAATCAAGGCTAAAGTTAGCCCAAGCTCAATCTAACCGAAAGCAGCAACCAGCAGGCCAGTGCCAAAACGGGAAGTAAACATGCCGAAGATGAAGGCCGCCCCCATAGAAATACGGTGCGATAAAATATGTAAGGGCATCTCCACCGGGCCGACCCAAACGCGCGACCAAAATAATCCGTTTCTATCCGTTTGGGTCGGTCCGCGATCACTTTGGGGTAGCGGTCCGGCCTGTCCGAACAACCGCATCTAGCAACGCGATCTAAATGTCCGCGCCTGGCCATGGACCACATTTTTTAAAATTCAAACGAACACGATTCGCGCGTTAAAACTGGCAAAGTTTATACAAAATATATTACATTCAAAAACATATAAAAACGGAAAAACTAGCCCTAGCCCTAGCTACTGACGATCTGTCGGCCGCCGCCGCCCCGTCCATCTATGGATCGAGGTCGATGTACTCTGGTGGCGTCTAGAGGTGTGGTGGCGGCAGATCCGGAGTTGGCCCCGGTGCGGGTGCGGGAGGTGCCGGGTGGTCGATGACCTGGCCTGGCCATGCCGGCCACGTGTCCGTTTTCGACGGCGCAGCGTACCACCCCAGCGCGGGTGGGGCAGAGCACTCCAACGCGGGCGGAGCAGCCCATTCCCGCAGGTGTTGCGGTGGGGGCGGTGGCAGCGGCCGCCCGACGTTCACCTGTGCCACCAGGCCGGTGAGCTGGACGACCTCCTGGTAGCCGTCCCACATCCGGTCCTCCTCCCTCGCGTTGGCCGCGATGGCATGCTCGAGAAAGGTGTCCTCGTCGTAGCCCCGCGCCAGGACCTCCTGGTACTCCGGGGGCAGGTGCGCGACGGCGGATGCAGAGGACGACCCCTCCGCCTCCTCCTCCTTGACGACGACGTTTTCGTCGTCGTCGTCGTCGCCGCCGAGGTCGGCATCGGAGTGGTTGACGACGCCGTTGTAGGTGGCCTCAATGGCGGGGAGGCTGCGGGGGGCCAACAGGTCGAACTCGCCGCGGTAGGTGCTGAGGCGGCGTGCCGTGTGCTCCCAGTCCAGGAACTCCCTCCAGAACACCGGGTTGTGGTACGCGCGGTCGTACCAGAAGGCCTGCGGGAGCTTGCGGATGCGGTGGGCCATCTCCACCTCCAGCGCCTTGTCGTCCTTCGGGGCGGGTGGCACCAACACCCGCTCTTGGTTGAGGTGCCAACCCGTGGGGAGGGAGACATCGTGGTGGGCGATGCCTCTCCCCTCCCTCCACCGACGCTCGCACTCCGCAATGCGGAAGTAGCAGCGGTCGCGGGCTGGCTCCGCATCCTCCCGACGCGCGGCTCGGACGCCGACGAAGTCCTGCGCCCGGGGCGGCGGTGGCAGGACCCCCGGCGGAAGGCCGGCATGCCGTTCCCCTGATGGCGCCGGCCGCTAGAGCCGGATCCGCTGGCTTCATGGTCATTCTTCGCCTTCTTGAACCACCCTGGCTTCTTCATCGCGGTGGTGGTGCTGGTGGCGGTGGCTACGGCGGCTAGTTGGTCAGTGGCTACGGCGATGGCGATGGCGAGAGGAAGGGAGGTGTGCGGCACTGACGGCCGCAGGGGGCATCTTAAGTAGCCCCGGCCGGTGGGAGCGCGCGCAGGTTCTCGCGCCTTCGCCATCAATGCCGACACGGGAACTCAGGCGACGCCCTGTCCCGTCATCATTGATGGCGAAGACGGCCACGGTTGCGTCTGACACAGTGCCGCCGTTCAATCTACCGTCCTGAATCGTTGTCACGGCCTTTGCGTCTGAATCAGTGTCACGGTTGCGTCTGAATCGGCGACGCAGTTGCGTCTATCGCTGGTCGGTGGGCCACTAGCGCACCCACGGAGGACACACCTGCGACCCGCGTGTGTCCAAGCCGACCGAGCGGTCACGCAAATTAGATGCACGGATGAATCGAGCCAGGCTATCGGGACGGATGGGTCGTGCCGCTGCGCCACGCACGTCCGCGCGAACAGGTTGGGTCGAGCCGGTGGAGATGCCCTAAGCAAGCAAGCACCGGCTCTCCACTCTACAAGTTGAGCATCTGGTAATACTACAGAGCGACGCCCATCACGACCGCATGCACGCAGCTGCAGGACTCGGTAATATTCTGTCAACAGTCATTACGAACAAAGTTGTATCTGATATGTATTCAGCACATAGAGAAAGCATGTTGCCAACTGCAAGCAACCAAAAAGATGGTTATCTGAAAAATAATCAGCTCTCATGTACCCAAACGGCGAGGCGTCTGAAAGTATCAGCTACCAATCCTATAAGTTCAGATAATAACACCTATACACTGCGTTAACGAACATAGTATTACACCAGTAAGTCACCAGAAATAATATGAAAACTTCGTTGTATCAGACTATATTTACTCAGTAAGATGGAAGGTACGAACGTCTTTAAGGTACACCTTTTTTTTTAGGGATCTTTAAGGTACACCTTTGTTGATATGCACAAGCACAAGATGGTAACGAATTTGTCAGAGAAAAGCTCATAAAGAATTCAACATTGAAGTTGAAACATGGGATGATAAAGCCCAGGGGGCAGTGAGTGGGAAGCCCACTAGAAAGAGTTCCCTTCTGCAGCCCTTGGGAATCCAACCCGGCACCAGTAATGCCAAATTGCCATGCCTATCAGGAAAAGCAGAGATCCGCTCAAAAAAAAATCAGGAAAAGCAGAGCATGCTTTGCTTGCCGCATTCGTGCTACGTTTTCCACTTGTGGCATCACAGCACACCATTTGTCCTAAACATCTCAACTCCATAAAGATAGCTCCTCCCATGATGCCCAAAGCAGCCAGAAAACTTTCTACGCCTCATGGAATCTAACACATATATACCGTATATGCAACAGCATCAAGAAGAACAGAACCTGGAGACGACAACTAGCACTCCAATGCGATCTTCGCAAATGAGCAGCTAAAGCAAAAGGATCTAGCCCCCATATGCCAGGTGCGGGATTGAATATTGGAGCATTTTGTGAAGTGATTGTTGCTCACCGGTCCTCAAAATCTTCTCCAGCATTGCACTTGAAAAGTTAATGAAATGGAAGTGATGATTCCTGTAAAGGGGAAGGAACGAATGGGATCCAGATCAACCAACTGAGCATACAGAAAACAATTCAAGCAATCACAGGACCAGACAAGAGACACCATGTTACGTCAGTGGAGTAACTTGAATCAGGATTATGTGGCTCGCAACTGGAAGGACATGGCAACAACTTGCAAAATAAAGCAAGTATGTGAGGTGGGATGGAGAGGCCACTGATGTAAAGACAAAATCAGCAAGTAGTACTTCATGGTTATGCCTATATGCATTGTCCAATAAGCGCAGTAAGCAAAGGAACAGGGAGTTCCACGTAAATCAGAAGGCACTAAGTCTCTGAGTCAGTTTTCAACTTCAAACAGTTTATACCCTACTTGATGTGTAACTCTAAAGTGCTGTGAGAGAAGAACATAGGATCCTACCATATAAAGCGGGCAGATTTTGGACGGCACAAGCACACATACGACCAGCCAATGAAAACTATTATGGCAACTTTGGAATAAAGGAGGCTATAAACCACCGTTGCGCAAACAGTGGAAAGAGACATATATGGTGATTGCTTTCATATAGGATTGTAGGCCTTCAGCACAGCTACTGGCAAACAGATAATGCAGATTTGATAACAAAACAGATTTCATCTGCCAACATGTTGTATACAATCATGAGCCACACCAAACTAACCAGATTAATCAGCTCTTGAATAGATTAGTGCATACAAATATAATCCGAGTGTCTGGTTTACAAGATCACATAGTTGAGTCAGCAATGAATAAATACATCCTTTACAAGGTCTATAGTCCATTGGGTCATCATGAATGAAACTCATCAGCATTCGATGTTCTAAAAATTTATCCTCGCCTCACCAGTAAACGCCTTAAGTGCTAACATTATCAATTTCTAACTTTCGATCATATGTTGAATTCTGGAGTCATTTAAAGTCCCACGAGGCAGAGGATATATCAGAGTTTGGATATACCATAAGATGTACCTTCTTCCACTTTAGTATACAGTACAAAATAAAAGAGTTAAAAAAATCATACCACCACAATTTTCTTTAATAAAGTTACAAGGGCTTTCCCATGTTTGGAGGCAGTGACTTGAGAATCAATCCAACTGAAGTTGCGTGGTTATTTCAAATAGCGCAACATGTTTCAAGTAATATTTCAACTAAAATTTGTTGTGGTTCAATAACAAAACGTGGTCTACTGGGTAGTTTTGAATAAAAAGTTTATGCACCTAACGCAATAGCAAGCTGGAGAGGACAACAAAAATGCCAAACAGAATGTATCTGTCCTCCCAAAGATAGAACCAATATGGGCCATGTGGCTATTCATGTGGAGTTTGTGAAAGCTAGGTGTATTCAACATGGATGTGTAAAGAGGGGAAAGAGAAAAGAAGGGAGAAATGAGAAGATTCACCTGAAGGGTTAAAGGACAATGTTCACAAAGCATTACTTGTTACTTGATTATACCAAAATAAAATAGAACAAATTTACACCCAAGCTCCACAATGGCATCTCATTAGGGTGCCAAACAGTCTAGACCAAACAACAAGCCAACTAATAGGCATATGGGCTATGGCTATATTGGCACATGCAGCCCAAATCCTTCCAAAGAAATCAATTAAGAGTTTGGGTCCTGAACATGGCCTGTGTACACGCTGAACAATCTTATTAGTTTGCACCCAGGGGAAATAAGCTCATGTACTTTCAAACATGATAATTTTTTTGGAAATAAGAATCTACCTTGCAGAATGGGGCAATTTTAACCACAAACAAGAACCGGAACTTAATTTTTCACTCCTTCCAACAGCATTTCATTACATCTCAGTCGCTATGAATTTACTTTCATGTTCGCATTAAAGGTTCTTAGAAAATGTGGTAATTAAACAACCTTCTGAAGCAGCTAAAATTAATATAATGATGGCTGTTTCATGTGATACCATAAGAATAATTACTGGATGATTTTAGATTTCAACACTGGATCACTCTGAACAACTCTAAGACCCGCAATGACCAAATCCTGCAACACTTCATGGGGCTCACTGAAGAGCAAATTTTTACTGCTCTACGCATGTTGAACAATCACAACTGTCTGAAGTAATCTATAAATGGTTAATTAATCTATGAATGGTAAAATCTAGGAAAAGCTAAGGTTCACAACGTTTGCTCAATTTTTACAACAAGGTCATATAACACAATTACACAATAAAGGTCACAAACCTACGGCGATATCATGCCAGACCCCTAAAATGTTCTAGCAAAAGCTTCACCATCAAGAACAAAAATAAAAGGAGAATAAATCAGAGTTATCGCATGAAAATAGTAGGACCTATTAGTATATCAGGTCCAAAGTTCCATTTATCATTTGAACGGATCTTTGACATCTGATCTGAGTTTGCAAGGGCGCGGCAACCAAACCCAATCAACCAACACAACTATGTGATTAAAGCTGCCACCTCAAGAAAGCTGAAGGCATGTGCATTATCCAACTTAACAGTTCTGCAGCAGCTAGCACTGTGTTGACGAATTATAGATATGAAACAAAAAATGAACACCACAAACCGCATTAAGATGGATAGAAATAATCAACTTGTTTGATGCATGTGAATATTGCTCCCACTGAAATCTCCAGACTATTAAAAATGAAGCAGGTTTCTTCCAATATCGAGGGTAGAATAACACTCTACAATTCCTTCAAGGTTTAGGTCATTTCTTGCAGAACTGACACTCTACAATGCAATTGAATTCACACAAAAAAGGTTGGCATATACTTGTAATAATAGCAAATGATGTTATGAACTTATGATACAACCGACACTACAACCTCGGTGTCAAGAAGACAAGAAACTAATTACCCACAAGAACAAACATGCTATGTCGACAACAAATCGAGTAATTGACTGAAAGAATGAACCTGTTCTGCACGGGCTCAGTGACGAGGGCTCCATTTGGTCATGCCAACTCCACCGGAGAAGATGCCAGCGAAGGCGTGCAGGTTCTCGTCAGAGGGGCTGGTGTGGATCTTTCTCGGGAATGGTAGAACGCAAGGCCCGCAAAACATCATCCCGCCCATGTACCGCATATCCTCCTCCTCCTCCTGGTCGCTAGCATTTTCTTCGTGTTTGTTGTTCGGCTTCACCGCGACCTGCTGGTTTTCCGCCCCCTTACTGTCAGGCTTCACCGAGGCCTGCTGCTTCTTGGGCGTGAGCACCTTAGGAGAAGGTGGAGGTGTTGGGTGCGCGCGGTTGAGGACGCGCAGCACGCGGCCTGAGATGGGCGGCGTGGAGAGACTGCTGATGGCGACGGCAGGGGGTAGGCCGCTGAGGGAGACGGCAGGGGATATGCTGAGGGCGTGGGAGGCGGCTGGAGACGGAGGCGCCCCAACTAGGCTGGCAGCCACGTTGAGGAGGCCGTGGACGCGGCCGGAGGGGCGGCGGACGCCAACCGCGAACATGGCTGGGGAACCAACAGGGCGGGATAGGAGGCAGTTGTCGCCGAGGAGGAACCGCGCGGATCCGATCAGGGAGTCCCCGCCGATGTGCCAGGCCCCGTTGGGCGAGGCGTAAATCTCCACGGTGACGGCGGCGCGGGAATCCTCGGCGAGCGCGGCTTCGTGCACGCGGAAGAGGAACCGCTCGTGCCATGCCGGGTCGAGGCCGCCGGAGCGGTCGGGCTGCGTCTGGAGCCTGTGCGCGGTATCAACCCACGCCACGGCGTACGCCTGAAGCCGCCGCCGAAGCCCGGAGGGTGGCTTCAGCCCCTGCGCGGAGATGATGGTGACCTCCAGAAGCCGCTCGTCCTCCAGGATCCCGAGGCCGGACTCCTCGTCCGGCGCCTCCATCGCCGGCGAGCGGCGGTGCTAGGGTTTCTTGTTCGGGGGCGAGGGGGCTTGCGAAAGCGGAGGCGGAGCTGAGATTTGGGGCCCAGCCCCCCTCCCCCCTTCTGTCGTTTCTGTTCGAGAAGAAACCGAATTTAGAACGAACGGTGGATGCGGCAAGTGTTGGCCGATCCGGTGGTTATGAAGGAACCCTGCCAATGAGTAGTGCTCTGATTGGGGTCTGAGCGGGAGAGCCCGCGGGGTTTCATACTTTTGAGTGTTTCACAGCTGTTGCCTGAGATCCGAGAAAGAATTTCCATAAGAATTTTGTAGGATTGTTTTTTTAATTTTTTAGAAAGATCTTTCTTTTTGCAAAATTTTACTGAGTTATTAAAAATGGTTGACAGCGGTACAAAGAGGATTAAAAGTAATAAAATTACAAATAGGTCATTGGACCACTAGTGTAAGCTGAAGGCGCGTCGCCGACCTCGTCCCTCCATCGATGGAGCCGGATGAAATTTATCGTAGTAGAGCTTGTTGTAATAAACAGGAGGGAAGTCGTTGAGTTAAGACCACAAAGGGCAGCACACCAGATTAGCAACCATCGTCAATGATGACAGTTGTAGATCAGAATAGACTGAAATCAAACCAACGAACACGAAAGACGATCGGATCCTAGGAGATCCGCGGACGAGATGCACCATCGGTGGGGATAGAGCGGGGAAGACCTTATTCTACTCCAGGACGTAGCCGCCGCCTCAATATCCCAAGAAGACACTTAAAGCGGGCTAAACAAAGACAGGAAACCTCTCGCTAGCGAGAGGTCGTGATCCGCCACACCTCCAAGGTCCTAAGAAAACCGGAGGCAAAATCAACCGCTAGCGTCGCCAGCGAGAGGGGTGGAACCCTGGATGGATTTTGGTGGTCACCTCTGGTCGCTTCTCCCTCACGTATCAGTTAAAGATGATGCAACATAAAACACCTAGAAAAAAATGTTTTTGACTTTTACGGTACCAAATTTGGTTCTGCCATACTAGATGATACGAAATAGGGACACTCGATGGATTAAAGTTGATGTAAAATAAGGCATGTCCACCACTTCAAACATCGATTTCGACACTTCAAAATTGGATTCGACACTTCAAACTTCGATTTCGACACTTTGAACTTTCACCTCGACATTTCGATACATAATCCAACTATAAATAGAACTCGACATCAACACTTCAGACACTAAACTCATACTCCAAAACTTCATTGTTCGAGAAATATTAAACTCGACTCTAAAACTAAACTTAATTACAACACACTGAATGATGTAGTACGCTATAGTCGTTGACATAACACCAATGAAACACCATTCTACTAGTATTACATCACTCAGAGTGATACAACAGAAACATCGTGGGTCCAAGACATGACTATAAATTACAATTCAAATCTTTACAAAAGATTCAGAAAACTTCCTCGAAACAGCGAGAAAAAACATTATACAGAAGAAAACAGGAAATGACAACTCGAAGTCTATTCGAAGTAATACTACTATTAATATATATTTATGGCTTGCAATTACTGCTATAGCAATGCTCTACAGAAGTAGGTTCTAGTATCTAGATATTTATCTATACTCTACTCTTCAGCTTCTGTATTATTGTCACTGATGTAGTCATCGATTTTGTTGATCCCCACTGGATATATTCAATTCTTAAGTAGTTCTTCTCCTGGGTTCGTCATTGATTGCTCCGAGATCTAGCAAGGGTTAACAAGGTACGGTTGAGTACGAGTGTACTCAGCAAGTTCACTAAAAAGGAGTGTTTGATGCACTATCTATAACCATAGACCAAAGGTCGTAGGTTATGCAGGTTTTCGTAAACATTTCTTCAATGGTTGCTTTTATTCCGAAAAGCTATGTCCATCATCTTTCATAGGTTTACCAGAACTTTGTGGAGTTCCTTTTCTGCCACGTTCATAGCTCCTTCCCGGAACAGGGAGTAACATGTTACAATTCTTACACACTGCAGAGGTGCGTCACTTTTCCTACAAGAGATCTTAAGCCTTATTTCATAGCCGAGAGTATGTCCCCGTGGTTTGAGGCCCAGCTAAGATCCAAGCCGATCACTGCCCTTCTCTGCGACCCGCATGCCCATCGGATTGCATGCCAGACCCAGTGTCCGGGGATCACCCCCAGGTAGGGTAGCCGGATAAGAATAAGAGCAAGGTAACTGCTGGCCGGCTGGTAGCAGTCGGATGTAAAAACTCAAGACAAGCCAGAAAGAAGGCCAGATTTAGTGTGAACAGGCTGACCGATCAGTCGGATGAGAAGACATCGCCAAGGTACCAGTCCGGATGAACCATCCCAACTAGACTAGGTGACCCAGGAAGATGAGAGTACTGGGGCGACATGCGTCCAATGTACGCTGCACCCTGGTCAGCTATTGACGAGACGTAAAGCAGAAGATGGCGGCACGGACGCCGCGAAGCGCGGACCGTACCCGTATCGGGCGGGAGTAGTGGTCGTCGCCCGTGTCGGCCGAGACGGCCTCCAATGTGCCCGTGTTGGACGAGAGGCGAGATGTTGTAGCAGACATCAGGGAGGCGATACCCTGTAGATGACCAGTCGGCTGGGACCCTCCTGTGGGACCCGCCAGCCGGCCGGACCATGGCCACCACTGCCCTGGCCCTATATAAGGGGCAACGGGGTTCCCATAGAGAGGATTGTATTATATTAGTTCGTTAACTCGCATATAGCTCGAGGAGCCCTGTAGCTCTTGGTGTTCATCCAGATATTACCAGTTTGTGCAGGAGTAGGGGTGTTACCTTCTCACGAGGTCCCCAAACATGGGTACTTCTTGCGTCCCGCTAGGCTTACTTGTATCTAATCCCGCATGCGGACGCCGTCGTAGCTTTCTTGCTTGTTCCCATCCTCTATCTAACCTGCTTAGGCACTGCCGTTCCACATACGACGACACCTAGGATAAAGTTTGTTTCCAATTACAGCCTAAAACGCACTATCCTTGTAGACACCAGATGACGTGGGATGTTGAGTTATCCCACCTGAAAGGCCCAACTTTGGTCAACTAGAGGGGGTGAATAGGAGACTACCAATTTTTAGTCTTTTCTTGCAATTTTAAGGCTTTGCACAAAGTAAAGTTCACTAGAGATGCAACTAGGTGAATATCCTATATGGTAAACACAACAAGTAAACAAGACAGTAATTGCAAGAAGTAAAGGAGTGGAGCGAAAGAACTGGTGAGGGGACACGAAGATGTAATTCCCGTAGTTCACTTCCAAGGAAGCGACATCTATGTTGGAGAGGTGTCGGGGCCACACAAGGTCACCTGAGCGCCACAAAGGCCTCACCTTCTTCTCCGGTGAGCACCACCACAAAGGTGGCCTCACAATCCACTAACCGGTGACCTTGAAGGCGCCAACCGAAACCTTTACAACGAGGTTGAGGGGAGACTCCACAACTCAATTTGAGACCCTCAATGACACCACGAAGCTTCACAATGAATGCCCTAGCTTCGAGGATGCCCTACACCATCTAGGATTCCAAGAACCCAAGAGTAACGAGATCCACGAAGGATGAGTGGGGGAAATCACGATTCCTTTGGTGGAAGTGTAGATCTAGGTCACCTCTCCCAATCCTCAAAAGATCAATAGATTTGAGTGGGTAGGGAGAGATATCTAGGCAAGTCAAGCTCTTGTATCAATGGTGGAGAGAGAAAACGAAGAGATCAGATGAGAGGAGGAAGAAGGGGGCCTTAAATAGGCCACCTTGATACGTCCATTTTGCATCACTATTCTATATCATAATTTACTGTTATTCATTGATATATTTCATATTAAGAGATGATACTTATGTAATTTCACCTGTTTTTGCATGGTTGATGACTTTTGGAGCATGGACCGCTGCAGTCAGGATTCTGATGGAAAAGGTGTTGTTTGGAGGCAAAATTTGTGAAGATCAGAAAATCCGGGAAAATATACGGAAAATCCTATTTTTCCAGAAGACGAAGGAAGCCAGAAGGAGGAGTGAAGATGGGCCACAGGGGCCCCACACCACCCCCTGGCACGGGCCATCCTAGGCCGCGCCACCAGGTGGTGTGGCTGCCCTAGCCCACCTCTGGCTCTCCCCTCTAGCCTATATAATCCTCCCGAACCCCTAATACTGGGGGAGCAACCACAGAAAGATTATGTCGCCTCTGCAGGGCGGAAAACATCAAGAGAGAAAGATCTCTCCGGCAGACAGATTTCTGCCGGGGGAATTCCTTCCCGGAGAGGGGAGATCATCGCCATCAACACCACCATCAAGCTGGACTTCATCGGGACCATCATCATCATCACCACCATCATCATCATCAGCACCCTCATCACCATCTCCATATTGATGTAACAATTGCGTTGAATCTTGCATAGTTCTTAGGGGAAACTTTCCCGGTGTTGATTACTCTCTGTAGTTGATGCTATTGAGTGGAACCATTGAATTATTGTTTATGTTCAGATTGTTATACATCATTATTCCATCTCTGATCATGATCCATATGATGTCTTCTGAGTAGTTCGTTTTGTTCTTGAGGACATGGGAGAAGTCATGTTGTTAGTAGTGGAATTGTGTTGAGAAAGATTCAATAGTTTGATATTTAAGTTGTGGTGTACTTCTTCTAGTGGTGTCATGTGAACATCGACTACATGACACTTCACCTATATGGGCCTAGGGGAATGCATTGTGTATTTGGCTACTAATCGTAGGGGTTGCCGGAGTGACAAAAACCTGAACCCCCGTTAGGAAACCATTGCACAAGGAACGTTAGGGTATTAGAGTTTAAAGCTATGGTTAGGTTTCTACCTTAATTACTTTCTTATACTTACGGATGTTTGCAAGGTGTATAATCAAAAGTATGTATTAGTCCTAGGAAGGTCGGTACATTAGCACAAGTTCACCCACACAACACTTAGCAAGCTAAAGAAGATTAATCAACTATATGAAGCGAAAGCACTTGGCAGAACTCCCGTGTGTCCTCGAGAATGTTTGGTCATCTTAAGTAATACAACCGGCTTGTCCTTTGCTGAATAAAGGATTGGGCCACTTGCTGCATCTATTCTTACTGTATTTTATTTACTCGTACTTTATTTACTTGCATTATCGAGAACCCCTAAAAATCTGTTTGCTAAGTATTTGCAGAGAATTCCTGATCCATACCACTAGCCAGCATCTTCTGCTCCTCGTTGGGTTCGACACTTACTTATCGAAAATACAGCGATACACCCCCTATACTTGTGGGTCATCACTGATGGGTTCGTAGCATGGAAAACAAAAAAATTCTACCGCAAGAACGAACAAAACCCAGATCTAATCTAGATAAAAGCCAAGATCTAATCTATTAGACACGTGCAACGAGATAGATCTGTACTAACCCTTGTAGATCCGAAAACCTTGTGCGAGATCGGATCTCACGGTTGATGTAGACGATCACTTGCCGATCTCAAGATCGAGTAGACGATCCTTTCGGCGCCGCATTCGGGCAGCGCTTCCGCAGTCGGTCACACGTGCAGAGTCGATGTAGACCTTCCTCTCCCCGTTCCAACGAGCATCAGAAGTAGTAGATCTCTCCATGGAATCTCAGCAGCACGACGACGTGGTGGTGGTGGTGGTGGAGTAGAGAATTCTGCAGGGCTTCTCCTAAGCCTGAGCAAAAGGAAGGAGGAGAGAGGCGGCTAGGGCAAGAGTGGAGGGGCAAGGGGGGTGGCGCCTCCACCCCTCTATTTATAGAGGGAGGGCTGCGGCCTAGGGTTCCCACCCCTAGGCCCACCTCCTAGGGCCGGCGCACAAGGGGGACTTGGGGGGAGTTTCCTTCCCCCCCAAGTTTCCCCTTTTTCTTTCTTGGTTTTCAAGTAAACTCCATAGAAATTTCTAGAACCTTCCGGAACATTCCGAAACCTTCTAGAACCCCCATATAAACACTCCGGGACATTTCTGAACTTAGAAAATGATCTCCATTATATGAATCTTATTCTTCGGACAATTCCGGATCTCCTCGTGATGTCTCAGATCCAATCCGAGACTCCGAACAACATTCGGTCTCCAACGCACATTCCATATCTACCTAAATTATATCGAACCTTAAGCGTGTCACCCTACGGTTCGTGAATATGCAGACATGATGGAGACACCTCTCCGATCAATAACCATCAGCAGGATCTGGAGATCCATAACGGCTCCCACATACTCAACGATGACTTCGTGATCGATAGAACCATTAACATACGAAACCAATTCCCTTTGTCACGCGATACTCTACTTATCCGAGGTTTGATCGTTGGTATCTCCATACCTAGTTCTACCTCACATCGATAAGTACTCTTTACTGCTCCATGTTATGTCATCCCTTGTGACCTAGTCACATGCTTGCAAGCTAACTAGATGACATTCCACCGAGAGGGCCCAGAGCATATCTATCAGTCATATGGATGGACAAATCCCAATCTTGGTCCATGCGCTTCAACACATACTTTTAGAATACCCAATGACCCCTTTATAACCACCCAGTTACGAAGCGGTGTTTGATGTCATCAAAGTACCCATCCGGTGATGGTGATTAACATAACCTCATGGTCGAAGGATTAGGTTACCATGCATTTGAAAGCTTATAGAAATACGAACTTAATGACTTGATCTTATGCTACACTTACTATGGGTGTGTGTCCATCACATCATTCTCCTAATGATATAACCTTGTTATTAATGACATCCAATGTCCATGATCAGGAAACCATGATCATCAATTAATCAACAAGCTAGTTCAACAAGAGGCTTACTAGGGACTCTTTTATGTTTACAAAACACACATGTATTAGTGTTTCCTTATAATACAATTATAGCATGGGATGCAAACATTCATCATAAACACAAAGATATAATAATAACCACTTTTATTATTGCCTCTTGGGCATATCTCCAACAGTCTCCCACTTGCACTAGAGTCAATAATCTAGATTACATGGTAATATACCTAACACCCATGGCGTTCTGGTGTTGGTCATGCTTTGCTCTAGGGAGAGGTTTAGTCAACGGATCTGCCACATTCAGATCAGTGTGTACTTTACAAACCTTTATGTCACCATCTCGGACATACTCGCGAATAGCATGGAAACATAGCTTGATGTGCTTTAGCTTGCTATGTGACCTTGGCTCCTGTGCATTAGCTATGGCACCTGTGTTGTCACAGTAGATGGCCATCGGGTCCAACGCACTAGGAACCACGCCAAGTTCAGTAATGAACTCCTTCATCCATATGGCCTCTTGTGCAGCCTCCGAAGCAGCTATGTATTCCGATTCAGTTGAAGATTTCGCCACAACGCTTTGCTTGGCACTCCTCTAGCTCACTGCAGCACCATTCAAAATAAATACGTATCCAGACTGTGACTTTGAGTCATCTGGATCGGTGTTCCAACTAGCATTAGTGTAATCTTACAACAAGTCGTTCATCACCTCCATAAGAAAGAACCATATCATTAGTCCTATTTAGGTACTTTAGGATATTCTTGATCATTGTCCAAAGGCTCCATTCCAGGATCACTTTGATATCTGCTAGTCAAACTAACATCATGTGCTATATCCGGTCTTGTACACAGCATGGCATACATGATAAAACCTATGGCCGAGGCATAGGGAATATTATTCATCTTCTCTCTATCTTCTGCCGTAGCTGGACTTTGAGTCTTACTCAAGGTCTTACCTGACAACATGGGCACAAACCCTTTCTTGCTCTCTTCCATTCTAAACTTCTTTAGAACTTTGTCCAAGTATGTACTTTGTGAAAGCGCTATTAGGCGTCTTGATCTATCTCTATAAATCTTGATGCCTAGAATATATGCCGCTTCGCCAAGATCCTTCATTGAAAAACTATTATTCAAATAGGCTTTGACACTATTAAGAAGTTCTATATCATTCCCAATCAACAATATGTCATCTACATACAGTACTAGGAATGCTACAGGGCTCCCACTCACTTTCTTGTAAATACAAGCTTCTCCATAAGTTTGTATAAATCCAAAGTTTTTGATTACTTTATCAAAACGTTGATTCCAACTCCGGGATGCTTGCTTCAGTCCATAAATAGAGCGCTGAAGTTTGCATACCTTGTCAGCATCTTTAGGATCGACAAAACCCTTGGGTTGTACCATATACAACTCTTCCTCAATGTCACCATTAAGGAACGCTGTTTTGACATCCATCTGCCAAATCTCATAATCGAAATATGCAGCAATTGCTAACAAAATCCTCATAGACTTTAGCTTCACTACTGGTGAGAATGTCTCATCGTAGTCAACTCCTTGAATTTGTCGGAACCCTTTCGCGACAAGTCGAGCTTTATAGAAGGTAACATTACCATCAGCATCTGTTTTCCTTTTGAAAATCCATTTGTTCTCGATGACCTTACGGCCATCCGTAAGTCCACCAAAGTCCATACTTGGTTTTACATGGATCCCATTTCGGATTTCATGGCTTCTAGCCATTTGTCGGAATCTGGGCTCACCATAGCTTCTTCATACGTCACAGGGTCATCAGTGTTGTCCACCAACATGACGTTCAAGGTAGGGTCATACCAATCAGGAGTGGTACGAACCCTCGTTGACCTGCGAGGTTTAGCAAAGAACTTCGCTCAAGTTTCATGATCACCATCATTAGCTTCCTCTCCAATTGGTGCAAAGCACAAAAACATCTTTCGGTGCTGCGCTACTCTCAACTCCGAGAGAAGGTTCAATAACCTCGTCGAGTTCTACTTTCCTTCCAGTCACTTCCTTCGAGAGAAACTCCTTCTCAAGAAAGGATCCATTCTTGGCAACGAAAACTTTGCCTTCGGATCTATGGTAGAAGGTATACCCAATTGTTTCTTTAGGGTATCCTATAAAGACGCATTTCTCCGCTTTGGGTTCAAGCTTATCAGGTTGTAACTTCTTTACATATGCTTCGCAACCCCAAACTTTAAGGAACGACAACTTAGGTTTCTTTCCAAACCACAATTCGTACGGTGTCGTTTCAACGGATTTAGATGGTGCCCTATTTAAAATGAATGCGGCTGTCTCTAATGCATAGCCCCAAAACGATAGCGGTAAATTTGTAAGAGACATCATAGACCGAACCATATCTAAGAGAGTTCGATTACGA
The DNA here is from genome assembly GCA_023614405.1 of Avena insularis. NCBI lineage: Eukaryota > Viridiplantae > Streptophyta > Magnoliopsida > Poales > Poaceae > Avena > Avena insularis. Next base: position 129,110,274 of record CM042688.1, read on the forward strand.
CGTTCGGACACACCATTACGCTGTGGTGTTCCGGCGTGTCAATTGAAAGTATTCCACATTTCTTTAAATTCATGCCAAACTCATAACTTAGATATTCACCTCCGCGGTCAGAACGCAGAAACTTAATCTTCTTGTTACGATGATTTTCCACTTCACTTTGAAATTCCTTAAACTTCTCGAAAGTTTCGGACTTATGTTTCATAAAGTAGACATACCCATATCTACTTAAGTCATCCGTGAAAGTGAGAACATAACGATATCCACCACACGATGCTACACTCATTGGACCGCATCGGTATGTATTATTTCTAATAAGTCTATAGCTCGCTCCATTATTCCGAGAATGGAGTCTTAGTCATTTTCCCATTAGACATGCTTCACATCTTTCAAGTGATTCAAAATCAAGTGATTCAAGAAGTCCATCAGAATGGAGTTCCTTCATACGCTTCACTCCAATGTGACCAAGACGACAGTGCCACATGTATGTAGAATTATCATTCAATTTTGTTCGCTTTAGCATCTATGTTGTGAACATGTGTATCACTACTATCGAGATTCAAGAAGAATAAACCATTCATCTCGGTGCATTACCATAAAAGATATTACTCATATAAATCGAACAACCTTTATTCTCGGACTTAAAAGAGTAACCGCCTCGCAATAAACAAGATCCAAATATAATGTTCATGCTTAACGCAGGATCCAAATAACATTTATTCAAATTTAAAACTAATCCGAAGGTAGATGTAGAGGGAGCGTCGACGGCAATCACATCAACCTTGGAGCCATTTCCAACGCCAAGATCGTCACCTCGCCTCGCCTTCACTTATTCCGCAGCTCTGCTTCGAGTTACAAATATGAGCAACCGAACCAAAGATCAAATACCTGTGCACTACTACGATTACTAGTAAGATACACATTAATAACATGTATATCGAATATACCTTTCTTCTTGATGTTGCCGTTCTTGATTCGCCAGTACTTGGGGCGCTTACGCCCAAAGGACCAGCACCCTTGCAAGAGAAGCATTCAGTTTCAGGCTTAGGACCAGCCTTGGGCTTCTTAGCAGTGCGATGCTTTCTTGTCATTCTTCTTGAAGTTGCCCTTGTTCTTAGGCTTGTTTGCTTGAAATTGGTGGTCTTATTGACCATCAACACTTGGTGATCCTTCTTGATCTCCACTTCAGCTTTCAACATGGACGATAGTTCAGCAACGCCTTGTTCATGCAAAGGTATATTGTAGTTTATCACAAAGTTCTTATAACTCGGTGGCAGTGATTGGAGGACACGGTGAATCACTAACTCATTAGGAATCGTTATCCCCAACTCTTGGAGCTTGTTTACGTGCCCAGACATGGTGAGCACTTGCTCGCTAACGGAGCTTCCCTCTTCCATCTTACAGTTAAAGAACTTTTCGGAGGCCTCATAGCTCTCCACGGCCGCGTGAGTCTCAAAAATGAGCTTGAGCTCCTTAATGATCTCGAACGGGTCGTGGTGCTCAAAGCGCTCAAGCTCCGCTTCTAAACCGCATGTGATGGCACATGAACTATGGAGTAATGATTTTCCGAGTGGCGTAAACATTCTTTACGCCATCGGTGGCATCTTCTGAGGTGGGTCACCTAGCGGTGCTTCGAGCACATAGGTCAACCGACCAGCCCCGAGGACAATCTTGATCCACGGAGCCGTGAAGTTGCTTCCATTTTTCTTAAGCTTTTCTTTCTCTAGGAACACATTGAAATTGATGGAGAGGTTCGCCATAATCTACAACAAATTTGCAAGTAGTTTAGACTAAGTTTATGATAAATTGAGTTCAAATTTTTAATTCTTAAATTAACTAGGTGAACTCCCACTCAAAACAACATCCCTCACATTGTCTTAGTGATTACATGAACCAAGTCCACTACACCAAGTCCGATCTTCACGAGAGAAGATGTAGTTTCATCAGCGAACAATCTTCATGTTCATCATATCATTTATATGATTCATGCTCTACCTTTCGGTATTCCGTGTTCCGAGACCATGTCTGTACATGCTAGGCTCGTCAAGATTAACCTTGGTTTCCGCATGTGCAAATCTGGCTTGCACCCGTTGTATGCACACGTAGAATCTATCACATCCGATCATCACGAGATGCTTCGAAACGACGAGTCTTAGCAACGGTGCCAACTAAGGACGAACACTTTATTACTTGATATTTAGTGAGAGGGATCATCTTATAATGCTACCGTCGCGATCTAAGCAATACAATATGCATAAAGGATTAACATTACAAGCAATTCATAATTAGTGTGATATGATATGGCCCTTTCTTCTTATGCCTTTGATCTCCATCTCCAAAGCACGGACATGATCTCCATCATCACCAAAGATTGCGTCAAGGTGGCGCCGCTTCATGGTTATCCATCATCACTAGCAACTATTACAACTACTTGGAATAAAGCTATTACAAGATGAATAGACACGCAGGTCTTAACAGAATTAAAGACAACCATTAGGCTCCCCTTGATTGTTGCCATATTACAACAAGGATCATTGCATACATCAAATATAATCACAATCACATGATGGCCATATCACATCACAAAACCCCTGCAAAAACAAGTTAGACGTCTCTAATTTTCTTTGCATGTTTTACGTGGTTTGGGGCTTTTGAATAAGAACGGATCTTACCTACGAAACTGAACCACAACGTTGATACAAGTGCTATCAAGTGCAAAGTGTAGATTGGATCTATACTATGGTGGGAGAGACAGACACCCGCAAAGCCACTTGTGCAAAGCAAGTTACACGTCAAGCGTGGAGCAAGTCTCATGTGCGATGACATGTAAGGTTAGCCCGAGCCGCTTCATCCCACCATACCGCAAGATGCAAAGTACACAAAGCAAAAGACGGCACGAGCACCAATGCCCACAAAAACATTGTGTTCTACTACAGCAGATCTACGACAGACACGGCTCTGATACCACTGATGGGTTCGTAGCATGGAAAACAAAAAAAATCTACCGCAAGAACGAACAAAACCCAGATCTAATCTAGATAAAAGATAAGATCTAATCTATTAGACATGTGCAATGAGATAGATCTGTACTAACCCTTGTAGATCCGAAAACCTTGTGCGAGATCGGATCTCGTGGTTGATGTAGACGATCACTTGCCGATCTCAAGATCGAGTAGACGATCCTTCTGGCGCTGCTCGGCAGGCCTTCGCAATGGTCACACGGCGTGAGTCGATGCACCTTCCTCTCCCTGTTCCAATGAGCAGCGAGGTAGTAGATCTATCCACGGAATCCCGGACGACGGCGTGGTGGTGGTGGTGGTGGAGAGAATTCTGCAGGGCTTCGCCTAAGCCTGAGCAGAAGGAAGGAGCAGGAGAGAGGCGGCTAGGGCAAGAGTGGAGGGGCAAGGGGGTGGCGCCTCCACCCCTCTATTTATAGAGGGAGGGGTGCGGCCTAGGGTTCCCACCCCTAGGCCCACCTCCTAGGGTCGGCGCACAAGGGGGACTTGGGGGGAGTTTCCTTCCCCCCAAGTTTCCCCTTTTTCTTTCTTGGTTTTCAAGTAAACTCCATAGAAATTTCTAAAACCTTCCGGAACATTCCGAAACCTTCTAGAACCCCCATATAAACACTCCGGGACATTTCCGAACTTAGAAAATGATCTCCATTATATGAATCTTATTCTTCGGACAATTCCGGATCTCCTCGTGATGTCTCAGATCCAATCTGAGACTCCGAACAACATTCGGTCTCCAACGCACATTCCATATCTACCTAAACAGCATCGAACCTTAAGTGTGTCACCCTATGGTTCATGAATATGCAGACATGATGGAGACACCTCTCCAATCAATAACCATCAGCGGGGTCTGGAGATCCATAACGGCTCCCACATACTCAACGATGACTTCGTGATTGATAGAACCATTAACATACGAAACCAATTCCCTTCGATACTCTACTTATCCGAGGTTTGATCGTTGGTACCTCCATACCTAGTTCTACCTCGTTACTGATAAGTACTCTTTACTCATTCCATGTTATGTCATCCCTTGTGACCTTGTCACATGCTTGCAAGCTAACTAGATGACATTCCACCGAGAGGGCCTAGAGCATATCTATCCGTCATATGGATGGACAAATCCCAATCTTGGTCCATGGGCTTCGACACATACTTTTAGAATACCCAATGACCCCTTTATAACCACCCAGTTATGAAGCGGTGTTCGATGTCATCAAAGTACCCATCCGGTGATGGTGATTAACATAACCTCATGGTCGAAGGATTAGGTTACTATGCATTTGAAAGCTTATAGCAATACGAACTTAATGACTTGATCTTATGCTACACTTACTATGGGTGTGTGTCCATCACATCATTCTCCTAATGATATAACCTTGTTATTAATGACATCCAATGTCCATGATCAGGAAACCATGATCATCAATTAATCAACAAGCTAGTTCAACAAGAGGCTTACTAGGGACTCTTTTATGTTTACAAAACACACATGTATTAGTGTTTCCTTATAATACAATTATAGCATGGGATGCAAACATTCATCATAAACACAAAGATATAATAATAACCACTTTTATTATTGCCTCTTGGGCATATCTCCAACAATCACACCTCCAAAGAGGCATTTTCTGCCCAGTCCCGACACCATCGGTACTACTGGTGGCGGACCGGTAGTACCGGTGAGCGAGCCACCAACGCCCTAGTGGAGGCCACGCAACGGTCAAACTGACTAGTCAACATGCCCGTAGAGCTAGCCGTAAATACCGGTTCTAGTTCCGGTCCTACTACTGGCAAATAGGCAGTGTGAGGCAGAAGGTTCTCTGACCCGCACAGCCTGGCACCGGAACTAGGTCCGGAACTGGGCCCGGAACTACCGGTGCAGAAGGTGGTCAGTACTACCGGTCAGGGATGGCGGTACTACCGCTCAGGGAGCCAGGCGTTGGTCAGGCCGATACAACCGAGCTAAATTCCGGTCCTAATTTCGACAAATATGCAACACTAGACAGAAGTGTTACTGAACCAAAAAATGGCTCGCCGGAATTAGGACCGGAACTTCAGCCGAAAGTTCCACTCGAACAAACCTGAAAAACTCCTTGTGCGGTACTACCGGCCAGGGAAGAAAACCCTCCAAAGCAGCAAGGAACTCTCTCTCACAAGAATACTGGGATGGCTGTGGAAGTGCATATAAGGTCTGTGCATGAAACGGTGATTTCCCACAACCTTCCAAGGTGGACCCCCTCTTGATAGTATGGTAGCCTAAAACACAAACGCAAGAGAAAGTGTAAAAAGACGCCACCGTCTTCAAGCTTCTTCTAGAGAAAGGTCCATCAACAAGCACGTCCAAAGATAAGCCCTGCAACTTAGACAAAAGGTTAAACCACAAGTGAAGTTGTCATCAGCACCAAAACCATAAGGAGAAAACAATATCCTTTCAATCTCCCCCTACAAGATTTGCATAGAGGATAACCACTAGGAACAACATAAAGGCATAAAGGAGGAGATAAGCTCCCCCTGGATGTATGCAGGGCCTAGGAACAAGAGAAACTAGAAATAACAGGCATACATGGGAGAGAGCTCCCCCTTACTAGATAAACCAACAAGGGTGCACGGAAGTAAATGAGAAATAGAGGGGGACTGATACCTTGCACCAAAAACGCTGTGGTGAGACACGGTTTGGATAAGCGAATACCTTCGTGAGACAACTTAGCCCACCACAACCACTCATACGAACACCACAAAGATATCTTAACACATAGTCTCAACAACATAGTGGCAACCATGCATGAGGTTCAAAGACAATAACGGAGGTCCACAAGCATACATAACGGAATAAAGTGTGCACGAGCATAAAAAGATCAACGAAAGAACGAGCTCGAGACACAACCCATGCAAATCTCGTAGACTAATAGAACACTTTCTCCCCCTTTGGCACCAAGACGCTAAAAAGGGACAAAGTAGACAATCTACGCGCCCCACCCACCAACGAACGGAGGAGGAGGCTCGGGGCCCCAAGAAGCATTGTTCCAAGTAGGCGGAAACTGACTGGTGACCTCAGGCTCGTCATCACTATCAATCCACCTGCAATGCGTGTTGACCCACTGATCCTTGGGCGCGGTGACGGAGCTGGACTCAGGAGATACCTCAATATCAAGCTTCCTCATGATGGCCTTCTCCCTTCGAACACTATGCCTCTGAGCGACATAAGACTAATACTCCTGGTCCTGAATGAAGCAGAAAGTCTTCTTAACCTTCTTCAACAGCTTCTTGGCCCAAGAGGGTTGTCTCACAAGTTGGGGTGGAGGAGAAGCCTCGGCACGGTCCCCATCACTAGCATGGCCTGACATGGCAGTAGCATCCCTAGCAGCTCTTGGAGCATCAGCTTCCTTTTCAGCCTGAGAGCGAGGTATCTTGTGTTTCATCACACGGATGGTCTTTTCCTCATGAATAGAGAGAGCATCCTAAGGGTAGAGAGAACCTGTTGCCTCCCTCCATTTGGCATTGATGAGTGTCTGGATATATGGAGCATATGGACAAGACCTCTTCTCAATCATAGCAGACCAGATTTCTTCAAACATATAATCCATAACATCAAGGCGCTCATGAGAGTCTTTGTGGCGGTAAGTCTGATACATGAGATCAATCTGGAATGCATGAAGCTGATCGAAATTACCTGCCTTGGGAGCAATAGTGTTCTGATAGACCTTGCCATGATGTCATAGGTGGGAAGAAGATGGGAAACATTTCAATTGACGCCCCAGCCCTCAATGTATAAGGGCTCAAGAACTTCTAGCTCGGAGGCCTTCCCCCTATGCACCCACCACCCATTGGCATGACGGCCTTCCTGAATAGGGTAGCCAAGAAGGGTAGCAAACTCAGACCATTTAGCAGACAGATACTGTTTTGAGTCATCCATTTCATGGTTTGATCAACAGGGTCAGTATCAAAGTAGAGGGTGGAGTAAAATTAAGCAATGGCCCTCTCATCATAGTTCTCACGGTGTTGCATAAGCTTGATGAGTCCAAACTGCCTATACATATCGAGAGCTTCACCAAAGTACTTGGGGTTGCTCTCCATCTTCGCAATGTTGATGTGCTTCTGGGGGGAAACAACATTCTTCTTCTTGGTAGCATAAACCTCACAATAGATCTCTGCTTGACGCACGGTGTGGAAGAAAGGATCCTGAGCCAGGCGGTCACGAGGAACACTGTAGGGATCAATCTTGTGAAACTCCTCATATGCAAGCTGAGGCTAGGATGAGATCTTCTTCTTGCTCGAATTAGGTCCAGAGGTGGTCTTCTTTTGACTGGACAGAACATGTCTTTTACCTTCAGCAGTAGCACGGCGCTCAGCAGCAGCCCTTTGACGAGCAGTCTGACTAGGAGGGCGGAAGACCTCAAGATCATCCTCATCAATCTCAGTCGGTCCACGAGAAGGAGCATGAGACCGCTTGGATCTGACACGGGAACCACCTTGCCCTGAGAAGAAAGCAAATAGAGCGAAGGGAATAGAGGATAAGTGCACAAGGTCAAAAGAAAAGAACAAACAACTAGACTAGATTGACAAAGTACACAGGCAGACGACAGACAAAGGTGCATCGGAAATTCCACCTGGCCGCCGGAACTACCGGTGGTGCGAGGCGCACTGGAAGTACCGGTCGTGCCCCCAGCGGTAGTACCGGTGAGAGGATCCCGTCGGTAGTACCAGCCGAGCCTCACCGGTAGTACCGGTCAGGGCACGAGCAGGGCAGTTTGACTGGAAATCACAGATCTACGAAACTCGATGCACCAATTGTTGAAATCTAGACAATGTACTGGGGCAATCTGGTCTAAAGTCGAATCCTAGCCCTACCACGATCTCCCAAAGCGGTTCTAGCCAAAGAAGGGCCCTAGACATGGCATGTCCTACTCAAGCACAAGAAGTGGCCAGATCTCCGTGAATGGAGTATGAGAGGAGCAAATACCAGGGTCCATGGCAGGAGATCGAGGTGGGGAAGAATCCCACGGAGCTGATCTGAAGAGGGATGGCCGGAATCAGTGTGGCCGGCGGCGGCACCGCGGAGAGCTCCTTGGGAGATGAGAGTTGCTAAGTTAGGGTCAGGGGCAAGTGAGGAAGAAGACCTCGAGGCCCCCCTGGCCCGTAACTTAACGGGACCTCGCTTGACCTTCACTCTCAACGTCATCATCATCGCCCGAGAAGTACTCTTCATGAACCACGATCGCCCTTTCCTTGTTAGGAAGGTTCTTGTTGTGGAAGTTCTTGTTCAAGGGGTGAGGAGGTCTTGGCTTGCTCTTGCGAATGAGGCAGCCTCCATTGTCTTCTCTATTCTCGAAGGGGCATTGAGCTACAAAGTGACTCTTGCCGTTGCAATTGTACCAAGGTATTGCCTTTGGAGCCTTCATGGTTGAGTTATCTTGGGTTGTCCCTTGACCTTGAATCATGCCCGGTTTGTTCCAAAACGCCCTTGATGCTAGAGCCAAGTGCTCATTGAAAGCATATTTGATGTCCTCTTGAGACCACTCACTAGAGTTGTCGTCTTCATCAACTTCCACCACTTGAGCTTTCAAGGCAAGGTTCAACTTTTGAGACCCATAAGCACGAGCACGAGCTGACTCCGCATTCTTCTTGTTAATGGTCATGGCAATGACTTCACTCAACACATCTTGAGAGGACATGGTGTGGTAGTTGCTTCTCCCCTTGATAGAGTTGAATTTTTGCTCCTCAAAAGGAAGAAGGGCTTGAACAAACTTCCTCTTCATGAACTTGTCATCCACATAGGTAGCTCCAAGGTCCCTCATGGTACAACAAAGAACCTTGAGACGACGATACATGTCTTCAGGTGACTCATCATCTTGCATTGGATATTGCCAATTGGCGAAGTTGGAAGTATCTATCATGGGAGGTGCTCCTTGAGGTATGATGTGTGGCATGGGAATAGGTGGGTCCAGCGTGTACTTGGGCGGTGGTGGTTGATGTCTACGCACTTCTATTCTTGTAGACAGTTGTTGGGCCTCCAAGTGCAGAGGTTTGTAGAACAGCAGCAAGTTTTCCCTTAAGTGGATCACCCAAGGTTTATCGAACTCAGGGAGGAAGTGGTCAAAGGTATCCCCTCTCAAGCAACCCTGCAATCAAGATACAAGAAGTCTCTTGTGTCCCCAACACACCCAATACACTTGTCAGGTGTATAGGTGCACTAGTTCGGCGAAGAGATAGTGAAATACAAGTGGTATGGATAATTATAAGTGGTAACGGTGATAGAAAATAACTTGATGCCGTGGAAAATACTAAAGGCAAACTGAAATAAAGAAGGAAGCAAGCAAACATGTAACAAATCTAGTAGCAAACGGTGTTTCAATGCTTAGAAACAAGGCATAGGGATCATACTTTCGCTAGTGAACACTCTCATATAAATATCTTCTCTTTATGATACTACTCTTAACTACTCTCCGGTTGAACACTCTAATCGATGGTAGGGCTATAACAGCACACCTCAAAGTAAGTCTTTCCCATCTAGAAAACCCCACACTGTCACCTTGAGCACTAGATGAGTCCAACAAACACCACAATTTCATAAAGACATCCAACTCCAAATATAACCCATAACAAGTATTTGTAATCTCTAGCCTAAGTGCCACCATGGTGTGCACGCTGTCACTTTCACACACATGGGGAGAGCAGAGATCTATTAAAGCACTTGAGTAGCAAGGTAGATCTATAGATTACAAGCTCATGATCTCAATAAGATCATGCATAGAGAGAGATGAACACATAGCTACCGGTAGAACCCTTAGCCTTGAGAGAGAACTACTCCCTCCTCATCATGGGAATCAGCAATGGTGATGGAGATGGCGGTGGAGATCGATGGAGCTAGCTCCGGGGGCACTTCCCTGTCCCAGCAGGGTGCCGGAACAGAGACTTTCTGTCCCCCAAATCTCCCCTTCGGTGGCGGCAGCGCTGCGGAACTTTTTGTGGATTTCTGATTGATTATTTAGGGTTTTAGTATCAGGAGGCTCTTATAGGCGAAGGAGGCAAGGTCGGTGGCCGGCCAGGGGGCCCACACCATGCCCTAGCGCGGCCTAGATGGACCCGCGCCATGGGGTGGTGTGGCCACCCTGTGGCCCCTCTCCGACTCTCCTTCTGGCTCCGTGAGTCTTCCGGTAAAATAGGAACTTTGGCTTTTGTCCCGTCCAATTCCGAGAATATTCATTTTCTGACTTCCTGGAACCAAAAACAGCAGAAAACAGGCACCTGGCACTGTGGCATCTTGTTAATAGGTTAGTCCAAGAAATCATATGAAAAGTACTCCAAAGTGTGGACAAAACACAAGAAAGTAGATAAAACCATGCATGAAACATCAAAAATTATAGATACATTTGCAATGTATCAACATCCCCAAGCTTAACTCCTGCTCCTCCTTGAGTAGGTAAGTGATAAAAAGAAAGAATAATTTTTGAGGTGACATGCACCATCATAAACTTGATCAAAGTATTTGTAAAACATTCTAAGCTGGGATCATAGTACTTAAATCATAACATGAAAGACAAAGTTCTAGCAATAAGACAAAGAAACTATGTTGCAACATGAAAAGGCACAAACAAAAGATTCATGAATAACAATGCTTTGCAAGACGTTTGTTTGTTTCACATAAAGAAAACATAGCATAATAGTATTCAGCTTGTCCCTCAATAGAGTAGCAAATATAAATGCATAGGACACCTTCAAAGTTCATAAGCGTGACTAGATACAAATAGTTTAAAACAAGCAATATCAAGTTATGCATCAATCAACTAGTCTTGGGACAATGCACATAGAACTAAGAATGGCCACTATGCTCTCAAAGTAGGTGCATAAAGATAGAAGGTGGGGACTCAATATAATGGTGGAAGAAAGGCCTTCGTAGAAGGAAGCAGAGATTCAAGTTTCATAAAGAGCTTCCAAAAATTATGGTATTTATAGCTTTTAGCTCTCATTGCCCCTATCATCAGCATCTTGAAGGTGATTAAGGTTAAAGTGAACAAACTATGGTGTACATGCTTGACGAAGTATAAGTTAGAAATCTCATGTCCCTTGAATACGAGGGACGCTCCTCATGCTACTCAAGTTTAGTCACCGGTAAGTTCTTGTCATCGTAAGTACATGTGTATCATAGAGAACCGCCAACGGGGTACCCCTTGCCCGATGATACGGAAGAATCCCCATATCAAAATGAGAAGGCAAGCAGACAACGAGCATCTCAACAATCTTCTTATTTACCATGGTAATATGGTGCTTTTTTCTCTCTTTCCTCTTTTCATAATGTTTTTTTCTTTTTCTCTTTTTTTCTTAGTATAGGACTCTTTTTTTATAAGAAGAATGCTTCATAGACAGCTCATTATGGTTACGCTGCAGGTTTCCACCATGTCAGCATGGATTAGACCAGACCAGTGCTTTCTCTAACACATATACATAACTCCATGGACTTACAAGCTCCCCTTTCATTTCACACCGACGACATCCATAGACAAAAGAGCATGATATCAACTAGGTACAAGTACCAAGTGCAATGTTGAAAGCGTTCCCCATGATAGCATGGTTCTGCTAATCCCCAACAAATAAGTGCAAGCATATACAACATAGACGACACAATGGTTCAAGTTTACTAAGGGCAAGAAAAGTAAAGTGTGCCATCAATTTCGTGAGAGCTATAATCACTAGTTTTCTCATAACAAGTTTAATTCAGAAGGTAAACAAAAGCATGAATATACTTGAAATAGCATAAGCTAGTAGGCAGGTATGGTGGACTCTTTGGAAAAACTTGGTTTAGGGAGTTGGATGCATGAGTGGAACTCATACTTTGTTGTGGAGGCTAGCAAAAGACTGGGAGCGACAAACTAAGAGAGCAATAATGGCCATAATCATGCAGAGCGACCAAACATCATTGTTCAAAGCATAAAGTGATACTACAAGTTGAAAACTAAAGGATCGTAAAGGCTATGGTGACTTGTGAAAGTCATAACATGGTGTGAGCATGCGCCAAGTCAACCCAAATAAAGCATCAAAGGAGAATACCACTATACTATGCTTTAATATGCTAAAACAACGCATGATTCATCCAAGGCACATTAAGCAATCTCAATTGTTTATAACAAGTCATGCTACAGCAAAGAATACTAAGCGTAAAGCCAAAACAATATCAAGCATGGCGTGACAAAGCATAGGCCACAGTCAAAAAGAGCTCTTTTACCACATAAGTATGAACTTTCCTACTCTTTTCCAAACCAAACCAAACTATTTGCAAACCAATGTATGAAAGTGGGGGTCCAACCAATTTATTCAGCAAACTAAGCAAACAAAAGCAAACGAAAAACCAAAACGAAAACAAAAAAGAAGACGCTCCAAGAACAACACAACTGTGCATGAAACAATAAACATGAAGCGTTTGGAAGAAACCTGGGATTTTTATTGATGAAGAAGGGGATGCCTTGGGCATCCCCAAGCTTTGATGCTTGTACTTCTTGGATATTTCTTGGGGTGACAGGTGTGGCATCCCCAAGCTTGAGCTTTAGTCCATCCTTCATCTCATTACTCATTCCTTTCATACACCTGAAATTTTTCCTTCATACAAAACTTCACACAATCTTTATTAGCAACATTAGTGCACTCAAGATAATAAGTCTTTAGGTTCAGTTCTAACACCAATAAAACTTCCATTAAAACACAAGATACTGTAGCACTTCTCTCAAAAATCTCAATTCCCCAAAAGAACTCAAAAAGGAACCAACAAGAAGCAAATGCAGAAAATGGCAGAAATCTGTCAAAACAGACCAGCAGGTAAATACGATTCGAAGACCTTCTGTTGATCAAATCGAAACGTGTTGAACTAATGAAAGTTAGCTAACGACCTGGGGCAGAAGCAAAAAAATTCACGCCTGAAAAAGACATTCATAGATTTTACACGGATTTTTACGGTGAAGCACACAAATCTGTTTCGAGACAGCAACTTTCCCAATTATTACTTCTCTCTCATTAGAGGTTACTCTTGGCACAAAAAGCAAATAAAAAGGATAAGGAGCGGTTATTACTCTTTCAAGACTCATCTAAAACTTTTGGGTTATCTCCCAATAAGTACTTTTCTTTAACGCCTTTAAGTTAGACATGATAGTTTGAGAAGATGCTCACATAGAAAATATGAATTGAAGTAAAAGAGAGCATCAAGAAGAAAATTCAAAACACATTTAAGTCTAACCCACTTCCTATGCATAGGCATCTTGTAAAGAAACAAGTCATGAAAGCACAAAGCAACAAGCATATTAGAGCAAAACAAGTGCAACTTCAAGACTTTCAACATAAAGAGGGGAAACTTAATATTGTTGAGATGCATAAAACCATGTTTCCCTCTCTCATAATAACTTTCAGTAGCATCATGAATAAAAGTAACAATATAACTATCACAAGAAACATTCTTATCATGAGCCACATGCATAAAATAATTAATACTCCCCACATAAACATAGTCATTCTTATTGATTGTAGTGGGAGAAAATTCAACAAAATAGCTGTCATTATTATTCTCATCACCATAATCATCAAATATAGGAGGCATATTGTAATCATAATTAATTGCCTCCTCAATAGTAGGTGGACTAAAAATATCATATTCATCATTGTAATCATCGTATATTGGAGGCATAGTATCATCAAAGTGAATTTTCTCCTCTAAAGATGGGGGGCTAAAAAGATCATTTTCATAAAAAACTAGCTTCCCCAAGCTTAGACTTTTCCATAGCATTAGCAATAATGGTGTCCAAAGAATTCATACTAACAACATTGCTATTAGCATGCAAATAAAGTTCCATAGGTTTTTTAATTTTCTCTTCAAACACTTCATGTCCTAACTCAAGATAAATACTATAAAGCTCTCTAATTTTGTTGTTGTTTTCTATTAAGCCTAACTAGTGAAAACAAGAAACAAAAAGACAAAATTGTAGAATCTAAAGGAAATAACTTCGAGCACTCACACCGGAGGATGTGAGTACCTTTTACCTTACCTCCCCGGCAACGGAGCCAAAAAATAGGCGTTTGTCATGGGAGGTTCTTCTTCTTTAATCCTCCGGTGTGAATACCTTTTACCTTACCTCCCCGGCAACGGCGCCAGAAAATAGCTTGATGTCTACGCACTTCTATTCTTGTAGACAGTTGTTGGGCTTCCAAGTGCAGAGGTTTGTAGAACAGCAGCAAGTTTTCCCTTAAGTGGATCACCCAAGGTTTATCGAACTCAGGGAGGAAGTGGTCAAAGGTATCAAGCAACCCTGCAATCAAGATACAAGAAGTCTCTTGTGTCCCCAACACACCCAATACACTTGTAAGGTGTATAGGTGCACTAGTTCGGCGAAGAGATAGTGAAATACAAGTGGTATAGATAATTATAAGTGATAACAGTGATAGAAAATAGCTTGATGGCGTGTGGTTGCCGTGGGAAAAGACTAAAGGCAAACTGAAATAAAGATAGAAGCAAGCAAACATGTAACAGATCTAATTGCAAAAGGTGTATCAATGCTTAAAAACAAGGCCTAGGGATCATACTTTCACTAGTGAACACTCTCATATAAATATATCATCTTCATGATACTACGCTGAACTACTCTCCGGTTGGACACTCTAATCATTGGTAGGGCTATAACAACACACCTCAAAGTAAGTCTTTCCCATCTAGAAAACCCCACACTATCACCTTGAGCACTAGATGAGTCCAACAAACACCACAATTTTATAAAGACATTCAACTCCAAATATAACTCATAACAAGTATTTGTAATCTCTAGCCTAAGTGCCACCATGGTGTGCACGCTGTCACTTTCACACACATGGGGAGATCAGAGATCTATTAAAACACTTGAGTAGCAAAGTAGATCTATAGATTACAAGCTCATGATCTCAATAAGATCATGCATAGAGAGAGATGAACACATAGCTACCGGTAGAATCCTTAGCCTCGAGAGAGAACTACTCCCTCCTCATCATGGGAATCAACAATGGTGATGGAGATGGTGGTGGAGATCGATGGAGATGGCTCTGGGGGCACTTCCCCGTCCCGGTAGGGTGCCGGAACAGAGACTTTCTGTCCCCCGAATCTCCCCTTCGATGGCGGCGGCGCAGTAGAACTTTTCGTGGATTTCTGATTGACGCCTTAGGGTTTTGGTATCGGGAGGCTCTTATAGGCGAAGGAGGCAAGGTCGGTGGCCATCCAGGGGGCCCACACTATGCCCTGGCGCGGCCTGGGCTGGCCCGCGCCAAGGGGGTGTGTGGCCACCCTATGGCCCCTCTCCGACTCTCCTTCTGGCTCCGTGAGTCTTCTGGGAAAATAGTAACTTTGGCTTTTGTCCCGTCCAATTCCGAGAATATTCATTTTCTGACTTCCTGGAACCAAAAATAGCAGAAAACAGGCAACTGGCATTGTGGCATCTTGTTAATAGGTTAGTCCAAGAAATCATATGAAAAGTACTCCAAAGTTGGAACAAAACACAAGAAAGTAGATAAAACCAAGCATGGAACATCAAAAATTATAGATACATTTGCAATGTATGACCCCTCTCTCTCTAGCCCTTGTGACCATGGCCCCAAGTTTGGGCTGTGCGATCGAGGCACACCTGCATCACGCCGTTGCGCTGCAGGGATTCCTTGCCGGATATCAACTTCCGCACTCCCGGCGGGATCAGGGAGCCAGAGGTCTCATCGTGCACCGGATGTGTATGAAGACATGAGGCGCAACACTTGGGGCGCTTAAATGTCGTGAGCCGGAGCTGTTGCACGATGAAGATCAAGAAGGAGCAAGGGGTGACCTGCGAGGAGCTTCGCGACCTTGAGGTCGGCTACGAGTACGACTACATCAACCACGTTCCCCGTGGAACGTTAACCGCGTACAGACTACAAGGGTATGTATTCTCTATGCTTCGGCCGTCACCGCATTACTACATAGTTAGATCCTAGGCAAGTTTTGGGGTTACATCGTAAGAATTTGTTTGTTTTTCGCACCGATCCCCAACAAGAGATGCATCATGAGGGGTTTCTAGCATGGGGGTAGGCTTAAGGGATTGCAAAAGGGTCATCATTTCCTCAAACTTGGTCATCGTGGATGTCTCCAATCGATTGAGGTCATCCATGGAGGCCAAGTTCTTAGTGGTTACACCCACACTCCCATCTTCGTCGGCCATTGTCTCTTAGGCGGTTAAGCCCGAAGTAAGAGCCTTGGCTCTGATACCAATTGAAAGGCCCAACTTTGGTCGACTAGAGGGGGGAGGGGGTGAATAGGAGACTACCAATTTTTAATCGTTTCTTGCAATTGTAAGGCTTTGCACAAAGTAAAGTTCACTAGAGATGCAACTAGGTGAATATCCTATATGGTAAACAACGCAACAAGTAAACAATACGGTAATTGCAAGAAGTAAAGGAGTGGAGCGAAAGAACCGGCGAGGGGACACGGAGATGTAATTCCCGTAGTTCACTTCCAAGGAAGATACGTATACGTTGGAGAGGTGTCAGGGCCACACAAGGTCACCCGAGCACCACAAAGGCCTCACCTTCTTCTTTGGTGTGCACCACCACAAAGGTGGCCTCACAATCCACTAACCGGCGACCTTGAAGGCGCCAACCGAAACCTTTACAATGAGATTGAGGGGAGACTCTACAACTCAATTGGAGACCCTCAACGACACCATGAAGCTTCACAACATGCCCCAGCTCCGAGGATGCCCTACACCGTCTAGGGTTCCAAGAACCCAAGAGTAACAAGACCCACGAAGGATGAGTGGGGGAAATCACGATTCCTTTGGTGGAAGTGTAGATCTAGGTCACCTCTCCCAATCCTCAAAATATCAAGAGATTTGAGTGGGTAGGGAGAGAGATCTAGGCAAGTCAAGCTCTTGTATCAATGGAGGAGAGAGAACACAAAGAGATCAGATGAGAGGAGGAAGAAGGGGGCCTTAAATAGGCCACCTCCAAATGGGCATTTTCTGCCTAGTCCCGGCACCATCTGTACTACCTACCGCAGGTGGCAGTACCGTGAACCACCAACGCCTAGCGAGGCCATAACGGTCAAATTGACTGATCACGGTCCCGTAGAGTCGAGAATACCGGTCCTAGTTCGGTCCTACTACAGCAAAATAGGCGGTGAGGCGAAGGTTATCGACACGCATGACTGGCGCCGAAACTAGGTCCGGAACTAGGCCCGGAACTACCGATGGAGAAGGTGGCCGGTACTATCGGTCTGGGATGGCGGTACTACCGCTCAGGGAGCCATGCGTTGATCAGGCCGGTACAACCGAGCTAAATTCCGGTCCTAATTCCGACAAATATGTAACACTAGATAGAAGTGTTACTGAACCAAAAAATGGCTCGCCGGAATTAGGACCGGAACTTCAGCCGGAAGTTCCGCTCGAACAAACCTAAAAAACTCCTTGGGCGGTACTACGGCTTGGTGATACTACGGTCAGGCGTAAAACCCTCCAAAGCAGCAGTGAACTCTCTCTCACAAGAATACTGGGATGGCTGTAGAAGTGCATATAAGGTCCGTGCATGAAACGGTGATTTCCCACAACCTTCCAAGGTGGACCCCCTCTTGATAGTATGGTAGCCTAAAACACATACGCAAGAGAAAGTGTAAAAAGACGCCATCGTCTTCAAGCTTCTTTTAGAGAAAGGTCCACCAACAAGCATGTCCAAAGATAAGCCCTGCAGCTTGGAGAAAAAGTTAAACCACAAGTGAAGTTGTCATCAGCACCAAAACCATAAGGAGAAAACAATATACTTTCACCACCCTTATGCTGCCAATCCTTCTCGAGAATTACAGCCACGGCTCAGCCATCCGTTGACATGTGAAAGGAAGAAGATCCAGCTGACTTCTCCGTCTCATTCTAGATCTTATGGTTATCACGTATTTTACGGTACAAGAATCACTGGCAATATTGATTATTAAGTACTAGATGATATATTATCGTGCAATGGTAGTTCCATTGCCAGTCATAATAGATTAACTGACCACGATAGATCAGTAACTAGTAGTTCAAGTTAAATATGAAAATTGTATTTTCTGTTGTCCTTTTTAAAATACAGGTGATAATGATAATAGATTGCAAAACCAAGCTGAACAAAGCCATGGGACGGCCTGATGAAAGGATCCAAGCTTCGAGCGAGAAGTGCATGGCCGACGAAGACCCACGTCGCGCAGAGGGACGAGAAGTTCGACGAGAGGTGGAGGGTGCTGCTGCTCAAGACCAATGTCGTGGCGAAGAAGAGAAATAATGATCTGACATTCTTGATGGGGAGAACACGACGCTGATGGATGACCAGGTAAAGGGTGGTACATGGCGGAGCACAACGCGATTCTAACCGGGTTGTCGGTGATGGCTACCGATGTACCCATGCCGGCATTGGTGCCAAGCTTTGCCCCGACGGCTTCTACTTCAGCCTCGCCGAGCTCTAGCTTGCAGCATCGTCTACTGCATCGCCGAGTTCTACCTCTACCGTCTATGTCGACGAGCCGCCGTCCGCCACAGTGCATGATTCTGTCGTCTGATCGCCGTGATTTCTATGTAGTTTGAACACCGAACTATTGTACTCTTAGGCGTGTTTTTGCTGACGGGAAGGACATATTTCAAAATTATTCGCCGATGGGGCTAGGTCTTCGGGTCCGGCTGGCTGGGGATTCGTGGACCCCATGCCAAATGTTCGTCCTGTCCGGCGAAAATTTAATCCAAATTTCGGCCCGGGATCATCAAACGAGTGGAGATGCTCTTAGAGTTCTTCTAAGATGAACCTCAAGTTATTTTTTTTCTTTTTTAGACAGTCCCACTGGACTTTCTAGAATTACCAGAGTAAAAAAATGCTTACAAATAGATGTCGGGTTGAGCAAGGATATTTTTTACTTCCTCCATCCAAAAATGAGTGACTTTGATTTTCTGAATTCTCATGTATCTAGACATATTTTAGTGAGTAAATACATTCAAATCTAGACAACGTCAAGTCACTTATGTCAGGACGGAGAGAGTATATTGAATAGTCCCACCTTGCACCCTTACATGAGTTCCACCTATTTATATTTTTTTTACAGATTGCCTAGAATTAAGTTGCTTCCTTACTCCATAATTGGTGTGATAGGTTCGGCCTAGATAAGAAAAAAGTGCAACTGTAGACCGGTGTTCCGAGGCAAGACAATAACTTCTTCATGCGAATTGGATCGGTTTCCGGTGCAACGTACGCGTATTTTTACTAGTTAAAAAATAACACCCTTCTATAAAAATGTTAAAAATACAATTAGAACATGCAAATATGAAAGAAGAAACTAATTGGGATGAAAAATTGAAAACAGAAAAATGAAAGAACGTAATGAGGTGAAAATGAAATATGGACTCAGAAGCTGTCTCAGAAAAATTTGGATCTCCTGTAGGTGTGTAGGGAACGAGTAGGAGAGAAACCTACTAAACGGGCCGAGCCCATGAAGATAGATTCTTAAGCGAAATGGATGCACCCATCCCTCCTGCCGTGGGATGTAATGGGCAGGATTCGCGATTCGCCGAACGTCCATGCCTGGAGCCCACCGCCGTGGCGCGGCGCGCGACCGCTAGACCGGATGCGACGTGTGAGTAAAATGGGCAGCGCAGCGCGGTCCGTCCTGGGACACACTCCACTACACTACACACTCCACTCCAACGTCCCCGTTACCACAGGCCACACTCTACGCACGCACGCGCCTGCAAAACTTGATTGGACAACTCGTCGACCCCGGCGCGGCGCGCCCACGCCCTACGGACGGTCCAACCTCGCGCTCCCCATTGTCCCCGCGGTACACCGCGATGCCGTGTACGGGGATTCTCTCCATGTCGAGGAAAGCGCCCTACTCCGGCCAGGCCGCCAGGCCAGGACGTTGCACGCACGAGTACGCGCGTGACACGGGCGGCCAGCAGCAGGGCTGCAGCCTGCAGCGCCGCGCGTGCCGCATGCCTGCACAGCGTCGGCTCCCATCAGGCCGTCGCGACGTCGTACGCTCGCTCCCCGGTAGCGTACATGTTTCCCATCCCATCACTGACCCTGAGTGCTCGATCCGTGTCGAACGCTCTATTGCACCGTGCATATGTTGGCATGTTGCCGGTCGCATTAGCGAATTTTCTCAATGTGCAGGTTCCGCCGTTCCTAACCAAAATTTGCATTCCCACGTAAATCTGTTTTTTTTCAAACAAAACCGACAATTTGACTCATTTTATTTTAAAAAGTAAGAGAATTGACTGGTTCGTTTGTGAGGCAACCGACCGAAAACACGTATAAATACACCAATATCCTCATGGAACATGGCACATTGGACACACACCACATACAACCTTACTACCCACATGAAGTACAAACGCACAAGGAGACACGTTGAGACTGTCGCGAAGCGTCATCGTCATCACTCCTTCCCAGGCCAAGGACACCGACTTCACGAGCGACTTTCCAAACAGAGCCTCACAGACGGCAGCAGAGCCCATGTCGGCCTATGCCAACAATTGGCCACACGCGCCAAGGACATGCAACCTCGACTCTAACGACGAGATTCACAAGAAAATTATGCTGGACTTGCACCGACCAAGTACTCTGCAGAGCCATGGACGGCCAGCCATCGTCGCCGCCTAGACACACTCCACCGCAGCTCTGGCTCCACAACAACACAACAAAAAAGAAGAACCCATCGGACACGCCGGGAAGAACCGACTATCGAAGATCAGCCTCGACCCAACCTCGACTTGACACATCATCTACGCCAAACTGCACACTTGGACCTTGCATAGCTGCCTGACACAAGCCCCCTTCTTTGAACCCCTGGTCTTGGCAACTCTGAGATGATGCCCCCAAGAAGGAAAGAGATGCAATAGCGCCTCCATCGCCCGATCTCGGATCAGAGGTTTCCCTCTGGAGTCACGGTCGTAGGAGGGGGAGTGAGCATACCTCGACAATGCTTCTAGAAAAGTCCGCAGCACCCTCAGGCGCCACAATTGCCAACTCCAGCCAAAATCGGAAAATGGATTTCTCCCGGAGATGCTCAACACCTCCAGGACGAGCACCGATGCGTCGTCCAGGTTGCCGACGCTGCCACACTGGGCGGAGACCGAAGGGATAGTCTGGGACAACGAGCGCTACAGTGGGAGCTCGGGTGGACGAGGCGAGGTCTGCCGGAGCCACGCCGGTCACGGCGCAGGAGGCCGAGCTGCCCCAACAAGATCTCGCGCCGCCGGAGGCGACCACGCACACGCGCGTGAGACGGTGGCCTCGCCGCTGCCGTCCACCACACGAGCTTCGCCCGACAGTTTCCTCCGGTGCACAATGAGGGCCAGAGAGAGGGTGGCGGCACGAAAGGCTAGGGTTCCCCCGAGTCACCTAGGAGGGCAACATATCCCCCGGTGCACAATGTTCAAATCGAATGCTTTTAAGTATAATTTTTTAAATAGCGATATTAGGACAACCACGATGTTGCCATTGCAAAATCTGACATAAAGGTGAGTTTGAATTTGATATGAAACATATAAAGAGGTTCAAGATGTAGTGGTTTCAAATATTTAGAACGTGGGTGCCCTCATCTAGCTAAAATAACATAAAAACAAATATGGAACTACCCTCACAGTGTAGAGAACTAGTTCTAAATGCCAAAAGCATGACATTGGGTGTAGACCCTGTAGGCGATTATGTTGCGGCCACAGATGCACAATCTTTTACTCGACCCACATTTGGCATCAGAACAACTACTTGCTCCGATTCCCAGTTTTCTTCTATTTGAAACCACCTCTATAGTGTACAAAACTAGTTCAAAAAGCCAAAAGGAAAATATGGTACCAATTTTGGTTACACATTGTGGATGTCGTTAGTGGTCCAAACTGACTGAGATTAAGCTATTGTTTGCAATGAGGCGCACCAGAAATGGGCCATCACGACTTGATCCACATCATCAATGGCCCGAAATAGATGATCGTTGCCGGTATGGGAAGTGTTGAAAATATGAGAAATTTACCATAGGATTTAATCCATAAAAACAGTAGATAAAAGATGGATAATAATATTGGAATTAAACTAGTCATGCGATCTAATAGATATAAAGTAAATAGCAGTTCTAAACAAATTTCTACACATAATATATGAGATATAATTCGCATCAGATAAAACATGATTTGAACAAGGTGGATGAAGAACGCATACGATGCAGAAGAACCGCTTGTGGTGACGTTGTCGGTGTTGTCAGCTAGGTCGTCGAAGAGGTGGTCGAGTCGGGGAAGAAATCATCGTCCGGCAAGAAGTCGTCGGTGTCCGTGATGAAGATAGTAGTTGCGCTGCAGTGCTCCCCAAAAACCTTGTTGCATATCTCCCGTACATGATCACAAGAGACGGGGTTCCAAAGGCCTACTATCCAGGCTCGTGGTGCACACCGCAAGACAAGATTAGGAAGCTGTGGTGGCCGCTCAAAGCTCTGAAACTAGAGGTAGTGGATGTGGATGCTGGTATGTCTCTCTGGAGAGGAGACCTCTCTTATATAGGCACAAGAAAGGGAGATGAAAATGTTGCGTGAGAAGACGAAACGAAAAGCCGGGAGCTGAACCGAACAGGCAACGACCACATCTGAACATCTATTCAGTTTGTATTCAAAGTCCACTAGTGCAAAAACATTTCAGCTTTTGTAAAATTATTCATATACCAATCATGCATGGCAAAATAAAGTTTGGCTCAACGAGATTCCACCCGTGGTGCGCGTGCATCGTGATGAAGCGAGATGAGGCATGGCGAGGAGTAGGAGGAGGAGTGCCCGTGTATATGTCTTCTCTTCTCAAGCTCGTACAGTTGGTAGAAGAGTTCACCTTATAAGCTGGTCCAACTTCCACTCAACTAGAAATGTGGGACTGAACTTTTGTTCCACCTCTTGCCTTGCATGAATGGCCTAAGTGGACCTCTAGGATTTTAAGAATTATTGGCATAATATAAATATGTTGGGTCTATTTTAGAAAAAATTCCAACAATCTCCCACCAGATCCTAGAGTCACACACATTTTTCCTTTGACTCAAAAGCTTTGTTTTATATACCGACACTGTAGTAGATACTGATGAGTTGAACTTCTACCTAGACTTCATGCTATACTAGATTTCAACTTGTACAGTGGTCTATGCCTTAAACTGCAAGTTTGCTATAAATCTAATTTCACATAAATCCTTGACCGATACTAGACAATCGCAGAACTTTCCCGTGGGTGGAGCTTATGTGTCATACTCTGTGGCCTTCATGAGTTTACTAGAGAGAACCCAGCTCTCATAGACTGCGACATTAATAGTCAACATCTCTTCTTACGAAATAAGCCACTTAGAACATATTAAGATAGAATCAGTCTGCCGTGCAGAATAGAAGTGTATTGCATCTTCATGAAGTAGAATTATACAAAAGAAAGGATACTCTTCTCTCAACTGACCAACAGCTCGTCTCCCGGTTCTACTTCATGGGATCTTCGATCACATAGATTAGTTACCACTGTGGGCAATTTAAGTTGTGGGTCTTATACCCATCTCTCTCGATGCATTATTTATCACATTACGTGATAGACCCTTTGTGAAGGGATCCGCTAGGTTTTTAGATGTTTGGATATAATCCAACAAAATAACTCTATAGTTTCTAATTTTTCTATTAAATTTCAATCTCCTCTTCATATATCTTGATGACTTTATATTATCCTTCAAACTATTTACTTTAGAAAACACAGTTTGATTATCATAGTTTATAAGGATTGCGGTATTGGTTTTCCAACCATATATAAGTTCATCAAGAGTTCACGAAGACACTCTGCTTCAACAGTGGTTGTGTCTAATGTTGTGAGTTCTGCTTCCATAGTTGACCTCGTTAAGATGGTCTGTTTTCAAGACTTCCAAGAAATAGCGCCACCACCAAGTGTAAATACATATCCACCCATGGCCTTTATCTCATCAGCGTCATAAATCCAATTTGAATCACTATAGCCTTCCAGTACCCTTGGATACCCAGTATAGTGAATGTCATAGATCACAGTGCCTTTTAGATAACGCATAACTCTTTCAAGAGCATGAAAATAATCATCTCTAGGATTTGAAACAAATCGAATTAGTTTGCTTACAACAAAAGCAATGACAGGCCTCATAGTGCTAGCTAAATACATGAGCGGACCAATTATTTGTGAGTATCTTAAATGATCTCTAGCAGTCCCTTGAATCTTTTGAAGCAACATAATAGAATCATATGGTGTTGGAGAAAACTTGTAGTCACTATACCCAAAGAGACTAAAGGCCTTTTCCACATAGTGAGATTGAAGCAATGTGATCCCATCATTATCATATCTCAACAACTTGATGTTCATGATAACATTAGCTACTCCTAGATCGTTCATCTCAAAAGACAGAGATAAGAAATCCTTGACCTTCTTAATAGCTTTAAGGTTGGTTCCGAATATCTGTATCTCATCAACATATAAACAAAGGATGACTCCCCCTCCCCCACCACGGTGATGGTACACACACTTGTCGACTTCATTTACAACGAAGCTTGCAGTAGTTGAAGTTCTTTCAAAATTCTCATGCCACTACTTAGGGGCTTGTTTTAGGCCATATAGAGATTTCAAGAACTTGCACACCTTTACTTATTGACCACTTACTACAAAACCATCTGGATGATCCATGTAAATTTCCTCATCCAACACTCCATTCAGTAAAGTTATCTTAACATCCATTTGCTAAATGAGAAGACCATGTGAGACAATCAATGAAATAAGTACTCGAATGGTGATCAATCTGGCAACATGTGAGTAAGTATCAAAGAAATCTTCACCTTCTTTTTAAGTGTAACCCTTGGACATAAGCCATGCCTTGTACTTATCAATAGTACCATCATGCCTAAGCTTTTTCTTAAACACCCATTTACATCCTATAGGTTTGCACCCATAAGGGAGGTCAGTGATCTCCCATGTTCCATTAGCTAAGATGGAATCCATCTCACTACGGACGACTTCCTTCCAGTAGCCAGCATCAGGCTTCTGAAATAGAAGTGGGAATGTCATCCATGAGGTACACAATGAAATCATCTCCAACATACTTTGCAATCCTCTGTCTCTTGACCCTTTTATGAATTTCATTATCATCCTCCACAAGATTTTCAAAGTTTTCAATTATAATGGTGGGTTCATAAATTGTAGCAAATTCCTGACTAGATGAACTAGGCATCTCCTAATTTGATGAGCTAGGTATATCCTTCATAGGAAATATATTCTCAAAGAATGTCACATTAGTCGACTCCATGATTATAGCAACATGCATGTTAGGTACTTCAGATTTTACTATCAAGAATCCATAACCAATGCTATGGAAAGCATAGACCAAAAGAACACAATCAACGATTTTTGGTCCAAGCTCGCGCTTCTTGGGGATTGGTACATTAACCTTTGCCAAACAACCCCAAGTCCGTAAGCAAGAGAGTTTTAAACTTTTCTTCTCCCATTCTTCGAATGGAGTAATTTATCTGTTCTTTGTGGGAACTCAGTTTAAGAAATGACACGTGGTCAATAGTGCCTCCCACCACCATTCCTTAGAGAGACTGTTGTATCTAACATGGCGTTAACCAAATATGTGAGTACGGTTCTTTCTTTCGGCCACACCATTTGACTGAGGTGAGTAGGGAGGCATCCTCTCATGGATTATACCATGTTCCACACAAAAAGAATCAAACTCGTTGGAAAAATACTCTCCACCATGATTGGACTTGAGCCTCTTGATCTTTCGATCAGGTTGGTTTTCTGCTTCAACTTTATTGATTTTGAAGAAACTCAAAGTCCCATCTTTTGATTTCAGAAGATACACATAACAATATTTAGTGGAGTCATTGATCAAAATCATAAAATATTTCTTTCCACCTTTTGTCAGCAAACCATCATCTCACAAATATATGAATGTATGAGTATTAGTGGTGCCAAATTTCTCACCTCCACAGTCATATGTGATCTGCGAGGTTGCTTTGCTTGCACACAAACTTGGCACTTAGATCCCTTGATAGTAGTGAAATCAGGGAATAAATTTATTTTTGTCAGCCGCGTCATACAACCAAAGTTAATATGACAAAGAAGAGAATGCCATACATTTGATTCAAAATTCGTGCAAATATGATAAGCAAAACAAGCCTATGCACACATAGTGACGAGGATTTAACTCATCAATGCCCATTGTTATGGACTTGAGTTTTGGAGAAGGAGGGGGCGCTAGAGATCTCGGTACGGCTAGCAAACAAGCACACAGGGACACAAGGTTTACCCAGGTTCAGGCCTCGTAGAGGACCCTACTCCTGCTTGTCCGCTCTTGATTGATAATGATCCGAAGGATTACAATGTCGCCGATGGCGGTGTCATGCAGATTGGATCTGGCGTATGGGAGATCGTAGATCTGTCTATTGTCTATTGCAGCGTCTAGATCTATTGTCTATTGTGGGAGTCTATTGTAGGAGTCGCGATTGAGAGGTCATTGCCTTCTCGTTGGACCCTCCTAGCCTTTATATATGGGGAGGCTTGGTCTCAAGTACCAATACGAGTTGCTTACAAGTTAGATTCAAACTCTAGTATTGAGACTTCTTTGTCTTGTGCGTTTGGGAGTCCGTGTTATATGGGCTTCATATCAGTCGAACCGTCATGGGCGTCATGGACCTATGCAGGTCGTCGAGTGCGCCTTCCGTCGGGCCGCACCAGGTACACTATAGTTGAGTGCCTATTGGGCATACCCATGTCAGTAGCCCCCGAGTGTCCATGTGAATCGTAGATTCAGATGGAGACTTAGAAGTCCTGATCTTTGCATTAGGATGTCGGAGTCGACAATTGTGTCGAGTGCGAAGCACTTCACTCGGAACTTCATCGGGTCAGTCGAATGTGTAGTAGTTCATAGGGATTATGGTAAACGTGCCTGGTGCGCTCGACGGATCGGGACCAGTTAATTGCTCTAGGGCAAAAACAACGCTACCTACTCAAACTCGAGTCCCCGGACTCGAATTCGGAAATTGCTGGCGTAATTCGACTCAGGCCGCAGAGGTCTTACAGGAGTCGAATTCCAGTGTATAAATGTGAGCACACGACGCGTCCGTCAAGGAATATTCATCGTACCTGCAGGCACGGATATATCTATGGTAGTGCGCAGCAGATGCATTGCCAGGCCTTATTTAGGTCTTATCTTCACGCTGTAAGCGCGACATCCGAAATTTGTCATCACGGAGATGATTTGGGTGGCCCAGGAGACGTAATCTCTTTGCAGGGAGAATATGAGGCGGAGTCGCCATAGCATTCGAGTGTGAATATTATCGACACACCGTACGATGTACAAATAATCATAGGATGCGCGACCAGCGCTCCGGAGTAGCCCCCCGAGTGCCTGGTTGAGTCAAAGACTCAGGCAGGGACTAAAGAACTTTTGCGACTGCTGTCGTCTTTTGTTGCTTGTTTCAGTCGGATATGCTTTCAGCGCTCCCTATGGGAGTAACCCAAAGCCCACAATCGAATCGTAGATTCGAGTGAAGGGTTTTCATAATTCTTGGATATCTTCACAAATTTCTTCGGGTGCGTGGCCAGCGCTCCCTATGGGAGTAGCCCCCGAGTCCTTAGTCGAATCGTGGATTCGAGTGAGGATTCAGAGCGTGCCACTCGAAGATCTTGTATATGCATATTCAATGCTTCAGTTTGGAGTAGCCCCCGAGTGTCTGGCGGAGTCGTAGACTCGGGCAGAGACTCGTGTCTTGTATCTTGTAGATGCAGTCGAAAATTATGAGAGGATAAACCACTGCCCCGAAAGTGCATCGGGTCAGCGTCTCATGCATAAGAAGCTCGAATTGATGATGAAGTCGGGGTCGATGTAGCGGAGTAATGCGGCGTTTAGCCAGGTGAGTCGATGATGCGGATGGAGTCGATGCAGTCACTTCTGTCGGGTGCGTCGCTAGCACCGCGTCTTTATAGCATCAAGCGATGCAACCATCCGAGGAGGAACTCGACTCGGGTCTTGAGTGTATGGCGTAGTTAGTTGGTTTGTCGACTCTGTTGAGGACCCGAGAATAGCTCGACGCAGTCGACATTCTTATAAGCTGCATAAAACATTAAGAATTGTGAAGTACTTGTATCTTATAAAGAATAGTTGCACACTGGTTTGTAAAGTAAGATTCTGGTGCCAATCGAGTCGGCACTTTTGCACTGTATGCTAGGCCTTTTTGTTAGCCTGATTACCCTTAGTGTCAGTACCTTGCCGAGGTACTCGGAGTTGAAGGATTCGACGATCAGGCAGAATCAGCTACTCGGGCTGTCGCGTATGAGGTGCTCGAGTGCGTGGAGTCGACGACACATTAGGTTACTCGAAGAGGGCGCATCCCCCGAGTGTTTCGAGTGCGATTAAAGTAATAAAGAAATTAGCTCTAAGTAGAGAGAAACTTAGCTTTATTGATAGTTGCCGTGATGAACGAGTCGCAAGATCCGATGCAATCGGCGGGTCGCGGGAGTCGAAGATTATAGCGGCTCATGGTCACGGGAGTCGAGGGAGCCCCCGAGTCGCTGGAGCTGAAGATTGCAGCGAGTCTCTGGAGTCGAAGACTGTAGTTGACGTGGCAGCGGGTCATGCGGCAGATGTAGTCGGTGCGGCGGACTGAAGTCATGTGGTGATGACGAGTTGCCGCATATGAAGACCGTAACGGTCCATAGCAGTCGAAGACCGCATCGGATCGCCTTATCCAAAAACCGCAGAAGGTCGCCGTAGTCGAAGGACGCGGCGGGTCGCCGTAGAGGGAGCCCCCGAGTCGCTGGAGTCGATGTGGTGGATGGAGTCGACGTGTAGGTCAGAGTCGACGCGGTGGATGTAATCGACACGGTGGACTTGTAGTCGAGGTCGAGGAATGGGAGTCGACACATCGGAGTCGTTAAATATTTGTTAGACGGGTCGATCCAGCGGACACGCACCCGATGCCGCGGATTAGTAGTGGACATGACGGCGGGAGTAGTGCAGTGGACAGGGTCCGTAACAGATGTCTGACTTAGGACAGGTCGTCTCCGCGTCTTTTCCGCTGCGCTTGTATTTCTTATGTACTGTATTTTTCTTGCGAGTTCTTGGAAGAATAATTCCCCACGCCGCTAGCTGAACCCGAGTTGCTTGGAGGATGAAGTTGATTATTCACGAGCTTGTCCAGTTTTCCTGCTATGCCTTGGGAACTAAACTGATGCACGTGGATGTATTCTCCTTTTCTCTATTTGGCTTTTGGAGTAACAGTCACGATCGGGTTGACCACCACTTATATGGACAGAAAACTAGGTGCGTGCTCCACTGCTTGGTTGTTTGAACACCATGCAAATCAAGATGTAGAAGGAGGCAGACGTGTGCGAGTCCGTCTGTCTGCGCCGCAAAAAATATCGAAACGACTCGTCGGACAGCCTGTAGAAATTAAACGGCTCACACAGATACTTTAGATCAGCCTGATGGGCATCGCGGACAGCCCGCCGAGCAGCTCCTCACAATCTTGCTTGTGGCATCAGAAAAGATAGTCACGGTCGCCGCCCAGCATCACCCTCGTTGTCGACGGCTTTGAGCAGCCACCCAGCTTCCCGGTTGTCGTTGCTACTGTCTAGCATCACACCGCGGGCCACCGCCCGGCTCCTCGCATGTAGAGCTTCCACTAGATGTGATCGCACGACGTCCCCACAGCCCACGTAGAGCGCCATCCATGGATCTTATTGCTGATGCGGTCGTGCTTCAAATCTTCCTATTTTTACTTTAGCCTGAACGTGTTGAACTTGCCTGATTCTTCAGAGTATAGGGTAGCATTAGCGGACAAGGGGAAATCCGTGCATTTGTAGAAGAGAGCCACACACTCCACGCGACTGATCTCGCCTGGTGTTGCAAACAATTTCTGAATTTCGCGTGGTCGGTCGTGATGAGGATAAAGTAGATGACCGTTCATATGTGATCTGGCCGTCATTGATGAGGGATACCATCCGGATGATGTTGAGGTTGGAGCCGAAGTACTGTTTTTCGGAAACTGGCGAGTCGTAGATCGCGGGTGATGGAGCCGTCAAGATCGCAACATCAACACTCCTCGATTCCCACAGACGGCGCCAATTGATGAGGGTTTAACTCATCAATGGCCATTGTTATGGACTTGGGTTTTGGAGAAGGAGGGAGCGCTAGAGATCTCGATACGGCTAGCAAACAAGCACACAGGGACGCAAGATTTACCCAGGTTTAGGCCTCGTAGAGGATCCTACTCCTGCTTGTCTGCTCTTGATTGATAATGATCCGAAGGATTACAATGTCATCGATGGCGGTGTCGTGCAGATTGGATCTGGCGTATGGGAGATCGTAGATCTGTCTATTGTCTATTGCAGTGTCTAGATCTATTGTCTATTGTAGGAGTCGCGATTGAGAGATCATTGCCTTCTCGTTGCACCCTCCTAGCCTTTATATATGTGGAGGCTTGGTCTCAGGTACCAATACGAGTTGCTTACAAGTTAGATTCAAACTCTAGTATTGAGACTTCCTTGTCTTGTGCGTTTGGGAGTCCGTGTCCATATGGGCTTCATATCAGTCGAACCATCATGGGCGTCATGGACCTATGCAGGTCGTCGAGTGCGCCTTCCATCGGGCCGCACCAGGTACACTGTAGTTGAGTGCCTATTGGGCATACCCATGTCACATAGCCTTTACCAATGAAAGTTTCATACCTAGACAATACAAACTTATTAGACTCGAATACAATATTGTAGCCATCTAGACATATAAGAGACCCACTAACAAGATTCTTATTTATTGATGGCACATAATGCACATTCTTAAGCCACACGGTCTTTCCCGAAGTGAACTTCAGATCGATCGTACCGACACCATGAACAGAAGCATGTGAGTCGTTGCCCATCAACACGGAGGAAGTACCTGCAACCTGATATGAAGAAAACATGAAAATATCAGAACAAATGTGTACATTAGTATCCATATCAATCCACCAATCATAAGAATGACATACTGAAAGGCGGTAGGAAATATACCATACCCAGCATTCTTCATCTCAGTATCACTCATGACGATGTTAGTAGTCTTGTTGCTCTTCCGATGCCGACGCTTGTCAAAGCGGTTAGAGCAATTAGGAGCCCAATATCAGGATCACCGCACACATGACAAGTGCCTTTCTTCTTATCAATCTTGTTCTTGAAGTTGGTAGACTATGATGGCTTATTCTTCACATTAAACTTTCCTTTTCCATCTGACTTGTTGAACTTGTGAGAGTGGTAGTTCTTCTTCTGTATCAAGTTGGCACTAGAACCACCTTTAACACCTTGAGCGTGTGTGTCTTTTGATACCGGCTTCTTCTCCATATTAAGAGTCCCAATGAGCCCTGAAACGGAAATCTCTTGTCTCTTATGTTTCAAAAAAGTAGCAATTTCCTCCACAAGAGAGGAAGCTTGGCAATTATTCATCCGACACAAACTTGTCTGGTAACACACACGTGAAGTGCACAAGTTCTTTGGAAAGATATTGTATATTTGTATCTCATGAGCCTGCTCAACCATGAAGCATTCATCAGTCATCTTGTAGTCATAGAACTGTTCCAGCGTCCGTGACCCCAAATTTGGCCTCAAGCACATCCCAAATAGCCTTGCCAGAATCAAGTGATGCATAAGGATCGACGATATTCTCACCAAGAACACTCAACAAATCCACCTTAAGGTATCGGTTTTCTCAAACTTAGCCTCCTGAATAGAAGTGAGATCACCCTCAGATTTTCCAAGAGTGGTGACATAACATCTCATGGTGTGGAACCAGCGGACTATTCTCACGCACTATCTCTTATAGTACATACCCTCAAAGTTGGTGACTTCATAGCTGCGACAAAGTCACTTGGAGTCAATTTCCTATAATAAGTTTTTTGGATTGTTCGGAATATGAGCAATTTGCCATATAGTTTAATCCATAAAAATAATAGATGAAACATGACTAATAATAGTGAAATTAAACTAGTCATGCAATCTAACGGATATAAAGTAAATAGCAATTCTAAACAGATTACTACGCATAATATATGAGATATAATTTTCATCAGGTAAAACTTGATCTGAACAAGGTGGATGAAAAACGCATACGATGCAGAAGAGCCGCTTGCGTTGCTGTTGGCGGTGTGGTCAGCCATGTCATCGACGAGGTGGTTAACGTCGGGGAAGAAATCGCCAACGTCCGTGAACTAAACAGGCGACGACCGCAACCGAACATCCACTCATTTCGTATTCAAAATCCACTAGCACAAAACTATTCCAGCTTATGTGCAACTGTTTATATACCAATCCGCAAACTGCGGAGCGTGCTCATGGCGAGTGAGAAGGAGGAGAGAACGTGTATACGTCTTGTCTTCTCTTCTCAAGCTCATACAAGTGGTGGAAGAGCTTATCTTATAAGCTGATACAACTTCCATTTAACTAGTAATATGAGACTAAACTTTAGTCTCACCTTTAGTCTCACCTCTTGCCTTGCATAAATGTGTCAAGTGAAGCTTTAGATTTAGTATAATATAAATAGACTGGACCTATTTTTGACAAAATTCCGACGAGTAGACCACATAAGACACGGACGTTTGGACATACATCCGCGTGTAATGTGAGCCATTTGAAGCTAAATGTGTGCAATGCTCGTTTCATTGTACTTAACATTTTATAAGACACACCCCACTCAAAAAAATTCGAGGATTAGGGGGGATCCCCACCGCTTGTTGCATATACTCGAAGTGACTTGGCATTCCTATCAATCATACAAAGTTTGGGAGAGGAGGTACAGGGGGTTAAGAAGAGATTTTACAAATGTGAGGGAACTAGGAGGCAGCAGCAAGGATGCATGCCCGGAGAGCGTCGGTTTTTCCATGGACATGAACATTGTAGTGCCACCTCAAAACAATGAGTTCATCAGAGACACGACGGAGAACATTGCACGCGAGGGAGCTCTTGGCGTTGAACACGACATCATTCCAAGCCTTCCATAGGGACTACAGGATCACCGCGACGCAGGCACACCAAGTCAGGGCCTCCACCCTGTGCGAAGGGGGCAGATCCTAGATGGAGAAGGCACCGACCGGGATGGTGACGCCGAGCTGCCTCTAGACGTCGGAGGCGAGACTTCAATCGAAGAAGAGGTGCCGCCCCATTTTGGAGGAGGGGCAAGAGGCACAGATGGCCGATGTCACGCAGTTCTTTTATTAGAGGTTGGATCGCGTGCTCAGCCTTTCGATATCGGCGAGGTAGGAGAAAATCTTGATCTTGGTGGGTAGCCGAAGGCTCCAAGCATAGCTGGCAGACACGTCCACCGCGTGGCGCAACGATAGCGCGCGGTAGGCCTCCCTGGAGCAGAAAGCAGGCGAGGTGGTAGAGTCGACGAAGCGATGGTCAGAACCACCGACAGGTGTGTTATCAGCCATCAGGCCATGGATGGTTGTGATCTCTTCCTCGGCTGTAGTAGTGATCCTTGGCTACAACGAGAGGCCCAAGGAGTAGACGATAGTGATGGAGGCATTCCTCCTGGTGACGTGCAAGAATAGAGCCAGGAAGTGCTCAACAAGTGGCTTGCCAGGGAGCCACTTATCGATCTAGAAGGCGGTGGTGGCCATGTCGCCAACCTCGACACGGGTGATGTTGCGGTAGAGCGGAAGACATTCCTGCACAATTTTCTCAAGAAAGGAGGGAGACAACGACACATCACCGAGGTCACGGACCGAATGGAGACGATACCAGTCTTTCCAAGGCAAAGAGTTAGTTTGGTGGAGTTTATGGACGAAATTAAGGAGAAGACACCTGTTCTGACGGTGGAGGTCCTTGATGCCGAAGCCGCCCTCCTGTTTAGACAACAAAACTTTTTCCCAAGCAATTAGACAACAAGCACCTAGACAAGAGTCCTTACTGGTCCAGAAGAAAGCACGACGAATTTTATCAATACTTTCGAGCATACCCAGTCGAAGCAAATATGAGCACATATAGTAAGTAGCGAGGTTGTTCATCACGTCGTTACATAACACAAGGCGCCCTCTAGAGGATAGAAGAAAGGCTTTCCAACCGGAAAGACGACGGTCAAAGGAGAGGAGAAGCGGGGCATAGGCAGGAATAGGAATCTTGGTCAGGGATAGAGGAAGCCCAAGGTAGGGTTGGGGGAAGGAGGAGATCGGGCACCCCAGACAGGAAGCCATGGAGGCTTCGTCATCCATAGAAACATGCATAGGGATGAAGCACAACTTGTGGAAGTTGATGGCAAGTCCGGTCACGGACGCGAAATCGTCCAGAACCTCTTTGAGGCAGGAGGCGGTGCCCGCCTCCGCTTTGCAGATGATGAGGGTTTCATCAGCATATTGGAGAACAGGACATGGGGTTATTGGGGAAAGAGGGTGGGACAACTTACCCTCCAAGAAGGTCTGCCGGATCAGGCGTTGGAGAACATCCGCAACAATGATGAAGAGGTAGGGAGAGAGGGGGGTGCCTTGCCGTAGCCCAATACAATAGCGGATCCAGTCACCAGGGACCCAATTGAGGAGCACATCAGTATGACCAGTTTGTAGGATGCGGGCCATCCACAAACACCACTAGTCATCGAAACCTATGGCTTCGAGGATAGAGAGAAGGCTACTCCAGTTGATGGAATCGAAAGCTTTCTTGAAATCAATCTTGAAAACAATCATCAGAGCCTTTTTGAGGTGGCAGCAGAGGATAATGTTGGCGGCTTAGACTATTTTCCGAGATTCTCTGACTAGAGA
Organism: Avena insularis; assembly: GCA_023614405.1. Classification (NCBI taxonomy): domain Eukaryota; kingdom Viridiplantae; phylum Streptophyta; class Magnoliopsida; order Poales; family Poaceae; genus Avena; species Avena insularis. The sequence continues at coordinate 129,145,065 of CM042688.1, forward strand.
GAAAACCAGTCTGGTTCGCATCAACGAGGGAGTGGATGGCATTTTGGAGGCGGGTAGTTAGGACTTTGGTAATGGCCTTCACAATGCAGTTTTGGAGGGATATGGCGCGAAAAGAGAGGGGTAATTGGCCACATCCATCTTGGGGAGCAGGACTAAAAAGGCCCTGTTAATGCGTGTAAGGTCGATGGAACCGTTATAGAATGAGTCAAAAACCACGAACACTTCCAGGGAAACAGATTCCTAGAAAGTGTGAAAGAAGGACGGACCAAACCCGTCAAGACTGGGGCTAGAGAGCTTGTTCATGGAGACGAAGACCTGCTTAATCTCGTCCCGGGAGAAGGGGCTCTCAAAGAAGGGGGCAGAGCAGGAGCATTAGGCAGCCTTTCCAAAGTGCCTACAACCCAAGGATCCACCACCTGTCAATTCAAGTTGGATGGGTGTCTTTGAAGGAGTGGAAACATTGGATCATTGGATGGGCTTCGCTAGATATTGTACATAAAAGAAAAGGATAGTAAAAGAATCTAGTGTAATATACTTTCTACGATTATCTTATGATCACAACTGGATTCAAGTCGGTTACACAGATTTGGGAATGATACAAGCCCGCGTCATGCGGAGCAGAAGAGCAGCTCGCAGGCTAAGAGGAAGAAGAGCAGCTCGTAGGCTAAGAGCAGTTCTATGGTCTCTATGCTTTCACTATCATTTTTCTTACACCTTTGTTAAAACAAATGTTAAGACCATCGCTGCTCGCAATGCATCGTATCATCTTCAAGGTAAGAAAAAAGACAGATTTTTTTGCATCCAGAGAACATAAATTCAGCAGCGGGCATGGCCAACTTAACTGAATGTAGTGTTAGAAAACCCGTTTGCGTTGTTAGTGCTGGATGGGGAAAATATTTCTCAAATTTGCAGTCTATCAAGAACTGGTAGAACTAATCCGTGTAGCATGGTGCTTTACTTTGCTGTAAAAACTGAGGGTTTCTTTAATGGAATCAATGAGGGGATCATGTAGCATGAGTAAAACTTACAAATATCTCATGGAAAATCTCTTAGGTCCCAAAATCTTTACCCCAATGCAAGTGTAATCCAGTGTATAAGAGCATCTCCATCGGTGCCCTCTAACCAGGTCCCCAACCAGGTTTGGGGTGGAAGACAAAACCTGGCCCGTACAGATTGGGCCGTCCACCAATCTGTCTGGCACGCCCTTACCGCTCCCTGACAAGTGAGGGTCGAGCTAGGGTTGCCGGCAACACGCGCCACGTCGGACAAGCTGCGTCATGCCAGCCCCTCTTTCTAGCCACACAATGGGCCGAGCAGCCAATTAAAGGTGATTTTGATTGCACACTGTATCGTTTCCGTGCTACACGCAACACCGCACTCAAATGCCAACACGCAGGCGCCGATGATGGCCGGTGCATTCATGACTTCAAGTGCACAGATCGTTTGTAGCTAGTTTCGAAATAAAGATATCGATCCCACAGGGAGCAGGAGTCTGAAGTCTAATAACTCTTGAAATAAATATTACAATAGAAATGCTAAATAAAGTTCTAAGTGACAAGATAAAATGCGAGTATTGCGTAAAAAGGTGTTTTGGGGTTTTTGGTATAAGAGCAACAATAAAATAAATTAAAACAACTGAAAACAGAAAGTAAGTATCACGTATGTAAGAGAGATTGGAACTGCAATAGGGGAAAAGCATTCTCAGGGAGTAGCGGACACACCACTAGCATTATAAAGAGATAAGGTAAAGATTATTATCATAAATATTCTCAACTATGTATGTGTGGGAGGAACTCCGTATTTGGACAAATAGGCAGCAACCTCGGCTCACATCATCCTCATAACCATAGCAGTCAGCAATCAACATCAATCGAATTACTAAGCTATTAAGGGACGTAATCCCATAGGACGTATCCACGGTATGGATAGTGTTCCATGAGTTTCCTCGGTTTCCCAAGTTGATACGTAAGAAGTGCCAATAGCTTTATAGTCACTGTAAGTGCTAACATACCTCCGTCTACCAACAAATAGTTCCCTCACTCAAGTCCCCATGAGAGGCAAATATTGAGAGGTCAACTTATCTCAACATCAAGATGAAGACAATCTAACACATGGTCATAGTGATGAATATCATAATAAACTTTATCTTATTTCAATCTCATACTAGGGTTTCTCCATCTCTCCAAGAACTAATGATCTACTCAGACATGGAGGCAATCAACATCATGGCAATAACAACGGAATCTATCATAGATGAATAGTACTTGTACAAATCCACGATGAGTACGGAAATTACAACAAGATCTAGACAATATGTAGATGTGATGGATGGAGATGGTGGTGATGCAGCGGTGGATGATGAAGATCAATGCCTTAACCTCCCGGATCTACGCATGGCGAGGATGGATCCCTGGTGGATGAGTCCCCCTCCAGATGCCTTCCGAAGGTGAGGTTTCGGTGATTTCTGGGTGTTCTGTATGTCGTCTCTCCGATCCAGTTGTACGGGGTGAAATTATTTGAGGAGGCGGTGGCGGCGCCAACTATACGGCTGGAACTATATGACCAGAAAATTTATTCTGATCGTATAGTTGGTCGTTGAACCGTCTGGTACGTCTTGTTCGCTTCAGGTTTTCTTCTGGTATTATCAATATTTCCCAAATAAGTGATTTAACTTTTTGACTCATTTTCTCCTCAGTACAACTGCTCCAAAAATTGTGTCCATTAGATCCATCATCTGTCCTAATCCCGGCGAAAACAGACATAAAATATGCGCGCGAGCGCCATAAAATACCAAGATCCTACATCAAAATGCAAAATAATAACATTAAACATGATGCAAATATGCACTCATCATGCGTCTCCTGACGAGCCGAAGTTAATGGCGCCGGATGCCATCCCACGACTCCCATAAAACCGGCCATGCCACGCGTTCACAAGAGCGCACAGATCCCCCCCACTTCCTCTCCACTCCTCCAGCGAGTTTCTCCGAGCGATGACTACCATGGGCCACAATGACCACGAGGCCGGTGGTTCAAGGGCATGCAACCTCAGCCTCGACAAGGATACGGTGCTCTACGAGGCTAACCTCCTCATGTCGCTATACTAGTAGCTTTCCGGCGGGTGTAAAATTGCCAGGCAATGATACATTGCAAATTTATCTATAATTTTTGATGTTCCATGCTTGGTTTTATCTACTTTCTTGTGTTTTGTCCACACTTTGGAGTACTTTTCATATGATTTTTTGGACTAACCTATTAACAAGAGCCACAGTGCCAGCTGCCTGTTTTCTGCTGTTTTTGGTTCCAGAAAGTCAGAAAATGAATATTCTCGGAATTGGACCGGACGAAAGAGACGGAGAAGGGCTGGGGCCTGGCCACACCACCTGGCCGCGCGGCTAGGCCTGGCCCGCGCCGGGGGGTGGTCTGGCCGACCCCAGCACCCCCTCGGCCTCTCCTTCCGCCTATATGTTGCCTCTGATACGGAAACCCTAAGTACCCGATCAAAATTCCACGAAAGAGTCTGTAGACGCTGTCATCTCCATCCCTAGACCGGGAGGGATCTAAAGCTTTTCCCGGCACCCTGCCGGAGAGGGGAATTCACCCTTGAGGCCTTCTTCATCACCATGCAAGCCTCCGGTGTGATGCGTGAGTAGTTCATCTCTGGACTACGGGTCCATGTAGTAGCTAGATGGCTGGTTCTCCTCCTTTGTGCTTTCATGTTTAGATCTTGTGAGCTCCGTTCATGATCAAGATCATATATTTGTAATCCATACATGTTGTGTTTGCGGGGATCCGATGGATATTGAGATGCTATTTCAGATTGATTATTGATTCTATCATGTCTTTGTTATTTGTGATCTTGCATGCTTTCTATTGTTAGTAGCTATCTTGGCCAAGTAGATGCTAGCAACTCCAAGAGTTAGTATTTATGCTCGATAGTGGGTTCATGCCTCTGGTAATCTGGGGAAGTGACAGAAATCTCTAAGGTACTAGATGTGCTATTGCAACTAGGGAGAAAACAACAATCCTTTGTTCATAGAACAATCACATTGTTTACTTTACACGCAATTCGTAAAGCAATAATTTGTTGCCTGCAACTCAATACTGGAGGGGGTTCGGATGATAACCTGAAGGTGGATTAAGTCATAGATGCAGTTGGATGGCGGTCTAAGTATAATGTTGTAATGCCCAATCAAGTCTCAAAGGAGTCAAGATGATTAGTATGTGCGTGTATGCTTTCTCGATGTTTGTCAATTGCCCCGCTGTAATTTGTTCACCCAACATGTTATCTATCTTAAGGAGAGCCACCTCTAGTGAACTATGGGCCCTGGTCCTTTCTTTTACATACAATCTACAAACTGTTTACTACTTTGTGTTTACTTTCTTCAAACTATTACTTCCTTCCATTCGATACGTTTAATCCTTTGTTTTCAGCAAAACCGGTGAGATTGACAACCTCATCGTAAGTTGGGGGCAAAGTTCTGTGGTTGTGTTGTGCAGGTCTCCACGTTGCTGCTGGCACCGGTAGTGCACCCTGCCAACGTTCAGCTAGCTACACCTTTGGGGTGTTTCCTTGCTCCTACTGGATTGATAACCTTGGTTTCATACTAAGGGAAAACTTGCTGCTGTGCTCATCATACCTTCCTCTTGGGGTTCCCCAACGAGCTCGATATATTTGGGCCATCAACACATTTTTCTGGCGCCGTTGCCGGGGAGTCAAGGACATCTTCACAAGGGGAGTCCCTCATAACCAATCTCTTTACTTTGTTATTTTTGTTTTTCTTAGTTTTGTTTTGCTTTGTTTGCTTGTTTCTTTATCAAAAACACAAAAAATTAGTTTTACGAGTTTGCTTTTGTTATCAAAAACACACAAAAATTAAGTCTCCTTTAGTTGTTACCTCTTCCTTAGATCACCATGTTAATCCCTAAATTCACCCTGAAGGACCTTTCAATAGGTAGTGGTTCAATAATTGGAAAAGATAATATTGAAGAATTCTTTAATCATGTTAGTAAATATGAGGGTATTGAGGATAGATCCCTTGCAAAACTTGCTCCAAACTATGAGATTGATGCAGCTTCTTTAGTTCACATGTTGGAAGCTAGGTTTGTTAACCTTAACCCCTTAATGCAAGTAATGTTTCTTAAACTTAAGGAAATTGAGAACCCTGAAAAGAGGGATTTTATTCTTGAAACTTTGCTTAAGGAATTCTATGATGTTGCCAAGGAAGATAGAAAAGTATTTAAATGTTTCAATATGCTAGGATCATGTGTAAATGTTGTTGGTACACGAGAAAATATGAACAAAACTGAACCTAATGGGGAGGAAACTAAGGTACCAATACCCTTTAAACTGGTAGCAATACATGAAGCCATAGAAACGAATCTTGATTGGATTGTTCCTGAAAGCCCTTTTGATGAAAATAGTGAACCCAAGAGCATTGAGAGAGGATCCTCTAGAACTTATTTGGATAATATACCTTGCCTTGTTGAAGATATTTCTGGTATTGATCTTAATGCATCTTCATTTGAGAACACTTGATTCTTTTTCTTGCTTCTTATGCCTAACTTAAAGGCGTTAAAGAAAAGTACTTATTGGGAGATAACCCAAAAGTTTTAGTTGAGTCTTGGAAGTTATTACTTCAGTAATAACCTCTCCTTATCCTTTTTATTTGCTTTTTGTGCCAAGAGTAAGCTCTAATGAGAGAGAAGTAATGATTGGGAAAGTTGCTGTCCCGAAACAGATTTCTATGCTTCACCGTAAAAATTCGTGTAAAATCTCTGAACATACTTTTGAGGCATGAATTTTTGTGCTTATGCCCCAGGTTGTTATCTAACTTTAATTAGTTCAACACTTTTTGATTTGAGCAACAGAAGGTCTCCGAAAAAATTCATCTTTACCTGCTGGTCTGTTTTGACAGATTTCTGTCATTTTCCGCATTTGCTTCTTGTTGGTTCCTTTTTGAGTTCTTTTGGGGAATTGAGATTTTTGAGGGAAGTGCTACAGTATCTAGTGTTTTAATGGATGTTTTATTGGTGTTATAACTTAACCTTAAAGACCTATTATCTTGAGTGCACTAATGTTGCTAATAAAGATTGTGTGAAGTTTTGTATGAAGAAAAAATTTCAGGTGTATGGAAGGAATGAGTAATGAGATGAAGGATGGACTAAAACTCAAGCTTGGGGATGACACATGTGTCACCCCAAGAAATATCCAAGAAGTACAAGCGTCAAAGCTTGGGGATGCCCAAGGCATCCCCTTCTTCATCAATAAAAATCCCAGGTTTCTTCCAAACGCTTCATTTTTATTGTTTCATGCACAGCTGTGTTGTTCTTGGAGCGTCTTCTTTTTCGTTTTTGTTTTGTTTTTTCGTTTTCTTGGTTTGCTTAGTTTGCTTAATAAATTGGTTGGACCCCCTCTTTCATACAATAGTTTTCAAATAGTTTGGTTTGGTTTGGAAAAGAGTAGAAAATTTCATGCTTAAGTGGTAAAGAGAGTTTGTTTTTGACTGTGGCCTATGCTTTGTCATGCCATGCTTGATATTGTTTTGGCTTTATGCTTAGTATTCTTTGCTGTAGCAGGACTTGTTATAAACAATTGAGATTGCTTAATGTGCCTTGGATGAATCATGCGTTGTTTTAGCATATTAAAGCATAGTATAGTGGTATTCTCCTTTGATGCTTTATTTGGGTTGACTTGGCGCATGCTCACACCATGTTATGACTATCCAAAGTCACCATAAGCCTTGATGATCCTTTAGTTTTCAACTTGTAGTATCACTCTATGCTTTGATCAATGATGTTTTGTCGCTCTGCATGATTATGGCCATTATTGCTCTCTTAGTTTGTCGCTCCCAGTCTTTCGCTAGCCTCCGTAACCAAGTATGAGTTCCACTCATGCATCCAACTCCCTAAACCAAGTTATTCCAAAGAGTCCACCATACCTACCTATTAGCATATGCTATTCCAAGTATATTCATGCTTTTGTTTACCTTCCAAATTAAACTTGTTATGAGAAAACTAGTGATAAAGCTCTCACGAACTTGATGGCACACTTTACTTTTATTGCCCTTAATAAACTTGAACCATTGTGTCATCTATATTGTATATGCTTGCACTTATTTGTTGGGGATAAGCAGAACCATGCTATCATGGGGAACACTTTCAACATTGCACGGGTACTTTGTACCTAGTTGATATCATGCTCTTTTGTCTATGGATGTCGTCGATGTGAAATGAAAGGGGAGCTTGTAAGTCCATGGAGTTATGTATATGTGTTAGAGAAACGCTTGGGCCGCTGGTCTAATCCATGCTGACATGGTAGAAACCTACAGCTTAACCATAATGAGCTGTCTATGAAGCATTCTTCTTATAAAAAAAGAGTCCTATATTGAGAAAAAAAGAGATTATGAAAAGAGGAAAGAGAGAAAAAAGCACCATATTCCCATGGTAAATAAGAAGATGGATGAGATGCTCATTGTCTGCTTGCCTTGTCATTTTGATATGGGGATTCTTCCGTATCATCGGGCAAGGGGTATCCCGTTGGCGGTTCTGTATGATACGCATGTACTTACGATGACAAGAACTTACCGGTGACTAAACTTGAGTAGCATGAGGAGCGACCCTCGTATTCAAGGGACATGAGATTTCTAACTTATACTTCGTCAAGTATGTACACCATAGTTTGTTCACTTTAACCTTAATCACTCAAGATGCTTATGATAGGGGAAATGAGAGCTGAAAGCTATAAGTACCATAATTTTTGGAAGCTCTTTATGAGACTTGAATCCCTACTTCCTTCTATGAAGGCCTTTCTTCCACTTATATATTGAGTCTCCACCTTCTACCTTTATGCACCTACTTTGAGAGCATAGTGGCCATTCTTAGTTCTATGTGCATTGCCCCGAGACTAGTTGATTGATGCATACCTTGATATTGCTTGTTTTAAACTATTTGTATCTAGTCACTCTTATGAACTTTGAAGGTGTCCTATGCATTTATATTTGCTACTCTATGAGGGACAAGCTGAATACTATTATGCTATGTTTTCTTTATATGAAACAAACAAACGTCTTGCAAAGCATTGTTATTCATGAATCTTTTGTTTGTGCCTTTTCATGTTGCATCATAGTTTCTTTCTCTCATTGCTAGAACTTTGTCTTTCCTGTTATGACTGAAGTACTATGATCCTAGCTTTGAATGTTTTACAAATACTTTGATCAAGTTTATGATGGTGCATGTCACCTCAAAAATTATTCTTTCTTTTTATCACTTACCTACTCAAGGACGAGCAGGAGTTAAGCTTGGGGATGTTGATACATTGCAAATGTATCTATAATTTTTGATGTTCCATGCTTGGTTTTATCTACTTTCTTGTGTTTTGTCCACACTTTGGAGTACTTTTCATATGATTTCTTGGACTAACCTATTAACAAGAGCCACAGTGCCAGCTGCCTGTTTTCTGCTATTTTTGGTTCCAGGAAGTCAGAAAATGAATATTCTCGGAATTGGACGGGACAAAAGCCAAATTTGCTATTTTACCGAAAGACATCTAGAGCCAGAATACGAGACGGAGAAGGGCTGGGGCCAGGCCTGGCCCATGCCAGGGGGTGGTCTGGCCGACCCCAACACCCCCTCGGCCTCTCCTTCCGCCTATATACTACCTCTGATACGGAAACACTAAGTACCCGATCAAAATTCCACGAAAGAGTCTGTAGCCACCGTCATCTCCATCCCTAGATCGGGAGGGATCTGAAGCTCTTCTCGGCACCCTGCCGGAGAGGGGAATTCACCCTGGAGGCCTTCTTAATCACCATGCAAGCCTCCGATGTGATGCATGAGTAGTTCATCTCTAGACTACGGGTCCATGTAGTAGCTAGATGGCTGGTTCTCCTCCTTTGTGCTTTCATGTTTAGATCTTGTGAGCTCCGTTCATGATCAAGACCATCTATTTGTAATCCATACATGTTGTGTTTGCAGGGATCCGATGGGTATTGAGATGCTATTTCAGATTGATTATTGATTCTATCATGTCTTTGTTATTTGTGATCTCGCATGCTTTCCGTTGTTAGTAGCTATCTTGGCCAAGTAAATGCTAGCAACTCCAAGAGTTAGTATTTATGCTCGATAGTGGGTTCATGCCTCTGGTAATCTGGGGAAGTGACAGAAATCTCTAAGGTACTAGATGTGCTGTTGCTACTAGGGAGAAAACAACAATCCTTTGTTCATAGAACAATCATATTGTTTACTTTACATGCAATTCGTAAAGCAATAATCTGTTGCTTGCCACTTAATACTGGAGGGGGTTCGGATGATAACCTGAAGGTGGATTATTAGTCATAGATGCAGTTGGATGGCGGTCTATGTATAATGTTGTAATGCCCAATCAAGTCTCAAAGGAGTCAAGATGATTAGTATATGCTTGTATACTTTCTCGATGTTTGTCAATTGCCCCGCTGTAATTTGTTCACCCAACATGTTATCTATCTTGAGGAGAGCCACCTCTAGTGAACTATGGAGCCCGGTCCTTTCTTTTACATACAATCTACAAACTGTTTACTGCTTTGTTTTTACTTTCTGCATACTATTACTTCCTTCCATTCGATACGTTTAATCCTTTGTTTTTAGCAAAACTGGTGAGATTGACAACCTCATCGTAAGTTGGGGGCAAAATTCTGTGGTTGTGTTGTGCAGGTCTCCACGTTGCTGCTGGCACCGGTAGTGCGCCCTGCCAACGTTCAGCTAGCTACACCTTTGGGGTGTTTCCTTGCTCCTACTGGATTGATAACCTTGGTTTCATACTGAGGGAAAACTTGCTGTTGTGCTCATCATACCTTCCTCTTGGGGTTCCCCAACAAGCTCGAAGGCTGGTGGGCAGGAATCCTTTGCTAGGAGCACAACCTGGATGTCGACGAGGTCCTAGCCCGGCGTGGCTACCATGGGAATCTTTCGCTAGGAGCACGACCTGGATGTCAAATCCTATGGTAGCTCGCCATGCCGTGCCCTACAACAGACATTGGAAGAAGGATGGCCGCCACACCTACTGGGACAGCCTAGATGTCGATGAGGTCCTAGCCCAGTTGTCAACACCCGGATTTTTAATCCCAGATGCCTGTTATGCCATACATCGCAGTCCCAGGATTACCATTTTTGCGAGACATAACGGATTGGTATCACAGTACATCATCCATTACAAACCATAATAAGGTCTTACAAATAGAGGATCTCATGATCCAGTCTTAATACAAATCAAGAAGCGGAAATTAAACGTAGTAGGAGGGCTTGTTCGTCTGCGATACCAAAGTTGGCAGGCCAGCGCATGGCGGTACCTAAGTTGCCTGAAATTACTGCGTTTTGAAAAGTTGGGCCACCAAGTACCGAGAGGGGCCATTTCGATGCAAACTCGTCTCACCCCTACCAAATCCAAACATGCCGTGAAACCGCCCCGTGAAGTAGACGGTCAGGACCCTCATGTGAGTAATATTTCCATCACGCGAGCGCCAACGCGGAAACCACGTAGGCAAAACGAGATACTAAAGGAGCATGGTGCGTTGACCAAATTCACAAATCCACTCCCTTCCTCCTTTCGCATGAACCCTAGCACCGGTGGCGTCGAAATCCCCTCTCCAACCAGAATGATCTCTTCGGGCATTTGACTTCTGGCGCCAAGTTGCTGCGTCTACTCGCTGCTACCGAGCTCTAATGCTGAATGTCGTGCCAGCCGTTGCGACGATCTAGCCCGCCTCTACCGCCGACGAGCTGAGCAGCGCGAAGGATGGCAGATCCATTTGCCGAGGAAGAAGTACTTCTGGCTAATTTCGGGTGAGCTACTCTTCTCTTTGCTATTCGCACTACCTATAACTGCTAGCTGGCTATTGACATTACAGAGATATATCGAACATAGAATTTTTTGCTAGCACGACGCTGACAAACAATTCTTATCTTTTGTCTCCAATTTTCTATCAACTAGGATCTCTGCTGAACCCAAATACACGGTTCTGGTGGCCATCTGCGGCTACCTCATTAAATTAGCACATGGGAAGAGCATGTGGAAACATGCTCAGAATCTAAAGATGGAAGTAGCGCCTGTGCAGTTATGCATTGTCCCTGGTTTGGTTGCTGCTATGCGTGAACTTGCTGAAATGAGGCCAGAGCAGACTGCACGGTTCAACATTGTTGATGAACGAAGCTTCAGGGTTCCTATAACGTGTGATAGTCAGCTAATTGGGTTGATGAAGCAGCATGTTAGGCTTCGCGTGGTTATGCTGGTGTGTAACATAGTGGACGAGGAAGCTCTTGCTACTGGGAGTCGCCCAGCTATTATTGGAAAGGGAGATCTAACTCGAACCCCTACTATTGTTGAGCAAAATGTGGTTCCTCGTCCGTGACATGCTTCTGTCAGGCAACCTCCTCGTAGGAGTCCCCATATTGCCGTTGTGGAAAACTCTGCTCTGGAATCTGCTGGTACTGGTCGTCCCTGTCCCCATGCCCGTGTTGCTGCGGCTGCTGCTCACCCAATCCATGCCGCTGTTGAGCAAACTAAGGCGTCCGGAGGCTGCCCCGCTGTTGTTGCCAAGACCGCCGCCTTGTGTGCTCCTCCTCCTCGAAACCGTCCTCAAGTTCTGCGAACCCGTGCTCTGGAATCTGCTGGTACTGGTTGTTCTCGCGTAGTTGTTGATCTGGACGCTATTGACCCAATCAATGCCACTGTTGAGCAAACTAAGGCTTCCGGAGGCTGCCCCCACTGTTGTTGCAAAGAGTGATGCCTTGTATCCTCCTCGAACCTGTGCTAGGGTTCAACGAGCTGCTGGTCTGAAGCCAGCTCATGGTCTGGACTCTGCTAGCACTCGAAACACTGCTGTTGTGGGAACTGCTCCTGATCGTCGAGGTGGCATGGCAACAACTGATCCTATTGTGGCTGCCGTTAGAAGGGGCCCTGCCTGTCCACCATGTAATGTAGATCCCACTGCCAAGGGCCCTCGCCTTGCTCCTGGTCCTGGTACTTCCACTGAGGTTGATCCAGCTAACGATGACGCTGGTGATGGCGGTGGTGGCATTGGGGCTGGGTCTGATGGTGCCGCTCCATCTCTCGAACCTCTCGGAGGTTTCTATCCTGAAGAACCTGATGATGGCAAAGTAATCATTCGTATCGGTGTCGCGAATTATACTGCAAAATTAGATGATGGCACAGAAAAATTCTATGACGAGTTTGATGTAATCCTTGGCAGATACGACCCTGAAGTGGTAGAGTTATCTGACCTGATGGCATCGTTACGTGTGAAGGTGCTGCAGGGGTCCTCCTAGGAAGCACGTTTGTTATATTATGGTTATAGGAGCAAAAAGGCTATCGAAGTGAAAGATACCAGGTATTTAGTCGTACCATTTACAAGGAAACATTATAGAGGTGAAGTTTACTTCCACTTGGTAGTGCTCACGGTTGGAGAGGAATTGGAACTCGACAATAGAGATGATGGACTTTTATAAGGCATGCGTGACCTGATCCATGGCATCACTGGGGCTGGTGCGACTGAGGGTAGCTTCGAACAGAGGAGAGTCTTACAAAGGAGTGTCATAAAGAGGAGCAGGAAGAGCATCCCTAGAAAGGGAACCCCGAAGAAGAACGTCACCAAGGAGACCATGCTAGAGAAGAGGACGCCCAAGAGTCGCACGACAAAAGGCACCACGCCGCAGAGTACACCCCTGAGATCCAGTCAAAATGCCACACCAAACGGTAGAAGCAAAAACGCTAAGAGGGCTAGCACGGTGGTGAACACTCCTAGGAGTGGTAGCAAAGAGGTGAAGATGGCCAGCATGGAGGCTACCACACCAAGTGGGAGCAGAAAAAATACTAATTTGGAGTGGAACACGCTGCTGTCAGGGAATTATGCCAGCACGAAGGAGAACACGCCCAATAGTAGCAGCAAAAGGGCTAATTTGGAGCAGAACACGCCGCTAAGGTCAGACAATAATGCCAGCACAAAGGAGAAGACACCCAATAGTAGCAGCAAAAGGGCTAATTTGGAGCGGAACACGCCGCTGGGGTCAGGCAATAATGCCAGCATGAAGGAGAACACGCCCAATAGTAGCAGCAAAAGGGCTAATTCGAAGAAGAACACACCGCAGAGGTCAGGCAATAATGCCAGCACCTTGGAGCCAACACCCGTGAGGGGAGGCAGTAAGGAGATCACACCCAAGAGCGGCATCAAAAAGCCTAGTTCGATGGGGAATGGAACACGGATGTCAAGCCCTACTGGTACCATCAGGAAAGATTACATCAGGAAGGAGGATGTACACAGGAAGAGCAAGAGGGTTCTGTACACTCAAGATGAAATTGATTACATTGCTGTTTGTCCATCAAGTACACAGGATCTGGCAAACGTAAGACCACCCCATGTGGTTGCAGCAGAACCAACCGAGTGTCTTGGAGAAAACAGAGTTGCCGGTGAGGTGGACTGGGGCAATGTTCCTGTCCATCCGGGTGGAGACGATGGTGCAGCCCCACCCATGGGAGTCAATATGATGTGTGTAGTACTAGGCATTAGAGACGATGGCGAAGATTTTGAATCAGATGAAGAAGAAGACACTGTAGAGGATCAAGAATCTGGTGATGATGAAATAGACAAGGAACTTAACGATGAGGCTGGTATTCCATTCGATGATTTGGGTGTTGAAGTAGAAGAAATGAAACATGACCACGTGTATCCTATAATTTCGGTGGGCACCGAGTTCAGGAGCATGCATGAGTTCAGGATGTCGTTCCGACATTTTTGTATCAAGGGGGAGTTCGATGTTTATCAACTGAAGAACTCTGCCGAGAGGTACGAGGCCGTTTGCAAGTTAACGTGGATGAATGGATGGGCCGAGGTACATTGTCCATGGAGGATCACAGCAAGAGCCTTACCCGCGTCGACTGCAATTAGGGTATTGGGGCAATGAATGCAGCAAACCATTAGAACTCTCTCTCTTTTCACTCTATAACTACAATTGATGTGCGATATCTTTCTGGCAACTAGTCGACTCTGCTTATCTTTTAAATGAATATGTGTTGCAGGTGAACAAAATGGGCCCTCCACACATGTGTCTGACAGGCAGCAAACTGAAATCCTCAATGGCTGATACGGAGTGGGTGGCTATGCAATCTATGTCCATACTAAAGGCTAACCCTAAGGAGACCACAAAGAATATTCAGACTAGCCTCGGTTCTAAATACAACATTGTCCTTCCGTATTACATGATTTGGAAAGATAAAGAGAAAGCTCTAGGGGTCTTGCACGGGGATTGGACCAATAGCTTCAGAATGCTGTACAACTTCAAGGCGGAGGTATAAGCTAGGTGTCCGGGGAGTGTTGTGGAGATTGACACCGAATCAGAAGGTGGTAAAATATATTTCAAAAGATTTTTCATGGCGCTTAAACCTTGCATCTAGGGATTCAAGGACGACTATAGGCCGTATCTGAGTGTAGACATCACTGTCCTAACTGGCAAATGGAAAGGCTGCCTGCCATCTGCCACAACACTTGATGGTCACAACTGGATGTTCCCAGTGGCATTCGGGCTATTTGAAACAGAAACGGAGGAAAACTGGGTCTAGTTTATGAGGCAGCTCAGGAGATTAATAGGCCACATGGATCCATTGGCTATATCCACGGATGCATGCAAAGGGCTGACGAATGCAGTGAAGGAGGTGTTCCTGCGAGCTGAAGGTAGAGAATGCCATGCCCATATGATGCTCAACTTGTACTCACACTACACAGGCAACGTATTTCGTTACATGTTTCCTGCTGCTAGAGTTTACAAACCTAGTAGCAGCGATTATTTCATGAGCAAGATTTTCAAGCCCACGAACTTCCAGTACTTAGCCATCCATCATTCGCAGCTATGGAAGAGGAGTCAATTTAACCCTGACATCAAAGTTGATTACATAAACAACAACCTTGCAGAATGCCTGAATAACTGGGTGAAGGACATAAAAGTGCGTCCTGTTCATATCTTGATGGACAACATACGTGGTATGATCATGAAGCTGTTAAATATAAGGAGAGAGATCGGTAGGAGACTTAGAGGACATATGCTACCACCAGTTGTACAGCAACTGCACAAGAGAAGCCGAGGACTTGCTCGTCTTAAGGTTCTCCCGTCAACCAGCAGAAGCTGTGAGGTGGTAGATATGTCCAAGAGTGGAAAAAGGGATGTTGTGAACATCCAGCTGCGAGAATGCACCTACTTAGAGTGGCAGCATACCGGGAAACCTTGCAACCACGCCTTGGCCTTCTTGGTGAAGAAAAGAACTCTACCACATTTGGATCAGTATTTGTCAGACTACTACTCTATGAAAAAGTTTAGAGATGCGTACGCTGGATCCGTCGAGCCATGTACAAACCCATCTCAGTGGCCTCAAGTCCAACTTTCTTTCGAGCTTTGCCAGCCAGTTACAAAAAGGGGCAGAGGAAGACCCCAGGTGAATAGGTTTAAGAATTTTCTCGAGAAGAAGGGTTCGGCTTTCTGTGCTACAAAGAAGGGCAAAAATAGATGCAAGACCTGCCATCTTATAGGCCATAGAGCAGCTGGATGTCCCCTTATTGCTCCCAAACCTAGGTATGAGATGGTACATTCACACGAAAAATTGTTTATAGTCTGTAGATATAAGGTAGTAATCCATGTACTATTCTTTTACAGGAAGCGCAAGGTAAGAAACAAGACAACCGACTCAGTGATTTTGCTGCAGGAAGAAAACCAAAACGAGTGGAGTGATGATGCCGGACAAGATTCTGGTGCTGATTGGCCTGACTTCCCTCGGCCCGGAGATGCAGGGTACGTGAAGGTAAGAAAATTGGCACCTAGAAAGAGGAAGAAGGCAGGAGATGAAGAAGCAGTGGACGTGAAGGAAAGAGGAAGAAAGTTGGAACCCAAGCAGAGAAAGAGGGCTAGCAGTTTAGCAGCCTAATGATGTATTGAACTTAAACCTATATATGTAGTTCGGTTAAACTTTGGAGCTGTGTGCGTGGAACTTGTCGGGCGAAACAATCCGCCTCTCGTACTCAGAGTAAAATGTATCGCGACTTTAGGATTTGATACGGCCGAGGCCACTAGTTGAATCCAAAAGCGGATCGTGCCACTACTATCTGAACAATCGCGATAGCTGAGCAGTTAAATCCTCTCCAAAATCGATGGGTGTTAGTGGCATGGACATGATTTATTTATAGGCGCTTAATAATCCCTGTTGTTGGCATTATACTTATGATAAGTTTCTGGGCTGGAAAACAATTTCTTAAGCTGGCTGCTACACTCCACGAAGTAGCAACTTATTTTAGTTGCTGGAGAACGACATGGCAACATAAACTGCAAATGCAACAGATAATGCCCAGATAATGAGGAAATTGTGTCCACTATCTGGCCTAATCTTGAGCCCGTCTGTCTCACCACCTCCCTGCCCCTGGCTCCCCTGCACCTGGCGAAGCTCCCGGATCTCTCGCTCCATCGCACGAATCTCCTCTTTCTTGTCCCACACAGCATCACGCAGATCCTGAACAACCTCTCTGTGAAAACCTGTCAGTGGCTTTTCGATCCACACACTTGTCACAGCCAATCCCCCTCCCTTCCTGCGTAGTAGATCGAAGGAAACAAAAAAAAATTTACATTACGCTTTCCGGATCCGGGTTACCATTGTACCTACAGTAGGAACTTATCGCTCTGATGCTGCAGTTGCTGAATTTTCCTGCAGTATTTTCTTCGGTCCATGAAATCCATCTCGGCATCTTCTCACCGCACAAACACAAAATATCGGGGTAGTAATCGTAGGGAGCCCTCCGGTACCTGATGGGGGCACCCGCCTGACGGCGTTGAGCCGACCCTGATTCCGCCCGAGACGAACTGCACGAGCTGCAAGCCATGAGCGAGGGGAGCGAGGGCAGAGGAAAGAGGAGCCTTTGGATGTCAGGGTAGTGGTGAAGCGTGATTTATCCCTACTTAATAACTCGGGCAGAATCCTACCATCCACATTCGGCTGACAGGTGGGCGACCTAGCGTGTGGACTTGTCAAAAAAAAACCTCGCGCCTTCGTGGTTCAAAAGCCCTCTCGCGCGCATTGGACGAAATTTTTTGGTACCTTGCCCACATACATATCACTGGGAGGCCTTGCTCAGGAACCAGACACGCCTGGCCCACAATCTTACTCCCTCTTAGGAACTTGTCACGGCTCGTGTCGGCAGATCCATCCGCTCCACCGCTTCCGGTAAGGCTCGTCACGGCGGATCCACCCCAAGATCCTACTGTCGCAGTATCAAGTGGCCATGGTTTCTTGAGAGGAGCAACGACGCTACGTATGCAAGCTCGGCCCATCCTACCTATAGAAGGACTGATGCAACGCCGAGCTCGAGTAGGAGCCACCAGGCGCGACAGCGCTCGGTCCATGCCAACCTCGTCACCTTCGTCATTGTCGATTCCGATGTGGAGGACGACGGGGACGAAGCTGTGCAGAACGCCATTGTTTCCTCCTTGGCGAAGGGCAAGCCACGGGCGGGAGTGGATGTCGGCGGGAAGGGCACGACGGTGTCACCAATCTAGGTGGACTCCGACGACAGCGGTGTGATGTGGGTTTAGATGTTGTTTAGGATGGTTGCAATTTCGGTTGTGTTTAATGCGAGTACAATTATTGTAATGGGTTTGTTGAGCTATATTGAGAAATATGTGCAATAGCAGCATGTGAGTGCTTCCACTTTAGAAATTGTGTCTGTGCCATTTGCATGTTGCATTATCAACGTAGATTACTGATGACCCACAAGTATAGGGGGTGTATCGCAGTATTTTCGACAAGTAAGAGTGTCGAACCCAACGAGGAGCAGAAGGTGCTGGCTAGTGGTATGGATCAGGAATTCTCTGTAAATACTTAGCAAACGGATTTTTAGGGGTTTTCGATAAAGCAAGTAAACAAAGTACGAGTAAACAAAATACAGTAGGAATAAATGCAACAAGTGGCCCAATCCTTTATGCAGCAAAGGACAAGCCGGTTGTATTTCTATAGATGACCAAATGTTCTCGAGGACACATGGGAAGACTGTCAAGTGCTTTCGCTTCATATAGCTGATTAATCTTCTCTAGCTTGCTAAGTGTTGTGTGGGGGAACCTGTGCTAATGTACCGCCCCATCCAAGACTAATACATACTTGTGATTATACCCTTGCAAACATCCGTAAGTACAAGAAAGTAATTAAGGTAGAAACCTAACCACAGCTTTAAACTCTAAGACCCTTACATCCCTTGTGCAATGGTTTCCTAACGGGGGTTCAGGTTTACACTCCGCAACCACTACGATTAGTAGCCAAATACACAATGCATTCCCCTAGGACCATATAGGTGAAGTGTCATGTAGTCGACGTTCACATGACACCACTAGAAGAAGTACACCACAACTTAAATAACAATCTATTGAATCTTTCTCAACACAACTCCACTACTAACAACAAGACTTCTCCCATGTCCTCAAGAACAAAACGAACTACTCACAAGACATCATATGGATCATGATCAGAGATGGAATAATGATGTATAACAATCTGAACATAAACAATAATTCAGTGGTTCACTCAATAGCATCAACTACAAAGAGTAATCAACACCGGGAAAGTTTCCCCTATGAACTATGCAAGATTCAACGCAATTTTATAGCAATATGGAGATGGTGATGAGGGTGTTAATGGTGATGATGGTGGTGATGATGATGATGATGATCCCGATGAAGTCCAACTTGATGGTGGTGTTGATGGCGATGATCTCCCCTCTCCGGGAAGGAATTCCCCCGGCAGAAATCTGTCTGCCGGAGAGATCTTTCTCTCTCGGTGTTTTCCGCCCCGCAGAGGCGGCGGAATCTTTCTATGGTCGCTCCCCGAGTCTTAGGGTTTCGTGGGGATGATATACGCTAGAGGGGAGAGGCTGGAGTGGGCCAGGGCGGCCACACCACTCCCAGGCGCGGCCTAGGCCTGCTCGCGCCATGGGGTGGTGTGGGCCCCCTGTGGCCCACCTCCACTTCATCTTCTGGCATCCTGAGTCTTCTGGAAAAATAGGATTTTCCGTATATTTTCCCGGTGACATGGGTATACCCTACAGGTACTCGAGCTTGGTATATATGGTCCAAATACATACAAGCCCACGGTGTCGCCAAGGCCCGGCTGGAGGGACTCGAGTAACCTACGGACTCTCGATTGCTTGAAGGACAAGAAGAAGCTAAAGATAGAAAGTTTGAAGGGGAAAACCCTAACTTGTAACCGACTCGACCTGCTACCCGAGACCTAGCCTATCTATATAAAGGCTAGGAGGGGGCAGCGAGGAGGACACACGCAACCCTAGTTTCCACAGCCCTTGCTAGATTGCATCTGCGCACCATTGTAACTTTCGACTCCTTCGATAATTCCACGAGCAGACAAGCAGGAGTAGGGACCTCTATGAGGCCTGAACCTGGGTAAATCCTTTGTCTCATGTGTGATTGTTTGCTAGCTGATAGATGTCTCCAGCACTCCCTCCTTCTCCAAAACCCAAGTCCATAACAATGGGTATTGATGAGTTAAACCCTCGTCAATTGGCGCCGTCTGTGGGAATTGGGAGTGCTGATGTTGCGGCTTTTTCGGACCCATCAAACGTGATCTACAACTCTGCAACAGCGGAGATTCACCAGCTTTTCGGCGCCTTTGACTTCACCGTCCACACGCCGGCTACTCGCCCGGCCTTCGAGTCCGTAGGTGACGGAATCAGCCTGGCGATTGGGAGCTTCCGCTTCCAAGTTGGTCAGATGGGCACGCTTCGCATGCCCGATCAGCCGACAGCACCGACGATTGCCCCAGCATCATGGTTCCCTCCATCGATCAGCACCCTCAGCGAGCTCAACGCTCCGGCGGCAATTGGGAACATGGTCATCGACAGCAGTCGCGACTCCGACCTAAGCGATCTGGCCACTGAAGATGGAACCTACGGTTCCGAATCTGAAAGTTGTGGAAGCAAAAGCCTCCCAAATCACTTCATGTGCGCCGTCATCAACGCGGGCGACACCTCCGCCAATCGCGGCAACGGTGGTAACACCGGCAACGGCACCGGCCCGCCCAACGCCGCCAATGGCGGCAACGGCGGTAATGGAGGAGCACTCGAACCCCCCCAGCATAATCAACAAGCAAACCGGCGAACGCGTCGTGATCAGGCTCAACAAGCAAGAGTGGGAACGCTGCCGCGAAGCCCTACGAGGTGCACCTCTACCCTTCGGGTCCCCTCAGGAACTACTGATGGGTTACCACTGGCTCCTAAAAGAGGAATTCAAGCGCCAGAAACAAGCAATCGCGCAACTTGAGGCGCGTAAAAAGGCGGCGGACGAGTCAAGCCTTCGTCGCGCTGGGCTCTCCTCCTACGGAGGATCCTCCTCAAGAGGCAACGAGCATCTCGCCAGGAAGAGGCAATCGCGGATGGCTCACCTCACCGAACAAGAATGCATAGACGCCGCGAAAGTCCTCGACTTCGGCTCTATGACAGTCGACACGAGAGGCAACGTGGTTCCCAGGACGCCACAGGCCGTAGTGACAGCGGCCACCATATACCTTCTCAATAACCAGCCACCGGCTGGAGATCCCCAAACGGCCATGCACCAATCTATGATCGCGGGCCTGGGGCTAATCGAGGCCGCCCTCGACAAAGAACTAGTACCAGACCCAAAAAAGGGCAAAGCATTAGCAAAACGCTACTCCTCGCCCTCGTCAAGCGATGACAGTCACGACCTGTCTCGGCGCCGCCATTCACGACGACATGATCGCGACTACGATGCACGCGGCGAACTCACGCAGCACAAGATCGACAAGTCAAGGGCACGACGTGCTCGGTCGACTGATTCAGAAGAAGAAGATGGGGAGCTCTGTGACGCCAGATGCTTCAACAGATCCATCAGGCAAAAGCGAATGCCTAAAGGGTTCAAACTCCCATCGGAGAACCCGAAATTTGACGGTCTGCAGGACCCCAAGATCTGGCTGGAGGATCACATTTCCTCCGTCAGACTGCACGAAGGCAGTCAAAGTACTGCCATGCAATGCTTGCAGCTACAGCTGC
Organism: Avena insularis; assembly: GCA_023614405.1. Classification (NCBI taxonomy): domain Eukaryota; kingdom Viridiplantae; phylum Streptophyta; class Magnoliopsida; order Poales; family Poaceae; genus Avena; species Avena insularis. The sequence continues at coordinate 129,166,135 of CM042688.1, forward strand.
AGGGCGCCGCCCGGGCATGGCTCAATAACCTCCCACACGGATCCATTCGCAGCTGGGATGAGCTAGTCTACAGCTTCGTATGCAACTTTAAGGGCACGTACAAACACCCTGCTTCAATCGAAGAACTGAGATGCTGCCAGCAAAAATCTGGCGAATCGCTGTGATCTTACATCCAAAGGTGGTCCATCATCAAGAACTCCGCGGAGAACATCTCGGAAGACCGAGTGATTGATGCGTTCAACGGTGGTGTCCGCCGCATGGAACTCAGGGAGGAGCTAGGCCGCTCAAAGCCCAAGACCATTGACCACCTGATGGAGATCGCAAATCGGTGGCCGATGGGGAAGATTCGTTGAAGAACCGCGTTCACTCTAACGAGGAGGCAGAACTTGAACGAAGACGCGACCACCGGAGTAAACGTCGTATGCGCGTCTACGACGATCGCGATGACGTCAACATGGTCACAGCCGGCTACGCCGATAGACGCGACGATAACCGCAACAGCGGATACCGCAGCGGCGGATACCGCGACTCCGGGAAAACCACGCAAGTATGGCAACGCCGCACTCGCGATGAAGCACCCGCGACCTCCATCGAAGACAAACTGTCCGGACCATGCACGGTACACTTCTACATCGACAAGCATGATGGCAAGAGAAAGTCCAGTCACCTCCTCAAGGACTGCCGCGAGTTCCTCAAGCTACATGAGGGGTTGGTTCGGATGAACCGCAATGCAGTCGAAAGAGGCTACGGAACCGCTCCAGGCGCAGTGGCACATGGCGCACCACCACCACCACCTGGGCCACCCCCGAACGGAGCTGCACCGGACCAGCACCACGGAGGCGAACCATACCCACGGGCCATGGGTACCATGATGATCCAAAAGGGACGCCCCTCCAATAGGGTGCAGAAGGCCATCACTCGCCAAGTCAACTTGGCCATGCACTCGCCACCATCCACCACTGAGTACCTCAGTGGTAGTGAGTCATGCATTACCTTCGACAAACGCGACCACCCGCCTCAAGTACCTCGCCCAGATCATTGCCCCCCGCGTATCTGAGGCGCAAATTGGAGGCTTCGACATGAGTCGCGTCTTCATGGATGGCAGAAGCGGTATCAACCTCATATTCGCGAGTACCTTGCGAGCAATGAGGATCCCTCTAACCTGCTTGGAGGCATCGGACACAATGTTCCACGACATCGTCCCAGGAAAAGGCGTATACCCCCTGGGCAAAATCAACCTCGACGTCATATTCGGCACGCCGAAGAACTTCCGGCGCGAGCGCATCGACTTTGAAGTTGTCGACTGGCCCTCACAATACCACTTTGATCTCGGCGATCGCGCTCGCTAGGTTCATGGCAGTACCTCACTACGCCTACCGCAGATGAAAATGCCAGTCCCAACGGGCGTCATCACGATCAACGGAGTTTGACGTCGACAGCGATTGCGACAGGGAATTCAACAGAATATCCTAGTCCTTCGGCATGCAGGAGGAGCTCGCGTGATTGAAGGAAACGACAGACAACAGTCTGCCCCCCTGAGTAGGCCAAGCTCACCTGACCTCTCCTTCGACTCATCTCGCGCTCGTCGAATTCCTCCGTGAGCACTGGGAAATTTTCGCTTGGTGTCCTGCGGACATGCCATGAGTTCCCAGGGAATTCGCCAAGCACGCACTCAACGTCAACCCCGACACAAGGCCAGTCAAGCAAACAATCAGGCGACTGTCTGAGCCACGGGCACAGGCAGTCAGAATGGAGATCAACAGACTCCTCGAGGAAAAATTCATACGCGAGATCAAGGAAAGCACTTGGCTCGCCAATACGGTGCTGGTGCCAAAAAAGGACACGGATATCCTGCAGATGTGCGTGGACTTCACTTCTCTAAACAAGCACTGCCCAAAAGATCACTTCCCGCTACCACGGATCGATCAAATCATCGACTCCACTGCTGGATGCGAGCGCCTCTGCTTCCTCGATGCCTACTCAGGCTATAACCAAATTCGAATGAAGGAGGAAGACCAGGAGAATACCGCGTTTACAACGCCTTCGCGTTCTTACATAACACAATGCCCTTCGGGCTAAAAAATGCAGGAGCCACGTACCAGCGGTGCATGCAGGCCTACCTCAAGGAGCAACTTGGTCGCAACATCCAAGTCTATGTCGACGACATAGTAATCAAGACCAAGGAAGAAGCCTCTCTAATCAACGACTTGCACGAAACCTTCGCCAATCTCGATCGCTACCGGATAATGCTCAATCTGGACAAATGCGCCTTCGGCGTACCCTCTGGGCAACTGATCGGATATCTCATCTCCACGAGAGGGATTGAGGCAAACCCGAAAAAGATAAAGGCCATACTGGCCATGGAGAAGCCGAAGAACATAAGAGGCGTTCAGCAGCTAGCCGGGCGAATTGCGGCCCTCAGTCGATTTATCAGTCGAATGGGAGAAAAGGCGCTGCCCTTCTCTCAGCTCCTCCGCAAAGCTGACAAATTCGAGTGGACCAACGAAGCGCAAGAAGCATTTGAGGACCTCAAGCGCCTGCTATCCACCTCGCCAGTATTGGTAACCCCACGAGAAAGGGAACCACTGCTGCTGTACATCTCCGCCACCAACCAAGTGGTTAACACAGTGCTCGTCGTCGAACGGGCCGAGGAAAACAAGGTCCACGACGTACAACGCCCGGTATACTACCTCAGCGAGGTCCTCACGCCAACAAAACAATGGTACCCGCACTACCAAAAGCCGGCGTACGGCGTCTTTATGACCGCCCGACGACTGTGCCATTACTTCCAGGAACACCCAATCGTGGTAGTCAACGACGCCCCATTGGGACATATCCTCAATAACCCTTACGCCACAGGGCGAGTCGTGCTTTGGGGAATCGAACTGTCTCCACGAGACATCACATACGAAAAGCGCGGCGCAATCATGTCGCAAGTTCTCCCTGACTTCCTCGTACATTGGATGGAAAACCAACTCCTGGACAGGCCAGACATGTCCTACATCTGGACAATGCACTTCGATGGGTCCAAGAGGAAAGATGGAGCAGGAGTAGGTGTCATACTGACACCGCCTCAAGGGGACAAGCTGAAGTACGTCCTGCGAATGCAGTTCACAGCCTCAAACAACGAGGCTGAATACGAGGCCCTGTTACATGGGATGAGAATGGCAAAAGCCTGCGGCGCAAAGAGGCTAATCATATATGGTGACTCCAAGCTGGTCGTCAACCAAACAATGCACGAGTGCGATGCACTAAACGACAACATGATCGCATACCGCGACCTCTACGACACACTTGAAGGAGACTTCGATGGTTGCGAGTTGCGACACATAGGTCACGAAAGCAATGAGGAGGCGGACACACTCGCCAACATAGGCTCCACCTGCGCACCCATACCACCTGGGGTATTTCTCGAGCGCATATGTGAACGCTCCATCAAGCCAAAGGCCGCAGAGAAGAAAACAAGCAACGGACTCGGGGGCTACGCCACCCAATGACCCAATGACAATCGATGACTTGGAGCTCGACACAGGACTCGAGGGGCCAACGAGCGTCATGATGATCGAACAATCCTGGACGCAGCCGTACATTACGTACCTCCTCAGCAAGCGCCTACCGGATGACCCGACAGACTCACGACACATCGCGCGATGCTCCAAGGCATTCGCCGTTATCAACGGTGAACTGTATAAACGCAGCATCACAAGTGTGTTACAACAATGCGTCTCCCTAGCCGATGGAAGAGCAGTCCTCCTCGACATCCATGAAGGGACCTGCGGGCACCACGCCGGCAGTCGCGCCCTCGTTGCCAAAGCTCTACGAGCTGGATTCTACTGGCCCACAGCCATGCGCGACGCCAAGGATATAGTCCAAAAATGCAACGCTTGTCAGCGATTCGCGGACAAGCCACACACACTAGGCGCAGAACTACGGCCTATTCCAGTGGCCTGGCCCTTCGCCCAGTGGGGACTCGACATGGTTGGCAAACTTCCAAGGTCCTCGCAAGGAGGCTACGTCTACCTCTTGGTCGTAGTCGACAAATTCACCAAGTGGATTGAGGCCATGCCAGTGACCAAGCAATCAGGACACAACGCAGTCAAGTTCTTCGAGTCCATCGTCTGCCGCTTCGGCGTGCCGCACAGCATCATCACCGACAACGGAACAAATTTCTGCGAGAACCTGGGGATCAACATCAGCTACACCTCAGTAGCACACCCACAGACCAACGGTCAGGTGGAAAAGGCAAACGGGCTTGTCTGCAGCGGCATCAAGAAGCGACTCGTCCAACCACTCGAACAAGCCGCGGGCTGCTGGCCAAATGAACTGCAATCCGTACTCTGGAGCCTGCGTACAACTCCAAACAGCGCCACCGGCTACACACCATTCTTTATGGTACACGGAGCAGAGGCAGTACTACCCGCCGAGGTACGGTACAAAGCGCCACGCGTAGTCGCCTACAGCGAGAAGGAGTCATCTCTCGCACTCGAAGACTCCATCGACCTCCTTGATGAAGCAAGATAAATCGCCGCAGAAAGATCTACGATCTACCAGCAGAACCTGCGCAACTACCATAGCAGAAGGCTTCACCCCAGATCCTTTGTCGAAGGTGACCTAGTCCTGCGATTGAAGCAGCAGGGGCATCTCAAGCTCGAGTCCCCCTGGGAAGGACCATACGTGATTACAGAAGTAATCCCAGGTGGCACCTATCGCCTTCAAGGTTTAGAGATAGGAGTCGGACACTCCAACCCTTGGAACGTAGCACAACTGCGATGCTTCTACCCTTAGTCGTTTTTCTTTACTTTTGCATCGCAAGTAAGGCTATTCAGCCAAGGCTACTTAGCCACACATTGTACTTCGTACTATTCTTCGAGTAAATAAAAGCTAAGTGCCCCAAAACTCCGTGTTCTCCTTTACTTTGTCAATTTTCATACTCGGGGGCTACGCCACCCTATACACATATGTTCTTCAAACAATAACGCGACATCCTGAGTAGCTGGCACATCAATCGAACCCCTTAACACAAACTCAACCCAGCTGCAACGCACCTGACAGGTTGACAAGGGAACGATACAAAGATGGCCAGGCTAACGAAAAGGACTCGCATAAGTGCAACGCACCCCATGATTAAAGCTAAACATTCAACAGTAAATTATCTACAAATGTATACGAGCTTTACAACACTAGTACACTTATGTGCAGGATACATATTTGGCTACCCTTGCAACAGAAGAACATTAGTCTGTTCCTCGAAGAAGTCGACGACCTCCTCGGCTGGACGATCCACCGCCTGATAGTGAGGCACCATGTTCCAGGAAGATCCTACTGGTGGCACCGGTGGCCCAGAGGCAATGGCGGCGACATCCACATCAGGCCTGTGCATACGCACCATGGAAAGGGCAGCCTTGGCACCAGCCACCAACTGCTGCCTCACGCACTCGCGAACCGCGGACATATCTTGAAATTTGGTCAGGAGAGCCAGCAGGCTTGATGGAGTATCATCCAGCGGGAACATCGCCCGATAGATGTTCTTCAAACACGATTGCGACTTCTTTAGAAAGAGCAGCACTCGCGAGGCGCGATCCTGCAGGGTCGCTAACGCAGTCGCACGATCATGATCTACCCAGAAGTATCCACTCTCTTGAAGTTGCTCCTGGGTGAGATCATGAAGACGGATGGCAATCCTATCCCTCTCCTCCTGCGGATGGCGTGCGCTAACAACTACACGAAGCAGCATCAACAACATGAGTACAACGTACCATTGCGATTAACTACAAAGGAAAAGACGAGGATGAGCAAACTAACACTTAAACTGGTCGCCCAGTTGCGTCACCTCGCCAAGCAGATATTGCTCGCGGGCGGCGGCTTTTTCATCCTTTGACTTCCACACGTCCGTGCTACCGCGGATCACGGGCAATTCACGCTCCAGTTGCTTAACGCGATCACGAAGTCGCGAAAGCAAGGACAACTCCTCTACCCTGGAGCATGGTGGTGCCACTGTATCCTCAAGAGATGGCGAGTCCGAGGTTCCCCCCACATGACCACTTGATGTACCCTACCAAAAATCAAGCCAGAGGCAAATAAGGCGACCAACTCAAAAGTCAAAAGTAGCAGATGCATTCAGGATCAACATAAAAGTATCTACAAACACATTCGCCAACAGGCATGTTCTCCAATCAAAAGAGCAATTCATCAACTATTACAAAGAAACTAACTACGAGGCAGCTGGCTTCTTTGACTTCGATGACCTCGGGGGCTTCATCAAGTCCGTGGAAGTATCAGATGCCACTGACTTTCCGCCGGCCCCTGAAGCCGAAGTTTTCGTCGCCTTCTTTGCACGATTGAGCTCCTCCGAATACTTGGCAACAGTGTTTATCAAGGAATGGCCATATTTGGCACAGGCAGTCGCAAAGGGAGCGAATACTACCTGCTGACCATCTGCGCCAACAGGCATCGTCTTCGACACCGCAGAGGGATCCACTTCGACTCCGTGGGCTTGCACCATGGAAAGCGACATGGTCGCGCCAACTGCGCGGAGGGAGTTCTTGTACGTGGCAAGAACACCCCCAGCGAGCGACTCCACCAGCTCTTCCACATTGTCGACCAGCTCCGCCTTCGGCATCAGCTCCCCCCGGAGGCGACTCAGGGTGGCCTTGGCTTTGGACAGCGTATTTTGGACAGCGGCGCTACGATCTTCGACCACAGATACCGCGGCCGCCAGAGCGTCATCGCGACCAAGGGCTTGTGGATCAAAACTCAAGCCGCCAGCATCTACACCAAAATACACACATGGATCAAACTTCTAATGCCACTGGCACTATAGAGGAAAGAACATCAATAAAATATCTACCAAGTAAAGGTACCTGAGAGGGCCTTGGTGACTGAGAACAGTTGCTCTTCGAACAACTTCTCCCTGGCCACAAAGGAGGCACGCAGATCCTCTTCGCGCTTCTGGGCTTCATCATGAGCCGCGATTGCCTCGTCGCGCCCCTTCACAGCTGCGGCTAGCGTCTTCTCCAACGTGGCGACATCACGCAGTAAAGCATTATGCTCAGCTACATGGCAGTCAAAAATTTGGCTGTCAGTCGATTATACCAAAATACAGAGAAGACGAAAAGAATAAGTATATAACACTCACTCTCAACCACACGGTGGCGCGTCTCCAGCATCGCATGCTGGCGACCCATCGCCATCACCTGCTCCGCCACCTGCGCGGCTTCCTTTACAAGGAGTTGTCACACAAAACAAGGAGTCGGCAGAGGGCAACAAAGGGCGTTGACTGCCAAATTATAAAAGAAAGAAATATATACTTACATGGTCCTCCAGCGACTCCGAAGAAGATTGCTGAACCGTCATCTGAGCAACTACTCGATGCTCCCCTACGTGAGGAGAGCTCGAAGAATTGTGCCCAGAGTGGGCCGTCGCCGGAGGAGAAGGAGCGCGGTCGACCTCTATCTTGGCCTTTGAGGTCGCGACTCCTGATTCCTTCAAAAATTCGACGTCGCCAGAAGATGACGACGCCTCTTGACTGCAAGACAAAATCCGCACTCAGAAAGGGCAAACTCCAGGGCAAAGCCAACAAGAAGAAAACAAGAGAAGAATGAATGCACTAGCAAACTTACCAGTCAAATCTGTCAAGATCAAATATGGCCTCCGCCGACTCCGACGAAGACTCCTTGGGCAATCGCATCTTCTTGCGAGAAGACGGTGCCACAGCCCTCACAGGAACAGCTGGAATTGGCGACTCTGCGTCAACAGCCGTGCCTCCTGGGGATGAAGGAGTCGACGCGTTGGAATCCCTGCTACGTGAACGCTTGCGAGTATCCGGACTCTCGGACTTGGGGGCTTCCTCTTCCATATCGGAAGGGACAGTCGACTCAGACTCGTCCTCTTCCAAAGCTTCACGAGGAATAATCCCCTCAGGGAGGGGAGGCATGCAAGGCGACACCGCCCACTCCTGCATACAAAAAGTAAAGATCAGCAAACACAATAGGAAACGCAATCGAGAAAATAAGCTACTACGTAGCACAACTGTACCTCGGGAGGAGGATTCGAAGCATCGAAGGGAGGAACGACTGGCTCGTTCGGAAGCACATCCTTGAGGGTGTACTTCGTGACCAGTCGCACCCTCTTATCTACCTCACTCGCGGACATGCCATCAGCAGACACGCGAGTAGGATCATCAGCGCCACCCCATTGGAACATGGGATGGACCCTGGCCTAGAGAGGCTGGACGCGACGACGCAGCCAAGTCCTGACAAGGGCGCAGCCTCCCTCTTCCGCGCCTATGCGACTCTCGAGGTCGCAGACGCGCTGATATAACACGTCTGTCTTCGCGAGTTTGAAAGGCATGATCACGTTCTTCCAAGAACGCATCTTCTTGCAGGGAGTCGCGGGATCGAAAGGCGCGAGTCCAAAGTGCTCGTCCTTGGCCTTCTGGTCATGCACATAGAACCATTTGTCCCTCCATCCCTGGACGGACTTGATATCGAAGTAGGTGGCGGATGGGTCAACGTGGATTCCGCAACCACCTACGTCATAAACTAAAGAGCCAGATGCGGACTGACGCGTCAATTTAATGATGCGTTTGAAAAGACCAAAGTGTGGCTCGATTCCGAGCCAGCACTCGCAGAGAGTGATGAAACAAGTGATGCGGAGAAGAGAATTTGGGGACAGCTGATGGAGCTGGAGCCCATAGAAACAAAGAGGACCCCGAAGAAAGGGGTGAAGAGGCATGGAAAGACCGCGAATGATGAATGCAAGAAACATCACTCGATAACCAGCAGGGGGCACAGGAATGATCTCACCGCCAGGTACACGCGAATCGGCGACTGCTGTAGAAATAACTCCGTCTTGGCGAAGAAGACAGAGATCCGACGCCTTGATGATAGAGGGGCGCCATGCGCCATTGGTCACGCGGGTGCCCGTGACCTTCTTCTTCCCGACGGCGGCTTTGGTGCCACGGGTGAGCCACCTTTCTTCTTCGCTGCAGCGAGGGTGGCCGCGGAATCAGCGGCAGCGCCTCCCTTCTTCTTCCCCATTGCATGGTAGAGATGAGAGCGAAGGAAGTAGCTTGGGAACGAACGGAGCTGGTCCAGTGTCGTGGAGAAGATGGGCGCAGGGGAAAGCAGAAAAGCAAACAACAATGGTGATGGCAGCAAGGAAGAAAGAGCACAAATGGGAAATTACCGCCGTAGCATCGCTACTTAACCCCTGGGGGATGCAATCCAACGGCTGACAAAAACCCTATTGGACGCGTGGCACGCATCGCGTAGGACACGTGGAGAAGAGGAAGCGCGAACCGTCCCCCCACTTCTACCATTACGCGTAGAAATCGAGGAGGCACAGTTAAAAATAAGATTACGCACGCCCAGTCAAATCAAAGTCAGAAAGTGGGACCCATCGCTCGTCACGTCCCGTCAAAATCGCTCACGCGGGCAACTAAGGTCATATGGCCAAGACCGACGCTACCAAGGCTATGCAAAGGAAAACTTGACTATTTTAGTCCTTGCCGGAGTCTTCGACTCCACTAAGCACTGGGGCTACTCCCATAGGGAGCAGCACAAGACCCTATGACTTTTCTTTTTCTTGTTGCAGAACATGGACAATCACAAAAGCAAACCCAATCACCAAACATAGTTCGATTATGGACATGTGTTACTCCCATAGGGAGCACGAAACAAGGCAAAAAGACGACATCGATGCAAAAGTATTTTAGCACCTGCACGAGTCATCGATGAAACAAGGTGCAAAAGACGATAGCGATCGAAAAGTGTTTTAGTACCTGCCCAAGTCATCGATCAAACAAGCGAAAGTCGACAGCAGTTGCAAAAGTTCTTTAGTCTCGCCGAGTCTTCGACTCAACCAGCACTCGGGTTACTCCCATAGGGCGCTGGTCGCGCACCCTATGATTATTTGTACAAAAAACTGTGTGTTGATAACATCCACACTCGAAACTCATGGCGACACCACCTCATAATTTTTCCCCTACAAAGAGACTGCGTCTCCTGGGTTACCCGAATCGTCTCCGTGATCATAAAATTCGGATGCCGCGCCTACGACGTGAAGGTAAGACCTGAATAAGGCCTGGCAACGAATTTAATCGCACTACCGTAAACATATCCATTACCTACAGCACGATGAACATGCCTTGACGGACGCATCAAGTGCTCACACCCATATAATCGAATTCGACTCGTAAGACCTCCGCAACTTTGAGTCGAATTACACCAAACTTTTTCCGGATTCGAGTCCGGGACTCAATTTGAGTAGATTGCGTTGTTTCACCCTAAGGTGGTTAGCGATACCGATACTTGGTTATATCGCACGATATCAACAATCCCTATGACACAAATAAAAGCAATCGAAATGTACTCATTTAGGCACTCGAAGGCTTCAAAAAGTCCCCAGTCGAATCTGCGATTCCACTGGACACTCGGGGGCTACTAACATGGGTATACCCTACAGGTACTCGAGCTTGGTATATACGGTCCAAATACATATAGGCCCACGGTGTCACCAAGGCCCGGATGGAGGGACTCGAGTAACCTACGGACTCTCGATTGCTTAAGGACAAGAAGAAGCTAAAGATAGAAAGTTTGAAGGGGAAAACCCTAACTTGTAACCGACTCGACCTGCTACCCGAGACCTAGCCTATCTATATAAAGGCTAGGAGGGGGCGGCGAGGAGGACACACGCAACCCTAGTTTCCACAACCCTTGCCAGATTGCATCTGCGCACCATTGTAACTTTCGACTCCTTCGATAATTCCACGAGCAGACAAGAAGGAGTAGGAACCTCTACGAGGCCTGAACCTGGGTAAATCCTTTGTCCCCTGTGTGCTTGTTTGCTAGCCGATAGATGTCTCCAGCGCTCCCTCCTTCTCCAAAACCCAAGTCCATAACAATGGGCATTGACGAGTTAAACCCTCGTCACCCGGATTTTCTGATCTTCGCGAATTTTGCCTCCAAACAGCACCTTTTCCATCAGAATCCTGACTGCAGCGGTCCATGCTCCAAAAGTCATCAACCATGCAAAAATAGGTGAAATAACATAAGTATCACCTCTCAATACGAAATATATCAATGAATAATAGTGAATTAAGACATAGAATAGTGATGCAAAATGGACGTATCAATTACTTGTAAACAATCCAACGAAAATCATCAGATTACAACCATCGGAGGGGAGTGGCAGGATGGAAGAGAAGTTGGGACAGTGGCTTCGAGGGGAAGGAAGAGGAGGGGCGTGACACTGGAAGGTGGGCCCTCAGAACACGTGACACTGACATGCGGGAGCGGGAGCACACGGTATTGCCGGTCTGTCCAGAGCAAGCAGACTTTTCAACGTGACAACAACAAGCTTATTGGACCAATATAATAACTCGTCGAAGTATTAAGGAGTACTAAAAACTACAACTGGGGTACAGTCGTACAACATGTATGCTCTAAGCACCTGAGAAGCATCGCTTAAGTCTAACAGTAACAGTAGCACAAGTACTACATTTCCCTGTCGTTCTTGATACAAATGTAGAAATGCATCTGCCTGTTCAGTCCAGCACTGGAAAGGTATTGAGATGGCACGCATAGGATCGACCTTAGGTCCACATACTCCACCTCCCATGGCGTCAGGAAGCTTGGCGCCTCGACTAGCACAAGAATGCTATCCGACGATGGCGGCTGGGCGTTCGCCCACATGCGCACCGTGTATACGGGCCAGGTGCATGAGACCGACCTGACGCATACGGCACCCACAATGGTGGGCCTGGCTCTGGTTCCCGGAACACCGGCGGTTATAGTTAGGACGAAAACAGAGCGGTCTCCCCCTGGAAAATTAGCAGGCGGCGAGCCGAGTCAGTGAATGGCACCTGCTCTTGGAGAAGTTGGGCTTGCCTGTACGAGATCCTAATCACTTCGATCAAGTGCCCCTCTGCAAGGTGGACAACGAGCTTTGCGGCAGGCCGGTGTAGTTGCAGCCCGGCTCCGTGCAGGAGCACACGCCGTGCGGGCACGCGAGCTCGTGGAGCGGGAGCTCATGGTAGGAGTAACAATGAAAGCATCTTGGGTGGGAGCACATGAGTGGGAACGCCGCTGCAAAGTTGCGCACGAGGATCTCCAGATTCTTGGGCTGCAACATCTGCCACATCTGAAGTTCGTCGTGAAATCGGAAAAAAGATCAGCAGTTAGATTGGCGAATAGCCGAAATATGTAGGATAAGTTCAAAAGCTTGTAAATGATTTCTTAGCATGAAGGTAGCGACCGGAGAATTGGCAAATGTCGTCGTCTTGCGGCTACGGCAGGATGGAAGTGAAGTGGGGAAAGTGGCTTCGAGGGGAAGGAAGAGAAGTACGGGGAGGAAGAGAAGTAATAGGGACATGACACTAGGATATGGCCCACTGAACTCGTGAGTCGTAACACGCGCAACATGCCAGTTTGTCCAGAGCAAGCGTGGCCAATCATGCCACAGAACAGCCTACTCGAGGATCGCTCTCACGAAGACCATCCCAATCGTCCAAGCGCCCCAATCGAACGGTATGTAACAATCGTCAAGAAGAACAACTTTGTTATGACGTGCCTTCTAGAAGACTCGGTCTAATGGTGGATCCATTGGGAGGGGCAGTGCTAGTTTTAGTATAAGAACAAACATGCAATGACTCAAATGGATCCATATGTGGTTTGTGGAAAGAACACACATGCAATGACACTGGTTGATCCATATGTGGTTTATGGAAAGAACACACATGCAATGACTCTAGTGGTTGATCCATGTGTGGTTTGTGGAAATAACACACATGCAATGAGTCTAGTGTTGGTTTTAGTATAAGAAAACACATGCAATGACTCTAGTGGGTTCACATGTGGTTTATGAAAAGAACACACATGCAATGACCACTGGTTGATCCATATGTGGTTTGTGAAAAGAACACACATGGAATAACCACTGGTTGATCCATATGTGGTTTGTGGAAAGAACACACATGCAATGACACTGCTTGATCCATGTGTTGTTTGTGGAAAAGAACACACATGCAATGACCACTGGTTTATACATGTGTGGTTTGTGGAAAGAACACACATGCAATGACCACTGGTTGATCCATATATGGTTTGTGGAAAAGAACACACATGCAATGACCACTGGTTGATCCATGTGTGGTTTGTGAAAAGAACACACATGCAATGACTCTAGTGCTAGTTTTAGTATAAGAACACACATGTAATGACTCTAGTGGGTCCACATGTAGTTTGTGAAAAGAACACACATGCAATGCCACTGGTTGATCCATAAGTGGTTTGTGGAAAGAACACACATGCAATGGCCACTAGTTGATCCATAAGTGGTTTGTGGAAAGAACACACATGCAATGACCACTGGTTGATCCATAAGTGGTTTATGGAAAGAACACACATGCAGTGACCACTGGTGGATCCATATGTTGTTTGTGAAAAGAACACACATGCAATGAACACTGGTGGATCCATAAGTGGTTTGTGGATAGAACACACATGCAATGACTCTAGTGCTAGTTTTAGTATAAGACAACACATGCAATGACTCTAATGGATCCATATGTGGTTTGTGAAAAGAACACACATGCAATGACCACCTGTTGATCCATGTGTAGTTTGTGGAAAGAACACACATGCAGTGACCAGTGGTGGATCCATATGTTGTTTGTGAAAAGAACACACATGCAATGACTCTAGTGTTGGTTTTAGTATAAGAACACACATGCAATGACTCTAGTGTTGGTTTTAGTATAAGAACACACATGCAATGACTCTAGTGGGTTCACATGTGGTTTGTGAAAAGAACACACATGCAATGACCACTGGTTGATCCATATGTGGTTTGTGGAAAGAACACACATGCAATGACACTGCTTGATCCATGTGTGGTTTGTGGAAAAGAACACACATGCAATGACCACTGGTTGATCCATGTGTGGTTTGTGAAAAGAACACACATGCAATGACCACTTGTTGATCCATCTGTGGTTTGTGGAAATGAACACTCATGCAATGACCACTGGTTGATCCATATGTGGTTTGTGGAAAGAACACACATGCAATGACCACTGGTTGATCCATGTGTGGTTTGTGAAAAAAACACAGATGCAATGACTCTAGTGTTAGTTTTAGTATAAGAACACACATGCAATGACCACTGGTTGATCCATATGTGGTTTTTTGGAAAAGAACACGCATGCAATGAACACTGGTGGATCCATGTGTGGTTTGTGGAAAATAACACACATGCAATGACCACTTGTTGATCCATGTGTGGTTTGTGGAAAGAACACACATGTAATAACAGTGGTGGATCCCTGTGTGGTTTGTGAAAAGAACACATATGCAATGACTCTAGTGTTGGTTTTAGTATAAGAACACACATGCAATGACTCTACTGGGTTCACATGTGGTTTGTGAAATGAACACACATGCAATGACCACTGGTTGATCCATATGTGGTTTGTGGAAAGAACACACATGCAATCACACTGCCTGATCCATGTGTGGTTTGTGGAAAAGAACACACATGCAATGACCACTGGTTGATCCATGTGTGGTTTGTGGAAACAACACACATGCAATGCCCACTGGTTGATCCATATGTGGTTTGTGGAAAAGAATACACATGCAATGACCACTGGTTGATCCATATGTGGTTTGTGGAAAGAACACACATGCAATGATCACTGGTTGATCCATGTGTGGTTTGTGAAAAAAAACACATGCAATGACTCTAGTGCTAGTTTTAGTATAAGAACACACATGTAATGACCACTGGTTGATCCATATGTGGTTTTTGGAAAAGAACACACATGCAATGAACACTGGTGGATCCATGTGTGGTTTGTGGAAAAGAACACACATGCAATGACCACTGGTTGATCCATAAGTGGTTTGTGGAAAAGAACACACATGCAATGAACACTAGTTGATCCATATGTGGTTTGTGAAAAGAACACACATGCAGTGAGCACTGGTGGATCCATATGTTGTTTGTGAAAAGAACACACATGCAATGAACACTGCTTGATCCATGTGTGGTTTCTGGAAAGAACACACATGCAATGACTCTAATGGATCCATATGTGGTTTGTGAAAAGAACACACATGCAATGACCACTTGTTGATCCATGTGTGGTTTGTGGAAAGAACACACATGCAATGACAGTGGTGGATCCATGTGTGGTTTGTGGAAATAACACACATGCAATGACTCTAGTGGTTGATCCATGTGTGGTTTGTGGAAATAACATACATGCAATGAATCTAGTGGTTGATCCATGTGTGGTTTGTGGAAATAATACACATGCAATGACAGTGGTTGTTCCGTGTGTGGTTTGTGAAAATAACACACATGCAATAACCACTGGTTGATCCATATGTGGTTTGTGGAAAGAACACACATGCAATCACACTGCTTGATCCATGTGTGGATTGTGGAAAAGAACACACATGCAATGACCACTGGTTGATCCATGTGTGGTTTGTGGAAAGAACACACATGCAATGACTACTAGTTGATCCATATGTGTTTTGTGGAAAAGAATATACATGCAATGACCACTGGTTGATCCATATGTGGTTTGTGGAAAGAGCACACATGCATTGACCACTGGTTAATCCATGTGTGGTTTGTGAAAAGAACACACATGTAATGACTCTAGTGCTAGTTTTAGTATAAGAACACACATGCAATGACCACTGGTTGATCCATATGTTGTTTTTGGAAAATAACACACATGCAATGAACACTGGTGGATCCATGTGTGGTTTGTGGAAAAGAACACACATGCAATGACCACTGGTTGATCCATAAGTGGTTTGTGGAAAAGAACACACATGCAATGAACACTGGTTGATCCATATGTGGTTTGTGAAAAGAACACTCATGCAGTGACCACTGGTGGATCCATATGTTGTTTGTGAAAAGAACACATGTGCAATGAACACTGCTTGATCCATGTGTGGTTTGTGGAAAGAACACACATGCAATGACTCTAGTGCTAGTTTTAATATAAGAACACACATGCAATGACTCTAATGGATCCATATGTGGTTTGTGAAAAGAACACTCATGCAATGACCACTTGTTGATCCATGTGTGGTATTTGGAAATAACACACATGCAATGACAGTGGTGGATCCATGTGTGGTTTGTGGAAAGAACACACATTCAATGACTCTAGTGGTTGATCCATGTGTGGTTTGTGGAAATAACACACATGCAATGACAGTGGTTGATCCATGTGTGATTTGTGAAAAGAACACACATGCAATGACTCTAATTCTGGATTTAGTATAATAACACACATGCAATGACTCTAGTGGGTCCACATGTGAGTTGTAAAAAGAACACACATGCAATGCCACTGGTTGATCCATAAGTGGTTTGTGGAAAAGAACACACATGCAATGACCACTGGTTGATCCATCAGTGGTTTGTGGAAAGAACACACATGCAATGAACATTGGTGGATCCATCAGTGGTTTGTGGAAAGAACACACATGCAATGACTCTAGTGCTGGTTTTAGTATAAGAACACACATGAAATGACCACTTGTTGATCCATGTGGTTTGTGGAAATAACACACATGCAATGACACTGGTTGATCCATGTGTGGTTTGTGGAAAGAACACACATGCAATGACTCTAGTGGTTGATCCATGTGTGGTTTGTGGAAATAACACACATGCAATGACTCTAGTGGTTGATCCATGTGTGGTTTGTGGAAATAACTCACATGCAATGACTCTAATGGATCCATGAGTGGTTTGTGGAAAAGAACAGACATGCAATGACCATTGGTTGATCCATATGTGGTTTGTGGAAAGAACACGCATGTAGTGACACTGATTGATCCATGTGTGGTCTGTGAAAAGAACACGCATGCAATGCCATTGGTTTATCCATGTGTGGTTTGTGGATAGAACACACATGCAATGACTCTAGTGCTAGTTTTAGTATAAGAACACACATACAATGACTCTGGTGGGTCCACATGTAGTTTGTGAAAAGAACACACATGCAATGACCACTGGTTGATCCATACGTTGTTTGTGGAAAAGAACACACATGCAATGAGTCTAGTGGATCCATGTGTGGTTTGTGGAAAAGAAAACACATGCAATGAGTCTAGTGCTGATTTTAGTATAAGAACACACATGCAATGACTCTAGTGGGTCCACATGTGGTTTGTAAAAAGAACACACATGTAATGACCACTGGTAGATCCATATGTGGTTTTTGGAAAAGAACACGCATGCAATGAACACTGGTGGATCCATAAGTGGTTTGTGGAAAGAACACACATGCAATGACCACTGGTTGATCCATAAGTGGTTTGTGGAAAAGAACACACATGCAATGACCACTGGTTGATCCATGTGTGGTTTGTGGATAGAACACACATGCAATGACTCTAGTGGGTCCATATGTGGTTTGTGAAAAGAACACACATGCAATGACCACTGGTTGATCCATATGTGGTTTGTGGAAAAGAACACACATGCAATGAACACTGGTGAAACCATAAGTGGTTTGTGGAAAGAACACATGCAATGACCACTGGTTGATCCATATGTGGTTTGTGGAAAGAACACACATGCAGTGAACACTGGTGGATTCCTACGTTGTTTGTGAAAAGAACAGACATGCAATGACTCTAGTGCTGGTTTTAGTATAAGAACACACACGCAATGACTCTAGTGGGTCCACATGTAGTTTGTGAAAAGAACACACATGCAATGCCACTGGTTGATCCATAAGAGGTTTGTGGAAAGAACACACATGCAATGGCCACTGGTTGATCCAAGTGTGGTTTGTGGAAAGAACACACATGCAATGACCACTTGTTGATCCATAAGTGGTTTGTGGAAACAAACACACACGCAATGAACACTAGTGGATCCATATGTGGTTTGTGAAAAGAACACACATGCAGTGACCACTGGTGGATCCATATGTTGTTTGTGAAAAGAACACACATGCAATGAACACTGCTTGATCCATGTGTGGTTTGTGGAAAGAACACACATGCAATGACTCTAGTGCTAGTTTTAGTATAAGAACAAACACGCAATGACTCTAATGGATCCATATCTGGTTTGTGAAAAGAACACACATGCAATGACCACTTGTTGATCCATGTGTGGTTTGTGGAAAGAACACACCTGCAATGACAGTGGTGGATCCATGTGTGGTTTGTGGAAAGAACACACAAGCAATGACTCTAGTGGTTGATCCATGTGTGGT
The DNA here is from genome assembly GCA_023614405.1 of Avena insularis. Taxonomy (NCBI): domain Eukaryota; kingdom Viridiplantae; phylum Streptophyta; class Magnoliopsida; order Poales; family Poaceae; genus Avena; species Avena insularis. The sequence continues at coordinate 129,184,397 of CM042688.1, forward strand.
TTGTGGAAATAACACACATGCAATGACTCTAGTGGTTGACCCATGTGTGGTTTGTGGAAATAACACACATGAATGACAGTGGTTGATCCGTGTGTGGTTTGTGAAAAGAACACACATGCAATGACCCCTGGTTGATCCATATGTGGTTTGTGGAAAGAACACACATGCAATGACACTGCTTGATCCAAGTGTGGTTTGTGGAAAAGAACACACATGCAATGACCACTGGTTGATCCATGTGTGGTTTGTGGAAAGAACACACATGCAATGACCACGATTTGATCCATATATGGTTTGCGGAAAAGAATACACATGCAATGACCACTAGTTGATCCATATGTGGTTTGTGGAAAGAACATACATGCAATGACCACTGGTTGATCCATGTGTGGTTTGTGAAAAGAACACACATGTAATAACTCTAGTGCTAGTTTTAGTATAAGAACACACATTCAATGACCACTGGTTGATCCATATGTGGTTTTTGGAAAAGAACACACATGCAATGAACACTGGTGGATCCATGTGTGGTTTGTGGAAAAGAACACACATGCAATGACCACTGGTTGATCCATAAGTGGTTTGTGGAAAAGAACACACATGCAATGAACACTGGTTGATCCATATGTGGTTTGTGAAAAGAACACACATGCAATGACCACTGGTGGATCCATATGTTGTTTGTGCAAAGAACACACGTGCAATGAACACTTCTTGATCCATGTGTGGTTTGTGCAAAGAACACACATGCAATGACTCTAATGCTAGTTTTAGTATAAGAACACACATGCAATGACTCTAATGGATCCATATGTGGTTTGTGAAAAGAACACACATGCAATGACCACTTGTTGATCCATGTGTGGTTTGTGGAAAGAACACACATGCAATGACAGTGGTGGATCCATGTGTGGTTTGTGGAAAGAACACACATGCAATGACTCTAGTGCTTGATCCATGTGTGGTTTGTGGAAATAACACACATACAATGAATCTAGTGGTTGATCCATGTGTGGTTTGTGGAAATAACACACATGCAATGACAGTGGTTGATCCATGTGTGGTTTGTGAAAAGAACACACATGCAATGACTCTAGTGCTGGTTTTAGTATAAGAACACACATGCAATGACTCTAGTGGGTCCACATGTGGTTTGTGAAAAGAACACACATGCAATGCCACCGGTTGATCCATAAGTGGTTTGTGGAAAAGAACACACATGCAATGACCACTGGTTGATCCATAAGTGGTTTGTGGAAAGAACACACATGCAATGGCCACTGGTTGATCCATAAGTGGTTTGTGGAAAGAACACACATGCAATGACCACTGGTTGATCCATAAGTGGTTTGTGGAAAGAACACGCATGCATTGACCACTGGTGGATCCATATGTTGTTTGTGCAAAGAACACACATGCAATGAACACTGGTGGATCCATAAGTGGTTTGTGGAAAGAACACACATGCAATGACTCTAGTGCTAGTTTTAGTATAAGAACACACATGCAATGACTCTAATGGATCCACATGTGGTTTGTGAAAATAACTCACATGCAATGACCACTTGTTGATCCATGTGTGGTTTGTGGAAAGAACACACATGCAATGACAATGGTGGATCCATGTGTGGTTTGTGAAAAGAACACACATGCAATGACTCTAGTGTTGGTTTTAGTATAAGAACACACATGCAATGACTCTAGTGGGTTCACATGTGGTTTGTGAAAAGAACACACATGCAGTGAACACTGGTGGATCCATCAGTGGTTTGTGGAAAGAACACACATGCAATGACCACTGGTTGATACATATGTGGTTTGTGGAAAGAACACACATGTAGTGAACACTGGTGGATCCATATGTTGTTTGAGAAAAGAACACACATGCAATGACTCTAGTGCTGGTTTTAGTATAAGAACACACATGTAATGACTCTAGTGGGTCCACATATGGTTTGTGAAAAGAACGCACATGCAATGACCACTGGTTGATCCGTATGTGGTTTGTGGAAAAGAACACACATGCAATGAACACTGGTGGATCCATAAGTGGTTTGTGGAAAGAACACACATGCAGTGACTAATACTGGTTTTAGTTTGAGAACACATATGGATCCATATGTGGTTTGTGGAAAAGAACACACATGCAATGACCACTGATTTATCCATAAGTGGTTTGTGGAAAGAACACACATGCAGTGAACACTGGTTGATCCATGTGTGGTTTGTGAAAAGAACACACATGCAATGCCATTGGTTGATCCATATGTGGTTTGTGGAAAGAACACACATGCAATGACACTGGTTGATCCAAATGTGGTTCATGACAGGAACACACATGCACTAACTCTTGTGGATACATATGTGGTTTGTGGAAAGAACACACATGCAATGAACTCTAGTGGATCCATCTTAGCATAATTTGATGTATGCCACGATGCATTTCATTGTAAAATACACCCACTTTCCTTTTTTATACTACTCAGCTTTGCCCTTGGTTTTTTGATACTACCCAGTTTTGCCCCCCTCTCTCTTTCGTAGAAGCCCAAACATGTGCCCACTCTGTCTGCTACGCCCTGATTGGTTGTCACAGTTGTCACGCGGATCGTGCGCACCAATCGTTGATCCTGTGTGATCCAACGAGGCTCGTTGCACACGTCGTGCCCTTCATAGGACAGCGCGAGACAACACTGACGTCTCCCTCAATGAGACTTCTACAAGAAGGAACATGATGCCGTCCATAGAAAAAGTCGTCGAGTGGTCATGTCATGTTTAATCTAGTCTGCAAAGGCTACAAGTCTACTGCACGGCAACTGGTCATCCACGGACCACCGGCTATACCATTTTTACTATGCAGCGCGCCTGCATTCTCACTTCCGTCAGGCCCCCACCACATGAACCTTCCACGCGGCAGCCGCAGCCGGAAGAGCTGCCAACCGAAGCCCTCGAGGAGGCCTAAACGTCCCCGCATTAAAAACCCAGCCTATCGGGTCCTCCATTTGCACTCATCCACTACTCTCTCTTCCCTATCCCGCAAAACCCCACAATCTTGAATGTACTTGCACGAACCTTCTCCATGAAACCAGTGCGTGGGGGTGAGTGTCCGGGCATCGCCGACGGGGTGGTGCTTCACGCGGCAGATCTGGAGGAGCATCACGCAACATAGGCCGAGGAGGACGTGCAGTTCAACCCCTTGGGGACCATGTGCACGCCGGTGCTGACGACTTCGGAGGCGTCGATGAGGGCGTGGAGTTCGACGAACACGCTCCACTCGTGTACCCGGAGGTACATCTATTTCTACATGTTTCATATTTTCTGCTCGAGCTTAATCTATCATGGCGTCATAAAAAATCTAGTCCTAATGATTAGATGCAACGTACGAACTGGTACATGGAGAGATCTAGTCTGTTCTGAATGAATCCACATTATTTATTTATTTATTAATAAGTTACCAAGAACACAAACCACATTAATTTAGGAGCGAGCTGGGGAGACGGCCATAATGAACTGCTGAACCTGTATAGACATGTTATTGCATCGAAAGTAACTTGGAAAGGTGGAAGGAATATATATTTATTATTTTGCTCATTTCGGTTTGTATTCCATACATTACAGGTGTATTCAAGTGAGATGGACTTTGACAAGGAGACCAGGAACAACAAGAGCCGCCATGTCATGAAGAAGCTCAAGAGCGGGATAATCCCTTTCCGCACTTGACTTGGGGAGCTCAGGTGCCCTTTCTATAAGAAAGGAGTCAACCCGAGGATTGCCAGCTTGATTCCGCATGCAGTTGGCATCGGTAAAAGCCCGGCTAGTAAACATAAGTCGGCGACCAAGGCTAAGCATGCTGCTTATGGCAAGTTCCTGAGGGAGTATGTCAAGACCGGCCTAGTGTCCCCTTACTTAGGAATAAGCAACTTCTAGCCGACCAACCCCGTCACTGTGCTGGCCCGTCCACTAATAATATTTAGTTCTCTTACCGTATCTAGACCCTTAAACTATGGGGATTTCTATTTTTGTACCCTTCAAAATATATTCAAGTTCATCTGTTTATGGAGTTAAAGTTCCGGTGGCATACTCGTTATTTTGCATTGATAGAGGGGTGCCTCCGACAGATATAAGGGTTATCCTGTCCGCTAGATCACAGAGGATCAATGGTTGGTGGGCAAAACTGAGTACAACTGAATCGCCACGGTTAGACACGAGGGAAAAAAACGTGACTCACGGTACCCGTGTGCGGTGCACGGGGCGGTAGCGGACACGTGTGGCCGTGCACGGTGCATTAGCGTACTCGGTGCACGGTAGTGCAACGAAACGTCGCTTCCCTTCTCCTTTAATAGAGGCCTCCCCACTCCCACTCATCACGCACTCGCTCACTCAACCGTCTCCACTGTCCCATCACCTTCTGCAAATGCCCAACAAAACCCCAACCACGCCGGCGATGGAGAAGATCGGCGCGGTGGCCATCGGCGCCTCCAAGGCCACCGACGAGGAGCCCCCCGTCCCCGTCCCCGCATCCGTCGTAGCCGCCGGCGAGGAGGCCCCCGCCGGTCTCGGACAGATCCCGCTTGGCTAGGACCCCTACGAGGAGGTTGTCTACATAAGGTCGGAGAACCCCTACGACACCAGCATCGCCGACCCGTGGTCTGAGGTAACCAGGGTTTTCTCGCCTTCCCTTGTTCTTCTCCCATTCCCATCGTTGGATGCTAGATCGTATGTTATTAGGGCTCTGCTATTCGTATTTTTTACAGTAGCTAATCCTATTGTGTTAGATCTCGATTTTCGATGAATCCCCCTGTTCGTAGTTGGGATCAGTATTCGATTTGGTTTGAGATTTGGGGAATAATCGGGAGATCTCATTCGGTTAATTTATGCAAAAAATCAATCCCGATAATCAAAGTATCTCAATCATGTCCTTATTTCACTCTACTGTTTTTTTCCAACAGGAGGATAGCAGCGACCTCCGCAGTGGCGATGAGTCCAAGGACACCAAGACTCGTCATGTGCTGAGGAGGCTAATATCCGGTCAGTACAATAACTTCTTCGCCGACAACGTGTACAGGTGCCCCTTCTGCCCCACCAGGAGCCTCCGTGGCACGGACTTCAACTCCCTCGTGAAGCATGCCGAGGACGTGAGGACCTGTGGCGAGTCCGTGAACGTCCATGGCTTCAGGGCCAAGCACCAGGCGCTCGGTCTTCACCTCCACAAACTCCAGAAGGTGGCTATCGAGGAGGGTCGCATGCCCCCGATCAGACCCAAGGCGCCCAAGGTCAAGGGGCTAGGCAGCAAGAAGTGGAGGAGGCACCAGAGGGAGAGGCGGATGCCCTCCCGGCAGAGGCCACGAGGGGCTACTGATCAGCTGTTGTAAAGCAGCTTGTTTTGTCTTGTCTGTGTTGAAGCAGTCCGCTGCTGCTGCTGAGCAGCCTAATTGTCGAACCTCGTTAAGTATCGTACTATATAACCTATATTAGCTGCTTTATCTACATCTGCTCTGTTTACCGAATTTATTTATGGTGCTGGTTTGTTTTGCTGCTCTAGATTTGCTACCAGATTGGGGAAAAATGATCGCAAAAGGAATAATGAATGAAGAGAGAAGCTGCTCTAGATTCCCTACCTTTTTAGGCAAGAAAACACAACTGTTAGAGAGAGAGGGGAAAGGGCGCTCTTAAAAAGGCCAAATAACAAAAAAAACTTCCACTTTAGGCGTCATGGTGCACGTAACGACCAAGCCTTTGACCAGACGGCACCCCCCTCCGAGCGCATGTGAGGGCTTCGGAATATCGGGAGGGCAAAAGTGAGGACAAACGAGACACAATGTTGCTATAGCTAAATCTGACAAAAAGCTAAATTTGGCTTTACCATGCAATTTGGCTAGAGCTCCACAATGTTGCTATTCTAAATCCCTAAACTATGTGGTGCGTTGAAACCTAATGCTTTTCCACCAACACGTGTGTTGCAAAGTTGCTTGATCGTGCATGCTTACACAAGTGGACTACAAAGAAGCTTACAGAAGCATGGGCAAACGAGCTTCATTTTGGCAAATTCGGGACAAGCTTTGTGCAATCGGCAGGCCTGATCGGCTGCCCCGGGGTGCAGGGATGCTAGGTCCATGTCTATGCTTACACTTCTTAAACTTGTTAGGAATTAATAATAACTATACACTTCCTTCTGTCATGTCACGTTATGTCGTGTCAGCACCGCGCACCCGCTGCGGATCGTCAACGGGATGGTGGTCTACGTGACCGGTCTCTGCCACACCAAAGCCACGTCGCACACCCATCCCATTGCCTATCGGGACGGACGCCGAATTTAATCGCTAGGATTGGAAACCATCGGTGCTCGCCCGGTCAAACTTGCTTCCGCATGAGTATGACCGGAATATTGGTAAACAGAATTTAAGCATCGCCTTCTGTCTCCTCAGCACATCACTGTGCAAAAATCCCCAACTCATTCCTTCCACCGGCGCCGCCACCACAAGAACCATCGACGCTGCCGTAGGAACCACCTCCGCCTGGCCATACCACCGCAACAGATCACTCCACCTCCACGCCCAGTCCTAGCCACCGCTACCGACCCTAGGCCACCGCCGCTGCATTAGCTGCTGCCATGGATGCAGAGTACGACGTGTTCAGCGACGGGAGCGACTACACCGACAAGTACACCGTCACCACCCATGGCACCACCAAGCTGACGGTCGTCCACACAAATGCGTCAGCGGAGGTGGCCAAGGTCATCGTAATGTACGAGCGGTGGCTACAGGAGATGATGGACAGGTACAAGATCATCGGCCTTGACCTCGAGTATACCAGAGATAGGAAGAGGACGACGCTTTTGCAGCTGTCCATGCGCAACCACTGCCTCCTACATCGCGTATGTAGGGCCAAATCTGTATGCCCGGAGCTTCACGAGTTCCTACACATGAGGGAGATCTACGTCGCCAGCGTCAACATCAAGAACGACACTCCGAAGCTAGAACGAGATCTCCTCGTTCATGTCGTCAATCACGTCGATCTCCAACGTTTGTCGAGGTACCCGGATGGCGGTACGGGGAAAGCCGACATGGCTAGACTCGCTTCCGACATCATCGACTGCGAGTACGCCGGCATGAAAATCGATTTCCCGAAGCACCTACACGAGCGATGGGAGTGGAGGCGCCTGGATTACGATGCGATCAAGTACGCAGCCAAGGACACGTATGTCTGCTACGAGATGCTCAACAGGATCTGGCGGGTGGGTGAGTGTGCTATTTACCACTACTAGTTTCGCATTTCGTTCCTAGTTTTATCTCGCCTGTATTTTATCTCGCATGTATTTTCTAAGCATTCTGTGTGTAATAACCAAGCTTGTATGATCCCTGTGCTATTAGCTACTTAACCTATATGAATTACATTCCCCCTTTTGTATGCTCAACATTCATTCTTACAAATTCTGTCTGTGCCATTTGCATGCGGTAGAATCCAGGACTGACATGCATAAGGTGTGATACAGTCATAAGTCATAACCAAACCCAGATTATAGAGAAGGATACAGTCATAAACCAGATTATAGTTTGACAAAGGTAATACACAGCAGTTCGTAATTGCTCGCATAGTGTACTAATGAAATAACATGTTTTCATAAACACAACAATCATGCACTAATAGTCTACATCCCAGCCTGTTGGAGAAGGCAACCGATTGTAGGATGCCTTCGGTCGCTTGCCCCGGTTTGTAGATTCATCTACACTCCGGCATCTGGGGCAAACAACCTGCCTTGGTGGTGGTTCAATGATGCGATGCCTAGAACGAGATTTTACAATCTGGCGGTATAGCTCGTGGCTAACATACCCGTCAATTGCAGCGTACTTCAGATTAGGTTCGGAAAGTGGCTTATCCTCCAAGTAATCATGCCCTAAACGCCTCGACGAACATCTCGGCAATCTGTCCTTCATGTCAGCGTACCACGGGTCGATGAGTTCGGAGGCAAGAGCGGCCATCCCGGTCTTGCCGCCCTTCGTCCCTGGGATCCTATAAATTTCCTGGATGTCCACTCTGCACTCCTTTGGGATTCTAATGTTGACAGTCGGGCTTTCAAGAAGTTTACTGTCATTCGTGATGTCAACACTGGTAAATGTTATGTGCTGGTTCATGAGAAAGTCATGAAACAGATCCCTAATGCTTTCGCCCCACCTGCATGAAAATGAATTCAGACAAATAATATAGCAATAAATTTTGCAAACAGATGGTTCAGGAACAAAAAGACAGCAAAGTCTACCAGATCCCGTCAGCCCCCTTCTCGCAAAAAGGCTGGTATATGAGGATGTGCCCCTTCATGGAGAGTTGCACCACGACGATCCTACGGTGATCACGGCTGTAATCGAGGTCGAGACCTACGAACCTGTTTTCTTCGAACTGTAGCCAACTCGTGTAATTATTCAGAGTGTTCCTCACCGTCTGAGGGTCGGTGGTGTAGACGACATCGATCTTCTTCCTGCCATGTACTTCAATGTCGAAGTGCGCAGTTTCTTGCCTGTCGTCGTTTCAGACGTCCGGAGCGTCCATGACTACAGGCAAGAGGGAAAGGATACGGAGGAAGAGGGTGATGCGGTGGTGGAGGAAATGATGAGGCCATGGAGGAGAAAGACGATGAGGCTGTGGAGGAGGAAATGAGACGGAGAAGTGGAAGATTGGAACCGCCCTTACCAATATCTAGAATGGTGCACGACCGTTCGTAGTAGGGTGAAGGTGGCGAAAAACGGCGGTTTTACACGTTGACGCTAGCACTTCCTAAAATTTATTCTGCGCCACTTGCATGCGGTGGAATCAATTCAAACGTAGGCACGTTCGTGCGTGCCGACCTTCACTCACTGACAGGCGTGCCGCACATTTCCCTTTTACGATTTATTTTTTCACTTCCTCTAGACGGTTCCGGTGCCCGCCCTCAATAATTACGCCCCCTTCTTGTCTTCCACGCGGACGAGAACCGGCGGCGGTGGCGGTTCCTTGCAGATTCACTCCCCACTCGAACAACTGCCCCCATCCCTGATTCCACCCCCTCTCAAATCCATCCGCCTCCTTATCACAACGCCTCCATTAATCTACCGGATTCCTGACTCCATTTGCCACTATGGGTAGAGCTTGGGGTAGCAGCAGGCTGAAGAGAAAGGCATGCGACGATGACACGGATGGCTAGGGCGACCGCTACCTCGAGGATTGGGGATGGCCGAACCTCAGCGCCGTGAATGTGCATAGGATCGCCTTGGAGTTGGACATCATTTCAGCCGGCCACCTCGCTCGTTGCATCCCTGGCTACCACGTGATGATGCGGAACATGGACGAACAACCGTTTGGCACGCCAGGCCTTCTTTACCCCAATAACAACAAATGGCCAGACGACCGCGATGGCCACGTAAGTTCCAGTATCTAGCTTATTCGTTCAGTCATATCGTTGATTCATATGTGCTAAACTCTCACCGGAATCCTATGTTCCTTTCGTCAAACGTGTTGTGTGCACGCGCGGTTTGAACAAATCAAACCATTTAAGACTATTCTGTACAGTGGAGGCTCTGCTCGTACCTGATATTTTGGTATTTTCGTAGTGGCACAATCTTACTTTAGGTGATAGACGAGTTGACAATTTTGATTTTGCAATGGAATGCCTGCTAGGTGATATTCTGTTTCCTAAAATAAAAACAAACAGATTAGACGATTTAAGGTTGTTATGCCCCGATCTATTTAATTATGATCATCGTCAGGAGTTTTTTCTGGGGGCTCTGCTACTACTCCATATATTGAGTATCTTTGTAGTGACACAAACACAATTTAGGCGATATCTGAGGAGACACTCGTATTTAGGCGATATTTTGTGTACTTTAATTTGAAGGCCCAGTTGTCAAATTGTATCTGCAATGGAATCCATGCTAGTTTATTGTACCAACTAACAACAAACTCTGCAGAATATTCATGCAAAACTAATGCTGCTGGATAAGTGGTCCGAATCAGTAGTGGTGAATATCAAGGAAGAAGAAGAGATGGAAATGGAAGATGACCAGAACTGGGTGGGTGGTAACGGCGAGTGGCTGGTCCTTTTATCACAGGATGGCAATACTTGGACTCTAAAAAATGGCTACAGATCAAAGAGACTTGCAATGCCATCTTTAAAGGGCGTCGGCATTACTGCATTCAACAGCAGGTGGCCGCCGCCCATTTCCGAATTCGCTTATAGGTTCAACATGGAAAAACTTGACCTTGTGAAGGTACAGCTCCCACATAGACCGCGGGAGGGGGCATGGAAGAACTGGGAGTACGACCTCTTAGCGGTGTTCGACAAGGCAATCACATTCATTAGATGCCCAGAAGACAAGGAACAGACAATCTTGCGTGACGACTTCCTGCGGCCGGAGAAGTATGTCGACGCCGTCTTCACCTACGACTACTCTTCGTACAGACCGTAACGCATTTATGCGGTCACTGAACCTAGCGGTGACGTGCGTGTTTGGGAGCCGTCCATTTGGGGTGAGTCATGGTGTCATATAGCATGTAAAATCCCATTCAAAATTCTGCTTACTGACTATTAGTAACACGCAGGTACCCACGCAGCCCCACGCATCATTCCAGCTCCGGTCATCGAAGATGCAGTAGCAGATGCTGAACTTGGGACACGGCGCTGGTTCCTGGCACCTCTCGGAGACAACACGGAATAAGATGATGAACTCTTGTGGATTCATATAAGGGGAGCACTAAACATCGTTGGTGATACAATAGAACATATGGGGACACAACTTTCTTCATACCCATCGTTGCGGTGTCACGTTTTCTCGAGGTCCGCATGCCCATCCGAAGACCCAGTAGAGCAAGTCTGGAGCAGAGTCAACAATCTGAAGGGATAATCTGTGTTTCTTGGGATCAACTACCCTTTCTTTGTCAGAGCCCCTAGAGCTGTTGAACCTGTAATTGCTCAGGCAGCCCTGACCCCTGATGCTGCTGCTGGTGGTGGTGGTGTTGGTGGTGGTGGAGCTGACAAAGAACTAGTTGCTGCTGCTCTTGGTGAAGCTAACGAAATACTTGGTGATGCTGCTGCTGGTGAAGCTGACGAAATACTTGCTAATGCTGCTGCTGGTGAAGCTGACAAAATACCTGCTGAGGCTGCTACCGGAGTCCAGAAAGAACATGCTGGTGTTGTTGCTGAGGTGCCAGCACTTCCAGTGTTGATATCAGACTGTGTGTTTGCTGCACACTCACGCGCCTATCATGTTGACACTCCAGATCCGACCTGGAGCCAAATCCACGTCGGGGGGAGGGGGGCTACAATTGGCTCATCAGTGGGGTCATACTATTTGAAGGAGAATGAAAGACGGCCAAATGCAGCGTTCTGGTTCATTCCGACGATACCAACAGCTCCAGGGACCTAGTGCTCATACTGGCAGATCCGATGAACCATTTGTCTTTATCTTTATCATTAGTTACGCTTATGTGTGTAAAGACTAAGCTGTGCTTATTTGTGTAAAACTAAGTTAGGCCTAACTGCATAATATTCAGTGAAGCCCAGCTTTTCTTTCCACGCCCATAACAACAGAATTGTAGCATAGAACATACAAATCTAATGTGCATACCAGGCATTTTTCTCAGGATAACAACCACTTCAAGCAAATGATACATCGTGTACGCATTGAACGCATCATCACTAGAATGTGCCACCTATTGATGATTGATGACATGGATCTAGCTTTTCTGCGCTTATTTGCATTGAATCGCTCATTGATTTTTTCTCATATTTTTTGGCAATGGCTGATGAACTCCACTCTCTTGTAACTTGCTTCGTCAGCGAGCACTTGTTGATGCAATGCAAAGTACAGAACATGGTCATCATCGTCATTCCATTTAGGTTCTCTATGTTTCGTCATCACGGAGCTACTAATTTCAAATGAAAATCTAGTAAACAATATACGTGTACATTGTTAGAGTATCCTACGGCCGCGGTACATACATGTTTTTCTAAAATCACAAGAAGAAAACTTGATGCATTTTCACCTTGTTGGCATTGTGCCGAATTGGGTGGATGTGGCTTTGGGGTTCGGAGAGGAAGGCGCCGTGGCTGGTGCGTGTGCGACCACGGCGACGGCGAGCTCGGATTCTGGAGGAGACCAACAGGACCGAGCATGGTCGGCATGGTGATAGATCTCACCCGGGAATGAATTCCCGTCCCCGCGCCGTGCCAATGGTGCGGTCATGGTGAGGGCGAGCTCCGATTCAGGATGGGGAGGAGAAAGGGCCGAGCAGGTTTTTCCAAGTCCTAGCTCCGCGCCATGGCCGCGACCACAGATTGCCGCCCCGGAGGAAGAAGGAGACGTGTAAAGGATGCATGCGCCAACGCTGCAAGCCTACATGGCAGCGACGACGACAGCGACATAACGACAAAAGCTGACAGGAGGGCCCAACTTGACGGCTGTTAGCCTGATTTTTGTATTGAAACGTAAAGTTGAATTTGTGCCGAAAAAGACCCTCTGAGTATTTGGCACGCCAACTGTAGTCATCGCGGCTGATATCAGGGAACTCGGGTACCGCGTTGCCTGGCCACCCCAACTTTCGGGCCACAAAATGATATTCTCGTAGTAGGGGCTCCATCTTCAGAGTCACAAGAAATGCTGATGATGGGAGATGATCCTAGTTGTCGTAGACCTCCTGATGTCCATCATCCTGGTAGTCCTCCTCATAGTCTGGCCACAGGAATAGCCAGGGACAAAGCCATGAGTACTCTTTGAGTACTCGCAAACTATCACTAACCAGTAAGGTAGTTCTAGTAGGAATCTTAAGCTCTAGGTTTATTTGCAAATGCCAGGTTTATCTTAAACTGAGTTTAGAAGTAAAGAAAACTAATTTAATGTTCTAAATCACTTAAGTGGGAACCTAGTTTTCATATCCACAACCCTATTGTGGTCAAGTCAAAGTCATAGTTCATTTTCACAAGTCATTTTGAAAACATCTGACAATGGAACAGTATGGCCACTCCAACTGTCCATGACCGAGGACGCGGCTATTCGAATAGTTTGACACTCTGCAGAGGTGGTACACTTTCACCACAAAATTCGATACATCCATCAGGGATAACCTTGAATCATCATACTTAGTATGCAGATAATCAATCATAACCTTTCAATTACACACTCTAGTATAGGCACCTCCCCTATGAGCTTGGCCTCCCAGCCATGGACATCTGCCATCCTGGGAACTACATAGGTGGACAATTCACATTCACGAGGTAGCCTCAGCTCAACCTCTTTCCGTGAGGGAACCCATACTAAGGCATATAAATTTCTAGTTAAGCCCTACCCAATTCAGGTATTGTGTTTGTACGGTAAAATTGGAATGGTATCGCATCCGAACCCAACCATCAGTTTTTATAAAGGGCTAAGGCTCATGCCTCAACATTTTCATCATCAAATCCTTTTGTGTTCCTCAACACATGTCAAAACATTTCAATAGAATGAATCCTCATTCCAAGGTTTTCATAATCATTTTCACCAACTATTCCCATCTAAAGTGATCAACTTTTATGCCTAGCACTAGCCAGTAAGGTTGAGGGTATTCACTAATGAGGGGTGCTAATCAAGGGTAACTATCTAACTCTAATCTCATGCCTTGGAATGACATCTAAGTATATAACTACTTAGGCCTAGTTTTATACTCTTTATGGTATCTATACTATTTTTCCTAATACTCACAAAGCACTAACTAAGAGTAAAGAACTTTGGTAAAAGTAAAACAATAAAGCTTACAAGTAAATCTTGGGATTGGTATAATCAAAGTTATGGAACCAAGCATGCCTAATGCATCTTGCTTAGGTTATCAAGTGGGCAAGGGTTAACTTGCATAGTCCTATCTTGCATAGGTATAATACTTGCAAGTGTTAGATTGCATAGTGATGGCTTGCCTTGAGTAGTGTAGTGATTGAAGTTTTCTTCTTCTTCTTCTTCTTCTTGGTAGTACTCCTCCTCCTCGTAGCTTGGGTCGGTACTATCGTCTAAAAATGAATACGAGGTACACAATCACAAAAAATACTTAACTACTTCTATTTAGCACACTAAGGCTCACACTTGATGATCTAGCATCATCACAAACATCACATGAAATAAGGACCTAATTTTATTTATCTTATTTTAGAAAAGTAATTTCTACTCATTGAAAATACTTAAGATTTAATATTCTCCAATTAAAATATGGTATTATGTTGACACATGTCATCACCACATATTCTAATACATGGGAATGTGAATTAAAGTGGTGGTCATATTTTATAAAGTTTAAGATTATCATTTAATAGAATTAAAGTGACTAGAAATGCCTATATAGCATTCTTTTGGTACTAGTCCAATGTCACTACATGTAAACCTAAATATTTTTACATATTCAGGCAGATCTTATCAAATGTGATTTTTGAGAGTTGGAATCAACTCAAAAGCATTTATGGTTGATTTTTGAAAAATGTTTGAAGGTGGAAAAGTCTCTGTCTTGTTATTTTTACTACATGTGATCTCTAACTCCAAATGATTTGAATCCAACGGGCTTGGATATATAATTTAAATATCTTTCTAACAAAATTGGAATCATGCAATTTGGTCCAGTGAAACTCTCTGAATTGATTTTTGAATCTACTAACAGAAACTGGTTTTAACTAAATTGGAAAAATAGCTATTTGAATCTACAGGCCTACGCGGGAAACTAACTAGGCCAGCCCAATCTGCACAGTGTGACGTAGAGGGCTACTGACAACATGGTCCTTCTAGTCAGGGACTCAGTCTAACCAAAACAGTATCGTGCAATCTAGGCCCTACGATTAGAAAGCGATCCAACGACGGAGGTTCATCATCGACGGCGAACAGCTCTGGCGAGGTTCTAACCTTAATGCGGCGGTGGGGGTCGTGGTAGGCTCACCTGGGCTCCAACTAGGGTCGGTGATGGGGGCGAACGATGTGGTAGACAACAGCGGTTCGAATAATGGTCACGGCAGCTCCTGGGGCACCTCCAATCAACGACACCTTTCTCCTTCTGCAGCGGCGAGCTTCGGCTAAATTACCGCGAAGTGGTGCCCGCCTTGCTCCGAGGAAGGGCGTGGGAGTGTCTGTGAGGAGTGGGGAGTGAGGTGGTGTGGATAAATGAGGCGGAGAGGGCCTCTATTTATACACCGACGAGGGGACTGAGCGGGATGGGCTGGCGTCTCCAGCGACGGTGGTACAACGTGCTATCAGCGTGGCTACGGGTAGGGGCGGTGCGGTGCTCCCTGGCGGTCATCACTGGCTTAATGGCACGACACGGGGTGGTCTGGAATGGCTGGGAGCGTGCGACGCTCTACGCGGAACCGACGGTGTTTGAGACGGCGCACAGGTGCTACGGGTCGTGCGGCGGCGAGCGGGGGTGTCTGGGAGCTAGCTGTGATCATGGCGAGTTAGTGCACGCGAGGTGAGGGCTAGGCGCAGCGTGTGCGAGCTGGTTGGGTGCGGCGCTCTAGCGTGCTCTTGGCACGGCGCAGAGACACTGGACACGGTGTTGCTAGGGTGGTCCAGGGCCCGGCTGTGGTGGTGGGCTAGACATGGGGTGGCGGTGGACGGTCGCCTGTCTGGTGCGTGTCGTGGGAGAGGGCGGCGTGGTCTCTGGTGAGCGGTCCATG
Organism: Avena insularis; assembly: GCA_023614405.1. Taxonomy (NCBI): domain Eukaryota; kingdom Viridiplantae; phylum Streptophyta; class Magnoliopsida; order Poales; family Poaceae; genus Avena; species Avena insularis. The sequence goes on from CM042688.1 coordinate 129,200,040, forward strand.
GTCAACCTGGCACGGCGGCTTTGGGCGGCGGTGCACTGGTGCAAAACGGCCAAGGGGGAGCGTGTCTGGTGCGGCTAGAGGTTGGGAGAGACAGGGGTAGTGTAATGAGGGCAAGTGGTCAAAAGATCACTACTCACAACAGTGAAGTTAGGCCAGGGTTAATTAGTGTAAGCAAGGTGTTTAATTAAATGGCCGCATGAGATTAAGTTTGAAATTTGCAAATGAAATTTGGTAGGTGATTTGGTCTTATGCTTGAGTGTCTATGATTGCTTGGAAAAGGCAAGGTGAATTTATTTAGTTGGTTTTTGCAAAATGGTGATCTTACCATATGAACTAGATTCAATTTTGAACTGTCCTTTAAATTGATTTGGAAATAGCTTTTGTGAATTTGTGAAGTGGGCCTTGGTTCACTTTTACTTGGTCTAGCAAGGGGTGAAAAGAAGTAGAAATGTTTCTGTTAGAATTTCTTTGCTAGGAACACTCAAAGTGGCCTAGTGGTTAACTTTGGTCAAAATGACCATTAGCTTATTTAATTCATATTTGATTTCTTTTTTCCTTTGATTTTGTTTGTAATTGGCCTAGATGATGTAGTATTCATCTTTAAACCATTTCTTATAATTTGTAGCAATCAAACATGGCAATTTTACTCAATCATACACTAATGCAAATCACACATGCATTCATATTTATATTATTAATAAAAGTTTTTGTTAACCCTAAACTTGGGTGATTAGAACTTGATAAGCTTGCTTAATATTTTTGGTGTGTTACACCGGTGTGGCTATCGCCCTCGTTGCTACCACCATGAGCCGCACTACCACACCTTCTTTGGCCAGCCACGAGTCATGAAGTCAATGCCATTTACACAACGATAGGTGCGCTCCTGTTCAACATCATCGTCGCGCACGCAACCGCCATGACATGCGTGGGGGAGGGGGTCTCTTTCTGCCCCATGACTCCAACACCGGCGTAGGCATGGGTGAAGGATGAGTGCGATGACACGCCCGGTAGCGACGAGATCCCTGATGAGGAAATTGTAGGGGTTCGCGCATGAAAACAATAAATTTTACCCTACACCTAGAACCCCTGTTGCCAGGACCTATCTATTAGTAATGCAGTAATGGGAGGGGCTTTTCGCAAACTTACCCTTGAAGACCGAAGCGTTGTCAGTGATCGGGAGAGAGTGGTTGATGTAGACGAACCAAAGCCGAGCTCAAGGCCATGTTGAAGTACCGACAGCTCCTGTGGCTCAAATGACTCCTAGTGCCCCAAGTGTTGCACCTCGTAGGGAATTGCACACATCTGGTGCCTGGCGATGACTCCTGGTTCCCCGATCCAGCAACAGTTGTGGAAGTAGAGCTCCTAGATCCGAATCCCGCAGCGCGACGGTGCTCCGTGGTGAAGAAGACTCTTGCTCGCATGTTACGAACTTGGGACCACGGTCACGAGAAAGAGAGAGAATCAATTGGAGGTCTCCCCAAAATAGAGGAAACCTTTTATTGATTATTTTTGTATTTAATTTGTCAAAATACCTCTCTTTATATAGGGGAACCCCCCATAGCTAACTAGCTTAGCCATGTGGGACTAAACAAGGGAGAGGGGAGAGGGGGGCATAGCTGTCACTGGCCTGGGCCCAAGTGGGCCCCACCAGGGGTGCCTTGGCCCAACTGTCCTTCCTCTCCTCCTTCCTCCCTTTGGTCTTTCCCTCATGGGCTCTTTTCCCTCCGGATTTGGCCCAATTAGGTATTTGACCCTTTTTAATTCTTTTTCTTTTATTGGATAAATATAATTGAATGATTAAATCAACATTCAACATTTACTTACATATTATTCAATCCCCATTAATGTGGAACTCATTCCCTCTCATTCCGGACATCCTCTAGACTTACTGAAACCCTTCCGGTTTTCTCTCTTCTCTTTTCTTTGGTGATTCTACCGATCCTAAAAACACTCTCTGAGCATCATCAAGCCCTTAAGCGTGATACCCCACGGTTCGAGAACACTCTAGACATGGTCGGGACCCTCCCGCACCAATGATCAATAGAGGGACCTGGATGGCCATGTGACCCTTGTGCATTCCATGAAATCTTTCGTCGTTTGAACCATGAACATCATGTCTTATTCCTTTCGCCTCTTGATACTTGCATTGTCCGAGATCTGATCAATGACATCACCATGTCATGTTCAATCTCATTACCGACAAATGCTACTTGACTCGTTCCGATAAGTGATATCCCCGTGATAAAATCATACGCTGCACAGCTATTGGATATAACTTCTCTGAGTGGGCCCTCGAGTGTCTTTCCATCACGTGGATGGACAAATCCCACTCTTGATGCATATTGCCTCAACTGTTCCTCCGAATACCTGAACACACCTTTATGATGACCATTTAACCGAGTGAGGTTTGATGCTATCAAAGTACCCTCGGGTGAGAGTGATTGATATGGACTCACGGTCCAAGAGATAGTACACTAGGTCTATTCTAATCATCATAACTTGAACTTCGTACATGATCAGGTCATGATGTTTAGGTTGGGTATTAGTTCATCATCTCATTCTCATAATGAGGTGACTCCATTTCCAACTGGCATAAATGCCACATGATCATGGAACCTTGATCATCTGTTGACCAATGAACGAGTGAGTAGAGTTTCACCGGGAATCCTAGTTCTTTATATATCACACATGTATTGATGTTTCCTTTCAATACAGTTATAGCATGATATAAAACTTAATCATAAACTTTATGAAATATGATAATAATCCTTATTACTATTTGTCTCTATGGCATATTTCCAATAGTTTCCCACTTGCACTAGAGTACAAATAAACTAGATGCATTTGTTCTTAATCATTGGCACCATATATCCCGGTACCTTTGAACATGCTTGCTCATGGAAGAGGTTGAGTCTTGGGTCTATACTTTACAGTCACAAATCCTTTGCAACTTACTAATGTCACCTTGATTGACATTAATACTTTATCATCACATGATAACATCTTTGTGTATGCATCGTAGTTATGGCAGCAGAATGAGGTCGGTTTCCAGGAGCCTACTACAGTGACTTTAGATCAGCCACTTCAAGCTTTCTCATGGGCAATGTGCCCTGGGACACACCTTCTACGTAAAGACGAACTAGTCCTGCCATAACAATATGCATCACTTTAGATGGTACTGTTATCTATTATTATAAATGTAACCATCGAAATACTAGTGCACTATGTGCGACTTTTGATGTTTTATCACCTCGGTTCCTACTTGACTTTAGTCAGTATTATCGATACAGGAGTTTCCAATCTTCTTACGACATAATCCTTTATGCTTTTAAGATATGTCATCCTTCATGGACTTGGAAACATGTCTACAGTTCTCAATTACACACTATGGACAAACTTAGCTCAACGTTCCGTGATTCATACTTAATGACTTTTCAAACGTTCGTTCTCGGATCATATATTATGTTAAGTTATCATCACGGTTTTTCAAGATAGAACCTATGTCTCAACATAGTGGATGACAATCATCCTTTTATTTTCTTTCAACCATCGATGTTAAACTTTAATGTTATTCCTAACTTAAGTGACCAAGGACCAATACTTAATCAATTCCCATTCCGAAACTCTTTTCAGAATCCCTTTTAGGAATACTACATAATATCATAATATACTTACTATCAACTTATAATCTCTATAAATCATTATTTATTGGTACTTGTGCTTTTATTCTTAATGTGTCGTATACACACTTAAGAATCATCCTTTAAGCTCCCACTCAAAATATGTTCCCAACATATTTGAGTATGAGTCATCCAATGCTCCCACTCAAAATATGTTCCTATATATTTGAGTCCGGGACTTATATTGCTCCCACTCAAAATGTGTTCCCGACATATTTGAGTTCGAGACTTATATTGGTCTCACTAAAAAATATGTCTTTCCCATATTGTTTTAGGAAGACTTTCATAGCTCCCACTCAATTTCATGCAAATTTCATATCCACTCATTATTTTGAATGACTTCAAAATCCTTTGATCAATTATCAAACTTGAGAGTTTTATTACGAGACACTAGTACCTTACTAGTATCAAATCCACTAGACTTTCAACACTTCTGAATCAAATACTTTTGTATTTGTCCAATACATTATTCATGACAAATCGTTCCTCTGTCATTCACCTTTTCCTTCATGACTTTGAAGTCATTTGGAAAATTCAAGTAACCCTTTACTTGGTAAGATTCAACAATGAATTGCTTTCTAATATTAAGTGAATTGTGCCTCTAGGATTTCTCATAATTTTAGTTTACTATTACTTTCCTTCATAGTTCGTAGGTATGTCATATTCCGATAATATGACAAGCAATTCACAAATGTATCCATACAAGATGTGGGATACATTTTGAATCCTACTTCATGTAGCGAAAACACTAATGGAGAAAACACAATGATTATTATCATGGATTCTTTCCTCTATGAAGAGAATCATTCAGGAACGCTTTCCGTTGCGCTCATCAACACTTTGATGCAGGGTTTTGAATCCTCATCGTATTTTTCACTATCTTCCATTAGCTTCACAATTGAGAACATAAACTTTCTCGATAAAGCACCAAAATTCAAGCAATACTAATTTTGCCTTTCTTTTGGTTCTAGCCATGGATTTCATATTCAAAGTTTCCAATGAATACTCTACAAGGACTTATTCGCTATTGTTTTGGTTATATCGAATAACTCCAAAACTTCCATGATGATCCATATAATATATGGCGTCGATCTCACGAATTCAAATGGTTCACTATATATTCTAATTGAGTGTTTACTATTTCTAACTAATGGTCTTTACACTTATACTACAACGATTTATTCGGCGCCATCTATTCACCCACTTGATATCAAATATCAAATTGTAATGCTTTGCACTTTGACGTATCAAAATGGATTGCATTTCACAATTCCTTATGCCAATCTTATAAAGTCGAATTTTATTACTATTGATCAAATCGTAGTAATTAGATTCCCTTTTATCTTTAATACCCTTGGATGATGAAATACTTTGATCATATCAAATAGTTTCTTACTCATGTGTCTTTCCGTAAACTCTTTACAAAATTTAAACAACCATATAATGATAATAACCATTTTGTTGAAATAAAATACATCAAATATGCATTCACTTTCAACAATTCATCAAACACTTTGTATTCATGCAATACACGGTGTTTAAGTTATCTTGCCAAACTTAGGCACGATTCACGTGTGAGAAGAAATCAAATGTCTTTCACATATTATCAACATAACTTTGAATTTTAAACAATGGTTTCATTCATAATGAATATATCACTAAGTTGGGTATTTTCAAGGCATTTTTCAATATTTCACAAATGTTCATGCATTATCAATTAGTTTCATAACCAGGATAATTCACACATAATCGAACAAGATATGAACACAAATAGAAATCATTCATGAAAGTATAACAACTGTTTGTTACAAACTCGTATGAATAACTGTCTCACAAAGGGTGAGAAACACTAAAGAAGTTCATAATCTATTGATTACAATATCATCCAAAAACCATAAACTAAATGATAAATGTCGAGGAAGAGTGTCGTTGGCCATCATCATCATGCTCGCCATTAACACACAACGTCACCTCCTCTCCAGCAAGCAACTGTCATGCTGAAGGACCTATTTTCACCAAAACAGAATAAGTATCAAATACTTTAACACTACAATCTATGTTTGCAAGATTATAACATTTATAAAATTGTATATCAAATATATACCTTTGTCATTGATGACCTCGCCAGCAATGGTTCAACCTTCACATTCCTGAGATGTGATATGAACCTGTGGAAATCCTGTATTTCTGCATCGCCTCTCATGATGCAAGTCCTGGCATGTGCTTAGTAGCTTGGTGGCAGCGACCGTAGCAACACGCCTATTACGAAAGAGCTTGCGAACCAGTTGTCTAGGAAGTATGCAAGCCTCATGTATGCATCATGTATGCGCACCAAGTGATTGTCAATTGAAGAGTTCTCCTCCCATCTTTATGGAGAGGAAATCTCCCATCAGCTCATGCTCCCATATGCACACTTGTTCCATGAAATATGATCTGAGTTGTGCCATAACTGTTCGAGGGTTAATGCTACCCATAATCAGCCACAACTCATTAACCATTCCGAAGCACATCGTCATTGATATGAAGATGGACATCACACAATGGCAGCAGCGGTGATCCCGCTACTTTGGGGTCTCATTAAAATAGGGCTGCTCCAAATCCATCTCGTAGAGTATGTAGTCGACCACGTCATTCTTGCTAAGGAGAACATGGAGACACGCAACCCACATAGAAAAGTTTGATCTGTCTAGTTTGAGCCTCTCTCCTTCTAACCAATCGTCAACAAGGAAGGTAACACCGGGGAGAACCATTTTCTACATTTATAATTGCAAAAAGGATTTTAGACTAAGTTTATAATTATATGAGTTAAATATATAACTCCACTAAAAACACCTATCCCCAGAAGGGTTCTAGTGATAACATGATCCCTATTCACTACACCGCCCCCGATCGTCACGGCTGGCGACATAGTTGCAAAGGTGGATGCTAAACATTGATCACATCATTCATGTGACTCGTGCTCGATCTTTCAACCATCCGTGTTCCGAGGCCATGTCTACACATGCTAGGCTCGCCACTCAACCTTAGTGTATTCCCTGTGCAACATGGCTTACACCCACTGTATGCGAACGTAGATATGCCTGACACCTGATCGTCATGGCATGCCTCACACCAAAGAACTTTCTTGGTGGTGCACACTAAGGGAGAACACTTTCGTTGGCATTTGAATTAGGTATCATCTTATTAGGCTACCGTCAAGTATCTAATACTAGCACACAATAATACACACAAATAATAAAACATTGAATGTAAGAGTGATGCGATATGGTCCTTCACGTTGTGATCTCCATCCCGTGCCTCCCGATTCCGGTGCCAGGGTTCCGGCGCCCTAGGCACTAGGGTACCAGTGCCTTCTGGCGTGGTAGTTCGTCACCTTCATGACCTTCCATTACTGCTTAGCAACATAAAGTAAATACTTTACCTTTGTGCGGAGACCCAGCATACCACTGCATGTGTAGTACACTATAGTCGTTGATATGACATCCACAGAACATCGTTCGGTAAATATCACATCCCTCAGAGTGGTACAACAGAAACATTGCGGGTCTATATTACAAACATACACACTTCATTATTATTACAATACCAGAAGTTTGAGACTTCAAGTGTTTCAAAATTACAAACCAACTTAAACAGTTTTAGCAGAAGATTCAAAGTTTCAAACTTATACTCCGAATTGAGCTCAACAACTTATTATATAAAGTTTATGCTGCTCGGCTCAATTGGTTTACTAATAACCAAGGCAACTACTCAGACTCGTTTCCCTCCACTCCATAGCGTATTTCATAGTCCACCCCTCTACTCCTTCGGACAGGTCTGGCTCCTCATAGTAGACATACTCTTTCCCTTCAGCTGCGTACATCGGAGTGTCTTCTAGCTCCTCAGAGTCTAAGCAGGGGATCAAAGGAAAGAGTGAGTAACAATGTTACCCAGCAAGGTCATTATATGCAAGGTGGGAAGTTTGATGCTCTATCTACCACCTCGGACTATCAGTCCTTGGCACTATGCATTTTTAATAAACATTTCTTTAAATATTGATTTTATTATCAAAAAATATGCCCATCAGCCTTCACAGGTTGACCAGAACTTCATGGAGTTCCTTTCCTACCGCGTTCGTAGCTCCTTCCCGGAATAGGGAGTAACAAGTTACAGTTCTTACACTCTGTAGAGGTGCGTTGCTTTACCCATGAGAGATCAAATCCTTGTTGCACAACCGGGCATACATTCCCGTCCACAATTCCATGATGTGGGGCCCAGTAGATGATCCAAGCCAATCACTGTCCACTCCGTGATCCCGTATGTCTGCATGATCCTTCAGGGCTGACTACACCTCCGCTAAGCCCCCTTTCGGGTAGGCTATAACCCAGATGAGTTCCCAAAGACTCTATGAGCTGGTGATGCCCTGGCAAGTTCCATATAGGTCAGGCTATACCTCCGGCAGCCACTCATAGATAATCTAGACACCAAAATCGTGGGATGTAAGGGTGCCCACCCATATGTTGGATCCACACAAGGAATCACAACGTCACGTTAAGGTCGCCTTGCCAAACATACGATAGGAAAAGGATACAACTAACTTCTCCATCCCATTCCAAATCTCATGGTTAACGCGTATTATACAGCGCTAGAATCACTGATGTCATGGGTTATTAATCCTATTTGTTCTACAACTGGAATCTTAGATTCCACTGCAATTCTTAATATTTATCACCACTTAGGATGATAATAGCATTTCATTTTTTTGGGAAAATACTTACTTTTGTGTCTCCCTAAGAACATAGGTGATAATACACAAATTTTCAAATACTTTCATAAAGACTCTTCAAAGGACATGAGCAAGTGATGAACTTGCCTTGATATTGCAAGGTAGTGAAGTCGGATACTTCCACCAGACCTTGAGCTCTGGTTTCTACAGAAGACCATTATTGCCTGATAAGGAAAATATGTAAAGAAGCAATATGCAATGCATAGTAATGTCATGCAATGGTTTATCATTTTCTTATTTGCGTGCTTTACCCACCTTATAAAGGTTTATTATTTTCTTTGATTAGTAATAGGGAAGTATTACTCATAGTCATTTAAATTAACATATTCATTATTCCTAGTATTTTTATAATAGCTAGTATTATTGTAAGAGTTTAAAATGAATTTATTTAATTTTTAACTCTTTTAAATGTTTAACTAAAATTCCTTTAAGGAAATAAGACTTTATTTTTATCACACTTGATTTACTTTTCAAAAATACAAATTAGTATTTTTCTATAATAGTACTCCCTCTTAGGATCTTAAAAATGAATTTTATTCAATTTTATGTTTTATGTATATTTTTATAAAATTCCCAAAAGAGTATATACATCAATAATAACAGTTCTAAATTTAATCACCTAAACTTCTAGTTTTTTTTCTTGAATAGAGGACACTTTGGTGAGTTCATTGGTATTTTATTTATATTTTTAGGATTTTCATTTTATTTCTTAGGACCTTTTAAGTTCTAGGGGTATTTTGGTCTTCTGAAAAATTACTTAGACTTTTTCTTTTAAACAACTGGACCTAGCCCATTGGGCTGGCCCAGCCCTAACTCGGCCCACCTGGGCTGGTCAAACCCTTTTGGGTCATGTGGCCTAGTACCACCCGCACCCCTCTCTCTCTCATGTTCACCTTTCTCTCTCGCGCCCCCGCATAGACGTTGTGCCACCGACGCCGCCGTCGCATGACTCTGGCCTTCCCAGGCCTCTCCAGCCGCCGCCATGGTGCATGGTGAGGTAGTCGATGCTAATCTGCCATCTGGTCCAGTTTGATTTGTTGCTGGGCGCTTCTTCTGGCCAGGTCGTCTCCACCCCGAACCCTAGGGTTTGGTGCTCGCCGGTGATGTGGTGTTCCGCCGCCCCTGCGATACTATGCTGCAACTTCGGTGGCCCTATGGTGCCGCCACTGCTACTCGTGTGGCTGTGGATGCCGCCTCATGGCTCGGCGCGGGTTGCAGTGCCCTCGGGTGCTCCTCGTGCCGCCGTGTGCGCTCGCCGATGATTCTGCTTCCTCTTCTAATTTTCAGCGAGGACCACATGTAAGTGCTTCTGCTTCCCCATCTTAATCTTCCTTTGCCTCTCTTGTTGTCCTCTGTGTGATTACAGTGAGGAACACCTAATTAGGGTTCATCTGTGATGTTAGGGTTCTATCCCTCTGTGTTGATTATTAAGGTTAATGAATGATTTAGAAGTACTTGTGGTGATGATACTATGATAAGCTGTTTGCTATTGATTCTAGTGGTGTGGTTTTCACTACTGTTTAATGTTCTTGGTACTGACAGTAGCACTGTTAGTAATGGTTCACTGAGTTCTGATACACTGGCCTGTGTTGATATGTTTATATTGGGGTTGATTTGATACTCCTATGATTCTCTGATTATGATAGATTCTGTAAATGTAAATATGATTCCTGGTTATTTATTCTAGGAAAATGATTGAGTAACTTTCTGCAAGTTTACTTGCAAAATTTCTGTGTATGATTTGCTTGGTTTAGAATGGATACCTGTGACACCTTCCTTGGAATGGTACACAAGTGTTCATTCTAGTACTGGGCTAAATTCTACCTGTGTCCTAGTGTGGCTAGGGCTAAAATGGTTTGAAACTTCTGTTGGATACATTAACCTATGATGCATATGAATTTTCTTTGGCCTATGATGTTGGTCTGAGGCATAACTAGGTAAGAACTAAAGTTTTTACCCGCTGATCCTCATAGTTGTGCCTTGATATTAAGTGTAAAACAAGGATTCTTATAGATCTGTAAGAAAATGACCTATCATCTCATGATGTTTAATATAGATCCTTAAGATGAAATAGTTCCTGAGGTGCTACTATTATAAGATCTGCCCAAAAATATTCACTTAAGGATGCTGTATATGTGGATGTAGAAACATGTGTTATTATCCAAGATCAGTGATGCACAGGCTGAGATCTTGGTGTGGCTTGCAAAGCTTGATGGTTTGGGATTTGTTTTATTTCTTCTGTGATGGATACACCCCACTTGGGTGTTTTTCTGAGAAGATCTTATATGAAACAACACATGCTTAGATAAGCTTTAACATGTGATGGTTTTGTATAAACTCACCACACAACTTGCTTGTTGGTGATGTTGTGGTGTTGCTGGCTTGATCTTGGTGACTTGATCACCCCCTCGAGCCTATTCTGCACACCCCAGGTTTTGGTTCTACTCCTCCTTGCTCCTGTGACCTTGTACTCGTCCTTGCTATCCTCCTGCACCACCCCCTCCTTATGTCACCATTCTATGGTCATTTGATGGTTGGTTTGGTAAGCTAAATGAGTTCCTAGTGTGTGCTTGAGAAGAGAAGGAAATGAGCTCCCTAGTAGTTGTGCTACGGCTGTGAACTCCCTTTTGACTGCTTGTGCTGTTGCTGCTATTTGGATAGCACAGTACATGCATTTAGGTGACTAATTGCCTTCTTTGCTTGGTCATTAATGGATCAGATCAAGTGAATTGACTTTCACTCCTCATCCTTTTACTGGTTACTGTCCTAGTGAAACTTGCCCCTCTCTCTATACTCAATGATATAAAAAGAACAGTGCACCACACTATTCTCTACTGAGAGTAAAAGTAACAATTTAACATATTGTTTCCCCTTTTGTTTCTTCTATTTTGCAAGAACAAAGATCTGGATTGTCAAGACTAAGTATAGGAGTAGATAGGTAGTCTAGGTTTTCATTGTAATCTTCTTATCCGTTTGTAAAGAATCTTGTAAAGATATTCTTATAAGTTAATAAAGTTTTATTTCATTAGATTCTATTCCTTGTAATATTCTGTTTTGGTGTATTTATCTAAATTTGTAAGATTATTATAGAATAAAGAAAATAAATAAGAATTCATTTCTTATTTGAATTTCCTTGTCTTAAATTCCTGTTATGGTTCAATATACCTTTAATATAATCAAGCAATATTACTAAACCATTTTGGAAAACAATGTAATATAACCCACTTCTATTTTCCAAATGTTTAAATTTCAAATTTGAATTCAAATAATTTCCCCCCAAAACTTATTAATTCCTAAAGGTCATGTCAAAAGTTTATAGCAATCACCAGAAAGAGCTATTCCTACCTCTTGTTGGTGAAAAAACTCTGATATCTTTAGGTTTTTGTTTGGCGAAAAATTTACCCAGATTTTATAGATGAATGCATGCACATGCACAAATTACTATTTATACCCTTCATTGGTTCCTAATGCTGGGGTATTACAGACTTCCCCCCTTAAATTAAACTTCATCCCGAAGTTTGCTGATGTGTACCTGAATAGTTATGGATATGCTTCTTTTAAGTCATCCTCTTGCTCCCATGTGGCCTCTCACTCAGGGTGATGATCCCATTGTACCTTGTAGTACTTGATTGTCCTATTTCTCAACCTTTTCCTATTTTCTTCTAAAATTTTACTCGGTTTCTCAACATAAGTCAAATCTGCTTGTAACTCAATTTCTTGATGAGTAATTGCATCATCGAGAACTTTAAGACATTTCCGAAGTTGTGACACATGGAAAACATTATGAACTTGAGCCAGTCTTTTTGGCAACTCAAGAGCATAAGCTATTATTATATTCCGACTCAGTATCTTGAATGGTCTGATATATCTTGGACTTAGTTTTCCTTTGACTCCGAATCTCTTAACTCCCTTCATTTGACTTACTTTGAGATATACCATATCCCCCACTTCTAGATGCCACGATCTTCGACTTTGATTAGCATAACTCTTCTGTCGACTTAGATAATATCAATGATATCTTGCTTCTCCTTGATATAGTCTGGTGCAAATTCCTTGCTACTACCAGGCTCATACCAACATATTGGTGATCTACATATTCTCCCATAAAGTACTTGGTAGGGTGCTGCTTTCAGACTACTCTGATAGGTATTGTTGTAGGAAATTTCTGCCATGGTAGATGATCTTCCCACGAACCTCCAAAATCTAATGCACAAGATCTAAGGCCTCCAAGATTTGATTGGTTCTTTCTGTATGGCCTCCAGTTTCTGGATGATAGGCTGTGCTAAAATCCAACTTTGAGCCAAGTGCTTCATGTAATTGTTTCCAAAATGCGGAAGTAAACACAGATCCTCTATCTGATACAATTTTCTTGGGTACTCCGTGCTTACTTACTATATCTTTGACATAGATTTCCACTAACTTCTCGGCATTATCTTTTTGGTTTACCGGAATAAAATGTGCACTTTGTGAATCTATCCATAATCACCCATATCATATCCTTTCATTTCGGTGTCATGGGTAATCCTGTGATAAAGTCCATACCAATTTCTTCCCATTTCCATTCTGGAACTTCCAAAGGTTGTAATGGTCTTGCTGGACTTTGATGTTCTGCCTTTACCCTTTGGCAAGTATGGCATTCGGATACATACTTTGCAATATCCCTCTTCATGTTATTCCACCAGAATAATTCCTTAAGATCCACGTACATCTTTGTACTCCCTAGATGAATTGAATATGGTGTTTCATGTGCTTCTCGGAGTATCACCTCTCTGATATCCAGTACATCTGGTACGCAAAGATGGTTTTGGAACCACAAATATCCGTACTCTCCTAGATGAAAAACTAATTTTTGACCTTCAGAAATTCTTCTGATTTCTTTAGCAATGAATGGATCATCAAGTTGATGTCGATAGATCTCATGACGAATATCACTGGTTTGCTCTTCCACAACTCTCATGGTAGCTAAGCCTACACGAACTTCTGTCTTCAGAAATTGTATTTCTAACCTTTCCAAATCCATTTGCAACTCCTTTGGTAGTTCTCGATTGATAGGTTGAGTATCCGTACTCTTCCGACTTAAAGCATCGGCTACTACATTGGCCTTTCCTAGAGTATAGTTAATTGTAATGTCATAATCCTTGATCAACTCCAGCCACCTTTTCTGCCTCATATTCAGCTCCTTCTGAGTGAAGAAATATTTGAGACTTGTATGATCAGTGTATAGTTCACATCTTGCTCCATAGAGAAAATGCCTCCATCCTTTTAAAGCAAAGACTATTGCTGCTAACTCCAAATCATGTGTTGGGTAGTTGACTTCGTGAGGTTTGAGTTGTATAGACCCATACGCAATTACCTTGCGATATTGCATTAGCACACATCCTAATCCTTCCTTAGATGCGTCACAATATACAGTGTAATCTTTTCCTGTTTCAGGAACTGCTAAGATTGGTGCAGTGGTTAATCTGGTTTTCAATTCCTGAAAACTGGCTTCACACTTCTCATCCCATATGAATGGTGCATTCTTTCTGAGCAATCTGGTCATTGGTCCAGCTATCTTGGAAAAACCTTCGATGAATCTTTGATAATAGCTTGCCATGCCTAAGAAACCTCGAATTTTTTTCACATTTGTTGGTGCATTCCATTCTAACACTGATTATACTTTGGACGAATTTACTGCAATTCCATCCCTACTGATCACATGACCAAGCAATTCTACCTTGTCCAAGCAAAATTCACACTTGGTGAATTTAGCATAGAGCTTATGTTCTCTCAAGATTCACAAGGCTATCCGCAATTGATCTGCATGATCTTCTTTATCCTTAGAGTATATCAAAATATCATCAATAAACACTATGACAAACTTATCCAGATAAGGCATGAAGATTTTGTTCATCAAATTCATGAATATTGTTGGCGCATTGGTCAATCCAAAAGGTACAACGAGATACTCATGGTGACCATATCTTGACACAAATGCTGTTTTTCGAACATCTTCAGGTTTGATTTTTATCTAATGGTATCCTGATCTTAGATCAATCTTGGAAAATACTCCAGCTCCTTTGACTTGATCAAATAGATCTTGAATTCTTGGCAATGGGTATTTGTTCTTGATGATGACATTGTTGAGATTTCTGTAATCACCACACATTCTTCGTCCTCCATCTCTTTTATCCACAAAAATTCCTGGGGTTCCCCACAGAGATACACTTTCCTGAATAAATCCTTTTCGGGCGAACTCATCAGTTTGCTCCTTAAGCTCTTTTAACACTTTTAGACCCATTTTATACGGTGCTTGGGATATTGGTGTTGTACCAGGTATCAGGTCAATAGTGAATTCTATTTCCCGATCAGGTGGCATTCCTTGTAATTCTGCTAGAAAAACATCTTAAAATTCTTTCACTATAGGAATATCTTCCAACTTAACCTCCTTCATTGAGTTCAATTGAAGATCTAAGATGTATGACAATGAGAATAGGTTTTTGTAAATACTCACTTTCTTTGTCTTGAAACTAGATTTTTGCAGCTGTCCACTCTAACTATGGTCTCATATGGTCAGGATGGCTCTGATACCAACTTGTCAACACCTGGATTTTTAAAGTCCAGATGCCTGTTATGCCGTACATTGCAATCCCAGGATTCCCATTTTTGTGAGACATAACAGAAGTGGTACCATAGTACATCATCCATTACAAACCGTAATAAAGGTCTTACAGATAAAGGATCTCATGATCTAGTCTTAATACAATCAAAGCAGTGGAAAGTAAACATAGCGGGGCTTCATCTTCATGATCATAGGAAATGCTGATGATGGGAGATGATCCTAGTTGTCATAGACCTCATGTTGTCCATCTTCCGGGTAATCCTCCTCATAGTATGGCCATGGGAATAGCCAGGGACAAAGCCATGAGTACTCTTTAAGTACTCGCAAACTACCCCTAGTATAAGTAAAAGTAAAACTAGTAGGAATCATAAGCTCTAGGTTTGTTTGCAAAAGGCCAGGTTTATTTCATAAAGCTTCAAGAGTAAAGACTTAATTTAGTTCTCTACATTACTTAAGTGGGAACTTAGATCTCATGTCCACAACTCTGTTGTGGTCAAGTCAAAGTCATATTTCAAGCCACCAATCATTTTTAAAACATCTGACAACGGAACAAGATGGCGGTCAACTATCCATAATCATGACGCGGCTATTCGAATAGTTTGACACTCTGCAGAGGTGGTACACTTTCACCACAAAATTCGATACATCCGACATGAATAACCCTGAATCATCATACTTGGTATGCGGATAATCAATCTTAACCTTTCAATTACACACCCTAGTATAGGAACCTCCCCTATGAGTTTGGCCTCCCAGCCATGACCATCTGCCATCCTGGGTACGCATAGGTGGATATTCATCACGAGGTAGCCTCAGCTCAATCTCTTCCACAAGGGAACCCATACTAAGACATATAAACTTCCAGTCAAGCCCTACCCAACTCAGGTATTGTGGTTGTATGGTAAAATTGGAATGATATCGCATCCGACCCAACCATCAGTTTTTATAAAGGGCTAAGGCTCATGCCTCATCAGTTTCATCATTAAACCATTGTGTTTCATAACACATGTCAAAACATTTCAATAGAATGAATCCTCATTCCAAGGTTTTCATAATCATTTTCACCAAGTATTCCCATATAAGATAATCAAGTTTTAGCTTAGCACTAGCCACTAATATTGAGGGTATCACTACTGGGGGTGCTAATAAAGTATAAGTATCCAAGACTAATCCTATGGTTTTGATAGGATCCAATCTAGTTTCCACTAATCACAATTCATTAACTAAGTAAGAAAACTATAGTAAAGGGAAAAGTAAAACTGAGAGTAAAACTAGGAATTGGTAAAGTTGCGTAACCAGGTATGCCTAGTGCATCTGGTATAAAGGGCTTGCATATATAGCATGCATAGCTCTAGCTTGCTTAGATAACAACTATGGTGCTAGCTTGCATAGTGGGCTTGCCTTGAGCAGTGCAGTTGCTGCAGTCATTGAAGTTCTCTTCTTCTTCCTCGAAGTACTCCTCCTCGTTGTAGCTCAGGTCAGGACTAGCGTCTATAAACACATTCAAGGTACACAATCACCAGACAACACTTCTCTACTTCTATTTAGCACACAAGGGTTCATACTAGATGATCTAGCATCATTTCTATCATTATGTGGAATATTCACATTTTCTTACTCTTCTTATTTTAGAAAAGTAATTTCTACTCATTTTAAATCTTTAAGATTTAATATTCTCCCATTAAAATAGTGGATCATGTTGACACATGTCATCACCATCTATTCCAACACTTGGGAATGTGATTTAAAATGGTGATCATATATGACAAGATTTAATATTACTATTTAATAATATTAAAGTGACTAGGAATGCCTATATAACACTCTTTTAATACTAAGCCATGTTTCATATTTGTAAAACCAAATCATTTTACATATTCATGTAGATCAAGGCAAATGTGATTTTTGAGAGGTGGAATCATCTCAAAAACATTTATAGTTTATTTTAGAAAAATGTTTGAAGTGTCCAAAGTCTGTTTCTTGTTATTTTTGGTATAGGTGATCTATAATTCCAAATGGTTTAAATCCAATGGGAGTGATTAGATACTTTCAATACCTTTCCAACAAAATTGGAATCATGCAATGTAACGCCCTAGTTTTAGATAATATTAATTAGGGCTTTGTTTGTGCATTCATGAGCATCATTATTTTGCTAAGAAATAAAAATGCATGCAAAAATAAAATGCAAACCCTAAACCCTAATCCTCCCCCTCTTTCAAAATGAATTCAAAAGGTTTTGAATATTTTTGAAAAGTCAAAAGTGTGTATCCCAGATAGTATAAAGGGGTCCCTACATTATTTGGATATTTACAAATGCTCTAGTATTTTTGGAATGAGCCAAAACAGAAAGTATTTGAAAATACAAAAGAGAGAATTGAAAAACATAATTTGGAAAAATGTTTTCAGGAAAAAAATAAGCCAGAGGCTCCAGTAGTCTTGACCTAAGTCCCATCTCCCTTCTTCCTCTCTTACCCTAGCACGCACTTTTCGTAGCCGCAGCCCATCGCGCCAGTACCACTTGTAGCCGCCTCACGTCTTCCTTCCTACTAGAAGCAACTGGCTGTCGACATTGCCGCCGTCGAGCTATGCACTGCGATGCCCGTTCGCCCCGCCGCTGTGAAGAAGGATAAGGATTCCCCGAGACGTAGCTCTCTTCCCCTCGACCTCCCACTCTCCCCTGTGGGCTCTCTCGCTTCCCATCGCAGCCCGGGACCCTAACCACCGCCAGTCTCCGTGTGGTGCTGCCGCTAGAGGCCTCCCCGAAGCCAATCGATCACGCCATGAGCTCCGCACTATTGTTCTATGTCTACCTGTAGGAGGAATCAAACCCGCGTGACCTAAATCAAGCCCATCGAGTTCAACCTCACCAGCGACAATCACCGTCGATTAGCCGCCTTGCTTCTTCCCTCGACCTCTATGACCCTACACCGAGCACCAGGGTGAGCTCCCCGTTCTCCAGAGCCCCTCCTTTGTCTCTCCTGCTTTCTAGTTCACCATTCCGCCGTGCACCAACCGCCACCGCCACAGTACATGGTCGCCGGCGACACTTCGGTGCCCCAAAATGGGCGGCGCTTACACCTATCGCTTCCCCGTGTTGTTTTGTGTCGAACCCAAACCCTCATGATTCTTGGTTTGGCCCCAAACGGCAATCTGCCGACAATCTGGGAGGTGGCCACCGCAATGACCTCATGTTGACGTCATGGTAATGTCAGCAAGCGCGGTCGGCGCTGTCGGCTGCCGGTCCCACCTTGCTCGCGTGGATGCTGAGGTGGCCTTGGGGCCCTTCTGTCAGTCTCTATGGCTGGTTGTGGCCTAGTATAAAAAGTAATTCCCAACTTTTGTTTTAATTTCAGAAAAAGGATCAATACTAGAAAATCAATATCTATTATTCCGTAATTCAGAAAAATACAAATAATATATCAAAATGTTCAAAAAAATGAGATCTATCTAATAGCATCAAAATCATGCATTGTTCAAGAATTTTAATTACAAGTTTAATTAGAAGAATCAAATGAACCCCCACGGGTGATTCCGGGGTCTCTCCTATTTTAGGGTTTGGACCCTTCGGATCCCGCTTAAATGGCCAAGCATGCTTTAGGGATACATTTCAACTCTAAATAACTTGTCATGTCATCGTCCCTACTTGAGCATTGCATTGATGCCATGTGTTGATTGTTTCCCCCTTTCTTTCCGGTGTTTGCTTCTTCCCGGTAGAATACGATACCGACTCCAAGATCGAAGACCGAGATCAACACCACCGAAGACCGACGAACAATACTTAACCAATTGTAATCAAGTCAAGTACAAGGCTTCCGAAGATCTATACCTGGGTGTCAACAAACAAGGCAAGCATAGCCCCACCATTATAAAATCCTATGATTTTGAAAGCATTTCATTCTTGCCATGATGCATACGATTCTTCTATGGTCTTTTATCGATAGATAGAGTATCCTATCTGTTGCATTACTCCCTTTGAGCTTATATTACCTGATCCACTTCTCCTAGCATAACTAGGTTTGGCTTGTGTGCACTGCTAGAGCTGTTATCTGTGTCTTGCTTAGACATGCTTAGCAGTTATTGCTGGTTCATCCAAATGATGTACCATATACAGAGAATCTAGTATGACAGGAGAACGAGGTATATTGATGAGGTAAGATCAGTGATAAAGGTTAAACATGCTAAGGCTTGTATGGGAGGCCACGGTGGGATGTAGTTTTTCTAGTCCCATGCTCACCACTACTAGGAACCGAGTTCTTGCCTTTGGAACCAGGGCAGCGTCTGTACCACGGGGCCTGGAAAACCTCACGAATAACTAACTTGCCTAGTAGATTCCATGAGTCACATAGTTCGGGCGTTCCATTCGACATATGCATAGAAAACGTTTTGAAAGATTTGGCGGGTGAAGGTGCATCATAACAGGTAGGTAAGCGTGGCCGAGGTTGCTTGGGGTAGATGGCGCCCCTGGTAAACCAACCTCGCCTCACATCTCTAAGGACCGGCTTCGGGATTTGACCCGTTACGACGGAACCTTCCTTAGGGCGTGACTCATGGTCTTGGAAAAAGCAAGGTAAAGGTCGTGTCCAACCATACTCTGTCGGCCTTCCAAGGAAGAGGGCTAATAGCTTGGCATTAAGAGTCGGTTGGTATGTGTGGGTAAAGTTGTACACCCCTGCAGGGTTAAATCTTTTCGAAAAGCCGTGTCCACGGTTATGGACGACTTAGGAATGAACGTGAGATCATAGAGAATTATAACCTAATCGTAAAACTTGGCAACTAATGTTTGTTAAGGATGCTTCCTCATGGGTACGAGGGGGTGATCCTAGTTGTGAGATGAGGATTACTTTGGTGGATATCAATATGATGATCAATTCTTCGGAGATGTCGCTCCCTTATCCCCTTTTGAAATATTTTGATTAGACGAGCTTATTCTCCCTCTTGATTTATAAACAAAGATGGCTTTATGCAAAATAACCCCACCAGCCATAAGTATTGCGGAGTACACCCTGTACTCACCCTTGCTTTGTTGATACTTTCAGAGTAAGTGTTCCCCTGAAGATGAGTTTGGTACGACATCGACACCGATGAGTATCTTGGGATTCCCGGCCGGCAGCCTAGAATCTATGGGCTAGGACGTCATTGTTATGCTTCAGGCTTCTTAGGCCATTTGTTAAGTTTGCTATACTTAATAGCATAATTTGCCTTCCGTTGTTTGATGTTTGTGGTCAGTGACCTCTGTTTGTAATATTTTGGTTCTTCGCTCAGTTATGAGCTTGCTGTAATACTTTTTGTGTCGTAGGGTTACTGTTGTGTTACCGATTTCTCACTGGATATCCTCGAGGTCTAGGTTAAACTTATGCTAGGGTAAGGTCTGGATTTGTTTAACCCTGATCCCGGGGGTGTTATAGTTCTTGGTATCAGAGCAGTACCGACCGTAGGAAAACCTTGCTATTGGTCGATGTTGAGTCTAGTGCTTGTGAAAACTATTTTAAAGTTGAAAAGTATTTGTGAAAACTCTAGTATGCTTCTTTTGCTCCTTATCTGGTATCACTCTAATTCTGGGTCATCTTATCTTGTGTTGACTTTGAAAAGTTTTGATATCTCTCCTATTCTTTCAAATCTTAGGTGCCTCTTGGGCATGTCGTTTCTCAACCAGTTGACCTAGTGTTGAGTTCTCTAGAGTTGTCTGTGTTGTGTTCTTTGTGTCCCCTTGCTGTGCTTCAATCGAGAGATTCCTTTCCATCATGATATCTCTACCTTATGGGCCTATAATAATATATTGTAGGATACATAGTGTTCTGTTCTAGGCTTTGAGGTTTTCTTTTGCCTCATACGCCTCCTTTTTATTTGTTTGGGTACTTCAGAAGTCGTTTCTTCTTTTGGAAGCTACCTTGTGGTTACTATCTTGCAGTGTACGCTGTGTCACTCTAGTAGTAATTACTTCTTTCTCGGGTTTTAACCCTTGGACTTGAACCGAAATCCCGGATTGTACGAGATTCTAGTGTTGTGAATCTGGTACATGAAGCTGATCTTTAACCCAAGATCCATTCCATTGTCCCCAGTTGTAAATGTTCCCACATTACCTCGGGATGGCTAACTTCAAGTATAGCCTTCAAGCTTGTGGATATTGTTGCGATTGAATTGTGACAATTAAGGACTTCCCCTACCACTAGCCCCGGCAGATGTTCTTTAATGGAACCAAATAGATCACGACAAGAGTACTCCTCGTGAGTCTCTCATCTATACTCGTGACTCTGCCACACCCACCCTTCTATGCATTGGTTCTTGGAAGATCAATAATCTATGCATCCACATCTCAGGATTCTATCCTGAGTATGTTCTTTCCCCTGGTTGTTTTCCGACCTTTGTTTACCAGTCGGTAGCCAAGTAGTAAATGCGCATCGGTGTCTTCTGATGCAAGATACTCTTGTGGTCCGTCACGACAAACCATTTCGGGATGTTAGGAGAAACAAACTCCAGTACCTCGTCGTATCTTGGACTAGGTCAAAGTGTTGTAAACCGCAGATCAAGAGGCATTGACTAGCTTCTATATGTTCTACCTTAGAGTATCACACTCTTTTACACTAAGAGGTTGTGTTGAGTTTCATGACCTTGTTAATGAAGTGATGCTCTTACACATAATTACCCACCCTTCCTCTGAGCTCTCGTGCTCGTGAATGATGCGTGTGCATAATAATGTGGCCATCTGAGATTCTTAGCAATCATTATTGCTTTGAACTACAAGGACATGTGTGTCATTCTTAACGTGATGGTTAACTCTATCACTAAGCAAAGGATGGTTGTGCTACCAAGTCCATTACCCTGGTACACTCTCCTCGGTCAAAGAGTTAGGCTTGTGCCGAAGCTCTGAGACTATGTCCTCTTGCCTTATCAAGCAAGTTTCCTCTCGAACTAAGTGACATATCGATGGTCCGTGATATTCTAGATGTCTACTAGAAGTATTGCCATGTTGCCACATGACCGTGTTTGTTAAGTTCTTGAGCAAGCAAGTTCTCTGAACTGCTCCTTTCTCTAAGGATCCGTATTGGATACCCTTGAACTAGTTAGTTGAGCTTAAACAACAACTTGGAGAGTTGTAAGACAAAAGTTCTATCTAACTTAGTTTATCTTAACGAGATGTCTAGTTTAGTTTGTGTTGAAGAAAGATAGTATTTCCTTCGTGGATATGTTATCTTCCTCGCTTTTGATTTGATTTGGGTTATCGTCAAATCAAACTCAGTTCCAAGGACTATCTTGACGATGTTGCTACTCGTGATGTTTCACTTGAGTACATCCTCATATTTGTTGGTCTGACCAATATTATTGCCTTGTTCATACAACATATGAGTCCATCTCCCTGGAGTATCTCGATAAGTTTGTTGTTGAGCCCATCGATGACATCCTTATCCTCTCCATGCTAGAACAAACTCATATGAAACATTTTGCATTAATGTTGGAAAACTTTCGAGAACCTCCTTCGTGTTATCTCGAAGTATGTGTTCTGGATGTTAGAAGTAACCTTCTCCGATTCACGGGAAAATGGTGAAAGATGTCGCCGTGGATTCGAGTAGAGTTATCTTTGTTCCCTTTAAGGACACATGTGTATTTCCTCGCAAGTAATTGATGTATGAGCAGTTGTCCCCTGACAATTGTTAATGCATGGGTACAGCAACCTAGCTCAGTCTTTTGGAGCTTGACACTAAAGTCCATGTCTTGAGAATCTAGTGACTTTATCCTCGTGCTAAATGTTACAAACTTTCTATTCGGACATGCTGAGTCTGAAGTATCATCTCACCTAACCAAATCTGAATCTCAAGCAGATATGATGGTTGATGTTCCTCAACGTTTTGACATAGGTTTCTTTGTAAATCCGGCAAGATTGATGTAATGGTTGGCACAATTAGTCGGAAGGCCTATTGTCATATTCTCTTGAGTCAGGAACTAACAACCATTCTTCACGAGGCTCCTTTTATGGATTTATAATAGGAGTTGTGCTTATGGTTTCCTTTGTCTCCGAAGTATGACCTTCACTTGATGTCACGTGTCTCGAACATCAAGGAGAACATTTAAAGTAGTGTTGCTAAATGTCTCTCGATCGGTCCTCTAGACCCTTTATGTTGGCAAGGTTCTTGTTGTGCCAAGTAATCGAAGTCTGAGAATGAAGTTTCTTTTTCCTTGTGTCATCAGGAATCTTCTTATATATTCATCTTAGTAGAGGTTCATCTCTCGAAGTCTGTGGTCATGTTCTTTCTGTTGTAAGCTTTCCTTTTCAAAAGATTAAACCCTTTTGAAACTCCATGGTCTCAATCCTTATGAAGACTAAATATCTAACAACTTGAACCTATCTCCTCTTGTTTCGTCCGTTACCTTGGCGTGTTTCATGTTTGTCATCCCAGAGTTGTTTCTGAACACTCCTTCATGAGTTGACCATGAGATACTCAGTGTGTTGTTAGTGTGCTTCCCTCTTATCCTTAGAAGTGACCCTGTTTCTTCCTCCCTCTGTCTCTCTTCCTACCTTTGGAATCTCGAGTCGAGATTCTCGTAAGGGGGATAGAGCTGTAACACCCCAGTTTTAGCTAATATTAATTAGGACTTTGTTTGTGCATTCATGAGCATCATTATTTTCAAAGAAATAAAAATGCATGCAAAAATAAAATGCAAACCCTAAACCTTAATCCTCCCCCTCTTTGAAAATGAATTCAAAAGGTTTTGAATATTTTTGAAAACTCAAAAGTGTGGATCCCAAATAGTATAAAGGGGTCCTTGTATTATTTGGATATTTACAAATGCTCTAGTATTTTTGGAATGAGCCAAAACAGAAAGTATTTGAAAATACAAAAGAGAGAATTGAAAAACATAATTTGGAAAAATGTTTTCAGGAAAAAAATAAGCCAGAGGCTCCAGGCCGTGCAGCCCAGTCGGCCCATCTCCCCTTCTTCCTCTCTGCCTTAAAGACACCGCAGCCATCGCGCTCAAGACGCTTTCGCCCGCCACTGTGGAGAAGGATAAGGATTCCCCGAGATGTAGCTCTCTTCCCCTCGACCTCCCACTCTCCCCCGCGGGCTCTCTCGCTTCCCATCGCAGCTCGGAACCCTAACCACCGCTAGTCTCCGTGCCGCGCTGCCGCTAGAGGCCTCCCCGAAGCCAATCGATCATGCCATGAGCTCCGCACTGTTGTTCTACGTCTACCTGTAGGAGGAATTGAACCCGCGTGACCTAAATCAAGCCCATCGAGTTCGACCTCACTGACGACAGTCACCGTCGATTAGCTGATGTGCTTCTTCCCTCGACCTCTATGACCCTACACCGAGCACCAGGGTGAGCTCCCCATTTTCCAGAGCCCCTCCTCTGTCTCTCCCGCTTCCCGGTTCACCATGCCGCTGTGCACCAACCACCACTGCCGCAGTACATGGTCGCCGGCGACACTCTGGTGACCCAAAACGGGCGGCGCTTACACCTATCGCTTCCCCGTGCTGTTTTGCGTCGAACCCAACCCCTCATGATTCCTAGTTTGGCCCCAAACGCGCAATCTGCCGACAATCTGGGAGGTGGCCACCGGCATGACGTCATGGTGATGTCAGCAAGCACGGCCAACACAGTCGGCTGCTGGTCCCACCTTGCTCGCGTGGATGCGGAGGTGGCCTTGGGGCCCTTCTGTCAGTCTCTACGGCCGGCTATGGCCTGGTATAAAAAGTAATTCCCAACTTTTGTTTTAATTTCAGAAAAAGGATCAATACTAGAAATCAATATCTTTTATTCTGTAATTCAGAAAAATACAAATAATATATCAAAATGTTTAGAAAAATGAGATCTATCTAATAGCATCAAAATCATGCAATGTTCAACAATTTTAATTACAAGTTTCATTAGAAGAATCAAATGAACCCCAACGGGTGATTCTGGGGTCTCTCCTATTTTAGGGTTTGGACCCTTCGGATCCCACTTAAATTGCCAAGCATGATTTAGGGCTACATTTCAACTCTAAATAACTTGTCATATCATCATCCCTGCTTGAGCATCGCATTGATGCCATGTGTTGATTGTTTTCCCCTTTCTTTCCGGTGTTTGCTTCTTCCCGGTAGAATACGATACCGACTACAAGATCGAAGACCGAGATCAACACCATCGAAGACCGACGAACAATACTTAACCAACTGTAATCAAGTCAAGTACAAGGCTTCCGAAGATCTATATCTGGGTATCAACAAACAAGGCAAGCATAGCCCCACCATTATAAAATCCTATGATTTCGAAAGCATTTCATTCTTGCCATGATGCATACGATTCTTCTATGGTCTTTTATCGATAGATAGAGTATCCTATCTGTTGCATTACTCCCTTTGAGCTTATATTACCCGATCCACTACTCCTAGCATAACTAGGTTTGGCTTGTGTGCACTGCTAGAGCTGTTATCTGTGTCTTGCTTAGCCATGCTTAGCCGTTAGTGCTGGTTCATCCAAATGATGTACCATATACAGCGAATCTAGTATGATAGGAGAACGAGGTATACTGATGAGGTAAGATCAGTGATAAAGGTTAAACATGCTAAGGCTTGTATAGGAGGCCACGGTGGGATGTGGTTTTTCTAGTCCCATGCTCGCCACTACTAGGAACCGAGTTCTTGCCTTTGGAACCGAGACGATCGTACATCCACACGGGGCCTGGAAAACCTCACGAGTAACTAACTTGCCTAGTAGATTCCATGAGTCACATAGTTCGGGCGTTCCATTCGACATATGCATAGAAAATATTTTGAAAGATTTGGCGGGTGAAGGTGCATCATAACAGGTAGGTAAGCGTGGCCAAGGTTGCTTGGGGTAGATGGCGCCCCTGGTAAACCAACCTCGCCTCACATCTCTAGGGAACGGCTTCGGGATTTGACCCGTTACAGCGGAACCCTCCTTAGGGCATGACTCATGGTCTCGGCGAAAGCAAGGTAAAGGTCATGTCCAACCACCCTCTGCCGGCCTTCCAAGGAAGAGGGATAATAGCTTGGCATTAAGAGTCGGTTGGTACGTGTGGGTAAAGTTGTACACCCCTGCAGGGTTAAATCTTTTCGAAAAGCCATGTCCATGGTTATGGACGACTTGGGAATGAACGTGAGATCATAGAGAATTATAACCTAATCGTAAAACTTGGCAACTAATGTTTGTTAAGGATGCTTCCTCATGGATACGAGGGGGTAATCCTAGTTGGGAGATGAGGATTACTTTGGTGGATATCAAGATGATGATCCATTCTTTGGAGATGTCGCTCTCTTATCCCCTTTTGAAATATTCTGATTAAATGAGCTTGTTCTCCCTCTTGATTTATAAACAAAGATGGCTTTATGCAAAATAACCCCACCAGCCATAAGTCTTGTGGAGGACACTTGTACTCACCCTTGCTTTGTTAATACTTTCAGAGTAAGTGTTCCCCTAAAGATTAGTTTGGTACGACATCGACACCGACGAGTAGCTTGGGATTCCCGGCCGGTAACCTGGAATCTATGGGCTGGGACGTCATCGTTATGCTTCAGGCCTCTTAGGCCATTTGTTAAGTTTGCTATACTTAATAGCATAATTTGCCTTCCGTTGTTTGATGTTTGTGGTCAGTGACCTCTGTTTGTAATATTTTGGTTCTTCGCTCAGTTATGAGCTTGCTGTAATACTTTTTTTGTCGCAGGGTTACTGTTGTGTTATCGATTTCTCACTGGATATCCTCGTGGTCTAGGTTAAGCTTATGCTAGGCTAAGGTCTAGATTTGTTTAACCCTGATCCCGGGGGTGTTACATGCAATTTGGTTCAGTGAATCTCTTTGAATTGAATTTTGAATCTACTCACAGAATCTGGTTTTAACTAAAATGGAAAAATCTTATTTGAATCAATAGGCTCTACGCGGGAAACTAATTGGGCCGGCCCAACTGCACAGCGCTGGCATAGCGGGCTGCTGACAGAATGGTCCCATGCGTCAGCGACTTAACTACGCGAAAACAGTATCTAGCAATCCTAGCCCTACGATTAGAACATGATCCTACGGCTGAGGTTTGTCGTCTCCGTCGAACTGCTCCGGGGAGACTCGAACCCGAAAACGGCGGTGGGGGTCGCTGGGGAGTTACCGGGGCTTCAGCTAGGGTCGGTGATGGGGGAGAATGGAGTGGTCATCGACGGTGGTTCGATTGGCAGTCACGGTGGCTCCTGGGGTGGTCGCAATCAACGACTTCCTTCCTCGATTGCAGCGGCAGACTCCGGCCAAATTCCGGTGTCGTGGTGCTAGCCTTGTTCCGGGGAAAGGTCTGGGAGGTTTCCGAGAGAGAGAGAGGAGTGGAATGGTGTGGAGAATGAGGGCTGGGGTGGCCTCTATTTATACACCAGGGGTGGAGGCAGTGCAACATGGTCTGGCTTCTTCGGTGATGTTGCTACAGGTCGCGTTCGTCACGACAGAGGGCATGGGTCGGTGCAGTGGACTATGGCGATCGCCACGCGAGTGACGGCACGGCAAGGGGCAGTCTCCATCGGTCGGGCGATGTCGGCACTCTGTTCGGATATGCGGGCGTTTGTCACTTGGTACGTGGTCACGGGGCGCGCGGCGGCGAACGGTCATATCTGGGAGGTCACTGGTGCTACGGCGATTGCGGGTACGGGCGGAGAGAGCGAGGCGTGGCGTGTGCGTGCAAGGCAGCTACGACGCTCCGTCGTGTTCTCGGCATGGCATTGGCTTAAATGGGCACGCAGTTTTCAGCGTCTCCACTTCTCACCTTGGGTCAAGGGGTGGATAGGGGGTGGCGGTGAGGTCACGGCAACTTGCTGGACATCGTGGGAGAGGGCGGTGCGGCGTGCTGCGAGTGGTTCGTGCTCGATCGGCATGGCTGGCTCGGTACGGGCATGCCACTAGTCAATGTGGCCAGTGATACCTCTCCTTTTCACGGCCAAG
Organism: Avena insularis; assembly: GCA_023614405.1. Taxonomy (NCBI): domain Eukaryota; kingdom Viridiplantae; phylum Streptophyta; class Magnoliopsida; order Poales; family Poaceae; genus Avena; species Avena insularis. The sequence continues at coordinate 129,227,996 of CM042688.1, forward strand.
TACCAAGGATGATCTAGGACAACTGAATGTGTTGATTGCAGTACAAGAGTTGAGCAATTGATAGCTCAAAACAGTGTATAGTTGGTGAGGTTGTACTATGTCTACCAGGTGTTCGATCAAATGGCCGCATGAAATTTGTTTTCAAAGTTTTGGATGAACTTTGGTGAGTGATCTTGTTGCTTGCTTAGCAGTCTGTGGTTGCTGGGAAAGGTCAAGGGGAATTGATTTGAATGGTTTTTGAAAAATGATGATCTAGGCATATGAACTTGATTCAATTTTGCAATGCCTCTTAAATAGATTGGAAAGTTGTTTCTGCCACTTTGTAAAGTTTGCTTGGATTCACTTTTATTTGGTCTAGCAAGGGGTGAAAAGAATTGGAAAAGTTTTTATTGGAAATCTTTTACTAGGAACACTCAAAGTGGTCTAGTGGATAAGTTTGGCCAAAATGACCATTTGATCATATGACTTATATTTGATTTTCTTTTCATTTGATTCTGCTTGGGAATGATCTAGATGATTTAGTATTCATCTTTAAACCAATCCTTATCATTAGTAACACTCACTCATGGCAATTGCAAGCATTCATACATTAATGCAAATCACACATGCATTCTTATTGAATTTAATAATAAAAGTTTTTGTTAACCCTAAACTTGGGTGATTAGAGCTTGATAAGCTTGATTAATCTTTTTGGGATGTTACAAATCTTCCCTCCTTAAACGTAATATTTTCCCGAGATTCAGGAAAAACTAGGAACTAAAGAGATTTGGAAACTCAGTGCTAATATAATGTTCTCGTTCCCAGGTGGCTTCTTCTTAAGTATGATTACTCCATTGTATCTTGAGAAACTTGATACTTCTGGTCCGGGTGGTTCTAAATGCTTGTTCCAATATAGGGATGGGCACTTCACGATAAGTTAGATCCTTGTCGATATCTATGGCTCTATGATCGATGTTCTTGAAAACTTGGGTCTCCTCCGGAACTTCTAAGCATTTGGAAAGTAACAAGATATGGAACACATTATGCACGGCTGACATCTCCTCAGGAAGTTCCAGTTGATAGGATACTTCTCCTCGGTGGTTCAAAATCTTGAAGGGTCCAATATATCTGGGGGCTAGCTTTCCTTTCAGACGAAAACGCTGCATTCCCTTCAAGGGTGATACTTTGAGATACACAAAATCTCCAACATTGAAGGTCAAGTCTCGACGTCTTTTATCTGCATAACTCTTCTCTCTGGATTGAGCGGTCTTGAGGTGCTCACGGACTTTGTGAACCTTCTCTTTGGCTTCTCGTAGAATGTCGGGTCCGAAGATCTGACTTTCTCCTACTTGCAACCAATTCAATGGGGTATGACACTTTCTTCCATACAAGAACTCAAATGGGGCCATTTGCAAACTATCTTGATAACTATTGTTGTATGAGAATTCCGCGAAAGGCAGAAAATCTTCCCACTTAGATCCATACTCTAGCACACAAGCTCTCAACATATCTTCTAAGATCTGGTTGACTCTTTCAGTTTACCCGTCGGTTTGCGGGTGATAAGTTGTGCTGAAATTCAGTTTGGTTCCTAATCCTTCTTGGACTTTCTACCAAAATCTTGAGGTAAACTGGGTTCATTGATCCGACACTATGGTCTTGGGGGTTCCATGCAAACTGACTATTCTAGCGATATACAACTCCGCTAGCTTCAAACTTTGGTAGGTTGTCTTGACAGGTATGAAATGGGCTACCTTGGACAATCTGTCTACTATGACCCAAATAGAGTCATTTCCCCTACTAGATGTAGGAAAACCTGTGATAAAGTCCATTCCGACAGAATCCCATTTCCATTCCAGAATCTGTAATGATTGCAAAAGTCCTGCGGGTCTCTGATGTTCCACTTTGACTCTCTGACAGATATCACACTTGGCTATATAGCTTCCGACTTCTCTCTTCATTTTGTGCCACCAAAATTGCTCCTTCAAATCCTGATACATCTTTGTTCCTCTCTGGTGGATAGAATAAAGAGTATCATGAGATTCTTGCATAATGACTTGTTTCAACTCCAAATCTTCCGGAACACATATACGTCCTTTGTACCACAGAACTCCTTCTTCATCTTCGGTGAATCCGGGTACCTTCCCTGTCTTGATACGACACTTGATTCCATCGATACTTGCGTTTCCTTTCTGGGCCTCTTTTATCTGACTAATCAAAGTGGGTTGGAGTTCTATGCTAGCTAAGAATCCTTCACTAACTAGCTCCACTCGGAAATTCTCCATCTCCTCATGTAGACTTGGCTGGGCTTCCTTTATCATGGTATTTAATCTACATAGCAATCTGCTAAGAGCATTCGCTACCACATTGGCTTTGCCGGGGTGATAGTGAATGTCAAGGTCATAATCCTTGATTAAATCTATCCATCTCCTTTGCCTCATATTCAACTCCTTCTGGGTGAAGATATACATCAGACTCTTGTGATCCGAATAAATCTCACAGCGCTTACCCATAAGATAATGACGCCATGTCTTCAAAGCTAAAACTACGGCTGCCAGTTCTAGGTCATGGGTAGGATAGTTCTGCTCATGCTGTTTCAATTGCCTGGACAGATAGGATATATCTTTGCCTTCTTGCATCAATACACATCCGAGACCAATCTTCGATGCGTCACAATACACATCAAAAGGCTTCTTGATATCCAGCATGATCAAAATTGGGGCTGAAATCAATCTCTTCTTGAGGTCTTGAAAACTTTCTTCACATTTGTCAGTCCATTCAAACTTCTTATCTTTCTTGAACAACTGGGTCATTGGTTTTGCGATGCTCGAGAATCCTTCTAAGAACTTGTGGTAGTATCCGACTAATCGAAGAAATGCACGGACTTCTGTTTGGGTGGTTGGGGCTTTCCATTCTTCAACACCTTTGATCTTGGTGGGATCAACAACGACTCCTCCTACTGATAGGATATGGCCTAGGAATCCTACTTCTTTTAACCAGAATTCACACTTGCTGAACTTGGCATACAACTGATGCTCTCTAAGGGTTTCAAGGATTGTTCTTAGATGTTGCTCATGGTTCTCTTCTGATTTGGAGTAGATCAGAATGTCATCGATAAACACAATGACAAACTTATCCAGAAAATTCATAAATTTTTTATTCATGAGATTCATGAAATAAGCGGGGGCATTGGTTAATCCAAAAGACATGACATTGTACTCAATACAATCCATATATGGTGGTGAAGGCAGTCTTTGGAATATCTGTTGCACGAATCTTTAGTTGGTGATAACCAGTTCTAAGATCAATCTTAGGAAATACTCTGGCTCCAGTCAGTTGATCAAACAAATCTTCTATCTTTGGCAAAGGGTACTTGTTCTTGATGGTAATGTCATTCAACTTCCAATAATCCGTACAAAGACGGTTAGCACCATCCTTCTTATCAACAAACAAAACGGGTGATCTCCATGGCGATGCACTTGGTTGAATCAGTCCTTTTTCTAGCATATCATCAAGTTACTTCTCCAGCTCCACTAGTTCAGATGGGTTCATACTATAGGGTCTCTGAGCTATGGGTCCGTTTCCAGGGATTAGTTCAATGATAAAATCGATATCCCGATCTGGGGGCATACCGGGCAATTCATCTGGGAATACGTCGGGGTATTCACATACTACTCTGACTTGGTCAATGGTGGTCTTGGCTAGACTCTTGTTGCACTTGAATTGACGGGGCAAAGTCTCAGATACATGTTCTACTGATATTCCGATGCTACTGGTCATGGTTATGGCTTTCTTAGCATAGTCGATTAATCCTTGATGTTTCGACATCCAATCCATCCCTAGCACTACTTCCAATCCTTTGGTTCCAAGTACTATTATATTGGCATAAAAATCTATCCCATGTATTCTGATAGGTATGACCTTGCAAACTTTTCTAGCTTTGGTGGTCGAACTAGGGATTTGAACTATCATAACATGCTTCAGATTTGTTGGTTGGATCTTATTAGTGCATGCAAATTCTTCTGTCACAGACGAGTGCGATGCTCCAGAATCAAACAACACTCTTGTTAGAACTGAGTTAACAGAAAACATACCTAGCATGACATCTGGCGCTTCTTGGGCTTCTTCAGCATTCATGTGGAACAGACGGCCATTACGGTTGTGCGGGTTTCCTAGGGCGAATCTTTTTCCAGGCTGGACACAGTGTTGCTATTGGGCAGGCGTATTCACATTGGTTGCTGTGGCAAGCTTCTTGGGGCACTCGTTGGAGTAGTGACCCGTGACTCCGCATTCAAAACAAGTTATCATTGACTTGTCTTTCCCTATGACAGGCATAGCATTGCTTCCAGTCCTTGGGGCAGTATTGTTGTTGTTGGACTTGGGTGGTGCATGGTTGAAATTGTTGGAGTTGCCGGGGTTGTTGTTGTGGTTTCCTCCGGGCCTTGGGTTTCCTCCTCCACGGTTGGGATAGTTAGGACGGTTCATTGGGGGTCTGTTATTTCTGGGTGCACACCCTGCAGACGGGTTGGGGTGATACTTCGGGGTATGGTGAGGTCCTGGTTGATGCATCATCCTGCGCTTGCGGTTCTCACTGTCCTGGTTGATCTTGCCTTCCATCTGAATTGCAGAATCCACTAAGGCTTCAAGGTCATCAAATGGAATGTTTACTAGCACTGTCTGCATCTCATCATGCAGACCATTCAACAATCTCTCCTTCTTCTTGGCTTTGTTGTCAATCTCATCAGGTGCATACCTAGCTAGTGACAGAAATTTGTCATGGTACTCAACCACAGTCATCCTTCCTTGCTTCAAGTCTCTGAATTCGTCCCTCATCCTCTTGATTATACCCAGGGGCACATGGGTCCTGCTGAACTTGAGTTTGAACTCCTCCCAAGTCATCATCTGACCTCCGTTCATCGTACGGGCACTATTCCACCAAGATCTTGCATAGCTAGACAGATAGCGGGTGGCAAACAACACCTTCTCATTAGCATTAACTCCTATAACTTCCAGATTGTTCTCCATGGTTTGCAGCCAATCATCACCATCTAGAGGCTCCTCGGACTTACTAAACATGTGTGGGTTGGTATTCTGGAAATTCTTAAGTTTGGATCCATGGTGATCTTGGTTTCCATGGCCTTGATTATTGTGGGTCATTTGGGCTATCTATTGAAGAGTGGCTAATTTGGCTTGACGTTCAGCTCTTCCAGCTTCACGGTCAGAAACTAACATTTGCAGAATCTGTAGCATTGGGTCCTGAGATGAACTGCTTCCTTCGGGATTTCCGCGAGTCATCTGAAGATTTAGATAGATAGTGAGACAAGAGGGAAATTTCTAGGGTTCATGGGTTTGTTTTCAGAAACCTTAAACTTTGAGTATGACTCAGGTTTTGCTAACTAACAACTTTCTTTTCATTCATTCATAGTACCCAATAACACACAACACAACAAGGAAACAAATGGTTTTAAGAACCATTTTGTGAAGCTACGATACAGTGGGACCGGGTACAACTCACACCTACAATAGTGCTCATGTGCGACTAATCATCATCAATGAAGGCAGCATCATCCTCATTAGTGTTGTCCTTCATAGCTTCATCCTCTAGGTAGTCATTGTCATCACTGAGGTAAGAGTGAATATCCCCATGGATGTGTTCACCTTCCTCCTCCAGCTGCTCCTCCAGCTGGATCTCCTGGTCATGGATGGTCTCCTCCAAGGTGGCTATCTTCTGACGAAGACGGGCGATGACGCAATCCTTTTTGTCGCCCTGACTGCGAAGAGACTTGCGTTCCTTGGCAAGAATGGTGATGGTCTCCTTCCTTTCAACAACTGCAGCATTGCTCTGGTTGACATGATCACATGCATTGTCTAACTCCTTTTGTGTCTCATGTAGCATGAAGTCCATGTGGTCCACATGGTGCTTCAACTCTGGATGGGCTGGCATGGATAGAGGCTGTCCCATTGAGTCACGTCTTGCATAGTGAACAAAACAGGTGCCGATGATCTGGTTGATGTTCTGAGCACACAAGCGAGCAAGAGCTTCTTGCATAGCCCTAGCTAATCCGTCTAGCCAGTTGTTCTCCCGAACACTGAACTGAATCTTGTCAGAAAGAGGTGGCTCCATTCCGCCTCTCAGGTTGGCAACAATCAGCCACTGTAGCTTCCCTCCAGCGTGGTCCTTGAGCTGTGCTCCGAAGAACTCCGGGTGCGGGCATTCAAGATGCTCTGAGAGCGAATCCAGATCCCTCTCAAATATAAGCTGTCCTCCATTGCCCAACTGGTAAAACTTGGTGTATTTGACCTCCATCTATAAGAAATTGAGATGAGTAAGTTAGTGGAGTGATCAAGTGTGTCAAGTTTTAAGTAGACTTGTAAGAGTTTTGAGTAGCAAGTGATTTCTTTTGGAAAGAATCTCAAGGATAAGAATGAGAATAGGTTTTTGTAAATACTCACTTTCTTTGTCTTGAAACTAGATTTTTGCAGGCATCCACTCTAACTAGGATCTCCTATGGTCAGGATGGATCTGATACCAACTTGTCAACACCCAGATTTTTAAGTCCAGATGCATGTTATGCCGTACATCGCAATCCTAGGATTACCATTTTTGCGAGACATAACAGAAGTGGTACCATAGTACATCATCCATTACAAACCATAATAAAGGTCTTACAGATAAAGGATCTCATGATCCAGTCTTAATACAATCAAAGCAGTGAAAAGTAAACATAGCGGGGCTTCATCTTCATGATGATAGGCAATGCTGATGATGGGAGATGATCCTAGTTGTCATAGACCTCCTGCTTTCCATCTTCCGAGTAATCCTCCTCATAGTCTGGCCATGGGAATAGCCAGGGACAAAGCCATGAGTACTCTTTAAGTACTCGCAAACTACCCCTAGTATAAGTAAAAGTAAAACTAGTAGGAATCATAAGCTCTAGGTTTGTTTGCAAAAAGCCAGGTTTATTTCATAAAGCTTCAAGAGTAAAGACCTAATTTAGTTCTCTACATTACTTAAGTGGGAACATAGATCTCATGTCTGATGGCTCGGTATTGATGTAGAGCTCATTGGGGAACCCCAAGAGGAAGGTATGATGAGCACAGCAGCAAGTTACCCTCAGTTATGAAACCAAGGTTTAATCGAACCAGTAGGAGCAAGGAAACACCCCAAAGGTGTTGCTAGCTGAGCCTTGGCAGGGCGCACTACCGGTGCTAGTAGCAACGTGGAGACCTACACAACACAACCACAGAACTTTGTCCCCAACTTGCGATGAGGTTGTCAATCTCACCGGTTTTGCTGAAAACAAAGGATTAAACGTATCGAATGGAAGGAAGTAAAAGTTTGCAGAAAGTAAACACAAAATTGTAAACAGTTTGTAGATTGTATGTAAAACAAAGAACCAGGATCCATAGTTCACTAGAGGTGGCTCTCCTTAAGATAGATAACATGCTGGGTGAACAAATTACAGCGGGGCAATTGACAAACATCGAGAAAGGAATACATGCATATACTAATCATCTTGACTCCTTTGGAACTTGATTGGGCATTACAACATTATACATAGACCGCCATCCAACTGCATCTATGACTAATAATCCACCTTCAGGTTATCATCTAAACCCCCTCCAGTATTAAGTTGCAAGCAACAGATTATTGCTTTACGAATTGCGTGCAAAGTAAACAATACGATTGTTCTATGAACAAAGGATTGTTGTTTTGTCCCTAATAGCAACAGCACATCTAGTACCTTAGAGATTTCTGTCACTTTCCCAGATTACCAGAGGCATGAACCCACTATCGAGCATAAATACTAACTCTTGGAGTTGTTAGCATCTACATGGAAAAGATAGCTACTAACAACGGAAAGCATGCAAGATCACAAATAACAAAGACATGATAGAATCAATAATGAATCTGAAATAGCATCTCAATATGCATCGGATCCCCGCAAACACAACATGCAGAATTACAAATAGATGATCTTGATCATGAACGGAGCTCGCAAGATCTAAACATAAAAGCACAAAGGAGGAGAACCAGCCATCTAGATACTACATGGATCCGTAGTCCAAGGATGAACTACTCACGCATCACACCAGAGGCTTGCATGATGATGAAGAACGCCTCCAGGGTGAATTCCCCTCTCCGGCAGGGTGCCGGGAAGAGCTTCAGATCCGTCCCGATGTAGGGATGGAGATGACGGCGGCTATAGACTCTTTCGTGGATTTTTGATTGGGTACTTAGGGTTTTCGTCCCGAGGGCAATATATAGGCGGAAGGAGGAGAGGGGGTGCTGGCTGGCCACACCACCTGGCGGCGCCAAGCTGGCGGTAGGCCAGTGGTGTGGTGTGGCCCCTGACCCTTCTCTGTCTCGTGATTCGGCATCCGATGACTTCGGAAAAATAGGCATTTTGGCTTTTGTCCGTCAATTCGAGAATATTCATTTTCGACTTTCTGGAACCAAAAACAGTAGAAAAGCAGTAATGCTTTGTGGCTCTTGTTAATAGGTTAGTCCAAGAAATCATATGAAAAGTACTCCAAAGTTTGGACAAAACACGAGAAAGTGGATAAAACCAAGCATGGAACATCAAAAATTATAGATACATTTGCAATGTATCAACATCCCCGAGTAGGTAAGTGATAAAAAGAAAGAATAATTTTTGAGGTGACATGCACCATCAAAGACTTGATCAAAGTATTTGTAAAACATTCAAAGCTGGGATCATAGTACTTCCATCATAACATGAAAGACAAAGTTCTAGCAATAAGACAAAGAAACTATGATGCAACATGAAAAGGCACAAACAAAAGATTCATGAATAACAATGCTTTGGAAGACGTTTGTTTGTTTCACATAAAGAAAACATAGCATAATAGTATTCAGCTTGTCCCCCATAGAGTAGCAAATATAAATGCATAGGACATCTTCAAAGTTCATAAGAGTGACTAGATACAAATAGTTTAAAACAAGCAATATCAAGTTATGCATCAATCAACTAGTCTTGGGACATGCACATAGAACTAAGAATGGCCACTATGCTCTCAAAGTACGTGCATAAAGGTAGAAGGTGGAGACTTAATATAATGGTGGAAAAAAGGCCTTCATAAAAGGAAGTAGGGATTCAAGTCTCATAAAGAGCTTCCAAAAATTATGGTAGTTATAGCTTTCAATTCTCATTGCCCCTATCATAAGAATCTTGAAGTGATTAAGTTTAAAGTGAACAAACTATGGTGTACATGCTTGACGAAGTATAAGTTAGAAATCTCATGTCCCTTGTATACGAGGGCCGCTCCTCATGCTACGCAAGTTTAGTCACCGGTAAGTTCATGTCATTGTAAGTATATGTGTATCATAGAGAACCGCCAATGGGGTACCCCTTGCCTGATGATACAGAAGAATCCCCATATCAAAATGACAAGGCAAGCAGACAACGAGCATCTTAGCAATCTTCTTATTTACCATGGGAATATGGTGCTTTTTTCTCTCTTTCCTCTTTTCATAATCTCCTTTTTTTATTTTTCTCTTTTTTTCTCAATATAGGACTCGTTTTTTATAAGAAGAATGCTTCATAGACAGATCATTATGGTTAGGCTGCAGGTTTCCACCATGTCAGCATGGATTAGACCAGCGGCCCAGGCGTTTCTCTAACACATATACATAACTCCATGGACTTACAAGCTCCCCTTTCATTTCACACCGACGACATCCATATACAAAAGAGCATGATATCAACTAGGTACAAGTACCCGTGCAATGTTGAAAGCATTCCCCATGATAGCATGGTTCTGCTAATTCCCAACAAATAAGTGCAAGCATATACAACATAGACGACAGAATGGTTCAAGTTTATTAAGGTCAAGGAAAGTAAAGTGTGCCATCAAGTTCGTGAGAGCTTTAATCACTAGTTTTCTCATAACAAGTTTAATTCGGAAGGTAAACAAAAGCATGAATATACTTGGAATAGCTTAAGCTAGTAGGTAGGTATGGTGGACTCTTTGGAATAACTTGGTTTAGGGAGTTGGATGCATGAGTGGAACTCATACTTCGTTGTGGAGGCTAGCAAAAGACTGGGAGCAACAAACTAAGAGAGCAATAATGGCCATAATCATGCAGAGCGACAAAACATCATTGATCAAAGCATAAAGTGATACTACAAGTTGAAAAATAAAGGATCATAAAGGCTATGGTGACTTAAGATAGTCATAACATGGTGTGAGCATGCGCCAAGTCAACCCAAATAAAGCATCAAAGGAGAATACCACTACACTATGCTTTAATATGCTAAAACAACGTAGGATTCATCCAAGGCACATTAAGCAATCTCAATTGTTTATAACAAGTCATGCTACAACAAAGAATACTAAGCATAAAGCCAAAACAATATCAAGCATGGCATGATAGAGCATAGGCCACAGTCAAAAACGAGCCCTTTTGCCACATAAGCATGAACTTTCCTACTCTTTTCCAAACCAAACCAAACTATTTGCAAACCAATGTATGAAAGAGGGGGTCCAACCAATTTATTCAGAAAACTAAGAAAACCAAGCAAACGAAAAACCAAAACAAAAACGAAAAAGAAGACGCTCCAAGAACAACACAATTGTGCATGAAACAATAAAAATGAAACATTTGGAAGAAACCTGGGATTATTATTGATGAAGAAGGGGATGCCTTGGGCATCCCCAAGCTTTGACGCTGGTACTCTTGGATATTTCTTGGGTGACACGCGTGGCATCCCCAAGCTTGAGCTTTAGTCCATCCATCATCTCATTACTCATTTCTTCCATGCACCTGAAATTTTTCCTTCATACAAAACTTCACACAATCTTGATTAGCAACATTAGTGCACTCAAGATAAATAAGTCTTAAGGTTCAGTTCTAACACCAATAAACTTTCATTAAAACACTAGCTACTTAAGCGCTTCTCTCAAAAATCTCAATTCCCCAAAAGAACTCAAAAAGGAACCAACAAGAAGCAAATGCAGAAAATGGCAGAAATCTGTCAAAACAGACCAGTAGGTAAAGACGAATTTTTTCGAAGACCTTCTGTTGCTCAAATCAAAAAGTGTTGAACTAACTAAAGTTAGATAACAACCTGGGGCAGAAGCACAAAAATTCATGCCTTAAAAAGACGTTCACAGATTTTACACGAATTTTTACGGTGAAGCATAGAAATCTGTTTCGGGACAGCAACTTTCCCAATCATTACTTCTCTCTCATTAGAGGTTACTCTTGGCACAAAAAGCAAATAAAAAGGATAAGGAGCAGTTATTACTGAAGTAATAACTTCCAAGACTCATCTAAAACTTTTGGGTTATCTCCCAATAAGTACTTTTCTTTAACGCCTTTAAGTTAGGCATAAGAAGGAAGAAAAAGAATCAAGTGTTCTCAAATGAAGAAGCATTAAGACCAAATTTTGTTTTCATAGGAGAGGCAAAAGAAATCTTCTCTCTCTTCTTAGGGAAGTGTTCTATACATTTTTTCTTCAGTGGGAGTTGATATTTAATGGTGCCTTCTTTCATATCAATAATGTCACCACCGGTTCTAAGAAAAGGTTTTCCCAAAGTAATAGGACAAGAAGCATTGCATTCAACATCCAAAACATAGAAATCAACAGGGACATAAGCATTGTTAATCATAATAAGAACATCATAAAGACTCCCCATGAGTTTCTTTTTAGCATTATCATCAAGTGGGACATTCAAATAACAATCTTCAAGTGGAGGCAAATCAAGCATATCATAAATCCTTCTAGGCATAATAGAAACACTACTATTAAGATCACATAAAGCTTTGAAATCAAAGTCATTCACTTTCATATTAATGATGGGTTCCCAACCATCTTCTTGTTTTATAGGAATAGAAGCTTTATGTTTCACCTTTTCTTCTTTAATCTTTATGAGAGCATCAATAATGTGTTTTGTAAAGGCCATGTTCATAGCACTAGCATTAGGACTTTTAGCAAGCTTGTAGGAACTTAATAACTTCAGAGATCTTACACCCATCAAGATCAAAATCAAATTTATCATCTAGAGTAGTAGAACTATTACTAGCCTCAACACTAGTGGTGGTAATAGTAGAAACACTAATGTTTCTAGCAATTTCATCTTCTCTCTCCCACTTAGCATGTAATTCAGCTAATAGTCTAACATTTTCATCAATTCTTACTTGTATGGCATTAGTAGCTGCAAAGGGATTCTCATTAGTTTCAGGTTTAGCAGCCATTTTATTCAGAGAAGATTGAGCTTCAACCAAAGATGCTATATTTCTTTCAGCATTAGAGAGTTTTTCCTCAATAGTTTTATTGAAAGCAGTTTGTTTACTAATAAAGTCTTTAAGCATAACTTCCAGTTTAGAGGGTGCACTCCTATTAATGTTGTAGGAATTTCCATAAGCATTACCATTGTTGGGAGGATATGGCTTATAATTGTTGTTACCAAAATTACTCCTATAAGCATTATTGCCAAAATTATTGTTTCTTATGAAGTTCACATCAACTTGCTCTTCTTGAGCAACCAAAGAGGCTAAGGGAACATTATTTGGATCAATATGGGCTTTCCCATTCACAAGCACTGACATAATAATATCCATGTTATCACTCAAGGAGGAAGTTTCCTCAATAGAATTTACCTTCCTACCTTGTGGAGCTCTCTCAGTATGCCATTCAGAATAATTAACCATCATATTGTCTAGAAGTTTCGTTGCAGCACCCAAAGTAATGGTCATAAAGGTACCTCCAGCAACAGAGTCCAATAGGTTCCTTGAAGAATAGTTCAATCCTGCATAAATTTTTTGGATGATCATCAAAGCAGTCAGTCCATGAGTGGGACAATTCTTTACCAAAGATTTCATTATTTCCCAAGCTTGAGCAACATGCTCATTATCAGATTGTTTAAACTTCATTATTTCACTTCTCATAGATATAATATTAGCCGGAGGATAGTATTTTCCAATGAAAGCATCTTTGCACTTAGTCCAACAATCAATACTATTCCTAGTTAAGGAATTCAACCATTCTTTAGCTTTTCCTCTCAAAGAGAAAGGAAACAATTTCAGCTTAATAATATCACCATCTACATCCCTATGCTTTTGCATCTCACAAAGTTCAACAAAGTTATTTAGATGGGCAGCATCATCTTCATTACCAATACAAGAAAATTGTTCTCTCGTAAAAAGATTGAGTAAAGCAGGTTTTATCTCAAAGAAAGTATCTTCAGGCACAGGTGGAGCAATAGGTGTGCTCATAAAATCATTGTTGTTGGCGCTAGTGAAGTCACACAACTTAGTGTTTTCAAGAGTAGTCATTTTTTGGGTTTTCAAATAATAAAGCAAACTAGTAAAACTATTTTTTGTGTGTTTTTGATAAAGAAACAACTAAACAAAGCAAAAAGCAACTAAGACAAACAAAAATAACAAAGTAAAAAGATTGGTTATGAGGGACTCCCCTTGTGAAGATGTCCTTGACTCCCCAGCAACGGCGCCAGAAAAATGCTTGATGGCTCAGTATTGATGTAGCGCTCGTTGGGGAACCCCAAGAGGAAGGTATGATGAGCATAGCAGCAAGTTTCCCTCAGTTATGAAACCAAGGTTTAATCAAACCAGTAGGAGCAAGGAAACACCCCAAAGGTGTTGCTAGCTGAGCCTTGGTAGGGCGCACTACCGGTGCTAGTAGCAACGTGGAGACCTGCACAACACAACCACAGAGCTTTGTCCCCAACTTGCGATGAGGTTGTCAATCTCACCGGTTTTGCTGAAAACAAAGGATTAAACGTATCGAATGGAAGGAAGTAATAGTTTGTAGAAAGTAAACACAAAACATTAAATAGTTTGTAGATTGTATGTAAAAGAAAGACCGGGATCCATAGTTCACTAGAGGTGGCTCTCCTTAAGATAGATAACATGCTAGGTGAACAAATTATAGCAGGGCAATTGACAAACATCGAGAAAGGAATACATGCATATACTAATCATCTTGACTCCTTTGGAACTTGATTGGGAATTACAACATTATACATAGACCGTCATCCAACTGCATCTATGACTAATAATCCACCTTTAGGTTATCATCCGAACCCCCTCTAGTATTAAGTTGCAAGCAATAGATTATTGCTTTATGAATTGAGTGTAAAGTAAACAATACGATTGTTCTATGAACAAAGGATTGTTGTTTTCTCCCTAGTAGCAACATCACATCTAGTACCTTAAAGATTTATGTCACTTCCCCGGATTACCAGAGGCATGAACCCACTATCGAGCATAAATACTAACTCTTGGAGTTGCTAGCATCTACTTGGCCAAGATAGCTACTAACAACGGAAAGCATGCAAGATCACAAATAACAAAGACATGATAGAATCAATAATCAATCTGAAATAGCATCTCAATATCCACCGGATCCCTGCAAACACAACATGTAGAATTACAAATAGATGATCTTGATCATGAACGGAGCTCACAAGATCTAAACATGAAAGCACAAAGGAGGAGAACCAGCCATCTAGCTACTACATGGATCCGTAGTCCAAGGATGAACTACTCACGCATCACACCGGAGGCTTACATGATGATGAAGAAGGCCTCCAGGGTGAATTCCCCTCTCGGCGGTGCCGGAAGAGCTTCAGATCCCTCCCGATCTAGGGATGGAGATGACAATGACTCTGAGAACTCTTTCGTGGATTTTTGATCGGGTACTTAGGGTTTTCGTCCCAAGGGCATTATATAGGCGGAAGGAGAGGCCGAGGGGGTGCCTGGGCTGGCCACACCACCCCCTGGCGCAGGCCAAGCCTAGCCGCACGGCCAGGTGGTGTGGCCGGCCCCCATCTCTTCTCCGTCTCGTATTCTGGCATCTGTTGACTTCCAAAAAATAGGAACTTTGGCTTTTGTCCCGTCCAATTCCGAGAATATTCATTTTTTGACTTTCCTAGAACCAAAAACAGCAGAAAACAGGCAGCTGGCACTGTGGCTCTTGTTAATAGGTTAGTCCAAGAAATCATATGAAAAGTACTCCAAAGTGTGGACAAAACACAAGAAAGTGGATAAAACCAAGCATGGAACATCAAAAATTATAGATACATTTGCAATGTATCAATGTCCACAACTCTGTTGTGGTCAAGTCAAAGTCATCTTTCAAGTGACCAATCATTTTGAAAACATCTGACAACAGAACAGTATGGCCACTCCAACTATCCATAACCGCGGTCGTGGCTATTTGAATAGTTTGACACTCTACAGAGGTGGTACACTTTCACCACAAAATTCGATACATCCATCAGGAATAACCCTGAATCATCATACTTGGTATGTGGATAATTAATCTTAACCTTTCAATTACACACCCTAGTATAGGAACCTCCCTATGAGTTTGGCCTCCCAGCCATGGCCATCTGCCATCCTGGGTACTGCATAGGTGGACATTCATCATGAGGTAGCCTCAGATCAACCTCTTCTGCAAGGGAACCCATACTAAGACATATAAACTTCCAGTCAAGCCTTACCCAACTCAGGTATTTGTTGGGTCAGCAGCATAGAAAACAAAAATTTTCCTACGGTGTAAACTACATGCCAAGATCTATCTACTAGGTACAAAGCAAACGGGTGGACATACATCCATAGAGAACTTACCCTCGAAGACAACGAGCTTTGTTAACGAGTAGGAACTCGTGGTTGATGTAGTCGTACACTTGCCGATCTCAAGATCGTGAGGAAGTCCGAGCGCCGCAACTCAGCAGCGCATCACTTTTCCTTTGCGTTCAAGCCACGGACAACCTCCACCTCCTTGCTCCAGCGATCCGGTGAGCAGCAACTCCTTCGGGCAAAATGCCACCGGGAACATGTATCTCGCTAATCCGAGACCATGGGGGAATAATTCTAGAGGGGGAGAGAGATCCTTCACAAGGAGGTGTGTGGATGAAGGAGGGAATGGGTGGCCTTTTATAGGAGGAGGGGGGTGCCCACGGTCTCCATGGCCGGCGCATGGGGGGTGACCCCTCACCTCCCCCATTCATCTGGTGGTAACTCCTCCACATTAAAATGCCTCTTCACATTCCCTTTTAAAGTCTCCACTTTAAATGCATTAAGTTTCTCCAAATTTAATGCTCTCTCATTTAATAAAACTCTTTTATTAAATTTATTCAGAATTTTATTAATTACTTTAATTAACAAACATTCACATATAGCCCCTTGCAATATTTCAATATCACATGCAGAACCATCTTCTGCAATTTAACCCGAAACAATTTCCGGTTTCTATTGAAACAATTCCTGCACTTTACAATTCTTTTGTCTGAAACATATGTGCTCCAAAATGGTGTCTGGTAACTCTTAAGTGTGCCACCCTACGGTTCGCGAATAATGCAGACATGATCGAGACCCTTCTCCGATCAATAATCAGCAAGGACACGGAGATCCGTCGACTCCTACACATTCAACGATGACTCCTGTGATCGTGAGAACCTTTAACGCTTGTAACTAAATCCCTTTGTCTCTCGATATATTACATGTCCGAGATTCGATCATCGGTATCTCCATACCTAGTTTGATCTCGTTACCGACATGCACTCTTTTCTCGTTCCCGTGATATAACATTCTAGTGATCACATCACTTGCTTGCAAGCTATCCTAATGTGATATCACCGAGAGGGCCCAGAGTATATCTATCCGTCATCTGGATTGACAAATTCCACTCTTGATCCATGAGCCTCAACATAACACCTTCGTAGCACTGAACCCATCTTTATAGTCACCATGTTACTATGTGACGTTTGATGTTATCAAGATACTCTTCCGGTGTTAGCAATTAACATGATCTCATGGTCTAAGGATAAAGATTACTTCGTATGATGTTATAGCAATATAAACACAATGACTTGATCGTAATGCTATACTTCGGATGAATGTTCATCACATCATTCCACCAATGGTGTGACCTTGTTATTAACAACATCCAATGTCCATGATCAGGAAACCTTGATCATCGTGTTAATCAACAAGCTAGTCTATAAGAGAGGCATGACTAGGAACCCTTTTTGTTTATTAAACACACATGTATTGATGTTTCCTATCAATACAATTATAGCATGCAAAATAAACATTTATCATATACAAGGAATACATAATAACAACTTTATTATTGCCTCTCAGGGCATATTTCTTTCAGTCTCCCACTTGCACTAGAGACAATAATCTAGTTCACATAGTGATAAATCTAACACCCATGGAGTTCTGGTGTTGATCATGTTTTGCCCTAGGGAGTACTTTAGTCAACGGATCTGCTACATTCAGGTCCGTGTGCACTTTATAAATCTTTATATCTCCATCCTTGACATGTTCGCGGATGGAGTGAAACCGGCGCTTAATATACTTGGAATTCTTGTGAGACCTTGGTTCCTTTGCGTTGGCTATGGCTCCATTGTTGTCACAATAGATCACCATCGGGTCCAACGCACTGGGAGCCACACCCAGTTCCGTTATGAACTCCTTCATCCAAACCGCTTCCTGCGTTGCTTCTGAAGCAGCAACATATTCCGCCTCCATTGTTGATCCAGCCACCACGGGTTGTTTGGAGCTCCTCCAACTAACTGTTGCTCCGTTCAAGAGAAATACGTATCCAGATTGAGACTTAGATTCATCCGGATCAGTGTCAAAGCTAGCATCGACATAACACTTAGCGACTAGCTCTTCTTCACCTCCGTATATAAGAAACATATCCTTAGTTCTTCTCAAGTACTTAAGGATATTCTTGACTGCCATCCAGTGTTCCGAACCTGGATCAGATTGGTACCTACTAGTCAAACTAATAGCATGTGCCACATCCGGTCTTGTACATAGCATGGCATACATTATAGAGCCTATGGCTGAGGCATAGGGGATCTTATCCATTATCTCTCTTTCTTCCGCCATAGCCGGACTTTGAGTCTTACTCAATGTCTTGCCTTGCAACATAGGTAAGAACCCCTTCTTACTTCCGTCCATATTAAACTTCTTTAATATCTTATCAAGGTATGTACTCTGCGATAGCCCAATTAGGCGTCTTGATCTATCTCTATAGATTTTAATGCCTAATATATATGAAGCTTCACCAAGGTCCTTCATCGAAAATTTGTTGTTTAGATAACTTTTAACACTGTTTAAAAGATCTAAATCATTTCCAATCAATAATATGTCATCCACATATAATATCAGAAATGCCACATTGCTCCCACTCACTTTCTTGTAAATACAAGCCTCTCCATTAGTTTGGACAAATCCAAACTCTTTGATCACCTCATCAAAGCGGAGATTCCAACCGTGATGCTTGCTTGTCCATAGATGGATCGCTGAAGTTTGCACACCTTATTAGCATCCTTAGGATCGACAAAACCCTTAGGTTGTATCATATACAACTCTTCTTCAATATTACCATTGAGGAACGCAGTTTTGACATCCATCTGCCATGTTTCATAATCGAAATATGCAGCAATTGCTAACATAATCCTAACCGACTTAAGCATCGCTACGGGAGAGAATGTCTCATCGTAGTCAACTCCTTGAATTTGTCGAAACTCCTTTGTGACAAGTCGAGCCTTATAGATGGTCACATTACCATCATCAGTTTTCCTTTTGAAAATCCATTTATTCTCAACGGCCTTTCGGTGTGAGGTAAATCCACCAAGTTCCAAACTTGGTTCTCATATGGATTCCATCTCGGTTCATGGCTTCTAGCTATTTGTTGGAATCCGGGCTCATCATCGCTTCTTCATACGTCTCGGGGTCATCCATTTCATCAACCATGAAA
Organism: Avena insularis; assembly: GCA_023614405.1. Classification (NCBI taxonomy): domain Eukaryota; kingdom Viridiplantae; phylum Streptophyta; class Magnoliopsida; order Poales; family Poaceae; genus Avena; species Avena insularis. The sequence continues at coordinate 129,246,742 of CM042688.1, forward strand.
TTCACAACAGGATTGCATGCAGTTCAGGAGCTGCGTGTCTGCTTGACTGCGAGGTTCGGTAGTGTCCTCTTTCGGAGTTTCATGATCAATATCATTAGCTCTCTCTTCATTAGGTGAAGTCAACTCCGAAACAACTTCTGGAGCTGCGCTACTCGCCATTTCATGAAGAGAAGGTTCAATAACCTCTTCGAGTTCTACCTTCCGACTACTCACACCTTTCGCGAGAAACTCCTTCTCAAGAAAGGATCCATTCTTGGCAACAAAGACCTTGCCTTCGGATCTGTGATAGAAGGTATACCCAATCGTTTCCTTAGGGTATCCTATGAAGACGCATTTTTCCGCTTTGGGTTCGAGTTTATCCGGTTGAAGTTTCTTCACATAAACATCGTATCCCCAAACCTTAAGAAATGACAGCTTAGGTTTGTTTCCAAACCATAATTCATACGGTGTCTTTTCAACGGATTTAGATGGTGCCCGATTTAAAGTGAATGCAGCTGTTTCCAGTGCATAACCCCAAAATGACAGTGGCAAGTCAGTCAGAGACATCATAGATCGAACCATATCCAATAAAGTACGATTACGACGTTCTGACACACCATTACGTTGTGGTGTTCCGGCAAGCATGAGTTGTGAAACTATTCCACAGTCTTTCATATGTGTGCTAAACTCGTAACTAAGATACTCTCCTCCACGGTCGGACCGCAGAAATTTGATCTTTCTGTTACGATGATTTTCCACTTCATTCTGAAATTCTTTGAACTTTTCAAAAGTTTCGGACTTGTGTTTCATCAAATAGATATACCCATATCTACTCAAATCATCCATGAAAGTAACAAAATAACGATAACCACCTCGCGCCGACACACTCATTGGTCCACACACATCAGTATGTATGATTTCCAATAGATCTGTCGTCCGTTCCATTGAACCAGAAAACGGCGTTCTAGTCATCTTGCCCATAAGGCATGGCTCACATGTATCAAATGATTCAAAATCAAGTGATTCCAAAAGTCCATCAGAATGGAGTTTCTTCATGCGTTTAACGCCAATATGACCTAGACGGCAGTGCCACATATATGTAGATATATCATTATCAAGTTTAATCCTTTTAGCATCAACATTATGAATATGCGTAATACTGCTATCGAGATCCAACAGAAATAAACCATTCAACATAGGTGCATGACCATAAAAGATATTATTCATATAAATCAAACAACCATTGTTTTCAGACTTAAATGAATAACCACTTTGCATCAAACACGATCCGGATACAATGTTCATGCTCAGTGCAGGCACCAAATAACAATTATTTAGGTTTATAACTAATCCTGATGGCATATGGAGAGGCAGCGTTCCGACGGCGATCACATCAACTCTTGATCCATTGCCGACCCGCATCGTGACCTCATCCCTTGCTAGTTGTCGCTTGTTCCGCAGCCCCTGAACCGAGTTACATATATTAGCAACCGATCCCGTATCAAATACCCAGGTGCTACTGCGAGTACTAGTCAAGTACACATTAATAACATGTATATCACATATACCTTTGTTTGCCTTGCCGGACTTCTTGTCCGCCAAATACTTAGGGCAGTTGCGCTTCCAATGGCCAGTCCCCTTGCAATAGTAGCACTCGGTGTCAGACTTAGGGCCAGCTCGGGGTTTCTTTTCAGGCGTGGAAACAGACTTGCCACCCTTCTTTCCCTTGTGCTTGCATTTCTTGTCCTTCTTGAAACCGGTAGTCCTATTGATCATCAACACTTGATGTTCTTTCCTAATCTCCACTTCTGCAGTCTTAAGCATTGATAGAAGCTCGGGAAGAGACTTCTTCATGCCCTGCATATTATAGTTCATCACGAAGCTCTTGTAGCTAGGTGGCAGAGATTGGAGAACACGATGTATGCCTAAGTCAATGGGAATCGTTATTCCCAAGGACACAAGCTTATCGGCGTACCCAGACATTTTGAGTACGTGCTCACTAACGGAGCTGTTTTCCTCCATCATGCAGCTAAAGAACTTTTCTGTAGCATTATAACTCTCTACGGCAGCATGGGTATCGAAAATCATTTTCAATTCTCCCATGGTATCAAAGGCATTGCCATTTTAAACGCTTTGAGTTCGGCTCTAGCCCATACTGATGTCGCAATGAACTAAGTTGTGGTCCTCTGACGAGTTATATAGGCGTTCTTTTCCTCGTCGAGGGCATCGGAGCTGGTGGGAGGCCTAGCGGCGCATCTAGCACATATTGCTTTTGTGCGTGATGAGGAGAATCCTCAAATTCATAGCCGATTGGTGAAGTTGCTACCATTCGTAGCAAGTTTCTCTTTCTCCATGAACACATTGAAATTAAGCGGTGGTGCCATCTACAACAGAATTTGTAAAGTATATTTAGACTAATTTTATGATAGATTGAGTTCAACTAATCCAAATTACTAATAAACTCCCACTCAAAACGACATCCCTCGTGTCCTTTTGGTGATTACATGAACCAAATCCACTACACCAAGTCTGATCATCACGTGAGTCGATGTAGCTTCAAAGGCGAGCATCTATATGGGCATCATATCAACTATATGACTCATGCTTAACCTTTCGGTCCGTGTTCCGAGGCCATGTCTGTACATGCTAGGCTCGTCAAGTAAGAACCTTAGTATTTGCGTGTGTAAAACTGTCTTACACCTGTTGTATGAAAGCGTAGAGTTGAAAACACCCGATCATCACGTGATGCCTCAAAACACGATCCACAAAACGGTGCATACTTAAGGAAGAACACATTTTATCTTGATATCTAAATGAGGGATCATCTTATAATGCTACCAAACGCGCCAAACTAGCAGTATAAGATGCTAACATCTAATGTGTGAAGTGAGATGATATGGTCCATGCATTTGATCTCTATCATTTGCATTGTGGTATGATCTCTATCATTCCTTTGTGTGTAAGGCCAAGGTATATGGAACTTACACGTTAAGTGAGTTGTAAGAGTATCTATCATACATCTACTTTAAACAATACCATATCAAGACACTAGCCCAACAACGATCTAAACTAGACGCCTCTAATTTATCAATTGCAAGTTTTACATGGCTTAGGGCTTTCGGAGATAGAACCTGTCTAACCTACGAACATGAACCACAACGAGGATAACCAAGTTATTAGCAACTCGTTGTAAATTAGGTATTGACTATAGTAGGAGAGACAGACACCCGCCAGCCACTTATGCAAAACAAGTTGCATGTCAGTCGTGGAACCGGTCTCATGTACGATGACATGTAAGGTTGGTCCGGGCCGCTTCATCCCACTATGCCACCAATATCCAAAGTACATAGAACATGCAATAACATGATCATCATCGCCCACATATAAACATATGTGTACTACCCGTGCAAAGCACCTACGCATAGATCAGACTCTGATACCACTGTTGGGTCCGCAGCATAGAAAACAAAAAATTTCCTATGGTGTGAACTACACGCCAAGATCTATCTACTAGGTACAAAGCAAACGGGTGGACATACATCCATAGAGAACTTACCCTCGAAGACAACGATCTTTGTTAACGAGTAGGAACTCGTGGTTGATGTAGTCGTACACTTGCCGATCTCAAGATCGTGAGGAAGTCCGAGCGCCGCAACTCAGCAGCGCATCACTTTTCGCACACGTTCAAGCCACGGACAACATCCACCTCCTCGCTCCAGCGATCCAGTGAGCGACAACTCCTTCCAGACGAAATGCCACCGGGAACATGTATCTCGCTAATCCGAGACCATGGGGGAATAATTCTAGAGAGGGAGAGAGATCCTTCACAAGGAGGTGTGTGGATGAAGGAGGGAATGGGTGGCCTTTTATAGGAGGAGGGGGGTGCCCCCTCTCTCCATGGCCGGCGCATGGGGGGTGACCCCTCACCTCCCCCATTCATCTGGTGGTAACTCCTCCACATTAAAATGCCTCTTCACATTCCCTTTTAAAGTCTCCACTTTAAATGCATTAAGTTTCTCCAAATTTAATGCTCTCTCATTTAATAAAACTCTTTTATTAAATTTATTCAGAATTTTGTTAATTACTTTAATTAACAAACATTCACATATAGCCCCTTGCAATTTTTCAATATCACATGCAGAACCACCTTCTGCAATTTCACCCGAAACAATTTCCGGTTTCTATTGAAACAATTCCTGTGCTTTGCAATTCTTTCGTCTGAAACATATGTGCTCCAAAATGGTGTCCGGTAACTCTTAAGTGTGCCACCCTATGGTTCGCGAATAATGCAGACATGATCGAGACCCTTCTCCGATCAATAATCAGCAGCGGGACCTGGAGATCCGTACTGACTCCTACACATTCAATGATGACTCCTGTGATCGTGAGAACCTTTAACTCTTCTAACTAAATCCCTTTGTCTCTCGATATATTACATGTCCGAGATTCGATCATCGATATCTTCATACCTAGTTTGATCTCGTTACCGACATGCACTCTTTTCTCGGTCCCGTGATATAACATTCTAGTGATCACATCACTTGCTTGCAAGCTATCCTAATGTGATATCACCGAGAGGGCCTAGAGTATATCTATCCGTCATCTGGATTGACAAATTCCACTCTTGATCCATGAGCCTCAACATAACACCTTCGTAGCACTGAACCCATCTTTATAGTCACCCTATTACGGTGTGACGTTTGATGTTATCAAGATAGTCTTCCGGTGTTAGCAATTAACATGATCTCATGGTCTAAGGATAAAGATTACTTCGTATGATGTTATAGCAATATAAACACAATGACTTGATCGTAATGCTATACTTCGGATGAATGTTCATCACATCATTCCACCAATGGTGTGACCTTGTTATTAACAACATCCAATGTCCATGATCAGGAAACCTTGATCATCCTGTTAATCAACAAGCTAGTATATAAGAGAGGCATGACTAGGAACCCTTTTTTTTATTAAACACACATGTATTGATGTTTCCTATCAATACAATTATAGCATGCAAAATAAACATCTATCATATACAAGGAATACATAATAACAACTTTATTATTGCCTCTCAGGGCATATTTCCTTCAGTATTGTGATTGTATGGTAAAATTGGAATTATATCGCATCCGAACCCAACCATCAGTTTTTATTAAAGTCAAGGCTCATGCCTCATCAGTATCATCATTAAACCATTGTGTTTCATATCACATGTCGAAACATTTCAATAGAATGAATCCTCATTCCAAGGTTTTAATAATCATTTTCACCAAGTATTCCCATCTAAGATAATCAAGTTTTAGCTTAGCACTAGACACTAATATTGAGGGTATCACTATTGGGGGTGCTAATAAAGTATAAGTATCCAAGACTAATCCTATGATTTTTATAGGATCCAATCTAGTTTGCACTAATCACAATTCATTAACTAAGTAAGAAAGCTATAGTAAACGGAAAAGTAAAACTTAGAGTAAAACAGGGAATTGGTAAAGTTGTGTAACCAGGTATGCCTAGTGCATCTGGTATAAAGGGGTTGCATATACAGCATGCATAGCTCTGGCTTGCTTAGATAGCAAGTATGGTGCTAGCTTGTATAGTGGGCTTGCCTTGAGCAGTGCAGTTGTTGCAATCGTTGAAGTTATCTTCTTATTCCTCGAAGTACTCCTCCTCATTGTAGCTCAGGTCGGTACTAGCGTCTATAAACACATTCAAGGTACACAATCACCAAACAACACTTCTCTACTTCTATTTAGCACACAAGGGTTCATACTAGATGATCTAGCATCATTTCTATCATTATGTGGAATTTTCACATTTTCTTACTCTTCTTATTTTAGAAAAGTAATTTCTACTCATTTTAAATCTTTAAGATTTAATATTCTCCAATTAAAATAGTAGATTATGTTGACACATGTCATCACCATCTATTCCAACACCTGGGAATGTGATTTAAAATGGTGATCATATATGACAAGATTTAATATTACTATTTAATAATATTAAAGTGACTAGGAATGCCTATATAGCACTCTTTTAATACTAAGCCATGTTTCATATTTGTAAAACCAAATATTTTTACATATTCCCGTAGAGCATGGCAAATATGATTTTTGAGAGGTGGAATCATCTCAAAAACATTTATAGTTTATTTTAGAAAAATGTTTGAAGTGTCCAAAGTCTCTGTCTTGTTATTTTTGGTATAGGTGACCTATAATTCCAAATGGTTTGAATCCAACGGGAGTGATTAGATACTTCCAGTACCTTTCCAACAAATTGGAATCATGCAATTTGGTTCAGTGAATCTCTTTGAATTGAATTTTGAATCCTTTCCAAATGGTTTGAATCCAATGGGAGTGATTTAAAATTGCATGATTCCAATTTGGTTCAGTGAATCTCTTTGAATTGAATTTTGAATCTACTGACAGAATCTGGTTTTAACTAAAATGGAAAAATCTTATTTGAATGAATAGGCTATGCGCGGGAAACTAATTGGGCCGGCCCAACTACACAATGGCACTTGGCTCTTGTGAGAATGGTCCCCAGCGTCGTGACTTAACTACTGTGAAAGCTTCGGCGAGGTTCGTCTCCGTCGAACTTCTCCGGCGAGACTCGAACCCTAGAACGGCGGTGGCGGTCGCTGGGGACTTACCAGGGATCCAGCTAGGGACGGTGATGGGGGAAAATGGGGTGGTCTTTGACGGCTGTTCGATTGGCGGTCACGACAGCTCCTGGGTGGCCGCAATCAACGACTTCCTTCCTCGACGGCAGCGGCGGACTCTGGCCAAATTCCGGCGTCGTGGTGCTCTCCTTGCTCCGGGGAAAGGTCTAGGAGGTTTCTGAGAGAGAGAGGAGTGGAATGGTGTGGAGAATGAGGGCTGGGGTGGCCTCTATTTATACACCAGGGGTGGAGGCAGTGCAGCATGGTCTGGCTTTTCCGGCGATGTTGCTGCAGGTCGCGTTTATCACAGTGGAGGGCATGGGTCGGTGCCGTGGACTATGGTGATCATCACGCGAGTGACGGCATGGCAAGGGGCAGTCTCCATCGGTTGGGCGACGTCGGCACTCTGTTCGGGTATGCGGGCGTTTGTCACTTGGTACGGTGGTCATGGGGCGCGCGGCGGCGAACGGTCATGTCTAGGAGGTCAATGGTGCTACGGCATCGCGGGTACGGGCGGAGAGAGCGAGGCACAGTGTGTGCGTGCGAGGCAGATGCGGCGCTCCGTCGTGCGCTCGGCATGGCAGGGGCTTAAATGGGCACGCAGTTTTCAGCGTCTCCACTTCTCGCCTTGGGTCAAGGAGTGGACAGGGGGTGGCGGTGAGGTCACGGCGACTTGCTGGACATCGTCGGAGAGGACGGTGCGGGGTGCTGCGAGTGGTTCGTGCTCGACCGGCATGGCTGGCTCGGTACGGGCATGCCACTGGTCAATGTGGCCAGTGATCCCTCTCCTTTGCACGGCCAAGTACCAGGGATGATCTAGGACAATTGAATGTGTTGATTGTAGTACAAGAGCTAAGCAATTGATAGCTCAAAACAGTGTATAGTTGGTGAGGTTGTACTATGCTTGCCAGTTGTTCGATCAAATGGCTGCATGAAATTGGTTTTCAAATTTTTGGATGAATTTTGGTGAGTGATCTTGTTGCTTGCTTGGCAGTATGTGGTTGCTGGGAAAGGTCAAGGGGAATTTATTTGAATGGTTTTTGAAAAATGATGATCTAGGCATATGAACTTGATTCAATTTTGCAATGCCTCTTAAATAGATTGGAAAGTTGTTTCCGCCACTTTGTAAAGTTTGCTTGGATTCACTTTTATTTGGTCTAGCAAGGGGTGAAAATAATTGGAAAAGTTTCTATTGGAAATGTTTTACTAGGAACACTCAAAGTGGTCTAGTGGATAAGTTTGGCCAAAATGACCATTTCATAATATGACTTATATTTGATTTTCTTTTTATTTGATTCTGCTTGGGAATGAACTAGATGATGTAGTATTCATCTTTAAACCAATCCTTATCATTAGTAACACTCACTCATGGCAATTGCAAGCATTCATACATTAATGCAAATCACACATGCATTCTTATTGAATTTAATAATAAAAGTTTTTGTTAACCCTAAACTTGGGTGATTAGAGCTTGATAAGCTTGATTAATCTTTTTGGGATGTTACAGTAAATTTGCCTGCATTATGGCATCTTCATCCGCCCTTCCCTTAGCTTCGTGCTCCATGCGCTGTTGTTCAGTCTCGTCCTCTACACTCGTTTCCATACCCCTAGTCCTATGACATAAAGCGAACACTCATAATTACATCATGCATATGTGTTCTGAGCTCAACTTCATGCACAGAACTAGTCACACAATGGAAAACAAAATCCAAATAAGAACCAAATATGCATTTCACATATTAGACATTACAAACAACATAGTCAGTACAACTTCATTACAAGCCCATACCATTTAGGTATTACAAACTCATGTGGATGCTACCCCCACTTATTTAATTACATCAGGTTCTTAGACTCTACCTTCCGCATTACCCACTGGCATACTCCTCCTCAAGTGTCACGCTCCCTAGAAGCAGCGACGTTCATCGTACATACCCGGAGTACATACATGCTGATGTGAAGTACGAAGCACCGTCTGTGGAACGACTTGCCCCTTCGATGGACGATACTCAGTATCAGAAGTATCTGGACTTGACATATCATCTAGCTGAAGTGCATCCATACCTTCCAACTCGTCTGAGGTATCTTCAGAAACATCCTCATCACTGTCTTCTTCAAGCGCCTCCTGCATCCCGACTCTAGAGTAATCAATAGAATATTCTGCTCCTAGTGATCCCCAAGTACTCTGCTGGGTATGATAGTCCTTAGCTATAATTGGGAAGTGCATGTTATCTAGGGTAGGATAATGTTCCGGTGACTCAAACACCCTTTCTTCAGGATCTTCCTCATCGGACTCTACATCCTCCATGTGGACATCCCTTCCATCAATGAAATAATACCTTACTCCCATCTGACTAGTTTGCCCGGTATCCCCAACAGAATCTTCCACAGGATTCCCGGAAGATCTATCCATCGATCCGTACCTCCATCCTTTAGAGTTTCCAATAGGTAGTTCTGAGTCCTTGGTTCCCCAAGAATTCTGTTGTACTGGATGGCTAGTACCTTCATCAGGATATCTAGTGGTTGCTGGCATAGGTGAATAAGGATATGGTGTGAAAGATGTTGGATTTATAGGTATATCCTTAAAAGTTAGGTTAACTCTACCCACTGCTTTGTTCTCTAGTTGAGATGCTAACTTCTTGCTTCGTTTAGGATTAGTTAAATCCTCTAGCATATCATTCTTATCCTCCAAAATAACCTAATGTGTCTTATACAAAGACCCAACTATCAGTCGATACTGATCCATAAATTTGGAAGCTAATTTTGGATGCTTCTTTACTAAAGTAAGATGACCCGGAACTGGCTCCATGTCTATAGAGTCATGAGGAATCACAGAAAATGTGCTTCCCGCTAACTCTTGTGCTTTGTGCTCTCGAATATTGGATATCGCCTCCAGAATAGCAAGATGGCATGCTGCTAGGTGACTTCTACCTTCACCCATAGGTAAATCGTGATATAAACAAAGCTTTTCTGGTAGTTGGATGCTAACACGATATTTGGCTAACATTCACCCATCATGATATGTCAAGGTACTAACTAGAATAGTGGTTGTGCAGCCAAAAACCCTCAGAAGGTATCGAAGTTGTTCAGTTAAAGTCCCCTGATAATCATCGAGAGTTTCTTCTTTCCTTGCCAAAGTCTGTTTTGGATACTTTGGTGCCATTTTGACTGTATCCAAAATATTCATAATTAGTAACCACTACTTATAATGATGCATCATAATAAAGAATTATCGCACTAAAAGATATAATGAAATATTCCCAATTGAATATTCATCATATAATCTAGACAACTCTTTACCGTTGCTCCTAGACTCCTACAGGTAATACCCTTTACTAGATTTCCAACCTAAGATCAAAGCAATTGCTCTGATACCAGCTGCGGAGACCCAGCATACCACTGCATGTGTAGTACACTATAGTCGTTGATATGACATCCACAGAACATCGTTTTGTAAATATCACATCCCTCAGAGTGGTACAATAGAAACATTGAGGGTCCATATTACAAACATACACACTTTATTATTATTACAATACCAGAAGTTCGAGACTTCAAGTGATTCAAAATTACAAACCAACTTAAACAGTTTCAGTGAAAGATTCAAAGTTTCAAACTTATACTCCGAACTGAGCTCAACAACTTATTATATAAAGTTTATGCTGCTCGGCTCAATTGGTTTACTAATAACTAAGGCAACTACTCAGAATCGTTGCCCTCCACTCCATAGCGTATTTCATAGTACACCCCTTCTACTCCTTCAGATAGGTCTGGCTCCTCGTAGTAGACATCCTCTTGCCCTTCAGCTGGGTACATCAGAGTGTCTTTTGGCTCCTCAGAGTCTAAGGAGGGGATCAAAGGAAAGAGTGAGTAACAACTTTACCTAGCAAGTTCATTATATGCAAGGTTGGAAGTTTGATGCTCTATCTACCACCTCGGACTATCAGTCCTTGGCACTATGCAGTTTTCATAAACATTTCTTTAAAGATTGATTTTATTATCAAAAACTATGCCCATCAGCCTTCACAGGTTGACCAGAACTTCATGGAGTTCCTTTCCTGCCGTGTTCGTAATTCCTTCCCGGAACATGGAGTAACAAGTTATAGTTCTTACATTCTGCAGAGGTGTGTTGCTTTACCCATGAGAGATCAAATCCTTGTTGCACAACCGGGCGTACTTTCCCGTCCACAATTCCATGATGTGGGGCCCAGTAGATGATCCAAGCCAATCACTGCCCTCTCTGCGATCTCGTATGTCTGCACGATCCTTCGGGGCTGACTACACCTCCGTTAAGCCCCTTTTGGGCAGGCTATAACCCTGATGAGTTCTCGAAGACTCTATGAGCTAGTGATGCCCCTGGCAAGTTCCATATAGGTCCGGTAATACCTCCATATGTTGGATCCACACAAAATCGTGGGGCGTAAGGGTGCCCACCCATATGTTGGATCCACACAAGGAATCACAATGTCACGTTAAGGTCGCCTTGCCATACATACGAAAGGAAAAGGATACATCTGACTTCTTCGTCCCATTCCAAATATCATGGTTAACGCGTATTATACGGTGTTAGAATCACTAATGTCATGGGTTATTAAGTCCTATTTGTTCTGCAACTAGAATCTTAGATTCCATTGCAATTCTTAGTATTTATCACCACTTAGGATGATAATAGCATTTCATTTGTTTGGGAAAATACTTACTTTTCTGTCTCCCTTAGAACATAGGTGATAACACACAAAATTTCAAATACTTTCATAAAGACTCTTCAAAGGACATGAGCAAGTGATGAACTTGCCTTGAGATTGCAAGATAGTGAAGTCGGATACTTCCACCATACCTTGAGCTCCGGTTTCTACAGAATACCATTATTGCCTGATAAGGACAATATTTAAAGAAGCAATATGCAATGCATAGTAATGTCATGCAATGGTTTATCATTTATTATTTGCGTGTTTTACCCACCTTATAAAGGTTTATTATTTTCTTTATTAGTAAAAGGGAAGTATTACTCAAAGTTTTTCAAATTAACATATTCATTATTCCTAGTATTTTTATAATAGCTAGTATTATTTTAAGAGTTTAAAAATGAATTTATTTAATTTTTAACTCTTTTAAATGTTTAACTAAAATTCCTTTAAGGAAATAAGACTTTATTTTTATCACACTTGATTTACTTTTCAGAAAAAATAGTATTTTTCTATAATAGTATTCCCTTTTAGGATCTTAAAAATGGATTTTATTCAATTTTAAGTGTTATGTATATTTTTATAAAATTCCCAAAGGAGTATATACATCAATAATAATAGTTCTAAATTTAATCAACTAACATTCTATTTATTATTTTTTTCTTGAATAGAGAACAATTTTGTGAGTTCATTGGTAATTTATATTTTTAGGATTTTTATTTTATTTCTTAGAACCTTTTAAGTTCTAGGGGTATTTTGGTCTTTTGATAAATTACTTAGAATTTTTCTTTTAAACATCTCGACCTAGCCCATTGGGCTGGCCCAGCCCTGACTCGGCCCACCTAGGCTGGTCAAACCCTTTCGGGTCGAGTGGCCCAATACCACCCACACCCCTCTCTCTCGCGTTCACCTTTCTCTCTTGCTCCCCCGCAGAGACACTATGCCGCCGACGCTGCCGTCACACGACTCTAGCCTCCCCAGGCCTCTCTGGCCGCCACCGTGGTGCATGGCGAGGTAGTCAACACTGCTCTTCCATCTGGTCCAGTTCGATTTGTTGCTGGGCGCTTCTTCTGGCCAGGCCGCCTCCACCCGAAACCCTAGGGTTTGGTGGTTGCCGGCGATGTGGTGTTCTGCCGCCCCTGTGATACTATGTTGTGACTTCGGTGGCCCTGTGGTGCCGCCGCTGCTGCTCGTGTGGCTGTGGCGGCCGCCTCATAGCTCGACGCGGGTTGTAGCATCCTCGGGTGCTCCCCGTGCCGCCATGTGCGCTCGCCGGTGATTCTTCTTCCTCTTCTAATTTTCAGTGAAGATCACGAGTAAGTGCTTTTGCTTCCCCATCTTATTCTTCCTCTGCCTCTCTTGTTGTCCTCTGTGTGATTACGGTGAGGAACACCCTAATTAGGGTTCATCTGTGCTGTTAGGGTTCTATCCCTCTTTGTGGATTATTAAGGTTAATGAATGATTTAGAAGTACTTGTGGTGATGATACTGTGCTAAGCCGTTGGCTATTGATTCTAGTGGTGGGGGTTTTACTATTGTTTAATGTTCTTGGTACTGATAGTAGCACTATCAGTAATGGTTCACTAAATGCTGATACACTGGCCTATGTTGATATGTTTAGATTGGGGTTGATTTGATACTCCTATGATTCTCTGATTATGATAGATTGTGTAAATGTAAATATGATTCCTAGTTATTTATTCCAGGAAAATGATTGACTAACTTTCTGCAAGTTTACCTGCAAAATTTCTGTGTATTATTTGCTTGGTTTAGAATGGATACATGTGACACCTTCCTTGGAATGGTACACAAGTGTTCATTCTAGTACTGGGCTAAATTCTACATGTGTCCTAGTGTGGCTTGGGCTAAAATGATTTGAAACTTCTGTTGGATACATTAACCTATGATGCATATGAATTTTCTTTGGCCTATGATGTTGGTCTGAGGCATAACTAGGTAAGAACTAAAGTTTTTACCTACTGATCCTCACAGATGTGCCTTGATATTAAGTGTAAAACAAGGATTATTATAGATCTTTAAGAAAATGACTTGTCAGCTCATGCTGTTTAATATAGATCCTTAAGATGAAATAGTTCCTGAGGTGCTACTATTATAAGATGTGCCTAGAAATATTCACGTAAGGCTGATGTATATGTGGATGTAGAAACATATGTTATTATCCAAGATCAGTGATGCACATGCTGAGATCTTGGTGTGGCTTGCAAAGATTGATGGTTTAGGCTTTATTTTATTTCTTATGTGATGGATACACCCCACTTGGGTGTTTTCCGAGAATATCTCATATGAAACAACACATGCTTAGATAAGCTTTAACATGTGATGGTTTTGTATAAACTCACCATAGAACTTGCTTGTTGGTGATGTTGTGGTGTTGCTTGATGTTGTTGGCTTGATCTTGGTGACTTGATCACCCCCTGGAGTCTGTTATGCACACCCCAGGTTCTGGTTCTGCTCCTCCTTCCTCCTATGACCTTGTACTCGTCCTTGCTATCCTCTTGCACCACCCCCTCCTTATGTCACCATTATGTGGTGATTTGATGGTTGGTTTGGTAAGCTAAATGAGTTCTTGGTGTGTGCTTGAGAAGAGAAGGAAATGAGCTCCCTAGTAGATGTGCTACGACTGTGAACTCCCTTTTGACTGCTTGTGATGTTTTTGCTATTTGGACAGCACACTACATGCATTTAGGTGACTAAACTGCCTTGATGCTTGGCTATTTGTGGATCAGATCAAGTGAATTGACTTCCACTCCTTATCCTTTTACTCATTACTGTCCTGGTGAAACTTTCCCTCTCTCTATACTCAATGATGTAAAAAGAACAATGCACCACATTATTCTCTACTGAGAGTAAAACTAACAATTTAACATATTGTTCCCCTTTTGTTTCTTCTATTTTGCAGGAACAAAGATCTGGATTGCCAAGACTTAGTATAGGAGTAAATAGGTAGTCTAGGTTTTCATTGTAATCTTCTTCTTATCCTTTTGTAAAGATATTCTTATAAGTTAATAAAGTTTTATTTCATTAGATTCTATTCCTTGTAATATTCTGTTTTGGTGTATTTATCTCAATTTATAAGATTATTATAGAATAAAGAAAATAAATAAGAATTCATTTCTTATTTGAATTTCCTTGTCTTAAATTCCTATTATGGTTCAATATACCTTTAATATAATCAAGCAATATTACTAACCCATTTTGGAAAACAATGTAATATTACCCACTTCTACTTTCCAAATATTTTCCAAATGTTTTAAATTTCAAATTTGAATTCAAATAATTTCGCCCCAAAACTTATTAATTCCTAAACGTCATGTCAAAAGTTTATAGAAATCACCAGAAAGAGCTATTCCTACCTCTTGTCGCTGAAAGAAACTCTAATCTCTTTAGGTTTTTGTTTGGCGAAAAATTTACCAAGATTTTAAAGATGAATGCATGCACAGGCACAAATTCCTATTTCTACCCTTCGTTGGTTCCTAAATGCTGGGGTGTTACACTTTGCCACAACCATATCACATCACAGCGCCCCCTGCAAAACAAAATTAGACCCCTCTACTTTATCTTAGCATGTTTTACGTGGCTGATTGGGTTTTCGCACAAGAACCATTCTTACCTACGAACTTTCACCACAACAATGATCAAGTAGTTGTATATACTACACCCCTTTCGGGACCCTCCGTTGCAAATGGCATACCAACTAATGCGATAGAGACATACACCCCCCCAAAGCCACTTTATACGGTACAAACCGTATGTCAAGCTTGGACCAGTCTCGCGAATGAATGCGTAAAGTCGGTTGGGTGCCGCTTCATCAAGAATTTTTGCGGTATACATAAGTACATGTGGGAGGGTAACAACTAAAAGATCAGTGCCCACAGGCTACGTCCCGTGTGTTCTACCCATACTAGCAGTACTACACATAGATCTAGCTTTGATACCACTGTAGGGGTTCACGCATGAAAACAATAAATTTTACCCGACGCCCAGAACCCCAATTGACAGGACCTATCTATTAGTAATGTAGTAATGGGAGGGGCTTTTCGCGAACTTACCCTTGAAGACCGAAAAGCTTTATCAATGCTCGGGAGAGCGTGGTTGATGTAGACGAACCGAAGCCGGCCTCAAGGTCGTGTTGAAGTCCCGGTAGCTCCTATGGCTCCAACGACTCCTAGTGCCCCAAGTGTTGCACCACATAGGGAGTTAGACACATCCGGTGCCTAGCGATGACTCCCACTTCCCCGATCCAGCATCATTTGTGGAAGTGGAGCTCCCGAATCCGAATCCCGCAACATGACGACGCTCCATGGTGAAGAAGACTCCTGCTCGTGCAATCCGAACTTGGGACCATGGTCACGGGAGAGAGAGAGAGAATTAATTGGAGGTCTCCCCAAAATAGAGGAAACCTTTTATTGATTATTGTTGTATTTAATTTGTCAAAATACCTCTCTTTATATAGGGGAACCCCCCATAGCTAACTAGCGTAGCCATGTGGGACTAAGCAAGGGAGAGGGGAAAGGGGGGATAGCCGCCGCTGGCCTGGGCCCAAGTTGGCCCCACACAGGGTGCCTTGGCCCAGCCGGCCATCCCCTCCTCCTTCCTCCCTTCGGTCTTTCCCTCATGGGCCCTTTTTCCTCTGGATTTGGCCCAATTAGGTATTTGACACTTTTTAATTATTTTATTGGATAAATATAATTGAATGATTAAATCAATATTCAAAATTCACTTATATATTATTCAATACCCATTGATGTGGAGCTCATTAACTCTCATTCCGGACATCCTTCGGACTTACCGAAACCCTTCAGGTTTCCTCTCTTCTCTTTTCTTCGGTGATTCTACCGATCGTAAAAACACTCTCTGAGCATCATCAAGCCCTTAAGTGTGATACCCCCACGGTTCTGGAACACTCCATACATGGTCGGGACCCTCCCGGACCAATGATCAACAGAGGGACCTGGATGGCCATGTGACCCCTGTGCATTCCACGAAATCTTTCATCGTTTGAACCATGAACGTCGTGTCTTATTCCTTTTGTCTCTTGATACTTGCATTGTCCAAGATATGATCAATGTCATCACCATATCGTGTTCAATATCGTTACTGACAAATGCCAGTTGACTCGTTCCGACAAGTGATATCCCCGTGATCAAATCACACGTTGCGTAACTATTGGATATAACTTCTCCGAGTGTGCCCTCAAGTACCTTTCGTCACGGGATGGACAAATCCCGCTCTTGACGCATACTGCCTCAACTGTTCCTCCAAATGCCTGAACACACCTTTATGATCACCGTTTAACCAAGTGACGTTTGATGCTACCAAAGTACCCTTGGGTGACAGTGATTGATATGGCCTCACGGTCTAAGAAACAGTACACTAGGTCTATTCTAATCATCGTAACTTGAACTTTGTGACATAATTGGGTCATGATGTTTAGGTTGGGTATTAGTTCATCATCTCATTATCACAATGAGGTGACTCCATTTCCAACTAGCATAAATGCCACATGATCAGGAAATCTTGATCATCTGGTGACCAATGAACCAGTGACTAGAGTTTCACCAGGAACTCTTGGTTGTTTATATATCACACGTGTATTGATGTTTCATTTCAATACAGTTATAACATGATATAAAACTTAATCATAAACATTATGAAATATGATAATAATCCTTATTACTATTTGTCTCTAGGGCATATTTCCAACAGAAATCGAAGACTGTGCTGACTACGAGGCCACCTAGCCTCGTAGGTGGAGCAGGTGTAACATCCCACTATCATAAACCTAGATTAAATGGTACAATTCTCGTTTCAAGTTTTCTGCTGAGGGGAAATGGAAAATGACTCTCTCCACGCTCCCCACGTCCTCACCAGTGGTGACACCTACCTCACCGGCGGTGACTGAGTGGAGGCAGGTGATTTTCAGATGTGCAGGTATGGGGGATCTGGCTCCACGTAGATTAGGTGCGATTGAGGTAGTTGGCGTGCATATCACGTTGTTCGATGAAACGGGGCAGCGTCTCACGTCCCCGATCCAGATTGTCCCGCCTGTCACGTACGGGGATCGTGTGCGGTGTGGTATATGGCACGTTCTGGTCGGCCCACGAAGAGATGTGTGGAGGCACCGACACGATCGTGCCGGCGCGCCGCCCTATGCACGGGCATGTTGGACGATCGTGGTCGGCGGTTGTGCGCGGCGTCGTATCTCTAGAGGTGGACCACTTGTACACGAGGGCCACCCAGCAGAGGATATTGATCAAGGGGGTGCGGCTGCGCCGGTGAGTCAGAATCCGAGATGGGAATCCAGATCGTCGAGCGGTTCGGGGATCTTCGTCGTCGTCTCCCACGATCGGAGGGGGTGGGCAGAGGAGTGTTTATTCAGTCACCGCCTTCGTCGTCTCCCACGATCCCCCAACCCACAAACCCTACTGCATGGAGAGCCACCAGATCTGGAGATAATAGGTAGTTTGCGCAGGTTGTGGTAGATCCACCGCCGACGATGGATCGCTGTTACCAGGGCTCGAGGAGATCTCCTTTGCATCGTCAAAATCGACTTATTCCCTATGCGAACAGATCGAGATTTGACGACGATGCAGGTCATTAGTTAGGGGATAGGCGTCTTCTAGATGCTCGTCGCCGTGATGGAGGGTGGATCCTAGAACAGGAGTGGCGCAGGGAAGATGAACGCCGGTGGGAGGAGGATCGCCTGGAAGATGAACGGAGGCAGGCGGAAGATGAGGCAAAAGCGGAGAATCGGCGCCGTGATGAAGACGCTAGGGTTGCGAGGGCTGAGGCTCAACGGCGTGAGGATCTGGCAAGGGAGAGGGCTTTGGTGGAGGCTCACCGTAGGGAGGATGAACAAGCTAGAAACCGGAGCAGATGGAGTCATCGGCCGGAGATTCACAGAGATTCTCATTCCACAGCATCAGATTCGTCATTCAGGGGGAGAACAGGTAATACTACAGACATCTCCTCTCGTCGTCCTTCTCCAGTGTTTGCGCGAACTGTTGAGCAACCACCTATGGTCAGAAATCCTGCGCCGGCGTCTGTCACTGTCAGTAGATCTGCTGCACCGGAGGTAATTACCCCTATTCGTGCTAATCCCTCTGTCAGTATTCCTAGCTCGATTCTGGTGAGCGCACCATCTGTTGCTGCCAATTTCTCTGCTGCTCTACCTCTGGTTGGTCAATCTGAGGCTATGGACACAACACTGGTGGGGTCCTCTGTACCTGTGCCGGTTGTTGCTGTGCTTGCAAATCAACAGAGGGTAGTGGAGGTCAGCAATTTCCCACTGATGAACACAGATAATGTGGAAGTGCAGGAATGTGAAAACTGTGGGAAGAATCACAACATTTTGGTCTGTCAAGAGAGAAAGCCATGGGAGTATGTATTTTTATTTTTTGGGAGTAATGACTTTGATCAGGGGTTTTATTCAATTCCAGTAACTGAATCATCCATCTAGTCTCTAGATAATTTGAACTTGGCTCATATCACTGTTGTCAAAGGGGATGTTACTGGGAGAGACCTGGAGAGGGAATTTCAGGCTTGGGCAGATTCAGTTGGTTCTGGCTGGAGGTTTACTGCAAGGCCAATTAACGATGTGGAATTTTTTATGAGATTTCCCTCAGCGAAATCCATTGATGATTTCCACTTTGGGAAGGTGTTTATGAAAACAATCCCTGATGCTGTGATTGAGTTGTCAAAATGGACTGGTGACCTGGATCCTTTGGAGTGGATGGAGGAAGCCTGGTTCAGAATAGTGGGTATCCCTATGAAATATAGGGAGAGATCAACTGTATTCTATGTTGCTTCTTTGATAGGTAAACCCTTGGGAATGGACAGAAACAGTCTCAGGAATCTGGCATATGTTAGGGTTAGAGTTGCATGTTTGGATGTCACCTTGGTGCCTAATACAAGGAGAGGGGAGATGAAAGGTGGTTTGTATGAATTTAAATATACCAGGGAGATTTTTGCTCCTGGAGAAGTGCCAGTTATGCCTATTTCTGTTAATGTAGGTGGGGAAGATGCTCAACCTGCTGTTAATGCTCCTGAAGAAAGTAGCAGACTTGTGCTCACAGTGACTAATATTGATAGGATTGAATCTGGTCTAGGGGCAAATGCTACTGCAACTGGTGCATCCAGTGAGGGGGGTCAGACAAACAGGGACCTTCCACAATGTGCTGATTGGGAGAAAGGGAAGGGTCCTAGGGAAGAGGATAGGGAGTGCACAGATACAAGGAACATGTCTTTTGGTGCTAGGGTGGCTCAAGTTTGGCCAAGTGGTAATCTTGCAAGGGGTATTGTGATTAGTGATAATAGTGGGACAAATGTTGGTAGTCAGAATCAACAGGTGGAGGGGGGTGCTGGTAGCAACATGCAACAAAGAGCTGTGATTGAACCAGTTTAGGACCAGGAAATGGGAGAAGTGCACCTGGAAGTTGCTCAGGCTTTGGCTCGTCAGGAAATAGGGGCAGTGGTTAACCTTGATGATCCTACTGGTGGAGGTCAGTATTTTCAGGACTTTGTGCAGGATCTACTGCAAAATAAGAGTAGTGATAAGTATTATGAGCACAAGAAAATGTATGGCCATCTGTTGGAACAAATTGAGGAGGAACAGGGGGTGCTGAGGAAGATGATGATAGCAGTGTAGATGGATCTGATGAGCATGATACTTTTGCTGAAAGTGGTGCTGATGTGGAGAATAATCCACCTACTATTCATGCACTGAATGCTGGGGTAGGTGTGGAGCAGGTGCAAGAGCAGGTGGAGTTACAGGTGGGGGCTTCACAACCTGAAAACTTGACTCAGGAAAGTCAGAGTTCTCAGCAGGAGTCTCAAGGGAAGGGTGTTGAAAAAATTGAAACAAATGTGGAGGTTCCTTTGGTAAGAAGGAGTGAAAGGCTGGCTACTCAGGGTGGGGATTTGAATATGAATGAAACCTCCATGGCTCAAGCTTCACAGAGAGATCTGTCAGGTACTAACTTGTCCTTTTTTTAATTCCTTTGTTGTGTTGGATGATGAAGATATTATTGGTAGAGCTTTAGAAATAGGGGTTGAACATTCTTCTCTGAGTTTTGAGTTTATTAATTCTCTTAAAGACTTAGAGATAGCTAGACATAAGCTAGCTGATAAGGAAAAAGGGGAGGGTGATGAGGTTGTTGATCAGATGGGACAAGTAGAATATCTTGAGTGGAGAGATGGTGAGGAAGAGGATGTTGAGTTTACTCCTGTGATTTCTAGGAAGAATAATAAAAGAGAAAGTCAGGTGGAAATTTGAAGATTGGGCAATGTAAGTTAAAGGCAGCTGTTGTGAAGGTTAACAACTATCACCCTATGAGTGGTGTTGTAACTGGAACAAGGGAGAGGAAAAAGGTATCATGATAGGTGCCATTATAAATTGCAGGGGTGTGGGTAAGAAAGGTATGAGTTCCTATTTGAACAATTTGATGCAGAGGGAACGGCTGGATTTTGTTGGTTTACAGGAGACAATGAAGAAAGATTATTCTGATGGATTTTTTAGGAAAATTGATCCTATGAATCAATTTTCTTGGATTTGGCTGCCTTCTGTGGGGAAATCTGGTGGTATCCTAGGGGGCCTACGTTCCTCCAGGTTTGACAAGTGTGATTCTTCAGTGGGGAAGTTCCATGTTAAGTTGAAAGTATATGACCTGGATAAGCAGACTTATTGGCACTTGGTGGTGGTGTATGGGGCTGCACAAAATGAACATAAGGAGGAATTTTTGATTGAATTGGCTGATATTTGCAGGGATCAGAGTATTCCTTTGCTAGTTGGAGGGGATTTTAACATCATGAGATTTATCTCTGATAAAAATAAGGTCCATGTCCTAAGTACATGGAGTCACATGTTCAATTCTATAATAAATACTTATGGTATGAGGGAACTGAAGATGTCAGGTGGACAATTCATCTGGACCAACAATCAAGCTGTTCCTACTTTGGAAAAGATGGATGGGATTCTTGTTTGTCAAAAATGGGAAAGCATGTTTCCTTTGTCAACAGTTCATAAGTTGTCTAGAGAGATCTCTGACCATAGTCCTTTGCTTCTAGATACGATGGAAGGGCAAGCAGGTGGAAAGAAAGAGTTTAGATTTGAGAAAAGTTGGTTGGGAAATGCTGAGTTTATGGATAGGGTGAAAAGGTGTGGAGTAAACCTGTCAAAAGAAAAAATAGTTTGGATAGGCTGTAGAAAAAACTAAAGAATGTCAGGAATGATCTGAAAGGGTGGGGTGTGCATATCAGAGGTCAGAGAAAAAACATAGGAAACAGCTGGATGAAGAGCTGAAGGAGTTAGAAGAGATTGAGGAGCTCATTCTACTTAATAAAGAGCAACAAATAAGAATAGCCCAAATTCAGAAGGAACTTTTAGAAGTATATGACAAGGAAGAGCAGTATTGGCAACAGATATCAAGAGATAATTGGCTCCTAAAGGGGGATAGTAATACTGAATATTTTCACAGAGTGGCAAATGGAGTAAGGAGGAAAAAAATGATCTTTTCTATGAAGGATGGGGAAAGGAAGATTCAGGGGACCTATGATCTCTTGAAACATGCCACTGATTATTATAAGAAGTTGTTTGGCCTTGCTGATGGTTTTGCTATTAGGCTGGCAGACAACAACTGGACTACTAAGGAAAAGCTTAATGAAGCAGATAGAGAGAATATGGGGAGACCTTTCTCAGAGGAGGAGATTAAAGATGTAATTGAACAGATGGAAAAAAATAAAGCTGCTGGCCCTGATGGTTTGCCTGTAGAATTCTATCAATTTTGCTGGCAAATTATCAAATAGGACATTATGGAGGTTTTTGATGATTTTCACTCTCACAAAATTGATCTGGCAAAAATCAATTATGGGATCATCACTTTAGTGCCTAAGAGTGAGGAGGCTGACATTATACAGAAGTTCAGACCTATTTGTTTGCTACAGGTTATCTTCAAAAAATTTACAAAGGCTTTGACAGTCAGAGTTGAACCTGTGATGCAGAAACTGATTGAAACTTGTCACACAGCTTTCATTAAAGGAAGATATATAGCTGATGGGGTCACCCTACTACATGAAATTTTGAAAGAGGCTACATTTCAGAAGCAACAAGGGGTGGTTCTGAAGTTGGATTTTGAAAAAGCATATGATAAAGTTAACTGGGACTTCCTGTTTCATTGTTGTAAGCAGAAAGGTTTTGATGATGATTGGCTGATTTGGTTGAAAAGTGTTGTTACTCAAGGGACTCTCAGTGTGAAAATGAATGGTGAAGTTGGACCTTATTTTGGGAGCTATAAAGGTGTGAGACAGGGTGATCCTTTTCTCCTTTCCTGTTTAATATGGCAGGGGATTGTCTGGCCAAGATGGTACTGAATGCACAGGCAAGAGATTTGGTCACTGGACTTGCTGATAATCTATTAGTAAAAGGTATAGCCATTCTACAGTATGATGATGATACCATTTTATTCATTAAAGATGATGTGGAGGGTGCCAGGAATTTGAAACTGTTGTTATACCTGTTTGAAGCAATGTCTGGGCTCAAGATCAATTTTGAGAAAAGTGAGTTGATGATGGTCCTGGAAGATGATACAAAGCAGGAGATGTATGCTACCTTGTTTAACTGTCAGACAGGGGAATGGCCTATCAAATATCTGAGTCTTCCTGTGGGTAGTAGGAAATGCTCTATATCTGATATGAGATTCATAGGAGAGAAACTAGGTAAAAAGATGGATGGATGGATGGGAGGTGCACTCTCTATGGGTGGCAGATATATCAAAATTACCTCCTGCATTTCTAGTGTGGCTGTGTATCCTATGTCTATGATCCTTTTGCACAAGACAAATGTGGAGGAAGTGGAAAAGCATACCAGATCTTTCTTCTGGTATGGTAAAGCGGGAAAAAAAGAAATACCAGCTTGTTAAGTGGAAATATGTGTGTAGGCCTAAGAAAAAAGGAGGCCTGGGGATAAAGAACATTATAATTTTTAATATCAGTCTATTGTGCAAGTGGTGGTGGAGGTTAGAATCTGAACATGGTCCATGGCAAATGTTTGTGAGGAAGAAATACCTTGGCAGTGGAGGAATCTTTTCCATCAAGCATAAACAAAGGGACTCTGCTTGCTGGGCTGATATGTTGAAAGTCAAAGAAATTTACATGTCTGGGAGAATAATGGTGGTAGGGAATGGGGTGCGAACAGATTTCTGGGGGGACACATGGTGCCTGGATATACCTCTGAAAAAGAAATTTCCTGAGTTGTTTGAGATATGTAGGCAGCAAAGTGTGACTGTTGCTGAGATGGCTGGAAGAAACTGGCACTATTCTTTTAGGAGATGGTTGGACAGGGATAAGCAGGTGCAGTACAGAAGTATGCAGGGGATGTTAATTGGCTTTTCGCTGAAGAGTGATGATGATAAACCAAGATGGTTGTGGACAAAGTCAGGGGTGTTTACTGTTAAATCGATGTATAATCATCTGGCAAATGGTGGTGTGGACAGGAGCTTTAAACACCTGTGGAAGGCAAAAATTCCCCTGAAGATTAAAATTTGGGTGTGGCTTATCTGGCATAATGCAATTCCTTCCAAAGATAATATGAAAAAAAGGATGTGGGAGGGTGACACAATATGCAGATTTTGTGACCAGGAGGAATCTATAGGGCATCTTTTCTTCTCCTGTCCTCCGGCCAAATATGTTTGGAGTGTGGTAGCAAAATCTGTGGGTGCTGATACCAGACCTGGATCCTTTTCTCAATATTTTCGGTGGATAGTCAGGTTTTTGGCTGTGAGTCGTAATATTCAGATAACAGCTATTGCTGCTATCTGCTGGGCTATATGGAAGCTTAGAAACAGAGCTTGTTTTGAACACAAACTAATCAAGTCCCCTGTGGATCTAGTGATGTATGCTTGTGTCTTTTTGAAACATTGGGCAGGTCTTCATGATGCTGAGGAAGGGGAGATGTTGCGTGAAGGAGCTGAGATTTTCCAGAGGAATGCGCTGGGTGACGTTGAAGACATGGATAGCGTGAGGGTGCCTCTGCTGGGGCTGCCATCAGTTAGCCGCAAACGCCCTAGGTCGCCAGCTGATGAGCAGGAAGAAGATTGAGGAAAAAGGGGGAGTCAATTGCCATTTACAGAAAACGCTTGTGGTATCAGATTGGAGTTCTCTTTTGGCATGTGTTTGCCTTTGCTTTGGTCCTGATGTCTGTGGTGCTTAGTCGGGATAGCTTAAAAACACTAGCCTCATCTGTGGCGGTGATCTTGTGTCTCTCTCTGTCTTCATCTTCTTTTTTGGGGGTACCTAGTCGTAGAAAAACATCTCTGGTTTGGATGACAGAAATTTAGCTCCCAGGAGCGTGAACCTGAGGTCGTGGATATTGGTGTGTGATGTTTGTTCCGTTATCGGTTGATAGTGGAATCCGACCCCTATGTGATGGGGGTTGTATGGAAAAAAAATAAACCTAGATTAAATGTCCAAAGTGCAAAATCAGGGGGAACAAAAAAATCTTGCTTAGTGGTGAAGCAGTTGCCTGCTTGTTTGTGATTATGTGTCTGTTTGCGTAGTAGTTAAGGTACTCCTCTAGCTCAACCTCACTTGACAAAAGCTAATTAACAAAAGATATGCCTTGGCTTATTTTTCATATTCTAAAATGTTCTAGCATTTCCAAAAAAGAGCCAAGATTCCTTTGCAACCATAGATGTTTTAATATCTTATATTTATAAAATTATGGAGATCTATAGGATATCATCTCCTTATGTTTTCAAGACAAAACTTCTAAATAACCTTACCTCTAGCTTCTCCAAAGATATTTATTAAAACTCTTGATTTCCACTCTTGGTAGAAGTACCAACATACTCTCACCTCCCTCAAAACTCCAACTCTTCAAAATACTTCTCTATACCTCAAGCTAGGATTGATGGTGTTCATAGTAGTAGTCTTGAGATAC
The DNA here is from genome assembly GCA_023614405.1 of Avena insularis. Taxonomy (NCBI): domain Eukaryota; kingdom Viridiplantae; phylum Streptophyta; class Magnoliopsida; order Poales; family Poaceae; genus Avena; species Avena insularis. The sequence continues at coordinate 129,272,020 of CM042688.1, forward strand.
CTGGTATGAATTGCTTAGATCTGCTTATTAAGATGAATTACCTTGATCTGTTGTTTGACTTGCTTTCTTAAGAGTTAGTGTGAGCCACCCTAGGAGCTCACCCTAGAGTAAACCACTTAGCCATCAATACGCCCTCCACTTCAAGGTGTTGTATGACCCCCTCTCAAAATCTCTTAGTTAGATAAGCCCCCAACACCTCTCCCTCAACAATGCACCTGTAACAAACTCTTGTCAAACAAGATAAGGATAGTATGATTCCAATCATATCTCATCCTAACTCTCTGTATGACCACAACATCAAAACCATAGTAGGAAGAATACCTTCCTCCTTTCCCTTTCACACCTTTTTGTAATCCTAAGTTATCCCCCTTCCATCTGATTCTTAGGCAAGGAGCCTACCTTATCCCATCCTCTAAGATGTGCCTTACCATCACCAACACTTGCTATTGATCTAGGGACTCTTATATCTATATTCCCAAGATTTTCTTGATCTATGGTCACTCAAGTGATCATATGTTCTTCTTACCAGACTCAATTTTGAGCCACTTCTATTTTGGAGTTTCCAAGGTAGTGGAGACGAACTCAAGCCATGGATCCCCTCTACTTAAGATACTCCTCAACATCATCCACTTGATGATGAGTTTGGAACCTTGCATTCCATCAAAACACCTACATCTTGTACCCTAGTCTAAAACTATTATCATGAACCCCTCTTTGACTCTCTACCCATTTTTAACCCTGTGCATTTGTGGAAATGCACTTGAACCATCTTGTACACCATCATGAGTACTTACAAATCCCACTATTGTACTTAACTAAAGCATTCTTGGACCCACGTGTTCTTGATGGTTTTGTAGGCAAGAAAATAATCGGTTTCTGCCAATCTTATCAACATACCTACTTTGGCAGAAGCTCCTAACTCCATATCAACCCTTCTTGGCCAACTCTCTGCATGGTTATGATCTACTCAACCTTTTCTATCTACCCATTCCCTCATTGTTTCAATTGGAGCCCTGGGCTTCTTAAACCAACATAGTTTTGATGCCAAATGATAATCTGTTTTGACACCCTTATTTTCAACAAAGTTTGGCATCACTTCTAGAAGCACCCAATCATGATCTGCGCCAATCCTTGCACCATGCTGATCTACATAACTTAATCTATATATCCATGTGCTCCATGAACCAAATGGATCCTTGAATCATCTTCTACCACATGCTAAAGTAAGTATGAAAATATTAAAACCTTAGATCACTAAAATCACCCAAACTCCAATTTTCTCAAACTAAATTCATTCCAAAATCAACTAGTGATCCTCACTAACATATCCACTCACCTCTGATCATGCTTAACTTCATCAATCATCCCTCAACACTTGATCATGTCGGATTTTGAGATAAATTAAATTAAAACAATAATGCCCATTCTAATAACACTTTCTAAAATCAACAAATGATCATAATACATTGGCCAACCCCCACAACACCCACTAATCCTCCCTGGCCATGTGCTACTATAGCACTATAGTACCAAGCCCCCTCCTTTGTTCTTTAGTGTTTGGACATGAGAAAGTAACCGTTAGTGCAAAACCTAACATATCTTCTTCTTTAAAGAGCACAACAGCTGCAACACACCTCCTCTCTCTATGTGGTCATACACCATGCCCCACACCCCTACCTCCACCACCTCTTCCCCAATCCTTGCCCTAGCTCCCCTTTGTCCTACAGTTTTGTAGTTTGGCCATAGTTAAAGTGGAGAAGCAAACTTGCACCATACAGCACCACCACCCCTCTCTATGCACTCTTTGACCTCATCTACACGAGATCCACCGCACTCACTACCCAACCAGAGCCCTGACCACCTACCCATCCTATCCATGGACAAAATCTACCATGGACCTCGACCCTCGGCTTTAAAAAGGCTAGAGGCCACTCCAGCTCTCTCCTCCGCCCTCATTCTACTCCTTCCACCTCCACTCACCCTCCCCAAGCTCCAGAGCTCTCCCCAAGCCTTACATTGGCCTAGATACGACAAAGCTTCTCCCTCGGACATTTTCAAGATCTTGACCGTGAGCTCATCTCCATGCCTCCCTCTTCCTCTTCTATGTTGCAGGAGCATCCCCTACTCCTTCCCTCTCTAACCCTGCCTCTCTCTCAGGAGCTCCCCACCAAGATCCACATAAATCACCAAACCCAATTAGATCCACATAAAATCCGATCATCTCGCCCCCTTGTTGAGGTCGTTGTCGTGTACCGGGTTGCACTAGCTCGTTGCTGCCTGGGAAGCCCTCTGGTGAGCTCCCTCGCCCCTTTCTCCCTCTGCTAGAATTTTCATGTGGACATGCACTTAGGGAGGAAGATGATGGCCTCTGGCCGCCGATCTCCCTTTAATCCAACGATCCTCGTTGCCCGGCACCCCCTCGCACCTTCCCTCTCACTAACCAGCAGGTTCCTCGGTGGCCGTTTGAAACCACGTCCTCCCGCGCTTGGTGGAGTTGAATGGGCCGGCTAGGTACCGCACGGCCGAGCTCAGAGTAGATCCGACCCTTTTCTCTTTTTCTTTGAAAACCAATTAACCTTTTTCCTAGATCTGATTATTTGTTGTTTGGTTTAAATCCAAACAAAAATGAAAACTGCCTCCAAATACCCAGATCTAAATTTCTATCTGTGATTGCATGTTTTATCCAACATGCAGAGAAATTGTTGGACCAGAATACTATCTAGAACTTTTCTAGTAATTTAAGTGGTAAAATAGATCATTTTTACTAAATAATTATCCTAGGGAGTTTGATAAGTCCAATTGGGATGAAACCATTTGGTGCTGTGAGGTACCTATGCTAGCTTGCATGTCCCCTTGACCTCATTTCAAAAGCCCTATGGTTTCACTATAGCAAAAATAACAAAATCACTCTAGAGATGCATTGAGAAAATTCCCTAGGTCAAAATATAAATTGTTTTGACGTGGTTCCAACTCACAGTGTACATGCACCCCAAGATCTATCTTGTCCTAGGAGTTAATAATTTATCGAGCTTCTGAGGGCATTTAGTTAATTAAACTCTTCTGCTTAGGGTTGATTCACTAATAAAATGATAACAAACGTTAAACAACTCTAAAAATAGTGACACCAATTTCTATAGAAAGGTACTTATAATACATACCGTGTGTCCTTTGTCTCATACCAAAAGAGCATGTAGATTTAATCAGGTGAAAAGGACAAAGTGGTTGCAGAATTGACTTTGGGATTTTCCCAAGGGCATTCTATAATATTTTGAAGTGACTCGAACTTCTAGTGAACCACTTCATCAGTACCTTCTTAACCCTAAGAGGATTTATTTATTGGACTTACAGATATTTTCTAGTGATTTAATCACCAAAACAAGAGTTAGTTCCACTAAAAAATTCATAACTAATTAAAGATAATTGATAAAATAATGGAACCAATTTTGGCGGTTTTGTTATGTCAATACCTATTTGTTGATATCATTTTTGTATATTGGTATCATACAGAATTTGATCTTGGTATAAAATCTCCACAATTAAGTAGTATTTGGCAATTAAACCATAAAATAAGTTCTACAAATCCAAATAAAGTAATTTCAATGGCTATGAATTCAAGTTCGCAAAACCCACTGAAGTGTAGTGATGGTTTGCTCAATTGGTTGTTGTTTAGTAATGGTGCTTGTTTGCCTGGTGTTGATTGTGGTACCTTGCTTGTTTGCATGTATGCTCTGCGACGACGATAGTTGCGATTGTGTTGACGTCAAGAAGAAGGGGTCATTATATTATTATTGATTTTCTAAGAAGAAGTCTAGGGACATATTGTTGATCACAAGCAAGACACCCTTTCTGAATTCCGATATTTGTCCTACTCCTTTTTATATACCTATTTTACATCTCCTCTATAAATTGCATTACTACATGTATATTTTATTTAACTACTACTGTGCTAGTAACTTGACCCCTCCATGTTATGAATTGGTGTCCCATTTGACACCCACCTTGTTGACACCTACCATTCCCTTTAGACGGAGGTTATGATGAGTAGCATCCTACCTCATTGGAAACCTTAGATCTTTGAAACAAAACTGTTCTGGGGATTACCCTAGAGCAAATGATTTGGAAACGTTTTGGTAAAACCCTTGGGAAGGGAATCATTCCTAGGTGGATGTTTTCAAAGAATAAAACGTGAAGTTGAGAAGTGAAAATGATGAACTTGAGAAGAAGAAGGGTTGTTCTACGCCTTTATCCCGTGCAGCCACATTATCCCTGTGAGATGGGGGATTAGCTCATAGTTTTTTTTCCTTAGCATAGGCAGCCCATACTATATAAGGAAGAAATTCCTGGAATCCCCTCCACCCAACGTAAGGGCCATGTCCTAGGGTGGACCAGTGTTTGAACAACCCGAAAAGCAACAATGGGTCTCCCACGGATGGTACGGTTTAGGAAGTGTAGAAGGGAGGATTGTACATGATAGGCTAATCCGGGATTTCCTATTCATGGGAGTACAAAAGGAAGTTTGGCGTGAGACATCGTTTGGTACTCGTTCCGTGGAGAGCAAACCCAGAGGAAAATGTGACTTTGCTAGGGTCAACAAATGAAAGGTTATGTTTGATTATCCGAACTCCCATATACCGTGTGTAACGGGTCGTGGTTGAATCCTGACGGATGTATTGATTCTTGTGGAGAAAGTGCATAAACTCTATAAGGTATAATATATTAGAATAGCCGTGTCCACAGTCAAAGACAGTTGGAAAGGTGAATGCTAGGAGGACCCAATCGATGATCTTGGAGATATACAAGGAAGTGATGAGGTCATGAGATGACCTAAGTTTGAGGTTTTGTTTTGACCATGGATGGTTGAAGATTCTTAAAAAGGGGTTTTCCTCCCAAAAAAAAAGGCTTTCGAAAAGGGTTTTAAACCAGGATATAGAGATATCCATCTTTTAAAACGGATTCATGTTTTCAAAACTCTTTTTTAACAAAGATATAGAGATGCCATATCTACAAGAGAAACTAGGTTTTTCCAAAAAAAAACATAGTTAGAGCTATCTCGCCACAACCAAACTACATTATCTTGTTTACCTTATCCTGGTGGTTTGTGAGTATATTTAAAAGTACTCATTGGCGTTGTCCCTAACTATTTACTTGGCTAGATTTTCAAAAGCATGAAGGATGAAGGATATGGTGACATCTATACGAGTTAGGCCGTCTTCCCAGTCAGCTGCCTATAGGTTAAGGCATGACTTGGGCCCTCGATTGAGGAAGTTCCTCTATTGATGAATGTGTAGCCATAATGGCACAAATTTAAGTCTTGTTTTTGTTACATTCGGGATGTTGCAATGATACTTGTCAGTTACGCTCATGACTCATTTATCATGGGAACGTGAAATGTATGCATGACAGGGATTCTCAGACTGTAAATCCAGGGAACCCCAAGCAGGAGGCCGCCGAGCAGCGGGCCGACATCATGTCGTCGGACCTCAACCCGGAGGAGGCGCTCGCGCGGGCGCTGCGCGAGTCGGAGGAGCATGCAGCGCTCGAGAAAGAAGCGCCTTGGGTGGGAACGTTCCACGCCGTCCATGAGTCCACGTTCGCGCCCCACGTGCCTCCACCACATCCAGCGGCCGCGACACCGCTGCCACCGCCTACGCAGCGGCCGTGGATCTACCCCTGGCCGCGGCCGGAGTGGATCGACGTCGGTGACGACGATGATGAGTAGGCGCGGCGACGGAAACCCTACCTCGCCGCCGTAGTAGTTTAAATTCCCTTTATTTTATGTCAAATTTCATTCAAACTTTATAAATTTCCCTAAATTTGAATAAAATTTTGTTAAATTTCGAATTATTATCTAAATTGGCACAAGATGTGATTGTGAGAGATGCCGGTGTGAGACTGCTTCCCCGAACCGCTGGCAGTTTGGACGCCAGTCCTAGAAATCACTACTGGCACGCTTGACTGTCATCCTTTGAGAGCGCCATGCTGTAAGTGCATGGATCAGTGGGTGTCCCGGATTGTCCACGGCCAGCACCAGCTGAATCTTAAGCTAAAGGTAGAGACTCCTAAAGGTACTAGACAGAATTTCTCGCGGGGTCCCACTGCCTCTAGCCCATTTCTTTCGCCCATTTCATCATCCTGACAGGCAGCATAATTGCCCAGCCGAACATGACTCGGTTTGATGTGAACTGGGGTACTATCTCCGGGAGGAGTGTGGCCTTTGTTTAACTAAACACTTCCATCTGCTGAGCTAAGCTGCATGCCGTTCGCCATTCTCGTCATGGACACGGCCATTACCAGATTAGACTGAGCTGCGGACCCCATCTTGGACAGTAGCAGGACCACGGACCAGCTGGTCCCGGAGGTCAGTCTCAGGTGTGTTGGTACTCCGAACTAAGAGGTTGTCCGGTGTTGATCGGTAACATCGGCCTCTGCAGAGTTGCTTAGTTTAGAGAACACGACGCATCAGAGAGAGGTTGGGGACAGAACCAGCTGTAGTTTGAGGGTTTATTATGGGAAAACTTGCCTGCAGACGTATGGACGTGCATGGGAACTTGCAGTTGCATGCAATATAGTCCATGAACTGGTCTACCAGGCATAGCTTGGGGGTTAATTATTCTAAAGCTTCGAACTCCTACAAAGGCAGAAGGTAGCTGTTTGTGTTGGTACTAGTATGATTTCCACCGGTGTTCCGCCTGATAGAATGGTTCGTGGTCCAAATTTGCCCACACAGGCTTTACAGAAGGAAAGGTTTCAGGCCAGGAAAAGATTAATTGTCAAGTGCCAGAATTCTCTCAGCGAGAGAAAGGCACCACGAGAGCTTATCATCATGTTTTTGGCATCGGCAATTTTTTTGGATTATGTCGATACAACGAATGGTGTCTCCTCTATCCTAGTAGGAGTACAAAAAAAGCGATTACTGATGGCACAACTTCGCATGAAGTCATAGGCGGACCTAGCGTCCATCTTGCCTGGGCAGCCGCCCGAGCTTGCCCCTTATATTCGATGTGATCTGCAAGATAATTTGACATATTAACCACTTTATCATGTGGTTTTCCCAGCTTCAGAATGAACAGAGGCACGGGCGTAATATCTCATCAAAGGACGCGGGGAATGCATGCATGCGATGCTCCGTCGAAATGTGGATCGAGCCATCGTCGAGGTGTGTCATTTCGGCCGTATGGAATCTTACTTCTAATCAAAACGCTAGCTGGATGACGGATCAGACGACAGCGATTTGAGAGTACAGTGGGATGAAAAGACGAGACGCAGCCAAGGATATCATATCTACCAAGAAGCTAGAGAACTACGCTACAAAGTACAGAGCACACATGCCTGCAATGCAGGTCGATCCATCTCGTCTCGCTTCCTCTATTATTCCCGACAAAATATCTCTTTCTGCGCTTTGATTCGATCTCCGCTGAAATATATCGCTTACCTGCAGTAGCTTGCTAGCTGCACGCCCTCCTCGTCTAGTCATCGTCTCCGTTAGCATTTTTCTGGTCTTCAGTTTAAAATATAAGTACGGATGATTTCAGTATTTAAGGGATTCAAAGAACAGAACCTGATTAAGGGCAGATAAAGTAGTCCTAAAATAATCCTGGGCATTAGCACTAACGCACAAGGTTTGAACAGTACACGAGCTTGCTTAGAATTATGCGCTTTAATTTGTTGGAACTTGATAGCGAATCTAGGATTGGAAACGATCGACTACCAACCAAGAGTAGAGATATTCATGTCCCCTATGTAGACCAAGCCATGTCTAACCGTTTGCCCGAAAACACAAATAGACCACGGACTCCTTGTACTACCAGACAAGTTTTTTAATTAGCTCAATCGAACACTACAATTCTATTCTCCAAAAAACACCACAATTCTGAGTAAGCCGTAATGCAGTTTCCTTCATCAAACTAGGACCTGTGCTACTTTAATCGCAAAAAAAATCTGAAGTGATCTTCACCCAAGTACATACTGCTATGTCGATGCTTAATCTTAATTGTAATAAGGTTTTTTTTTTGGCGAAACTTGAATAAATAGTTTTATTGCATGCTACACAAAAGTAACAAATCATTTATGAGTTGGGCGTTACTCTCATGCTTGTATTGTCTTGATGCGACTTTTGAGTTAATAAATCTATTTACCGAAAAATGTAACATATGCTAGTATAGATTGATATTTTTAGCGCTCAAATGAACATGTATACTAATTTTACATGTATGTAGAACGAATCTAGGTATAAATACATATTTTTTTGCAACAACTTCTATGTTTATACCTAGACGTGATTCCAAATATTTGAAATACATTTAAAAAATTAATTTTGGGTACAAAGATCCTTCAATGGAAACAACTTTGATCAATACTTGCGGTCAAACTTGTGCGGTCATATCCTAAATTAAGCCTAGAAAGGTGTTTTCGCTATAACATGAGACAAGCAAATGTGAATTTTTAGGAAAATTCATATTGTGGGATTTTTACAATAATTTTAATACTTCATTTTGATATATATAATTGTTTTATGGAGTATATTTGGAGCAAATCATATATGGACCACTAAAGTTTAAATGGTCAACTTTGTAGGCTTCCTAGCAATCTAGACATTAGAAGTTTCAATTTGTGTACTTCTTTCTCCCATTTTCTCTCTTCTCACATGCTTAGAGTTTTAATGAAGTAACTTACCATCATGCATGTTTATGGCTTAAGCTTCGTGTTTTTATTCAATATGGAAATTATGCCATCTAAAACTACATCATTCAACATAACCATAGTTTTAGAACTAGGTCTTTGTTTTTCTAGTAAGTGGGTAATAAAGGGATGCCTCCAGCTGTTGTTGGGGGAGGGGTAAAAATAACCCAAATGGTATGATGACAAGCTTAGAAAATTGTTTTACTTCTCATAAGAGAAAGGGAAATAATATAGTATTACTATTTTATGCAAATGTGAGAAAAAACATTTGCACCCACTGATATTTCATAATAAAACTATTTTCATTCTTAACATTTGCTAGTAGATCCCCTTCAAATTTTTATACGCAACATTTTTTCACCCGAGTATCAAATGATCTAGCTTCAATTGTTTGCCCCACTGAAAGCATCACGGAAAATTAAATGGTGGCGGTTTCAACCACGTGGCAACCTAGTCAACATGGAGAATTACAAAAAAGCAGGTACACATACAAATAAAAAACTGACGAGATAATAAAAAATAAAAAAATTCTTGCCAACTCGGTTAAAATTGAATAAAACTGAAATTAGGGACTTTTTGTGAAATTATTTTTCAACAAGATTCAAAATAAACTATTACAATAGAAAGAAATATAAATATTTTTTTGAAAAATAATATACAAATATAATTAATGATAGTCCAAGAATTTTTTAGTTTTTGAAAGTGAAGATATTATGTTGAACTATATTGAATTCCATGTGGTTCTAGAAAACTAAAAGTGTTATGTTTTTTCGAAAATACCAGAATCTTAGGTAATCACATGAAGCATTTTTCCTATTTTTGTTTTCAAATAATTTCACCTTCTCCACACCCCCTTAGTTAGTGCATTTGTGACACCAATCATCCAATCTAGTAAAAAATCATCTAGATTACCTTTGTGTGATGTGTGTTGTGGACAGGGTGACAAATGGCACCAATCACGCAATCTATTGAAATTTCATCAAGATCACCCATCTATGAGGTTTGATAAAGTAGTAGTAAAATAGTTGTTGGCATTAGCACTAATGGACAAGGTTTGAACCGTACACGAGCTTGCTTAATTAGAATTATGAGCATATGCTGGAACTTGATAACAAATCTAGAATTGGAAAAGATCTACTGTCAAGTATCAACCAAGAGTGAAGATACTCATGTCCCCCATGTCGATCAAACCATGCTAACCGTTTGCCATTGCCGAAAAACACAAATAGAGCACGAACTCCTTGTCGACAAGTTGTTTAAACAATTTAATCGAACACCACAAATCTCAGTAAAGCTGCAATGTAGTGTCCTTAATGAAGACTTGTACTTGTTTGATCAAAAAATTCTGAAGTGTAAGGGTATTCTACGCTTAATCATTATTTTGGTTAATGATGAAACCGGAGTTATAGTGTGGACTAATGTTACCTGCTAGTGTTTACACTGATTTTAGTTCACAAGTGTTGATACAAGGTGATGAGAGACACCCCATTCTCTACTCAAGAGAAGAGCTAGTGTTTTCGTTACATTTCTCTTATTTTATGTTTGAGTCAAATAGGAAACATCACACCATTAAGAGGGGTGATCTCGATGAGCACTTTGGGGATGCCAAATAACATATACACATCCTACCACCAAATTGCCTTCACACCCACCAGAGGAGAGCATAGAACATAGGAAAACTATGCTTGTTTTTTAGGCTTCAATGAAATCGACAGGTAATCCGGCGCCATCGGGTCTACTGCCAGTTTGAACTGGTTGCACCGGAATGGACCAATTTTACCGGATACCTATTCTGAAGCGCGGGTCGGTGGGCTGTCGGTTCAACTAGCGTACTGTCCGGCGCACTAGATCTGTCGCTGGTCCGTCCGGCGCAGGGTCCGGTGCCACCAAACTTATCATCATCTCTATCGTAGAATCCTCAAAACACCTAGTTTTTTCCATGGACTATAAATAGCCATTCTTCCTAACTAAGGAGGTTAGGTCAATCATCCATCTGTTATATCCTTGAGCTCTCTCTTCCTACATTGTTGTAACACAAAAGCTTTAGGATCTCCCATTCTACCCAACCAAAATCAAATCCATTTGGTAGAAAGCAAGAGGAGGCCCCAATCTACATTTCCACCAAGCCATATTTCACCTCCTTGATTTCATCGAGTTTGCTTGTTACTCTTGGGTTTGTTGGTAAACCCTAGGCGGCTACAGTTACCAGGAGGCTTCCTTCTTGAGATTTTACCCCTAGAAAGTTTATGACGGTTTGGAGACTATCTTAAAGTCCACCATGAGTAAGTGAGCTATTCCTTTGTGGGATAGGCTCAGAGAAGAAGTTGAGCCTTCGTGGCATTGGGAATCCTTTGTGGACCTCACACCTCTCCAACATGATGTACCTTCCCCCAAGGAAGGGAACATGGGAATACACATTTGTCTTGTTGCTTGTGTTGATTACTTTGTGATAGCCTTCGTGCTTGAAGTATCCTTTATCATCATACAGGTAGTCGTAATGACCCAAAGAATTAGGAAAGAGCTAAGGGCTGATATTGAAATTGTGGATTTCATTTTAGGACATGAAATTGAGGGGGAATTTGAATTTTTGTGTTTATATATACTAACACTTGATAATTTGAACTACAGTTAAGTTTGACTCAAGTCAACCCTAGGATTTGAAGTCAAATTCAAATATGAATTGTTTGAGAGTCATTTGGGTGAATAGATCAATCAAACTTAAACACATAATCATAAACCCACATACACATATTATTAAGAAAGTAAATTACATAACACACATATATACTTGGAATTCAAAATTGAGGTCTAAATTATTCAAACCTGAATTCACAAGGTAATAAATACATCAATTAAGAGAAAATCATCACAAGTGTAATCACATAAAACTCAAGTAATCGGAACTTTATTTATAATTAAAAATGAGTACAAGTTTGGGACTTACAAAGTTTGTTACAAAAGGAAGAAGAAAATTACAAAGTAAGAATAAAACCCCCTAAGAACTAAACCTAGCTATGTTCTTATCTTCATATCATCTTGATCTTGCTGGACCTACACTACACTATCTAAACCTCTCATCCTTGCTGTCACTTAAGAACTTTCAACCTGCAAAACACAAACCACAAAATAAAACCATTTGTTAAGATTAAAATGTAGGTTTTTCCCTATGGCAAAACCAAATTGATATTGAATCCAGAACTAGGATCCAGGAACAAGTCCTGAATCCCAGTGGCTTGAATTAAGCAAATAAAACCCCATAAATGATGGCCAAAATGAACAGTAGTGAACACTAGGAACCAAAACCAAGCTTGTGTGAGCAATTACTCACAGTAGAAAGTAGTTAACCAACATTAGAGTACTAGCTAATAACCTGAAGCAATCAACTAGTAGTAATTTGGAATCCAACCAGAATAAGTAATCCAACTAAATGAACACTAGAACAAGTAGAAACACTACAACCAAATCAATTACCCAAGTCTTGGATTCATGCAAAAAACTTCAAACATTGGAAGATGAACACTTATAGTTCATCATTACAAATTATCATAAATCAAATAATCACCCAAATTCCAACTAGAGAAATACCAGATATAATCTTAGAAGACAACTACATCTCAGTAAACCAATAGAATTCCCAAGGTATGCCAAAAACCTTAGAATTAGTAACCATTCTAGAATTTCCAAACACAACTATAAACCTATAGAAATCAAAGCAACTAGAATACAAGATTACTAACTGTAGGAAATCCCTAGGCTTAGAATTCTACCAAGAACATGTAAATCTTAGGAGTTTAGATCATGATAAATGTAAAATGTAAACCAACAAAAGTGATAATAATCACAGTACATCATCAATCACTAAAGGATATACCCAGGCTTCAAAATCTACCAAGAACACATGAATAGTTGAAATCTAAAACATGCTACATGCGAAAAGTAAACAAATCAAACTTCATAGTAACCATAACAAAGAACATTCATACAATTGGAATTGCAAGGAATCATGGATGAAATCCACATTGAGATCACTTATAATAATACACTTGACATGCTCCAAAAATAGAACATGACAAAAGTTAAACCGACATCTCTATTTAGGCATATGCAGATACTAACCCCCTGCATATAAAAAAAGTTGCACACATCAAATTTGGCATACACATATAAGTTAAAGCCAACATAGGCTTGACCACTAAAAGCAGCATGCCACCTATGCATAACTTAAGCAACAGAGGCGATTTCTCAGATGCCGAAGCAAGTGAATCATCTAAATGCATGACATATGTGTCACTACCACAACCATTTTGGAACACTATAAATAGCTGAGATCCTGAGACCCTAGAGCTCACAACTCATTGGTCTAGCACAGACCAAAAACATCCACACACACACACGGTAGTTTAGAGAGGGGCCTGAAAGATAGTAGAAGCAAGAAAGGAGGAGAGTAACTTAAAGAACACTACAAGAACCAGAGGAAGAAGAAGAAGGAAGCTACTATAGATCTTTACCAAGCAAACTTAGGAATCCACAAAGGTTTAGCTTAGAACTATTAGGATGGATAGGAAATAATTAAAATGGTAGTTAGGGATCAACAGGATCTAGGGAAGGGTAGGATTATAGCTTTTGTAATAATATCTTGAACCAGCAGAACATATAAGATGATGATCTTGTTCCTAGAAAGCAAGCACAAGCATAGAAGCTCGATTATCATCTGTGTACACTCAATTAAGAGGCATCGCAAACAATAACCAAGCATTTGCATACCATATGCACAACCTATTAAACCTTGATTGAGTGATGGATTGAATTAAAGAAGAATTGAGTGTATTCCTAAAATAGAAAAGAAATGATACTGTAAATAAATAATACACTTTCCACTAACTACAAGTTTAGTGGGAAACTGAAAGTTTGCCCATTGAGACTATAGCTAGCTAGAGGAAAAGCATGGATATTTAGATATTATATCAACCATCTATGCTAACCAATTACTTAGGTAAAACTAACAACAGAAAATAAAACTAAGTGGAAATCTTTATGCTACATGGCCTACCATCTGGCAAGTGAGATATGAAATGAAATCATAAATATCATCCTCTTCACCCCCTGAGAACTATAAGTTCAAAGGATGAAGAATACACTGTCAAAGATAGCATGTCAAATAATATATCTGCAATAGAAATAAAAACTAAATAAGAACAATTGATGAACCACCAACTCACTTGGGTTTTGGATTTTGACTAAATAAATAAATAACTTGATAATCAACATCACTTAACACAACCTATGGCAAACCGTAAACATGATCTTAATTGCATTGATCATGCAAATAAATAGATTAGTACACGCATCATTAAGACTAACTTGTAATGCAACTACACACTAATCCAACAATTAATACAAGAACATGCTTAAGAACTCAACCATAACAACTATAGAACCCTAAAGTAAGCAACATTAAAAAATCCTAAAATTTAAATTGTATCAAGCACTAGATCAACAACTATTATACTAGAACATCCTAGAATCATCCAGAACATACCAAGAACCCTAGAATCGAGACCACGGTAGAAGAACAGACAATAAACCTAGAAATTTGGGGAAAATCTCTAAGGCAAAATAGAAATACAAATTGTTGTAGAAAAGAAGAGTGATAGGAGAGGGATTTACCTTCAAAGAGTGGGAGCCCAGCTCACCACTGTTTGAGAACAGGAAGTAGAGTAGTAGTGGCGGCAACTGGCGGCACAAGGAGTACCGAGAGGGATGTCTCGAACTGCGCTTGACATAGCAGCAAAAAGAGGCGGCACCGACATCACCACGAGCCATCTTGACGACGGGGAGGACGCCGGAGTTGCGCCAGAGGTGATCGCATCGCCATCACCAAAACCCTAAAATAGGTTAGAGTTACGAGTGGCCAACAAAGGGTGGGGAAGGAAAATTTAATCAGTAGGACGGTAGAGCAGGAGCGGAGGACTACTTTAGGCATAACCATGGTGGCGAGAGTGGTCGCAGGCGGCCAGAGCAGTAGGGTAGAGGTGGCGATGCCAATCGCCATCGCCTCGAGAGAGAGAGAGGGAGAGAGAGAGAGAGCATCAGAGAGAGTGTCTGAGGGGAGTAGGCCATGCTAGTTGACCTAGTGGGTCCAGTCACTTAAGTGACTAGACCGACTGGTGGGGCCAAGGGCATTTTGGTCTTTTCAAAATTTTATAAATGCCCATTTAACCAAAAACCACCCTAGGAATTTTAGTAAAATAAAATAGAAACACTCCTAGAAAGATAAAAATAAGCAAAATAAAAAAATTAATTTTTGAGGATTTTAAAAAATAGTTATAAAGTTATGAAAAAGCAAGCCACTTAATAAAGGATTAAAACAATAAAAGAAAATGAATATTCCAAATAAATAAAATAAAGTAATTCCAAATAGGGAAAAATATATGGAATGAAGATTCCTATTTTTATAGAATTATAAAATTACTATAATTAAAATACTTAATACAAACTCTACACGAAATTGTAAATATCCAAAAAGGGAGAAAATGCTTCAAAAATGATGGAAAAATCCATTAAAATATGAATCTTTTAATATTCCTGTTTATTGAGTGTTGAATGAAATTCCAAGTGATAATATTATCCAAATTCATAATAAGTTAAAGAAAACCTTCAAAGATATATTCTAAAGTGAAAATATAACCAAAACTAAGAAATACCATACTTAAACCTAAAACTACCTAAATTAGGGGTAAGGAAACAACCAACCAAAACAAAATAATTATCTTGGACCCTTGAGCATGCATTTGGATTTTATACATTGTCCTTACCGGACAATGATGCTTATTTATAGAAACAGGGGTCCAAAGTAGTATAGAACCCTTGAATTGCGTTAATTCGAAAACCATATGCAAGTTGACTCTTGTAGTACTTTGTGAGACCAAACTTGCAATATTCATTGCAAGAGAATTCTTACACGTCCATCGACATATTTTATAAAGAGTTTTCAAAATCTTATCACCTGCATTTAAAAGCAAAACACTATTTTCATAATAAATATGAATTATGGATTACCGGCTCAGGATAGTCGAATAATCTAAAAATGGAGGGAAGTGGAATCATGGTAAATATATATGGTTGGGAAGCCAAATAGTGGAGATTCTATTGTACCGGATATACACTTTGGATTAATAATAAATGTAATCAATGATTCTTGTGTCGTATAAAACACGCTAACCACAGGTTCTGAAATGGGATAGAGAAGTCAATTGTACCATTTTCCTTTCGTATGTTCTCGTATCCTAAGTTGGGCTGAGATCTAGAGAGGATATCAGTGGGTGGGATCTCATTACGTCCCTATCATGTGTACCAGGGTAACGACTTAGCATGTTAGAAGGGAGGGTAATTGAGCGTAGGTCCTTTGACCGAAACTCGTTACAATGGGTGGACTGCGAGGTCATGGCGAAGGATAGTGACTAGCTTGGATCTTAACGGAGCCTCGAACCAAGGAAGTTTGAATGGAAAGGCATACCCTATTATGCACTCAGGCTTAAGATCATTTGTGGAAAAATTAGTGTCCCTCTCGAGAGTGTATGAACTATGACATGTTAGTCCCTATCCTACAAAAGGATTGCGAATGCAGCCGGAAAGGGATTCCATGAAATCCTGTACAACCCGTGAAATGAACATAGTTTTTGAAAGACTAAAACTTACCTTTTCTATAAAAGAAACTATTTTGAAAACTAAGAACTTACCCATGATTCTTATCCACAGCTTTAGATAGAGCATCAAATAGTCACTATAGAACTTGCTGAGTATGCTCGTACTCAATCTATACTTCTTAAAACCCTTGCTTAGGTACCACAAAGACTGAAGATACATCTTCTACAGAAGACACCCCCGAGGAGGAGGTTTATTATGATCAACCCGACCTCTCGGGAGGAATTAAAGGCGTAAACTATGAAATAGAATTTGGAACAGAATAGGAAAACGTAGAATCAGAGGAATAGTTTCGCATGCATAGGATAGCCGGGCTAAGAAACCTAGACATAACCTAATAAAGTTGCAACACTCTGATGGTATTTATCTTAGAAGTACCACTGTTCCTAAATCTAGTGCTTTTAAATTTCATAGTAGGAGTGAATTCTCACTGGATCAGGGAGGATCTTGGAGCTTGTATTGCTCTTGTGTTATGAATAAGGAATAAAGAATTAGCTATACCTGCAACGATTCTGTTGTACTATTCTGAGGGGTGTAATATTTACGGAAAAGGACTTTTGTAAGTGTTATGCCAACGAATTGCACTCTACAACATGTAGTGGAGCGCTAGGTCACCGCATAGTCTCACCTAGTTTGCATTTAGGCACACTTATATTCAGCAAAGCCTAAAAGTTGCAAAAGGAACTAAATAATTTTGTAGAACCTATTCACCCACTCTAGGTTAACTATCTCTATCCTTTCACGAAGTGATTTCACACAGTACATGTATATGGATGCTTAATCTTAACCATAAAATATCTTGAAGAGATACTTTTATTGCGTGCTACACAAAAGTAACAAACCATTTATGGGGTGTGTGCATCTTGTTATATGGAGGGTAGGTGTAACTTCAATGCGTGTATTGTCTTGATGCAACTTTTAAGTTAACACCTTTATCGAAACAATGTACCATTTGCTAATATAAATCCATAGAGGTAAAAATTATCGATAATTGCAAACATAGCCTCATAACTCATATTATGCAACACCCTCAATGTTCGTGAACTCAAAGAGATACATATGCAAAACCGAAAATTCACTTGGAGAAATGAGAAAGCTAGATAGCTTCTTTTGCAATGATGAATGGGGTGTCACTTTTTCCTATCATGTTCAGCACGCCCTATTGTCATCCTTTTTATGACCATTGCATGCTTCTCCTCGCCAATGATAATAATGGTCCCAAGCGACTAAAATATGTCCGCGTCAAAAAAATTTGGATCAAAATGGCGGGTTTGGGGTTTCAAAGATGTTGTCCAAGGCGCTTGGAATGAGCAATATGAACAATTGTGGCAATGCCTTTTTTCATAAGCTAAAGAGAACAAGCCAAATAATTTTCAAGTGGAGGGAACCTATGTTATTAAGAGCCAAAGTGCAATTCCATATGGCTTTCGAGATTATCTTACATCTTGACATTGCATAAGAATCAAGATCACTTTGCATTGAAGAGCGTGATATGTGGACAAGGCTAAAGATAAGGATCATTGTCTTGGAGGTCCTTGAGAGGACGAGAAATCTACAAACTTATGGAGTAATAAGAAACTTAAAATAAGGGGTGCCAATACTAGATATTTCCACCTTTGCATCAATGCCTGACGGAGAAAAATCTTATCCACCGCCTCAAGCATGGCAGCAGTTAGGTCATGGAGCACAACCAAAAGAATACAATCATCCAAAAACATTCCAAGGAAGTTATAAGAAGATCCCTCCTCACCTCATATTTTAATTGATCAAACATCCCAACTCCACATTGAGACCTCTCAAACATAGGTGTTCCTTTGACATAAGATGGAGTTAAAGCCACCATTAGTTTGTCACATAAAAACAAGGATCTAGGCCTAGATGGTTTTACGTGAGCCTTCTTTAAATCTTGTTGGGATATCATTAAGCCTAGTATCATGGCCATCATCAAAGACTTACCAAACCTTCTCACACAACTTAGATTGGTTGAATTCTGCATATATTGTCCTCATTCCAAATAAGGATGGTTCTAAAGACATAACCGTATTTAGGTCTATTAGCCTTATCCATGCTATCACCAAAATAATTTCCAAGATGTTGTCCACTAGGCTTGCCCCTCACATGAGTGAGCTTGTTTCCAATGCCCAAAGTTCATTCATCAAAAAAGAAGTATGCACAACAATTTTTTGAACATTCGAATTTGGCAAGAAAGTTTCACAAGTCAAAAGTCCCATGCTCCTTTTCAAGATTGACATCAAGAAGGCATTCGGACTTTGTATGTAGGGACTATCTAATGGACATTGGAGAGCCCCAGCTTCCCTAGAAAATTTTGTGATTGGGTGTGTGCCCTTCTATCTTTAGCTTTTTCAAGAGTGCTCCTCAATGGCCTTGCCGATAATCCTATTAAGAATGGGAGAGGGTTAAGGCAAGCTGATCTGCTATCCCCGCTTCTATTTGTGCTTTCCATAGACATGTTCCACTCCATTCTTTGCAAAGCAACCAAGCAAGGCCATCTTCATGAATTAAGAGGGATAACCCCAACCATTCACACCTCTCTTTTTAATGATGATGCGGCCACATTCATGGTGCCTATTAAAGAGTACATTAGCTTATTGTCCTACACTTTGGATTAGTTTAGATCGGTAACTGGTCATGTCACCAATTTCTCGAAAAGCCAAGTTGCTCCCATAAAATGTGAAGAGATTGATCTTTAGGATCTACTCCAACCCTTTCTAGCAAATCTTAACACATTTCAGATACATTATGTTAGCTTTCCCCTATCCCTCACAAGGCTTAAGAGAATCCACCTACAATATCTTGAATATAAAGTTGCTGGAAAGCTTGTCTCGTTGCTTGGGAAGCATGCATTAATAGCCGTCCACACCGTCCCTTTTCAAAGCAGTCCTTACTAGCGAGGTCATCTACTTCATCATTGTTCTTGAAATACTGTTGGAATTTATCCTCAAGATTGATAGTATCTGTAGAGCCTATCCTTGTTCACCATGTGAGAAGATCTCCCATGGAAATATGCAAGGTTAACCGAGACCTTTTTTTTCCAAACCCAAAGATAAGGGAAGGATTGGCATACTCAACCTAAATAAATTTTTACGTCTCTTCGTTTGCGATGGCTTTGGTTGAAATGGATGGACAATACAAAGCCTTGGATCAGACTTTAGAGAAATTGCAATACCCAAGATCTTGACCTTTTTACGCCTGCTACAAAGGTCTCTATTTGTGATGGTAGAAAGGCTCATTTTGGGAGTCTTATCGGATTGATGCTTGTTGACGTAGATACATTGCCCCTCTTATATACAATATGTCATGCAAGAGAAAATGCAACATCCGAAAAGCCTTGGAGAACAACTTTTGTGTCGTCAAATCAACATTCAAGAAGGCCTCTCCATGGAGCATATTGTACAATTTGCCAAGCTTTGGGAGAGTCTCTCCCTCATCCATATTGCTAATAGCACGCCCGATTCTAGCACTTAGAAGCCAACCACCAGTGGCTACTACTCCTTGTCATCAGCCTACAAGATGCAATTTGAGGGCCCCACTACATCTAGCATGTCTCCCATGGTTTGGAGACCTTGGGAAACACCGAAATGCAAAATATTTACTTGACTTGTTCTCTAAAATAGAGTTTGGATAGTGGATAGGCTTGAGAGACTTGGGTGAATTTTTTTGTTAATCCGAAGGCATGGCATGAAGATCGAACCATATAAGATTATTGGAGTTCTTATGTGCAAAATAGAGGCCAACGAAGAGATCTGTAACATCTCTTGACATGCTTGTTTTGTGGAAAGTGTGGAAAGAAAGAAATGCTCGCGTCTTCCGAAATCATTCGTTGACCATCACGATGTGGTAGTGGCAAGAATTAAATATGAGGCGGGGATGTCGTCTTTCGCCGGGGCCAAAGCTTTGCGTATTTTTTTGGAACCTAAAGCTTTTGAGTATTGTAATGTCGCGAGTGTAGAATTTTAGTTTTGGGTCTTGGCTTCTTTGCCTCGATCTGGTTATGTAACACTCTAAAACTTCTTCTCCATTAATGAAAATTGCAATATTTTTCCTTGTTTCAAATCATATGTATTAATTTTACATGTATGTAGAACACATCTAGGTATAAATATGGAATATGCTGCAAGAAATTCAAGCTTAGAAACACAAACTTCAAAAAGGGTACAACACATGTGCATCTACATTGCCTAATCCGAGATTTATGTTTTCATAGAGTGCACACATACTTGTCATCAAAACCATCATCGCCAGTGAGCTCACTACCGATTGTCAACTTCTCGCTAGCTGGATCCTGACACTTAGAGAATGAGGCCCTCACATGCCACAAGGAACACACTGTAAGAAGGTCAAGGCCCTCGGCGCCTAGCTTCCGGATGTCGTTGCACCTTCTCTAATGCCGTTGATGGGAGAGGGTGGAACACTACACATAAGTAGATCCGACCATCCCTACGACCATCATGTAGAACCATCTCTAGTGTCGTGTATCGGTCACCCTCTACCACCGCCCCACCGGCCAGATCACGCATCACCGCCGAGCCTCCATCATCAAGCCCATGTGTGCTCTGATCTTACTTGGCCAGCCTAGGCCCAACCACCATAGGCCACAACCGCCATCTTCCACCACCCTAGCGCGTGTGTATCGTAGCACGCAGTCTCCCCGTCTATATGTTGCTCGTTGCCCCGCATCTCTGCATAGTCATATCCTCTGCGATGTCTCGTCTATCGTGAATCTTGCGAGAGGATCAAAAATCCCTTCCGAGTCGAGGGTGTGCGGCCTTCACCCTCTAGAACTGACGAGGGGAGGAGGATCAATAGGCGGGGTGTTGGCAACTACAAGGGTTGCTCTCTCGGACCACCAACGTGAGGGACACGTGATCTCTCGTGCTCCCCTTTTACCTTTCGGCCAACTCTTTCTCTGTATACCTCTACTTCGTCTTCTAACGATAAAGGCGCAATAGAGCGAAGTGAAGTGTAAAAGAAACGAAATAAGATCCTCTCTCAAATCATGCCACCATGACTCCTACCATATCAAGATGTAGGTACCCAAAAATCGTATTATAAGTCTATTTCTTGCAGATTCTTTAGTAAGTGTGGCCCCACTTGTGTACTAATCTAAAATTATAATTATTTGGGAACCGAGTAACCGGTAGTTTATTTAACCTTAGATTTTTCTTAAAAGTTGGAGGATTTTAATATGGGATCTAATTACCATTTATTTCTATTTAAATTATTTATAATTATCATTTATTTGTAATTACATAATTTAGAAAAATGGTAACAAATAAATGGGATTTAATTACCATATATTTCTTATAGATTCGGCCAACCTTAACCTGAGCAGTACATGTTGTTGTGGTCCCATAGGCCACGAGCCCTCCCTACAGGCTGTACTGGTTGAAAGGATGTCACCTCTCCATTCTGACTATTTAAGACCCCCTTGTGTTCGGAACCGAGAGGTAAACCAATTCTCCAGCTCCCAAACCAATGCTGCCCAAGAAACAATACAAGAAACCTCACTTCTTTTCCTTTTCCCCTCCGTGATGCAACCTCTATTTTCTCAACGTTTTGCCTCTCCGCATGATCTCTTCTGTCATTTTGTCGTTATAAATATAGTTGATTCGCGTGCTTTTCAATATCTCTTCTACTCATTTGAAACTTGGTTCCCCATGTACTACCGGATTTGAAGATTTGGTGTGTCTTTTCGTCGTGTGCTTGTTTTGTTCTTCTGATATGCATATGTATGCAAAAGAGAGCTCTCTTCAGTCCACTCTCAGATGATTGTAGGGTTTTATTAGCTGCCGATTCATTCATTCACCTATCAAGAATCATGACACGGGGTGTATGTCTTGGTAGCCGACTGGATGACGCGAGAGCTAAAATTTAGCTCTACGTTGTTTGTGGTTGGACTGAAGGGTGCTCCCTTTGCTCACAGTACTCATGCACATAATTATCTGTCCGAAGTATTTTGGGTTCTATGCTGAAGTTTTTTTGGTTCTTTGACCAATATTTCTTAGATGTTTCTTGATATTTGAATATTCATATCTTCAAGAAGTTTGCAATCTGTGATCTATCTATGCCTTTGTACTTACAAAAAGAAAGCCCATGTGATTTGGTCAAAAAAATTCGATTGGGCCTTACTAGAATTTACAGTGAAAATTTTCGTTAGATCTGAAGGCCCCTCCACTATTGTTTTTGCTTGTAATATATTCAGTGTTCAATTGGAGAGCATGCCTGTCTTCCAAATGTCAATATGGAACCATGTAGACATTAAACGGTGTCAATATATGAGATCTTTCTTATGCAGTGCAGTCGTTGTTGATCAAGATTCTCTCCGAAGAAGGTTTACTACTGTAAAAGGCTAATTATTTCGAATCAAGTAAAAAAGGTAATTTTACTTGTCTAACTTTTTGAAAGATCACTTTTTAGTGTACCTTTTGATACCCTATTGCTGATTGTTTTTCTCTGCTCCACAGGATATAAAGCATTGTTAATCTGATGCATTCAGAGATTGCAATCGACGCAAAGGCCGGGCGTCATCCTACTTTTCGAAAAACATCATCAGAGATTGGACCTATATGTGGGTTGTTGTAATTACTTTCTAGCAGACTAGTAAATGTGTAGAACCTTCCTACTACCGTGGAACTTTGTAATTTGTCACAATCTTACAAAGAGATGGATAACCTTGCAATCTGATGTTATTGTGTTTAGTAGTATGTTTCTTGCCGAGAGATTCAATTAGCCGAAGTACTTATTGAGTCTGGTGAGGCCATTAAGGTTCATGCATATGTAGTAAGTACTTGAATCATTTGGAGTTTTGTCATGCACTATGTCCTTGGGACAAACTAAAGGCTTCCCAAGTTCCCATAATATCATTCCCGACATTTCATTGGTCAAGGTGTTAATATATTAACTAGCTTTTGGCACTATGTCGGGCTAGCTGTCCAAATTTGCAGTTCAGTAAATAAGAAAATATTGACAGATTTGCTGTGTAAATATAACTGTGCATATCTTAGATTTGCATTCGATGGATGCATCTGGTGTTTTTTGATATATATATATATACGATTCTTGCATTATTGTTCTGTCGTATCATATGATGTGAACTATGAAGGGACGTCAAACAGTCCTGACATGTTACGTGCGGCACCTCTTGTTTGGAAATGTTGCGTGCAGTGCACACATCGACATGGCTGATGGCGCAATACTAGTACTGGTAACTCGCTAGCCGGTCCGACCAGTGAACCACACAGTGCGTACCTAGTTCCTGTTCGCCTCCAGGGCTATAGGTACAGGCCGGTCGGTTTCACAGATCTTTTCATTTTCAGCATGTAGGGCCGTGGCTTGATGTACTGTTGTAGACATCCTTTTTATTTTGCACGGGATCCTTTCATCCTGTTTAACTGAAAGATTAGAAAACATAATGCCTTCCGTTCAGTGTTTTCCCATGGAAGCCGGCCCTTTTGAATCGATGGAATTAAACTTTTTTATAATAGCGTTTTATTACCTTAAAGATTTAAGTATTATATCCAGTCTTTGCGTAGCTAAGGCACACCCGATCTATGGTGATGCACGGATGGAGGATCAATCTGAAGATCATGCAAGCGTGTATGAACTTATGTAAACAGATCGCAAAACTCCACATTTTGTAGAGACTACCATAAATGGAACATACTGGTGCACCGATAGATAACTTACATATTTATCATTAAAAATCTTATCATTTTTATATAGGCAAAGTGACCAAAGAGCGACAAGCGCTCCCACCCATGGTTGTCGGTATCCCGATACGTGTTGTAGTATCTTACAATTTTACGATACTACCGCTGCTAATAGATACTAGTTCAATAAAATTTTAAAAAAAAGTATGGCTGGAAGTTGCCATAAATATTTACATAAAAGCAAGATCTAATATGTAATCAAGTTTGATAATTTATGTATATTAAAATGAAAAATAGAAGATATGACATTTTTTTTGGACCCATTTAGTCGATGGAACCTGTTTGTTCATTAATTATAGAGCATGCTCCAAGTCAAGAGCACTGAAATTTTTGTTAACTCGTGTAGAAATTGTAGAACAACATAGAACATGTTTCAATTTACACAAGCATCTCATGTATTCTCGAGATATGCTAATATATTTAAAAGAAAATTCAGTTGCAGAGCCTAAGAAGGGCCAAAATCAGCTTATTCTGCTTTGTTTCAGGAATACATACATGTTAATTGTTAAAGTGACATGAAATGCAACCGTTTCTCGCAAGACACTGCCATTTCTCGCCCTGTTAATGCTCCACGCTTTCCGTTCAGCGATTCTTCCATTCGGTTACTGTAGATTCCGGGTTCTGGCCAATCGCTCTGCACCGCGTCATCGCATGTCTCGCGAGCCTTCGTTTTTTCAATTCCTTTTTCCGCATCCGTCCCTTATTTTTCTAGTCAAAGCGGTGAAGATGATGTGACATCTTCACGTAGTCCCGCATAGGAGCGTCTCTACACGCGCCGCTCCTACCTCTCACCCTTACCATCCCACGCACTCACCTTCTCCTTATATTCCTCACCACCGGCAAAGTGTAGCGGAGGACAGGTGCACGAGGTCGGGGGCGATGTTGAATCGGTACTGGGCAGGTTGGGGGCGAGGAAGCAGATGCGTCCGACGCTGGATGCGGGAGCTGGACGGGAGGCGGTGGACTCGTGAGTGGAGGGGGCGAAGGGAGCGGAGGTGAGAGGAAGAGCTCGGCAGCGGAGGGGCCTTCTCTTTTTCAATTCTTTTTTTTCGCCATCCGTCCCTAATTTTTCCAGTCAAAGCGGTGAAGATGACGCTGCATCTTTGCATTGTCCCGCATAGGAGCATCTCTAGCCACGCCGCCCCCTCTCTCTCTTAACCCCACCATCCCACGCGCTCACCTCATCCTTATCTTCCTCACCACCGGCAAAGTGTGGTGGCGGACGAGTGCGCGAGGTCGGGGGCGATGTTGAATCGGTACTGGGTAGGTTCCAGGCGGGGAAGCAGAGGCGGCTGACGCTGGATGCGAGAGCTGGAAGGGAGGCAGTGGACTCGTGAGTGGAGGGAGAGGATGTGAGAGGACAGCTCGAGAGCGGAGGGACGGCACACGTTACTAGGGAAGATGGAGGAGGGGTTGAGATGGGCTGGAGCTCCGGACTCGGGAGCTCGAGTGGAGGGGGACGGGATCGATATGGGGTTGGGGGTAGAGGCGGGGGCGGGAGGGACCAACTTGTAAGATTTTGGTCAACACCTGAAACTGCACGGTTAAGATGACTTAGAGTGAAGATCAGATGGCCAGAAACGCGCGGCGCATGCAGGTAGCCTCGGATGACTCGCTTTTGCTTAGGCTTAAGCTATAGTATAATGTATCATGATGGTATCTTAATTCAATATTATTTTACTCTTATCGCGATAGTGTCGTGGTATCTTCAGTATCCCGATACAAAGTCGATACCATACGATTTTATGCTTATGCTAAGAAATAAAGAACAAACACATGTGGCAAACTGAAGAGTAAAAGTTGTTTTGTTGTCGCAAAGTGAACTAAGTATTTGAATAACTGTGCTTCCAGTTTAGGTGAGACGGTATAAAAGGTGTTTGTATATGAAAGAGAGCACTTGACTAGCCATTTTGTGTACTCGTTTTGAAGAATATGGGTTCCGGTCTATTTTTTTTGTGGGTTCCTAGCTAGTTTTATGCATGCTATACGATTGGACATCGTTCTATATTCAATATGTGGATGTAAAATTTAAATGATCAATATCTATGAAAGACAAAGAATATTATCAAAATCAAATTTCTAATTAAATTCAAACGCATTTAAGGTATATTTTTAATATATGCATATGTTTTATTTAAAAATAAAATCTCATAGTATCACAAACGATACGATTCTGTAATGAAAACGATATTATCTAGTATCCCGATACTAAAAATCTTGCTCCCACCCTCTGAACTTGTTATCAATCTTACTTAGCCAATTGCCAAATATGTTGGCAGCACTATGCAGATGATACAACACAGAAACTACTTGGATAACTGACCATACAGAAAGAGCAAATTTACGTTGAAAGAATGATGTTTAATTGTCTCATCATGATGAAAAAATACACATACTCCCATGCCAATTCCATTTGACAAAGTTGTCTTTTGTAAGAATCACACATCGATGAAGGTACCATAAGGATATTTTCGTCTTTAGTGATATCTCCATCTTCTAGATTTTTGTTGTTGTTATCAGCTGACACATCATGCCGGACCAATGCTCTATACATAGAATCTATAGAGAATTTACCGCTCTCATGTAGATTCTAACAAAACTCATCAGCACCATCTGACGATTGTACTATGACTAACCATTGTAAGAGAGCGTCAACACCATGTGACGATTATATGTGGCTAAACATCGGAAGAGAGTGTTTCGTGATGCAAGTCTCAACCCGATTAAATCTCTTATGAACGTCATTTTTGATGGAAAAGATTCCAGAACCGTGGCGATGGTATCACTCTTGTGACAACACATTATTCGAGGAACCCAAGATGTCGTCACGGTAAAGACAGTATTGTATATAGCTGGATATTATTATCGAAGTGTAGCATTTCCAAGACACTTGTCCTCCCAGTAACGAATCTCTGAATCATCATTAATAAAAAATGATCCAAAGCAGAAAAAATGTTTCTTCCTAGCCATTAGACCCGCCCAAAAGTGCGAACCGCCAACTTTTCATAGAACTTAGGACAATGCCTTTGGGCCGATATATTTTATTTTTAGGAGGGTACTCTATACACCATCCTCTGTAAGTAGCTTGAAAAGCCATTTACCTAATAGAGAAATATTTTTGACCTCAAGGTCATTAATACCTAACCCACCTTGATTTTGGGATTACAAACCAGACTCATTTGGCCAATCAATACTTCTTTTTCTCGATATCTTCTTGCCAAAAGAATTTTGATCGTAAATAATTTAATCTATGCACGACTCCTTTAGAAAACTGTAAAAAAATATCATATACAATACCATATTGCTAAGTACTGAATTTATGAATATCAATCTCCCGCCTAGTGATAGCAATTTTTCTTTCCAACTGCTTAGCCTTTATTATAGTCTCTCCTCGACATGTTTCCATTAAGCATTTGTAAGTCTCCGATAATGAAGAAAAATCCCCAAATATTTAATTGGAAACTAGACATAGCCGTAGCCAAAGGGTTCATCATACAGGTGGGCCTCACCAAATAAAAAAAATACTCTTATTGAAGTTTATTTTTAGACACGAAATTTGCTCGAATGATGAAAATATCAATTTCAGATTTCTTGCCTTTTCCAAGTCATGTTCCATAAATACAATCATATCATCGGCATATTGAAGGATAGAAAGTCCACCATCAACTAGATTATGAACTACCCTCGTCAATTTTCCATCAGCTTTTGCCCGTTTAATCAAGATGGCCAACATATCCATCACTATATTAAATAGTATAGGCGATAATGGGTCACCTTGTCTTAGTAATTTTTCGTCTAGAAGTATCTAATAACATCATCATTGACTTTGATGACCATACTACCTCCTGACACGAAATTATGGATTAGAGCATGCCACTTTGTAGAGAACCTTTTCATTCTGAGAGTCTGCCGGAGAAAACACCACTTGGCTTTATCATAGGTTTTTTCGATGCCTCTTGAAAAATACCCTATTCAACATTTTTCTATGTAGTTGTTCATGCACTGTTTCATGAGGGATTACCACTATATCTAGGATGTTTCTTCATAGCATAAAAGCATTCTATGTGGGATGAACCACATGGTCACCCACCAAGTTTAGCCTAATCGTTGCATTTTTTGTGAAAATTTTAAAACAAACATTAAAAAGGCAGATAAGTGCTATTAAATCCTTACTATCTCATTAACGTTAGGTAATAAAATTATCTCACTAAAGTTAAGGAGAAACAAGTCTAATTATTCATCATGAAGAAATTCAAAGAAAGCTATAAGGTATGATTTTAGTAGATCTCAGAAGTTCTGATAGAACTCCTCTGAAAAGCTATCTGGACCTAGGGTCTTGTTGTGTTCCATTTGGAAAACCTCTTTGTTGACCTCCTATTCAGCGGAAGGGGTGATAACTAGACTACTATTTTTATAGTTACTTTGTATTAAGCTACATATTATAAGAATTTTAGCAATTTGCTGGACTTTATAGTAACACTATTATTCTTATTCTACATGGATCTTCACACGAACCGACCTAATACATCTTTCCTATAGGATTTACACTACAAGATTCCTATAGGATTAGTTCCTATGGGATATGTTCCTATGAATCAAAGAACTTGTGTAGGATTTTATGTATGATATAAATCCTACACAATTCATATACAAATCCTATGAATCAAATGATCCCATAGGATGGACCGTTAGGAGAAGTGTAAGCTTGTATTGAAGAAGTCATTAGCCTAAAGCCGACCATGCTCCCCATATATACTTGTGTGTGTGCGCGTTGTGTACATGTTCTTTAAGTGGGGAGATAATTCCCCCTTTACCTTAGTCTATTATGATCCAACATCTTCCAACGTTCTTGTATTGATTTCTAAGTTCAACAAACATTAACCTTCTCCTCTTATGAGAAATAACATAACAAATTAAGGTGTTACAAAGGACCAATGAAATACCACTAGATCCTAGACTTATACTTGAGGGTTCAAACATCACGGTATGAAAATCATGCGATTTCGAAAAAAACAGGAGGAGAAGGTACGACTAGCATTAATTATAGAGATTATGGTCCACACCTCTCCTCCTCACTCACATTTAAATCAATGCATGTGAAATTACCGAATTGGCAGTTTCCTATCCATACAAATAACCTATATCGCTAGACTTAGTTAATTGGTTGTTGCTTTTCCTCCACATAAATTTCCTTATTTAAGGATATATTTGGTGTAGTATACATGCTGATCAGTTGAAAAATGGCTCAAAACATTCTCCACCAAGCCTTGTTCATCTTGGGCATGCCATAGGGATGACTACGCCCTTTAAACAAAAATGGAGGAAGTAGTACAACGTCCTACCTTGAAATAAAAAACATAATACTTGATGTGAGTTGGCTTACATAGCCGTCCTTGTTTTCAGAATCAAAAGTCTTCCAAGTGAACCCATGTTGAGACATAATCAACCTTGAGTGGAAGGACCCACAAGCATATTTTATGTACTTAATTATATGCTTACATTAATGGCTTCCTCATGTATTCTATCTTTCACAAATATGAAACATAACGTCAATGGTTTTGACAACACCATACGACTTGTTTCTCTTGTAGAAAATGTTATGTTCATAAACCAATAAGTGGTTGGGATATGATATGTACCACTCATATTTATGACATGAAATTCCTTCAACACATAGTCTGCCCGGTACCCTTTTAAGGAGCCAGACAGTATAGTTGCATCAATGTTAATGCAATGAGTGTCTTATAGAGATTTTCCATGATAAATCTTCAAGTGCGAAGGTTAAGATGTGACATCATGTGGAATTCTTAGTATCCACATACCTCACAACAATAATGTCTAAATAACCAACAATATTGTGGTTACCAGACTTCTCATTACTGACTATGTAAAGTTTATGCCTTACATATAACGCAAGACCTTTCTAGGACTTATCCACTGTCTAGTTCTAGATTTATTGTACATTGGACAAATATCCCAATCATAAATAGGAAAGATTCACACTTGAATACATGTAGCTTATGAGATCCAATGAATTAGGAACTAACATTATCTAATCGATTTTAAATGGTTGCTTAGACATTGCAATGTCCAACTTTATCTCCTTTAACTTCAGGTTTCACAAAGGACCAATGAAATACCACCAGATCTCATTACTATACTTGAGGGTTTAAATGTCATGGTACGAAAATCATGCAATTCCGAAACAATGGGAGGAGAAGGTGTGAATAGCATTAATTACATTGATTAGGGTCTGCACCTCTCCTCCTGTCTCAATTTGAATTCATGCATGTACGGTTATTGAATGGGAGTTGCCTATCCATACAAACAACCCACATCTCTAGACTTGGTTAATTGGTTGTTGCTTTTCCTCCCACATAAATTGACCAATTTGATATATATATATATATATATATATATATATATATATATATTAGGTATGGTATTTACATGCTGATTGGTTGAAAAATGGCTCAAAAATTCCCCCCACCAATCCTTGCTCATCTTGGTCACGCCACAGGGCCGATTACACTCTTTACACCAAAATGGAGGGAGTTGTACAACATCCTACCTTGAAATGGAAAACATAATACTTGATTTGACTTGGCTTATATAGTGGTCCTCATTTTCAGAATCAAAAGGCTTCTAAGTGAAACCATGTTGACACATAATCTCTAAATATTAGGAGATAAACCTTAACAGGAAGGACCCACAAGCATATTTATGTATTTAATTATATGCTTAACATTAATGAATTTGTCATGTATTCTATCTTTCACAATATGAAACATAATGTCAATAGATTTGACAACACCATATGACCTGTTTCTCTCGTAGAAAATTGTCAGTTCATAAACCAATAAGTGGTTTGGAGGTGATATGTACCACTCGGATTTTTGGAATGAAATTTATTCGACACACAGTCTGCCCGGTACCCTTTTAAGATGCCATGCATTATATTTCCATCAATATTGATGCATTGAGTGTCTTATAGATATTTTCCATGATAAATCTTCCGGTGCAAGGGTCAGGATGTGATATGATGTGGAATTCTTAGTATCCACATACCTCGCAACAATAATGTATGAAAAACCAACAATATCATGCTTACCAGAATTCTCATTAGTGACTATGTAAAGTTTATTGCCTTACATATACCGCAAGACCTCTCCACAACTTTTCCAATGGTATAGTTCCAGATTTATTGTACAGTGGCCAAATATCCCAATCATAAATAGGAAACATTCACACTTTAATACATGTAGATTACTAAATGCAAAACATTAGGAACTAACATTATCTAATCGATTTAAATTTGTTGCTTGGACATTCCAATGTCCAAGTTTATCTCCTTTAACTTTAGGTGTTACAAAGGACCAACGAAATACCACTGGATCTCGGTACTTATACTTGAGGTTTTAAATATCATGGTACGAAAATAATGTAATTCCAAAACAACAAGAGGAGTAGGTCCGACTAGCATTAATTACAGTGTTAGAGTCTGCACCTTTCCTCCTCACTAAACATTTAAATTTAAATTAATGCATGTGTGGTTACCGAATGGAAGTAGCCTATAGGTACAAACAATCCACATTGCTAGAATTAGTAAATTGGTTGTTTCTTTTCCACCCACATAAATTACCTGATTTAAGGATATATTAGAAGCAGTATTTACATGCTGTAAATACTGATTGGTTAAAAAATGGCTCAAAAATTGCATCCACCAGTCCTTGCTCATCTTGGTCATGCCGCGGAGACGATTACACCATTTAAACCAAAATGGAGGGAGTATTACAACATTCTACCTTGAAATGGAAACCATAATACTTGATGTGAGCTGGCTTACATAGCGGTCCTCATTTCCAGAATCAAAAGGCTTCCAAGTGAAACCATGTTGACACATAATTACTAAATACTAGGAGATAAACCTTGAGCGGAAGGACCCACAAGCATATCTTATGTACTTAATTATATGCTTAACATTAATGGATTCCTCATGTATTCTACATTCCACAATATGAAACATAACGGTCAATTTCTTTGACAATGCCATATGACTTGTTTCTCTCGTAGGAAATTGTTTGTTCATAAACCAGTAAGTGGTTTGGAGATGATGTGTACCACTCATATTTCTGGAATGAAATTTCTTCAACACATAATCTGCCTAGTACCTTTTTTAGATGCCACACATTCTAGTTTCATCAATATTGATGCATTGTGCGTCTTATAGAGATTTTACACGATAAATATTCACGTGTGAGGGCTAGGATGTGACATGATGTGGAATTATTTGTATCCACACTACAAGAAAAGTCGCAACCCGCAATGGTTTGGTTTACCAAGTGTGGTAGAAGGTGCACCATATGCCACAATTTTGTTATCTTCCTCGTGGTATATGGAAATCTTTTATTCGTTTTCGAGGCACCCTACTGCCATAGAATCATTAGAAATGTGGCATAAGATCGGCCAGACTATGGTAGATGTTAGATTTTTGGTTCCTCGCGTGATTTTGACTCTCATTGATACCGCTGAAGTCTTTTGAAGCCCATGGGCCATGATGTCAGTATTGAAAGAGCATGTGGGCCCCCATGTGTTGTTTTGGTAATTAACGACAATCTCTATGGACTAATGTTTGCATTGAGTTGCACTTGTAGGAGTTGTCCATTGGTTTTGCTTGGACCATGTGTTGGTTTCAAGGTGAAAGAAATGAAGAAGAAGCATTGTCCAAGGGCCTTGGGCCTTTTTGGAGTCATATGAGTGGTCATGGATCGATGAAGACAAGCCCAAAGAAGAGGCTTCCCCATGGTGTATGGGGGAGCACATGTCATGTATTCATCAAGCAAGTGCGTGCAAGATCAATCAAGAAAGGTGTCTGTATTGAGAAGGACAAGACCGTCTACATCGTGCTCAAGTGGTTTTCTCAAGACAAAGGTAATCTTGATAGGTTTTCCCTTTTTCCTGTCTCATGTTGGTAGTTGGGAGACCATGTTTAGGATAGATAACCGTACTATCAAGAGGGGCTCTCGAGTGAGTAGCTCGATCATATCTTTCGGAGAGAGCTCAAACCATTGAATTCTTAGCATCATATTTCTTGGTTGTTTGTTGGATCTTATCCATGTTTGGTTCTAGAGATTGTGTTCGTTACAAGCCCTAGTTTATCAAAATCGGATCTCCCTTTTATTTCTTATTGGGATTTTGTTCTTGGAGGTTTTCCGGATCCTTACCAAGTGAGGTATCTCACATTATAATACTTTATAATTTCTCACTTAGTGATATCCAATATTTGTTGGGTAGCTCTTGTTGTCCTCTTTCCAACAAAATTGGTTTCGGGTCAATCGGAGTTTCCTAACTCAAGTTATCGATGTCTGAAGTTTTCCTCTATTTTGTTTTAAAAATAAAAAAGGTAAAAGGTTTCTGGGCCGGGCAGTACTACCGGATCTAGTACTAGCCGCCCATGAGCGTTGCGTTGCTCTCTGCCTCGTGCGGCTGTGGAGCAGGCCTAGGCCAACAGTACCAGCCCAAGCAGTACTACCGCTGGGCAGGCCGGTACTACCGGGCCAACCCACCCAACGCTCGCCCAGCTGCCGCCTCGCTCCCGGCCTCTCTTCATGCGGGTGCTCGCTCTGCTTCCTTGCTACCCCGCATTGACCCGCTGGCTTTGCTGCCTAGCTCCCCCGATCCCCTCTCGCACGCTCGCCCAGATTCTCTCGCTCGCCAAGCGTTGCCTCGCCCCGATCCCCTTTCTGCGCACGCGCTTGATTTTCTCTCGCTCGCTCGCCTACTTGGTCCCTGCACCTGGGTCGGGTGCAGTAGTACTGACCCAGTCCGGTACTACTGGCCCAGGCTGGAAAAGTGCCCCTCGGCTCCTATAAAATCTCTCTCTATTTTATCTCTTTTCTAGTAGTTCTTTCTCCTCTTTTTCTCAAGCATTTGCCCCATTTTTTGACTGCTCTTGTGCTTGATTTCTTTCTCCCCCTCCAATAATTCTTGCATATATTTGAGGGGAAGATAGAGGTGATCTAGATCTACATTTTGACCAAACAAAATCACCTGTTTGTGAGTGAATCTTCGGGATCTAGATCTTGGGGGGATTTTGTGTTCTTCATGTGTTCTTCCTATCTTGTTCCCCCAGTTGCTTTAGTAGCTTTGTTGGAACTTGAGAGTGAGGGATTGGAGCATCTTTGTGGTGTTCTTGACATTTGCATTAGGTGCATCGGTTTGAGTTCTCCCTAGAGGATTTGGTTGGTGAAATCAAGAAGCTTGTCCATCTTGGGTTCTTGGAACCCTAGACAGCTGTGTGGCCTTTGTGGTGTGTTCTTAGGGCCTTCAATTAAGTTGTGAAGCTCTCCCCAAGATTGAGGCCTTGGTGGCGATTATTGGGAGCCTCCAATTAAGTTGTGGAGATTGCCCCAATCTTGCACGGGTTTGGTGACCGCCCTCAAGTGTACCATAGTGGAACGGGTGCTTGCCGCGTGGTGGGTGCTCGGGACAATAGGGTGAGGCCTCTTGTGGTGTTGGTGGTCTTAGTACCGCCCACCCCTCCAATGTGACATACTCCCTTGTTGGGAGGAACTCGGTAAAATATCATCGTCCCCGCGTGCCTCAGTTATCTCTATATCTGAGCTATTTACTTATGCACTTTACATTGTGATAGCATTCGTGCTTGAAGTAATCTATCTTGCTATCACACTGTTGCTTGCCTTGATTAGCATAAGTTGTTGGTGCACATAGGTGAACCTTAGTATATCTAGGCTTTGTGCTTGACAAAAGAAAACGCTATTTTTATTATGCCATTGTTAAGCCTATCTCGTAAAAGTTTTAAACTGCCTATTCACCCCCTCTAGGCGACATCCGTGATCTTTCAAGTGTCCCCAATTTTTTTGGTCGCGCCTCCCTGTTTTGAACTTGACAATGGTTCTCGATGTATCAGCTATTTAATAAGGTTGCTGGGTACCAGATGTCATCCTGTCATTAGAAAAAACATGTGCATGATTGACTTTTTATTTGCTCGTGCCTCCCTATTTTTGACTTGATAATGTTGCTCGATGCAACAACCATTTTGTTAGGTTTTTGGCTCCTAGAGGTCAGCCTCTCTATAAACGAAACGTGTGTATGATGGAATTTAGTTTTCTGATCACACCTCCCTGTTTTGGACTTGATAACTTTTGCTCGATCCATCAGCCATTTACTCATACTGTTGGGTCCCATATGCCAGTCTCTCACTAGAAGAAGCATGTGCATGATGGAATTTCTTGTTCTAGTCGCGTTTCCTTGTTTAGTACTTGATAACATTGCTCCATGCATTAGCTGTTTAGTTAGGCTACTGGGTCCCAGATGTCAGCCTCTCTTTAAATGAAACGTGTGTATGATGGAAATTCTTTTCCCGATCGCGCCTACCTGTTTTGGACTTGATAATGTTTGCTCGATGCATTAGCTGTTTACTCAGTCTTCTAGGTCCCAGATGTGAGCCTCTCATTAGAAAAAACGTGTGCACGATGTACTTTCTTGTTCAGATCGCACTTCCTTGTTTAAAACTTGATAATGTTGCCCGATGTATTAGCCATTTAGTCTAACCGATGGGTCCCACGTGTCATCTTCTCTTTAAAAGAAACGTATGCATGATGGACTTTCTTCCGTTGCATCCGCTATTTTGACATTGGCAATGTTGCTTGATGCATTAGCTGTGTAGGGTATGGTTCCTGGGTCCTAGATGTTAGCCTCTCATTAGAAGAAACATGTGTATGATGGACTTTTTCTTTTTGCTCCAGCCTCCTTGTTTAGAACTTGATAACATAAGCTTGGGGATGCCTAAGGCACCCCACCGGACCTATTACACTCACAGCTTGCAAACCTCTAAACTTTGTTTTTTGAGCAACATAATATTCACGCATAAACTTGGAGCGTCTTTTTCTATTTTTATGTTTTATTTTGCATGTTTGTATTTTAAATAATGATACCACCACTTGAAGTTATGTTGAATAAGTGTGAAAGTGCTACTGGAATAAAAAGAAAGAATAGGTTGGGATGCTATTAAAAATAAGCTATGCATGTTGTTGTATGTTTCATGCACCTTAACAAATAATAATTTACAAGTCCCTTATGTAGTACTGCCTTTATTTGCATACATGTATGATTAGATTTATTATTTTTCCTAATAGAGAGTGGTAGTACTATGTATACTTTTGCATGCTTGTAGATGTCAATCTTCCTATCAACCAAGCCAAAAAATAATTATCAAACAAGCTAAGACTTGTATCCAAATCCCTTAAACCCTATTAATCCAACGATGTACTCCATACCTACCTATATCGCACTTGATATTCCAAGTATATTATATGCTACAACTTTGAGTATTTTAAACATTTGTTTTAGCTCAAAGCTCATGGGAAAGGAACATGTGGGGTGAAACCACTAGTGCACAACTGCTTGAAATAAAACATAATACTTGAACTTAAACCACCGTGGACACAATTATGTATGTTATGGAATTGACAACTTATGAATTGAGCGTTTGCAAGGGCACACTTTCATCATTGCACTCCCTTTTGATGATATCATGTTCTTTTGGCCGTTGGTACCTTCGATAAAGAAATGAGGGGGAACCACCCTAAATATTTCTGGAGTTTGCATATGTGTCAGAGGGCTTCCTAAGCCACCAACCTAATCCGTGTATCATGGTGGGAATTTATAGCATGGGAACCACTAAAGCGTTTTAAATAAAAAGCTATGCAAATGGTAAATAAAAAAAATGCCAAGGGGTTTATTTGTCTGTTTGTCT
The DNA here is from genome assembly GCA_023614405.1 of Avena insularis. Taxonomy (NCBI): domain Eukaryota; kingdom Viridiplantae; phylum Streptophyta; class Magnoliopsida; order Poales; family Poaceae; genus Avena; species Avena insularis. Next base: position 129,308,911 of record CM042688.1, read on the forward strand.
TGTCATCTGAGTATGGGTAACCCCTAACAAACGGACTCCTTGTACAATGGGGCAAGAGGTACCTCGATTTGCACCCTTGTTTAGAACTGCATGTATAACAGTAACACAATTTTTTAGGGTCCAAGTTGAGTAAACATGTGGACTTGGTGCTAGTGGTAAACGAGCATGAGACATTCAACTTGTAAGAGGTCAAGCCTATGAACCATAGTTGTCTTTACTTTATCCATAATACGCAAAAGATGCCTGGAACCCTAATCTTATGATTACTGTTGACATGAGCTACATATCCCAAAAGAATTTTATTTTACTTTCTCTTAAAAATATAAAAAATCTAGCACATGTATTGCTTGCTTACTATCTGTTACGAGGAAGAAAAATACAAAGAAGAAAAGGTAAAGTGAAAAGAAAGAAAAAGAGAAAGAAAGAAAATTAAAACCGAGCCTCAAAGACCAAACATAGGATTTACCCCTTCTGTTTATATGCTTAATGCTCCATAGTACTTTCATTTGATATTATATGTGTAACATATTGTTAAGCATACTTGTTTGTTTACAAGAGGTATCACTTCATATCTCATTTGTTTACTACTGTTCTTTAAAAAGTATGAAGCATGCAACCTGCATAGTAAGATCATGAGTTATGCTATGAGCAAACTCCAAAGTCCAGGTTAGTTTTATCACCTTTATGCTCGAGGACAAACATAGATTAAGCTTGAGGATGTTGCTACATGTAAAATGAATACATGAACTTTGTAGTTTATTGAAACTTTTTCCCACATATTTACAACTTATATGATGTTATATTCGTATTTTACATTGATTTATGGGGATTTACCAATGATCCTCTTTAATTAGTTGTTAACTCCATAGGACATGAAAACCCCATTTTGTGTATTTTTAAGTTTCACGGACCTAAACGAAGTCAGGTAGACATGTGATTTTTTGAGAAGTATTTTTTCATGAGGAGAAGCAGCTGGAGCACAAGAACCATGAGAAGGGAGGCATGACCCTGAACGAGGCCTAGCGGTGCGACATGCCTTGCTGGCCACGCCACCACACCTCATTATCTCCATGAGCCTCTACAACCATCCATCTTGAGCCCTAGATTGAAGTCTGATACGTCCAAAACGTATCTACTTTCCCGAACAGTTTTGCTATTGTTTCTCCTCTAAACTTGTGTGATTTGGATACAACTAACACGGACTGATGCTGTTTTCAGCAGAATTTCCTTGGTATCTACTTTTTGTGTAGAAAATCAACTATCAGGAAAAATCCCGGAAAATATGCCAAAAATTCTATTCCACGATGACTCGGGCGAATACGAGGCGGAGGGGCCCAGCCACACCACACCTGGTGAGGCTAGCCAGTAGCGCCAGGGGGTGGTCTGGCCGCCCCAGACTCCTCCTCGGTCTCTCTCTTCGCCTATAAGTTTCCTTCTGACCTAAAAACTCGGGGGGTTCGATGTTTTTCCAGAAGGAGTTCCGCTCCACCGCCACCACCAGATTCCACGAAACAGCACCAGAAACTCCGTTCTGGCACCCTGCCGGGACGGGGAATTGGAGGAGATCATCGCCATCATCATCACCATCGCTTATTCATCGACCATCCATGTTTCCCCCATCTATGAGTGAGTAATGCCCCGCTATAGGCTATGGGGATGGTAGGGATTAGATGAGATCGTTCATGTAATGGCATCAGATTGTTAGGGCATGGTGCCTAATATCTTTTATTAGTGCTTTATGACTTTGTTGCGACTTGTTATGCTTACTGCTTGTCACTAGGGCCCGAGTGCCATGATTTCAGATCTGAACATGTTATTGATTCATTATGATAGTATTGTTTATGGTCTTATCTGCAAGTTGTATACACACGTTGTTGTCCGGAACCAATGGCCCAGTGGTAATCGGGATAACCGGAGGGAATGGCTTTGATGTGAGGATCACATGTGTTCACAGAGTGTTAATGCTTGCTCTGGTGCTCTATTAAAAGGAGCACCTTAATTGCCAGTAGTTCCCTTGAGGCCCCGCTGCAAACGGGCTGGCAGGACAAAAGATGTTGTGCAAGTTCTCATTGCGAGCACGTATGACTATATATGGAACACATGCCTAGGATTATTTAGTACTTGGATACTTTATCTTATTTATCTGCAATTGCCCTATGTTCTGATTGCTATGTGAATTGTCTTGTCCATGCAACGCCCGTCCATCCATCCCTATGCCTACCGCACTCGAATCCTACTGTTACTGCTATTGTTACTGCTGCCTTTACTTTACTACCACTGCTACTTTACTATTGCTACTACAAAACTGGTGCTACTGATAAACTGCTGTGAGCAAGATTGTTTCCAGGTGCAGCTGAATTGACAACTCATTTGTTAAGGCTTATAAATATTCTTTGGCTCCCCTTGTGTCGAATCAATAAATTGGGTTTCACTTCCCTCGAAAATACTGCGATACACCCCCTATACTTGTGGGTCATCAAGACTATTTTCTGGCACCGTTGCCGGGGAGCATAGCTTTATTTATCAAGTTCACTTGGATTCTCTATTGTTCGCTGCTATCCATCCATCATGGGTAAGTCTCGTGATGGTAAGGTTCCTATTTTACCATCCACTACAAGAAGAGATACGGTTCTGAACACCTCTATTGCTCTTGATTCACCGTCTGTTATGAGTAAGCTCGTTACACCACCACATACACATGCTACACACACTGCTACTACTGCTGAATCTGAAACTTCTGATGCTTATGATGCTGCTTCTACTGTGCTTGATAAAAGTGGTTCATTAGGTCCTTTCCTAGATGCTATGATTGCTAGAACTATAGCTGGAAATATTGAAACTCCTAATGAAGACACTACTACTACACCTGTTAGTTCACCTAAGTCTAGTGAAAGTTATGATATTGAAGATGGTTATGTTGAGATGACCGATGAATTTATTGAAGAATATAAAAACACCCATGATAGGAGCGCTGCTAAGAGTCTCCTTGAGAGGCGTACTATTAGACCCAAATTGTCTCCTATTGCTAAGTTTGCTGCTTCTCCCATAAAAATTATAGATGAAGATTATGATTTCTCTCTCGATCTATCTTACATAGCTATTGTTGAGAAAGAACCTTTTTGTGGGACTAAGAATGAAAGTGCGATACCACATATGAATGAACTTTCTACCATGAGTGGCTTGTTTTCTGATGATATTAAGATGCGTACTTACTTTGTTGCTAAGATTTTCCCCTTTTCACTGAAAAGAGAAGCTAAAACTTGGTTTAGTAATTTACCTCCTCGATCTATTGATAGCCCTGATTGCTTGATTAGTACTTTCCTGCAGAAATATTTTCCTCCTAGTGCTAGACATGCTATTTTGCAGGAACTTTTTGATTTTAAACAGGGAGAAAAAGAGGTATTGCCTAAATCTTGGGCAAGGTTTTGTGCTTTGATTCATGCACAGGCTAGAAGTCCATTACCTAAGAATGAGCTTCTTGATATATTTTATAATGGACTAACGAGGAATCTAGGACGTGCCTAGATAGTTGTGCTGATTGTGTTTTCAGGAATAGTACTCCTAAGGAAGCTGAGGAATTAATGGCTAAAATAAGCAAGAATTATGAAGATTGGACTCCTCCTGAACAAGCTATACCTGAAGTAATTGTACCTGAACCTACTATACCAGTACCTATTCCAACATCAAAGAAGAGGGGGGTTATTGAATTAAATGATGAAGTAATGAAGGAAGCTAACAAATGTCTTAAGGAGAAGGGAATTAAAGCTGCAGATGTCAAGAATTTACCTCCTATAGAAGAATTATGTAAGCCTATTCCCTACTCATCCACTATTGAGGTACACTCTCTCCAACACTTTGATGAAGGTGATATCCCTTACTCTAAACCTCCTGAACAATGCTTAGAAGAATTCAATATCTTTATTGTTAAGCAAGATAATTTTAATAAAAGGGTGCAAAATCATCTAATGGAAAACACTAGAGCTGTCGTTGAGTTGAAAGATATTGTGGAAAGAACCTCTAATGATGTTAAAATGATTGTTAAACACTTTCAAATGGTTCAAACTCAAATAGATCAACTCGTTAAAGTGCAAAAAGACTTGCTAGTTAATGCTGCTAAAGAAAAACATGCTTATGAAATTAGAACTAGAAGTGGTGTTGCTACCCAGGATCCTCTATATCCTGAGGGGCGTCCCAAAAGAATTGAGTAGGATTCTCAACAAGCTAAAAATAGTGGCTCTACTCGTAAGAAAAGGAAAAAGAAACATAAAACTGTTGTAGAACCCTCAGAACCTGTTATAGATCCTAATAGTATATCTATCTCTGATGCCGAAACTGAAAGTGGTAATGAAGAAAATGTTGTCCCTAATGAAGAAAAAGTTGAAGAAGAACCTGAAAAGCACACTAAGAATACTAAATACACTAAAGAAGATTTTGTTGCTAAGAAACATGGTAGTGAAAGAGAGCCTTGGGTCTAAAAACCTATGCCTTTCCCTGATAAGAAACACAAGTCAAAGGAAGATGAACACTATAATAAGTTTTGTGAGTGGATGAAACCTTTATTCCTACAAATTCCTTTGACTGATGCTATTAAATTGCCTCCGTACTCAAAGTATATGTAGGATATTGTCTCGAATAAAAGGAAGATCCCTAATGAAGAAATTTCTACTTTGCTTCCTAATTATTCCTTCAATGGTAAGGTTCCTAAGAAACTTGGAGACCTAGGGATTCCAACTATCCCTTGCTCTATTAAGAATAGTTATGTTAGAACTGCTTTGTGTGATTTGGGAGATGGAGTTAGTGTTATGCCTTTCTCTCTCTATAAGAGGCTTCAACTAGAAAAATTAATACCAACTGATATATCTTTGCAAATGGCTAATAAATCTACCACTATTCCTGTTGGTATATGTGAGGATGTACCAGTTCAAGTGGCTCATAATTGCTTGATATTAACTGATTTTGTTGTACTTGAAATTCCTAAAGATGATAATATGTCTATCATTCTTGGGAGACCTTTTCTTAATATTGCAGGAGATGTTATTAATTGTAATCAAGGAAAGGTGACTTTCAATGTTAATGACAAGGAACATATTGTCTATTTCCCCAAGAAGATTGAAAGGACTTATGGTTTGAATTCAATTGAACATGTTGAGGGCATTCAAGTTGGAGAAATATATTGTCCCATACCAAGAGAAAATTTTGAAACTATTATGATTGGGACCATTGCTATCAAGGTTGAGGTAACATAATCATTAGTGGAATACAAAGTTTTGTCTCATATGAAATTGTTTTGGTAACAAGACCTGATCAACCTTGTTAACAAAAGGATTTCATTGAACAAAACAATGTTTTCACCGTGATTATCCCCGTTTACTTCTATTCTATCCATTTTAGTTTTTTGCTTTCATTTAGTTTTTCTTTTTGTTGTTAGTTGCTTGCATGTTAGAGTGTCTTAGAACTTCTATAGTTCTAGCCTTGTTTTGTCATTGCATCATTTCCAAAAAAATCTTTTTCTGTCAGAAAATCATTCTTCTATACCTGAAAATTGCCCAAAAATAAAGTGTCTCAAAAAATTCCAGAAAATTCATATTAAATTTTTACATGAAAAAAGGGGCAGAGAAGTGCCTGGGAGGTGCCAGGGGGACCCACCAGGCAGGCTCACCACCTGGTGGCGCGGCCTGCCCTGGGTGGCGCCATGCCATGGTGTGGGCTACCCCTGGTCGTCCACCAACTCTCTCACCTGCCACTTTCTTCTCTCTCCCGAGTAAGCTCCAGTTCATTGCTCAAAATCGTGTTCTTGCTGTGTTTGCTCTTGATTTTTTGATGTCCTTGCTCAGCTCATCTTTGTTGCTGAAATTTGGAGCACTTGTTCCCTGGTATGTGACTCCTCCCCTTGTCCAAGTAGATTTGTGTTTAGTGGATTATATCTTGAGTAGTTTGCTGCTATAGGTGACAGGTTATGAGAGCTTGTAAGCTTGTTTGATGCTTAGAGATATAGTTTTGGTGCATGTTTAGGCCTCTTACAAGTCCCTATGAGTAGTATCCTTCATTATATTCACTTTGCAATCACTTGTTTAATAGGTGTTTAAATTTCAGAATATCAAGCATGAACAACCATACCTTTGGAGAGATATTTGAGAGGGATGCACCTAGGAGGTCGAGGCCCTCAAGATCAGCCTCTCAGTTTAGGCCATCATACAACGAAGACCTCATTGCAACTCGTATTGGTAATGAAAGGGATGATGGGGATTCTCACCCATCTACTTTTCCTTAATTTTACTTTCTTACAAGCTGCAGGGATTCTTGATGATTTCTTGCTATTGATTGAGAGGGTTGGTTTGACCTCATATATGCAAGATGAGAGTGAGCAATACGCTATGCTCACCAAAACTTTTGTTGAGAGCTTCACGTTTACTAACATGTCCTATCAGTCAACTGTCTCTTTCAAAATTTATAATCTGCCCTTCACCATGCCATTGGAAAGATTTTGCAGTATTGTAGGTGTAAGTATGATAGGGACCGTGAAGAAAATTCAAGGGCGACCCGCTAATTTGCTGGAGCTTTACCGAGGGGTGACCAATGATGATGACCGCGTGGCGCAACGCAGAAAGATAAGAAATATCCAACTCCCTGCTCTTAGATACTTTGCATATTATCTTGCTACTAGCGTACTTGGTAGGGAGAACACGAGTAATATCTCCAACTATCATTTAGCTTTCATTGCTGCTGCGCTCAATAATGATACTCGATACAATCTTGGCTCGATTATTGCTCGCCGCCTAGCTGCTAGGGGGCCTATCTATGGGGGCATCATTGCCTCACGTATGGTCAATGCATTAGGACTTTTAGTGGACCCCAATGATATTGTACTGGCACCACAAAGGCTTGACCTTGTTGCTATGAAAACTCATCACTTTGTCACTGCTGCTTCTGATTTGGACAGTCTAGTATATAGGATGTTGTTTCCTGGCGGGGATGAGAGGGAGATCCCTTTGCCACAGCCTTCTTTGTTTAGTGTTCACAGGACACCGTGGTCGCGCTCCAAGGAGGAGGTGGACGAGCAGCTTCGCTTACTAGGTTTCCACAAGCAGCATCAGGAGGATGTGCCCTCCTACGATTATTCAGCGCACTACGGAGGGACGTACTCGAACTCGCACCAGGACGAGGGTACCTCCTTGTCGTACCACGGTGACACTTCATCCTGGCCAGCTTGGGGACGCCCACTTAGGCCAAAAGCCTAAGCTTGGGGGAGGTACGCCGGCATCACACTCATCTCCCTATCATGTTGTGTCGGTACTTTGTATATTCATGTTTCGTTCTCTTTTTAGCTTTCATTCTTTCTTTGCTTTTGCTTTCTAAAACACAAAAAGAACAAAAATATTTCTGTTGTTTCTCTTTGGTTTGCTTCTTCTTTTCACCTTGGTTTGTTTTTTCCCCTTTTTGCTTTGTTTGAACTATTCGAAAAAACCAAAAAGATTTTGCTTTGCTTGTTTTTCCTTTTGGTTCTTGTTTTAAAAAATCGAAAACAACAAAAATATTTATCGTTCTTCTTTGGTTTTGTGAGTTTGCTACAGGGTTCAGCAGTCCTCAGTGGATATTGGTTTCATGTTATTATTCAAGCCACACAAGTGAAGAGCAATAATGAGGATTAATGACAACTCGTGGTAAGAGGCTGGTAACGAACTCTATTTGTTTTCATTTTTGTACATATACTCATCATTGTGGGCATGTTTAGCCTGTTCGTGTAGGGTGTATGTTATCTTTGCATGCTTAGTAGTTCTTGCTTTCGTATGATTAGTTCCAGCTTGCTAATAGTTTGTAGCATGTTCTATGAATGTTTGCTTGCATTACTCTATTCATAACTTGGTATGACACCGTGGCATCCTCCTCTGAATGTTTCATTTGAATTGACTTGGCACATGCTCGCGCATGCATATGACTGAAATAATCAGTTAAGCCTCGATGAACTATTTTGCCTTGAGGATCTTGAATCACTTTCATGCCATGTTTAATCCTGTTTTGTTGCAAGCATGATTATGACAGCTATTGCTCTCTCGTTTGTCGCTCCCTTACTATTGCTAGCCTTCACTTACACTGAGTATGTTTTACTCAAGTTTCCAACTCCCTAAACCATTTATTTCTAAAGTGTCCACCATACCTACCTATTAGCATCATTTGCTACTTTCGTGCATATTCAATATGCCTTGTTTTCTTCCGAATAAAATGTTTGCTTGTTATAAGAAAGCTAGTTAGTAAAGCTCTCACGAACTTGATGGCACACTTTATTTTTTGCACTTAATAAACCTGAACCATTGTGACTGTCCGTGAAAGTTATATGCTTGCAAATTATAGGCTAGGGATTAGCAGAACCGTGTTGTCACGGGGAACGCTTTCAACACTTGTAAATATATACCCAGTTGATACCATGCTCTTTTATTTGCGGATGTCGTCGGTGTGAAATAAAAGGGGAGCTTGTAAGTCCATGGAGTTATGTATGTGTGTTAGAGAAACGCCTGGGCCGCCGGTCTAATCCATGCTGTCATGGTGGAAACCTGCAGCGTAACCATAATGATATCTATGAAGCATTCTTCTTATAAAAAAAGAGAGATAGCTATTGAGAAAAAGAAAAAAAAAGAGATTTATGAAAAGAGGAAAGAGAGAAAAAAAAACACCATTTTCCCATGGTAAATAAGAAGATTGCTGAGATACTCATTGTCTGCTTGCCTTGTCATTTTGATATGGGGATTCTTCCGTATCATCGGGCAAGGGGTACCCTGTTGGTGGTTCTCTATGATACGTACGTATTTACGATGACAAGAACTTATCGGTAACTAAATTTGAGTTGCATGAGGAGCGGCCCTCGTACTCAAGGGACATGGGATTTTTAGTTTATAGTCTGTCAAGCATATAACTCAGATTGGACCTCACTTTCACCTTAACCACATTAAAGATGCTTATGATAGTGGCAATGAGAGCTCAAAGCTAACGAGTACCATACTTTCAACATTTGGAAGCTTTTCAAATTATTCAAAACCTTTTCTTTTACTTGTTGAGTCTCCACATATTCTTTGAGCACCTTCTTGAGAGCATAGTTGTCATTCTTTGTGCTTGTCTCATTACTTGATTATTTGTGTTATGACTTTGATGCTTGTATCTTTGACATCTTTACTTCTAGTCTTCACTTGAACTTTAGAGGTGCCTTGGCATTCATAATCAAAGGCAAGCGATATACCACTCTATCATACCTTGTTATGAGCATTGTAATGTTGCTTATGTTTATGCTTCATGCTACTTATTATTTTTGAGTTGGAATCTCTTCATAGCTTGCAACGCCTATTAAGTAAACTTAGTTGCATACTCCTTATTATGAATTGTCTAAGTAGTTGATCACATGCTGAGAATATATACATCATATGAAGCAAATGTGTTCGTGAAAGTTCTTTTATCGCACTCAGTTTTCAACTGAATTGCTTGAGGACAAGCAATAAGCTAAGCTTGGGGGGAGTTGATACGTCCAAAACGTATCTACTTTGCTGAACACTTTTGCTATTGTTTCTCCTCTAAACTTGTGTGATTTGGATACAACTAACACGGACTGATGCTTTTTCAGCAGAATTTCCTTGGTGTCTACTTTTTGTGCAGAAAATCAACTATTAGGAAAAATCCCGGAAAATATGCCAAAGATCCTATTTCACCAAAAGACTCTCGGAGCCAGAATATGAGACGGAGGGGGCTTGTCCCAGGCCACACCACCTGGCCGCGCGGGCTAGCCCAGGCCACGCTAGGGGGTGGTCTGGCCGCCCTAGACTCCCCCTCGGTCTCTCTGTTCACCTATAAGTTGCCTTCTGACCTAAAAACTCAGGGGGGTTCGACGTTTTTCCAGAAGGAGTTCCGCTCCGCCGCCACCACCAGATTCCACAAAACAGCACCAGAAACTCCGTTCTGGCACCCTGTCGGGACGGGGAATTGGAGAAGATCATCGGCATCATCATCACCATCGCTTCTCCATCGACCATCCATGTTTCCCCCATCTATGAGTGAGTAGTCCCCCGCTGTAGGCTATGGGGATGGTAGGGATGGGATGAGATCGTTCATGTAATGGCATCAGATTGTTAGGGCATGGTGCCTAGTATCTTTTATTAGTGCTTTATGACTTTGTTGCAACTTGTTATGCTTAATGCTTGTCACTAGGGCCCGAGTGCCATGGTTTTAGATCTAAACATGTTATTGATTCATTATGATAGTATTATTTATGGTCTTATCTGCAAGTTGTATACACACGTTGTTGTCCGGAACCAATGGCCCCGAAGTGACAGAAATCAGGATAACCGGAGGAAATGGCTTTGATGTGAGGATCACATGTGTTCACGGAGTGTTAATGCTTTGCTCTGGTGCTCTATTAAAAGGAGCACCTTAATTGCTAGTAGTTCCCTTGAGGCCCCGCTGCAAACGGGCTGGCAGGACAAAAGATGTTGTGCAAGTTGTCATTGCGAGCATGTATGACTATATATGGAACACATGCCTAGGATTACCTAGTACTTGGATGCTTTATCTTATTTATCTGCAATTGCCCTATGTTCTGATCGCTATGTGAATTGTCTTGTCCATGCATACCGCTTTTCGAATCCCATCATATCGCTATTGTTACTACTGTCTTTACTTTACTACTGCTGCTACTTTACTATTGCTACTACAAAACTGTTGCTACTGATAAACTGTTGTGAGCAAGATTTTTTCTAGGTGCAGCTGATTTGACAACTCAGTTGTTAAGGCTTATAAATATTCTTTGGCTCCCCTTGTGTCGAATCAATAAATTGGGTTTCACTTCCCTCGAAAATACTGCGATACACCCCCTATACTTGTGGGTCATCAAGACTATTTTATGGGTAAACTCCACTAGAACCGTCTTGTAACATCCCAAAACTTTAATTAGGTTATGAAGATCCAAATCACCCAATTTAGGGTTAACAAAAACTTTTTATAATTAAAACAATTAGGAATGCATATGTGTGTTGCATTAATATAGAATTGTTTTGAATTGCCATGTTTGTTTGTTCTAATGATTGTAAAATGATTCAAAGATGAAGTCCACATCATCTAGATCATTCCCAAGCAAAATCCAAAGAAAAAAGAAATCAAATGGAATTAATAAATGCAAATGGTCATTTGTGCCATTTTAATCCACTTGATCACTTTAGGTGTTCCTAGAAGTCAAATTCAAACAGAAACAATTCTAACTCTTTGCACCCCTTGCTAGTACAAGTAATGATCTACCAAGGCCCACTTTGAAATCTTACAAAAACATTTGAACTCTAATTTTAAATGGCATTTGAAAATGGAATCCATTTCATATGCATAGATCACAATTTTCTAAAACCACTCAAATGAGTTCCCCTTGACAATCCCAAGCAACCACAGATGCTTAAGCATATGACTAACACATCCACCAAAAATCATTTCAAAATTCAAATAAAATCTTCTTGCGGCCATTTTGTCGAACAATTGGTAGGCAAATAAAATCTGACTAACTAACACTATTGTTGATCAATTCTTTGTCGAGCCATTTGGCTCAATCTTGTCCCCTCTGCTCTCCCTTGTCCCCCTAGCTCTAACCAAGCCATCACAGAGCTACCATTTAGCCCCCAGCTGCAGTGCCGCGCCACCCCGATGCCTTGATCGCCGGCCGACCATGCACACATCACAGGAGCATGCACCACCCTCTTCCGCTGCTCCAGGGAGATAGGCGTGATAGCATCGCCGCCCTTGGTCCCTTCCTCGAGCCTTGCCAGCCCCTGGACCAACGAGGAACGCTCGCGCCCACCGCATCTGCTCCGTGCATAGCTCACGCTAGAGCACCATACCCGACAGGCCTGCACAAGCCGCTCCTTGCCCTCAGCTCGCGTGCACCGCTCCGTCTTAACCCCAGCATACCCCCAGACACGCCCATTTCCCGCCGCGCGACCAGCAGCCGCCGTGAATCGCGTCGAGCACCGCCTCTGCCGCACAGAGCATCGCCCTTTACCGATCAAACTCCACCGCCCTTAGCATCCCCTTTACGTCATAGCTGACCGCCAGGAGGCAAGCCACCATCCGCCTACACTGCCCATGCCCCTAGCGCCCTGTACTGTCATCTCCGACGAGGCGCGCCCATGCCGCTCTGCCCCTTCGTCGAGCCTATATAAGGAGCCCTCCCCAGCACAAATTCCTCACACCAATCAACTCCCCTCTCTCTCAGAACCACCTCACACCATCTCCGGAGCCGCTCGAGCAGCAGTTCGCCAGAATTGCGCCGGAGTTCGCGGTAGCAGAGAACAAAGGGGCCCGTCGATTTCGTCCACCCTAGGAGCCGCCACGACCTCTACTGAGCCCGCCATCGTCTCCTCGTTCGATCGCCCCCATCGCCACGTTAGCTGGAGCCTGGTAAGCCCCCATTACACCCCCACCGAGCCGCTAGGGTTCCGTCTTGCCGGCGACCTATCCGTCGTCGACGACGAGCCATGACCGTTGATCTAGGTTCTAATCGCACGACCCACATCGCTCCATACCGCTTCGTGTTAGAAGAGCCACTGACATGCGGGACCACCTGCCAGCTGTCCTCTGCACCGCGGAGTGTAACTGGGCCGGCCCGTTAGTGTTCCACCACTAGCCCTAGAATTCAAATTTAGGTTTTTCTATTTAGACTTAATATAGTTTTTGTCCCCTTGTTTAAAAATGATTTCAGAAAGATTTATTTAACCAAATGACATGATTCCAATTTTGTTGGAAAGCTCATTTAAATATCTATCCAAAACCGTTGGATTTAAATCAATTAGAGTTATAGATCACTTATAGCAAAAATAACAAAACAGGGACTTTTGTACATTCAAACGTTTTTCAAATATCAACCACAATAGATTTTGAGTTGATTCCACCTCCCAAAAATCACATTTGAATATACCTATCTGAATATGTAATAATATTTAGGTTTGCGTGTAGTGACTTTGGACTAGTACCAAAATAATGCTATATAGGCATTTCTAGTCACTTTAAATCATTAAATATTAATCTTAAACTTTATAAAATGTGATCCAACATTTAAATCCCATTCCCATGTATTAGAATATGTGGTGATGACATGTTTCCACATGATTCCATATTTTAAATGGAGAATATTAAATCTTAGTTAATTTCAATGAGTAGAAATTACTTTTCTCAAATAAAATAAATGAAACTAGTTCATCAAATCTTGTGATGAATTTGATGATACTAGATCATCAAGTGTGTGCCTTAGTGTGCTAAATAGACTAGTTAAGTATTGTTTGGTGATTATGTATCCCGTATGTATTTATAGACGATAGTACCGACCAAGTCTACGAGGAGGAGGAGTTTTACCCTGAACAAGACGAGGAGAATTTCAACCACTGCACCAACCAAGGCAAGCTATTATTGGCAAGCTAATACTTGAAAGCCATCACTAGATGCAAGTTAACCGAAGAAAGATGCATTAGGCATGCTTTGGTTATACCTTTTTGATATATACCCATCCCAAGTTTTCTTACAAGCTTTACTTTCTTTTACTTTACCAAAGTTCCTTACTTTGTTTATAGATAGCATAAAGAGTATAAAACTTGGCCTATCTAGTTAGACTTAGATGTCATTCTATGGCATGAGATTGAGATTAGTATCCCACTTTAGTGAACACTCTTAACTTAGTGATTAGAGTTAAACCAAAAACCTGACCACTTTACATGGGAATACTTGGTGAAAATGACTTGTGAAAACCTTGGAATGATGAGTCATTCTATTGAGATGTTTTGACATGTGTTGAGAAACACAATTGGTTTATGATGATGATGAAATTTTTGAGGCATGAGCCTTAGCCCCTTTATAAAAACTGATGGTTGGGTTCGGATGCGATACCATTCCAATTTTACCGTACAACCACAATACCTGAATTGGGTAAGGCTTAGCTGGAAGAATATATGCATTAGTATTGGTTCCCTCGCGGGAGAGGTTTGAGCTTAGGATACCTCTCAATGTTGTCCACCTATGCAGTGCCCAGGATGGCAGATGGCCATGGCTGGGAGGCCAAGCTCATAGGAGAGGTGCTTATACTAGAGTGTGTAAAGGAAAGGTTATGTTTGATTATCTGCATACTAAGTATGATGATTCAGGTTTATTCCTGACAGATGTATCAAATTTTGTGGTGAAAGTGTACCACCTCTGCAGAGTGTCAAACTACTCGAATAGCCGTGTCCGCGGTTATGGACAGTTGGAGTGGCCATATTGTTCCGTTATCAGATGTTTTCAAAATGACTTATGAAATGAATTGCGACATGACTTGACCACAACATGGTTGTGACTATGACAACTAAGTTCCCACTTAGGTGATTTAGAACTTTATTTTATCTTTCTTTGTTTCTGAACTTACTTAGGTTTCAAACTTAACTTTATAAACAAACTTAGAGTTTAGCATCCTACTAGAACTACCTTACTTGTTAGTGATAGTTCGCGAGTACTTAAAGAGTACTCATGGCTTTGTCCCTGGATATTCCCATGGCTAGACTATGAAGAGGACTATCCATAAGAAGGACATCAGGATGGCTATGACAACTAGGATCATCTCCCATCGTCAGCATTGCCTGTGACACTGAAGATGGAGCCCACCGCTATGCTATTTATTCCTCTACTTGTTTGTACTAAGACTGGATCATGAGATCCTTTATTTGTGAAGGACCTTATTTTGGTTTGTAATGGATGATGTACTGTGATATCCAATTTGTTATGTCTCGCAAAAATGGTAATCCTGGGATTGCGATGTATGGCATAACATGCATCTGGGATTAAAAATCCGGGTGTTGACAAGTTGGTATCACAGCCATCCTGACCATAGGAGACCCTAGTTAGAATGGACGTCCGAACAAAAACTTAGTTTCAAAACCAAAGTGAGTATTTGTGAAAATCTATTTCCCCTCTTACCCTTGAGATTCTTTCAAAAAGATTCATGATCCTCAAAATTCTTACATTACTCCATAAAATTTGACACACTTGATCACCTTACTAACTTTCTCATCCTAAATTCTTATAGATGGAAGTTCAGTACTGCAGGTTCTACCCGTTGGGCAACAAAGGCCAACTAATCTTTGAGAGGGATCTTGATGTACTGTCTGAGTACCTTGAGCGTCCGCATCCGGAATTCTTCGGAGCTTAACTCAATGGTCCCCCTAGGAGGAGATTTACAATGGCTAGTAGTTGCTGATCTTCGAGGAAAGATGGAGGCACCACTTTCCGAGAAGATTCAATTCACCGTGAGAGAGAACAACTGGCTAGATGGATTAGCCAGGGCAATGCATGAAGATCTCGCTCGTCTTTGCGCATAGAATGTCAACTTGATCCAGGGAACTCGCTTTGCTCACTATGCAAGGCGTGATTCGATGGGAATGCCTCTGGAGATGCCAAGTCACCTGGAGTTGAAGCGCCAAGTGGAGAACCTCGACTTCCTACTGTATGACATACAGAAGGAATTGGACAATGCTCGAGAGTTCGCCAACCACAGCCTTGCCATTGCCGCCCAGAAGGCCTAGACTTTTTCACTGCTCGTCAAGGATCGTCAGTCACTTCGCCATCAATGCACAAAGAAGGATCGCACCATCGACCATCTTCGTAAGAATGTGGCCGACCTCGAGAATACCATCAAGGAGAAAGAAGCTCAGCTTGCAACAAAAGAAGAAGAGCAGGGTGGTGAAGACATCCAGGAGGATATTCACTCGTACCTCAGCAATGATGATGACTATCTGGAGGATGATGCCATAGACTTCTACACCGACAATGATGACTCCGACTTCATCGATGATGAGTAGATGCACTAGAGCACTATCGTAGGAGTGGGAAGTATCGATCCCATTGTATCTTAGCTTACAGAATGGTTCTTAAAACCATCTATTTTTTCCTTTTGTTGTGGTGTGTATGTTTGTATCGTGTGCTTTGCTTGAATGAATGAAAAGAAGTTAGTTTGCAAAACCTGAGTCAAACTCAAAGTTTTAGCTTTGAAACCAAAACCATAAACCTTAGAACTTTCCCTCTTACCCCATTATCTATCTCAATCTTCAGATGACTCATGGAAACCAAGGAGGGAGCAGGTCATCGTAGGACCCAATGCTGCAGATTCTACAGACGCTCATTGCAGACCGTGAAGCTAGTAGGGCAGAGCGCCAAGCAAATCTAGCCACCCTGCACCAGATCGCCCAGATGGCTCACAACAATCAGGACCATGGAAATCAGGATCATCATGGATCCAAACTCAAAAACTTCCAGAATACCAATCCCCCAATCTTTAGCAAGTCTGAAGACCCGCTGGATGCTGATGATTGGTTACAGACCGTGGAGAATAACTTAGAAGTCGCTGGAGTGGATGCCAATGAGAAAGTTCTGATTGCCACCCACTATCTGGCAGGAGATGCAAGAGCATGGTTGAACAGCACCCGCACAATGAACCACGGTCAAGTAATGACGTGGGAAGCCTTCAAGGTCAAGTTCAGCCGCACCCATGTGCCGCAGGGTCTAGTCACCAGAATGAGAGATGAATTCAGAGAACTAAAGCAAGGTAGAATGACTGTAGTAGAGTACTATGACAGATTCTTGTCCCTCGCCAGGTATGCACCTGATGAGGTCAACACGGAGGCCAAGAAGAAGGAGATATTCCTGAACGGACTGCATGATGAGATGCAGACGGTGCTAGTCAACATCCGTTTTGAGGACCTAGAAGAGCTAGTCGACTCTGCCATCCAGATGGAAGGGAAGATCAATCAAGCAAATGACAACCACAAGCGCCAGATGATGCACCAAGCTGGGTCCCATAGTGCCCAGAAGTATCGCCCCAACCCATCTGCCGGATATGCCCCGCGGAACAATAGACCCCCAATGTCTCGCCCAAGCTACCCCAACCATAGTGGGGGAAATGTGAAGTCCAGAGGGAACAACAACAACCTCCCCGGCAATTCCAACAACTTCAACCGTGCACCGCCCAAGTCCAACAACAACAACAGCAACAACACTGCCCTAAGGACTAGAAGCAATGCTGTGCCGGTTGCAGCCAAAGACAAGTCTCAGATTACTTGTTTTGAGTGTGGAGTGAAGGGTCACTACTCCAATGAGTGTCCCAACAAGATTGCCACCACTGCCAATGTGAATGCCCCAGCCCAACATCAGCGCCGTGTTCAGCCTAGAAGAAGATTCGCCCCAGGGAACCCTCATAACCGCAACGGCCATCTCTTTGACATGAATGCCGAAGAAGCCCAAGAAGCTCCAGATGTCATGCTAGGTATGTTTTCTGTTAACTCAGTATTAGCTAGAGTGTTGTTTGATTCTGGAGCATCACACTCGTTTATTATCGATGAATTTGCATGCACTAGTAAGATTCACCCAACCAACTTGAAGCATGTTATGATAGTTCAAATACCTGGTTCAACCACCAAAGCTAGAAAAAATTGCAAGGTTGTGCCTATTAGAATACATGGGATAGATTTTTATGCCAATCTAATAGTACTTGGAACCAAAAGTTTGTAAGTAGTACTATGAATGGATTGGATGTCGAAGCATAAAGGATTGATCGACTGTGCCAAGAAAGCCATCACCATGACCAGTAGCTCTGGAGTATCAGTAGAGCATATATCTGAAACCTTGCCCCGTCAATTCAAATGCAACAAGAGTCTAGCCCTACCTACCATAGACCAAGTTAGAGTAGTCTGTGAATACCCCGACATATTCCCAGATGAATTGCCTGGTATGCCCCCGGACCCGGATATTGAGTTCATTATCAAACTAATCCCTGGAACCGGACCCATAGCTCAGAGACCCTATAGCATGAACCCATCAGATTTAGTGGAGCTGAAGAAGCAACTGGATGCTATGCTGGAGAAAGTCTTGATTCAACCAAGCGCATTGCCATGGAGATCGCCCGTGCTATTCGTCGACAAGAAGGATGGAGGCAACCATTTGTGCATAGATTACAGGAAGCTGAATGATGTCACCATCAAGAACAAGTATCCATTGCCCAAGATAGAGGATCTGTTTGATCAGTTTACTAGTGCTAGAGTGTTCTCTAAGATTGATCTTAGGACTGGTTATCACCAACTTAAGATTCGTGCAATGGATATTCCAAAGACCGCCTTTACCACCAGATGTGGATTATATGAGTATACGGTCATGTCTTTTGGATTAACCAATGCTCCCGCTTATTTCATGAATAAGATCTTTATGAATTTTCTGGATAAATTTGTCGTTGTGTTTACCAATGATATCCTTATCTACTCCAAGTCAGAAGAAGACCCTGAGCAACATCTGAGAATCATCCTTGAAACCCTGAAAGAGCATTAGTTGTATGCCAAGTTCAGCAAATGTGAGTTTTGGCTGAAAGAATTAGGATTTCTCAGACATATTGTGTCTGCCGGAGGAGTCGCTGTTGATCCCGCCAAGATAAAAGATGTTGAAGAATGGGAAGCCCCAACCACTCAAACCCAAGTCCGTGCATTTCTCGAATTAGCGGGATATTACCGCAAGTTCGTAGAAGGATTTTCGAGCATCACATGACCTATGACCCAATTGTTGAAGAAGGACAAGAAGTTTGAATGGACCGACAAATGTGAAGCAAGTTTTCAAGAGCTTAAGAAGAGATTGATTTCAGCCCCAATATTGATTATGCCTGATATCAAGAAGCCGTTTGATGTGTATTGTGATGCATCCAAGATTGGTCTTGGATGTGTGTTGATGCAAGAAGGAAAATTCATAGCATATCTGTCCATACAACTCAAGCAGCATGAGCAGAACTACCCTACCCATGATCTTGAACTAGCAGCCATAGTTTTAGCCTTGAACAGATGGCGTCATTATCTTATGGGTAATCGTTGTGAGATTTACTCAGATCACAAGAGCTTGAAAGTATATTTTCACTCAGAAGGAGCTGAATATGAGGCAAAGGAGATGGATAGAGTTAATCAAGGATTATGACCTTGACATTCACTATCACCCCGACAAAGCCAATGTGGTAGCGGATGCTCTTAGCAGATTGCCATGTAGGTTAAACACCATGATCAAGGAGAAGCAACCAAGTTTGCATGAGGAGTTGGAGCAGTTTAGAACTGAGCTAGTTAGCAAAGGATTTTTAGCTAGCATTGAACTTCAACCCACTTTGATTAGCCAAATCAAGGAAGCCCAGAAGGGAAATGCAAGTATCGACCGAATCAAACATCGTATTGGTATAGGAAAGGTACCTGGATTCACCGAAGACGAAGAAGGAGTTCTGTGGTACAAAGGATGTATCTGTGTGCCTGCAGATTCGAAGCTGAAGCAAGTGATCATGCAAGAAGCTCATGATACTCTTTATTCTATCCACCCCGGAGGAACGAAGATGTATCAGGATTTGAAGGAGGAATTTTGGTGGCACAAGATGAAGAGAGAAATCGGAAGCTACATCGCCAAGTGTGATATCTGTCAAAGAGTTAAAGCGGAACATCAGAGACCCGCAGGACTGTTGCAACCATTGTAGATTCTGGAATGGAAATGGGATTCCATCGGAATGGACTGTATCACCGGTTTGCCTACTTCTAGTAGGGAAAATGACTTAATCTGGGTCATCGTTGATAGACTATCCAAGGTAGCTCATTTTATACCTGTCAAGACAACCTACTAGAGTTCGAAGCTAGCAGAGTTGTACATTGCTAGAATCATCAATTTGCATGGAACCCCCAAGGCCATAGTATCGGATTGAGGAACCCAATTTACCTCGAGATTTTGGCAGAAAGTCCAAGAAGGATTAGGAACCAAGTTGAATTTCAGCACAGCTTATCACCCGCAGACCGACGGACAGACTGAGAGAGTCTACCAAATCCTAGAGGATATGTTGAGAGCTTGTGTGTTAGAGTACGGATCAAAATGGGAAGATTGCCTGCCTTTCGCAGAATTCTCATACAACAACAGCTATCAAGCCAGTTTGCAAATGGCCCCATTTGAGTTCCTATATGGAAGGAAGTGTTGTACCCCTTTGAATTCGGACCCGACATCCTACGAGAAGTTGAAGAGAAGGTTCACAAAGTCCGTGAGCACCTCAAGACCGCCCAATCAAGACAGAAGAGTTATGCTGACAAGAGAAGGAGGGACCTGACTTCCAATGTCAGAGATTTTGTGTATCTCAAGGTTTCGCCCTTGAAGGGAACGTAACATTTTAGTCTGAAAGGAATGTTAGCCCCCAATATATCGATTCTGAATCGTCAAGGAGAAGTATTGTATCAACTGGAACTACCTGAAGAGATGTCTACCATCCACAATGTGTTCCATATCTTGTTACTTCGCAAAGGCTTGGAAGTGCCGGAGAAGACCGAAGTTTTCAAGATCATCGATCATCGAGCCGTTGATATCAACAAGGATCTGACGTATCGTGAAGTGCCCATCCGTATCTTGGAAGAAGCTTACAGAACCACCAGGACCCGAAGTATTAAATTTCTCAAGATCCAGTGGAGCAACCATACCGAAGAAGAAGCCACTTGGGAGCGAGAAGATTACATTAGGACCGAGTTTCCAGATCTCTTTAGTTCCTAGTTTTCTTTCCTAAATCTTGGGACGAGATTTTGTTTAAGGGGGGAAGGTTTTTAACATCCCTAAACTTTAATTAAGGTTATCAAGATCCAAATCACCCAATTTAGGGTTAACAAAAACTTTTTATAATTAAAACAATTAGGAATGCATATGTGTGTTGCATTAATATAGAATTGTTTTGAATTGCCATGTTTGTTTGTTCTAATGATTGTAAAATGATTCAAATATGAAGTCCACATCATCTAGATCATTCCCAAGCAAAATCCAAAGAAAAAAGAAATCAAATGGAATTAATAAATGCAAATGGTCATTTGTGCCATTTTAATCCACTAGATCACTTTAGGTGTTCCTAGAAGTCAAATTCAAACAGAAACAATTCTAACTCTTTGTACCCCTTGCTAGTACAAGTAATGATCTACCAAGGCCCACTTTGAAATCTTACAAAAACATTTGAAATCTAATTTTAAATGGCATTTGAAAATGGAATCCATTTCATATGCATAGATCACACTTTTCTTAAAACCACTCAAATGAGTTCCCCTTGACAATCCCAAGCAACCACAAATGCTTAAGCATATGACTAACACATCCACCAAAAATCATTTCAAAATTCAAATAAAATCTTCTTGCGGCCATTTTGTCGAATAGTTGGCAGGCAAATAAAATATGCCTAACTAACACTATTGTTGATCAATGCTTTGTCAATCCATTTGGCTCAATCTTGTCCCCTCTGCTCTCCCTTGTCCCCCCTAGCTCTAACCAAGCCATCACAGAGCTACCATTTAGCCCCCAGCTACAGTGCCGCGCCACCCCAACGCCATGATCGCCGGCCGACCATGCACACGTCGCAGGAGCATGCACCGCCCTCTTCTGACGCTCGAGGGAGGTAGGCGTGATAGCACCGCCACCCTTGGTCCCTTCCCTGAGCCTTGCCAGCCCCTGGACCATCGAGGAACGCTCGCGCCCACCGCCTCTGCACCGTGCACATCTCACGCCAGAGCACCGTCCCCGACAGGCCCACACAAGTCGCGCCTTGCCCTCAGCTCGCGTGCGCCGCTCCGCTTAACCCCAGCACACCCCCAGACACGCCTATTTCCCGCCGCGACCAGCAGCCGCCGTGAACCACGTCGAGCACCGCCTCTGCCAGGCAGAGCGTCGCCCTTTACTGACCAAACGCCACCGCCCCTAGCGTCGCCTTTACGTCGTAGCTGACCACCAGGAGGCAAGCCACCATCCGCCTACACCGCCCATGCCCCTAGCGCCCTGTACCATCGTCTCTGACGAGCCGTGCCCATGCCGCTCTGCCCCTTCGTCGAGCCTATATAAGGAGCCCTCCCCAGCACAAATTCCTCACACCACTCAACTCCCCTCTTTCTCAGAACAACCTCACACCATCGTCGGAGCCGCTCGAGCAGCAGTTCGCCGGAATTGCGCCAGAGTTCGCCGTAGTAGAGAAGAAAGGGGCCCGTCGATTTCGTCCACCCCAGGAGCCGCCGCGACCTCTCCTAAGCCTGCCGTTGTCTCCTTGTTTGATCACCCCCATCGCCATGTTAGTTGGAGCCCTGGTAAGCCCCCATTGTACCTCCACCGAGCCGCTAGGGTTCCATCTCGCCGGCGACCTGTCCGTCGACGACGATGAGCCATGACCGTTGATCTAGGTTCTAATCGCACGACCCACATTGCCCCGTACCGCTTCGCGTTAGAAGAGCCACTGACATGCGGGACCCCCTATCAGCTGTCCTCTGCGTTGCGGAGTGTAACTGGGCTGGCCCGTTAGTGTTCCCACGCTGGCCCTAGAATTCAAATTTAGGTTTTTCTATTTAGACTTAATCTAGTTTCTGTCCCCTTATTTAAAATCATTTTGAGAAATATTTATTTAACCAAATTACACGATTCCAATTTTGTTGGAAAGATAGTTTAAATATCTATCCAAGCTCGTTGGATTTAAACCAATTAGAGTTATTGATCACATATAGTAAAAATAAGAAAATAGGGACTTTTGTACATTCAACCATTTTAAAAAAATCAACCATAATAGCTTTTGAGTTGATTCCACCTCCCAAAAATGACATTTGAATATACCTATCTGAATATGTAATAATATTTAGGTTTGCATGCAGTGACTTTGGACTAGTACCAAAATAATGCTATATAGGCATTTCTAGTCACTTTAAATCATTAAATATTAATCTTAAACTTTCTAAAATGTGATCCAACATTTAAATCCCATTCCCATGTATTAGAATATGTGGTGATGACATGTGTCCACATGATCCCATATTTTAAATGGAGAATATTAAATCTTAGTTAATTTCAATGAGTAGAAATTACTTTTCTCAAATAAAATAAATGAAACTAGTTTATCAAATCTTGTGATGAATGTGATGATACTAGATCATCAAGTGTGTGCCTTAGTGTGCTAAATAGACTAGTTATGTATTGTTTGGTGATTGTGTATCCTGTATATATTTATAGACGATAGTACCGACCAAGTCTACGAGGAAGAGGAGTTTTACCCTGAACAAGACAAGGAGAATTTCAACCACTGCACCAACCAAGGCAAACTATTATTGGCAAGCTAATACTTGAAAGCCATCACTAGATGCAAGTTAACCGAAGAAAGATGCATTAGGCATGCTTTGGTTATACCTTTTTGATATATACCCATCCCAAGTTTTCTTACAAGCTTTACTTTCTTTTACTTTACCAAAGTTCCTTACTTTGTTTATAGATAGCATAAAGAGTATAAAACTTGGCCTATCTAGTTAGACTTAGATGTCATTCTATGGCATGAGATTGAGATTAGTATCCCACTTTAGTGAACACTCTTAACTTAGTGATTAGAGCTAAACCAAAAACCTGACCACTTTACATGGGAATACTTGGTGAAAATGACTTGTGAAAACCTTGGAATGATGAGTCATTCTATTGAGATGTTTTGACATGTGTTGAGAAACACAATTGGTTTATGATGATGATGAATTTTTTGAGGCATGAGCCTTAGCCCCTTTATAAAAACTGATGGTTGGGTTCGGATGCGATACCATTCCAATTTTACTGTACAACCACAATACCTGAATTGGGTAAGGCTTAGCCGGAAGAATATATGCATTAGTATTGGTTCCCTCGCGGGAGAGGTTTGAGATTAGGCTATCTCTCAATGTTGTCCACCTATCCAGTGCCCAGGATAGCAGATGGCCATGGCTGGGAGGCCAAGCTCATAGGAGAGGTGCTTATACTAGAGTGTGTAAAGGAAAGGTTATGTTTGATTATCTGCATACTAAGTATGATGATTCAGGTTATCCACCATGATGTATCGAATTTTGTGGTGAAAGTGTACCACCTCTATAGAGTGTCAAACCATTCGAATAGCCGCGTCCGCGGTTATGGACAGTTGGAGTGGCCATATTGTTTCGTTGTCAGATGTTTTCAAAATGACTTATGAAATGAATTGCGACATGACTTAACCACAACATGGTTGTGACTATGACAACTAAGTTCCCACTTAGGTGATTTAGAACTTTATTTTATCTTTCTTTGTTTCTGAACTCAGCTTAGGTTTCAAACTTAACTTTACAAACAAACTTAGAGTTTAGCATTTCTACTAGAACTACCTTATTTGTTAGTGATAGTTTGCGAGTACTTAAAGAGTACTCATGGATTTGTCCCTGGCTATTCCCGTGGACAGACTATGAAGAGGACTATCCAGAAGAAGGACATCAGGACAGCTACGACAACTAGGATCATCTCCCATCGTCAGGATTGCCCGTGACACTGAAGATGAAGCCCACTGCTACGCTATTTATTCCGCTACTTGTTTGTACTAAGACTGGATCATGAGATCCTTTATTTGTGTAAGACCTTATTATGGTTTGTAATGGATGATGTACAGTGATATCCAATCTGTTATGTCTCACAAAAATGGTATTCCTGGGATTGCGATGTATGGCATAACAGGCATCTGGGATTAAAAATCCGGGTGTTGACACGTCTCCAGTGGGTTCTCTACCTTCTCCAACATCTCCGGCTTCATCACCATGATAAAAAGGGAGCAGTCCACCTCTGTACTATGGGTTTGTGGTAGGTTCTTTATCTATTTCTCTCTTGATCTATCATTGTTCTAGTACCATATGAGCTGCCCAACGTGATTATGGTCATCTATGTAATTCCTATGTGGTGGATATTTATACTATGAGTTGATATTTGAGATCTGATCTATATTATGTGTGAGACGTATTGGTATATGCATATTATGTATCCCGTTATTTATTACTTGTTTTGATCCAACTTGTATGAGAGGGCATCTGTGGGGGAACATGTGTTTTAGATAGGGTAACATGGCGGTAATGATTGGATAGTGATAAGAAATTCAAGATCTACTATGAATTTTACCTTTATTTTGTTACCTCACTAGGGATAAAATGAATGCATGTGTTATTATCATCTAGTGACAGCCAGATGATCTTGTTTGTTCAAGATAGCATATTTGTCATTCAAACATCATGTCAAAGTACATAAGGTCATACTCTGCTTGTTCTTAATTCTAAATTGCTTAGAGTGTCCCTTTTTAGAGGAATATAAGTGAGATGTGTTGCATCATCTGTATGATAGGACGTGATGCGCATTTGAATGTTTATCATACACATAAGAAGTTTCTTATCAATATAGTATCTCTTATTATTTATCACACTTTATGAGAGAGTAGACAAGTGAACCCATGAAACCTTGGTCCATCTTTTATTATAAAAAACACAACCTTTATTACTTCCATTGCTTTTATACTTGCTGCACCTATTAAATCCCAAAATAACAAAAACACTTTTATTATTAGCAAACACAAACAAAAACCCAAAAAGATCGTTACCTTATTATTTTTTACTTTCTTGCCTAGTAATAGATTGATTTTACTGCTACTTATTTACTAGACTTCTCTCTCCGTCCCCCAAGGCACGGCCAGTAGGCAGAACGCCTTATGATATGATCACACTATATTCACGTGCAGGAGAAAAGATCTACATTCCATGCATCGCAATGCTACTGTACATGCCTCGGTGTTTATCGTGGCTGAGTAGTAAAAGATGACACATAGAGTTATAGGGAAGCACAAAAACAATTCGTCTGATGATAAAATTGATCCACAGCTTAGTGATACCATTGATCCATCCTGGATAGCGTCGATAGCACAAACAATTAGATGCTAATATTGTCTAAGATTTGGCCATACATATGCTATTGCGTGACGACTCTACATAGACACTGTCTAAGTAAAACTCTAGATGAAAAAAAGAAACGTACGTAAAGATAGAAAATAGAAAGTAAATATTATTCATTATTTATGGGAATTATTATAATATATATATAACCACGTTAAATTCTATGTAGACCCATTGTTGTGTAGGTCGTCTTTGTTGTCGGAGTCCAATATCAAGTTCTCCCAAAACAACTCATGACTGAGGTCATCCTTCTCATCCAGAGATGGAGACTTTGAGACCGCCTGAGCTCCAAACAAGGCAATGCCCACCGCTAAAATATCTGCATCGAAAGCTTTATAGATTTGTTCGGTGGCCGCTGTTGCCAAAGACGCGGCCTCTGCCGCATGCATACGCTCTCCATGGACAGCTTCCCATGTCGCTTCCTTAGAGGCTTCCACGACGCGAGCAATCTTCGCGGCCTCCTCCTCTTCCTCCACCTCTTTTCCCCCCACGCACGCTTAAGAAATCTGTGCTTGCAAAGCTGAAACCACTACGGGTCCTCGACACCACCTTTTCCTAGAAGCAGAAGAGAAGTACCCGTGAGCCATGTCCGACAGCGGTGTATAACCCGACATATCAGACGAAACAAACCTGATAGGTGTACGAGTTATTCGCATGCAACATCTCAAGGAACAACACAGATAACAACATCGGTCGAGGTAGAAACGCATACGCCCGCTCGTCTCATGCTGCTGGTTGGAGGTGCCATCGTGGGAACTGAAAATAGGAAAAGGTAGACAGACGTATCAAGAACCCAAGAGGCACACATAAATAGCAAGAAAAAATAAGAGAGAAATACATACGCGTGACATAGGTTGCCTATCTGGTTAACTATGACAAAGCACGTCAATGTGCAGAGAACGCGGAGAGACCTTCGACATCAAAGTGACGACGCAAAATCCGGCGTGACGTGGCATTAAACGTCATGTAAGACATACGATGAATGTTTTCTTTCGCATGAAAGCATGTACTATTAGAGTGAACGTATGTGATAGTTGTGAAGGCCTAACGATATCTTCCAGATAATAAGTACCGATAGCAATAAATAATACTAATGATTTTCATATCATACACGGAACTGAAAGAATGACACATTGAAAAACACTACACAATTCATGCATGACTTATAGTTTCTGATTCAATATTTCATATTGTCGAGAAGATAGGTGAGAAGACAGGATGTGTCAAATGTTTTTTGGGAACACACGCAAGCGACGGTTCCAAAGATGCATAGTTATTTTCTCGTAAGAATGTAACATGCAGAGCTATGATATAACGCACTGGCAAAGACGCGTATGATGCAACAGGAAGCAGACTTTGATAACACATAAGCACATACGATTTTATGGCAGAATGCACCATGAAAGACAGAACAAAAAACCAAAATTTTAAAGAACACAATACGAACAACTATTATATAATACACTCAGTTAGACATGAGGTTACATAGTTAAGGAAACACCTAATGCTAAAGGCGACAGAACAACCAAAAACCAAAATACAGACTTTTATACACGCCTGAGCATACTAATCGGGACTACACTACTTATCCTTCCTTCCTTGTCCGGGGCGAGACCTCCTCCTCCAGAGACACATGCCTTCTCATCCGCGTCAAAGGCACATCGTGACCACAGGACCATGGTGAAGCGTCTACATCTGGTAAGCACGACGCTGGAGGGAGGAGCATCAAAATACATCGTCACTTAGCGATGCGGTGACGCTTGGTAAGCAGGACGCCGGAGCGATACCAGAAAATGCGGTGAGAGGCACTTCTCTAGAGACAGCCTACACGGGAGGCATCAGCTAGAAAATCGCCTTCTCGTCAGGCGATGTTTGCGATACGAAGGAACCGGATACGAACGGATCTAACTGGCCATGAAGCACCACCGAAAACATAGGAAAGACCGTGCTGAGCGGTGGCATCAGGGCGTCTAACACCGTAGAGATAAAGAGACGCGGGCGAGGTGAGATGCAACGCAAGGTCGAACAACCACACGCTGCTCCGCTTGGAGCTCAACCGGAGCGACCAACGAGCTCTAAGAAAGAAGTAGGGCGCAAGAAGCCGAGCCTTTAGAAGCATGCTATGGAGAATAAATATTTGCCAGAATGACGAAGAAGATACACATCAAGATGTTTATATACAAGAGGGAAGTGTAAGATTTAAGCTATAGGGCCATTGTAGACCGAAGCGGATTTTCATGGCGCAGTCTACGTTACTAGCTATGCTATTGTCTGCGATAAACTTCTGATTCCTATAGTCTACATAACCAGCCCGACCCTATGCCATGAGGAACCACGTCCATCTAGGGCCTACGATGCAACATAGGATATCCGCTGTCCCCTTCGCCACGAGAAACCGCGACCAGCTAAAGTCTATTGTGCCATGTCATTTCTAGACGGGCCCCGTGTATGCGAATAACCGCGGCCGGCATGGCCTTACGACGCCACGTCGTCTCTGGATGGGCCCCATGTACATAAGAAACTGTGGCTAACATGGGCTTACAACGCCACGTCCGCAATGGATGGCCCCGCGTCCACGAGAATGCACGGCCGACATGGGCTTATGGCACCACGTCGGCTCTCAGCGGGCCCCATGACCGCGAGAGTCCACAAGCGGCATGGGCTCACAACACCACGCCGGCTTTTGGCAGGCCCCACCACTCGCCGGGTGCGGGGGCGTGTCGTCCCGGGAAAGCCTCTCACGAAGCGCGGTCCTGCCCGCGTACGCTGACGGCGGGTCCATGTCGCATGCGTGCCCCACCGTTCTGTGACGCGGAGTACGGCGGCGCACGTGACACTGATGCATGTAAAATGCATACATGAACTTTATAGTTTATTGGCATGTATTCCCACATATTTTGAACATATTTAATGTTATATCCATGTTTTATATTGATTTTTGGGGATTTACCAATGATCCCCTTTATTTTGGTTATAACCCTGCAGGACAAGAAAACCATGTTTTATGTATTTTTATCTTTGAGGGACCTAAACAAAGTCAAACGGACCGGAGATTTCTGGAGCATAAATATTTCACCAAGGGAAGAATCCGGAGCGCCTGGATCTCACTAGAAGGGCCAGGAGGGCCAAAAGGCACCTGGTGGCGTGCCCAGCCCAGTAGGGCGCGCCATCCCCCTCTCTTCATCCTCGACCGTCGGATGCCCTTGATTCTTTCACCCGTGGACTTGTCTTGACTTAAAAACCTTTATAAAAAGGTCCCCCAGAGGATCCATCACGGAGAGCGTCACACAACAGAGAAACACCAAAAAGGAGTCCGAACCAACAAAGATTGGAGGGGAAACTCCGCCGAAGGGATCTCCACCTTCTCCAACATCTCCACCACCGTCATAATGATGAAAAGGGAGTAGTCCACCTCTGGACTATGGAAGTAGCTTGATCTATTTCTCTCTTGTTCTTCATAGATCTTAGTACCATATGAGCCACCCAACATGATTATGGTCATATATATAATTCTTATGTGGTGGATCTTGATTTGATGATTTGGTATATGAGATTGGAATCCATTATGTGTAAGATGTATTGATAGATGCATATCATGTACCTCGTTCTTAAGTACTTGTTTTGATCCAACTTGTATGCAAGAGCTAGTGTGGGGAGAAGTGTGTATTAGATGGAGTAGCATGGTGGTAGTGATTGGATAGTGACAACAAAATCTATGACCTACTATGGTTTTTACCTTTATTTTTCTTCCTCACTAGGGATTAAGTGAATTCATGTGTTATAATTATCTTGTGACAACTAGATAATCTTGTTTGGTCAAGGTAGCATATTTGTAATTCAAACATCATGTCATATTGCTTAAGGCTATACTTTGTGTAATGCTTAATTCAAGATTTGCTTGGAGTTTTCCCTATCTTGTAGAGTATAACAGAGATGTGTTGCATCATCTCTATGTTAGGACGTGATGCCCATATGAATGCTTATCAAACACATATTTAAGTTTCATTAATATTATGTCTTTGATGAATTGTTTATATCCACTGTAACTTAAAAAGAGAGTAGACAAGTGAACCCATGAACCCTTATCCATTTTAAATCATAAGAAACACCTTTCCAACACTTTTATCACACTTTACATTTGATATAATATTTTAATCAGAAAATACAAAAATACTTTCTTCATTTGCAATCACACAACAAAACCCAAAAACAACCAAACTATCACCATCATCATCTTGTTTTCATAGTATACTTTACTGCACTTTATTTTTATTTTTATTTCATATTACTAATATGAAACCTTATGCTTGACAACCACACGGTGGAGTTGGGTACACAAGACATGAACTTTGCTTTACAGGTTGCTTGACAAGAGAAGAAGAATTAACTTCTGAGCCAATTCCCTGAGAGTTCGATATTAACCCTTGTGGAGGAAAGACGCTTGCTACAACACTCTGCACTTGGAGTCCCAATGAGTTGATACACATGGAGTTGTGTTGCCATCAGACACCAACCCGCGGTTGGTAATTGATAGTTGGGTTCCTGCGTCCAACAACAGGGTTATTGCAGTACTAGTAGTGGCAACTATTTATTAGATAGATCGATCCGAAAGGAGCTTTGCAAGATGGAAACCACACAACCCCGCAACTGCGTTGTCAATGCAGCCACGTTCACACCCAAAACAGTGTTTGGAAATAGTCTACACTATAAGTTGCTAGAGTAATAGTAAACAAGAGAGATTTAAAGTAACTAGTAACAAGGAGATAAATAAGAACAAAGTAAACTAAAACTAAAAGTAAATGAAGGGGGTTGTAGATGTAGAATTATCTAGAGTAAGGCGGTGTCTAGGCTTTCGATTTCACTAGTACTAGAGGGGCAACTATGTAGCCATTTATTGGAATTACACAAGATATATCTTTAGATAAATAAACGATCCCCAATGATTTCGGATTGTCACACATGTGTACTACATAGAGCCCTGCGTCACTGTCACTCAGGGCAAGTCAATAATACACTCCATACCAAAGGATCAGATGAACTCATCTATCTCCTCCTTGTCACTAGGGGAGAGAGTAATATAATAGATCAAGCCACAAAGTCTAGGGTTATATACTAGTCATACCTCAACCTAGAACCGAATTAATTACTCAATCATAGATGAACAATAACACAAAGAAGAATTCATGGAGATCATCATCATGTTCAATCTAACAAATACTAAATACAAGAGGGAGGGAGATGGAGGCATTGATGGAGTCGGCGCTCGATGCGTGGTGGTGGTGATGACGATGGCCTCCTTCTCTTTTTCCTCTTTCTTGAATGGTGTGGGGGGGTATAGATGGAGATCTGGATCTTGGAGGTGTGATGGCTATGGAGATGGCACGGCAGCAGGGCTCCGCCATGGATGTCTATGGAGAGGTATCCTTCTCCCTTGGCTCCTCACCTCTTTATATAGGCCTAGGGGAGCTCCCAATAGTCCCCAATACATTCCTTATGACCTAAGGAAGGTCTAGGAACAAATCGGGACGGATTCTGTGAAGAAACGTGTCCAGAAATGTAGTTTCCGTGCGTCTAGACCCATGGTACGGGCGGATGGTACGACCATACCCGCCCGTACCAGTGATTGTTAACGGCGCGGTATAATTTCGTATTTTGGCCGCCATTTCTTCATACGAACTCCGATTTGAGTGTTCTTCAGCTTATTGGATTCGTATGGACGAGGGCTAAAACACCTTGCACTTCGATATTTATTTTGAGTTGATGAAATAAATCACTTTTTCCACCCCTTGAATGGCTAAATCTGGTGTCTGCAACTCCTCCATATCGAATCCTCTTGGCTCCTTTTATCCTTGATTATCCATAGTACCTACACACAAATAAAAGACAAGAAAAAGGTAACAAAATCCTAATAAAACTAATATTGTGTAAGGACCATGTGGAAATGAATGAAAACTAATAATCATACACAATTGGCATAGTTATAGATAGATGTAACATGTAATGAGTGAAAGTATGAATAATTTATATACTTAGATATACATCAATTTTGGACTCATCAAGTTTCCCAAGCTAGACTCTTGCTCGTCCCGAGAGATAAAGTGGCTTATGGACAAGGTCATCATGTTCATGAGGCACGAGTCAATAACATAAATGAGGCAAAATTGAAACAAAAGTATAATACCGGATGTAGAAGATCAATGCCTTGTATCCTTATTTTCCCTACAAGCTCAATGTAAGAAAGAACATATTCATACAAGGAAACACAAGCTTAGTTATGTCAATCCATAAAAGATCAATTAAAACTTCAATGCTCCATGTCAAAAAATGAATCTAGCTTGAAAGCAAACTTGTGATCCTCTTATTGAGCCTTTTAATAAGTTTTGTATCTCCTTACATTTGTAGAGTAAGGGATTCAATGAGAATATGAATTTACTCATGGTTGGCATTCATATGCGTTCAACACTTCATCCATTTGTAAAGCTCATCAAAGTTAGAGAGATGGCAAGAACACTATACAAGCTTCGGTAAATAAAGACAAACAAAGTAGAGTTTAATATAAGTATAAATAACTAGAAGTGTAACAATCAATCCAATTCTTCTAGTTAACTCTCAGCTTGCCAAGGAACACTATGATGTTTTAATAGAAAAGTTCAGTAAGAGATTTCATGTCCTAAGTAGCATAATAGTGAAGTGTCTTATTGACACCCACATCAGTAAATCAAGGCTATCAAAAACACTTCTAATCCAATCATTGTCTTTCAAGAAAATTCATAAAGTAGTAATGAGGCCATGCCAAGGACATGTTATATGGATCTTCATTTTCATTTTTTCTTTCTTCTTTCAAGGATCATTGAGTGTTTCTTTAAACAATCCTTTGAGAGTACCAATACTTTTGCCCATTATAGTGACATTTATGCCACTCATGTCATCAACTCATAGCCGAAATCAAGGGTTATACCATAGATCGTTCGTAGGCCAGCGGAGTTGTTGGCATCCAAAGGTGTGCATGAGAAACATAGAACCCATTTTTATCTTTTCCCTCTTTTTTATGCTAGTACCACGGTTTGATCCACAAGGTTAGCTTTAGCATGCATCACAATTACCACTAGACTTATTTTAATTAAACAACTCCTTTCAAGAGTGTCGTCAAGTCTATCAAAACATCTATGGGGTTAAGTATCTTCAAAGGTAAACTCTCAAGACAATCAATTATCAAACAAGTCATAAATTTCAGACTTTTCTTGTTGTACTTGTTTGGTAATATTATTTCCAAGGAAAGACTCGGTTAGCTAAAAGAACTAGAGTAAAAGCTTCAACAACTAATCATCATACAATAAAAAGCTTTACTCTAACTATCAACACCCAGAATTTTAATCCCAGATGCCTGTTATGTCATACATCGCAATCCTAGGATTACCATTTTTGTGAGACATAACAGATTGGTACCATAGTACATTATCCATTACAAACCATAATAAGGTCTTACAAATAAAGGATCTCATGATCCAGTCTTAATACAAATCAAAGTAGCGGCAAGTAAACATAGTAGGGGCTCCATCTTCAGGGTCACACACAATGCTGATAATGGGAGATGATCCTAGTTGTCGTAGACCTCCTGCTGTCCATCATCCTGGTAGTCCTCCTCATAGTCTGGCCAGGGGAATAGCCAGGGACAAAGCCATGAGTACTCTTTAAGTACTCGCAAATTCTCACTAACAAGTAAGGTAGTTCAAGTAGGAATCTTAAGCTCTAGGTTTATTTGCAAAAAGCCAGGTTTATCTAAAACTGAGTTTAGAAGTAAATAAAACTAAGTTAATGTTCTAAATCACTTTAAGTGGGAACCTAGTTTTCATATCCACAACCATGTTGTGGTCAAGTAAAAGTCATAGTTCAATTCACAAGTCATATTGAAAACATCTGACGACGGAACAGTATGGCCACTCCAACTGTCCATAACCGCGGATGCGGCTATTCGAATAGTTTGACACTCTGCATAGGTGGTACACTTTCACCACAAAATTCGATACATCCGTCAGGGATAACTCTGAATCATCATACTTAGTATGCGGATAATCAATCATAACCTTTCAATTACACACTCTAGTATAGGCACCTACCCTATGAGCTTGGCCTCCCAGCCATGGCCATCTGCCATCCTGGGCACTGCATAGGTGGGAATTCACACTCACGAGGTAGCCTCAGCTCAACCTCTTTCCGCGAGGGAATCCATACTAAGGCATATACACTTCCAGTTAAGCCCTACCCAATTCAGGTATTGTGATTGTACGGTAAAATTGGAATGGTATCGCATCTGCACCCAACCATCAGTTTTTATAAAGGGCTAACGCTCATGCCTCAACATTTTCATCATCAAAATACTTTAGTGTTTCTCAACACATGTCAAAATATTTCATTAGAATGAATCCTCATTCCAAGGTTTTCATAATCCTTTTTCACCAAGTATTCCCATCTAAAAATCAACTTTTATTCTTAGCACTAGCCACTAAATTTGCGGGTATTCACTAATGAGGGGTGCTAATCAAGGGTAACTATCTCATTCTAATCTCATGCCTTGGAAGGACATCTACGTACAACTAGTTAGGCCTAGTTTTATACTCTTTATGGTATCTATCCTATTTTTCCAATACTCACAAAGCACTAAATAAAAGTAAAGAACTTTGGTAAAGTAAAGAATAAATCTTGCAAGTAAAACTTGGGATTCGTATAATAAAAGTTGGATAACCAAGCATGCCTAAGGCATCTTGCATAGGTTATCTTGCAAATATTGCTTGCATAGTTCTAGCTTGCAATTAGTGATGGCTTCCCTTGAGTAGTGCAGTGGTTGAAGTTTTCTTCTTCTTCTTCTTCTTCTTCTTCTTGGTAGTACTCCTCCTCCTCGTATCCCGGGTTGGTACTATCGTCTATAAATAAATACGGGGTACATAATCACTAAACAATACTTAACTATTTCTATTTAGCAAACTAAGGTTCACACTAGATGATCTAGCATCATCACAATCATCACATGAAAGAAAGACAGTCTTATTTATTTTAATTTAGAAAAATAATTTCTACTCATTAAAAATACTTAAGATTTAATATTCTACAATTAAAATATGGGATCATGTTGACACATGTCATCACCACATATTATAATACTTGGGAATGTGATTTAAAGTGTTGGTCATATTTTATAAAGTTTAAGATTATCTTTTAATAGAATTAAAGTGACTAGAAATGCCTATATAGCATCCTTTTGGTACTAGTCCAATGTCACTGCCTGTAAACCTTAATATTTTTACATATTCATATAGATCTTATCAAATGTCATTTTTGAGAGTTGGAATCAACTCAAAAGCATTTATGGTTGATTTTTGAAAAATGTTTGAATGTGGAAAAGTCTCTATCTTGTTATTTTTGGTATACGTGATATCTAATGCAAAATGACTTGAATCCAAAGAGATTGGATAGATAATTTAAATATCTTTCTAACAAAATTGGAATCATGCAATTTGGTTCACTGAAACTCTCTGAATTGATTTTTGAATCTACTGACAGAATCTGGTTTTAACTAAATTGGAAAAATCCAATTTGAATTTATAGGTCTGCGCGGGAAAGTAAACGGGCCGGCCCAATTTGCACAGCGCAGCGTAGCAGGCTACTGACAGCACGGTCCCACTAGTCAGCGACTCTATTTTACCGAAGCGGTATCTTTTAATCTGAGCCCTACGATTAGAATGCGATCCAACGGCTGAGGTTCATCATCGATGACGAACAGCTCCGGCGAGGTCTAAACCCTAACGCGGCGGTGGGGTTCGTGTGAGGCTCACCAGGGCTCCAGCTAGGGTCAGCGATGGGGGCGAACGACGTTGTCGACGATGGCGGTTCGAACGGTGGTCGCGGCGGCTCCTGGGGCGGCTCCAATCGATGACTCCTCTTCTCCTCTACAATGGTGGGCTCCGGCCAAATTCCGGCGATGCGACGCTTGCCTTGCTCCGGGGAGAAGTGTGGGAGGATCTATGAGAAGTTGGGAGTGAGGTGGTGTGGTGGATTGAGGCGGAGAGGGCCTCTATTTATACACCAACGAGGGGACCGAGCGGGATGGGCTGGCTTCTCCGGCAACGGCAGTACAGCGAGCTATCAGCGAGGCTCAGGGTAGGGCGACGAAGTGCTCCTTGGCGGTCATCACGGGCTTAATGGTACGACACGGGGTGGTCGAGGATGGTCGGGCACATGCGGTGCTCTACGCGGAACTAGCGGTGTTCAAGACGATAAACGGGGGCTACGGGTCGCGCAGCTGTGAACGGGGATGTCTGGGAGCTAACTGGGGTTATGGCGAGTGTGTGCACGCGCGGAGAGGGCGAGGGGCGGCGCGTGCGAGCTGGTCGGCTGCGGCGCTCTAGCGCGTTCTCGGCACAACGCAGAGAAAGTGGGTGCGGCGATGCTGGGGTGGTCCATGGCCTGGCTGCGGTCAAGGGCTAGACAGGGGGTGGCGGTGGACGGTCGCCTGTCTCCTGTTCATCGTGGGAGAGGGTGATGGCCCAAAATATATCGAGCTCGTTGGGGAACCCCAAGAGGAAGGTATGATGAGCACAACAGCAAGTTTTCCCTCAGTATGAAACCAAGGTTATCAATCCAGTAGGAGCAAGGAAACACCACAAAGGTGTTGCTAGCTAAGCCTTGGCAGGGCGCACTACCGGTGCTAGTAGCAACATGGAGACCTGCACAACACAACCACAAAACTTTGCCCCCAACTTACGATGAGGTTGTCAATCTCACCGGTTTTGCTGAAATCAAAGGATTAAACATATCGAATGGAAGGAAGTAATAGTTTGCAGAAAGTAAACACAAAGCAGTAAATAGTTGATTGTAGATTGAAAGTAAAAGAAAGGACCGGGGTCCATAGTTCACTAGAGGTGGCTCTCCTTAAGACAGATAACATGCTGGGTGAACAAATTACAACGGGGCAATTGACAAATATCAAGAAAGCATACAAGCATATACTAATCATCTTGACTCCTTTGAGATTCGATTGGGCATTACAACATTATACATAGACCGCCATCCAACTGCATCTATGACTAATAATCCACCTTCAGGTTATCATCTGAACCCCCTCTAGTATTAAGTTGCAAGCAACAAATTATTGCTTTATGAATTGCGTGTAAAGTAAACAATACGATTGTTCTATAAACAAAGGATTGTTGTTTTCTCCCTAGTAGCAACAACACATCTAGTACCTTAGAGATTTACATCACTTCCCAGTTACGGAGGCATGAACCCACTATCGAGCATAAATACTAACTCTTGGAGTTGCTAGCATCTACTTGGCCAAGATAGCTACTAACAACGGAAAGCATGCAAGATCACAAATAACAAAGACATGATAAAATCAATAATCAATCTGAAATAGCATCTCAATATCCATCGGATCCCCGCAAACACAACATGCAGAATTACAAATAGATGATCTTGATCATGAACGGAGCTCACAAGATCTAAACATGAAAGCACAAAGGAGGATAACCAGCCATCTAGCTACTACATGGACCCGTAGTCCAGAGATGAACTACTCACGCATCACACCGAAGGCTTGCATGATGATGAAGAAGGCCTCCAGGGTGAATTCGCCTCTCCGGCAGGGTGCCGAGAAGAGCTTCAGATCCCTCCCGATCTAGGGATGGAGATGATGGCGGCTACAGACTCTTTCGTGGAATTTTGATCGGGTACTTAGGGTTTCCGTATCAGAGGCAATATATAGGCGGAAGGAGAGGCCGAGGGGGTGCCTGGGCTGGCCACACCACCCCCTGGCGCGGGCCAAGCCTGGCCGCGCGGCCAGGTGGTGTGGCTGCCCTCTAGCCCTCTCCGTCTCGTATTTTGGCTCCAAGTGTCCCCTGGTAAAATAATAACTTTGGATTTTGTACCGTCCAATTTCGAGAATATTCATTTTCTGACTTCCTGGAACCAAAAACAGCAGAAAACAGGCAGCTGGCACTGCGACTCTTGTTAATAGGTTAGTCCAAGAAATCATATGAAAAGTACTCCAAAGTGTGGACAAAACATAAGAAAGTAGATAAAACCAAGCATGGAACATCAAAAATTATAGATACATTTGCAATGTATCAACATCCCCAAGCTTAACTCTTGCTCGTCCTCGAGTAGGTAAGTGATAAAAGGAAAGAATAATTTTTGAGGTGACATGCACCATCATAAACTTGATCATAGTATTTGTACAACATTCAAAGCTGGGATTATAGACTTCAATCATAACATGAAAGACAAAGTTCTAGCAATAAAACAAAGAAACTATGTTGCAACATGAAAAGGCACAAACAAAAGATTCATGAATAACAATGCTTTGCAAGACGTTTGTTTGTTTCACATAAAGAAAACATAGCATAGTAGTATTCAGCTTGTCCCTCATAGAGTAGCAAATATAAATGCATAGGACACCTTCAAAGTTCATAAGAGTGACTAGATACAAATAGTTTAAAACAAGCAATATCAAGGTATGCATCAATCAACTAGTCTTGGGACAATGCACATAGAACTAAGAATGGCCACTATGCTCTCAAAGTAGGTGCATAAAGGTAGAAGGTGGAGACTCAATATAATGGTGGAAGAAAGGCCTTCATAGAAGGAAGTAGGGATTCAAGTCTCATAAAGAGCTTCCAAAAATTATGGTACTTATAGCTTTTAGCTCTCATTGCCCCTATCATAAGCATCTTGAAGGTGATTAAGGTTAGAGTGACACAACTAAGAGTATATGCTTGACAAGTTATAAACCGAAATCTCATGCCCCTTACTTATGAAGACCGAACCCCATGCTACTCAACTTTAGTCACGAGTAAGCTCTTGTCATTGTAAGTACATATGTATCATAAGGAACCGCCAACGGGGTACCCCTTGCCCGATGATACGGAAGAATCCCCATATCAAAATGACAAGGCAAGTAGACAACGAGCATCTCAGCAATCTTCTTATTTACCATAGGAATATGGTGCTTTTTTCTCTCTTTCCTATTTTCATAATCTCTTTTTTTCTTTTTCTATTTTTCTCAATATAGGACTCTTTTTTTATAAGAAGAATGCTTCATAGACAACTCATTATGGTTACGCTGCAGGTTTCCACCATGTCAGCATGGATTAGACCAGCGGCCCAGGCGTTTCTCTAACACATATACATAACTCCATGGACTTACAAGCTCCCCTTTCATTTCACACCGACGACATCCATAGACAAAAGAGCATGATATCAACTAGGTACAAAGTACCAGTGCAATGTTGAAAGCGTTCCCCATGACAGCATGGTTCTGCTAATCCCCAACAAATAAGTGCAAGCATATACAACATAGACGACACAATGGTTCAAGTTTATTAAGGGCAAGAAAAGTAAAGTGTGCCATCAAGTTCGTGAGAGCTTTAATCACTAGTTTTCTCATAACAAGTTTAATTTGGAAGGT
This sequence comes from Avena insularis, assembly GCA_023614405.1. Classification (NCBI taxonomy): domain Eukaryota; kingdom Viridiplantae; phylum Streptophyta; class Magnoliopsida; order Poales; family Poaceae; genus Avena; species Avena insularis. The sequence continues at coordinate 129,348,151 of CM042688.1, forward strand.
AAACAAAAACATGAATATACTTGGAATAGCATAATCTAATAGGTAGGTATGGTGGACTCTTTGGAATAACTTGGTTTAGGGAGTTGGATGCATGAGTGGAACTCATACTTGGTTGCGAAGGCTAGCAAAAGACTGGGAGCAACAAACTAAGAGAGCAATAATGGCCATAATCATGCAGAGCGACAAAACATCATTGATAAAACCATAAAGTGATACTACAAGTTGAAAACTAAAGGATCGTAAAGGCTATAGTGACTTGGGATAGTCATAACATGGTGTGAGCATGCGCCAAGTCAACCCAAATAAAGCATCAAAGGAGAATACCACAATACTATGCTTTAATATGCTAAAACAACGCATGATTCATCCAAGGCACATTAAGCAATCTCAATTGTTTATAACAAGTCATGCTACATCAAAGAATACTAAGCATAAAGCCAAAACAATATCAAGCATGACATGACAAAGCATAGGCCACAGTCAAAAACAAGCTCTCTTTAACACTAAAGCATGAACTTTCCTACTCTTTTCCAAACCAAACCAAACTATTTAAAAACCAATGTATCAAAGAGGGGGTCCAACCAATTTATTCAGCAAACTAAGCAAACAAAGCAAACGAAAAACCAAAACAAAAACGAAAAAGAAGACGCTCCAAGAACAACACAACTGCGCATGAAACAATAAAAATAAAGCGTTTGGAAGAAACCTGGGATTTTTATTGATGAAGAATGGGATGCCTTGGGCATCCCCAAGCTTTGACGCTTGTACTTTTTGGATATTTCATGGGGTGACATGCGTGGCATCCCCAAGATTGAGCTTTAGTCCATTCTTCATCTCATTACTCATTCCTTCCATACACCTGAAATTTTTTCCTTCATACAAAACTTCACACAATCTTTATTAGCAACATTAGTGCACTCAAGATAATAAGTATTTAGGTTTAGTTCCAACACCAATTAAACTTCCATTAAAACACTAGATACTATAGAACTTCCCTCAAAAAGCTCAATTCCCCAAAAGAACTCAAAAAGGAACCAACAAGAAGCAAATGCAGAAAATGGCAGAAATCTATCAAAACAGACCAGCAGGTAAAGACGAATTTTTTCGAAGACCTTCTGTTGCTAAAATCAAAAAGTGTTGCGCTAACTAAAGTTAGATAACAACCTGGGTCAGAAGCACAAAAATTCACGCATCAAAAGGACGTTCAGAGATTTTACACGAATTTTTACGGTGAAGCACAGAAATCTGTTTCAGGACAGCAACTTTCCCAATCATTACTTCTCTCTCATTAGAGGTTACTCTTGGCACAAAAAGCAAATAAAAAGGATAAGGAGCGGTTATTACTGAAGTAATAACTTCCAAGAATCATCTAAAACTTTTTGGTTATCTCCCAATAAGTACTTTTCTTTAACGCCTTTAAGTTAGGCATAAGAAGCAAAAACGAATCAAGTGTTCTCAAATGAAGAAGCATTAAGAGAAAATTTGTTTTCACAGGAGAGGCAAAAGAAATCTTATCTCTCTTCTTAGGGAAGTGTTCTATACCTTTCTTTAGTGGGAGTTGATATTTAATGGTGCCTTCTTTCATATCAATAATGTCACCAACAGTTCTAAGAAAAGGTCTTCCCAAAGTAATAGGATAAGAAGAATTGCATTCAACATCCAAAACATAGAAATCAACAGGGACATAGGCATTGTTAACCATAATAAGAATATCATTAAGACTACCCATGAGTTTCTTTTTAGCATTATCATCAAGTGGGACATTCAAATAACAATCTTCAAGTGGTGGCAAATCAAGCATATCATAAATCCTTCTAGGCATAGTAGAAACACTACTATTAAGATCACATAAAGCTTTGAAATCAAAATCATTCACTTTCATATTAATGATGGGTTCCCAACCATCTTCTTGTTTTATTGGAATAGAAGCTTTATGTTTCATCTTTTCTTCTTTAATCTTTATGAGAGCATCAATAATGTGTTTTGTAAAGGCCATGTTCATAGTACTAGCATTAGGACTTTTAGCAAGCTTTTGTAGGAACTTAATAACTTCAGAGATATTACAACCATCGAGATCAAAATCATAATTATCATCTAGAGTAGTAGAGCTCTTACTAGCCTCAACACTAGTGGTAGTGATAGTAGAAACAGTAATGTTTCTAGCAATTTCATCTTCTCTTTCCCACTTAGCATGTAATTCAGCTAATAGTCTAACATTTTCATCAATTCTTACTTGTATGGCATTAGTGGCTGTGAAAGGATTATCAATAGTTTCAGGTTTAGTAGCCATTTTATTAATCAAAGAGGATTGAGCTTCAGACAAAGATGATATATTTGTTTCAGCATTAGAAAGTTTCAGTTGTAAACTAGGAATTTCCCTATTTAGACTCTCAAGTTGATGGCTAATGTTCTTCAAAATGGTTGATTGTTCCTCCATAGTTTTAGTAAATAGTTTATTTTGCTCATATTGCATTTGCATGAAGTTTTTAGTGGCTCTTTCAACTTCTAAAATTCTTCCCTCACTAGGTGCTCCAGGTTTGCCATTATAACCATAAGTATTATTAGGAGGATAGGGCCTATAATTGTTATTACCATAAGCATTGTTGCCAAAATTGTTATTTCTTATAAAGTTCACATCAACTTGCTCTTCTTAAGCAACCAAAGAGGCTAAGTGAACATTATTTAGATCAATATGGGCTTTCCCATTAACAAGCATAGACATAATAACATCAATTTAATCACTCAAGGAGGAGGTTTCCTCAACAGAATTTACCTTCTTACCTTGTGGAGCTCTTTCAGTATGCCATTCGGAATAGTTAACCATCATATTATCCAGAAGCTTAGTTGCAGCACCCAGAGTAATGGTCATAAAGGTACCTCCAGCAGCAGAGTCCAATAGGTTCCTTGAAGAATAGTTCAATCCTGCATAAAAGGTTTGGATGATCATACAAGCAGTCAGTCCATGAGTGGGACAATTCTTTACCAAAGATTTCATTCTTTCCCAAGCTTGAGCGACCTGTTCATTATCAAATTGTTTAAACTTCATTATTTCACTTCTCATAGATATAATCTTAGCAGGAGGATAGTATTCTCCAATGAAATCATCTTTGCATTTAGTCCAGGAATCAATACTATTCCTAGTCAGGGAATTCAACCATTCTTTAGCTTTTCCTCTCAAAGAGAAAGGAAACAATTTCAGCTTAATAATATCTCCATCTATATCCTTATTCTTTGCATCTCACAAAGTTCAACAAAGTTATTTAGATGGGAAGCAGCATCTTCATTACCAATACCAGAAAATTGTTCTCTCATAACAAGATTGAGTAAAGCAGGTTTTATCTCAAAGAAAGTAGCTTCAGGAACAGGAGGAGCAATAGGTGTGCTCATAAAATCATTGTTGTTGGTGCTAGTGGAGTCACACAACTTAGTGTTTTCATGGGTAGTCATTTTTTTGTGTTTTAATAAAGAAAGCAAACTCGTAAAACTAATTTTTTTGTGTTTTTGATAAAGAAACAAGAAAACAAAGCAAAAGGAAACTAAGCAAAACAAAAATAACAAAGTAAAGAGATTGGTTATGAGGGACTCCCCTTGTGAAGATGTCCTTGACTCCCCGGCAACGGCGCCAGAAAAAGAGCTTGATGGCCCAAAAAATATCGAGCTCGTTGGGGAACCCCAAGAGGAAGGTATGATGAGAACAACAACAAGTTTTCCCTCAGTACGAAACCAAGGTTATCAATCCAGTAGGAGCAAGGAAACACCCCAAAGGTGTTGCTAGCTGAGCCTTGGCAGGGCGCACTACCGATGCTAGTAGCAACGTGGAGACCTACACAACACAACTATAGAACTTTTCCCCCAACTTACGATGAGGTTGTCAATCTCACCGGTTTTGCTGAAAACAAAGGATTAAACGTATCGAATGGAAGGAAGTAATAGTTGCAGAAAGTAAACACAAAGCAGTAAATAGTTGATTGTAGATTGAAAGTAAAAGAAAGGACCGGGGTCCATAGTTCACTAGAGGTGGCTCTCCTTAAGATAGATAACATGCTGGGTGACCAAATTACAGCGAGGCAATTGACAAACATCGAGAAAGCATACAAGCATATACTAATCATCTTGACTCCTTTGAGATTCTATTGGGCATTACAACATTATACATAGACCGCCATCCAACTGCATCTATGACTAATAATCCACCTTCAGGTTATCATCTGAACCCCCTCTAGTATTAAGTTGCAAGCAACAGATTATTGCTTTACGAATTGCGTGTAAAGTAAACAATACGATTGTTCTATAAACAAAGCATTGTTGTTTTCTCCCTAGTAGCAACAACACATCTAGTACCTTAGAGATTTCATCACTTCCCAGTTACGGAGGCATGAACCCACTATCGAGCATAAATACTAACTCTTGGAGTTGCTAGCATATACTTGGCCAAAATAGCTACTAACAACGGAAAGCATGCAAGATCACAAATAACAAAGACATGATAAAATCAATAATCAATCTGAAATAGCATCTCAATATCCATCGGATCCCCGCAAACACAACATGCAGAATTACAAATAGATGATCTTGATCATGAACGGAGCTCACAAGAACTAAACATGAAAGCACAAAGGAGGAGAACCAGCCATCTAGCTACTACATGGACCCGTAGTCCAGAGATGAACTACTCACGCATCACACCGAAGGCTTGCATGATGATGAAGAAGGCCTCCAGGGTGAATTCGCCTCTCCGGCAGGGTGCCAGGAAGAGCTTCAGATCCCTCCTGATCTAGGGATGGAGATGATGGTGGCTACAGACTCTTTCGTGGAATTTTGATCGGGTACTTAGGGTTTCCGTATCAGAGGCAATATATAGGCGGAAGGAGAGGCCGAGGGGGTGCCTAGGCTGGCCACACCACCCCCTAGCGCGGGCCAAGCCTGGCCGCGCGGCCAGGTGGTGTGGTTGCCCTCTGGCCCTCTCCGTCTCGTATTTTGGCTCCAAGTGTCCCCTGGTAAAATAATAACTTTGGCTTTTGTCCCGTCCAATTCCGAGAATATTCATTTTCTGACTTCCTGGAACCAAAAACAGCAGAAAACAGGCTTGCATTTGTGGCTCTTGTTAATAGGTTAGTCCAAGAAATCATATGAAAAGTACACCAAAGTGTGGACAAAACATAATAAAGTAGATAAAACCAAGCATGGAACATCAAAAATTATAGATACATTTGCAATGTATTAGAGGGCGGCATGGTCGGTGGTGCTCTATCCATGGTCGACCGACGAGGCTTGCTTCGGGTGGCGCTGCACTGGCGCAACGGCAAAGAGGGGATGCGTGTCTGGTGCTGCTAGATGCTGAGGGAGACAGGAGGAGTGCAATGGGGGAATTTGGTCGAGTGGTCAATGCTCCAAACAGTATAGTTAGGCAAGTTTTGATTTTTGTCTGCAAGGTGTTCGACTAAATGGCCGAAAGAAATTAAGTTTGAAATTTTTGAATGAAATTTGGTGAGTGATCTAATATTATGCTTGAGTGTCTAAGGTTGATTGGAAAAGGCAAGGTGAATTGATTTGGTTGGTTTTGGCAAAATGGTGGTCTTACCATATGAATTTGATTCAAATTTGAACTATCCTTTAAATAGATTTGAAAATAGTTTTGGTGAGTTTGAAAAGTGGGCTTGGATATAATTGGTCTAGCAAGGGGTGAAAAGAAATAGAATTGTTTCTGTTAGAATTTCTTTGCTAGGAACTCACAAATTGGCCTAGTGGTTAACTTTGGTCAAAATGACCATTTGATCATTTTATTCATATTTGATTTCTTTTTCTTTGGATTTTGTTTGTAATTGGCCTAGATGATGTAGTATTCACCTTTAAACCATTTCTTATCATTTATAGCAATCAAACATGGCAAATTCACTCAATCCTACACTAATGCAAAGCACACATGCACTCATATTCAAATTAGTAATAAAAGTTTTTGTTAACCCTAAACTTGGGTGACTAGAACTTGATAATCTTGATTAGTATTTTTTGGGGTGTTACACTAACTATTTTGAATAACTCCCACTGGCATGGCATATTCACAAATCAACCAACTAAGATAAACAATTCAAACTTCAAAAGTGGGAGACAAAGTTTTAAGTGTAGAAATCATGGCAATGCATTTTTAGAGGATCACAATGTTCTTCTCAAGCCAGATAAATATATTAACAACGTGCATCAAGCTCTAACTCAACTCTTATGAATCCCAACAAAAGAAATTGCATCCATTATATAAACATGAAACATAACTTACCCAAGCAAGCATTCAAAAACATCGGGATACATGATTGCACAAAAAAATTCATCGAACAAGAATATTGCACAAGACACTACACATGCAGAAGTAACTTCCCCAAGCTAGAACTTTTGTAAGAACCAAACTTGAATAAATTACCAAAAATAAAAGAGAAAATGCAGTTATCAAAAGAGAGTGTGAGAAGTGGTTACCTCCTCAAGCTTGAATAAAACACGGGTGATACACTTTACCGGTGAGGTACAAATAACCTCACTTTTGATGGACATGGACCTTTGGTTCAATGAATACTTCCTTGCTGAAGTGTTGAGTTGAATCAACCAAGTGACTTGTGCAAGTATTTACATGGTTGGTACAAACCATGCACGTCATCACACAAGGTTCAAGTCCCTGCAAAAATAACAAACGAAGTAAAAGCAAACGATTCGGTGTACGAACGAAGTTCGTTCATCCAACCGTGAGAACAAAATAAAAGAAACATGAAACACTATAGAGAATTATAGGCTAGGGAATTTTGAAGGTAGGTAAAATAAAATGAAATATAAAGGAACATGTATAAGGTTAACCACCGACCTGAGATTGTCCAAATAAAAAAGATTGGAGGGGTTATAACCTTTTTGTACTCGTCTCTGCCCTTACTACGCGATGCTGCTCCTTGGTACGGGTGTGTGGTACGAACGGGCACCACCCGTACTACACCTTTTTTTGAAGGGTTCTGACGAAGTTGGTACGACCGGGTGGTACAGGCGGGATGCGCCCGTATGGGTGGTCGTTAAAACTTCAGGTTCCTCTTCATGTTTCCTTTCCCTGATAACAATGTCGGTACGGGTGGATGCTACGGACGTGTCCGATCGTACCAGTGCTCGTTAAGCGTGCTGTCACATTCCTGGAAAATTTTCTACTTCTTCCGTTGTGTCACATGAGTGGTATAGGCGGGCAGTACAGACAGGTCGCCCATACTGATGCTCCTTAAGCTTACTGTGAACTTTGGAACAAGTTATTTTCTCCAAAATTTTTACTAAGGACCTAAAACATTAGTCCAACATCCAAACAAAGGAAACATTTTTTTTGTTGAGAAGATTTAACCAAGATAAGCAATACATGATTAGAGTGATGAACAATTCTACATTTTGAACAATGTTCTAAACCAACTCGAATAGCGAAACATGCAATGTGCCAATGCGATAGTAATGCAACTAACTAAACACATAAAATTAGGAAAGACACCTAATGACTTTCTGGTTGTCTCCCAAGAAAAGCCCAATTTAAAGCCATAGAGCTAGGCTACAAGAACCATCTATAGTCGGAGATGAACCTTCTTGTGGTGCATTGGCATGATATAAATAAATATGTATCCGCATGTTAGCGAGAATTTATACACAAGGTGTGGTGAGCGTGTACTCTGATTTTTCTGCCAAGATAAGGTTAAGGATTTATGATCAATCTTCGAATCTTTACCTTGGCTAATATTTTGAGGATACAATTTATAATATTCTTCTGGAGCTAGGTTTAGGTTAGTTTTTTTAATTATTATTCTTTTCTGTTTCCATTTTCCATTTATTTCTTCCCCTCATATCTCTCTCATATGAATTCCAAATGAACTCAAATTTGTTTTCAAAATTTTCAAAATTCAAGTGGAACAGCATAGGCTAATATTTAGCAATGCTTGATGTCTTAGCAACAATGGGTTTTAATAAAGCCTAATTAATTCTCCTTAGGAATAAAGTGACACATAGAACTTAGGGTCTTATTCATTATTCCAATTTGACAATTATTCATGATGCCAAAGTGCAATGCAATGATCATGAATGACATGCAAATGCAAAAAACAAATTGAAGTCCCAATTTTTAAATCTTGGGATGTTACAAGGTCAGTCACAAGGTTCAACATTGCGATGACTAGCAAAACGTAGTAACCCACTCCTTTGACCGTGAGATCATATATAATCACCATTACTAGAGGCAGCTTTGATGGTACCAAACGTCACTCCATAAAAAGGTGATCATAAAAGTGTTGTTCAGGTTTTCTGAAAGGATGTGTAGAGGAGTATGTATCAAGATCGGGATTTTTTTCATCCGCATGATGGATCGATACTCTAGGCCCACTCGGTGAGGTTTACATCTATAAAGCTTGCAAACATGTGACTAGGTCACGAGGATGTACTATCACGGGAATGAGTAAATGCATTTGTCTGTAATGAGGTTGAACTAGGTATAAAGATATCGATGATCGGATCTCATACAAACTAAGTATCGCATAGCAAAGGGAATGAGATTCGATGTTCAAGGTTCAAGCAATCAAGTTAAATCATGGAATGCATAGGGGACATTATCTAGATCCCGGTATTGGTAATTGATAGGAGAGGTGTCTCGGTCATGTCTATGTGTTACCAAACTGTAAGGGTGGCACGCTTAAGGGAGTGACTCTTAGGGATTGATCTGGGATTGATGGAGAAAAGAGAAAGAACGCTAGAATTGTTCTGGGGAGGTATTAGAAGTGTTTCGGTGAAATCCGACGTTGATCGGAGGGGTCCGAAAGGTGTTTCGGAGTAAGAGATATTAAATAATGTGTATTTGATATTAATTAAGTGAATTAATTACCAATATATCTGTTGAAATCAATTTAAAAGGAGAAGCCCACCTACATGGGCCTTTTTCCCTACGGGAAAAGGGCCCATGAGGGAGCCCCTTGGCCAAGCAGCCAAAGGAGGCCTTATGGGGAGCCCTCCCCATGGCCGGCCAGGCCCTAGTGGGCCAAGGCACATGGGAGAGGCCCTCCTTGGCCGGCCACCACCTCCTCCTCCCTTTAGTCCCACCCCGGGTCTTTGAGGAGAGGAGGTTCCCCTTTGAGCCTATATATAGAGGAGCACCCCCTCCTCCAAAGGTGTCCCAATTTCTCTCTGTTTCTATCCCCCTCATGTGTGGTTCCTCTATTGGAACATGCATATGAGGGGAGATCTCTCCACCATACGCACACCGTCGTGCTGTTGGGACTTCGGTCCGGGTCAATCTTCTTCCACTTCTTCGTTGGATCGGAGTACGGGGACGTATTTACACCGGATATGTGTAGAACTTCGGATGGGCTGCATTTTCGGTGCTTGGACCTTGAAGCTAGGAGCTTTGGAGCCATGGAGCTTGGAGCTTTGGAGCCATGGAGCTTGGAGCTATGGAGATTGGAGAATGGCACATGTTCGTCTGCACGACCTTGAGGTCGACGTCATTGTTCGTCTTCATCATCAATGTTCTCCTGAACGTAAAAGCTTTTGGTCTTCAAGGGTATGAATACCGAATTCCTCTGTTACTTTACATCTTTATAGAATAGATCTTGGCTAAGGTGTTCGTGTCATTTGGAAATTTTTTTGTTTTCTGCTACAGAACCCAACATTACCAAGGCACCTCACTAGAACTACACAACTCTCAATTTCCAAACCATTTGACTTTTTTTTCGGCACCATTCTATCTCGCATAAACTTGAAGCAAAAATTTAAAACTATATCTTTACTTTTGAATAAAATACGACCACCTGTAGTTGTGCTTATTATTTGACATTTAGCTAGTAGAATAAAACTGAGTTTAAGTTTGGATGTCAATAAAGAAAAAAAGGAATGAATAGTTATGTAGATAGAAATTATGACGGTTTCTACATTTGTGTGATGTTTCATTGTTGAATGGATGATAGTTTTGAAATGGCATATTTAGTACTAGTTTTCGTTTACCTCTGGTATAACCACAGTTTATCTTTCATCATAAGAAATGAGTAGTACTATGAATGCTACTGCATACTTTTCAGTGGTCAAGTTTCTCCCTCTTGCTAGCCTTTCTTGCAAAAATTTAAGCAAAAGCTTGTACATCCAAAAATCCTTGAGCCAAGTTATTTCCAGTTAGTCCACCATATATATCTGTATATATCATTCATTATATTCCAAGTATATTTTACATGTGATGTTTTTGAATTTTCAAAGTCTTTTTGTTTGTGTATGCTTAAAGCTCATGTGGAAGTAAGGTGTGGAGTTAACCCACAAACTTGACATGCACAAATGCTTAATTAATTAAATTTGACATTGTAAATGGAAATATAATTATTATTGACATGACATAGTGGTTAAGGGGTTAACATCAACCATGCTTACATGTTAGGTGTTTGGAACTGGGTTCCTTTTTGTTAATATCATGTCGTTTGATTTTTGGCTACTTGGTGGTGCTAATTGACTTTGAAGAAGTTGCAGTTGTGAGCATATACTTAGATCATTGAAATAGGAATTGGACCATTAGTCTAAGCCATGTTTACATGGTGGGCATTTCTAGCTAGGGACCTAAACCAAATCAAGAGCAATGTAAATGGTAATATTTTTAATGAGGAACTCCCTAGTAAAGTTGATGGTTGTTGGATTGGAGTATGGATAATCACCATTGGTGAAACATGTGGTGTGGTTACTCATGCAAAGGGGAATGATATACCTCAATGATTATTTTAGTGATATTATATATGTGATTAGATGAAAGGGACGCCTGACTTGGACGCATATGGCATGAGTAATCATTGTTGGAGGAATGAGGCAACTCAAATTTTATGCCAGTGATATAATATGAGTGTTGACATTTAAATTAACCTTTTCTATAATTAAATATGGTTATCATAGGGAAATGTAGGGATAAACTGTTAACATGAGATGCACACATCTCAAAATTGTTTTATTTCTATTTTATATTGAAATATTTAGCACGTATTTAATCCCTCCTTATTTTCTACTTATTTATGAGTCAAAATAAAAATATATATCTCTATTGCAAGAAGAAAATAAGGATATACCATAAGGAGTAAAGAAGATCGACTCTGGAGGCCCAGAAGCTAGTCGACTTGAAGTACAAGATTCGGTTTCCATAACCGACTTAGAGTACACTTTGTAAAACTTAGTCGACAACATATATAAAGCTCTGACTAGAGGTACTTAGGATTACGTTTTCATACACACTGCCACTAGGCACCATTGTAATCGGATTTGAGCTCTCATGATGCACACTAGTAGAAAACATGCCTTTCGTCCGGAGCATTAGTCACAGTCGTGTTTGGGCCTAGGACTAATGTACCGGTTCCAACTGCTAGAAACCGCTGCAGGGTAGGACCACCTCTAGTCCCGGTTCAAACGGGGTCTTTAGTCCTGGTTGGAGACACCAACCGGTACTAAAGGGTTTCCGACAGGCTGAGTCCGGCGCCAGCCCCTTTAGTCCCGGTTGGTGTCTACAATCAGGACTAAAGGTGGACATTTAGTCCCGGTTGGTGTCTCCAACCGGGACTAATGTCCTTCCTATATCATCTTTCTCCCTGCCCCGAGCCATACTCCATTTTCAAGTTGCTTTCTCCTCTTTGTTTCCTCCCTGAGCTCAAGTTCAACCCTATTTTTTCACAAGATTTGTCGAGATTTGGTGGTGCCTCATGTATCCAAGGGTTCTAAAAGGTTAGCAACTTCATCCTTTCATCTTTGATTGCTAGTTTAGATCATTTCATGCTCTAGAAGTAGAGGGATTTGTGGGTTTAGTTTGGGAGTAATTTTTGCAATAATAACTTTTGGTCACAACTTTACTTTGGTTTTAATTTGATGACCTTGTATTAATTTGACCTTGTATTAATTTGGTCACTTCTCTATTCATGATGTTGTGTAATGTTTTTTGATATACTTATATAATGCAGATTTGGCCACTCCTCTCGGAGCTCGAGTTCATCCCCATTTTTTTCACACGATTTATCAAGATTTGGTGGCACCCATCTATCCAAGGGTTATAAAAGTGGAAGAATGGAATCTAAGGGATATTCTTAAAATCCATGTCATTACTCTTTTACAAAATCAGAAAACCTATTTGAAACATGGAGGTAAAATCAGGTGGCTTAAGCTGGGAGATGAGAGCACAATTTTTTTCACACAATAGCCACAATCAATTATAGGCATAACCATATTGCAATGTTACATAATGGTGACAGGGCTGAGATTTGTGATCATGATGGAAAAGCACATATTCTATGGACAACCTTTTAGGAAAGAATGGGTTCTGCTGATTCTCCTCAAATGCAATTCAACTTGGCTGATATTTATAACAACAATAGGCACAAGGAGTTACTCCAAACTTTGGAAGTTCCTTTTTTTGACAAAGAAATCGAAGATGTGGTAATGAGCCTGCCAAATGAGATATCTCTTGGACCAGATGGTTTTAACAATGAGTTCCTTAAAAATTCCTGGTTAATTGTAGCTACTGACATAAAAGAATTAATTTAAGACTTCTATATTGAGAAGATTTCTTTAGAAAGCATTAACACTTATTTTATCACCCTTATTCCCAAAGGAGAGAATCCCACAACTGCTGCTGATTTTAGACCAATCTCTTTGTTAAACAGTGTTCTCAAATTGCTTACCAAGTTGTTGGCCAATAGACTACAAAAAATTATTCTCAAACTTGTGCGCAAAAATCAATATGGGTTTCTAAAAGAAATATATACAAGATTGTCTTGGATGGGCTTTTGAATACCTTTTCCAATGTCACAAATCAAATGAGGAAATCTTAGTGTTAAAGTTTGACTTCGAGAAGGCTTTTGATAAAATTGAGCATAACAACATTCTGAAACTGCTCAAGGCAAGAGGTTTTGGAAAGAAATGGTTAAGATGGATTGACATGATACTTGGTTCTGGACCATCTGCTGTTCTACTCAATGAGTTCTTGGAAAAAAATATAAGAGAGGGGTTAGACATGGTGACCCTCTTTCCCCTCTACTCTTTGTGCTTTCTGTAGATTTTTTCAATCTATCATGGACAAGGCAATGAACCTAAATTTGATTAGTCCACCTATGAATTTCCCTACCTGCCATGACTTCCCTATGATAAAATATGTTGATGACACTCTCGTCATTGTAAAAGCTGATGCTAATTAACTGATTTGTCTCAAAGCTCTCTTAAACACTTTTGATGATTCTACTAGACTCAAGGTTAACTACAGTAAATCCAATTTAATACCAATCAATCTGGATGAAGAAAGATCTACTCATTTTGCCAACACCTTTTGCTGTAAAAAAGGAAATCTCCCTTTCACATATCTTGGGATTCCTCTTGGCATCACAAAACCTACTTTGGAATATTCCGTACCCATGGTACAAAGAGTGGAAAGAAGGCTTTGTGGCATTGCAAATTTCTTGAATTATGGTGGTAAATTATTAATGGTGAAGTCTGTTTTAGCCTCACTCCCCATCTTCTTCATGTGTTTCCTTCAAATCCCTCCTTCCATCAAAGATCAGATTATCAAGTACATGAGACATTGCCTTTGGAGGAAGAAGACATCTGATGTTTAGGCTAAAGGCTCTGCTCTTGTGGCCTGGTCCAAAATTTGTAGACCCAAGAAGAAAGGTGGACTTGGAGTTCTGAATCTAGATATTCAAAATAATGCACTACTCTTGCAAAATGTGCACAAATTATATAACAAAATTGACACACCTGATTTGGCATTCTTACTATTCAGATGGAAAATTGCCTCGTTCAAATATTGAGGGTTCTTTTTGGTGGAAATCTCATTTAAAACTCATTGATCAATACAAAGGTATGGCCAAATGCACAACTGGGGATGGGAGGAGTGCCTTGTTTTGGACTAACCTCTAGCAAGATTCATGTCTCCAGCAAAAAAAAATTCTCACCTGGCTTCATATGCAGAATATTCTAATACCAGGGCTATGAGGCCATTCAATCTGAACTACAATCTCAATTTCATTTGCACTTTCTCAAGAAGCCTTTGAAGAATTTTAGCAGCTTGAACTCATTTGCAGTCAAACTTGGGATAATATGCAGCTTGGACATATGGATACCTGGACATATATTTGGGGAAAACAACATCTTTTCAATAAACAGATCTTACAATACTCTGATTGGTTATTGATGCATGTAAAATGCATACATGAACTTTGTAGTTTGTTAACATGTTTATCCACATATTTGCATCATATATAATATTATATCCATGTTTTACATTGATTTTTGGGGATTTACCAATGATCCCCTTTATTTTGGTTATAACTTGGCAGGGCAGAAAAACTTTGTTTTCAATGTTTTTGACGTTTCAGGACCTATATGGAGTCAAATGGACCTAAGCTTTTGGGGATGTCAATATTTATCCATGAGAAGCATCTAGAGTGCAAGAACCTCACCTGGAGGGCTAGGAGGCCCAAAAGATCCTAGGTGGCGGGCGCGCCACCTACCCTCTTTTCCTCCCCCGTGGTCCGATCGCCATGATTCTTTCGCCCACGAAGTTCTCTTGACCTAAAAACCCCTATATAAGGATCCCCTAGGGAGTCCTCGATATATAAGACACTAGAGACAAAAACACCACCAAATAGAGTTAGATCCAGCCAAAATTGGAGGGGGAAACTCCACCAGAGCCGCCTCCGGGGGGATCTCTGATGACTACAAGAGCACAAATAATTTGTAGCTAGTTTTAAAATAAAGATATTGATCCCACAGGGAGCAGGAGTCTGAAGTCTAATAACTCTTGGTATAAATATTACAATGGAAATGCTAGATACAGTTCTAAGTAACAATATAAAATGCGAGTATTGTGTAAAAAGGTGTTTTTGGGTTTTGGGTATATGAGCAATAATAAAGTAAAGCAAACTAACTTAATACAGAAAGTAAGTATCGCGTTTGTAAGAGAGATTGGAACTGCAATAGGGAAAAAGCGTTCTTAGGGAGTAGCGGATACACCACTAGTATTTGTAAAGATCTAAGATAAAGATTATTATCATGAACATTCTCAACTATGTATGTGTGGGAGGAACTTCGTATATGGATGATTTGCCAGCAACCGTTGCGCACGTCATCCTCATAACCACAGCAGACAACAATCGACATCAATCGAATTACTACACTATTAAGGGACATAATCCCATAGAACGTATCCCATAGCATGGATAGTGTTCCGTGAGTTTCCTCGGCTTCCCAAGTTGATACGTAAGGATTGCTAACAGCTTTATAGTCACCGCAAGTGCTAGCACGCCTCTGTCTACCAACAAGTAGTTCCCTCCATCAAGTTCCCGCGAGAGGCAAATATTGAGAGGTCGACTTCTCTCAACATCAAGATGTAGAGAATCTAACACATGGTCACAGCGATGAATATCATAATAGACTTTATCTTATTTCAGTCTCATACTAGGGTTTCTCCATATCCCCAAGAACTAATGATCTACTCAGACATGGAGGCAATCATCATCATGGCAATGGTAATGGAAACAGTCATAGATGAATAGTACATGTACAAATCCACAACAACTATAGGAATTACAACGAGATCTAGACAAGAGGTAGATGGGATGGATGGAGATGGTGGTGATGCAGCAGTGGATGATGAAGATCGATGCCTTAGCCTCCTGGATCTGCGCAGGACGAAGATGGATCCCCGGTGGATGAGTTCCCCCTCCAGATCCTTCTGGAGGTGAGGTTTCTGTGATTTTTGGTGTTCTCTATGTCGTCTCCTCGAACCAATTGCACGGGATGAAACTATTTGATGAGGCAGAGGCGGCGCCAGCTATACGGCCAGAGCTATACGGTGGGAATATTTCTTCCGCCCGAATAGTTGGTCGTTATGCTCTATGTCCCCTCTATTCGCTTCGGGTTTTCTTCTGGTATTATTAATATTTTCCAAATAAGCGATTTACGTTGTTTTTAACTCCTTTTCTCCTCAGTACAACTACTTCAATAATTGTATCCATTGGATGGATCCATCATTTGTCCTGATCCTGATGAAAACAGACATAAAATATGTACGCGAAGGCTGCAAAATAACAAGATCCTACATCTACAATATAAAATAATAACATAAAACATGATGCAAATATGCACTCATCAACTTCCCCAAGCTTAGACTCTTGCTCATCCCGAGCAAGTTCTAGCTTAATGGATGTGATCCTCATATTCATGAAGCTGAGTCGATAAAATAAATGAGGCAATTGCAGCATGTGTTTATCATGTACGATACATACAAATAAGTTCATGAATAATACCTTACTCGAACCATCAGAATAGTATTAGAAGGCTTCCACACCTTATTGATCAATAGTTCATAAAAGATGAATCTCAACATAATGTAAAAGAATCTGGTTCAACCGAATAAGTAAACGAGGTAGTCCCAAGTGTTTTAGGATCAGCGTATTCACTTGAGATTTAGAATCTCAAAAGTATTTCTTTGTCATACTACAATACAGTGGTATATGCCTACTTGCTCTTTGCACATTCGCTCTTTTTATTCTTCTTTTCCTTTTCTTTTGTATATATATATGCTCACACTTTTGTTTAAGTGTTGTGCAAAGGAGCTAGCCATATATTCCACTTCATGTAGAAATTCAAAGTTTAATGATCTCAATTACCAAATTCCAACTGTATACGAAGCATTCTTATGACTTGAAGATTCTACCTCGACTTGTTCCCACTCTATTTTGATAGCACTTTATTTTTTTTTGTTCAAGGTTTCTTCTTCAACTTAATTGTGTAGATAATTTTTCTTTTTCAAATCAAACTTTAGACTTACAATATATTGACTAAATTATCTTTAGATGTTCTATTAATACCAATGGTGTGGAAGACTCCTATTGCTATCATCAAGTGCAAGTAAAATTGTACTCAAGCCATTCATTAGGGATATTATAACCGAGTCAACTAGGAAGCCTCTCACGCCTTCACCATTTCTGGCCATTGGATTGCTCTTCCCTGCAGTTTTTGGCCGTTTGATCTCCCTCAATTCTGCATTGAGCAGGATGTCCCTAGGGGAAGCTACTCTACATGTCAAATCGGCCCACCTTGATTATTTGGCCACTAAAATTCACTAAAGCCCACGTACTAGGCAATTTCGTGTAGCACCAATACCGTGGAGGCAGCGTCGTGCGAGCGAGCAGGTGCCCACGGCTTTGGTACGGGAAGACAAGACGATGGAGGTGTGCCACCTTGCTGCCTGTACGTGCGCGCTTAATGGCAGAAGTACTGGCCACTACTTGGCGACGGTAGTGGATGCAAGTTACTACTCTCTCTCCTCTTCTCCTTCCCTGTACGAGCCTACATATGCTGATCCCTGATTTATTTGGGAAAACCTGATAGCTCATCCAACGATTATAGCTGCGCAGGTCCTTCTCTCATGACCTATGAGAATCTACCGATCCTTCACCTAGGTTGCTATAACTGTAGATCTCACTCCTGTGGCAATCGCGATTGGAAGAGGACATGAAAGCAAAGCATACATGACATGATGATTTTCCAGTCTTGGTCGTCCGTGCTCATAGCCTGCTCTTACCCCTTGTGCTGAGCGGCATGAATATTGGCATTTGAAGCCTTCGCCGTCGCAGACGTTGTTTCAATCTCCTGTAACCGGTCAGTCCAAATCCCCAGTTATAACTTCCTATTTTATTTACCTGCTGCTTTACAACCACAACATCGTGCAGCTGGCCTATTGATTTTTTTCCCACGTCACCCTATGTATGTTTCATGTACCTCTATATTCCGTTTTGGTGGAAACTCGCATATATGAAAAATGAAGTTCAGTTTTGTTGCAGAAAGTTGTATAGTCTCTTTTCAGTAAAAAAGCTAGGAAAGGTGTGCCTCCGCCTACTTTCATTTGTATGGTTAGAGACTTAGAGTAGTTTCACATCAACATTGCATCCCCAAGGATTACTAGATGGATCACACATAGAAAGCATGCATCTTTCTACCAGTGAACAGATCAGGTACATCTTTGCCACCGACCTATTACAGACGTGCTCAAGAATTGTACAAACTCTGTAGCTGTACTTGATATTTATATTTACACCTCATATATTTAATGTCTCTAATTGTTTATATTAAATATAATTTCTAAGTATCTTTCACGTGCTAACATCTGTGACGAAGTTGGAAAGGGTTGAATTTGGCATCAACCGATTTATTATTAGAGAAAAGAACTGACCAAGGTATATATATATATATCGGGTAACTAAAATTCCTTCATTTTTGCAACTTCATGTCATTACCATTATTTTTTATTTCTGCTCTCTGGTATGCTTTCCAGAAAAATAGTGCTGCAGGACATTACAATTGGGACTATGCATGCCACTGAAATATTCATTATGTTTATGTACCATGCATGATCTTTAGCAACAGAAGGTATACCATACGACAAAAATTCCACATAGGTAGAAATTGCCATATTTATGCCATATACCATATGATGTTTAACTTCTTTTATAAGAGATTGTCAAAACATGCTATATTTTGCTTCATGATTAGACATCCTCTCTATGAATGTCACTGGTACCACTTCAAACGATACGATGGACATAGTTTTGGTGATCCGGTACTTCTTCGGCGCCATGAAGGAGATTAGAGCCTCATCCAAGTCTTTTTTATCCTCATCCCCCATGTTTCTGGAGCCATGTCAAAGATGTCGCCTCACATATAAGATATGATCTCCAACATGCCAATACTCTCAAGGAGGACATTGGAGAAAAAATCTTGTTAGTTTTCCAAGAATTTTGAGCTGAACACAAAGTAATTGATCATTTCATTTATTTATATTTGTCTTAGACAAGTTAAAGTTTTTTTTTCCTTTTTCTACTCTGTAACAAAATAAATAAGATAAAGGCTAGAGCAACTACATCCTTGTTTATTTAATAATTAACCAAAAATGAATCATATTTAACAATACCTTGACAATAGTAAACTGTATAATATTTATCCACATATTTCTATAAAATGTATATATGAATCTAAAATAGACGGGCGCGGAAACGCGCGCCATCATGATCTAGTATATCAATAAAGCAAACATAGACTCAATACTGCTCCATATATAATAATAAATTCGGAATTTCATAAAAGGGATCGACTATTCTTGAAGGGAATCCTAATGATGCAAACTTTATTTATAGTTTGAACTAATGCAAGAATAATAAAACTTATAAGATAGATTATAAGGTCTTAAAGATCTCCCCAAGCTTGGAATCAAGCCAAGCGGGATCAAATAATCCCTTGCAATTATTTGATACCGTGATTGTTGTAGATTAGCGCAGCGCCATGGCATGTACCACCGTGGTGTGTAGCTTCTTGTTGGTATCCTCCAAAGTGGTTATGCGGCTGTAGCACCTTTGCAAATCGAACTGCAGAGTGTCCATCCTATCAACGAGCTTAGTCACCAATGGAAAGAGATATTCCTTCTTTTCCATCTCATCAAGACAGTGGCGGACTTTAACGCGATGGAGTAGCTCCTGCTTCTGATATATGTCCAATTCCCATACGCGATCCCTGGTCCTAGGTACAGCTTCTTCTTCCTCATCTATATTTGATGGATCGGGGAAGTGGAAACCGTACCTACACTCTTCTTAAGGCTTGACCTTAATGTGAGCACCAATGGCTGGCTTTGCGGGTGTAACACCCTCAAATCGGCTCTATGCAAGTTTTAGCCCTTTCCGCCAAACCCGCATAGAAACGATTCAAGGACGCCCACCAGGCACTTTTGTGCGGGTGGAAAACAAAGTAATGCCATTACACAACAGTCCTCGATGGGACCCACAGAACAAATATATATACAACACGACCCCAAGAGTCAAGAATACAGCTATACAATACAAAGATCCAAATCACCTTGAAAACGATACAGCGTCCGAGTACGGACAAGATGCAAATTGGGCTAAGAGCCCTGAAGAATAACCAATGGCGTCCATAACCTTGCCCAGGCCAAGCCGGAAGGGTAACCCTGCTAACGACGTCGATCTCAACCTGCTAAAACAAAAGGGGTGCCGACAAAGGGCAAAGGAAAAAGAGGAGCGTCAGTACTGAGGCCAGTACACGGCGAGGCTAGAATTTGGCGGCTCTCGCCTACATAGGTATGGTGGGCTGAAACGGCAGCGCAGCGGCACTAAACAACCTATAGAGACTCGATACAACTGACGTTTATCAGAGAGGATAAGAAAGACCTATTCGGATCCCACCTGAAGCTAACACCAAACAAACCCATCCTGGTATTTCCCCCCTCGAGACCAAACGAGGAAGTCGGACCAAGGAACTCACACAGTTGGCAATTTTACTCATTCCGTTATAGTTGCAGCAATTACTAATCAGATATAGATAGCATGAGTCATCTTGAAGCATAAGTAGTGGGCAGTTTTAATTACCATTCTGTGGTAGTTGGAACCTTTACTAGTCAGATATAATTGCCCTGAGGAATCCCAAAACCCAGCAGTTGTTGGCACTTTTATCACATTCCATTGGAGTTGCAATACTTACTAGGCAGATATAACAAAACAACCCAGATCCACCAGTTGTTGGCATTTTTAATATCCATTCCGTTATACTTGAGCTAATTACTAGTCACATATTAAGTCAAATTTATAGCACTACTTTAGTTATGCTTGTCTATGATCGAGATACTGTGCTCCAAGTCGTCCATAACCGCGGACACGGCTTTCAGAAAGTTTTACCTGTAGGGTGCACAAATAGCAACACACTCGATCAACCTCGGAAAAACCAACTCAAAACCCAACGAGGCTTTCACGACAAAGCAATCACAGGATTCATAAATATTTCAGGGGGGCACCCCATTAAGCTACCCGCAACGAAGTTGGCCGGCTCCGAGACGGACCCAAGGTTTGCGCCAATGGCTGTAAACGACTGGGAACCCGAAAGTGTGACTGGGCTTGTCGATACAGCGAAAACACTCCGCAATCCTAAATAGTACAGGTGCTCCACGCACAATCTTAAATAAAGCGGTAAAGCATGGCATAAGTACAGAATAGTAATAAAGCCCCAAACTACTTTGTGGCCCCAAGAAATAGAAATGAATCAAGCTCTAGCTCAGGGGGGTCCATAAGGCCTCCCGGATGTGGATAGTGCGAAAAATCAAGGAACATGTATCAAGTACTCGGGGTCCTACGGGACACAAGTGGGCGTGGAAGAACCAAATAACATCTATTGGCCATCGATGCCTCTACATTAGTTATATCTAGCATTTTAGTAGTTGTATTTAAAGTCATGATCAACTCCACCACTAAACATCTGCCAGCATTCCATCAACTGTGGTACTTGACATCTCGAGATCGCACCTGAGCAAGCAACTACAACTCGCAAGGCCAGCTATCTACCAAACACAGGTAATAGGAGGTGTCCAAGGCAATATAGGGGCTGCACGGGATATAACTGGGGTACGAAAACTAAAGCATCACGACACGGATAGCAATAGATCAACAGGAGGAAATAAAGACTATAAATGCAAAATAGGTAGAAGGGGAAGAGATGCTCGCCTAGGAAACACTGCGGACGGATCATATCCGGATAACTTGTTGATACTCGCATCCACCCATCGGCCTAATCCGCGAAGAAGCAAACACTAGAAGAAACACCGGATGCAATATTTAATACTACGGCAGAAGATTCGGCATGATTATGATATGCATGCGAGATGAACAATTTAATATGCGACAGTCGGTAATGTCATATTATAAAAATAATGGGGGTCTCGGATAGGGAATCACATTTAGGGTTCGGCGAACTTGGGCTCCGAGGGGTTCGGGGTTCGACAGGGTTCGACGGGGGGAACGGTTCGACGGAAACGGT
The DNA here is from genome assembly GCA_023614405.1 of Avena insularis. Classification (NCBI taxonomy): domain Eukaryota; kingdom Viridiplantae; phylum Streptophyta; class Magnoliopsida; order Poales; family Poaceae; genus Avena; species Avena insularis. The sequence continues at coordinate 129,370,021 of CM042688.1, forward strand.
CTCGGACAATGGGAGTAGCTCTTGTCGCATCCGGGAAGAAGGACTTGGTTTGGTGTCGGGGGCGCATTGGATTTTCCCTGGTCGGTGTCGATCTTGTCGTTGCGAAGGTCTTGTCAGGTCCGCATCTCGGGTTGGTCTTGGCGTTCGGGATGAAGTACTTGGCGTTCCGGGAGACGATCTTGTCGCATCCGCGGTCGTCGGGTCATGTCATCAGTTCTGTCGTTTCACGGCGGAGATCTTGTCGTTCGGGAGGAAGTGCTTGTCGTATCCGGGAGAAGATCTTGGGGTTCCACGTCGAAGGCCTTCTAGTACGGGGGTCTCGGCATCCGTGAAGGCGAACATGGCGATCCACGAAGGAGGTCTTGATGCTGCGGTCAGTGTCGATCTTCGGGTACCGCGTGTCCTCGGCATGGTTTCTCTCGAGTTTAAGCGTCGGTGGTTCCTCTAGTGGCTCCATGCACATTCTTCGGGAATCATCGGCATCAAGCCGGTCTTGTCGGCGAACGTCTAAGAGGAAGATCTTGTCGAGTGTTTGTCTAGTGCCAGCGGTAGGATACGGTCTTCGGAAGATACTAGTGGCGGACACGAAGAGGACGGCCGGTGAGCAGACGCGGCGAGGTCGACGAGGACGACTCCGCGGGGCACGGGGGTACACGACGGCGGGGTCGGTGGTGGTTGGTGGGTAAAAGGGAGGGGCTGGTGAGGTAGAGGAAGGGGATTGGATGGGGTGAGGTGGAGGGCTAGGGTGGTTTAGAGTGGGTAGGGTATTTGGTAGAAAAGGGTTGGGTATTTTGGGGTAGGTAGGATTTTTATCTGGAGGTGGCCGGCTAGGCTTTCGGGCCTGGCTGGCTGCCTCCCAAAAATAATTAAAATATTTCATTTATTTAAAATGAGGCTTTTGCAAACCGTTGATAGACAAAACAAAATAATCCGGAGACCCGGGTTTGGATTTGAAATAAAGACGGGAATATTTAGAAAACCAAAACAGACTTTTCGAAAATAGTTTAGACAAAACCCATGCATGATGATGACGATGCTCAAATGCAATGTGGCATGATGACATGATCATGCGGTCATGATGATGCAATGCATAAAAACAACGCGATTTTCTAGTAGTGGTTTTTTGCGGGGCGCCACAGCGGGTGGCACCTCGTCTCCCTTGCTAGCACCTGCACCAATATTAGATGATTCCTTACGCTTGTGTGGCCTTTGATCTTTAGTGATGAACTTGACTGTCTCCATGCACCCTTTTCCATGCGGTTTGCGATCTTCTCTCTCTTGTTGAGCTTTCTTCATCGCCTCCCAATTGATCTCCGGTGCATCATAGACGTCGTGGAGGATGTAGACGTCAACCACATCAAAATCGGAATCGTTGTTGAAGTAGCTTGGCTCGAAGTACTCCTACCTCGGGTTAAACCTCTCCACCTCCTCATCATCATCCTCCATGGACGGGCTACTTGAGCGGTCCCTGAATGGAGCAATGAGCCCCATGGGTTTTCCATGGCCTGGGATGGGGTAGCGCATTGCTATATTTGTTCCTGGAGATTATGATTATTGAGAGAGACAATAGCAGTATATAAGAGGGTCAAAGGTCGGTAAAACTCACGAGAAACACCAAATTGTCGTCCAAGAAAATAATTCAAATGGAAGAAAAAAGAAATCACGGATTTGGAAGTAACCTGCCACGTAACAACCAACTATACGGGCGTAGCCCGTATAGCTCCCGCCATATAGTTGGTTCCGGACAGATATTTCCAAATATCTTGAGTCCAGGTCGATTAAATCATGACTCGGAACCGAGTATAATGTTTTTTTTATGAATAAACGAAAGATCGAATGAAAAGTTTCTGAGAGTTTAACGACCAACTATACGGCCGGAATTTTTACTCGGTCAGATAGTTGCGATATAGATCTGATCTGACACGAATATCAAAAAGTGTCAGGAGTTTAACGACCAACTATACGGCCGAAATTTTTGCTCCGGTCGTATAGTTGTGACCGTATAGATACAGACACCCAAAAGCAAAACTATCTGAGAGTTTAACGACCAACTATACGGTCAGAATTTTTGCTCTAGTCATATAGTTGCGACCGTATAGGCTCACATATCGAAAATAATTTCGAGAAGATGATACAGAGAGTTTAACGACCAACTATACGACGGGAGCTTCCTCTCCGGTCGTATAGCTCCGCTCATATAGTTGGGAAAACATCTCTAAAACTCCAGAAAAATGCAAGGAATTCATAGCAAGAATTTTTAAGAGTAAAAACTATGAAAATAAATCACTTATTTGGGTAAGAACACTTACCTTGTACTTACCATTTTTTTATTCTAGGGTGGAGAATTCCTCCCCTAACAAAGACTTTTTCTCTTCTGGAGGAATTGACCTTAGTTCATTAAATAATTCTCGTAAACAAAAATCACTGGGACTAAAGTTCCTCTCGATAAGATTAGTGTCTTGCGGGGCAATCATGGACACTGCATCTAGCATTTTTATTTACTGCCTCTGCATAATCTGCAGCTCAAATTCTTGAAGTGAAAGAATCCAACAGATCAGCCTTGGCTTATGTTCTTTCCTTTCAAGGAGTTCTTTTAAGCCATCACGATCCGTGTGAACTCTTAACTATATAGGAACGAAATTTATCATAGGAGAAAAACGCAGCAAATAGTTCCTTTTCTTCCTTAGGGTAGTTCTTTTGGGCACCATTGAGAGTTCTACTAGCATGATGTATAATATTAAATCTACGACCAATATGTTGTCCTAGAGTTACTCCTACAACAGCATCACTAGCTTCGCATATTAAATCAAAGGTTGTATCCCAAATAGGTGGTTTAATAATAGGAGCGCATGATAAAGCATTTTTGAGTTTATCAAAGGCTTCGAGACACTTATCATCAAAATTAAATCTAATTCCTTTTTGTAAGAGGTTTTTCAAAGGTTTAGATATTCTAGAGAAATTTCTAATGAACCTTCTATAAAAGCCCACATCACCAAGAAAACTTCTTATACCTTTAATATCCCTTGGTGGTGGCATTCTCTCTATTGCTTCAACCTTAGCTCTATCAATTTCAATTCCCCTACCTGATACCTAGTGTCCAAGGACTATACCTTCTTTGACCATAAAATGGCACTTCTCCCAGTTTAGGACGAGATTAGTTTCTTCACAACGCTGAAAAACTCTTTTGAGATTATCTAAACAACTAGTAAATGAAGTTCCATAGACAGAAAAGTCATCCATAAATACTTCCATTATAAGTTCTATAAAATCAGCAAAAACAGCAGTCATGCATCTTTGAAAAGTAGCTGGAGCATTACATAAACCAAAGGACATACGTTGGTAAGCATGTAAACCATAAAGACTTACAAAAGTTGTTTTAAGTTGGTCATCTGGATGAACAACTATTTGAGAGAAACCAGAGTATCCATCCAAGTAACAAAAATGAGTATGGTTTGCTAACCTTTCTAAAGTTTGATCTATGAACGGTAACGGATAGTGATCTTTCCTAGTTTATTTATTTAATTTCCTAAAGTATGTGCACATCCTATGCCTAACAACAATTCTAGTAGGTGTTAGTTCATTGTTTTCATTAGGGACAACAGTAAAACCGCCCTTCTTAGGAACACAATGAACAGGACTTACCCATTCACTTTCTTTAAAAGGATAAATTATACCTGTGTCTAGTAGGTGTATAATTTCTTTTCTTACCACTTCTTTCATTTTAGGCTTTAGTCTTCTATTGAATTCCGCAACTGGTTTTGCACCTTCTTCCATGAATATCCGAGGGACAGCTATCATGGGACTAATGCCCTTCAAGTCATCCATTGAGTACCCAAAGGCTTGACGATGCTCCTTAAGTGTCCTCATAAGTTCTTCTTCTTCTCCTGAAAGTTTAGCACTAATAATAACAGGGAATTTATTGGTATCATCTAAAAACTTGTATTTAATATTATCTGGTAGAGTCTTCAATTCTGGGGGTGGTAATTCCTCATCCCCTCTCTTTTCTGGCTCTTCAAAAGCCTCATCAGTTGGAGGTCCCTCAACGGGTAGTGAGTCGAATTCATTTTCTAGTTCTCCTAGGGACTTGTCCTCCATAATTATTTCTTCATAATTTGGATCTTCATCTATTTCTTCTTCTTGATTACCTAAGAAAAGAGTCGCCATTTCCTCAATAGTTCTTTCTTCCTCTTGTATTGGGTGAGGCTTGTCTTTAAATTTGGAGAAATGGAATTTATTTTCCGTTCCCCCAAGCTTAAGTGTCACAATCTCCTTCTTAAAATTGACATAGGCACCTATATCACCCAAAAAAACTTCTTCCAAATATAATAGGGAAAAGAGTGTCAGCTGGCATATCAACAACTACAAAATCGATAGGAAATTTTTTGTTGCCGATTGTGACAGTTGCATTATCCACTACTCCCATTGGAATTCTATGGTTCTTATTGGTTAACATAATTGTCATATCAGTATTTTCAATTGTAGACAGTTCTATTTCTTCTTTTATTTCTAGGTAGAAATCATAAGATATAACATTAACTTCGGTGCCAAGATCACATAAACCATAATGAGAGGTTTCTTTAAATATGCTGGGAAGAATAGGCTTACCCACATATTTTACCTTTGTTTTACCTTCAACCAATACGGAAGTCTCTACATCAAGTTCAACTATGTTGCAGTGTGAGTACATAGCCATAATTGCTTCCTTGGTTACATTTTCATCTTTGGTTTCTTCTAGATGTCCCATGACTTTTGGCATGCTTTCCTATTCCCTCTTTTCCTGTATTGCTTTGACTTGCTCATATTCAAGAATATGCTTTTTTGCAGTGTTAGGGAAAGGCACTTGATAAATTGGTTCTACGGAGGCTAGTGTTGCTTCATCTTCTTTTTTCTTTTCTGGTTCGGGTGGTGGATCATACTTGACTGGACCCTCCTTTGGATCTTTAATATGTTCCGTAAAAGCTTTAACAACTTGCAACACAAGATCTGAATCTAAGTAAAGTTCTTTAGATAGTTCTTTAACATGGCCTTTTTTATTATAATCATGAATACAATCATGCTCTATTTCTACGCCTCCTTCACTTCCTAGACCAAAATTCCATGAAACTCTATGATCATGAATTCTATAAAGTAAAGCCCAAGCTTTAGGTATAGGAAGATTCATAAAGGCTCCTTTAGCGAAAGAGTCTAGTTCAATTTTATTAGGTTCAATTAAACCACCATAAAGATATGTAGTAAATACCATTCAGGCAAATCATGATGATGACTTAATCTTAGTAAATCTTTAAATCTAATATAGGCTCTTATTAGTCCTTCATTAGCACAATTCTTCCAAGTCATTATAAGACGCCTGATTCCAAAAGATTTTGACAATGGATAATATTTTGATAGAAATTCGCAAGCTAAATTATCCCAACTAGTAGTGGCTTCAGGGGTAGAGATCTATACCATGAGAGAGCTGTACTAGTCAAAGTTTGACTAAAAAGTTTAACCCTTACCTCGTCGGCAGTATATCCCGTCAATAAAAAAGTGCCACATATATCTTTGAAACATGCAATATGCTCATATGAATCGGGATCTTCTTCATCTCCGGTAAATTGCTTCTTATGTAGAATACTAAGTAATAGAGGATTTATTTCAAACCCCCTTGTTTTCTCATTGGAGTTGTATTTTTTATAAATATCATAGGGCTTCCCAAAGTGGTTGAGTGGGCTAGCACTAGTCATATGCTCAAACTCCATCATGTTGGTAGATACCTGTAACTCAAAACAAAATTTAGCAAGATAAAAATAAATAAGCAAAAACTAAAAGACCTACAACGCTTAGCTCCCCGGCAACAGCGACAAAAAATAGCTTGATGATAGCAAGAGCACAGATCGTGTGTAGCTAGTTTCGAAAATAAAGATATTGATCCCACAGGGAGCAGGAGTCTAAAGTCTAATAACTCTTGGTATAAATATTACAATAGAAATGCTAGATAAAGTTCTAAGTAACAAGATAAAATGTGAGTATTGTGTAAAAAGGTGTTTTGGGGTTTTAGGTATATGAGCAATAATAAAGTAAAGCAAAGTAACTTAATACAGAAAGTAAGTATCATGCATGTAAGAGAGATTGGAACTGCAATAGGGAAAAGCATTCTCAGGGAGTAGCGGATACACCACTAGTATTTGTAAAGATCTATGATAAATATTATTATCATGAACATTCTCAACTATGTATGTGTGGGAGTAACTCCGTATATGGATGATTTTCTAGCAACTGTTGCGCACGTCATCCTCATAACCACAGCAGACAGCAGTCGACATCAATCGAATTACTGTGCTATTAAGGGACATAATCCAGTAGGATGTATCCCATGGCATGGATAGTGTTCCGTGAGTTTCCTCGGCTTCCCAAGTTGATATGTAAGGATTGCTAATAGCTTTATAGTCACCGTAAGCACTAGCACGCCTCCATATACCAACAAGTAGTTCCCTCCAACAAGTCCCCGGAGAGGCAAATATTGAGAGGTCGACTTCTCTCAACATCAAGATGTAGAGAATCTAACACATGGTCACAGCGATGAGTATCATAATAGACTTTATCTTATTTCAATATCATACTAGGGTTTCTCCATATCCCCAAGAACTAATGATCTACTCATACATGGAGGAAATCAGCATCATGGCAATGGTAATGGAAACAATCTTAGATGAATAGTACTTGTATAAATCCACAACGAGTATAGGAATTACAACGAGATCTAGATAAGAGGTAGATGGGATGGATGGAGATGGTGGTGATGCAGCGGTGGATGATGAAGATCGATGCCTTAGCCTCTTGGATCTGCGTAGGGTGAAGATGGATCCCCGGTGGATGAGTCCCCCCCAGATGCCTTCCGAAGGTGAGGTTTCTGTGATTTCTGGTGTTCTGTATGTCGTCTCCTCGAACCAATTGCACGGGGTGAAACTATTTGACGAGGCGGAGGCGGCGCTAGCTATACGTCCGAAGCTATACAGCGGGAATATTTCTTCCGCCTGTATAGTTGGTCGTTATGCTCTCTGTCCCCTCTATTCGCTTCGGGTTTTCTTCTGGTATTATTAATATTTCCCAAATAAGCGATTTATGTTGTTTTTGACTCCTTTTCTCCTCAGTACAACTGCTTCAATAATTGTATCCATTGGATCCATCATCTGTCCTGATCCTAATGAAAATGGACATAAAATGTGCGTGCAAACACCCTAAAATACCAAGATCCTACATCTACAATACAAAATAATAACATAAAACATGATGCAAATATGCACTCATCAATCTCCACCCTCTCCAACATCTCCAACATCATCACCATGATGAAGAGGGAGTAGTCTATCTCTAGACTATGGGTTTGTGGCAGTAGATTGATCTATTTCTCTCTTGTTATTCATAGATCTAGTACCATATGAGCTTCCCAACATGATTATGGTCATATATGTAATTCCTATGTGGTGGATCTTTATTCTATGATTTGATATATGAGATTGGAACCCATTTTGTGTAAGATGTATTGGTAGATGCATATCATGTACCCCGTTCTAAATTGCTTGTTTTCATTCAACTTGTATGCAAGAACTTGTATAGGGAGAAGTGTGTATTAGATGGAGTAGCATGGTGGTAGTGATTGAAATGTTCCCAACAATATTCAAGATCTACTTTGGTTTTTACCTTTCTTTTGTTGCCTCACTAGGGATAAAGTAAAATCATGTTCTATAATTATCATGTGACAGTGACATAATCTTGTTAGATCAAGGTAGCATATTTGTATTTCAAACATCATGTCATATTACTTAAAGCTATACTCTGATTTGTTCTTAATTCAAGATTGCATGGAGTTTCCCTTTCTTGAGGAGTATAAGAGAGATGTGTTCCATCTCTATGTTAGGACGTGATACCCATATGAATGCTTATCATACACATATAGAAGTTCCGTGAATATTTATCATTGATGAATTGTTTTATGATCACTACAACTTAAAAAGAGAGTAGACAAGTGAACCCACGAACCCCAGTCTAATTTTAATCATAAGAAACACCTTTCCATTACAATTACTACCTTTTATATTTTCTGCAATTTATTATTTCGAAAATACTAAAATACTTTTTCTACTTGCAATCATCCATAAAAACCGAAAAAACTCTATTATCTTCCATATCATATAGTTTACATTACTTTACTTTATTTTACTTCAGTTTACTTTATATTATATTTCATATTACTAATACGAAACCTTGTGCTTGACAACCACTTGGTGGAGTTGGAGACACAAGACAAATTATTTTACTTTATAGGTTGCTTGCAAGGAGAAGACGAATAAAACTTCCATAACCAATTTCCCGAGAGTTCGATATAAACCCTCGAGTCACCCTTGTGGGGAAAAGAACCTTGCTACAACACTCTGCACTTGGAGTCCCAACAAAAAGTGGCCACGATTGTTGCCATCGGTTATCAACCAACCATACCACATTTTTCATGGTTATGGAAATCTTCATGCCAGTACAAGCATAAATTCTTCTTTTGGCTCTTTCTTCATGACATACTGAATATAAGAAATCTTTTGGCTTGAAAAAACTTCATACTGCAATCTCATTCCTATGTTTTTGGCTCTTGCACAATGGAAGAAACACTTCAACATCTTTTTTGGGACTGCCCTTTTGCTGCAGAGTGCTAAGACTTTATGTGTCCACTAAGAAGTGTAAATCTCTCAATTTTGGAGACCATTACAGACCTGAAATCAAAGATACATCAACCTTTTAGTATGGATATCATAATCATTGCAGCTTGGAGTATATGGATAATTAGGAATAATTTAATCTTCAAAAGCCAAAGAGCCAGTTTTGATGACTGGAAGAGATCATTTTACCAAGAACTAAAGTTACTTACTTAGAGAATGAAGAAAAAGCACCTTCAACAATTTATAGACTAGCTACAATATCAAACTTAGAATAGACCTAAAGGGCTTTCTCCTTCTTTAATGTACATATTGTAACATCCCCTTGTACTATACCGTATTTATATATATATAAATTGCAGTGGGAGCCTTTCCCCCTGTTGTTCCTCAAAAAAGGGTTCTAAAAGGTTAGCAACTCCATACTTTCATTTGTCATTGCTAGTTTAGCTAATTTCATGCTCTACAAGTAGAGAGATTTGTAACCACTGCATCTTCAAATTCTGGATGGATATAAACAAATAACAACATCATTATGCATAGACATATATATGTACCATAGTAAAGAATAATAATCAAAAAATAATAGGTTTAATTCAAAAAAGCTTCATAAGAAGACACACTAGAAAAAAATCTTTCTCATTAGATCAATATGCCCGGGAGCTAACAAATTTCACATATATGGGAGTGCCTCTATGGCGAGCTCCTCGAAGATGTCTGATGACGGGATCCTAAGACATCTTTGAGAAGCTCCACTATAGTGGTGTCCCTCTCACACCATCTTGTAGTTTATAACTTCTCTAGCTAGATCAATACGCCCAGGAGCTAACAAATTTCACATATATGGGAGTGCCTCTATGGTGAGCTCCTCGAAGATGTCTCAGGACGGGATCCTAAGACATATTCAAGAAGCTCCTCCATAGTGGTGTACCTCTCGCACCATCTTGTAGTTTATAACTTCACAAGGATGCATCTTGCCTATTTATAGATTAAGCGCCACAATATTTGTGATTCCACCCCGAAATCATAGTGCTACCACTAAGGGTGAAATAGTGTCGCCACCCACGGCATAGTGTCGACACCCACTGAATAGTATCGCCACTAACGACACAGTGTTCTCACTCACCGAATAGTGTTGCCACTCACGGTATAGTGCCACCACTCGCGGCATAGTGTCTCCACTCACCCATGACATAGTGCCAACACCCACTGAATAGTGTCACCACCCATGCTTAAATAAATCTAAACATTTAGTCCCGGTTGGTGTCTCCAATCAGGACTAAAGATGGAGTAAAAAGTTTTTAAATCAGTGCATAGTTTTTTATGTTTGCAATAATAACATTTGGTCACTACTCTACTTTGGTTTTAGTGTGATGAACTTGTATTAATTTGGTCACTTCTCTATTCATCATGATGTTGTGTAATAGTTTATGGTATACTTATATAATGCAGATGCACCGGCAATGGATGTATGATGACCGACGCTCTAGAAAGTTCATTAAAGGCATGCGTTCTTTTCTTGATGTGGTTGAGGCAAACAAGCGAAATGGTTTTATGTGTTGTCCATGTGGTGCCTGCGGAATCAGAAGGATTACTATTTCTCAAAAATCCTTCATAGCCACCTGTTTCGGTTCGGTTTCATGTCCGGCTATAATTCTTGGACCAAGCACGGAGAAAGAGGGGTTATGATGGAAGACAATAGACAAGAAGAGAACAATGACAACTATCCTATGTTCCCTAAATACGGTGGTACTGCAATGGCAGACAATGAAGAATAAGAAGAAGTTGAAGAACGGGCATCACATGAGCCCATTGATGATCTTGGTCGGGCCATTGCTGATGCAAAGAGAGACTGCGAAAGTGAAAAGAAGAGGTTGAAGTTCGAGCAGATGTTAGAGGATCACAAAAAATTGTTGTACCCAAATTGCAAAGATGGCCAGAAAAAGCTGGGTAGCACATTGGAATTGCTGCAATGGAAGGCAAAGAGTGGTTTGGCTCACAAGGGATTTGAAAAGTTGCTGAAAATAATGAAGAAGATGCTTCTAAAGGATAACGAATTGCCCGCTAGTACGTACGAATCAAAGAAGGTTGTCTCCCCTCTAGGATTATACGTGTAGATAATACATGCATTCCCTAATGATTGCATCCTATACTATGGTGAGGAGTACGAGAATTTGGATGCATGCCCGGTATGCACTTCATTGCGGTATAAGATCAGATGAGATGACCCTGGTGATGTTGAGGGTGAGTGATGGCTCAAAATATATCGAGCTCGTTGGGGAACCCCAAGACGAAGGTATGATGAGCACAGCAGCAAGTTTTCTCTCAGTACGAAACCAGGGTTATCAATCCAGTAGGAGCAAGGAAACACCCCAGAGGTGTAGCTAGCTGAACGTTGGCACGGCGCACTACCGGTGCTAGCAGCAATGTGGAGACCTGCACAACACAACCATAGAACTTTGCCCCCAACTTACGATGAGGTTGTCAATCTCACTGGTTTTGCTGAAAACAAAGGATTAAACGTATCGAATGGAAGGAAGTAATAGTTTGTAGAAAGTAAACACAAAGCAGTAAAGAGTTTGATTGAATGTAAAAGAAAGGACCGGGGTCCATAGTTCACTAGAGGTGGCTCTCCTTAAGATAGATAACATGCTGGGTGAACAAATTACAGCAGGAAAATTGAAAAACATCGAGAAAGCGTACAAGCATATACTAATCATCTTGACTCCTTTGAGACTTGATTGGGCATTACAAAGTTATACATAGACCGCCATCCAACTACATCTATGACTAATAATCCACCTTTAGGCTATCATCCGAACCCCCTCCAATATTAAGTTACAAGCGCAATATTATTGCTTTACGAATTGCGTGTAAAGTAAACAATACGATTATTCTATGAACAAAGGATTGTTGTTTTCTCCCTAGTAGCAACAGCGCATCTAGTACCTTAGAGATTTCATCACTTCCCAGTTACGGAGGCATCAACCCACTATCGAGCATAAATACTAACTCCTGGAGTTGCTAGCATCTACTTGGCCAAGATAGCTACTAACAACGGAAAGCATGCAAGATCACAAATAACAAAGACATGACCGAATGAACAATCAATCTGAAATAGCATCTCAATATCCATCGGATCCCTGCAAACACAACATGCAGAATTACAAATAGATGATCTTGATCATGAACGGAGCTCACAAGATCTAGACATGAAAGCACAAAGGAGGAGAACCAGCCATCTAGCTACTACATGGACCCGTAGTCCAGAGATGAACTACTCACGCATCACACCGGAGGCTTGCATGATGATGAAGAAGGCCTCCGACGTGAATTCCCCTCTCCGGCAGGGTGCCGGGAAGAGCTTCAGATCCCTTCCGATCTAGGGATGGAGATGACGGTGGCTACAGACTCTTTCATGGAATTTTGATCAGGTACTTAGGGTTTCCGTATTAGAGGCAATATAGAGGCGGAAGGAGAGGCCGAGGGGGTACCTAGGGCGGCCAGACCACCCCCTGGCGCGGGTCAGGCCTGGCCATGCGGCCAGGTGGTGTGGCTAGGCCCCATCCCCTCTCCGTCTCGTATTCTGGCTCCAAGTGTCCCCCGGTAAAATAATGACTTTGGCTTTTGTCCTGTCCAATTCCGAGAATATTCATTTTCTGACTTCCTGAAACCAAAAACAGCAGAAAACAGGCAGCTGGCACTGTGGATCTTGTTAATAGGTTAGTCCAAGAAATCATATGAAAGTACTCCAAAGTGTGGACAAAACACAAGAAAGTAGATAAAACCAAGCATGGAACATCAAAAATTATAGATACATTTGCAATGTATCAACATCCCCAAGCTTAGCTCCTGCTCGTCCTCGAGTAGGTAAGTGATAAAAAGAAAGAATAATTTTTGAGGTGACATGCACCATCGTAAACTTGATCAAAGTATTTGTAAAACATTCAAAGCTGGGATCATAGTACTTCAGTCATAGCATGAAAGACAAAGTTCTAGCAATAAGACAAAGAAACTATGTTGCAACATGAAAAGGCAAAAACAAAAGATTCATGAATAACAATGCTTTGCAAGACGTTTGTTTGTTTCACATAAAGAAAACATAGCATAGTAGTATTCAGCTTGTCCCTCATAGAGTAGCAAACATAAATGCATAGGACACCTTCAAAGTTCATAAGAGTGACTAGATACATATAGTTTAAAACAAGCAATATCAAGTTATGCATCAACCAACTAGTCTTGGGACAATGCACATAGAACTACGAATGGCCACTATGCTCTCAAAGTAGGTGCATAAAGGTAGAAGGTGGAGACTCAATATATAAGTGGAAGAAAGGCCTTCATAGAAGGAAGTAGGGATTCAAGTCTCATAAAGAGCTTCCAAAAATTATGGTACTTATAGCTTTCAGCTCTCATTGCCCCTATCATAAGCATCTTGAAGTGATTAAGGTTAAAGTGAACAAACTATGGTGTACATGCTTGACGAAGTATAAGTTAGAAATCTCATGCCCCTTGAATACGAGGGCCGCTCCTCATGCTACTCAAGTTTAGTCATCGGTAAGTTCTTGTCATTTTAAGTACATGTGTATCATAGAGAACCGCCAACAGGATACCCCTTGCCCGATGATACGGAAGAATCTCCATATCAAAATGACAAGGCAAGCAGACAACAAGCATCTCAGCAATCTTCTTATTTACCATGGGAATATGGTGCTTTTTTCTCTCTTTCCTCTTTTCATAATCTCTTTTTTTCTTTTCTCTTTTTTCTCAATATCGGACTCTTTTTTTATAAGAAGAATGCTTCATAGACAGCTCATTATGGTTACGTTGTAGGTTTCCACCATGTCAGCATGGATTAGACCAGCAACCCAGGCGTTTCTCTAACACATATACATAACTCCATGGACTTACAAGCTCCCCTTTCATTTCACACCGACGACATCCATAGACAAAAGAGCATGATGTCAACTAGGTACAAAGTACCAGTGCAATGTTGAAAGCGTTCCCCATGACAGCATGGTTCGGCTAATACCCAACAAATAAGTGCAAGCATATACAACATAGACGACACAATGTTTCAAGTTTATTAAGGGCAAGAAAAGTAAAGTGTGCCATCAAGTTCGTGAGAGCTTTAATCACTAGTTTTCTTATAACAAGTTTAATTTGGAAGGTAAACAAAAACATGAATATACTTGGAATAGCATATGCTAATAGGTAGGTATAGTGGACTCTTTGGAATAACTTGGTTTAGGGAGTTGGATGCATGAGTGGAACTCATACTTGGTTGTGGAGGCTAGCAAAAGACTGGGAGCGACAAACTAAGAGAGCAATAATGGCCATAATCATGCAGAGCGACAAAAAATCATTGATCAAAGCATAAAGTGATACTACAAGTTGAAAACTAAAGTATCATAAAGTCTTATGGTGACTTGAGATAGTCATAACATGGTGTGAGCATGCGCCAAGTCAACCCAAATAAAGCATCAAAGGAGAATACCACAATACTATGCTTTAATATGCTAAAACAACACATGATTCATCCAAGGCACATTAAGCAATCTCAATTGTTTATAACAAGTCATGCTACAACAAAGAATATTAAGCATAAAGCCAAAACAATATCAAGCATGGCATGACAAAGCATAGGCCATAGTCAAAAACAAACTCTCTTTACCACTTAAGCATGAACTTTCCTACTCTTTTCCAAACCAAACCAAACTATTTGAAAACCAATGCAATGAAAGAGGGGGTCCAACCAATTTATTCAGCAAACAAAGGAACCAAAAAATCAAAACGAAAATGAAAAATAAGACACTCCAAGAACAACACAACTATGCATGAAACAATAAAAATGAAGCGTTTGGAAGAAACCTGGGATTTTTATTGATGAAGAGGGGGATGCCTTGGGCATCCCCAAGCTTTGACGCTTGTACTTCTTGGATATTTCTTGGGGTGACACGCGTGGCATCCCCAATCTTGAGCTTTAGTCCATTCTTCATCTCATTACTCATTTCTTCCATATACCTGAAATTTTTTCTTCATACAAAACTTCACACAATCTTTATTAGCAACATTAGTGCACTCAAGATAATAGGTCTTTGGGTTCAGTTATAACACCAATAAAACTTTCATTAAAACACTAGCTACTGTAGAACTTCCCTCAATAATCTCAATTCCCCAAAAGAACTCAAAAAGGAACCAATAAGAAGCACATGCAGATAATGGCAAAAATCTGTCAAAACATACCAGCAGGTAAAGACGAATTTTTTCGAAGACCTTCTGTTGCTCAAATCAAAAAGTGTTAAGAGAACGAGAGTTATATAACAACCTGGGTCAGAAGCACAAAAATTCACGCCTCAAAAGGACATACAGATATTTTACACGAATTTTTACGGTGAAGCACAGAAATCTGTTTCGGGACAACAACTTTCCCAATCATTACTTCTCTCTTATTAGAGATTACTCTTGGCACAAAAAGCAAATAAAAAGGATAAGGAGCGGTTATTAGTGAAGTAATAACTTCCAAGACTCATCTAAAACTTTTGGGTTATCTCCCAATAAGTACTTTTCTTTAACGCCTTTAAGTTAGGTATAAGAAGCAAGAAAAAAAATCAAGTGTTCTCAAATGAAGAAGCATTAAGAGCAAGTTTTGTTTCCATAGGAGAGGCAAAAGAAATCTTCTCTCTCTTCTTAGGGAAGTGTTCTATACCTTTCTTGAGTGGGAGTTGATATTTAATAGTGCCTTCTTTCATATCAATAATGGCACCAATAGTTCTAAGAAAAGGTTTTCCCAAAGTAATAGGACAAGAAGCATTGCATTCAACATCCAAAACATAGAAATCAATGGGGACATAGGCATTGTTAACCATAGTAAGAACATCATTAATACTCCCCATGAGTTTCTTTTTAGCATTATCATCAAGTTGGACATTCAAATAACAATCTTCAAGTGGTGGCAAATCAAGCATAACATAAATCCTTCTAGGCATAATAGAAACACTACTATCAAGATCACATAAAGCTTTGAAATCAAAATCATTCACTTTCATATTAATGATGGGTTACCAACCATCTTCTTGTTTTATAGGAATAGAAGCTTTATTTTTCATCTTTTCTTCTTTAATGTTTATGAGAGCATCAGTAATGTGTTTTGTAAAGGCCATGTTCATAGCACTTGCATTAGGACTTTTAGCAAGCTTTTGTAGGAACTTAATAACTTCAGAGATATTGCAACCATCAAGATCAAAACCATAATTATCATCTAAGGTAGTAGAGCTATTACTAGCATCAACACTAGTGGTAGTGATAGTAGAAACACTAATGTTTCTAGCAATTTCATCTTCTCTTTCCCACTTAGCATGTAATTCAGCTAATAGTCTAACATTTTCATCAATTCTTACTTGTATGGCATTAGTAGCTGTGAAAGGATTATCAATAGTTTCAGGTTTAGCAGCCATTTTACTAATCAAATAAGATTGTGCTTTAGACAAAGATGATATATTTCTTTCAGCATTAGAAAGTTTCAATTGTAAACTAGGAATTTCCCTATTTAAACTCTCAAGTTGATGGCTAATTGTCTTCAAAATGGTAGATTGTTCCTCCATAGTTTTAGTAAATAACTTATTTTGCTCATATTGCATTTGCATGAAGTTTTTAGTGGCCCTTTCAACCTCTAGGATCCTTCCTTCACTAGGTAATCCAAGTTTGCCATTATAACCATAAGCATTATTAGGAGGATACGACCTATAATTGTTATTACCATAAGCATTATTGCCAAAATTATTATTCCTTATAAAGTTCACATCAACTTGCTCTTCTTGAGCAACCAAAGAAGCTAAAGGAACATTATTTGGATCAATATGGGCTTTCCCATTAACAAGCATATACATAATAACATCAATCTTATCACTCAAGGAGGAGGTTTCCTCAACAGAATTTACCTTCTTACCTTGTGGAGCTCTTTCAGTATGCCATTCGGAATAGTTAGACATCATATTATCCAGAAGCTTAGTTGCAGCACCCAAAGTAATGGTCATAAAGGTACCTCCACCAGCAGAGTCCAATAGGTTCCTTGAAGAATAGTTCAATCCTGCAAAAAAAGTTTGGATGATCATCCAAGCAGTCAGTCCATGAGTGGGAAAATTCTTTACCAAAGATTTTATTCTTTCCCAAGCTTGAGCAACATGTTCATTATCAAACTGTTTAAACTTCATTATTTCACTTCTCATAGATATAATCTTAGCAGGAGGATAGTATCCAATGAAAGCATCTTTGCATTTAGTCCAAGAATCAATACTATTCCTAGTTAGGGAGTTTAACCACTCTTTAGATTTTCCTCTCAAGGAGAAAGGAAACAATTTCAGCTTAATAATATCTCCATCTATATCCCTATGCTTTTGCATCTCACAAAGTTCAACAAAATTATTTAGATGGGCAGCAGCATCTTCATTACCAATACCAGAAAATTGTTCTCTCATAACAAGATTGAGTAAAGCAGGTTTAATCTCAAAGAAAGTAGCTTCAGGAACATGTGGAGCAATAGTTGTGCTCATAAAATCATTGTTGTTGGTGCTAGTGAAGTCACACAACTTAGTGTTTTAAAGAGTAGTCATTTTTTGTATTTTTAATAAAGAAAGCAAACTTGTAAGACTAATTTTTTGTGTTTTTGATAAAGAAACAAGCAAACATAGCAAAAGTAAACTAAGCAAAACAAAAATAACAAAGTAAAGATATTGGTTATGAGGGACTCCCCTTGTGAAGATGTCCTTGACTCCCCGGCAACGGCGCCAGAAAAAGAGCTTGATGGCCCAAAATATATCGAGCTCATTGGGGAACCCCAAGAGGAACCCCAACGGCGCCAGAAACAAGCAGACAATCCAGTAGGAGCAAGGAAACACCCCAAAGGTTTAGCTAGCTGAACGTTGGCAGGGCGCACTACCGGTGCCAGCAGCAACATGGAGACCTGCACAACACAACCACAGAACTTTGCCCCCAACTTACGATGAGGTTGTCAATCTCACCAGTTTTGCTGAAAACAAAGGATTAAACGTATCGAATGGAAGGAAGTAATAGTTTGCAGAAAGTAAACACAAAGCAGTAAACAGTTTGATTGAATGTAAAAGAAAGGACCGGGGTCCATAGTTCACTAGAGATGGCTCTCCTTAAGATAGATAACATGCTGGGTGAACAAATTACAGCGGGGCAATTGACAAACATCGAGAAAGCAAACAAGAATATACTAATCATCTTGACTCCTTTGAGACTTGATTGGGCATTACAACGTTATACATAGACCGCCATCCAACTGCATCTATGACTAATAATCCACCTTCAGGTTATCATCCAACCCCTCCAAGATTAAGTTGCAAGCAACAGATTATTGCTTTATGAATTGCGTGTAAAGTAAACAATACGATTGTTCTATGAACAAAGGATTGTTGTTTTCTCCCTAGTAGCAACAACACATCTAGTACCTTAGAGATTTCTGTCACTTCCCCAGATTACCAGAGGCATCAACCCACTATCGAGCATAAATACTAACTCTTGGAGTTGCTAGCATCTACTTGGCCAAGATAGCTACTAACAACGGAAAGCATGCAAGATCACAAATAACAAAGACATGATAGAATCAATAATCAATCTGAAATAGCATCTCAATATCCATCGGATCCCTGCAAACACAACATGCAGAATTACAAATAGATGATCTTGATCATGAACGGAGCTCACAAGATCTAGACATGAAAGCACAAAGGAGGAGAACCAGCCATCTAGCTACTACATGGACCCGTAGTCCAGAGATGAACTACTCACACATCAAACCGGAGGCTTGCATGATGATGAAGAAGGCCTCCAGGGTGAATTCCCCTCTCTGGAAGGGTGCCGGGAAGAGCTTCAGATCCCTCCCGATCTAGGGATGGAGATGACGACGTCTATAGACTCTTTCGTGGAATTTTTATTGGGTACTTAGGGTTTCCGTATCAGAGGTAATATATAGGCGGAAGGAGAGGCCGAGGTGCCTGGGCGTTGCACCACCTGGCACAGGCTGCGTGCCCTGGCCGCGGTGTGTGGTGGTCGGGCCCTAGCCCCTCTCCGTCTCGTATTCTGGCTCCAAGTGTCCCCCGGTAAAATAATGACTTTGGCTTTTGTCCCGTCCAATTCCGAGAATATTCATTTTTTGACTTCCTGAAACCAAAAACAGAAAACAGTAGTTTGGCACTTGGCTCTTGCTAATAGGTTAGTCCAAGAAATCATATGAAAAGTACTCCAAAGTGTGGACAAAACACAAGAAAGTAGATAAAACCAAGCATGGAACATCAAAAATTATAGATACATTTGCAATGTATTAGTGAGTGCCCCAGGAAGAGGGTTCCTACCAAGGTGATGTTGTATGCTCCTATAATACCATAGTTGAAACATTTGTTCAGAAACAAAGAGCATGCTAAGTTGTTGCGATGGCACATGGAAGACCGGAAAAAAACGCGATGTTGAGACACCCCGCTGATGGGTCGTAGTGGAGAAAAATGACAGAAAGTTCCTGTGCTTTGCAGGTGACGTGAAGAACTTATGGTTTGGTCTAATTACAGATGGCATGAATCCTTTTGGAGAGTAGAGCTGCAGTCATAGCACTTGGCATGTGACTCTATGTATCTATAACCTTCCTCCTTGGTTATGCATAAAGCCGATGGCTCTGAAATATAGCCATCTAATGTCCACATTTAAACTAGATATTAGTCATATTTTTTATGAAATGTCTCTCTAAACCCTGCCACTAATGCTAATATTCAGAGGGGTATGCAATCCTTTGTTCTTGTATTTTTCCTGTGCAGATAATGTCGTTTAAAGGAGGGAATCACTACATTAAAGTCAAAGATATGATATTTCCTTCGACCACAAGAAACCAGGAGCCGTCCAACGAAGGCAGATGCCGTAACGACCAACTATACGGCCGGAGCAAAAATGCCGACCATATAGCTCCGGCCGTATAGTTGGCACAGCCACCGTTAGGTCAAACAAAACAACTTTCGTGAAGGGACACCTATATAAAGAAGCCTCAGGTGACAGAAAAACATCTCTCGCTCCGCCCCAAAGAAGCCAGACTCCGCCAAAAAGCCGCCTCAGATCTCCAAACCCTTCTCCATCTTCATAGCCATACTTCACCACTCGTAATAGTAGATCTCTTATCTGATTGGCAACATTGTAAGACTATTTCTATTAATCTCATGATTTTTATTACAAAGTTTATGATTATTGATCTCATCTCTATGTGTGAGTAATTCTCCTTGGGCTAAGGGCTTCGGCCTAGCCATGTAGCAATTGTGCATGTGAATTATCATAGATGGGATCGTGTATTAGTTTTTATGACATGATGATTATTGTATCCTCTCTTACCTCAATCCAAGGACTTGTCAGGTACCCAAGACCCCGAGGGTTGAGCCAGGTATAGGGAGTATGAGTGATGACTGATCTGCAAGTTGGGAACCCTAGTGATAGAAGGGGTAGTATGGATGTATGTGACGGATTTGCTTGGGATTAACGGTGACATCACGATGCATATCATTAGTTCTCTTTCTTCTATAGATGAGACTAGTAGGTTATTGTTATAAGCGGTTGTGGAGGCAATAGCAATTATGGATGCACTACCCACATATAATTTATCTTGCTCTAACAAGTACACACATGCTTTATTTCTATCTTTTATTTCCATCAGATGTTTTGCACAGCTACAGGTGAAACCGAACGCCCTAGGCCCTCTCTCTCCATCGTCAACAACAACCAAAAGACACAAACTATTGGTCCGGTGAAAACACGAAAGGAATTCTAAAACTCTCGAAGGTCCGTTAAAATAACTTCACTACGCATTCGCTTATCGATGATTTGATAACCTAGGTCTACTAGGGAAAAAGAAGCTATACTACATCTGTAATCTGGATCGAAGGTATCAACCCTTTTTCTGGCGCCGTTGTCGGGGAAGCAATAGCTACCCTAGTGAGGTTATTAGGAATATTGCTAGTTTTAGTTCTTGTTTTTCATTTTGTTAGTTTGCTTTCAGTCTTTATTTGATAAACCAAAAAAATTAGTTAGTCTTTAAATTCTTGTTTTTATAGTTATAATTCTTTATCTAAGAAAACCCAAAAACATAGGAAGTATGGCTGAAAAGAAGCTTGGGGAGTTTTCTACTACCAATAATGATTATTTGCGTACTCCTATTACTCAGCCAGTAATTTTTGCTGATGATTATGAAATTAAGCCCCATTACTTAAGTCTGGTTCAACAGAATCAATTTGGAGGCTCTGCTGTTGAAGACGCATGTATGCACTTAAATACTTTCACTGAAATATGTGCTATAATGCGTATAAAAGACGTTGACCCTGATGCAGTCAAATTGCGTCTATTTCCTTTCTCCCTAAGAGGAAGAGCTAAAGAATGGTTGCTATCTTTGCCTAAAAATATTATTACATCATGGGTGGGATGTACTTCTTTATTTATGACTAAATTTTTCCCACCTGCAAAGACTATGCAGCTTCGATCTAATATTACTATCTTTAGACAGGAAGAGTGTGAGACATTAGCGCTTGCATGGGAGAGGATGAAAGAATGCCTAAGAAACTGTCCTAGTCATGGGATGGAAGATTGGTTAATCCTCCATTTATTTTACAAGCTCTTAATCATGTATCTAGGTCTATGCTTGATACTGCAGCTGGAGGAACATTTATGGGTAAACATATTACCGAAGCAAAGCAGCTGCTAGACAATATGCAAGACAACCATGCCCAATGGCATGTGGAAAGATCAAACAGGAAGAAGGTGAACTCTGTCTCACTACAAGAGAATGAAGATCTCAATGCTAAATTGGATGAGCTCATACTAGCCGTAAAAGGTAAGGAAACTCAGGTAAGAGCCACCCCTGAAACAAATATTGAAGAAATAGACTTCGTAGCTCGTAATGATTATAATCCTGCTTGGAAGAAGAGTTACAATCCTAACTTTCAGAAACACTATGCTAGTCCTGTAGGAAACTCTAATAATAATATGGGAAATAGTAATGGTAGTCTCCAAGAAACACTTAAGTCTTTCATAGACTCACAAAACAAACAAAATAATATTCTAGTTAGAATTACGGAGAACCATGATGCTATGCTTGGTAAACTATCTAACCAAGCTGTTAGTTTGAGAAATGATTTATAGGCCCTTCAAGAAAGAACGAGGGTCATTGAGGCACGGCTAGGTAAGATAACCGAGAGTCAAACTCTCATTCTAGCTAAGTTTGCAGGTAAAGCTGAGCCCAATCCTATTGAGGAACTCAAAATAATGAGGATCCAAAGGGAGGAGCCTGAAGAACTTGATTATAGTAATGCACCTTCACCAAGCTACACTATCGAAGATCTCGTAAAAAGGATCAACGTCAAAATTCCGGTAAGTGAAGGTAATGATGAAGCCATATATCAACACTTTGTTGATCAAGTTGCAATTAAGGTATGTGAGCTTGAAGAAGAATATAAGAAAATCGCTTAAAAGTTACCTATTAAACTAAATGACATATTTGAGCCTACTATTAAGATAAAGATTGGAACCAATGAGATACCTGCACTTTGTGATCTAGGTGCAAGCGTCTCAACAATTCCAAAGAGTCTCTTTAACAACTTAAATCTTGGCTCCTTTGAAATTACTGAGTTAAAATTGCATCTAGCAGATTCTACCTACAAACAAGCTTTAGGGATTAAGGAGAACACTTTAGTTTACATCAAAGGTTGTCCTTCTCTAATTGATTTCGTTATTGTTGACTTGCTTGAAGATACAGTTGCTCCTATAATTCTAGGTCGTCCTTTCTTAAGAACTATTAAGGCTTTGATTAATCTGCATGAAGGGAACATGAAGTTGCAATTGCCTTCGCGGGATCCTTTTGTTATTCATTTTCCCAGGAAGAAGAAAGTCAAGCATGACGAAAGGAGGCCATCACTTTGAAGGTCAATTACTTTGGAGTGGGTGTTCCACTCATCTGGCCCAAGTGAGTATCATTGAGGTCAAGCTATTAACCATAAAAGAGCGCTCCATGGGAGGCAACCCATGTGAAATAAATGTTTGAGTTAAGTTTTTAGTTCTAGTTTAAGTTTTTGTTTAATAAAGAGTGCTAGAAAACTCCATTCAAGGATAAGAAATTCGGTAGTACTAAAAATTCTGCTCTATTCATGCTATTGTTGGTCGACAATATTTGCTGTCAATGTTCTGTCAAAAACAAGGTATATCACTAAGTTACAGGAAAAGAAATAGTCTACGAAGAAACAAAAAAAATTTGACGCACATAGAGAGTTTAACAACCAACTATACGGCGGGAATAAAAAATTCTGGCCGTATAGTTCCAGTCATATAGTTATCTTTGTCATCGAATTGTTTTTTATAATATGTTCTAAGAGTTTAACGACCAACTATATGGCGGGAATAAAAAAATTCCGGCCGTATAGTTCCGGCCGTATAGATATCTATACCTTTGCAAATTTTCTTTCGCAGGGACAGACATTTTAACTACCAACTATACGGCTAGAACATTTTGTTCCGCCCGTATAGTTGCGTCCGTATAGCTACGCCGCCAGGAGGAAGACCTAATATTTTGACATAACGCTAACTATACGGCCGGAACGCATGTTCCACCCGTATAGTTGCGCCCGTATAGTTGCGTCCGACCATAAAATCACACGGGAAGGTACTCCCAACTCCAAAACTTCAATCCTTTTACTTTCTTCTACCCCCCAAACTCTCTCAAAAGCTCAAGGGATCTTCATCTCTGCTCAATTTTGTTTGATTTCCTCGCACACGAGTGATCTACGGTATGTTTCTCCTTCGATCCTCCAATTACTTTTTGCAAATTCATCTTTGATATATTGTCATTATCAATCTAGGGTGAGACCTACTATGAACTTATTGCCATGATTTTCTTACCTAGATTATTATCTTGAGGAGATTCTTTAGTGTGTTTAGATGAGGAATATATTATACTTACTGTTGTTGGATCAAAAAGTTTTATTTTTGCATTTCTTCAATGTTTTAGAAGATGAAAACACAGAGCCAAACTCGTGCTTGTGCCACCGCTAGCGCTTCTCAGGCTGTTGCTCGGGAATGCATGGGGATACGGTTCAGGAATGAGGCCCATCGCGAACGCTTCAACAAGATCAAGAACCGCGAAGTGAAGGCTACCAAGTGGGATTGTCCCATTAGAATTGAACCAAATCGGTATTTCTGATGACTTTAATTTACTTTGCAATAGAGATAGCCTGCAAAACTTTGTGTACAATGATGTACCTACTTATCGCCGCTTAACCATTGAATTCGTAAGTTCATTGCAAAGCACCGTTAAACAATGGCAAGGAGAGGATACTATTTCTTTCCGTCTAATGAACAACAACTACACTTTAACATTAGATGAATGGTGCGCATGTTTTAATTTTCCAAACAATTATGTTCATGCTCTACGCGCATCCTTTACTTGCTTAAACCCTTCCCTCGATCAATACTATAATGGAATGAGTTTCACTAGTAGAGTGAACAAGGGGAAGAATATTCAACATCCTGCAATTCGCTATTTGTTTTAT
Source organism: Avena insularis (assembly GCA_023614405.1). Classification (NCBI taxonomy): domain Eukaryota; kingdom Viridiplantae; phylum Streptophyta; class Magnoliopsida; order Poales; family Poaceae; genus Avena; species Avena insularis. The sequence continues at coordinate 129,394,289 of CM042688.1, forward strand.
GTTATTGCTAACACCTTGCAGGCACGTAATGACTTCACGAGACTCAACGAGGAGGACATCCTAGTCCTCGCAAAGGCTGCTTACATCAACTGCAACATGTCACTCAACTTGAGCGCCATCCTTGTGCGCTACTTGGAGCAGCAAGCCTCCCAAAGCCAAGGGCCAATCACAGGAGGAGGCATCATCATCGTACTTGCCACTACCCTAGGCCTCGAGATAGGTGAGTTACAACCCGTACTAGGTGAGACGCGTGTTGGTTTCTCCACCTGGGGGGCCTATGGAATGCTCACTAGGAGAGGTGGTTCTTATTATCTGCATATTGCTGGAGTTGGGCGTATCTACCCCGCTCCTATGTCTAATGGTCTTTTCTCTATCGAGGAAGGACGTTTGCTATATGATGTGCAGGTTGAGCAACACCAACCCGAGGAAGAAATTCCTGAAGAGGATGAGGACCAAGAGGAAGAGCAAGAGGTTCCTCATCAAGAGGAGTAGCCACAAACCCAGTTCGCCACATACCAAGATTTCCAAGGACTTGGAGGGACTGTGGAGAGGATGCACAACCTCTCTTTGAACCTCCGAGAATCAACAAGTAACCTCTCAACTCAATTTGCGAACTGGAGTAATGACTTTTTCCTGCCATTGCAATGATTTGCAGGGCTTGCAAAAGCCTAAGCTTGGGGAAGTTTCCCCATGCATCTTTATGTGGCATTCATTTGCTTTTATTTATTTTAGAGGTTGTGTTTTTATTTGAGTTTATAAGCCTCGTGTTGGTTTCCCCAACACTTTATCTTTAGTTCTTTCTATTTGCTTTCAAAATTTTCTAGCCGAGCTTTGCCACCAATTTTCTATTCTTTATTTCCCTCTCTTAAAAATCACAAAAAAGATTTCTCCATTTTTCCTTATTTTCCCTCTTTCTTTTCTTTCCGCCTCGAGGTCTTCGTATATTTGCAGGAGAGTGATCGACTTCGAGTTTCCAAGAAACAAATAAAAAAGGAAGAGAGAAGTGGAACCAAACATGAGAGGTATGCCTTATGACTCCCCACTTTTGAAGTTTGAGAAACCTATGCTAGTTAGTAGTGAATGTTGAGATATTATATTGGTGGAGTGAGTCTTTGTATTGTCGTAAGATTGTCGTTTTCATGGGTATTTAATTGGGCTTATTTTGTTCCAGCTCTCGTAGTTAACCAAGTCTTGCCTAAAAATTGCTAAACAATTGTAATAAGAAAAAGTCTCACAATTGAAGGCTTGGGTGTTGTAGTGCTTAGTCTTGAAGGCTTATTTCTAGAGACACTCGACACCACTGAAAATATTGATTAACTTGATAGCTCTCTTTGAAAGGATTTGTTCGATTGAATTAATGTTTAGCGGTTTTTGTGAGCATGCCAAAGTTTGACTTGTTAATCATAAGAATGATATAGCTTTACGCGTGTCAAACTTCATGGGATACCAACAACTCCGCTAGACTATGAACGATCTTCATGGAGGAAACTCCTAGATTTCGGCTATGAGTTGATTAAACACTTGTAGCAGCAATGCTATAGTGGGTAAGATTCTTGGCACTCCCGGGTAGCTGTAATCAAGATGGAATCACTCCTCTGGCTGTTATGAGAAATCATTGTGCAAAAGAAACAAAAACCTTAGTGATGCCACGAGTGTCCATCACAGCCTGATAAACTAAATAATTTTTTTGGCATGCTCTCAATTACTTAAAAACTGAAAATTCTTCAAGGACAATGAATAGAAAAGTAGTGCTTGCAAAGTCTTGATTTATTAATGTGGGAGAATTGAGATACTCTAGTATATATGCTTTTCATGACAACTCTCACACTCTTAATTTACATGATTATACTTTTCAAAGGCAAGCCTATGAGTTGATTACTTGACATGGAATAAAATTTACTCATTTGGATCATCCATACTTACAATAATTTTGTTGCGCTATAAGGATGCATGAAACCTGTATGATATGCTTTCCATTACTCTATCTATGCTGAAGTTTTTCAGATTTATGAAGTGGAGGAAACATGAGACTACTAATCATGAGTAAGATCACCATCTCGTTATTTCAGTTTAAATGCTGAGTTCCTTTTTGATTTTGGTTTTCTTGCTCGGGACGATCAAGTTTAAGCTTGGGGAGGTTGATGGCTCTAAAATATAACCATCTAACATCCACATTTTAACTGGATATTAGTCATATTTTTTATGAAATATCTCTCTAAACCCTGTCACTAATGCTAATATTTACAGGGGTATGCAATCCTTTGTTCTTGTATTTTTCCTGCGTAGATAATGTCGTTTAAAGGAGGGAATCACTATATTAAAGTCAAAGATACAATATTTCCTTCCACCAGAAGAAACCAGGAGCCGTCCAACGAAGGCAGACGCCGTAACGACCAACTATATGGCTAGAGAAAAAATTCTGACTATATAGCTTCAGCCGTATAGTTGGCGTCGCCACCGTTAGGTCAAACAGAACAACTTTCGTGAAGGGACCCCTATATAAAGAAGCCTCAGGCGATGGGAAAACATCTCTCGCTCCGCCCCAAAGAAGCCAGACTCCACCAAAAAGCCGGCTCAGATCTCCAAACCCTTCTCCATCTCCATAGCCATACTCCACCACTTGTAATAGTAAATCTCTTCTCTGATTGGAGACATTGTAAGACTATTGATATCAATCTCATGATTTTTATTACAATTTTTATGATTGTTGATCTCATCTCTATGTGTGAGTAATTCTCCTTGGACTAAGGGCTTTGGCCTAGCCATGTAGCTTTTTTGTGCATGTTATTTATCATAGATGGGATCGTGTATTAGTTTGTATGACATGATGATTATTGTATCCTCTCTTGCCTCAATCCAAGGACTTGTCAGGTACCGAAGACCCCGAGGGTTGAGCCAGGTATAGGGAGTATGAGTGATGACTGATCTGCAGGTTGGGAACCCCGGTGACAGAAGGGATGGTACGGCTGTATGTGAGGGATTTGCTTGGGATTAACGGTGACATCACGATGCATATCATTAGTTCTCTTTCTTCTATGGATGAGACTAGTAGGTTATTGCTATAAGCGGTTGCGGAGGCAATGGCAATTATGGATGCACTACCCACATATAATTTATCTTGCTCTAACAAGTACATGCATGCTTTATTTCTATCTTTTATTTCCATCAGATGTTTTGCACAGCTATAGGTGAAATCGAACGCCCTAGGCCCTCTCTCTCCATCATCAACAACAACCAAAAGACGCAAACTACTGGTCCGGTGAAAACACAAAAGGAATTCTAAAACTCCCGAAGGTCCATTAAAATAACTTCACTACGCATTCGCTTCTCGAGGATTCGATAACCTAGGTCTACTAGAAAAAATAAGCTATACTACATCCGTAATCTGGATCGAAGGTATCAGAAGCGTAAGTTCATTATGATGTCAGTGCTCATCCAAGGTCCGAAGCAACCCGGCAACGATATTGATGTGTACCTAAGGCCATTAGTTGAAGAACTTTTACAGTTGTGGGATGTAAAAGGTGTACGTGTGTGGGATGAGCACAAACAGGAGGAATCTAACCTACGAGCGTTGTTGTTCGTAACCATCAATAATTGGACTGCTCTTAGTAACCTTTTAGGATATACAAACAAGGATACAATGCATGCATGCACTGTTTATATGAGAATAAAAGTATATATTTGGATAAATGTAAGAAGAATGTGTACCCGTGGTATCGTTGTTTTCTTCTACCCAAGCATACCTTAAGCTAAAAAGGCAAGCATTTCAATGGTGAGGTAGATCACTGGAGTAAGCCTATCTACCTAACTGGTGATGATGTATTTGATATGGTCATGAATTTAAATATAATCATTGGAAAGGGTCCTGGTAGACAATCTGTCCCGAATGACACTAGCGGACAAAGAAGAAATCTATATTTTGGGATCTACCATGTTGGAAAGTCCTAGAGGACCGCTCTGCAATCGACTGGATGCACCTGACAAAGAATCATTGCATGAACCTGCTAAGATTCTTGGGCTTGTATGGAAAGTCAAAAGATATACCGGAAGCACGACAGGACCAACAATGTACAAAAGAACGAGACGGCATGCATCTAGAGCAGTTTCAACATCCTACCAGCTACGCTCTTACCAAAGAAGAGATGGAAATATTTTTTGAATGCCTTATAAGTATCAAGGTCCCGTCTGACTTTTCATCGAATATAAAGGGAATAATAAATATGGTAGAGAAAAATTCCAAAACCTAAAGTCTCATGACTGCCACATGTTTATGACGCAATTGCTTCCGGTTGCATTGAGAGGGATTCTACCAGAAAATATTCGACTACCCATTGTGAAGGTATGTGCATTCCATGCAATTTCTCAGAAGGTAATACCAAGGTTACAAAATGATGTGGTCCAATGTCTTGTCATCTTCGAGTTGGTGTTCCCACCATCCTTCTTCAATACTATGACGCACCTCCTAGTTCACCTAGTCGAAGAGATTACCATTCTCGGTCCTGTATTACATGATATATTCCCCGTTGATGTATATGGGAGTCTTAAAAAAATATGTTCATAACCATGCTAGTCCAAAAGGAAGCATCTCCAAGGGCTATGTAATAGAGGAGGTCATTGAGTTTTATGTTGACTTTATTCCTGATCTTAAGACGATTCGTGTTCCTGAACCGCGACATGAGGGAAGACTAAGTGGAAAACACACGGTAGGAAAGAAAGCAATGATAACTATGGATGGGAATTCTTTCACTCAAGCACACTACACAGTTCTATAAAATTCCACCTTGGTGGCTCCATATATCGAGGAACACAAGAATATTGTACGCTCCAAAAACCCGGGGTAGTCTGACTCCTGGATTAAACTTGAACACATGTACACTTTCGGTGGTTGGTTGCAGACACATCTCATGAATAACACCACTGTTGGAGATCAGCTGTACTTGTTGGCCAGGTCACCATCGTCGACTATATTGACTTTCAAAGGGTACGAGATAAATAGGAATTTACAAGATCGTCCAAGATAAAAAGAGCACCAACCAAAACAGTGGTGTCCGCTTTGATGCAATAGATGAAAATGGGCAAAAGGACACATATTATGGTTACATAGAGGAGATATGGGAACTTGACTATGGACCTTATTTTAAGGTTCCTTTATTTCAGTGCAAATGGGTCAAGATGAACGGAGGCGGGGTAAAGGTAGACCAGCAGTATAGAATGACAACAGTGGATCTCAACAATCTTGGGTACAGAGACGAACCATTCGTCCTAGCCAATAATGTGGCTCATATTTTTTATGTGCAGGACATGTCTACCAAACCGAGAAAAAGAGAAGATAAGCAAACGAATACATCATATGATAAGTCAAAGTGCCATATAGTTATTCTGCCCTTCAGAGTGAACATTGACCTAAGCATCCTGTTAAATAATGAACATGTTCCATGGCTACAACGCAAAAGAAAACCCCAACACTGGATGAGGATGTTGGTGATGTGTAATAATGGTTTTGGATTAGTTATTAAAATTCAAACACTTTTCATATTGAAAGTTTTGTCAGATTCAAAAATATGCAAAAGATATGAGTTAATGCATTTTTAATTGAAAATGGCAAAATGGTTAATAGTTTGAATAGTTAGAATAATTATTTTAGAAAACAAAAAAGTTTTGGATTAGTTATTCAAATTCAAACACTTCTCATGTTGAAAGTTTTGTTAGATTCGAAAATATGCGTAAGTTATTCAAATTTATATTCAAACACTTTTCAAATATCCAAAAGATGTCACATTAGAAAATAGAAAATGGTTTTGGCGCAAAAAAACACCTTTAGTCCCTGTTTCACCCACCAACTGGGACTAAGGGTGGGCCTTGCACGTGTATTTTTGCGGCGGCCGAAATTCCCTTTAGTCCAGTTGCAGCCAGCAACTGGGACTAAATGTCTGGACTAAAGGACCTTTAGCCTAGATTGCAGCTACCAACAGGGACTAAAGGAGTGCGAGAATATAAATGTCGCGCCACTTCCCGGTTCGAGCCACGACCCGACACTCTACAAATCGATCTTCATGGAGGAGAAGGAGGAGCGTCGCCGCCATTCGTGGAGGAGCCGCGCCGCGTCGTTCATGGAGGATCTGCGTCTCCCCCGCGCCATTCATGGAGGAGAGAAGGAGTGTTGCCACGCCGCCCCCGTGCCATTCGTGGAGGAGAAGGAGGAGACCTCCGCGCCACCCCACGTCGCCCGATCTCCGACATCGCGTGGCCTCGCCATCCACTCCATCACGTTTGTGGTGAGTTTCTGAGCACACTCGTGCTCCCCATCCTCTGCCTCTAGCCCGGTGTCTCTCTACCATCATGTGCCCCTTTCCACCATCGTAGCACCTCGCGATCGGTGCCGCTGCGGTGACCAAAAGGGAGTAGAGCCACCACCATTCTGCTCACCTCGGTCCCCTCTCTCCAACGCATGCATCCATGCATCCAGGCGTGATTGGAATCGCTGGATTCGAGCTCGACCTGGGAGGTCGCCATGGATGACGTCATGCCTATGTCATATTTCCTTTCCTTTTTCTTTTATCAATTTCTGTATTTCTTTTCTGTCATTATTGAGTAATAGATAAATAGAAATAGGAGAAATAGCAAATACAAAGAGAAAATAGAAATTTTAGGACTATTGCTTAGAAAATAGGATTATAGGATTATTTAGGATTGTTTCTTAGAAAATAGAATTATTTAGGATTGTTGCTTAGAAAATAGGATTATTGCTTAGAAATAGGATTATTGCTTAGAAAATAGGATTTACAAAATAAAAATAGTAGAAATAGAAATAGAAAATAGAAAATAGAAAATGGAAATTGGATTATTGCTTAGAAAATAGGATTATTTAGGATTATTGCTTAGAAAATAGAATTATTTAAGATTATTGCTTAGAAAATTGGATTTAGAAATAGAAATAGTAGAAATAGAAAATAGAAATAGAAATAGGTTTTAGGTTTTAGGGTACAAAATAGAAATAGACATAGAAATAGGATTTATAGAAATGTTATGTTAATGCAAAAAATTGTTTTATCTTTCTTATGTATTAGTTAATCTATGGACTACGGTGGCAGAGACAGTGAACATGATGTGCTCAACATTATAAATGACGGTGGAGCACATTACGGTGGAGAAGACGACGGTTGACCATATGACGGCTCACAATATCTTAATGACTCCGGTGAGGGAATAGAGGTAGAGCAAAGAAACGAAGCACAAATAAGCACTGATTGCAATGACGGCTCACAAAATGTTAGACTATTAACAAAGTCCGACGAGGTATATTAAGCCTCTGGTGATCACTAGTAGATGTATTAATTGATTTGTATATATATATTAACGAATGTTTCTTCTCTTAGACCTCCGCATCGAGCCAATCTTCTAAAAGGAAACAAGGCCTAGCCAGAAAGATGGCCGATGGTGCACATCTCACAATTGATTTAATCTCTAGAGATGGCAAACAGTTGGAGCCCAAAGCGAATGCAAGTGCATTTGTACATTAGTGCGGAGTTATTGTTAGGGACAACATCCTGATCACCACTCGAGAATGGAATAATCTAGCAAAATCAAAGGTAGTTGGAGTTAGTTTTGTCGATGAAAGATCCAAAAAAATCTTTGGGAAGAGCTCACGTCACATTTCAGCCTACCAGTCTTATCGACTTCTGAGATCACACAGGCAATGATGTTGAAATTCAAGGAGTAGACTCTTAAAAATATGGCCACACAATTCCAGAGCTTCAAGAAAATATTATACCAAAAATATGTCAAGGAAAAAAAGCTCTAGAATTCACTGGCCCACTAGAGAAGCATCAGGATCACTGGGACGCATTTGTGGAGTACAAGGAATCGGAAGAAGCTAAGCAAAGATCAGCAAATAATAAGGAAAATGCTGCGAAAAAGAAATATCACCATAATATGGGGACATGTGGCTACAAGAGTGCCATGCCTAAGTGGGATCAAACTGAGGCCAGCCTTATTGCTAAAGGGGTCACTCCAGCTACACATGATTGGCCCTTGAGGTCAAGAAATTGGATACTTTGGCATGGGTCGTCGTACGACCCACAAGCAAGGGACATTATTGGAAAGAAATAAATTGTTGAACCCAGAATGCCGTTGTTAATTGGTGAAAGAGGTTCAAGAGGGAAAGTTCCATCCTGAGAGAGAAAACAACAAGCTGACAAAGGCCCTCGGGAATCGTGAACATGAAGGATGAACATGAGGCCTTGGACCTTTTTTTGGTGGAGGACTGGGTTTCCCGAGTACAATGACACTTATAGAAGCCGGTCGACAGAATGGAAGCGCGGCAGCAGCAGGAGGCAAACCGGTTAGCGAAGTTAGAAAGAAATAATGAGGAATTGCAAGCCATATTGGAGCGGCAACAAGAGAAAATTGACGAAATTAGAGGAGTGGGCCGACAGCAAGATCTTACATTCGATAGTACCGACCCATCTCAGCGGAAAAGCAGTGTGGCTTCCATGGAGGTCCGGGCTGACAATGCACTGATGATGGACGATGCACCGATGATGGATGGTGCACTGATGGATCGCTGCCCCATGGATGAAGTCAAGGAGAAGACAAATTGTGAGCTACATATGTCACCGAAGAACATATCCATGAAGGTGGCGGTCGGATTTGATTTACCTTGTGCACCTGGAGAGACCTACCATGGCCATCAGATTCTAGCTAGCTATGCTTGTGTCGGTGTGGATGAAGTTCAACCAGGATTTCAGTCACTAGAGCTTAACATTCCTAGAGGTGAAGGAGAGACGACACTGGGAGAAGTCATGAGTGGCTTCATTCTATGGAACAAGAAAAACATCGTGTTTCCAGGCTCGGTGCCAAGGCCACCGTATCCTTCGAGTAGCAAGCAACCACCTCCAAGGCCATCGTCTCCTTCGAGTAGCAATCCACCACCTCCAGGGCCACCATCTCCTCCGAGTAGCAATCCACCACCGCCAAGTCCACCCCTCCTCGAGAGGGACCGCAGCGCGAGTCCATCTCGATCTTCGCCGCCTCAGCTGACTCTGTCCACTAAGTCCTAGGGGAAAGGGGAAGAGTACCACCGCTCCGTCGACTAGTACTATGTCTCAGAACAAAAGCTACAACAATGAAGAAAGCCAAGTCGTCTCCTCCCAAGTTACCTTACGAAATGACTGAGGAGGAGAATAGAGAGTGGGTGGCTACGGATGTGAAACACCAGTTAGCACCGAAATGACCCGAGCCAAAGGAGCCAATAGATCTAAAAGTCAAGAAGAACTTTAAGTATTTTCTTGCGCAACCACCGCAATATGTGTTAAGTATGCCAAATGACTATGAATTGCAAAGACATATGACCAAAAGAAGCGGATGGGGAAAACAATTCTCCAGCTCGGAGAACAGGTAGTACAATTGATCCCTCCGGTCAAGGTGTTGCCCAAACAACAAATAGATATGGAAGAAGTTGGGCGCTTAGCTAGGCAATGTGGTATGACTGTTGGTGAAATGCTAGGTGGCGCAGATATCCCAAGGCTGATGTAGCATGGAAATATGTCTGTGGGAATCCTCTGGTCATCCCTGAGCAGCTCCGGCATCTACCAACATAAATGCGAAGATTGCATGACTGGTATTTGAAAGTTGCAAAGGGCGAAGATTGAGAAAGGCTCATGGTGGCAGTTAGAGACGAGCATTACTTCCGTGAAGACGAGATATCTATTGATCTTGAAGAATTTTTTCAGTTATACAATCAAGATGCCCTCAACAAATTTCTCGTGAGCTGATATTGTCTATAAGTGATTAATTTATTTCTGTAATTAAGTCTCTAGCTCAGCTCGTTCATTGCCTGTAATTATCCTCACTATATTATTTTGTACGCTATTATGCAAAATGAAGATTCTCAAATGTAAAACACAGATAATCTTTGACGTTGGATTCATTGACCCATATGTCGTTAATATTAGTATGATAGAACTCTTCGCCAAGGACACAGAGAATAACTTGCTATTTTTTAAAAGAGAGAACATTTCAAAGAGGAAATACTATTTCCTTACAACTTCAAGTGAGTGTTACTGTCTTGTGCACATACTAGTTTGCTTACTCGATGTTAAGTGTAATTGGTGAGTTATGTGTGACTGTGTATATAAACGTGCGCAGGTTTTAATGGATTCTACTAATCATTCAAGTTGACACTGAAAAGGTTGATATCATGGACTCATTAGATAAAGACCCTAGGGAGTACGAGAACCTAATTACAATGCTCCAGAAGTAAGTTCAATCATTATCGCACTATACCGGTCCCTTTAGTTCATTTCATGATATCAAGTAATTAATGACTCATTTATTCATTCTCTTTGCCGGGCAGGGTTTGGAAACGGTTCATCAAGACCGAAAGGGGTCAATGGGAAAGGAGTTGCGTTTTAATGGGCCCAAGGTAAGTAGTACTAGCTAGATTCGCGCATCTCTTTAATTCTAGTTTCAATATCATTGTCATGCTTTATTATTATTTGATTGAATTCTGTTTCTCGTAAAGTGCTCGAGGCAGCCACCGACGACTAATTTATATGGATACTACCTCTGCGAATTCATAGGGGAGTCGATCAGTGAGAATCACATAAATATAACGATCCACGATATGTAAGAGAAGCTCTTACCAAAGGACTGCTTACAAGCAATTTAAGAGGAATTGGCGGGATTTTTGCTTGATGAGGTCATAGATAAAGATGGAGAACGCTATTCCCACTCCACGTAATTTAATGATCTCCATGTAATTAAATAGGATATATTTGTATGCTCGTAATCGAAATTGTAGATATATATCATCTCTCGGCATGTCACTTCCGCCAAACCTCTCCCTCCTCTACCAATCCTTCTGCCGCAGAAGAAATCTGCTCCAAAACACTGTCGCGACAGCTCCATCCCCCACTCTCGACCGTGGCCACATGGAATGCCTTTAGTCCCGGTTATAATACAACCGGGACTAAAGGGGAGGGGGTTCTGGTCCCGATTTCGTAGTCCCCGTTGGGCAACCACTAGTGGAAACGAGGCCTTTGGTTGAGCCTGGAAATGGGCTTTAACACCGGTTCTTCTACGAACCGGTGTTAAAGGGGGGGCCTGTACCAGCGTGGCCCGTGCAGCAAAAAGGAGCCCCCCTTTAACACCGGTTCGTGGCACGAACCAGTGTTAAAACCCTACACTAGTGGCCTGCCCCAAGTTTCCCCTTTAACACCGGTTCGTGGCTTGAACCGGTGTTAAAGGGGCTATAAGACACCGCAGCCCACACCCCACTCTTCCATTTTTCACTATCTCATTTTGGAGCCTAGCAAGAGGGTGTGAAGTGTGCTGGTTTGTGTTTTTCGTATGCACAAGAGGTGTTGGTGAAATGCCCGAGAGCTCAAAATAAGTTTTCGTTGCTCTTTCCTTCTCGGTCGAGGTCGGCAACTATCCTTTCATGTGTCATTGATGTACTATATATATAAATGGTCATCTCCTATTATTTTTGATATATACTATATATTAATGCAGATGAACCGGCAATGGATGTACGGTGACCGCCGCACTTCCGAGTACATTACGAGCCTCCAAAATTTCATCGTTGTGGCTAATGCAAACCGTGGTCACAATGGTTTTATGTGTTGTTCGTGTGTTCACTGTCAGAACAAGAAAGACAACTCAAATACCAGAACCATTCACGCCCACCTGCTTCGATCCGGTTTCATGCCCAGCTATAATTGTTGGACCAAGCATGGAGAAAAAGGGGTTGTGATGGAAGACAACGAAGAAGAAGAGGATGATGACAACTATCATAATATGTACCCTGAATATGATGATCGCAGCGGGGTAGATAATGAAGATCAAGAGGCAGCAGATGGGCCCGCTGATGACGATCTTGGTCGGGCCATTACTGATGCAAAGGAAGAATGTGAAACTGAAAAGGAGAAGGAGAAGCTGGAGCAGATGTTAAAGGATCACAAAACATTGTTGGACCCAACTTACGAAGATGGCCACAAAAAGCTAGGTACCACACTGGATTTGCTGCAATGGAAGGCAGAGAACGGTGTGACTGATAGCGCATTTTCAAAGTTGTTGGTAAAAATGAAGAATCTTCTTCCAAGAAATAATGAGTTGCCCGACAGTACATACCAAGCAAAGAAGGTTGTTTGCCCTCTAGGATTAGACGTGCAGAAGATACATGCCTGCATCCTCTACCGCGGTGAGAAGTATGAGAATTTGGATGCATGCCGGTATGCCTTTGCTGCGGTATAAGATCGACGAGACGATCCTAGCGATGTTGAGGGCGAGGCCCCTAGGAAGAAGGTTCCTGCCAAGGTTATGTGGTATGCTCCTATAATACCACGGTTAAAACGTCTCTTCAGAAATAAAGAGCATGCCAAGTTGTTGTGATGGCACATGGAAGACCGTAAGAAAGACGCGATGTTGAGACACCCCGCTGATGGGTCACAGTGGAGAAAAGTTGAGCGGGAGTACCCGGACTTTGCACGTGACGCAAGGAACTTAAGGTTTGGTCTAAGTACAGATGGCATGAATCCTTTTGGTGAGCAGAGCTGCAGTCATAGCACCTGGCATGTGACTCTATGTATCTATAACCTTCCTCCTTGGTTGTGTATGAAGAGGAAGTTCATTATGATGCCAGTGCTCATCCAAGGCCCGAGGCAACCCGGCAACGACATTGATGTGTACCTAAGGCCATTAGTTGAAGAACTTTTACAGCTGTGGGCCAAACCAGGTGTACGTATGTGGGATGAGCACAAAGGGGAGCCATTTGACCTACGAGCATTGCTTTTCGTAACCATCAATGATTGGCCTGCTCTTAGTAACATTTCAGGGTAGACAAACAAGGGATACAATGCATGCACACACTATTTAGATGAGACTGAAAGTGTATATTTGGATAAATGTAAGAAGGTTGTGTACCTAGGGTATCGTCGATTTCTTAGAACTGCATCCAAGAAGAAAGAAAGGCAAGCATTTCAAACGTCTGGCGTAACCGGAGGAAGCCTGTCCTCCGTCGGTGAGGAGGTATTTGGTATGGTCAAGGACCTAGAAGTAACCTTTGGAAAAGGTCCTGGCAGTCTATCTGTTCCGAATGACGATGCCGGACACGCGCCCATGTGGAAGAAGCAATCTATATTTTGGGACCTACCCTATTGGAAAGTCTTAGAGGTCCGCTATTCAATCGACATGATGCACGTGACGAAGAATGTTTGCGTGAACCTGCTAGGCTTCCTAGGAGTGTATGGGAAGACAAAAGATACACCGGAAGCACGGCAGGACCAGCAACGTCTGAAAGACCACGAAGAGCCTATGCATCCCGAGAACAAGAAGGGTAAACGATGCCACTTAACTCGTGCTCTACGCTCTTACCAAAGCAGAGAAGGAAATCTTTTTTGAATGCCTGATAAGTATCAAGGTCCCGTCTGGCTTCTCGTCGAATATAAAGGGAATAATAAATATGGCAGAGAAAAAATTCCAAAACCTGAAGTCTCATGACTGCCACGTGATTATGACACAATTGCTTCCGATTGCATTGAGGGGGCTTCTACTTGAAAATGTTCGAGTACCCATTGTGAAGATATGTGCATTCCTCAATGCAATATCTCGTAATGTCGATCCAAAGCCTACCAGGGTTCTGGCAGATGTGGCCCAATGTCTTGTCAGCTTTGAGTTGGTGTTCCCTCCATCCTTCTTCAATATTATGACGCATCTCCTGGTTCACCTAGTAGAAGAGATTGCCATTCTCGGTCCTGTATTTCTAAACAATATGTTCCCCTTTGATAGGTACATGGGAGTCTTAAAGAAATATGTTCATAACCGTGCTAGGCCAGAAGGAAGCATCTCCAAGGGCTATGTAACACAGGAGGTCATTGAGTTCTGTGTTGATTTTATTCCTGACCTTAAGGCGATTGGTGTTCCAGAATCACGACATGAGGGGACTGCGTGGAAAAAGGCACCCTAGGATGTAAAGCAATGATATGTAGGGACGGGCATTCTCTCAATCAAGCACACTACACGGTTTTACAAAGATCTATCTTGGTTGCCCCGTATATCAATGAACACAAGAATTTAATACGCCTCAAACACCCGGGGAAGTCTGATGAATGGATTATAAGTGAACACATGGCGAGTTTTGGCGGCTGGCTGCAAAGACTTCTCACGAATAACACCACTGTTGGGGATCAACTATACTTGTTGGCTAGGACACCATCTTCGACTGTATGTACTTTCCAAGGGTACGAGATAAATGGGAATACATTTTACACGATAGGCCAAGATAAAAAGAGCACCAACCAAAATAGTGGTGTCCGCTTCGATGCAGCAGAAGACAATGGGCAAAAGACCACGTATTATGGGTTCATAGAGGAGATATGGGAACTTGACTATGGACCTAATTTTAAGGTCCCCTTGTTTCGATGCAAATGGGTCAAGCTAACAGGAGGGGGGTTGAGGTAGACAAGAAGTACAGAATGACAACGGTGGATCTCAACAATCTTATGAAGGTAGACAAGAACTTAGACGAACCATTCGTCTTAGCCAATGATGTGGCTCAGGTTTTCTATGTGAAGGACATGTCTACCAAACTGAAAAAAAGAAAAAATAAGCAAACAGATACATCACACGATGAGCCAAAGCGTCACATAGTTCTTTCAGGGAAAAGAAACATCGTGGGAGTGGAGGACAAGACAGACATGTCAGAAGATTATAATAAGTTTGATGAAATTCCGCCCTTCAGAGTGAAGACTGACCCAACCATCCTGTTAAACGGTGTTGATACTCCATGGTTACGGCCGACGCGATCATAAGATTGACTATATGTATTAATTGAGCCATTTTTGGCACACATATGTATCTCAACATGGAAATCAATGTCATATTTCTTCTATTAACAGTATATGTATTAAATGAGCCATTTTTCTTCCTTCTATTTCTTCCCTCCATTTTTCTTCCCGCCATTTTTTCCCGCCATTTTTTCCCGCCATTTTTCCTGCCATTTTAATTGCATTCTGTATTTTAATTCCAGTTCTATCTCCTTCACAAAATGACCTATCTCATTCGAGGTTTCTTGGCTTTCGGGTCAAATGACCAATGTTATGGCTAGAATCAAGGCATATTTTGTGATAATATGGCCATATTGTGCATACATGTGCATCATGGCATGGCAAACAATGTTGCAAGAGGAAGTTTTCCTTTTTATCGCACCAAAAAGGCATTTTCCATTTTCCGAGCATAAAAAACGGACGGTTTTGTGAAACAACCACCAAATGGCTAATTCAAAAAAAACACCACATTTTACAAAAAATACTACACCACCTTATATGGACAATGTACCAACAGGGGGATCTGAAACCTTTCCGTCCACCTCTGGTAAAAAAGACAAATTCCTGCCGAATCGGCAGGAAGTGGGTCAGATATGAACTACAGGTACATGATACGATGCTCATGATTTTTTACAAAAATCATTTTTAGGTTCACAATATGCTATTTTATCAAAAAGCAATGCAAGTTGAGCGAGGCTTTGTCAGATTCAAGTGTATACAAAAGATGCGGCATTTAAATATCCAATCAATTCAAAAATGTTAATACAAAATAAAATATTATTTGCTCTAATAAAATAGGGTTAGATTCCTTTTTAGATGCTTAATATTTCTTATGTTCAAAGTTTTAGGATTTGACAATTTATTTTTGTTTGAATTGAATAATCAAAATTTATATGTAAGTGTTTTAATCATTTTGAAAATTTTCATCTAAAGTAAATATAAAATGTTTTTACATGAATGGATAGATATTATTTTTCTGAAAATTATGATATATTATTCATATTTTTCTGAGTTGAAATGAATAAGATATGAATTTTCTAAATTCATATCCTATTTTTTGAATTATAAATGCGCCCACCCTCTTAATGCATGAAATCAATGCCCCCGCTTTAACACCGGTTCCAGCCACGAACCGGTGTTAAAGGGGGCGATTATTCGTTTAATCTTACCCCCTCCTTTAACACCGGTTCGAGCCACGAACCGGTGTGAAAAGAAGTGCTGAACGAATCCCCCCTTTAACACCGGTTCCAGCCACGAACCGGTGTTAAGGGGGGGTTATAACGCGCGCCTTCCCCTTCCTTCTTCCCCCCCGCCAGCTCGAAAGCGTGCGCAGAGAAAGCGAGGAGAGCCGCACCGCCCTCATCATCGCCGCTCGCCGCCATCCAGCGGAACGCCGTCGCCCCCTCGCTGAGCTGCCGTCTGCCGCTGACGCCCCGCGCCAGCACCGTCCGCCATCAGGCGCCAAGCCTGTCGCCACCTGCCGCCGCCGCTCATGAGTTGCCACCACCATGTGAGAGCTCGCTGGTTGTGATTTGGAGATATTGGATATTGGTGATAAATGTTATTTGTGTGTATATTGGATAAATGTTGCATATATGTATATATATTGTTGTGTATGAATAATTTTATTTGTGTGTAATTGCATATATGTTGTATATATTGTTGCATATATGTATATAATTAGTTATTAGTATTTTATAAGTGTGTAGTTTAGTGTGTATTATTAGTAGTTTAGTGTTAGTATTAGTTTAGGGTTTATTTAGTTTAGGGTTATTAGTTTAGGGTTATTTATTTAGTTTAGGGTTATTTATTTAGTTTAGGGTTATTTATTTAGTGTAGTTTAGTGTATTTAGTTTAGGATTATTTAGTGTATTTTATAGTTAGTATTAGTTTAGGGTCGTCACCTCGCTGCTCTGCAAGCGCCGCTGGCCGTGCCGTTAATTAACGTCGCTCCGGTGACCCCTAGGTAGTGGCGCCACCCGTTTTAGGTAGGCCGCATCACGCTGAGGCGAACCCGCTACCTCGCGCGCCCTAGGTCGCTCTCCAGCGCCGCTAGCCGCCGCTTTCTGGAGCATCCTCCGGCCAGCCACTATAAGTAAACAAAATACACAACATTATTTTATTACCATCAATTGTGTTGAGTTTTATTTTTATATATATATATTGACCTCATTCTTCATATATATTCAGATCGAACGGATGCGGGACCAACTCCTACCATTTGACCGCATACGAGCCATTCAAGAGGAATTGGCGGGGTTCATACTTGATGAGGTCGTCACGCCTGGCGGAGAACTCTTTAGATATCCACTAAAATGAACGTTGTATATATGCTTGAACGTGTTTGTCTTGTACTTGATGCTTCAACGTTTACGGAGAATACCACACAATGACGATGTTGTGTATAATAATAGTTGCTTAATTATTCATGTACTCGTATGTACCGATGACGATGTATGTGTATACCGCTCCCGATCGATTCCCCCTCCCCCCTCCCCGTCCCCGCCGCGCCGCAGAAATATGCCCAGAACGGGACAGGGACAGAACTCTGCCGCGGTAGAGATTTAGACCGTTTTCCTGCCGCGGCAGAGATTTATCTCCTTTTCCTGCCGCGGCACAGAACCGGTGTTAAAGGGGGGGCTGAGCCCTGCGGCAGCCCCACGTGCGCCACCCTTTAACACCGGTTCGTATAAGAACCGGTGTTAAAGGGGGGGCCCTCTAACACCGAACCCTCAACAGCGGTTCTACAACCGCTGTTAGAGGGCCCTTCAAACCGGTGTTAGAGGGGGGTGCACTAGTGAACCGGGAGTAGAGGTCGTCCCAAACCAGACTAAAAGCCTGTTTTCTACCGGTGGCAGGAAAGCAGGAAGTAGGTCTTTTCCACCACCGCGAGGGGCTGAACCTGGTAAATTTCGTGTTGCCAATCTCATCCCGGAGTCTCCCACGTCTCCATCGTCAACCATCCTCGATAAGTTAGCCCTGTAGCATATGTCGGTCCAATGCACTAGGCTTTTTTAAGGGATGTGTGTTAGAGTTGCTCTAAACTGGGTTTTTTTAGAGCCCTCTAAAACTGGTTAGATACAAAGAAGCCACATGTTTGCCCGGCCCCTTTGTCGGACTGCGCATGGGGAGAGAGTGTGGACGCGGCAGGTGCCAAGAATCGGCTGGTGCACGGCCTGTTCTGTAACACGCGTCGGCCCGCGGTCGTTGCCGCGCCGATCCAAAATGGCAGCGGAAGGAGAATCTTGGGGCGGCGGCGAGAGGCGGCCGCGAGGCAAGAGCATAGAACAAAGCAGCGCGAGCCGGAACGGGGTTAGGCTCCACGAACTGGTGCGGTGGTCTTTTCCTATGCTGCAAACCCTTGTTTATTCCTCCCCATGCGGCCCTGCTTGATGCCCTTTCTCGGGAAACTCTCTCTCGTCCTCCCACCACCACCACTTCGTCTTCTTACCCGAGAAGATGGAAAATACGTAGTAGTATATGTGGCAATGTCTTCTTCTGTCCCTCTAACCAATGGGAATAAAGTGCAGTGAAGCGGTTAAAAAAGTTTGTGGTGACATGGAAATGCTTCCAAGAACGAGCGAGGGAGGTGGTGGGTATGCAGATGCGCTCGATCGTAGGTCGGTGGCTAACTTAATTTGTTTTAGTGTTCTTCAATCTGTCATAGCCACTCATCCTCGCAGGCCCTGATGCATCCCTTCGCTCGATCGCAGGTGGCTAACTTTGTTTAGTGGTTCAGACTGCTGGTTAGTGGAGAGATGCTCGCTAGTACTACTACATGCACGAGGGCCGAAGACAAGATCACGTGTACTACTCCCTGCGTTCACAAATATACGATGTTTTAGCTCTGTGAATCGAATCTATCTAGATGTTTTTTTAGTGTATAGGTTCGTAGGGGTTCGGAGTGAATCTATACACTAAAAAGCGTATAGGTTCATTGATTTCACAAAACTAAAATGTCTTATATTTCTGAATAAGGCGAGTACATCATAAAAGTGAGAAGTATTGTACTTAACCGTAGGCTTAAAAATGTTAATCAATGCCCTTGTGCTTGACCATACTGGTTACACTAGTAGATTATAAAAATAAACTTTAGTAGATAATTTTTTTGAAACGGGACAAAAGCTTTGCCCCTATCGATTAATTAAGAAGGGTTTATATAAAAGGTTCATGGGTATCAAATATTACAAAAAGTCTATTCTCCCGTCATTATTTCACCCAATTTATTTGCACCCGCAATAACCCAAAGTCTAGCCTCCTTAATGTTAGCAAGGAAAACAAACGGTGGTGCATGTTTTGCGGAACACACGAGCATTTCTTTCATTCCAAACTTCCCAAGAGACGAGAAGAGCGAGGGATGCCATCGCCTTGCGATTAAAAGATGAATCGACGACATCTTTGTCCACCAACTTTTGAGGGATATGGTAGACCATTGGTGGGTAGTGATCGAGTGAAGACCAAGCCAATCTTTTATGAGCCCCCAAAGATGAATGGTGTAACGACATTTGTGGAAGAGGTGGGAGGTTGACTCCGTCACTTGCTTGCATAGAGGACATGATCCACAATTAGGCCACCCTCTATTGGTCAAACGGTATGCCGTCCAAAGGCGGTTTTGGATGGCAAGCTAAGTAAAAAACTTGATCTTCGGAGGTTCCCAAGCCTTCCAAACCATGGAGTTCATTGCAGATAGTGTGCCCCTGGGAATTGAGCTTTGTTGCCATGGTCGCCGAAAGCTTTGTTGTCATCAATATTATCATTGAGATGGAAATCTCTTAGCTTTACCCAAAGATCCACATATTGGTGAGCGTCAGCCATGGAGAAGGATTCATCGAGCTTCACCTTCACAATCCAAGCATCCTCATGCAAGGCATTTTTGACATTCCATTTCTTCCTCTTAGACGCTGCATAGATGAGGGGTGCGATTTTTCTTTTGGCTTCAACCTATCGAGCCATGGGGCATCCCAAAAAGGGGTGTTTTGGCCATTTCCCACCGAGATGAAGGCGGCGGCATAGAACAAGTTCATATCAAGATTCGAGCATGGGTTGCCCATTCCCACCCATATTTTTGTTGGATCCTTCCATTCAAGCCATGGGCATCTCAAGCGAAGGGCCCTTGCAAATTTATCGATGTTGAGCACTCCAAGACCTCCAAGATTCTTTGGCCGGTAAACCATTTCCCAATTAACCTTACATTGGCTTCATGTAGTCTTGTCCTTGGCGAACCAAATAAAAGCCTTTTCTAATTTATTGATGCTTTGAATTGTTTCCGGGTGCACGTTGAGGGGGGGGCTTAAATGGTATATCGATTGAGAGGTGAGCAGCGATTTTACTAAGGAGGTGCGCCCGTCCATGGTAATGAGGTTTCCATTGAATGTTTAGAGTTTGCCGGCAACCTTATCTTCAATATGTTGAAAGTCCACACGACAAAGGCACCACATGGAGAGAGGCAATCCGAGGTATCTCATGGGTAAAGTATTGCCCACAAATAGGATCCCATCAAGAACCTCCTCAAGGTTGATGTTTTCACATCAAATTGGAACCATGGAGATCTTTTAAAAGTTTGTGCAAAGACCGGTAACTTCACCAAAATTCTCTAGGATGTATGAAAAGTTTTGAATGTTCTCCTTGAAAGGTGCCATGAAAATGGTTGCATCATCCGCATAGAGTGATGTTCTTAAAATGGTTCCTCGCCTCGTATCTTGTGAAGAAGGTGATGACGTGTGGCAACATCAAGAGTTTGAGTGAGTGGATCAATGACGAGCACAAACAAAAGTGGGCAGAGGGGGTCCCCTTGGCGTAGGCCTCGTCCATGGAGAAAGGGTAGGGCAGCCACCCCATCTAGGAGCACATGGGGGTGAAGTTGAGAACAAGGCGGTAATCCAATTTCTAAATCTACTTGGGAACCCTCGGTGTTGTAGAAGGTATAGAATGTAATCCCATCTTATAAAGTCAAAAGCTTTACGAATGTCTAGCTTGAACAATAGTGTTGTTGTCTTGTTTTTATGCAATCTTTTTGCCAAGTTCTTGACATAGAGAAAGTTGTTGTGTATGCTTCTCTTTTTTATGAACACACTTTGTGATGGGTTCATAGCAGGGAAAACAAAAAATACTACCGTAAGAACAAACAAAACCAAGATCTAATCTATGAGATAAGTGCAACGAGATAGATCTGTACTAACCCTTGTAGATCCAAAGCCTTGTTTGAGATCGGATCTCGTGGTTGATGTAGAAGATCACTTGCCAATCTCAAGATCGAGTAGACAATCCTTCCGGCACCACGTTCCGGCAGCGCTTCCGCAGTCGGTCACATGTGCAGAGTCGATGTAGACCTTCCTCTCCCCATTCCAGCGAGCAGCGGAGGTGCTATATCTCTTGGAATCCTAGCAGCACAACGGCGTGGTGGTGGTGGTGGAGAAGGATTTCTGTAGGGCTTCACCTAAGCCGGAGCAGGAGGATGGTGGAGGAGAGAGGCGGCTAGGGTTTTGAAGGAAATATGCCCTGAGAGGCAATAATAAAGTTGTTATTATGTATTCCTTGTATATGATAGATGTTTATTTTGCATGCTATAATTGTATTGATAGGAAACGTCAATACATGTGTGTTTAATAAACAAAAAGGTTCCTAGTTATGCCTCTCTTATAGACTAGCTCGTTGATTAACAAGATGATCAAAGTTTCTTGATCATGGACATTGGATGTTGTTAATAAAGAGGTCACAGCATTTGTAAAATGATGTGATGAACATTCATCCGAAGTATAGCATTACGATCAAAGTCATTATGTTTATATTGCTATAACATCATACGAAGTAATCTTAGTACTTAGACCATGAGATCATGTTAATTGCTAACACCGGAAGAGTATCTTGATAACATCAAATGTCACACCGTAACAGGGTGACTATAAAGGTGGGTTCAGTGCTACGAAGGTGTTATGTTGAGGCTCATTGATAAAGAGTGGAATTTGTCAATCCCGATGACGGATAGATATACTCTGGGCCCTCTCGGTGATATCACATTAAGATAGCTTGCAAGCAAGTGATGTGATCACTAGAATGTTATATCATGGGAACGAGAAAATAGTGCATGTTCGTAACAAGATCAAACTAGGTATTTGGATATCGATGATCGAATCTCGGACATGTATTATATCATGAGACAAAGGGATTAAGTTACTAGCGTTAAAGGTTCTCACGATCACAGAAGTCATCGTTGAATGTGTAGGAGTCAGTATGGATCTCCAGGTCCCGCTTCTGATTATTGATTTGAGAGGGGTCTCAATCATGTCTGCATTATTCGTAAACCGTAGGGTGACACACTTAAGGATTGCCGAACACCATTTTGGAGCACATATGTTTCAGACGAAAGAATCGCAAAGCGCTGGAATTATTTCGATGGAAACCCGAATTGTTTCGGGTGAAATTGCAGAAACTGGTTCTGCATGTGATATTGAAATGTTGCAAGCGGTTTTATGTGAATGTTTGTTAATTAAAGTAATTAACAAAATTCTGAATAAAATAAATAAAAGAGTTTTATTAAATGAGAGTTGCATTAAATTTGGTGGAAATTTAATGCATGTGAGTGGAATTTTGGGTGGAGGCAAAATTGATGTGAGTGGAGCTTCCACCACATGAATGAGGAAGAGGTGGGGGAACCCCCCCCCCCCTTGGCCGCCGGCCATGGGAGGGGAGGAGCCCCCTCTCCTATAAAAGGCTCCCTCTCCTCCCTCATAAAGTACACCTTCTTGTGAAGGATCTCTCTCCCCTTCTAGATATATTCCCCCATGGTCTTGAATTAGCGAGATACATGTTCCCGGTGGCCTTGCGTCTGGAAGGAGTTGCTGCTTCCGCTGATTCACTGGAGCGAGGAGGTGGAGGTTGTTCGGTGGCTTGAACGTGTGTGCGAGGACGGATGCGCTGCTGATTTGCGGCGCTAGGACTTCCACATGATCTTGAGATCGGCAAGCGTACGACTACATCATCCACGAGTTCCAACTCGTTAGCAAAACTCTATTGTCTTCGAGGGTAAGTTCTCTATGGATGTATATCCACCCGTTGCTTATATCTAGTAGATAGATCTTGGCGTATAGTTCTCATCGTAGGAAATTTTTTGTTTTCTGTGCTGCGAACCCAACAGTGGTATTAGAGCCTGATCTATGCATAGGTGCTTTGCACGGGTAGTACACATATGATTATATGTGGGCGATGATGATCATGTTATTGCTCCTTTCATGTATTTTGGATATTGGTGGCATAGTGGGATGAAGCGGCCCGGACCAACCTTACATGTCATCGCACATGAGACCGGTTCCACGACTGACATGCAACTAGTTTTGCATAAGTGGCTGGTGGGTGTCTGTATCTACTACTATAGTCAATATCTTATTTACAACGAGTTGCTAATAACTTGGTTATCCTCGTTGTGGTTCCATGTTCGTAGGTAAGACCGGTTCTATCTCCGAAAGCCCTAAGCCACGTAAAACTTGCAATGGATAAATTAGAGGCATCTAGTTTAGATCGTTGCTGGGCTAGTGTCTTGATATGGTAATGTTGTAAGTATATGTATGATAGATACTCTTACAACACACTTAATGTGTAAGTTCCATAGACCTTGGCCTTACACACAAAGGAATGATAGAGATCATGCCATGATGCATATGATAGAGATCAAATGCATGGACCATATCATATCACTTTACACATTAGATGTTTGCATCTTATATTTCTAGTTTGGCGCTTTTAGTAGCATTGTAAGATGATCCCTCATTTAAATATCAAGATAAAATGTGTTCTTCCTTAAGTATGCACTATTCTATGGATCGTGTTTCAAGACATCACGTGATGATCGGGTGTACTCGAATCTACGCTTTCATACAACGAGTGTAAGATAGTTTTACACACGCGAATACTAAGGTTCTTACTTGGTGAGCCTAGCATGTACAGACATGGCCTCGGAACACGGACCTAAAGGTTAAGCATGAGTCATATAGTTGATATGATGCCCATATAGATGCTCGCCTTTGAAGCTACACCGACTCACGTGATGATCGGACTTGGTGTAGTGGATTTGGTTCATGTAATCACCAAAAAGACACGAGGGATGTCGTTTTTGAGTGGGAGTTCATTAGTAATTTGGATTAGTTGAACTCAATCTATCATAAACTTAGTCTAAATATACTTTACAAATTCTGTTGTAGATGGCACCACCTGCTTTTAATTTCAATGTGTTCATGGAGAAAGAGAAACTTGCTGCGAATGGTAGCAACTTCACCAACTGGGCTATGAATTTGAGGATTCTCCTCATTGCTGCACAAAAGCAATATGTGCTAGAGGCGCCGCTAGGCCCCCCACCAGCTCCTGATGCCCCTGACGAGGAAAAGAATGTCTATATAACTCGTCAGGAGGACCACAACTTAGTTCATTGCGGCATACTATATGGGCTGGAGCCAGAACTTCGAAAGCGTTTCGAAAATGGCAATGCCTTTGATACCATGGGAGAATTGAAATTGATTTTCGATACCCATGCTGCCGTAGAGAGTTATAATGCTTCTGAAAAGTTCTTTAGCTGCATGATGGAGGAGAACAACTCTATTAGTGAGCACGTACTCAAAATGTCTGGGTACGCCGATAAGCTTGTGTCCTTGGGAATAACGATTCCCATTGACTTAGGCACACATCGTGTTCTCCAATCTCTGCCACCTAGCTACAAGAGCTTCTTGATGAACTATAACATCCAGGGCATGAAGAAGTCTCTTCCCGAGCTTCTGTCAATGCTTAAGACTGCAGAAGTGGAGATTAGGAAAGAACATCAAGTGTTGATGATCAATAAGACCACCGGTTTCAAGAAGGACAAGAAAGGCAAGCAGAAGGAAGAGAAGGGCGACAAATCTGTTGCCGCACCTAAAAAGAAATCTCGAGCTGGCCCTAAGTCTGATACCGAGTGCTACAATTACAAGGGGACTGGCCATTGGAAGCGCAACTGCCCCAAGTATTTGGCAGACAAGAAGGCCGGCATGGCAAACAAAGGTATATGTGATATACATGTTATTGAGGTGTACTTGACTAGTACTCGCAGTAGCACCTGGGTATTTGATACGGGATCGGTTGCTGATATATGTAACTCGATTCAGGGGCTGCAGAAAAAGCGACGGCTAGCAAGGGATGAGGTCACGATGCGGGTCGACAATGGATCAAGAGTTGATGTGATCGCCGTCGGAACGCTGCCTCTCCATATGCCGTGGGGATTAGTGATAAATCTAAATAATTGTTATTTTGTGCCTGCACTGAGCATGAACATTGTATCCAGATCGTGTTTGATGTGAAGTGGTTATTCTTTTAAATCTGAAAACAATGGTTGTTCGATTTATATGAATGATATCTTTTATGGTCATGCACCTGTGATGAATGGTTTATTCCTGTTGGATCTCGATAGTAGTATTACGCATATTCATAATGTTGATGCTAAAAGGATTAAACTTGACAATGATATATCTGCATATATGTGGCACTGCCGTCTAGGTCATATTGGCATTAAACGCATGAAGAAACTCCATTCTGATGGACTTTTGGAATCACTTGATTTTGAATCATTTGATACATGTGAGTCATGCCTTATGGGCAACATGACTAGAACGTCGTTTTCCGGTTCAATGGAACGGGCGACAGATTTATTAGAAATTATACATACTGATGTGTGTGGACCAATGAGTGTGTCGGCGCGAGGTGGATATCGTTATTTTGTTACTTTCACAGATGATTTGAGTAGATACGGGTATATCTATTTGATGAAACATAAGTCTGAAACCTTTGAAAAGTTCAAGGAATTTCAGAATGAAGTAGAAAATCATCATAACAGAAAGATCAAATTTCTGTGGTCCGGCTGTGGAGGAGAGTATCTTAGTTACGAGTTTAGCACACATATGAAAGACTGTGGAATAGTTTCACAACTCACGCCTGCCAGAACACCACAACGTAATGGTGTGTCGGAACGTCGTAATCGTACTTTACTGGGTATGGTTCGATCTATGATGTCTCTGACTGACTTACCACTGTCATTTTGGGGTTATGCACTGGAAACCGCTGCATTCACTTTAAATCAGGCACCATCTAAATCCGTTGAAACGACACCGTATGATCATGGTTTGGAAACAAACCTAAGCTGTCATTTCTTAAAGTTTGGGGATGCGATGTTTATGTCAAGAAACTTCAGCCGGATAAACTCGAACCCAAAGCGGAAAAATGCGTCTTCATAGGATACCCTAAGGAAACGATTGGGTATACCTTCTATCATAGATCCGAGGGCAAGGTTTTTGTTGCCAAGAATGAATCCTTTCTTGAGAAGGAGTTTCTCGCGAAAGGTGTGAGTAGTCGGAAGGTAGAACTTGAAGAGGTTATTGAACCTTCTCTTCATGAAATGGCGAGTGGCGCAGCAGCGGAAGTTGTTTCGGAGTTGACTTCACCTGATGAAGAGAGAGCTAATGATAATGATCATGAAACTCCGAAAGAGGATACTACCGAACCTCGCAGGTCAAGCGGGACACGTGCAGCTCCTGAACTATACGGCAATCCAGTTATGAATTTCATGATTGATGAAATGGATGACCCTGCGACGTATGAAGAAGCGATGATGAGCCCGGATTCTAACAAATGGCTAGAAGCCATGAAATCCGAGATGGAATCAATGTACGAAAACCAGGTTTGGACCTTGGTGGACTTACCTCACGATCGAAAGGCCGTTGAGAATAAATGGATTTTCAAAAGAAAAACTGATGCTGATGGTAATGTGACCATCTATAAAGCTCGACTTGTCGCAAAGGGGTTACGAAAAATTCAAGGAGTTGACTACGATGAGACATTCTCTCTCGTAGCGATGCTAAAGTCGGTTAGGATTATGTTAGCAATTGCTGCATATTTTGATTATGAAATATGGCAGATGGATGTCAAAACTGCGTTCCTCAATGGTAATATTGAATAAGAGTTTTATATGATACAACCTAAGGGTTTTGTCGATCCTAAGGATGCTGATAAGCTGTGCAAGCTTCAGCGATCCATTTATGGACTAAAGCAAGCATCCCGGAGTTGGAATATCCGCTTTGATGAGGTGATCAAAGAGTTTGGATTTGTCCAAACTTATGGAGAGGCTTGTATTTACAAGAAAGTGAGTGGGAGCAATGTGGAATTTCTGATATTATATGTGGATGACATATTATTGATTGGAAATGATATAGATCTTTTAAACAGTGTTAAAAGTTATCTAAACAGCAAATTTTCGATGAAGGACCTTGGTGAAGCTTCATATATATTAGGCATTAAAATCTATAGAGATAGATCAAGGCGCCTAATTGGGTTATCGCAGAGTACATACCTTGATAAGATATTAAAGAAGTTTAATATGGACGGAAGTAAGAAGGGGTTCTTACCTATGTTGCAAGGCAAGACATTGAGTAAGACTCAGAGTCCGTCTACGGCGGAAGAAAGAGAGATAATGAATAAAATCCCCTATGCCTCAGCCATAGGCTCTATAATGTATGCCATGCTATGTATAAGACCGGATGTGGCACATGCTATTAGTTTGACTAGTAGGTACCAATCTGATCTAGGTTCATAACACTGGATAGCGGTCAAGAATATCCTTAAGTACTTAAGAAGAACTAAGGATATGTTTCTTATATACGGAGGTGAAGAAGAGCTAGTCGCTAAGTGTTATGTCGATGCTAGCTTTGACACTGATCCGGATGACTCTAAGTCTCAATCTGGATATGTATTTCTCTTGAACGGAGCAGCAGTTAGTTGGAGGAGTTCCAAACAACCTGTGGTGGCTGGATCAACGACGGAGGCGGAATATGTTGCTGCTTTAGAAGCGGCGCAGGAAGCGGTTTGGATGAAGGAGTTCATAACGGAACTAGGTGTGGTTCCTAGTGCATTGGACCCAATGGTGATCTATTGTGACAACAATGGAGCCATAGCAAACGCCAAGGAACCAAGGTCTCACAAGAATTCCAAGCATATTAAGCGCCGGTTTCACTCCATCCGCGAGCTTGTCAAGGATGGAGATATAAAGATTTGTAAAGTACACACGGACCTAAATGTAGCAGATCCGTTGACTAAAGTTCTCCCTAGGGCAAAACATGATCAACACCAAAACTCCATGGGTGTTAGATTTATCACTATGTGAACAAGATTATTGTCTCTAGTGCAAGTGGGGAACTGAAGGAAATATGCCCTGAGAGGCAATAATAAAGTTGTTATTATGTATTCCTTGTATATGATAGATGTTTATTTTGCATGCTATAATTGTATTGATAGTAAACATCAATACATGTGTGTTTAATAAACAAAAAGGTTCCTAGTTATGCCTCTCTTATAGACTAGCTCGTTGATTAACAAGATGATCAAAGTTTCCTGATCATGGACATTGGATGTTGTTAATAACGAGGTCACAGCATTTGTGAAATGATGTGATGAACATTCATCCGGAGTATAGCATTACGATCAAAGTCATTATGTTTATATTGCTATAACATCATACAAAGTAATCTTAGTCCTTAGATCACGAGATCATGTTAATTGCTAACGCCGGAAGAGTATCTTGGTAACATCAAACGTCACACCGTAACAGGGTGACTATAAAGGTGGGTTCAGTGCTACGAAGGTGTTATGTTGAGGCTCATGGATCAAGAGTGGAATTTTTCAATCCCGATGACGGATAGATATACTCTGGGCCCTCTCGGTGATATCACATTAAGTTAGCTTGCAAGCAAGTGATGTGATCACTAGAATGTTATATCACGGGAACAAGAAAAGAGTGCATGTTGGTAATGAGATCAAACTAGGTATTTGGATACCCATGATCGAATCTTGGACATGTATTATATCATGAGACAAAGGGATTAAGTTACTAGCATTAAAGGTTCTCACGATCACAGAAGTCATCGTTGAATGTGCAGGAGTCAGTATGGATCTCTAGGTCCCGCATCTGATTATTGATTTGAGAGGGGTCTCAATCATGTCTGCATTATTCGCGAACCGTAGGGTGACACACTTAAGGGTTGACGAACACCATTTTGGAGAACATATGTTTTAGACTAAAGAATCGCAAAGCGCTGGAATTATTTCGATGGAAACCGGAATTGTTTCGGGTGAAATTGCAGAAACTGGTTCTGCATGTGATATTGAAATGTTGCAAGGGGTTTTATGTGAATGTTTGTTAATTAAAGTAATTAAGAAAATTCTGAATAAAATAAATAAAATAGTTTTATTAAATGAGAGTTTCATTAAATTTGGTGGAAAATTAATGCATGTGAGTGGAATTTTGGGTGGAGGCAAAATTAATGTGAGTGGAGCTTCCACCACATGAATGAGGAAGAGGTGGGGGCACCCCCCTTGGCCACCGGCCATGGGAGGGGAGGATCCCCCTCTCCTATAAAAGGCCCCCCTCTCCTCCCTCACAAAGTACACCTCCTCGTGAAGGATCTCTCTCCCCCTCTAGATATATTCCCCCATGGTCTCGGATTAGCGAGGTACATGTTCCCGGTGGCCTTGCGTCTGGAAGGAGTTGCTGCTTCGGCTGATTCGCTGGAGCGAGGAGGTGGAGGTTGTTCGGTGGCTTGAACATGTGTGCGAGGACGGATGCGCTGTTGATTTGCGGTGCTAGGACTTCCACACGATCTTGAGATCGGCAAGCGTATGACTACATCATCCACGAGTTCCAACTCGTTAACAAAACTCTGTTGTTTTTGAGGGTAAGTTCTCTATGGATGTATATCCACCCATTGCTTGTATCTAGTAGATAGATCTTGGCGTATAGTTCTCATCGTAGGAAAAAAATTGTTTTCTATGCTGCGAACCCAACAGGTTTGGGGTGGAAGGAGCAAGGGGGAAGGCGCCCCCACCGCTCTTTATATAGAGGGGGTACGGCCTAGGGCCGGCGCGCCAAGGGAGGGGGAGGATTTCTTCCCCCCAAGTTTCCCTCTTTCTTTCTTGGTTTTCAAGTAAACCCTATGGAAGCTTCTGGTACTTTCCAGAACACTCTGAAACCTTCTAGAACCTCCATATGAATACTCCGGAACATTTCCAAAACCTAGAAAATGTTCTCCATTATATGAATCATATTCTCTAGACAATTCCGGATCTCCTCGTGATGTCCCAAATCTAATCCGAGACTCCAAACGACATTCGGTCTCCAACGTATATTCCATATCTACCTAAAACAGCATCGAACCTTAAGAGTGTCACCCTATGGTTCACGAACATGTAGACATGATCAAGACACCTCTCCGATCAATAACCATCAGCAGGATCTAGAGATCCATAATAGCTCCCACATACTCAATGATGACTTCTAGATCGAGAGAACCATTAACATATGAAACCAATTCCCTTTGTCACGCGATACTCTACTTATCCGAGGTTTGATCATTGATATCTCCATACCTAGTTCTACCTCGTTACCGATAAGTACTCTTTACTCGTTTCGTGATATGTCATCCCTTGTGACCTAGTCACATGCTTGCAAGCTAATTAGATGACATTCCACCGAGAGGGCCCAAAGCATATCTATCCATCATATGGATGGACAAATCCCAGTCTTGATCCACGCGCTTCAACACATACTTTTAGAATACCTAATGCCACCTTTATAATCACCCAGTTATGAAGTGGCGTTTGATGTCATCAACGTACTCATCTAGTAATGGTGATTAGCACAATCTCATGGTCGAAGGATTAGGTTACTATGTATTTGAAAGCTTGTAGAAAAACGAACTTAATGACTTGATCTTATGTTATGCTTACTATGGGTGTGTGTAAATCACATCATTCCCCTAATGATATGATCTTGTTATTAACAACATCCAATGTCCATGATCAGGAAACCATGATCATCTATTAATCAACAAGCTAGTCTTAACAAGAGGCTTACTAGGGACTCTTTTATGTTTACAAAACACACAAGTATTAGTGTTTCCTAATAATACAATTATAGAATGGGATGTAAACATTCAACATAAACACAAAGATATAATAATAACCATTTTATTATTGCCTCTTGGGCCTATCTCCAATAGTCTCCCACTTGCACTAGAGTCAATAATCTAGATTACATTGTAATGTACCTAACACCCATGGCGTTCTGGTGTTGGTCATGTTTTGCTCTAGGGAGAGGTTTAGTCAACGGATCTGCCACATTCAGATCAGTGTGTACTTTGCAAATCTTTGTGTCGCCATCTTGGACATACTCGCGAATAGCATGGAAACGTAGCTTGATGTGCTTCAGCTTGCTGTGTGACCTTGGCTCCTGCTGGCTATGGCACCCGTGTTGTCACAATAGATGGCCATCGGGTCCAACGCACTAGGTACCACACCAAGCTCAGTAATGAACTCCTTCATCCATATCGCTTCTTGTGCAGCCTTCAAAGCAGCTATGTATTCTGATTCAGTTGAAGATTTCGCCAAAACGCTTTGCTTGAGACTCCTCCACCTCACTATTATTCAAATAGGCCTTGACACTTTCAAGAAGTTCTTTATCATTCCCAATCAACAATATGTCATCCACATATAGTATTAAGAATGCTACAGAGATCCCACTCAGCTTCTTGTAGATACAAGCTTCTCCATAAGTTTGTATAAATCCAAAGTTTTTGATCACCTTAACAAAATGTTGATTCCAACTCCGGGATGCTTGCTTCAGTCCATAAATGGAGCGCTGAAGCTTGCACACCTTGTCAGCATATTTAGGATCAACAAAACCTTTGGGTTGTACCATATACAACTCTTTATCAATGTCACCATTAAGGAATGTTGTTTTGACATCCATCTGCCAAATCTCATAATCGAAATATGCAGCAATTGCTAACAAAATCCTCATAGACTTTAGCTTCACTACTGGTGAGAATGTCTCATCGTAGTCAACTCCTTGAATTTGTCGGAACCCTTTCGCGACAAGTCGAGCTTTATAGAAGGTAACATTACCATCAGCATCTGTTTTCCTTTTGAAAATCCATTTGTTCTCGACAGCCTTGCGGCCATCCGGTAAGTCCACCAAAGTCCATACTTGGTTTTCGTACATGGATCCCATTTCGGATTTCATGGCTTCTAGCCATTTGTCGGAATCTAGGCTCACCATAGCTTCTTCATACGTCGCAGGGTCATCAGTGTTGTCCACCAACATGACGTTCAAGGTAGGGTCATACCAATCAGGAGTGGTACGAACCCTCGTTGACCTGCGAGGTTCAGCAGCAACTTCGTTCGAAGTTTCATGATCACCATCATTAGCTTCCTCTCCAATTGGTGTAGGCGGCACAAAAACATCTTTCGGTGCTGCGCTACTCTCAACTCCGAGAGAAGGTTCAATAACCTCGTCGAGTTCTACTTTCCTTCCAGTCACTTCCTTGGAGAGAAACTCCTTCTCAAGAAAGGATACATTCTTGGCAACAAAAACTTTGCCTTCGGATCTATGGTAGAAGGTATACCCAATTGTTCCTTTAGGGTATCCTATAAAGACGCATTTCTCCGCTTTGGGTTCAAGCTTATCAGGTTGTAACTTCTTTACATATGCTTCGCAACCCCAAACTTTAAGGAACGACAACTTAGGTTTCTTTCCAAACCACAATTCGTACGGTGTCGTTTCAACGAATTTAGATGGTGCCCTATTTAAAATGAATGCGGCTGTCTCTAATGCATAGCCCCAAAACGATAGCGGTAAATCTATAAGAGACATCATAGACCGAACCATATCTAAGAGAGTTCGATTACGACGTTTGGACACACCATTACGCTGTGGTGTTCCCGGCGGTGTCAATTGCGAAAGTATTCCACATTTCTTTAAATTCATGCCAAACTCATAACTTAGATATTCACCTCCGTGGTCAGAACGCAGAAACTTAATCTTCTTGTTACGATGATTTTCCACTTCACTTTGAAATTCCTTAAACTTCTCGAAAGTTTCGGACTTATGTTTCATAAAGTAGACATACCCATATCTACTTAAGTCAACCGTGAAAGTGAGAACATAACGATATCCACCACGTGATGCTACACTCATTGGACCGCACACATCGGTATGTATTATTTCTAATAAGTCTATAGCTCGCTCCATTATTCCAGAGAATGGAGTCTTAGTCATTTTTCCCATTAGACATGCTTCGCATATTTCAAGTGATTCAAAATCAAGTGATTCAAGAAGTCCATCAGAATGGAGTTTCTTCATACGCTTCACTCCAATGTGACCAAGACGACAGTGCCACATGTATGTAGAATTATCATTCAACTTTGTTCGTTTAGCATCTATGTTGTGAACATGTGTATCACTACTATCGAGATTCAGTAAGAATAAACCATTCATCTCAGGTGCATTACCATAAAAGATATTACTCATATAAATCGAACAACCTTTATTCTCGGACTTAAAAGAGTAACCGTCTCGCAATAAACAAGATCCAAATATAATGTTCATGCTTAACGCAGGCACCAAATAACAATTATTCAAATTTAAAACTAATCCCGAAGGTAGATGTAGAGGGAGCGTGCCGACGGCAATCACATCAACCTTGGAGCCATTTCCAACGTGCATCGTCACCTCGTCTCTCGCCAGTCTTCACTTATTCCGCAGCTCCTGTTTCGAGTTACAAATATCATAATTGAAATATGCAGCGATTGCTAACAAAATCCTCATAGACTTTAGCTTCGCTATTAGTGAGAAAGTCTCATCGTAGTCAACTCCTTGAATTTGTCGGAACCCTTTTGCGACAAGTCAAGCTTTATAGACAGTAACATTACCATCAGTATCTGTTTTTCTTTTAAAGATCCATTTGTTCTCGATAGCCTTGCGGCCATCCGGTAAGTCCACCAAAGTCCATACTTGGTTTTCGTACATGGATCCCATTTTGGATTTCATGGCTTCTCGCCATTTGTCGAAATCTAGGCTCATCATTGCTTCCTCATATGTCGCAGGGTCGTCGACGTTGTCAACCAACATGACATTCAACACAGGGTCATACCAATCAAGAGTGGCACGAACCCTCGTCGACCTGTGAGGTTCAGCAGCAACTTCATTAGAAGTTTCATGATCATCATCATTAGCTTCCTCTCTTATTGCTACAGGCGACACAGAAACATCTTCCGATGTTGCGCTACTCTCAAATCCGAGAGAAGCTTCAACAACCTCGTCGAGTTCTACTCTCCTTCCAGTCACTTCTTTCGAGAGAAACTCCTTCTCAAAAAAGCATCCATTCTTAGCAACAAAAACTTTGCCTTCGGATCTATGATAGAAGATATACCCAATTGTTTCGTTAGGGTATCCTATGAAGACGCATTTTTCCGCTTTGGGTTCAAGCTTGTCAGGTTGTAACTTCTTTACATATGCTTCGCAGCCCCAAACTTTAAGGAACGACAACTTAGGTTTCTTACCAAACCACAATTCTTACGGTGTCGTTTCAACAGATTTAGATGGTGCCCTATTTAAAGTGAATGCGGCTGTCTCTAATGCATAACCCCAAAATGATAACGGTAAATCTGTAAGAGATATCATAGACCGAACCATATCTAAGAGAGTTCGATTACGATGTTCGAACACACCATTACGCTGTGGTGTTCCCGGCGGTGTCAACTGTGAAAGTATTCCTCATTTCTTTAAATGCATGCCAAACTCATAACTTAGATATTCACCTCCGTGCTCAGAACGCAGAAACTTAATCTTCTTGTTATGATGATTTTCTACCTCACTTTGAATTCCTTAAACTTCTCGAAAAGTTTCAGACTTATGTTTCATAAAGTAGACATACCCATATCTACTCAAGTCATCTGTGAAAGTAAGAACATAACGATATCCACCGCATGATGCTACGCTCATTGCGCTGCACACATCGGTATGTATTATTTCCAATAAGTCCGTAGCTCGCTCCATTATCCCAGAGAATGGAGTCTTAGTCATTTTCCCATTAGACATGCTTCGCATATTTCAAGTGATTCAAAATCAAGTGATTCAAGAAGTCCATCAGAATGGAGTTTCTTCATGCGCTTCACTCCAATGTGACCAAGACAACAGTGCCACACGTATGTAGAATTATCATTCATTTTTATTCGTTTAGCATCTATGTTGTGAACATGTGTATCACTACTATCGAGATTCAATAACAATAAACCATTCATCTCAGGTGCATTACCATAATAAATATTACTCATATAAATCGAACAACCATTATTCTCAGACTTAAACGAGTAACCGTCTCGCAATACACAAGATCTAGAAATAATGTTCATGCTTAACGCAGGCACCAAATAACATTTATTCAAGTTCAAAACTAATCCCAAAGGTAGATGAAGAGGGGGTGTGCTGACGGCGATCACATCAACCTTGGATCCATTTCCAACGTGCATCGTCACCTCGTCTCTCGCTAGTCTTTGTTTATTCTGCAGCTCCTATTTCGAGTTACAAATATGAGCAACTGAACCAGTATCAAATACCTAGGCACTACTATGATTACTAGTAAGATACACATCAATAACATGTATATCAAATATACCTTTCTTCTTGATGTTGCCGTTCTTCAGATCTGCTAGGTACTTGGGCTAGTTGCGCTTCTAGTGACCTTCACCCTTGAAGTAGAAGCACTCAGTATCAGGCTTAGGACCAGCCTTGGGTTTCTTAGCAGGTGCGGCAGCTTTCTTGCCATCCTTCTTGAAGTTACCCTTCTTCATAGGCTTGCCCTGTTTCTTGAAATTGGTGGTCTTATTGACCATCAACACTTGGTGCTCCTTCTTAATCTCCACCTCAGTAGATTTCAGCATGGAGAAGAGTTCAGGCAACGTCTTGTTCATGCAATGCATATTGTAGTTCATCACAAAGTTCTTATAACTATGTGGCAGTGATTGGAGGACATGATGAATACCCAACGCATTAGGAATCGTTATTCCCAATTCTTGGAGCATGTTCGCGTGCCTAGACATTTTGAGCACGTGCTTGCTAACGGAGTTGCCCTCTTCCATCTTACAGTTAAAGAACTTCTTGGAGGCCTCATAGCTCTCCACGGCCGCATGAGTCTCGAAGATCATCTTGAGCTCATTGATAATCTCAAAAGGGTCGCGGTGCTCAAAGCGCTTCTGAAGCTCCGATTCTAAACCGTACAGGATGGCACACTGAACTATGGAGTAGTGATTTTTCTGAGTGACAAAAACATTCTTAACATCATCGGAGGCATCCTCTGCAGGTGGGTCACCTAGTGGTGCATTGAGCATATAGGTCAACTGACCAGTGCTGAGGACAATCCTCAATCCACGGAACCAGTCCGTGAAGTTGCTTCCATTGTTTTTCAGCTTTTCTTTCTCTAGGAACGCATTAAAGTTGGTGGAGGGGGTCGCCATGATCTACAACATATTTGCAAAGAGTTTAGACTAAGTTTATGAAAAATTGAGTTCAAATTTAATCTTAAATTAACTAGGTAAACTCCTACTCAAAACAACATACCTCATGTTGCCTTAGTGATTACACGAACCAAATCCACTACACCAAGTCCGATCTTCATGAGAGAAGAGGTAGCTTCAAAGGCGAACAATCAACATGTTCATCATATCATTCATATGACTCATGCTTTACCTTTTGGTATTCTGTGTTCTGAGACCATATCTGTACATGCTAGGCTCGTCAAGATTAACCTTAGTATCCGCATGTGCAAATTTGGCTTACACCTGTTATATGCACACGTAGAATCTATAACACCCGATCATCACGAGATGCTTCGAAACGACGAGTCTTAGCAACGGCGCCTACTAAGGACGAACACTTTATTACTTGATATTTTAGTGAGAGGGATCATCTTATAATGCTACCATCGCGATCTAAGCAATACAAGATGCAAAAAGGATTAACATCACATGCAATTCATAATATGCGACATGATATGGCCTTTCTTCTTGTGCCTTTGATCTCCATCTCCAAAGCACGGACATGATCTCCATCATCACCAGCGTGGCGTCAAGGTAAGTGGCGCCGCTTCATGGTTGTCCATCACATAACAGCAACTATTACAACTACTTGGAATAAAGCTATTACATGATGAATAGACACGCATGTCTTAACAAAATAAAGACAACCATTAGGCTCCTGTCGGTTGCCATATTACAATAAGGAACATTGCATACATCAAATATATTCACAATTACATCATGGCCATATCACATCACATGCCCCTGCAAAAACAAGTTAGACACCTCTAATTTTCTTTGCATGTTTTACGTGGTTTAGGGCTTTCGTATAAGAATCGATCTTACCTACTAACAAGAACCACAACGCTGATACAAGTGTTGTCATATGCTAATTGTAAATTGAATCTTAACTATGGTGGGAGAAACAGACACCCGCAAAGCCACTTGTGCAATGCAAGTTGCACATCAAGCGTGGAGCAAGTCTCATGTGCAAGGATATGTAAGGTTAGCCCAAGCCACTTCATCCCACCATCCCACAAGATGCAAAGTACACATGAAGATAGCAACAACAAAAGCATCAACACCCACAACAACCATTGTGTTCAACTCGTGCAACAGATCTATGCATAGACATGGCTCTGATACCACTGATGGGTTCGTAGCAGGGAAAACAAAAAAAATCTACCGCAAGAACAAACAAAACCAAGATCTAATCTATGGAAAAGCCAAGATCTAATCTATGAGATAAGTGCAACGAGATAGATCTATACTAACCCTTGTAGATCCAAAGCCTTGTTCAAGATCAGATCTCGTGGTTGATGTAGATGATCACTTGCCGATCTCAAGATCGAGTAGACGATCCTTATGGCGCTGTGTTCCGGCAGCGCTTCCGCAGTCGGTCACATGTGCGGAGTCGATGTAGACCTTCCTCTCCCTGTTCCAGCAAGCAGCAGAGGTGGTAGATCTCCACAGAATCCTAGCAGCACGACGGCGTGGTGGTGGTGGTGGAGAAGGATTTCTGCAGGGCTTCGCCTAAGCCGGAGCAGGAGGATGGTGGAGGAGAGAAGCGGCCAAGGTTTAGGGTGGAAGGAGCAAGGGGAAGGCGCCTCCACCCCTCTTTATATAGAGGGGGTGCGCCCTAGGGCCGGCGCGCCAAGGGAGGGGGGAGGATTTCTTCCCCCCCAAGTTTCCCTCTTTCTTTCTTGGTTTTCAAGTAAACCCTATGGAACCTTCTAGAACTTTCCGGAACACTCCGAAACCTTCTAGAACCTCCATATCAATACTCCAGAACATTTCCAAAACCCATAAAATGATCTCCATTATATGAATCATATTCTCTGGACAATTCCGGATCTCCTTGTGATGTCCCGAATCCAATCCGAGACTCCAAACGACATTCGGTCTCCAACGTATATTCCATATCTACCTAAAACAACATTGAACCTTAAGTGTGTCACCCTATGGTTCGCGAACATGTAGACATGATCGAGACACCTCTCCGATCAATAACCATCAGCGGGATCTAGAGATCCACAATAGCTCCCACATACTCAATGATGACTTCGTGATCGATAGAACCATTAACATACAAAACCAACTCCCTTTATCACGCGATACTCTACTTATCCAAGGTTTGATCATCGGTATCTCCATACCTAGTTCTACCTCGTTACCGATAAGCTGTGATATGTCATCCCTTGTGACCTAGTCACATGCTTGCAAGCTAATTAGATGACATTCCACCGAGAGGGCCCAAAGCATATCTATTTGTCATATGGATGGACAAATCCAAGTCTTGATCCATGCACTTCAACACATACTTTCAGAATACCTAATGCCATCTTTATAACCACCCAGTTATGAAGTGGCGTTTGATGTCATCAAAGTACTCATCCAGTGATGGTGATTAACACAATCTCATGGTCGAAGGATTAGGTTACTATGTATTTGAAAGCTTGTAGCAAAAAGAACTTAATGACTTGATCTTATGCTATGCTTACTATGGGTGTGTGTCCATCACATCATTCTCCTAATGATATGATCTTGTTATTAACAACATCCAATGTCCATGATCAGGAAACCATGATCATCTATTAATCAACAAGGTAGTCTTAACAAGAGGCTTACTAGGGACTCTTTTATGTTTACAAAACACACAAGTATTAGTGTTTCCTAATAATACAATTATAGCATGGGATGTAAACATTCATCATAAACACAAATATATAATAATAACCATTTGATTATTGCCTCTTGGGCATATCTCCAATAGTCTCCCACTTGCACTAGAGTCAATAATCTAGATTACATTGTAATGTACCTAACACCCATGGTGTTCTGGTGTTGGTTATGTTTTGCTCTAGGGAGAGGTTTAGTCAATGGATCTGCCACATTCAGATCAGTGTGTACTTTGCAAATCTTTATGTCACCATCTTGGACATACTCGCGAATAGCATGGAAACGTAGCTTGATGTGCTTCAGCTTGCTGTGTGACCTTGGCTCCTGTGCATTGGCTATGGCACCCGTGTTGTCACAATAGATGGCCATCGGGTCCAACACACTAGGTACCACACCAAGCTCAGTAATGAACTCCTTCATCCATATCGCTTCTTGTGCAGCCTCCGAAGCAGCTATGTATTCCGATTTAGTTGAAGATTTTGCCAAAATGCTTTGCTTGGCACTCCTCCAGCTCACTGCAGCAGCATTCAAAATAAATATGTATCCATAATGTGACTTCGAGTCATCCGGATCGGTGTTCCAACTAGCATCGATGTAACTGTTTACAACAAGCTGTTCATCACCTCCATAAGAAAGAAACATATCCTTAGTCCTTTTCAGGTACTTGAGGATATTTTTGACCACTGTCCAGTGTTCCATTCCAGGATCACTTTGATATCTGCTAGTCAAACTAGCAGCGTTGCTATATTTGGTCTTGTACACAGCATGGCATACATGACAGAGCCTATGGCCGAGGCATAGGCGATTTTACTCATCTTCTCTATATCTTCTGCCGTAGCTGGACTTTGAGTCTTACTCAAGGTCTTACCTAGTAACATGGGCAAGAAACCTTTCTTGCTTTCTTCCATTCTAAATCTCTTTAGAACCTTGTCCAGGTATGTCCTTTGTGAAAGCGCTATTAAGCGCCTTGATCTATATCTATAAATCTTGATGCCTAAAATGTATGCTGCTTCGCCAAGATCCTTCATTGAAAAACTATTATACAAATAGGCCTTGACACTTTCAAGAAGTTCTATATCATTCCCAATCAACAATATGTCATCCACATATAGTATTAAGAATGCTATAGAGCTCCCACTCACTTTTTTGTAGATACGAGCTTCTCCATAAGTCTGTATAAATCCAAAGTTTTTGATCACCTTATCAAAATGTTGATTCCAACTCCGGGATGCTTGCTTCAGTCTATAAATGGAGCATTGAAGCTTGCACACCTTGTTAGCATATTTAGGATCAACAAAACCTTTGGGTTGTACCATATACAACTCTTCCTCAATGTCACCATTAAGGAACACCGTTTTGACATCCATCTGCAAAATCTCATAATCGAAATATGCAGCGATTGCTAACAAAATCCTCATAGACTTTAGCTTCGCTACCGGTGAGAAAGTCTCATCGTAGTCAACTCCTTGAATTTGTCGGAACCCTTTCGTGACAAGTCGAGCTTTATAGACAGTAGCATTACCATCAGCATTTGTTTTTCTTTTAAAGATCCATTTGTTCTCGGTAGCCTTGCGGCCATCCGGTAAGTCCACCAAAGTCCATACTTGGTTTTCGTACATGGATCCTATTTCGGATTTCATGGCTTCTTGCCATTTGTAGAAATCTAGGCTCATCATTGCTTCCTCATATGTCGCAGGGTCGTCGATGTTGTCAACCAACATGACATTGAACGCAGGGTCATACCAATCAGGAGTGGCACGAACCCTCGTCAACCTGCGAGGTTTAGCAGCAACTTCATTCGAAGTTTCATGATCATCATCATTAGCTTCCTATCTTATTGATGCAGGCGGCACAGAAACATCTTCTGGTGCTGCGCTACTCTCAAATCCGAGAGAAGGTTCAACAACCTCGTCGAGTTCTACTCTCCTTCCGGTCACTTCTTTCGAGAGAAACTCCTTCTCAAAAAAAGATCCATTCTTAGCAATGAAAACTTTGCCTTCGGATCTATGATAGAAGGTATACCCAATTGTTTCTTTAGGGTATCCTATGAAGACGCATTTTTCTGCTTTGGGTTCAAGCTTGTCGGGTTGTAACTTCTTTACATACGCTTTGCAGCCCCAAACTTTAAGGAACGACAACTTAGTTTCTTACCAAACCACAATTCATACGGTGTCGTTTCAACGGATTTAGATGGTGCCCTATTTAAAGTGAATGCGGCTGTCTCTAATGCATAACCCCAAAATGATAATGGTAAATCTGTAAGAGACATCATCGACCAAACCATATCTAAGAGAGTTCGATTACGATGTTTGGACACACCATTATGTTGTGGTGTTCCTGGCGGTCTCAACTGTGAAAGTATTCCACATTTCTTTAAATGCATGCCAAACTCATAACTTAGATATTCACCTCCGTGGTCAGAACGCAGAAACTTAATATTCTTGTTATGATGATTTTCTACCTCACTTTGAAATTCCTTAAACTTCTCGAAAGTTTCGGACTTATGTTTCATAAAGTAGACATACCCATATCTACTCAAGTCATCCGTGAAAGTAAGAACATAACGATATCCACCACGTGATGCTACGCTCATTGGGTCGCACACATCGGTATGTATTATTTCCAATAAGTCCGTAGCTCGCTCCATTATCCCAGAGAATGGAGTCTTAGTCATTTTTCCCATTAGACATGCTTCGCATCTTTCAAGTGATTCAAAATCAAGTGATTCAAGAAGTCCATCAGAATGGAGTTTCTTCATGCGCTTCACTCCAATGTGACCAAGACGACACTGCCACATGTATGTAGAATTATCATTCATTTTTATTCGTTTAGAATCTATGTTGTGAACATGTGTATCACTACTATCGAGATTCAATAAGAATAAACCATTCATCTCAGGTGCATTGCCATAATAAATATTACTCATATAAATCGAACAACCATTATTCTTAGACTTAAACGAGTAATTGTCTCGCAATAAACAAGATCCATAAATAATGTTCATGCTTAACGCAGGCACCAAATAACAATTATTCAAGTTCAAAACTAATCCCGAAGGTAGATGAAGAGGGAGTGTGCCGACGGTGATTACGTCAACCTTGGAGCCATTTCCAACATGCATCGTCACCTCGTCTCTCGCCAGTCTTCGTTTATTCCGCAGCTCATGTTTCGACTTACAAATATGAGCAATCGAACCAGTATCAAATACCTAGGCACTGCTACGATTACTAGTAAGATACACATCAATAACATGTATATCAAATATACCTTTCTTCTTGATGTTGTCGTTCTTCAGATCTGCCAGGTACTTGGGGCAGTTGTGCTTCCAGTGACCTTCACCCTTGTAGTAGAAGCACTCAGTATCAGGCTTAGGACTAGCCTTGGGCTTCTTAGAAGGTGAGGCAGATTTCTTGTCGTCCTTCTTGAAGTTTCCCTTCTTCATAGGCTTGCCCAGTTTCTTGAAATTGGTGGTCTTATTGACCATCAACACTTGGTGCTCCTTCTTAATCTCCACTTCAGCAGTTTTCAGCATGGAGAAGAGTTCAGGCAACATCTTGTTCATGCAATGCATATTGTAGTTCATAGCAAAGTTCTTATAACTAGGTGGAAGTGATTGGAGGACACGATGAATCCCCAACGCATTAGGAATCGTTATTCCCAATTCTTGGAGTATGTTCGCGTACCCAGACATTTTGAGTACGTGCTCGCTAACGGATCTGCCCTCTTCCATCTTACAGTTAAAGAACTTCATGGAAGCCTCATAGCTCTCCACGGTCACATGAGTCTCAAAGATCAGCTTGAGCTCATTGATAATCTCAAAAGGGTTACGGTGCTCAGAGTGCTTCTGAAGCTCTGATTCTAAACCGTATAGGATGGCACACTGAACTGTGGAGTAGTGATTTTTCCGAGTGACAAAAACATTCTTAACATCATCGGAGGCATCCTCTGCAGGTGGGTCACCTAGCGGTGCATCGAGCACATAGGTCAACTGACCAGCACTGAGGACAATCCTCAATCCACGGAACCAGTCCATGAAGTTGCTTCCATTGTTTTTCAGCTTTTCTTTCTCTAGGAACACATTAAAGTTGATGGAGGGGGTCGCCATGATCTACAACATAGTTGCAAAGAGTTTAGACTAAGTTTATGACATATTGAGTTCAAATTTAATCTTAAATTAACTAGGTGAACTCCCACTAAAAACAACACCCCTCATGTTGCCTTAGTGATTACACGAACCAAATCCACTACACCAAGTCCAATCTTCACGAGAGAAGAGGTTGCTTCAAAGGCGAACAATCAACATGTTCATCATATCATTCATATGACTCATGCTTTACCTTTCGGTATTGCGTGTTCCGAGACCATGTCTGTACATGCTAGGCTCGTCAAGATTAACCTTAGTATCCGAATGTGCAAATTTGGCTTGCACCCATTGTATGCACACGCAGAATCTATAACACCCGATCATCACGAGATGCTTCGAAACGACGAGTCTTAGAAACGACACCTACTAAGTACGAATAGTTTATTAGTTGATATTTTAGTGAGAGGGATCATCTTATAATGCTACCGTCGCGATATAAGCAATACAATATGCAAAAAGGATTAACATCACATGCAATTCATAATATGTGACATGATATGGCATTTCTTCTTGTGCCTTTGGTCTCCATCTCCAAAGCACGGACATGATCTCCATCATCACCAGCGTAGCGTCAAGGTCAGTGGTGTCGCTTCAAGGTTGTCCATCACATAACAACAACTATTATAACTACTTGGAATAAAGCTATTACATGATGAATAGACACGCAGGTCTTAACAAAATAAAGACAACCATTAGGCTCCTGCCGGTTGCCATATTACAATAAGGAACATTGCATACATCAAATATATTCACAATCACATCATGGCCATATCACATCACATGCCCCTGCAAAAACAAGTTAGACACCTCTAATTTTCTTTGCATGTTTTATGTGGTTTGGGGCTTTCGTATAAGAATCGATCTTACCTACGAACAAGAACCACAACGCTGATACAAGTGTTGTCAGATGCTAATTGTAAATTGAATCTTAACTATGGTGGGAGAAACAGACACCGTCAAAGCCACTTGTGCAATGCAAGTTGCATATCAAGCATGGAGCAAGTCTCATGTGCGAGGATATGTAAGGTTAGCCCGAGCCGCTTCAACCCACCATCCCACAAGATGCAAAGTACACGTGAAGACAACGACAACAAAAGCATCAACACCCACAACAACCATTGTGTTCTACTCGTGCAACAGATCTACGCATAGACACGGCTCTAATACCACTGATGGGTTCGTAGCAGGGAAAACAAAAAAATTCTACCACAAGAATGAACAAAACCAAGATCTAATCTATGGAAAAACCAAGATCTAATCTATGAGATAAGTGCAACGAGATAGATCTGTACTAACCCTTGTATATCCAAATCCTTGTTCGAGATCAGATCTCGTGGTTGATGTAGATGATCACTTGTTGATCTCAAGATCAAGTAGACGGTCCTTCTGGCGCCGCATTCTGGTAGCGCTT
This sequence comes from Avena insularis, assembly GCA_023614405.1. Taxonomy (NCBI): domain Eukaryota; kingdom Viridiplantae; phylum Streptophyta; class Magnoliopsida; order Poales; family Poaceae; genus Avena; species Avena insularis. The sequence goes on from CM042688.1 coordinate 129,438,762, forward strand.
CCGAAGTCGGTCACACGTGGAGAGTCAATGTAGACCTTCCTTTCCCTGTTCCAGCGAGCAGCGAAGGTGGTAGATCTCCACGGAATCCCAGGAGCATGATGGCATGGTGGTGGTGGTGGTGGAGAAGTATTTCTGCAGGGCTTCGCCTAAGCCAGAGCAGGAGGATGGTGGAGGAGAGAGGCGGCCAGGGTTTAGGGTGGAAGGAGCAAGGTGGAAGGCGCCCCCACCCCTCTTTATATAGAGGGGGTGCAGCCTAGGGTCGGCGCGCCAAGGGAGGGGGAGGATTTCTTCCCTGCCCCCCAAGTTTCCCTCTTTCTTTCTTGGTTTTCAAGTAAACCCTATGGAACCTTCTAGAACTTTCCGGAATACTCCGGAACATTTCCAAAACCTAGAAAATGATCTCCATTATATGAATCATATTCTCTAGACAATTCCGGATCTCCTCGTGATGTCTCGAATCCGATCCGAGACTCCGAATGACATTCGGTCTCCAACGTATATTCCATATCTACCTAAAACAGCATCGAACCTTAAGTGTGTCACCCTACGGTTCGCGAACATGTAGACATGATCGAGACACCTCTCTGATCAATAACCATCAGCGGGATATGGAGATCCATAATAGCTCCCACATACTCAACCATGACTTCGTGATCGATAGAACCATTAACATACGAAACCAATTCCCTTTGCCATGTGATACTCTACTGTCTGAGGTTTGATCATCGATATCTCCATACCTAGTTCTACCTCGTTACCAATAAGTACTCTTTACTCATTCCATGATATGTCATCCCTTGTGACCTAGTCACATGCTTGCAAGCTAATTAGATGACATTCCACTGAGAGGGCCTAGAGCATATCTATCCATCATATGGATGGACAAATCCCAGTCTTGCTCCATGCGCTTCAACACATACTTTCAGAATACCTAATGCCACCTTTATAACCACCCAGTTACGAAGTGGCATTTGATGTCATCAAAGTACTCATCCAGTGATGGTGATTAACACAATCTCATGGTCGAAGGATTAGGTTACTATGTATTTGAAAGCTTATAGCAAAACGGACTTAATGACTTGATCTTATGCTATGCTTACTTTGGGTGTGTGTCCATCACATCATTCTCCTAATGATATGATCTTGTTATTAACAACATCCAATGTCCATCATCAGGAAACAAGATCATCTGTTAATCAACAAGCTAGTCTTAACAAGAGGATTACTAGGGACTCTTTTATGTTTACAAAACACACAAGTATTAGTGTCTCCTAATAATACAATTATAGCATGGGATGTAAACATTCATAATAAAGATAAAGATATAATAATAACCATTTTATTATGGCCTCTTGGGCATATCTCCAACACTTTGAGCATTGGAGACGAGGTCATTCATGAGCGGACCTAGACGGAGGGCAAGGATCTTCGCAATGATCATGGATATGGAATGTATTAGGCTAATGGGCCTAAAGTCAGATATATCCTCCATCCCCTCTTTTTCTGGGAATAGAGCAATGTTGGCGGAGTTGATCCAATGAAAGTTCTCCATGTGGAGGCCCTCGAAAAGGTTAATAACCTTCATCACATCATATCTGATTATGCTCCAACACTTTTTGAAGAAAGCTCTGATGACCCACAAGTATACGGTGTGTATCATAGTATTTTTGAGGGAAGTGAAACCCAATTTATTGATTTGATACAAGGGGAACCAAAGAATATTTATAAGCCTTAACAACTGAGTTGTCAATTTAGCTGCACCTGGAAACAATCTTGCTCACAGCAGTTTATCAGTAGCAACAGTTTTGTAGTAGCAATAGCAAAGTAATAGCAGTAGAAAAAGTAAAGACAGTTGTAACAATTGCAGTAAATAGTAGGATTAAAGCGCGGTAGGCATAGGGATGGATGGACGGGCGTTGCATGGACAAGACAATTCATATGGCAATCTAGACATAGGGCATTTGCAGATAAATAAGATAAAGCATCCAAGTACTAAATAACCATAGGCATGTGTTCCATATATAGTCATACGTGCTCGCAATGAGAACTTGCACAACATATTTTGTCCTGCCCGCCCGTTTGTAGTGGGGCCTCAAGGGAAATACTGGCAATTAAGGTGCTCCTTTTAATAGAGCACCGGAGCAAAGCATTAACACTCCATGAACACATGTGATCCTCACATCAAAGCCATTCCCTTCGGTTATCCCGATTATTGTCACTTCGGGGCCTTTGGTTCCGGACAACAATATGTGTATACAACTTGTAGGTAAGATCGCAAACAATACTATCATCATGAATCAATAACATGTTCAGATCTGAAATCATGTCACTCGGGCCCTAGTGACAAGCATTAAGCATAATAAGTTGCATCAAAGTCAAAAAACACTAATAATAGATACTAGGAACCATGCCCTAACAATCTGATGCCATCACATGAATGATCTCATCCAATCCCTACCATCCCCATAGCCTACAGCGGGGGATTACTCACTCATAGATGGCGGAATCATGGATGGTCGATGGAGAAGCGATGGTGATGATGACGGTGATGATCTCCTCCAATTCCCCGTCCCGGCAGGGTGCCAGAATGGAGTTTCTGGTTCTGAATCGTGGAATCTAGTGGTGGCGGTGTAGCGGAACTCTTTCTAGAAAAACATCGACCCCCCCCCAGGGGGGTTTAGGTCAAGAGGCAACTTATAGGCAAAGAGGGAGGCCGAGGGGGTGACCGAGGCGGCCACACCACCCCCAGGCACGGCCTGGCCTAGCCCGCGCGACCAGGTGGTGTGGTCCCCTCGTGGCCCTCCTCCGTCTCGTCTTCTGGCTCCGTGAGTCCTCTGGTGAAATAGGATTTTTGGCATATTTTCCTGGATTTTTCCTGATAGTTGATTTTCTACACCAAAACTAGACACCAAAGTAATTCTGCTGAAAACAGCGTCAGTCCGTGTTAGTTGTATCCAAATCACACAAGTTTAGAGGAAAAAGAATAGAAAAAGTGTTCGAGAAAGTAGATACGTTTTGGACGTATCAACTCCCCCCAAGCTTAGCTTGTTGCTTGTCCTCAAGCAATTCAGTTGAAAACTGAGTGCGATAAAAGAAACTTTCACAAACACATTTGCTTCATAAGATGTATATATTCTCAGCATATGATCAAGTACTTGGTAAATTCATAACAAGGAGCATGCAAATAAGGTTACTCAATAGTTATTGCAATCTATGAAGAGATTCCAACTCAAAAATAGTAAGTAGCATGAAACATAAACATAAGAAACATTGCAATGCTCATAAAAAGGTATGATAGAGTGGTATCTCACTTGCCTTTGATTGTAGAGCAAACATAAATGCCGAGGCACCTCTAAAGTTCAAGTGAAGACTAGAAGTAAAGATATCAAAGATACAAGCATCAAAGTCATGACACAATTAATCAAGTTTTGAGACAAGCACATCACACTAAGAATGACAACTATGCTCTCAAGAAAGTGCTCATAGAATAAGCGGTGACTTAACAAGGAAGTGAAAAGGTTTTGAAAAGTTTGAAAGGCTTCCAAATGCTGAAAGTATGGTACTCATTAGCTTTGAGCTCTCATTGCCCCTATCATAAGCATCTTTAAATGGTTAAGGTTAAAGTGACACAACTAAGAGGATATGCTTGACAAGTTATAAGTTGAAATCTCATGCCCCTTGCTTACGAGTACCGAACCTCATGCTACTCAACTTCAGTCATAAGTAAGCTCTTGTCATTGTAAGTACATATGTATCATAGAGAACCGCCAACGGGGTAACCCTTGCACATGATACAGGAGCTATCCCATAATCAAAAGGACAAGGCAAGCAAACAATGAGCATCTCGGCGATCTTTTTATTTGCTATTTGCATAGGTTTTTATTGAGTATGCTTCATAGAGTGCTCATTATGGTTGTGCTGCAAGTTTCCACCATGCTTAGGCATGGCTTAGGCTAGCGGCCCAGGCGTTTCTCTAACACACATACAAACTCCATGATCCTACAAGTTTCCCTTTTATTTCACACCGTCGGGGTCCATAAGCAAAAGAATCATGATATCAACGGAATAATAAGTGCAATGTTGAAAGCGTTCCCCATGATACATGGTTCTGCTAACTTCAACTTATAAAGCGCAAGCATATACGCAACAAAGATGGACGCAATGGTTCAAGATTATTAAGTGCAAGAAAGTAACATGTGCCGTCAAGTTCGTGAGAGCTTTACTAACTAATTTTCTCATAACAAGCAAACATTTTATTCGGAAGAAAACAAGGCATACTGAATATGCATGGAATAGCAAGTGATGCAAATAGGTAGGTATGGTGGACACTTTTGGCAATATTGGTTTTGGGGAGTTGGAAACACGAGTAGAGGTCATACTCAGCGCAAGTGAAGGCTAGCAATAGTAAGGGAGCGACAAACGAGAGAGCAATAACTGTCATAATCATCTTTGCAACAAAACAGGACTAATTATGGCATGAAAGTGATTCAAGACCCCTGAGGCAAAATAATTCATTGAGGCTTAACTGATTGTTTCAGTCTTATGCATGCGTGAGCATGTGCCAAGTCAATTCAAGTGAAACATTTAGAGGAAGATACCACATTGTCATGCCAAGTTATGAATAGAACAATGCAAGCAAACATTCATATGACATTCTACAAACCATTAGCAAGTTGGAGCTAATAATAGGAAAGCAAGAACTACTAAGCATCCATAAATAACATACACCTTACATGAACAGACTAAGCATGCCCACAATGATGAGTATATGTACAAAAATGAAAACAAGTAGAGTTCGTTACCAGCCTCTTACCACACCTCAAGTTGTCATTAATCTTCATTATTGCCCTTCACTTGTGTGGCTTGAATAATAACATGAAACCCAACTCCACTGAGGACTGTTGAACCCTGCAATGAACTTCACAAAACCACAGAAGAATAGAAAATATTTTTGGTGTTTTTGACTTTTAAAGGCAAGAGAAAAAAGGAGGAACAAGCAAAGCAAAATATTTTTGGGTTTTTCGAATGGTCCAAACAAAGCAAAAAGGAAGAAGCAAACCAAGGCTAAAAAGACAAAGAAGCAAACAAAGAGAAACAACGAAAATATTTTTGGTCTTTTTGTGTTTTGGAAAGCAAAAGTAAAGAAAGAACGAAAACTAAAAAGAGAACGAAACATGGATATACAAAGTACCAACTAAACATGATATGTAGATGAGTGTGATGTCGGTGTACCTCCCCCAAGCTTAGGCTTTTGGCCTAAGTGGGTATCAGTCCCAGGCTGGCCAAGATGGAGTGCCTTCGTAGTACGGCGAAGAGGTGCCCTCGTCCTGATACGAGCTCGAGGATGCCCCAGCGTAGTGCGCAGAATAGTCGTAAGAGGGCACATCCCCTGGTGCTGCCCGTGGAAACCAAGCAAGCGGAGCTACTCGTCCACCTCCTCCTTGGAACGCGACCATGGCATCCTATAAATACTGAAGTAGATTGTGGCAAAGGAATTTCCCTCTCGTCTCCGTCAGTAAACAACATCTTGTATACTAAAATCTCCGTACTAGAGTCAGTAGTGACAAAGTGATGCGTTTTCATAGCAGAAAGATCAAGACTTTGTGGTGTCAACACGGTATCATTAGGATCAATAGAGAGTTCCAAAGCAGCAACCATGCGTGAGGCAATAATGCCCCATAAATAGGTCCTCTAGCGGCTAGGCGGCGAGCAATGAGAGAACCAAGATTATACTTGGTATCATTATTAAGTGCAGCTGCGAGGAAGGCTAAATGATAATTAGAAATATTACTAGTGTTCTCCCTACCAAGAATGCTAGTCGCAAGATAATAAGCAAAATATCTAAGAGTTGGGAGTTGAATGTTCCTTATCTTCCCATGCTGAGCTAAGCGGTCATCGTCATTTGTCACACTTCGGTATAGCTCCAGCAAATCAGCGGGTCGTCCTTGGATCTTCTTCACTGTCCCAGTCATGCATATGCCTATAATGCTGCAAAATCTTTCCAATTGCATGGTAATAGGCATATTATAAATTTTGAACGAAACAGTTGACTGATAAGGGGTGTTAGTGAAAATGAAACTCTCAACGAAAGTTTTGGTGAGCATGGCATATTGCTCACTCTCATCTTCCATGTAAGTGGTCAAACCAACCCTCTGAACAAGAAGTAAGAAATCGTCAAGGATCCCTGCAGCTTGCAAAAAGGTAAAACAAGGGAAAGTGGATGGGTGAGCATCTCCCGCATCTCCTTCATTTCCAAAGCGTGGTGCAATAAGATCTTCGTTATATGATGGCCTAAACTGAGAGAATGATCTTGAAGGCATTTCCCTCCTGTGTGTGTCCCTCTCAAATATTTCTCCAAAAGTGTGGTTGTTCATCTTTGATATTCTGAAATTTAAACATCCATTATACAAGTGATTGCAAAGTGAATACATAATGAAGGGAACTACTCATAGGGACTTGTAAGAGGCCTAAACATGCACCAAAACAATTTTTCTAAGCATTGAACAAGCTTACAAGCTCTCATAACCTGTCACCTACAGCAGCAAAATATTCAAGATATAATCCACTAAACACAAATCTACTTGGACAAGCGGGGGAGTCACATACCGGAGAATAAATGCTCCAAATTTCAGCAGCAAAGGTGGGTTGAGCAAGGAGATCGAAAAATCATGGACAAGAATAGCAAGAACGCGATTTCGAGCAATGAACTGATGTTTTCTCGAGAGAGGAAGGCAGTGGCAAGTGAGAGAGTGAGTGGAGGGCCAGGGGTGGCCCACACCATGGCCAGGCGCGCCCCTGGGGTGGCCGTGCTACCAGGTGGTGTGCCTGCCTGGTGGGGGCCCTGGGTGACTCCAAGCACTTCTTTGTCCCTTTTTTCACATAAAATTTTAATATGAATTTTCTAGAATTTTTCGAGACACCTTATTTTTGAGCAATTTACAGGTATTGATGAATGATTTTCTGATAGAAAGATGACTTTGGAATGATGCAAAAACAAAACAAAGCTAAAACTTCAGAAGTTCTAAGACACTCTAATAAGCAAGCAACTAGCAACAGAAAAGATGAACTAAGTGAAAGCAAAACAAACATGGGTAAAATAAAAGTAAACGAAGATAATCATGGTGAAATCATTATTTTGTTCATTTAAAATCGCTTTGTTAACAAGGTTGATTAGGTCTTGCTACCAAAACAATTTTATATGAAACAAAACTTTGTATCCAACTAATGATTATGTTACCTCAACCTTGATAGCAATGGTCCCAATCATAATAGTTTCATATTTTTCTCGCGGTATGGGACAATATATTTCTCCAACTTGGATGCCCTCAACATGTTCAATTGAATTTAAACCATAGGTCCTATCAATCTTCTTGGGGAAATAGATAGTATGCTCCTTGTCATTAACATTAAAAGTCACCTTTCCTTGATTACAATTAATAACAGCTCCTGCAGTATTAAGAAAAGGTCTCCCAAGAATAATAGACATATTGTCATCTTCAGGCATTTCAAGCACAACAAAGTCAGTTAATATCAAGCAATTATGAGCCACTTGAATAGGTACATCCTCACATATACCAACAGGAATAGTAGTAGATTTATCAGCCATTTTCAAAGATATATCAGTTGGTATTAATTTTTCCAATTGAAGTCTCTTATAGAGAGAAAAAGGCATAACACTAACTCCTGCTCCAAAATCACACAAATCAGTTCTAACATAAATATTTCTAATAGAGCATGGAATAGTTGGAATCCCTGGGTCTCCAAGTTTCTTTGGAACCTTACCATTAAAGGAATAATTGGCAAGCAAAGTAGAAATTTCTTCATTAGGGATCTTCCTTTTATTAGAGACAATATCCTTCATATACTTTGAATAAGGAGGCAATTTAATAGCATCACTCAAAGGTATTTGCAAAAATAAAGGTTTCATCCACTCACAAAACTTATTATAGTGTTCGTCTTCCTTTGACTTGTGTTTCTTATCAGGGAAAGGCATAGGTTTTTGGACCCAAGGCTCTCTTTCACTACCATGTTTCTACAACAAAATCTTCTTTAGTGTATTTAGTATTCTTAGTGTGTCTTTCCGGTTCTTCTTCAACTTTTTCTTTATCAAGAGCATCATTTTCCTTATTACCACTTTCAGTTTTAGATCAGAGACATATATACTATTAGGATCTTTAACAGGTTCAGAAGATTCTACAATAGTTTTATGTTTCTTTTTCCTTTTCTTGGGAGAAATACCACTATTTTCAATTTGTTGAGAATCTTGCTCAATTCTTTTAGGATGCCCCTCAGGATATAGAGGATCCTAGGTGGTAGCACCACTTCTAGTTCTAATTTCATAAGCTTGTTTTTCCTTAGAAGCATTAACTAGCAAATCTTTTTGCACTTTAATAAGTGGTCAATTTGAGTTTGAACCATTTGGAAATGTTTAACAAGAATTTTAACATCATTAGAGGTTCTTTCCACAATATCCTTCAACTCAATAATAGCTCTAGAGTTTTCCATTAGATGGTTTTGCACCCTTTTATTAAAATTATCTTGCTTAACAAAAAACATCAAATTCTTCCAAGCATTGATCAGCAGGTTTAGAGTAAGGAATATCACCTTCGTCAAAATGTTGGAGAGAGTGTAACTCAATAGTGGATGAGTGGGAGATTGGCTTACATAATTCTTATATAGGAGGTAAATTATTCACGTCTTCAGCTTTAATACCTTTCTCCATTAGACATTTCTTAGCTTCCTTCATCACTTCATAATTTAGTTCAATAACTCCCCTCTTCTTTGATGTTGGTGTCGGTGCAGGCATAGTTAACTCAGGTGTAGTTATCTCAGGTGTAGTTGGTTCAGGTGGAGTCCAATCATCATAATTCTTTCTTATTTTAGCCATTAATTCCTCAGCTTCTTTGGGAGTTCTATTCCTGAAAACACAATCAGCACAACTATCCAGGTATGTCCTAGATTCTTCAGTTAGTCCATCATAATATATATCAAGAAGCTCATTTTTAGGTAATGGACATCCAGCCTATGCATGAATCAAAGCACAAAACCTTGCCCATGATTTAGGCAATATCTCTTTTTCTCTCTGTTTAAAATCAAAAAGTTCCTGCAAAATAGCATGTCTAGCACTAGGAGGGAAATATTTCCGAAGGAATGTACTAATCAAGCAATCAGGGCTATCAATAGATCCAGGAGGTAAATTGTTAAACCAAGTTTTAGCTTATCCTTTCAGTGAAAAAGGGAAAAAATTAGCAACAAAGTAGGTTCGCATCTTAATATCATCAGAAAATAAGCCACTCATGGTAGAAAGCTCAGTCATATGTGCTACCGCACTTTCATTCTTAGTCCCACAAAAAGGTTCTTTCTCAACAATAGTTATGTAAGATAAATCAAGAGAGAAATCATAATCCTTATCTTTAATGTTTATGGGAGATGTAGAAAACTTAGAATTAGGAGATAATTTAGGTCTAACAGTATGTTTCTCAAGAAGACTCTTAATAGCACTCCTACCATGGGTGTTTTGGCATTCTTTAATAAATTCATCAGTCATTTCTATATATCCGTCTTCAATATCATAGCTCTCTCTAGACTCAGGTGAACTGACAGGTGTAGTAGTATCTTCATTAGGAGTTTCAGTATTTCTAGCTATAGTTCTAGCAATCGTAGCATCTAGGAAAGGACCTAATGAACCACTTTTATCAAGCACATTAGAAGCGGCATCATAAGTATCAGAAGTTTCAGATTCAGTAGAAGTAGCAGTGTGTGTAGCATGTGTATGTGGTGGTGTAAGGAGCTTACTCATAACAGATGGTGAATCAAGAGCAACAGAGGTATTCAGAACCATACATCTACTTGTAGTGGATGGTAATATAGGAACCTTTCCATCACGAGATTTACCCATGATGAATGGAGGGCATCAAACAATAATGATTCCAAGTGAACTTGATAAATAGAGCTATGCTCCCCGGCAACGGTGCTAGAAAATAGTCTTGATGACCCACAAGTATATGGGGTGTATCGCAGTATTTTCGAGGGAAGTGAAACCCAATTTATTGATTCGACACAAGGGGAGCCAAAGAATATTTATAAGCCTTAACAACTGAGTTGTCAATTCAGCTGCACCTGGAAACAATCTTGCTCACAGCAGTTTATCAGTAGCAACAGTTTTGTAGTAGCAATAGCAAAATAATAGCAGTAGAAAAAGTAAAGACAGTAGTAACAGTTGCAATAAACAGTAGGATTAAAGCGCGGTAGGCATAGGGATGGATGGACGGGCGTTGAATGGACAAGACAATTCATATGGAAATCCAGACATAGGGCATTTTTAGATAAATAAGATAAAGCATCCAAGTACTAAATAATCATAGGCATGTGTTCCATATATAGTCATACGTGCTCGCAATGAGAACTTGCACAACATCGTTTGTCCTGCCAGCCCGTTTGTAGCGGGGCCTCAAGGGAACTACTGGAAATTAAGGTGCTCCTTTTAATAGAGCACCGGAGCAAAGCATTAACACTCCGTGAATACATGTGATCCTCACATCAAAGCCATTCCCTTCGGTTATCCCGATTATTGTCACTTCGGGGCCTTTGGTTCTGGACAACAATATGTGTATACAACTTTTAGGTAAGATCGCAAACAATACTATCATCATGAATCAATAACATGTTCAGATCTGAAATCATGGCACTCGGGCCCTAGTGACAAGCATTAAGCATAACAAGTTGCAACAAAGTCAAAAAGCACTAATAATAGACACTAGGCACCATGCCCTAACAATCTGATGCCATTACATGAACGATCTCATCCAATCCCTACCATCCCCATAGCCTACAGTGGGGGATTACTCACTCATAGATGGGGGAATCATGGATGGTTGATGGAGAAGCGATGGTGATGACGACAGTGATGATCTCCTCCAATTCATCGTCTCGGCAGGGTGCCAGAACGGAGTTTCTGGTTCTGAATCGTGGAATTGTGTGGTGGCAGCGTATCGGAACTCTTTCTGGAAAAACATCGACCCCCCTGGGTTTTTAGGTCAAGAGGCAACTTATAGGCGAAGAGGGAGGCCGAGGGGGCGACCGAGGCGGCCACACCACCCCTAGGCGCGGCCAGGTGGTATGGGCCCCTCGTGGCCCTCCTCCGTCTCGTCTTCTGGCTCCGTGAGTCCTCTAGTGAAATAGGATTTTTGGCATATTTTCCCAGATTTTTCCTGATAGTTGATTTTCTGCACAAAAACTAGACACCAAAGTAATTCTGCTGAAAACAGCGTCAGTCCGTGTTAGTTGTATCCAAATCACACAAGTTTAGAGAAAAACAATAGCAAAAGTGTTCAGGAAAGTATATACGTTTTGGACGTATCAAGCTCTCGTGAAACCATCTGGCCCCTGAGCCTTGTCCGTTGGCATTTGGTTGATGACGTTCACAACTACCTCCTCGGTGAAAGGGTCATCGATTCCCTCAAAACCTGGATTCTTGAAGTTAATCTCATTCCAATTGAAGACACTAGCTCTCGCATGCCCTCTATCGATGACCTTATTGAAGTGATTATGGACAATATCTTCCTTGGATTTATGCTCAGCGACCCAACCATTGTTGTGCTTGAGACGATGAATGTGGTTTTTGCATCTACAACCATTCAGCCTTAGGTGAAAGAATCTAGTGTTGGCATCACCCTCTCTGATGTTGAAAATTCAGGCGCATTGCTTTTTTCTATCCCTCTCAACACCGGACCAACCGATGAATTTTGTTTTGAGGGGAGATCTACTGTTGATCTCATCATTGTGCAACACTCTATTTTCTTGGGCAATGTTGAGATGAAGAATACCGAGGAGATAGGAATGCAAAAGGATCTTGGTATTGGTGAAGAGAGATCGACTCCATTTCTTTAAGGTCTTCTAGTCCTTTGAAGCTTGTGGAAGAGGATATGGAATGGTTCCACATGATCAGAAGGCGCATTCCAAACATTAGTAAATAATAGGGTGCTACAATTGGTTATCTTTTCTCTATTTTTTGTTAGTATTTCTATTGTTTCATATTTATGTGCTTTCTGGTGTTCTTTCCTGATGACCGGAAATATAAGGTGGTTCGGTATTTTGCCCCGAAAAAAGTGTTCCATAGAATGCTCATTGTCGTAGGATTCATCTCGTAGTCAAACGTCTTTCCACGCTCTTCAAAACCTTTTAAGTTAGTCCATATTGTGTAGGTTTGGCCTTTAGTTTCTTCACAAGAGATTTACAAGGATGATACCATGTGCCAAGGACTAAGTTAGAGATGAGAACTTTGGATTTTCTTTATTTACATTGTTTTTATGAAAGAACTCAATGATTTAGTTTTTGCGATATGTTAAAATGTTTTAATCAATAAAATTAGCTTAGACGGTGAAAGAAGCATCTTCTGAAGTGATGTAGCCCGACCTACGGTCTTCACCGCATCAAGTACCATATCAAGCTCGAAAACATACATCAAGTCGCCCTAGATATCAAAGGTGAATTACTTCCTCTATGTGTGTTGACTTCCTACCCATTTGAACGGTATACCACTTGATACCCAGTCCTGTGGATATGCTAGGTTGATGACGAGGAGTGCGGGACAGTAGGTGGAAGACGCAAGCACACGTGAACTCAAGGACAACGTCATAGAAGCATGGAAGAGGAGACTGAAAAAAGGAGCCAAGGAGCGATTGGCTGGTACTATCGGTGGGAGACCGAAACTACCGCCCAGATGCCAACCGGTACTAACACGCCACTAGCGGGCCCCTACCGATGAAAATGTGACTCGGTTTAGTATGTCCCCTACTAATTTAGTGGAATTTGACAAGAACTTGGCCGGTACTGCCGCTGGTTGCAAGACCGGTACTACCGCCTAAGCGCTAGTACTACCGCCAGGACGTCCATGAGCTGCTGAAGATAGTCGGCCAATACTACTACCCGAGGGTCGGTACTATCGCCCATGCGCGTGCATGTGCGCATGATTGGTCCTGTGACCATGTATTTTTTTCCTTTGACTTACCCCTTTGAGGTTAGACTATAAATAGGCACCTACCTCCTCCTAAGAAAACTAGATATGATGATGATGATGAAGATGTTATGATATAGATCAATGGCTCCGTCCCTTCCCTTGTGGAGAAGACCTGTGTGGGTAACAAGACCTCTAGATTTAATATATTAGATGTACAAGGCACTCCTCAACTACTTGGATATTTCCTATTGTGCACTCTATTGCATTGATCTATGAATTTGGGTCTATATCAAGTACAATCTCTTCACAATAGGATTCTATCTCTTGCTTTCCAACATTTTAAACTTGGATATCTATCTTTATGTCTCTTCCAAGTGGATTGTATTGGGTTGGTGGTTCAGGCCAACGGGATCAAACCATATTTGGGTGTGATGTGTATTTGTATCTTCGATTCCTCTCGCGTGTTCATCGTGTTCTTTGTATCCTCCCGCAAATCTATCTCGAATCTATGAAGATCGGACTAGAATAGTAGCTTTGAGCTACACTATATGGTATCAAGAGCCTTTAGTTGCCATGGGTTCGAGTTTGTGTTGAGTTTTTAGCCACCCATCTTGATTTTCTTCCCTAAATTCGAAAATTCACACCAAATATTGCCCCAATTTTATTTTAGACCGATCTACAATCTAGTTGCATTTTGGTAGGTTTTGATTCATAAATCCGTTGAAAAACTTGTTGATCTACCTTTCCTTGCATTCCCATAGCCTAATTCCGTCATTTATCCCTCCGATATGGTGTTTTTCTTGAAGAATTTCTACCCAAATCACCTAGAAATTCCGTCTCAAACTCAGATATGAAATCTTGGGGTCCCACCAGTACTACCGGCCAACTTATAGCCATCGCAGGACACGGTTGAGTACTCTATTCGCGTATTTGACAGTAATTACCGCCCTTCCACCGGTAGTACCACCTAGACAAAAAAACAGCACAACATTGAAAACGGTTTTGACCATAACTTTTGCATAGACTGGCATTGTGGTGTTCTTTAACTTGTTTCGAAGAGGAGAAGGATCTCAACATCATCATTCATGTTGTCCATACTATATTTTTAAAACCAAATGTCATGAGCAAGGATGGAACCACAAATATAGGGTGAAGGTCGGTACAAAAGGTATAAACATGCTGCATATTTTTCCCACTTACATTTCTTTGAAAGCCACACTATCTTTGTGACTAACAAATACCTAACGATACTAGATCCTCCTACGGTTGCTTGAGATTTGCACATTTGATACCTTGTTGTATTCCTACCAAAGGTTATATGCACTATCTATTATAGTTATCTTGTATAGTTTTTGGCATAAGGAAGAGACAAGTGAAAAAGAAAGAATAAAAAATAGAAAAAAGTGCCTCATAGCATAGGAAGCACAAGCTCGATGAATATCTTGTAGGTGGTACTTATTATGCAAATCTTGAAGCCCACCAATTTGATTCAATCAAACTAGCATATCTTCCTGTACTTGTGTGACATGAGCTTATAGTCTTTGCTAGGTAATCTTGTGGTTCTCGGCTCACTTTTTCCTGTTGCACAAGTTCACTTATACCACCATGTGTGTTTACTTGAACATAATCCCTAACTTGTGAGATCGACTTGTTTTTGCTTTGTGATCATCATGGTTCTTTACTTGCCTTTACAGACCTTGGTTCCTGGTTGTTCCAATTTGCATGCCACTTGCCATAGCTAAGCTCCTAATAAGCAGTGTGTGTTTGGTGTTTCTTGTGTTCATTGATACATCACCACTTATCATTTGCATTTGGTTTGATCTCGGTCCATATCATTGATCCAATACTATCTACAAGGCGAGATACTGCATAGCATCCTTCAACCCAATTTTTCCACTGTGTCTTTGTGATAAACATATCTAGGGACTCTAGAACCGATGGTGGGATCTATGAAGAATCCATGATTAGCCACACCGACATCGACACCGCAAGCGTAGATGACATGGCAGAACACTACACCAACAATGGTTCCACATGCTTGGATGATGTGGAGTACTACACTGACAATGAATCCCCGAGCATGGAGGACATGGAGCACGACAATGACTATGGATGCCCAAGCATGGAGGACATAGAGTACTTCATCGACTCTAATGGCAAGTAGATAGATGAAGACAAATTTCTCTACCTCATGGAGATGGAAAACTTCTAGGCCTTGCAAGCGGAGGCGTGTCATCAAGACCCCATAACCACAAAGGCCAACAAAAACAAGATCTTCAAGTCGCATCAATCAAATGGCAGTATATACTTCGGTGGTCCATCAAGCTCAAGAAGGAAACACAACCAAAAGAGCACCAATGCACATGAGCCCCATCAAGCTCATATTTTTCTGAGAAAAGTGTGTTCACAACAACAAGAAATCAAGAGCATCAATGCTAATTCTAGCAACAAGCTCAAGACAATGCACAAATCCTCACACTAAGGACAATGGAGCAACCTATCATTCACGCCATCAAGCTACGGCGACAAAACATCAAGTTCGACATGAGGTGCCCAACTATAAGAACTTTAACGACACCACTTCTCCTTTGAGGAAGACTACTACACGAGCTTCAAGACCCTCAAGAGGAAAGACCTCCTATAGTGTTGGTGCTACCTCATAGACAAATAAGGCTTCAAATGCTCTTAAAAATAAGAAGCATCGCAGGGTTTCTTCCACTTCATGTGCCATCACCACACAATGGCATACACAAGAAGGTCAAGCTACACACAAGTTCTACCATGCCACTTGTGCACTCGCCATGGGCATTTATCATGGGAATGTCCTAGCCCCCTATGCAAGAAGTTCAAGGAACAAGGCTACCGGACATGGGAGTGCACCAAGACACAAGCCAATGTGGTCACCTCCTCCAACAAAACCAAGTTCCAAGAGAAGAGCCACGTTGATAAAGCTTTGAAGTCTACTTCCACCGACACGAGTGCACATCCATCTTTGGAGGTGACCATGGAGGTGGGGAAGATGATGGAGCTATTCAAGAACTCCTCTTCTGGCGATGGTGATGACAAGGTCGAGCATGGGATTTTCCCTTCGACCATGGGGGCGATCTATAATGAAGTTATCACCTCTGGCGGTGATGAGAGTGATGTGGCCCATCTTAAGGCATTCATCATTGGAGGAGAAAAGATTGAGGATGGTGAGCATGGGAATTTCCCTTCACCAATGTAGGCGCATGGAGTTGATAAAACCGAGCCTATCCCCATATGCTTGAGAGATTATGTGGTATCAATCCCATATGAGCATGAGAGCCACTTAGCCCACTTGATTGAGAGAATAAGTGCGATAAGTAACTCCACCATATGTGAGACTAACTGCTTCCACTTTGAGGTCATGCGTGATACACCAAGTGAGTTGAGAGAGGTAGTTGATAGGTCAAGTGAGGTCATTTAAATTTCTAACAACTTACCCTCTACTTATCGCGTGTTTTCTCATGATGAGCTAGGTTCCTTGGAGCAAGAAGTGCCAAGCCTTGAGATGATGGTGCCACATATGGAGAAGATGTACATGGTAGATGAAGATGATGTTACTACATGCATACATCAAGATGAAAAATTCGGCCACATGGAGCCTCCTACTACCACAACACCCACTTCACATGAGAATTATGACCAGGGTAAAAATAAGGGTGTTGATGATGCCATGATCCCACTAGTGGACATGGTGAATTTTTATGATTTGCATGTTATGGATACTACTTGTGACATTTCATATGATTCATTCATATTTCAATGTGATGCTTTTCCTTTGCATAATGTTGATCGTTTGGAATTATCTTATTGTGATGATATTGTCATAGACATGCTATGGTATAAATCTTTATTTTATCGTACAATTATAAACTTGATGAAAGTTTTCTCTTTCCTTATGTTTGTCAACAACCATGTTATTTCTTCGGAAATGTTTCGTTATGAAGCTTCTTATTTTTCTCTCGCTGTTGCTTGCAACATATTGAAAAAATGCACTTTTACATGTTTTACTTGCAGTAATCATCATATGGTTTATAATGATATTGCCCTCATAGATTTCTCAACTTTTGGAGATTTTGATAATTTCCATGATAAGCAATGTTCCCACCTCTTGGTCACATATTCACCATGCATATAATATGAACTTGATTGACACTAATGGTGATATTCACAATAGAAGATGCATCATGATGGATTATGTTTTTATCTACCATGCACACACGTTCTTCCTTTTGTCTAATTTGTGTGCAGGTATCTGCATTCTAATGCTAACCTCAATTGAGCACGAGTTGAAAAAACGATCTCTAGAGAGAATCCCACATGTAAGTTCAAGATCAAACCTGGATTTTGCATGCTTTGCATCATTCATGTTGAAAATTTTATCTTTCTTATAGTTGGCTTGAAAGCATATCGATTATATTCCTTCCTCATGTGACAATCATGTTTCTTTGCTTTTGGATGTTGATGCTTTGTGTGTTGCAAAAAATATACTGAACAATTACTATTTCTGATGTTTGTGTGCAACCATAATACCATTGTGAGCATGTATTGTGATGAGAGTTGTAAAATCTCTCATATTGTTGTTGCAACAAACATAATGAAAACTTGATCTTTCCGATGGTTTGCTTGCACAAATGATGATGTTTTGGATATTCTTCCTCATGTGTTTTTGCCAAATTGTCCTCTTATTGCATCAAATTTGGTGGCCGAATTCTATTTCTGATGCGTTGACTTCTATCTTGACTATTTTCATGGAGTTTTTGAGTTCACGCATTTGAATGATATTCAAACGAATTTCTTGCACTTTGACCTTGCATATGTATTCTGTTTGGTATACTTATCTTGTGCTAATGGTGAATTCCTTCCTCTATGTGTGTCGACTTCCTACCCATTTAAATATTATACTACTTGATAGCATGTCTCGTGTATATGCTAGGTTGATGACGAGGTGTACAGGAGACTGGAAGAAAGATGCAAGCGTACGTGGACTCAAGGCATACATCGTAGAAGTGTGGAAGAGGAGATTGGGAGGAAGACAGCAAACGCATGTGTTCCTTTGACCATATACTTGTCCCCTTTGACTTACCTTTTTTGAGGCTAGACTATAAATAGCACTTATTCTCTCCTGAGCAAACTAGATATGATGATGATATGAGATAGAGTTGTGGCTCCTCCCTTTGGAGAAGACCCATGCGGGTAACAAGACCTCTAGATTTAATCTATGAGATGTAAAGAGCGCTCCTCAAGTAATTAGAGTTTTGCTATTATGCATTTTATTGTGTTGATCTCTCCCTTTAGTTCTCTATCAATTGCAATCTCTTCACAATGGGATTATATCCTCTTACTTGCCACCCTTTCTAACTTGGATCTCTACCTTCGTGTCTATTCCAAGTGGATTTTATTGGGTTGGTGGTTCGGGCCAACGAGAGCAAACTAGATTTGGGTGTGACGTGCGTTTGTATCTTTGATGCCCTTCGTGTGTTTACCGTGTTCTTTGTCTCCTCCACAAATTCACCTTGAATCTATAAAGACCGGGTTACAATAGTAGCTTTGAGCTATACCATGAAGTCCTCACATGCATGTTGATTTTTGATTTGGAATTTGGGATGGAAGATCTGGTGTGTGCATGTTTGTCAATACCTTCAATTTTTGTTGGTTATTCACCTTTTTTTTAGAAACCATTCTATATCCATTTGAACCTTGACGCAAAAAGAATACTGTATTAACTTGATTGTATTTCACGGAGAGACTTCGGTCCATATTAGTGTTCTCAGATTTATTTAGATTCGGATGTATCTAGTCATATTTTAATGCTAGATACGTCCAAATCTAGACAAATTAAAGAACAATAATTTGGACCGGACCTAATACATGTTTTTCAGAACTTGGATTAATGGGCTATACTGGATTCATTTGCACTCCTGGGCCTGGCATGGTGTTCAGTACTTCATCATACATTTCCGCGATCATTAACACGCCCGGCCACATTCGGTCCACGTAAGCGGGGCTTTCCCTACCTCTGTGCTTGACTGCTTGCTACTACATGCTGTGACCTGTGCACCTTCGTGCTGCTACTTTTGGCTATTCCTACCTCTGTGCTTGACTTGCTTGCTACTCCCTCCGTTTCATAATATAAGCGGTTTCATAATATAAGCGGTTTAGCTTTATGAAGACTACTTTTAGTGTATAGGTTCATAGAGGTTCACCCCCTGTAAGCGGCAGAGTACAACACAGGCACGACAAGTTAGCAACTGGGTTGAAACGCCGACCAGTTGAATAGCCCTAGCATGGTTGCTATGTGCTGGTTAACGAATGAACACGTGGGTAACTTTTCGAAGAAAGATGGAAGCCTTACCAAGTGACAATGAAACACAGACAAATAAGCACTTCACACCGTAAGTTGTTTTCAATCTGGTAAGAACTATACACAGATTTGCAAGCTAGATGCCTAGCTGAACCCTTTAAGTGTGACAGTACTTTATTTATTTATTCCTCGGGGCAAACAGCGTTCAAATAGTTTATGCTCGGCAATAATAATGAACAAATAGGTAGTGCTTACATAGAGGATGAATACTTTAAACAATCAATGTTTGCAAAAAACAGGCGGGGGTTCGTTGCAGCTACAGGGTCAAACCAGCAGCCATTACATAGAAACAGCTGTACCATCACCAAAATACAAGTGCAGATTAGGCCGCAACAAGAAGCTTCCGGATCTGCAAGGAAACAAGGAAGTTAAAATCATTTTCATGTTACGGAATATTGTACTCCCTCCGTCTTGAAATACTGGATGTATCTAGTGTCTACGGAGTAGATACACCCAGATTTAGACAAATTTACATCGAGTATATGTTGTACTCCCTCCGTCCAGAAATAAGTGACTTGGTTTTACCTAGATTCACATGTATCTATACACTAAAATGCGTCTAGACAAAACAAAAATCACTCATTTATGGACGGAGGGAGTATGTCGGTGTATGCCCCTGAGGGTGGGGCCACACACACAAATTACGAAGGGTGATCAGTATTCATTACAACTTAGCTAAACTGGCTCACCTCTGGCAATTTCTTGCGGAAGACAACTTCCAGCCTTGCATCCACTGTATTCTCGAACACAATCTTTCCATCTCGAGAAGCCAGCACGACACCTCCATGGCTGCATAAACACAATTTCAGCATAAACAGCATAATCATGAAAAGGATTGCAGTCAGCAGCTAGCATGAAACTACTGAAAGACTATGGATTGAGAATGCCTGATGTTGACCAGATTTTAAGTGGATACTGAAAACTGAAAATTATAGAAGTACACAAGTACATCGCACCATGTGTATTGATGCTAAACGTATATACTGAAAATCAATACATTACATGTTCAAAATAGCTAGTGACAACTACACTATAGGCTTTTTTCAGACCCCAAACACTAAGCAATGTGCCGACATTCCTCTATATTGGCTGACTGGCACTACAGCTCCAAATAGATCCGCTATGAGTCTTAGCTTATAGCGCAATATCTATCAGTACATTTATCAGAAAGGTGTGGTACTTTTGATATACTCCCTCCGTCCAGAAATAACTGACTTGGATTTATCTAGATTCGAATGTATTTGGACACATTTAGTATATAGATACATCCGAATTTAAACAAACCCAAGTCAGTTATTTCTGGACGGAGGGAGTACAAGTTCTACTAGAAGGCAATAATACATACTGCAGTGCTGCTTTGATTGGTTCTGTACTTTAGTTATGGTCTATGGACATGTACTACTCCTTCCGTCTCAAAATAGATGTCACAAAGTTGTCTAAATTTGGATGTATCTAGACACTATTTAGTACTAGATACATCCAATTTTTGACAAATTTGCGACATCTATTTTGAAACGGAGGGAGTATTACTTTTAGTGCTAACCTACTATATTTCTCTAATACTCCCTCCGTTTCAAAACATAAGATGTTTTAGCTTTTGTGAAACGAATGTATCTAGATCCCTTTTAGTGTGTAGGTTCACTCCGAATCTATACACTAAAAGGGGTCTAGATACATTCGTTTCACAAAAGTTAAAACATCTTATATTTTAAAACGGAGGGAGTATATTTGAACAAGACTTCTGCTACATTTGTATATTTTTGTATTTTCCTATTTTTAATACTAGAACACTATGAGAAATAACTTTGACGATAGCTGCCATTGCTCTAGCTGGGACCTTGCGGCGAAAATCACAATTCAGAAATAAAAATACTAGGAAAACTACCCAAAAGATAATGTGCAATGCATTACCAAAACTGGCCATGCTCATCATGATGACTTGGAGAAGGTGGCAGATAGACACTGTGGTCCACTAGTATCTCCGGCTCGTGGACTTCTGCTTTTGATGCATACTCATTCTTTGCTGAATGCAGTACTGATTCTACATTATGGTGGTCTTCCTTGCGGCAGCGGAGCAGTACAGCTGGTTCTTTCAACCGGAGCAAACACTGTAATTTATCCACAATAGGACTTGTTAATATATGAGTTTGGCATCAAAGGGAAAGATATTAGGAGTATCATAAAAGGGATGGTGGCTTAATCGATCCTTTAAATCAAATTCACTCGAGTTTCAAAATGGAACCAAGAGTGCATCCTAAAAGGACCAGTGACACATACCCACATTGTTACTTAAGTTAGAAGATCTTGATATTCATCAATACAACTGTTCATATTGAAACAAAATAGATCCCCCCCCCCCCCCAAGGAACAAAGGAAAAGCTCTGTGTGCAGTACATTCAAACAAACCTGAACAACTAGTTCTTTTAACAGGCTCCTGTATTCATGGTGGTTGCTACTGATATTCAGGAGTTCCTTCATTGCATCCTCTTTCATTTGATTAACCAAATCATCCTGAGCCTGAAGCACCTTGATGCGAGAAGCATTCAGCTGCATAGAGTACTCACTGATAAAGGAAAAAATACAATTTGTTAGGTCAGGAAGGGGATAAACCTGGATATACTATTGCAGATGGTTCGGTGAATTGTGCACTTACCTAATGTTTCGTCTAAATTAACAAAAAGGGAACTACTACCGAGTCCACATTGCAGCTCATTTGTATGTAACATGATACTAAGGTCACATTGTTTTAGTACTAGATTACGTTAATTCTTCATGCGTTGCTTTGTATTTCCATTGTTGCCCACAGTAGCTTTCTTTTCGTTGTTGGTTTTGAACTCAACATATAAAATTTGTGTATTCAACTTTTAAGTAATGCTTCAACGAGCTCTTCACTTCAATATATCGCATATCCATTACTCAAACCAAACAAGCAGTCCACATAGTTTTGTCGTCATGGTAAATCTTTAGTTGACTGATCAGTTTACTGCAGGAAAGGTATGTTGTACATTATAATATGCTTAAACTTAGCTATAGACCCATGAAGTATATTATTCAAGCGTTCCAAAATGAAGAACAAGTGGGTCAGATTGATGAAACTGTGAAGCTAAAGCAATTTGGGTTTATCTAGTACCACAATGTTTAACATCACTGATATATTTTATCTAATTTGCTGGTCAGGTATCTCTACAACATATTATATACATACAGTGTAGAATAATTTCTCTAATTATGAAGATAAAATGCAGTACACGACACTGTATTCTCGTGGAAAAAGACAGGATTCAAGCCTCACATTTTCTTCCGAACATCAACCTGCTTCTCTTTCCGCTCATATTCTAGCCTGATCTTCTTTTTCTCAGCTTCAACAAGTTGCAGCTTCTCAATGTTGAATTCCTGCAATGTAATTACACAATAGCCAGACATATGAACAAATTATGACAAGCAAGGAACTTATGGCATAGCAAACAAACAGAAGAGGCAATCGACAAGCACATGCATATGCACAAGAAAAAATTCAGTTCCATATAGACCAACATGTTGCTTCACACGTAAACCATTGTGCCAGCACAGGGAAATTCAGAATGCCCACAAATCATGTCTCCTAGACCTAAAGATAACGTTATTAATATGGCACAGTGGAACACAATAATCAATAATACAAACCATGGGATAATAAATAAATGCGTAAGACAGATAACAACCATTAGGCAAGTGTATTGCTCAACATCCAGTACACAACCAACTCATTTTGCAGACAAACAATTTGGTACTCCCTCCGTCCAGAAATAACTGACTTGGCTTTGTCTAGATTCAAATGTATACACACACTAAAACATGTACATAAAATGCAAGTCACTTATTTCTGACTTGTACATAAAACATGTACATGTACATAAAATGTCCAGAAATAACTGACTTGGCTTTGTCTAGACAAATCCAAGTCACTTATTTCTGGACGGAGGGAGTACTTATGGCATTATGCTGGAAGATCTATTTCCCATTGCAGTGATATAGGTGAATAAAATGACACCTAAGATTCAGGATGGTTAATGCTACAGCCTACACAAGTATCATGCTCTGAGTGGATCAGAGGTGATGGGCGCAGAACAAAATATCATAAGGAAGTAGGCAATGGAGTATGGTGATCAGCTGCTTCGAAAACAAAATTGGCATGTACCAATTTTACATTAAGATCACGCTCTAGTCCTGCTTCTAGCAACATCAGAAGCAAAATGAAAGAACACAAACATAAGTTCATGATTCAGCTCAAGCTCTTCCTGAACCGTCTACACTCTACAAGAGTAACTATACATGATCTATTGCCACTTCCAAAATCAGCTAGTATGGATTCATTCGTCCGGGTATCTGAATTTAGACAACTCTAATTCAAGTCAGAAGTTGTACATGGCTGAAAACTTCGCGATCTCGAAGCTTCTACACCGTGCATCGAGATCAGCTTAAGCTAGACAACCCGAATCTAGACGCTTGTCGAACTACATCGGAACTAGGGCCTTACCACTTCGACGCAGATCTCGCGATCGCAAAATTGAAACCTTAGGCTTAAACAATCGAGCAGTTCCCAAGCAGGTGGCGACGAACAGATCGAGCGTTTAGAAAAACTACTAGGATACGCGGATCCCGAAGCTTCTGGAACATTCGAGAAGGGAATGGAAACGAGAAAAAAACTAACCTCCTCGGCGGAGACGGAGATCTCGCCGGCCTTCTCCTCGGCCTCCTGGTGGATGAACCGCACCATCTGCAGGATCTGCTTGGAGACATCGGTGTCGTTCATCTTGGCGGTGGCGGATCTGACGCCCCTCCGGCTGTGGTCTTCTGCTTCCGGCGACGGGCGACCACCGCGCGGGGGACGGAAAGAGACGACAGGAGGGAGGGGAGCGAGGGAGTCCACGGGAGTGGTCGAGATGGGAGTCGTGGGGACTAGTCTAGGCTAGCCGCAGGGCAACGTGATCGGTTTGGTTCCGTGGTTGCCGCTGCCTGTCTGTTTGCTGGCTATTACTTTGTGGACCCGGTTCACAGATCCGTGATCTGTCTTGCCTTTGGGTCGTGATCACCCCATCGTTATAATTCGTTTTGGTGACAGATTATAAATAGAAGTAAAAAATTGCGTTTTTTTTATTTCTTCTGCCCTTTCGAGTTGCAGGGGGCACATGTTGCGATCAGGAAAAAACATGTTGGGCGAGAATGTATTCTGTGAAACAAGCTAACTGCTGCACCGGCTGTACCTATGATGGACTGTTGGATGCGAAAGAGACGAACATGATTCAGCTCGGAGATGGACTGCTGGAACATTTTTACAACCACTCTTTCGTCTCCACTAGCATTCTCAGAAGACCATTTTCATATCACTTTTTTATTTGGATGGACGGATGGCAAAAAAAAAAAACAGTAACATTCCCAGAAGATGATCCTAGGATGTTTTTTGCCCAAAATTCGTCTAAGGTTCAATCTAGGACGCTGGGAACGGCATGGGAAAGCCGGATTTGTCTTTTTTGTCCGCGTGGCCCGCCGTCAGCGAAATAGAGGCAAAAAATGTGGTCCCGGTATCCACCCACCCTTTCTCTCTCTCCCTCATGTTCTCTCTGTTCTCCTCCTCCACCGATGCGTTGCCACCCAACTCGCGCCGCCGCCACCTAGGTCTTGTCGTCGCCGCCACCCAGGTCGTGTCGTCGCCGCCACCCTCCATCTCGAGCCGTCCAACTCACGTCGCCGCCGCCACCCAGATCGTGTCGTCACCACCGCCCTCCATCTCACGTCGCCCAACTCGCGATGTCGCCGCCATTGTCGCCCTGCCCTTCCTCATGGTCGTTCTTGCCCAGCACTGGTGGTCGTGAACCAGGCGGGATGGTGTTGATGGTGTCGACGGCAGCGAACTCGCTCGCGCAACCGCGAACCTCCTACCCGTGCGTGCTCGAGCTGCTAGCCTAGCTCATGGTGGTGCTGCTAGCGAGCTCGCCGGAACGGGTGTCGGCGAGCTGGCCTGAGCCTGCCCTGCTACTTCGCGGCTGGGAACACGGCTGGAAAATGGGGCCACTCCCAAAGCAAAAATATTCATCTATCCCGAGCAATTTTGCTCTATCCGGAGCAAAATTTGGGCCTTGGAGATGCTCTTAGTCTCATGCAATCGAGCATCCATCCTACTAGTGTCCTGGAACGGAGCATCCATATCCATCTTGTGGAAGCCAGGTCGTGTCTCACTCCCTTTCTATGGGTGACTTCTTTTAGACTTCTAACATGGCTTATAGGTCCCCCACTGCATAAGCACAAAAGAAGTATCCAAATTCTCCCCACCGAGAGACGCCCCAAAAGCCCAATTACATGCAGTGGGGAGAAACTGGTCGATACCAGTTTCCCGAGCTTCTCCGCTTGCGATGCGTAATGCTTTTAGAAACTAGATATTTCGTTCTCAGATATTACAGACAAATTGCCATCGCCTAGCCCCACTCAGAAAACGAGTGGAAACAAAAGAAGAGAGAATAGCCGGAATACCACTAGTCAAAACGAAGAGTTCCAAAATACCACTAGTAAAAAATCAAAGTGCCAAAATACCACTCCTTTTCAAAAATTCATTCCAAAATACCATCATGTTCCAACCGAGACTAACCGAGTGACAAAAAGATATTGTGGACCCTTACCCTTTGTCAACCCCAAACTCTTCCTTGATGTCGTCAGAGACGGCTAGGAGGGTGATCAATGCGGCCGGGATTGCATAATCTCAACCGTGGACTGGTATGGAGGTTGTTTCCTGGCTGGCATTAACGGAGGCTCGATCTGATGATGGGACACGCTGCATACCTTCCGGCGACTAGCAACGACCGTGGACAAGCTAACTCTAAGTTATTATTGGCCTATACTTTCAGCAGAAGGCAAGGGCGCGTTGTGTGGGCTGGGGTGGCGCGGGGTGCACGAGCTGGGTGGTCGCATGGCCCGCGTGCATGAGAGTGGTGCTGCCCGGTTTACTGAGTCGGGCGTGCCACTATGGTTGGATCGGGAAGAGGGTGAAAAGAAGTCCAAGTGAGGCTAGCTTTTGCTTCATTCCTTAGCTAGGTTACACATGGGTACCTTTGGAATTTCAGAAAAGCTGACAAGCTCCTCGCGGTTTGACTAACGGAAAAGGCTTGACATCTCACGGTAGTGGTATTTTGGCTATGAAAACCTTCATTGCAATGGTATTTTGGCAAGTTCGGTTTTTTGATGGTATTTTGGAACTCTTGGTTTTGACTAGTGTATTGTGGCTATTCTCTCACAAAAGAAAGGAAAAAGGGCTCATTCAAAAAAGAAAGGAAAAAGGGAACGAGACTCGTCGACCCCAACATGCCTCCCACCTCCATTCCCCGCTCACGCACAGCCCATCGCCGCACAGCCTCACGCTCACGCTACTGCTCCGTCCCTCCACTCATGTCTCTCTCCCACCGCCACCACCTCCCGATCCCGGCAGTGGGTGGCCGGATCACACCCGGCCCGCCCCATTTTGGCCCGGAGCTGCTCCTCTTGATCCCGTCAGCTCCAAGCTAGGGATTTCGCCCGCCACTCCCGCCGGTCTCCCTCCATCGTGTGATTCGCACGCCCAGGCTGCCCCTTTGCCCCGACCTCTTCCTCCCTCCACCTTGCTGTCAGCTCCGGCTATTTTGACAAAATTGACCCAAAGTCAAAAGAATTTTATAGACTGAACTTGCGGAAAAAATATTTCACTAGGTCTAACCCTTTTTGCGACACCGTATAGAGTGGTGTTACACTCTATAGTGCAACGCCATGACAGACGGCGTCGCACTGTGTTGTGCAACACCATGACCCATGGCGCCACACTTTGTAAGTGTAAAGTCATGACTAACGGCACTGCACTGTGTTGTGCAACGCCATGTGCAATGGCGTTGCAATGTAGAGTGCAGCGCCACTCTATACGGTGCCGAAAAAGGGTTAGATCTTGTGAAATACTTTTGCTGCCAGTTCAGTTTGTAAAATTCTTTCAGACTTTGATCCAGTTTTTGTTATATGTTGATCCAAATTCTACAAAGTAAAGGCCAACTTCTAACGGACCGGAGCGAGGCCCGTCGCCGGAGGCTTGGGCCGATGCGGAGCGGATCGTCGAAGACCTAGGTTTCCACTGTTATATAAACCTCTTGTAAGCCGCCGGCTGGGAGACATTGCATCGTGAAATCCCCGGCGTTGTGTAAACACTCCCCGTTATAGTGAAGTTTTGTTGGCTGGCGCCCGTGGTTTTTGCTCTTTTTGTTAGAGAGGTTTTTCCATGTTAAATATGTGTCCCCTTTGCTGCGATTTTATTTTCATTATTTGATTGTCGCAAAGCTAACAAGTGGTATCAGAGCCTCAGGTTCTAATCTAGAGTTTGCGACATGTCGTCATTGAAGTTTGATCTACCGCAGCTAGACTACACCACAAGATTTTGCTTGTGGCAGGTGAAGATGCGGGTGATTCTCTCTCAAACTTCAGATTTGGATGAAGCACTGGAAGGATTTGGGAAACCGGATGCGAAGAGCTGGTCCGACGATGAGAAGCGAAAGGACCATAAGGCTTTGTCTTTGATTCAACTTCATCTGTCCAATAATATTTCGCAGAAACTTTTGGCAGAGAAATCTGCTGCTGCTCTTTGGTTGAAACTAGAATCGATCTGCATGTCAAAGGATCTAACCAGTAAGATGCATGTGAAGATGAAGTTGCTCTTGCATAGATTGCAGGAAGGTGGATCGGTAATGAATCACTTATCTATTTTCAAAGAGATTGTTTCTGATTTGCAATCTATGGAAGTAAAATATGATGATGAGGATCTAGCTCTATTACTCTTATGCTCGCTGCCTAGTTCTTATACACACTTTCGTGATACAATATTGTTGAGCCGTGATAAAATAACCCTTGATGAAGTACAAGAGGCCCTCAAACAGAGGGAAAGGATGAAAACTATGGTGCAGGCAAATGGGGCGTCATCCAAGGCTGAAGCTCTGCAAGTTCATGGCAGGACCGAGCAGAGATCTAACAACTATGGCAACTGAGATGAGAGCAAAGATGACAGAAGTCGTTCGAAGTCTAAGGGAAAGGACAAGTTCTGCAGGTATTGTAAGAAATCTAATCATGTTATTGATGATTGTTGGAAGCTGCAGAATAAGGAGAAAAGGAACGGGACTTACCAACCGAAAGATAAGGATCAAGGTACTGGTAAGGCTGCTGTTGTTTCTGCTGATAGTTCTGAGGGTGAATGTTTAGCCGTTTTTGCTGCTTATGCTTCTCGTGATGATGAATGGATACTTGATACTGCATGTCCGTTTCATATTTGCTATAACAAAGATTGGTTCAGTTCATATGAGTTTGTGCAGACTGGAGATTTTGTACGTGTGGGGAATGACAACCCATGCTATATTGTCGGAGTTGGATCTGTTAAGATCAGGACACATGATGGCGTGACGCGTACATTGAATGAGGTGAAGCACATACTAAGCATGGCCAGAAATCTGATCTCCCTGAGTACCATGGATGTTGATGGATACAAGTACGCCGGTGGGCGTAGATTGTTAAAGGTATCAAAAGGTTCTCTTATTCACATGATAGGTGATATGAATTCTACTAAGTTATATGTTCTTAGAGGTAGCATTTTGCCTGGTATTGTTGCTGCTGTTACTTCTAATGATTCTGATGATTGTGGTAAAACAAATCTGTGGCATATGCTTCTTGGGCATATGAGCGAACATGGCAAGGCAGAGTTGGTTAAGAGAGAACTGATTGATGGTCGCAACTTAGGTAAGTTTGAGTTCTATGAGCACTGTGTTTTTGGTAAGCATAAAAGAGTTAAATTCAATGCTTCCTTTCATACCACCAAAGGCATTTTAGATTATGTGCATGCTGATGTATGGGGGTCTTCCTGTAAGACATCTATTGGTGGTGCTAATTACATGCTTACTATTATTGATGACTACTCAAGAAAAGTGTGGCCATATTTTCTGAAACATCAATCTGATGTTTTTGATGTTTTTATGAAGTGGAAAGTTATGGTAGAAAAACAAACTGAAAAGAAGGTAAAGGTACTACGTACTGATAATGGTATGGAATTCTGTTCCAATGAGTTTGAGGAGTTTTGCAGTAATGATGGTATGATCACGCACCACACCATCCCTTACACTCCTCAGCAGAATGGTGTGGCTGAGCGCATGAACAGAACCATCATCTCGAGGGCTTGCTATATGTTGTCTAATATAGGTATGCATAGACGTTTCTGGGTTGAAGCAGCCAACACAGCGTGCTACCTCATCAACAGGTCACCTTCCATTCCACTTGAGAAGAAAACTCCTATTGAGGTATGGTCAGGTTCGCCTGCTGATTATTCATAGTTGAGAGTTTTTGGTTACACTACTTACGCTCACGTTGATAATGGAAAGTTAGAGCCTAGAGTTGGTAAGTGCATGTTCCTTGGTTATGGTTCAGGAGTTAAGGCATATAAACTATGGAATCCTGAAACTAAAAAGATTTTGTTGAGTAGGAACGTTGTTTTCAATGAATCTATTATGTATCATGACAGTTTGCCATCAAATCCCTCTCCTGTTGCTATTGGAGAGGAGGGAGTTAGTGTGCAGGTGGAGCACCTGCAGAAAACTATTGATAATAATATTGTTGTTGATGATACTCATGAGGAAAATATTGATGATGATGTTGTTCAGCACTCACCTACTGTTTTGCAGGAACCACAGGAATCTATTGCTACTGATAGACAGAGGCGTAACATAGTTCCACCTCATTGTTTAATTGAAGAGTGTAATCTTGCTCATTATGCTCTGAGTTGTGCTGAACAGGTGGAGCATGATACTGAACCTGCTACATATAATGAGGTTGTTGCATCCGTTGACCGCAAGAAGTGGGTTTCTGCTATGCAAGAAGAGATGCAATCGCTTGATAAGAATGGCACATGGTAAGTTGTGCGCTTGCCTAAACAGAAGAAGGTCGTCCGCTGTAAGTGGATATACAAGAGAAAGGAAGGTTTGTCTCCTAATGAGCCTCCAAGGTTTAAGGCAAGGTTAGTAGCAAAAGGTTTCAGCCAGATTCCAGGTATTGATTATAATGATGTTTTCTCTCCGGTTGTGAAGCATAGTTCTATTCGTGCTTTCTTTGGTATTGTTGCTATGCATGATCTTGAGCTTGAGCAACTAGATGTAAAGACTGCTTTTCTGCATGGTGAACTAGAGGAGAAGATTTACATAGACCAACCTGAAGGGTTCATAGTTCCTGGAAAAGAGGATTTTGTGTGCAAATTGAAGAGGTCGCTTTATGGTTTGAAGCAATCTCCAAGATAGTGGTACAAAAGGTTTGATTCATTTATGATCTCACAAGGTTTTAAGAGATATCAGTTTGATAGTTGTGTTTACATAAAGTTTGTTAATGGATCACCTATTTACTTGTTGTTATATGTTGATGATATGTCAATTGCTGCCAAGAGCATGAAAGAAATCACTACTTTGAAGGCACACCTAAGTAGTGAATTTGAGATAAAAGATCTTGGTGCTGCTAAGAAAATCCTAGGTATGGAAATTAAACGGGACAGGAAATCTAGGTTGTTGTTTCTTAGTCAGCAAAGTTACGTTGAGAAAGTTCTTCAACGTTTTAATATGCATGATGCAAAGTCAGTTAGTATTCCTGTTGCTCCTCACTTTAAATTGTCAGCATTGCAATGTCCTAGTTATGATGAAGATATTGAGTACATGTCTCGAGTTCCTTATTCTAGTGTTGTTGGTTCCTTGATGTATGCTATGGTTTGTTCTTTCCCTGATTTATCTTATGTTATGAGTTTGGTGAGTCGTTACATGGCTAATCCTGGTAAAGAACATTGGAAAGTTGTTTAGTGGATTTTCAGGTACCTCTGTGGCACATCAAATGCTTGCTTGAAGTTTGGCAAGACTGGTGAGGGACTCGCAGACTATGTGGATTCAGATTTTGCTGCCGACTTGGATAAGAGGAGGTCCCTCACAGGTTATGTGTTCACGATAGGAGGATGTGTCGTGAGTTGGAAGGCAACGCTGCACCTAGTTGTTGCTTTATCTACAATCGAAGCAGAATATATGGTTGTTGCTGAAGTTTGCAAAGAGTCTGTTTGGTTGAAAGGTTTGTATGCTAAGCTTTGTCAGGATGATTCTTGCATTAACCTGTTCTATGACAGTCAAAGTGCTATTTACCTTACTAAGGATCAGATGTTCCATGGGAGAACAAAGTACATTGATATCAAGTATCATTATGTTTGTGACATTGTTGCACAATGTACACTAAAGGTATGCAAGATAAGCACTCACGATAACCCTGCTGATATGATGACAAAGCATGTTCCTGTTGCTAAGTTTGAGCTATGTGATACGTTGCTAATGTATCCTTAATTTTTGATGTTCCATGCTTGGTTTTATCTACTTTCTTATGTTTTGTCCATACTTTGGAGTACTTTTCATATGATTTCTTGGACTAACCTATTAACAAGAGCCACAGTGCCAATTTGTTTTTCGCTGTTTTTGGTTCCGGAAAGTCATAAAATGAATATTCTCGAATTGACGGGACAAAAGCCAAAGTCGATTTTTCACCGAGGGACACCCGAGCCATAATCTGAGGCAGCGGAAGGGCAGAGGGTGGCCACAAGACAGCATGGCGAGTGCAGCCCGTGCCATGGGGTGGTGTGGCCAGCCCAGACACCCCCTCGGCCTCTCCTTTCGCCTATAAGATGGCCCCGATAGAGAAACCCTAAGTACCCGATCAAAATTTCACGAAAGAGTATGTAGCCGCCGCCATCTCCATCCCTAGATCGGGAGGGATCTGAAGCTCTTCCCGGCACCCTGCCAGAGAGGGGAATTCACCCTGGAGGCCTTCTTCATCATCATGCAAGCCTCCGGTGTGATGCGTGAGTAGTTCATCCTTGGACTACGGATCCATGTAGTAGCTAGATGGTTGGTTCTCCTCCTTTGTGCTATCATTTTTAGATCTTGTGAGCTCCGTTCATGATCAAGATCATCTATTTGTAACTCTGCATGTTGTGTTTACGAGGATCTGATGGATATTGAGATGCTATTTTAGATTGATTATTGATTCTATCATGTCTTTGTTATTTGTGATCTTGCATGCTTTCCGTTGTTAGTAGCTATCTTGGCCAAGTAGATGCTACCAACTCCAAGAGTTAGTATTTATGCTCGATAGTGGGTTCATGCCTCTGGTAATCTGGGGAAGTGACAGAAATCTCTAAGGTATTAGATGTGTTGTTGCTACTAGGGATAAAACAACAATCCTTTGTTCATAGAACAATCGTATTGTTTACTATACACGCAATTTGTAATGCAATTATCCGTTGATTGCAACTTAATACTGGAGGGGGTTCGGATGATAACCTGAAGGTGGATTATTAGTCATAGATGCATTTGGATGGCGGTCTATGTATAATGTTGTAATGCCCAATCGAATCTCAAAGGAGTCAAGATGAGTAGTATATGCTTGTATGATTTCTCGATGTTTGTCAATTGCCCCGCTGTAATTTGTTCACCCAACATGTCATCTATCTTAAGGAGAGCCACCTCTAGTGAACTATGGACCCCGGTCCTTTCTTTTACTATCAATCTACAATCAACTGTTTACTGCTTTGTGTTTACTTTCTGCAAACTATTACTTTCTTCCACTCGATACGTTTAATCCTTTGTTTTCAGCAAAACCGGTGATATTGACAACCTCATCGCAAGTTGGGGGCAAAGTTCTGTGGTTGTGTTGTGCAGGTCTCCACGTTGCTGCTAGCACCGGTAGTGCGCCCTGCCAAAGCTCAGCTAGCTACACCTTTGGGGTGTTTCCTCGCTCCTACAGGTTCGATTAAACCTTGGTTTCATAATTGAGGGAAAACTTGCTGTTGTGCTCATCATACCTTCCTCTTGGGGTTCCCAATGAGCTCGATATATTTTGCGCCATCAAGCTATTTTTCTAGCACCGTTGCCGGGGCTGCCCGGTTTACTGAGTCGGGCGTGCCACCATGGTTGGACCGAGAAGGGGATGAAAAGAAGTCCAGGTGAGGCTAGATTTTGCTTCATTCCTTAGCTAGGTTACACATGGGTACCTTTGGAATTTCAGAAAAGCTGACAAGCTCCTCACGGTTTGACTAACGGAAAAGGCTTGACATCTCACGGTAGTGGTATTTTGGCTATGAAAACCTTCATTGCAATGGTATTTTGGCAAGTTCAGTTTTTTGATGGTATTTTGGAACTCTTGGTTTTGACTAGTGTATCGTGGCTATTCTCTCACAAAATAAAGGGAAAAGGGCTCATTCAAAAAAGAAAGGAAAAAGGGAACGATACTCGTCGACCCCAACATGCCTCCCACCTCCATTCCCCGCTCACGCACAGGCCCACGTCGCCACAGCGCTTCCGCTCACGCTACTTCTCCGTCCCTCCACTCATGTCTCTCTCCCACCGCCACCACCTCCCGATCCCGGCAGTGGGTGGCCGGATCACACCCGGCCCGCCCATTTTGGCCCGGAGCTGCTCCTCCTGATCCCGTCAGCTCCAAGCTGGGGATTTCGCCCGCCACTCCCGCCGTTCTCCCTCCATCGTGTGATTCGCACGCCCAGGCCGACCCTTTGCCCCGGCCTCTTCCTCCCTCCACCTTGCTGTCAGCTCCGGCTATTTTGACAAAATTGACCCAAAGTCAAAAGAATTTTATAGACTGAACTTGCGGCAAAAATATTTCACTAGGTCTAACCATTTTTGTGACACCATATAGAGTGGTTTTACACTCTATAGTGCAACGCCATGACAGACGGCGTCGCACTATGTTGTGCAACACCATGACCCATGGCACCACACTTTGTAAGTGTAAAGTCATGACTAACGGTGCTGCACTGTGTTGTGCAACGCCACGTGCAATGGCGTTGCAATGTAGAGTACAGCGCCACTCTATACGGTGCCGAAAAAGGGTTAGATTTTGTGAAATACTTTTGCTGTGAGTTTAGTTTGTAAAATTATTTTAGACTTTGAGTCATTTTTTGTTATATGTTGATCCAAATTCTACAAAGTAAAGGCCAACTTTTGACGGACCAGAGCGAGGCCCGTCGCCGGAGGCTTGGGCCGATGCAGAGCGGATCGTCGAATACCTAGGTTTCCACCGTTATATAAACCTCTTGTAAGCCGCCGGCTGGGAGATGTTGCATCGTGAAATCCCCGGTGTTCTGTAAACACTCCCCGTCATAGTGAAGTTTCGCTGGCTGGCGCCCTTGGTTTTTTTCTCTTTTTGTTAGAGAGGTTTTTCCACGTTAAATATGTGTCCCCTTTGCTATGATTTTATTTTCGTTATTTGATTGTCGCAAAGCTAACAAGTGGTATCAGAGCCCTAGGTTCTAATCTAGGGTTTGCGACATGTCATCATTGAAGTTCGATCTACCGCAGCTGGACTACACCACAAGATTCTGCTTGTGGCAGGTGAAGATGCGGGCGATTCTCTCCCAAACTTCAGATTTGGATGAAGCGCTGGAAGGATTTGGGAAACCGGATGCGAAGAGCTGGTCCGACGATGAGAAGCGAAAGGACCATAAGGCTTTGTCTTTGATTCAACTTCATCTGTCCAATAATATTTTGCAGAAAGTTTTGGTAGAGAAATCTGCTGCTGCTCTTTGGTTGAAACTAGAATCGATCTGCATGTCAAAGGATCTAACCAGTAAGATACATGTGAAGATGAAGTTGTTCTCGCATAGATTGCAGGAAGGTGGATCGGTAATGAATCACTTATCTTTTTTCAAAGAGATTGTTTCTGATTTGCAATCTATGGAAGTAAAATATGATGATGAGGATCTAGCTCTATTACTCTTATGCTCGCTGCCTAGTTCTTATACACACTTTCGTGATACAATATTGTTGAGCCATGATAAAATAACCCTTGATGAAGTACAAGAGGCCCTCAAACAGAGGGAAAAGATGAAAACTATGGTGCAGGCAGATGGGGCGTCATCCAAGGCTGAAGCTCTGCAGGTTCATGGCAGGACCGAGCAGAGATCTAACAACTATGGCAACTGAGATGAGAGCAAAGATGACAGAAGTCATTTGAAGTCTAAGGGAAAGGACAAGTTCTGCAGGTATTGTAAGAAATCTAATCATGTTATTGATGATTGTTGGAAGCTGCAGAATAAGGAGAAAAGGAACGGGACTTACCAACCGAAAGATAAGGATCAAGGTACTGGTAAGGCTTTGTTTGTTTCACGATAGTTACGGTGAATGTTTAGTCGTTTTTGCTGCTTATGATTCTCGTGATGATGAATGGATACTTGATACTGCATGTTCGTTTCATATTTGCTGTAACAAAGATTGGTTCAGTTCATATGAGTTTGTGCAGACTGGAGATTTTGTACGTGTGGGGAATGACAACCCATGCCATATTGTCGGAGTTGGATCTGTTAAGATCAGGACACATGATGGCATGACGCGTACATTGAATGAGGTGAAGCACATACCAAGCATGGCCAGAAATCTGATCTCCCTGAGTACCATGGATGTTGATGGATACAAGTACGCCGGTGGGCATAGATTGTTAAAGGTATCAAAAGGTTCTCTTATTCACATGATAGGTGATATGAATTCTACTAAGTTATATGTTCTTAGAGGTAGCATTTTTCCTGGTATTGCTGCTGCTGTTACTTCTAATGATTCTGATGATTGTGGTAAAACAAATCTGTGGCATATGATTCTTGGGCATATGAGCGAACATGGCAAGGCAGAGTTGGTTAAGAGAGAACTGATTGATGGTTGCAACTTAGGTAAGTTTGAGTTTTGTGAGCACTGTGTTTTTGGTAAGCATAGAAGAGTTAAATTTAATGCTTCCGTTCATACCACCAAAGGCATTTTAGATTATGTGCATGCTGATGTATGGGGGTCTTCCCGTAAGACATCTATTGGTGGTGCTAATTACATGCTTACTATTATTGATGACTACTCAAGAAAAGTGTGGCCATATTTTTTGAAACATCAATCTGATGTTTGTGATGCTTTTATGAAGTGGAAAGTTATGGTAGAAAAACAAACTAAAAAGATGGTAAAGGTACTACGTACTGACAATGGTATGGAATTCTATTCTAATGAGTTTGAGGAGTTTTGCAGTAATGATGGATGATCACGCACCACACCATCCCTTACACTCCTCAACAGAATGGCGTGGTTGAGCGCATGAACAGAACCATCATCTCGAGGGCTCTCTGTATGTTGTCTAATGCAGGTATGCATAGACGTTTCTGGGTTGAAGCAGCCAACACAGCGTGCTACCTTATCAACAGGTCACCTTCCATTCCACTTGAGAAGAAAACTCCTATTGAGGTATGGTCAGGTTTGCCTACTGATTATTCATAGTTGAGAGTTTTTGGTTGCACTGCTTATGCTCACGTTGATAATGGAAAGTTAGAGCCTAGAGTTGTTAAGTGCATGTTCCTTGGTTATGATTCAGGAGTTAATGCATATAAACTATGGAATCCTGAAACTAAAAAGATTTTGTTGAGTAGAACGTTGTTTTCAATGAATCTGTTATGTATCATGACAGCTTGCCATCAAATCCCTCTCCTGTTGCTATTGGAGAGGAGGGGGTTAGTGTGCAGGTGGAGCACCTGCAGAAAACTGTTGATAATAATGTTGTTGTTGATGATACTCATGAGGAAAATATTGATGATAATGTTGTTCAGCACTCACCTACTGTTTTACAGCAGCCACAGGAATCTATTGTTGCTGATAGACAGCGGCCTCTCCTTCTGCCTATAAGATGCCCCCGATACAGAAACCCTAAGTACTCGATCAAAATTTCACGAAAGAGTCTGTAGCCGCCGCCATCTCCATCCCTAGATCGGGAGGGATCTGAAGCTCTTCCCGGCACCCTGCCGGAGAGGGGAATTCACCCTGGAGGCCTTCCTCATCATCATGCAAGCCTCCTGTGTGATGCGTGAGTAGTTCATCCTTGGACTACGGGTCCATGTAGTAGCTAGATGGCTGGTTCTCCTCCTTTGTGCTATCATGTTTAGATCTTGTGAGCTCCGTTCATGATCAAGATCATCTATTTGTAACTCTGCATGTTGTGTTTACGAGGATCCGATGGATATTGAGATGCTATTTCAGATTGATTATTGATTCTATCATGTCTTTGTTATTTGTGATCTTGCATGCTTTCCGTTGTTAGTAGCTATCTTGGCCAAGTAGATGTTACCAACTCCAAGAGTTAGTATTTATGCTCGATAGTGGGTTCATGCCTCCGTAACTGGGAAGTGATAGAAATCTCTAAGGTACTAGATGTGTTGTTGCTACTAGGGAGAAAATAACAATCCTTTGTTCATAGAACAATCGTATTGTTTACTTTACATGCAATTCGTAATGCAATTATCCGTTGCTTGCAACTTAATACTAGAGAGGGTTCGGATGATAACCTGAAGGTGGATTATTAGTCATAGATGCAGTTGGATGGCGGTCTATGTATAATGTTGTAATGCCCAATCGAATCTCAAAGGAGTCAAGATGAGTAGTATATGCTTGTATGATTTCTCGATGTTTGTCAATTGCCCCGCTGTAATTTGTTCACCCAACATGTCATCTATCTTAAGGAGAGCCACCTCTAGTGAACTATGGACCCCGGTCCTTTCTTTTACTATCAATCTACAATCAACTGTTTACTGCTTTATGTTTACTTTCTGCAAACTATTACTTTCTTCCACTCGATACGTTTAATCCTTTGTTTTCAGCAAACCGGTGAGATTGACAACCTCATCACAAGTTGGGGCAAAGTTCTGTGGTTGTGTTGTGCAGGTCTCCACGTTGCTGCTGGCACCGGTAGTGCACCCTGCCAAAGCTCAGCTAGCTACACCTTTGAGGTGTTTCCTTGCTCCTACTGGTTCGATTAAACCTTGGTTTCATAATTGAGGGAAAACTTGCTGATGTGCTGATCATACCTTCCTCTTGGGGTTCCCCAACGAGCTCGATATATTTTGGGCCATCAAGCTATTTTTCTAGCACCGTTGCCGGGGAGTCAAGGACATCTTCACAAGGGGAGTACCTCATAACCAATCTCTTTACTTTATTATTTTTGTTTTGCTTAGTTTACTTTTGCTTTGTTTGCTTGTTTCTTTATTAAAAACACAGAAAAAATTAAGTCTTTCTATAGTTGTTACCGCTTCCTTAGCTCACCATGTTGATCCCTAAATTCACCCTGAAAGACCTTTCAATAGGTAGTGGTTCTTGATATGTTGCTAACGTATCCATAATTTTTGATGTTCCATGCTTGGTTTTATCTACTTTCTTGTGTTTTGTTCCAACTTTGGAGTACTTTCTATACACTTTCTTGGACTAACCTATTAACAAGTGCCACATTGCCAGTTGCCTGTTTTCTGTTGTCTTTGGTTCTAGGAAAGTTAGAAAATCAATATTCTCGGAATTGGACCGGACAAAAGCTAAAGTCGATATTTTACCAGAAGACTCATGGAGCCAGAAGCCGAGACGGAGAGGGGCCACAGGGTGGCCAAACCACCCCTAGGCACGGGTCCCCCCAGGTCGCGCCAGGGCATGGTGTGGGCCCCCTGGCCGCCCACTGACCTTGCCTCTTCGCCTATAAGATGCCTCCCGATGCAAAAACCCTAAATCATCAAGCCTCTAGCCACTAAAAGTTCCACAACGCTGCCGCCACCGAAGGGGAGATTCGGGGGACAGAAAGTCTCTGTTCTGGCACCCTGTCGGGACGGGGAAGTGCCCCCAGAGCCATCTCCATCGATCTCCACTGCCATCTCCATCCCGTTCTTGATTCCCATGATGAGGAGGAGTAGTTCTCTCTTGAGGCTAAGGGTTCTACCGGTAGCTATGTGTTCATCTCTCTCTCTATGCATGATCTTGTTGAGATCATGAGCTTGTAATCTATAGATCTACCTTGCTACTCAAGTGCTTTAATAGATCTCTACTCTCCCCATGTGTGTGAAGTTGATAGTGTGCACACCATGGTGGCACTTAGGCTAGAGATTACAAATACTTGTTATGAGTTATATTTGGAGTTGGATGTCTTTATGAAATTGTGGTGTTTGTTTGAACCATCTAGTGCTCAAGGTGACAGTGTGGGGTTATCTAGATGGGAAAGATGAACTTTGAGGTGTGCTGTTATAGCCCTACCAACGATTAGAGTGTCCAACCGGAGAGTAGTTCAACGTAGTATTATAAAGAAGAATATATTTATATGAGAGTGTTCACTAGTGAAAGTATGATCCCTAGGCCTTGTTTCTAAGCACTGAAACACCGTTTGCTATTAGATCTATTACATGTTTGCTTGCTTGCTTCTTTATTTCAGTTTGCCTTTAGTCTTTTCCCACGTCAACCACACGCCAGCAAGCTATTTTCTGGCACCGTTATCACTTATAATTATCCATACCACTTGTATTTCACCATCTCTTCGCCGAACTAGTGCACCTATACACCTAA
Organism: Avena insularis; assembly: GCA_023614405.1. Lineage (NCBI taxonomy): Eukaryota > Viridiplantae > Streptophyta > Magnoliopsida > Poales > Poaceae > Avena > Avena insularis. The sequence goes on from CM042688.1 coordinate 129,478,552, forward strand.
CAAGTGTATTGGGTGTGTTGGGGACACAAGATACTTCTTGTATCTTGATTGCAGGATTGCTTGAGAGGGGATACCTTTGACCACTTCCTCCCTGAGTTCGATAAACCTTGGGTGATCCACTTAAGGGAAAACCTGCTGCTGTTCTACAAACCTCTGCACTTGGAGGCCCAACAACTGTCTACAAGAATAGAAGTGCGTAGACATCAAGCTATTTTCTGGCGCCGTTGCCGGGGAGGTAAGGTGAAAGGTACTCACATCCTCCTGTGTGAGTGCTCGAAGTTATTTCCTTTAGATTCTGCAATTTTGTCTTTTTGTTTCTTGTTTTCACTAGTTAGGCTTAATAGAAAACAACACCAAAATTACAGAGCTTTTTAGTATTTTTCCTAAGATAGAACTTGAATTGTCTGAAAAGAAAATTAAAAAACCCATGGAACTTTCTTTGCATGCTAATAGCAATGTTATTAGTATGAATCTTTTGAACACCTTTGTTACTAATGCCATGGAAACGTCTAAGCTTGGGGAAGTTGGTTTTTATGAAAATGATCTTTTTAGTTCCCCAGCTTTAAAGAAGAAAATTTTCTCTGATGATACTTTATCTCCCATATGTGGTAATTCTAATGATACTTGTGATATTTTAAATCCACATACTGAAAGAATCTCTTTTAAAATACCTATAAAATTTTTTGAACGTGTTATGAACAACTATTATTTGGGAGATGGAACTGTCCATCCTAGTGATCATTTACTCTTTATACATGAATTATGCGAGTTGTTCAAGTGTGCAGGTATTTCAATGAACCAAGTTAACAGGAAGCTATTCCCTTTGTCACTTAATGGCAAAGCAAGAGAGTGGTATGAGCTACTAGATGATCCTCATCATTTGGAGTGGAAGGAACTTGAATCTCTCTTTTACTCTAAATTTTATAAAGATAGGAATTACATTTACAATTTTCATCCACATGATGGAGAAAGTATTGCCCAAGCATGGGGGAGATTGAAGTCACTAATGCTCAAATGTCCCATTCATGAGCTCCCCAGTAATATTGTTATTAATAATCCTAATATTATTTTGTTGAATTTGCTCCCACTATAATCAATAAGAATGACTATGTTTATATGGGGAGTATTAATTCTTTTATGCATGTGGCTCATGATAAGAATGTTTCTTGTGATAGCTATATTGTTCATTTTATTCATGATGCTACTGAAAGTTATTATGAGAGAGGGAAACATGGTTTTATGCGTCTCAATAATATTAGGTTTCCCCTCTTTATGTTGAAAGTCTTGAAGTTGCACTTGTTTTGCTTTACTAGCTTGTTTCTTTGTGCTTTCATGACTTGTTTCATTACAAGATTCCTATGCATAGGAAGTGGGTTAGACTTAAATGTGTTTTGAATTTGCTTCTTGAGGCTCTCTTTTACTTCAATTCATATTTTCTATGAGAGCATCTTCTCAAACTATCATGCCTAACTTAAAGGCGTTAAAGAAAAGTGCTTATTGGGAGATAACCCAAAAGTTTTAGATGAGTCTTGGAAGTTATTACTTCAGTAATAACCGCTCCTTATCCTTTTTATTTGCTTTTTGTGCCAAGAGTAACCTCTAATGAGAGAGAAGTAATGATTGGGAAAGTTGTTGTCCCGAAACAGATTTCTGTGCTTCACCGTAAAAATTCGTGTCAAATATCTGTACGTCCTTTTGAGGCGTGACTTTTTGTGCTTCTGCCCCAGGTTATTATCTAACTTTCGTTACTTCAACACTTTTCGATTTAAGAAACAGAAGGTCTTCGAAAAAATTCGTCTTTACCTGCTGGTCTGTTTTGACAGATTTCTGCCATTATTTGCATTTGCTTCTTGTTGGTTCCTTTTTGAGTTATTTTGGGGAATTAAGCTTTTTGAGGGAAGTGCTACAATAGCTTGTGTTTTAATGGAAGTTTTATTGGTGTTGAAACTGAACCCAAAGACTTATTATGTTGAGTACACTAATGTTGCTAATAAAGATAGTGTGAAGTTTTGTATGAAGGAAAAAATTTAGGTGTATGGAAAGAATGTGTAATGAGATGAAGGATGGATTAAAGCTCAAGCTTGGGGATGCCACGCGTGTCACTCCAAGAAATATCCAAGAAGTACAAGCGTCAAAGCTTGGGGATGCCCAAGGCATCCCCTTCTTCATCAATAAAAATCCCAGGTTTCTTCCAAACACTTCATTTTTATTATTTCATGCAGAGTTGTGTTGTACTTGGAGTGTCTTCTTTTTTGTTTTCGTTTTCATTTTGGTTTTTCATTTGCTTTGTTTGCTTAGTTTTCTGAATAAATTGGTTGGACCCCCTCTTTCATGCATTGGTTTTCAAATAGTTTGGTTTGGATTGGAAAAGAGTAGGAAAAGTTCATGCTTAAGTGATAAAGAGAGCTTGTTTTTGACTGTGGCCTATGCTTTGTCATGCCATGCTCGATATTGTTTGGCTTTATGCTTAGTATTCTTTGTTGTAGCATGACTTGTTATAAACAATTGATATTGCTTAATGTGCCTTGGAAGAATCATGCATTGTTTTAGCATATTACAGCATAGTATTGTGGTATTCTCCTTTGATGCTTTATTTGGGTTGACTTGGCACATGCTCACACCATGTTATGACTATCCCAAATCACCATAGCCTTTATGATCCTTTAGTTTTCAACTTGTAGTATCACTTCTATAATTGGAAAAGATAATATTGAAGAATTCTTTAATCATGTTAGCAAACATGAGGATATTGAGGATAGATCCCTTGTAGAACTTGCTCTAAACTATGAAATTGCTACAGCTTCTTTAGTTCACATGTTGGAAGCTAGGTTTGTTAACCTTAACCCCTTAATGCAAGTAATGTTTCTTAAACTTAAAGAAATTGAGGACCCTAAAAAGAGGGATTTTATTCTGGAAACTTTGCTTAAGGAATTCTATGATGTTGCCAAGGAGGCTAGAAAAGTCTTTGAACATTTTAATATGCTAGGATCCTGTGTAGATGTTATTGGTACACGAGAAAAGTTGAACAAAATGGAGCCTAAGGGGAGGAAACTAAGATGTTCAATCTCCTCATGAAATTCATAAAGATAGGAATTACATTTACAATTTTCATCCACATGATGGAGAAAGTATTGCCCAAGCATGGGGGAGATTGAAGTCACTAATGCTCAAATGTCCCATTCATGAGCTCCCTAGTAATATTGTTATTAATAATCTCTATGCAAGGCTTTCAGGACATTACAAGGACTATCTGGATACTTGTTTAGAGGGATCCTTCACAATTAAGGAGGTCAAAGCTAAGTGGGATCTTCTTGAAACAATTCAAAGCAATATCGAAGATTGGGATAATAACAAAGGTAAAGAACCAGGTATAAACTATGAGTATGATTGCATTAAGTCTTTTGCTAAAATTGCTAATTTTCAAGAGTTAGTGCTAAATATGGTATTGATCCTCAAATTCTTGTTTATTGTTATAGAACCTTTGCTTCTCATATTAATGCTCCTAAAGAAAAATGGGACATGTATCATGAGCCTTATAAAGACACTTGCATGGAAAATGAAATTGTTATTAATGATAGCAATAAACATGCTCAAACCTCTGAAAGTACTATTTCCTATAAGCATGTTAATTTTTGTGGAATACATAGACCTTGTGAGAATAATCAAATTGAAGAAGAATATTGTATCACCCATAGGAATGAAAACTAGAATGTGGTATAGGGATATAAATGATCTTGGTAAAAAAGTTTGTGCCCTCTATCCTTTTATTTGTGAACTTTGCTTTGAAGTGGGTCATTTCAATTTTCAATGCTCAGGCCATAATAATAGCCCTTCTAATCCAATGCGTACTGCAAGTTTCTATTGTGATGACATGATCACTCCTAATCAGCATGATGAACTTACATTATTTTTGGGATGTGAAGAGTTATCAAGAAAAACTTCTTTGGTAGATATGAGTGCTTTTGGTATGAATAGCGTCATGCATGGTTGTCATCTTTATTGTGTTGATAATTGCCACACAAATACTTACATACAAAATATTATAAAAGATGAGACTTTACCAAAATATGACAGGACTAATATGTGTTTTGTTCTTATTAATGAAAAGGAGGAATCCTACAAAGTTTCTTCTATTATCTCTAACAATGAACCAGGGTATATGGAGAAGCTTCCTTTCAAGCCTCTCCCTCCTAAAGAGAGGAATAAAAAGAAGAAGAGGAGGAGTAAAAGAAGAGAGGAAACGGTATTTTCCCCTAAGCATGTTGCTCCTATTATAGTTTTTGATGAGTCTGAACTCGATGATGTTCCTATGCCTATTACCTATATTAGTGATCATGATTGGGAAAAGCACACTACCTTTGACATTGAAAATCTCTTCGGTACCAACTCTGAAAATGATGATATTAATAATTGTTATACTATTAGTGCTATCCATGATCCTTCCAATGATGATATGTTTACAAATGAACACACTTTGGAAGATAACTATTCTATTGCTTATGATGATACTATACCTCCAATATATGATGATTACAATGATGATTATACTATTTTCAGTCCACCTACTATTGAGGTGGAAATTAATTATGATTACAATATGCCTCCTATATTTGATGATTATGGTGATGAAAATAATAATGATAGCTATTTTGTTGAATTTGCTCCCACTACAATCAATAAGAATGACTATGTTTATGTGGGGAGTATTAATTCTTTTATGCATGTGGCTCATGATAAGAATGTTTCTTGTGATAGCTATATTGTTAATTTTATTCATGATGCTACTGAAAGTTATTATGAGAGAGGGAAACATGGTTTTATGTGTCTCAATAATATTAGGTTTCCCCTCTTTATGTTGAAAGTCTTGAAGTTGCACTTGTTTTGCTTTACCAGCTTGTTTCTTTGTGCTTTCATAACTTGTTTCATTACAAGATTCCTATGCATAGGAAGTGGGTTAGACTTAAATGTGTTTTGAACTTGCTTCTTGATGCTCTCTTTTACTTCAATTCATATTTTCTATGAGAGCATCTTCTCAAACTATCATGCCTAACTTAAAGGCGTTAAAGAAAAGTGCTTATTGGGAGATAACCCAAAAGTTTTAGATGAGTCTTGGAAGTTATTACTTCAGTAATAACCGCTCCTTATTCTTTTTATTTGCTTTTTGTGCCAAGAGTAACCTCTAATGAGAGAGAAGTAATGATTGGGAAAGTTGTTGTCCCGAAACAGATTTCTGTGCTTCACCATAAAAATTCGTGTCAAATCTCTGTACGTCCTTTTGAGGCGTGACTTTTTGTGCTTCTGCCCCAGGTTATTATCTAACTTTCGTTACTTCAACACTTTTCGATTTAAGCAACAGAAGGTCTTCAAAAAAATTCGTCTTTACCTGTTGGTCTGTTTTGACAGATTTCTGCCATTATTTGCATTTGCTTCTTGTTGGTTCCTTTTTGAGTTATTTTGGGGAATTAAGCTTTTTGAGGGAAGTGCTACAGTAGCTTGTGTTTTAATGGAAGTTTTATTGGTGTTGAAACTGAACCCAAAGACTTATTATGTTGAGTACACTAATGTTGCTAATAAAGATAGTGTGAAGTTTTGTATGAAGGAAAAATTTTAGGTGTATGGAAAGAATGTGTAATGAGATGAAGGATGGATTAAAGCTCAAGCTTGGGGATGCCACGCGTGTCACTCCAATAAATATCCAAGAAGTACAAGCGTCAAAGCTTGGGGATGCCCAAGGCATCCCCTTCTTCATCAATAAAAATCCCAGGTTTCTTCCAAACACTTCATTTTTATTGTTTCATGCAGAGTTGTGTTGTACTTGGAGTGTCTTATTTTTTGTTTTCGTTTTGGTTTTTCATTTGCTTTTTTTGCTTAGTTTTCTGAATAAATTGATTGGACCCCCTCTTTCATGCATTGGTTTTCAAATAGTTTGGTTTGGATTGGAAAAGAGTAGGAAAAGTTCATGCTTAAGTGATAAAGAGAGCTTGTTTTTGACTGTGGCCTATGCTTTGTCATGCCATGCTCGATATTGTTTGGCTTTATGATTAGTATTCTTTGTTGTAGCATGACTTGTTATAAACAATTGATATTGCTTAATGTGCCTTGGAAGAATCATGCATTGTTTTAGCATATTACGGCATAGTATTGTGGTATTCTCCTTTGATGCTTTATTTGGGTTGACTTGGCACATGCTCACACCATGTTATGACTATCCCAAGTCACCATAGACTTTATGATCCTTTAGTTTTCAACTTGTAGTATCACTTTATGCTTTGATTAATGATGTTTTGTCGCTTTGCATGATTATGGCCATTATTGCTCTCTTACTTAGTCGCTCCCAGTCTTTTGCTAGCCTCCGTAACCAAGCATGAGTTCCACTCATGCATCCAACTCCTAAAACCAAGTTATTCCAAAGAGTCCACCATACCTACCTATTAGCTTATGCTATTCCAAGTATATTCATGTTTTTATCTACCTTCTGAATTAATCTTTGAGAAAACTAGTGATTAAAGCTCTCACGAACTTGATGGCACACTTTACTTTTCTTGCCCTTAATAAACTTGAACCATTGTGTCGTCTATGTTGTATATGCTTGCACTTATTTGTTGGGGATTAGCAGAACCATGTTGTTATGGGGAACACTTTCAACATTGCACTTGTACTTTGTACCTAGTTGATATCATGCTCTTTTGTCTATGGATGTCGTCAGTGTGAAATGAAAGGGGAGCTTGTAAGTCCATGGAGTTATGTATGTGTGTTAGAGAAACACCTGGGCCACTGGTCTAATCCATGCTGACATGATGGAAACCTAATGAGCTGTCTATGAAGCATTCTTCTTATAAAAAAAGAGAGTCCGATATTGAGAAAAAAAGAAAAAAAAAAAGATTATGAAAAGAGGAAAGAGAGAAAAAAGCACCATATTCCCATGGTAAATAAGAAGATTGCTGAGATGCTCGTTTTCTGCTTGCCTTGTCATTTTGATATGGGGATTCTTCCGTATCATCGGGCAAGGGGTACCCCGTTGGCGGTTCTCTATACTTACGATGACAAGAACTTACTGGTGACTAAACTTGAGTAGCATGAGGAATTTTTTTTTGTTTTGCTTAGTTTACTTTTGCTTTGTTTGCTTGTTTCTTTATTAAAAACACAGAAAAAATTAAGTCTTTCTATAGTTGTTACCGCTTCCTTAGCTCACCATGTTGATCCCTAAATTCACCCTGAAAGACCTTTCAATAGGTAGTGGTTCTTGATATGTTGCTAACGTATCCATAATTTTTGATGTTCCATGCTTGGTTTTATCTACTTTCTTGTGTTTTGTTCCAACTTTGGAGTACTTTCTATACACTTTCTTGGACTAACCTATTAACAAGTGCCACATTGCCAGTTGCCTGTTTTCTGTTGTCTTTGGTTCTAGGAAAGTTAGAAAATCAATATTCTCGGAATTGGACCGGACAAAAGCTAAAGTCGATATTTTACCAGAAGACTCATGGAGCCAGAAGCCGAGACGGAGAGGGGCCACAGGGTGGCCAAACCACCCCTAGGCACGGGTCCCCCCAGGTCGCGCCAGGGCATGGTGTGGGCCCCCTGGCCGCCCACTGACCTTGCCTCTTCGCCTATAAGATGCCTCCCGATGCAAAAACCCTAAATCATCAAGCCTCTAGCCACTAAAAGTTCCACAACGCTGCCGCCACCGAAGGGGAGATTCGGGGGACAGAAAGTCTCTGTTCTGGCACCCTGTCGGGACGGGGAAGTGCCCCCAGAGCCATCTCCATCGATCTCCACTGCCATCTCCATCCCCGTTGCTGATTCCCATGATGAGGAGGGAGTAGTTCTCTCTCGAGGCTAAGGGTTCTACCGGTAGCTATGTGTTCATCTCTCTCTCTATGCATGATCTTGTTGAGATCATGAGCTTGTAATCTATAGATCTACCTTGCTACTCAAGTGCTTTAATAGATCTCTACTCTCCCCATGTGTGTGAAGTTGATAGTGTGCACACCATGGTGGCACTTAGGCTAGAGATTACAAATACTTGTTATGAGTTATATTTGGAGTTGGATGTCTTTATGAAATTGTGGTGTTTGTTTGAACCATCTAGTGCTCAAGGTGACAGTGTGGGGTTATCTAGATGGGAAAGATGAACTTTGAGGTGTGCTGTTATAGCCCTACCAACGATTAGAGTGTCCAACCGGAGAGTAGTTCAACTTAGTATCATAAAGAAGAATATATTTATATGAGAGTGTTCACTAGTGAAAGTATGATCCCTAGGCCTTGTTTCTAAGCACCAAAACACCGTTTTCTGTTAGATCTATTACATGTTTGCTTGCTTCCTTCTTTATTTCAGTTTGCCTTTAGTCCTTTCCCACGTCAACCACACGCCAACAAGCTATTTTCTGGCACCGTTACCACTTATAATTATCCAATCCACTTGTATTTCACTATCTCTTCGCCGAACTAGTGTACCTATACACCTGACAAGTGTATTGGGTGTGTTGGGGACACAAGAGACTTCTTGTATCTTGATTGCAGGATTGCTTGAGAGGGGATACCTTTGACCACTTCCTCCCTGAGTTCGATAAACCTTGGGTGATCCACTTAAGGGAAAACCTGCTGCTGTTCTACAAACCTCTGCACTTGGAGGCCCAACACTTTTCGATTTGAGCAACATAAGGTCTTCGAAAAAATTCTTCTTTACCTGCTGGTCTGTTTTAACAGATTTCTGCCATTATTTGAATTTGCTTCTTGTTTGTTCCTTTTTGAGTTCTTTTGGAGAATTGAGCTTTTTAAGGAAAGTGTTACAGTATCTTGTGTTTTAATGGAAGTTTTATTGGTGTTAGAACTGAACTTAAAGACTTATTATCTTGAGTGCACTAATGTTGCTAATAAAGATTGTGTGAAGTTTTGTATGAAGAAAAAAATCAGGTGTATGGAAGGAATGAGTAATGAGATGAAGGATGGACTAAAGCTCAAGCTTGGTGATGCCACGCGTGTCACCCCAAGAAATATACAAGAAGTACACGCGTCAAAGCTTGGGGATGCCCAAGGCATCCTCTTCTTCATCAATAAAAATCCTAGGTTTCTTCCAAACACTTCATTTTTATTGTTCCATACACAGTTGTGTTGTTCTTGGAGCATCTTATTTTTCGTTTTTGTTTTGTTTTTCATTTGCTTGGTTTTCTTAGTTTGCTGAATAAATTGGTTGGACCCCCTATTTCATGCATTGGTTTTCAAATAGTTTGGTTTGGATTGGAAAATAGTAGGAAAGTTCATGCTTAAGTGGTAAAGAGAGCTTGTTTTTGACTATGGCCTATGCTTTGTCATGCCATGCTCGATATTGTTTTGGCTTTATGCTTAGTATTCTTTGCTGTAGCATGACTTGTTATAAACAATTGAGATTGCTTAATGTGCCTTGGAAGGATCATGCGTTGTTTTAGCATATTAAAGCATAGTATTGTGGTATTCTCCTTTGATGCTTTATTTGGGTTGACTTGGCACATGCTCACACCATGTTATGACTATCCCAAGTCACTATAGACTTTATGATCCTTTAGTTTTCAACTTGTAGTACCACTTTATGTTTTGATCAATGATGTTTTGTCGCTCTGCATAATTATGGCCATTATTGCTCTCTTAGTTGGTCGCTCCCAGTCTTTTGCTAGCCTCCACAACAAAGTATGAGTTCCACTCATGCATCCAACTCCTAAAACCAAGTTAGTCCAAAGAGTCCACCATACCTACCTACTAGCATATGCTATTCCAAGTATATTCATGTTTTTATCTACCTTCCGAATTAAAAACTTGTTATGAGAAAACTAGTGATTAAAGCTCTCACGAACTTGATGGCACACTTTACTTTTCTTCCCTTAATAAACTTGAACCATTGTGTCGTCTATGTTGTATATGCTTGCACTTATTTGTTGGGGATTAGCAGAACCATGCTGTCATGGGGAGCGCTTTCAATATTGCACTTGTACCTTCTGCCTAGTTGATATCATACTCTTTTGTCTATGGATGTCGTTGGTGTGAAATGAAAGGGGAGCTTGTAAGTCCATGGAGTTATGTATATGTGTTAGAGAAACGCCTGGGCCGCTAGTCTAATCCATGGTGTCATGGTGGAAACCTGTAGCGTACCCATAATGAGCTGTCTATGAAGCATTCTTCTTATAAAAAAGTGTCAGATATTGAGAAAAAAGAGAAAAAGGAAAAAAAAAAGAAAAAAGAGATATTAGAAAAGAGGAAAGAGAGAAAAAGCACCATATTCCCATGGTAAATAAGAAGATTGCTGAGATGCTCATTGTCTGCTTGCCTTGTCATTTTGATATGGGGATTCTTCCGTATCATCGGGCAAGGGGTACCCGTCATGGTTCTCTATGATACACATGTACTTACGATGACAAGAACTTACCGGTGACTAAACTTGAGTAGCATGAGGAGCGACCCTCGTATTCAAGGGACATGAGATTTCCAACTTATACTTTGTCAAGCATATACTCCATAGTTTGTTCACTTTAACCTTAATCACTTCAAGATGCTTATGATAGGGGCAATGAGAGCTGAAAGCTAAAAAGTACCATAATTTTTGGAAGCTCTTTATGAAACTTGAATCCCTACTCCTTCTATGAAGGCCTTTCTTTTACCTTTATGTTGAGTCTCCACCTTCTATATTTATGCACCTACTTTGAGAACATAGTGGCCATTCTTAGTTCTATGTGCATTGTCCCAAGACTTGTTGATTGATGCATAACTTTGATATTGCTTGTTTTAAACTATTTGTATCTAGTCACTCTTATGAACTTTGAAGGTGTCCTATGCATTTATGTTTGCTACTCTATGAGGGACAAGCTGAATGCCACTATGCTATGTTTTCTTTATGTGAAACAAACAAACGTCTTGCGAAGCATTGTTATTCATTAATCTTTTGTTTGTGCCTTTTCATGTTGCAACATAGTTTCTTTGTCTTATTGCTAGAACTTTGTCTTTCATGTTATGATTGAAGTACTATGGTCCAATCTTTGAATGTTTTACAAATACTTTGATCAAGTTTATGATGCTGCATGTCACCTAAAAAATTATTCTTTCTTTTTATCACTTACCTACTCAAGGACGAGCAGGAGTTAAGCTTGGGGATGTTGATACGTTGCTAACGTATCCTTAATTTTTGATGTTCCATGCTTGGTTTTATCTACTTTCTTATGTTGTGTCCACACTTTGGAGTACTTTTCATATGATTTCTTGGACTAATCTATTAACAAGAGCCACAGTGCCAGTTGCCTGTTTTCTGCTATTTTTGGTTCCAGGAAAGTCAGAAAATGAATATTCTTGGAATTGGACGGGACAAAAGCCAAAGTCGGTTTTTCACCGAGGGACACCCGGAGCCAGAATACGAGACAGAGAAGGGCCAGAGGCTGGCCACACCACCTGGCCGCGCGGCCAGGCCTAGACCGCGCCAGGTGGTGGTGTGGCCAGCCCAGGCACCCCCTCGGCCTCTCCTTCCGCCTATAAGATGCCCCCGATACAAAAACTCTAAGTACCCGATCAAAATTCCACGAAGAGTTCAGAGTCATTGTCATCTCCATCCCTAGATCGGGAGGATCTGAAGCTCTTCCGCACCTCACCGGAGAGGGAATTCACCGAGGCCTTCTTCATCATCATGCAAGCCTCCGGTGTGATGCGTGAGTAGTTCATCCTTGGACTACGGGTCCATGTAGTAGCTAGATGGCTGGTTCTCCTCCTTTGTGCTATCATGTTTAGATCTTGTGAGCTCCGTTCATGATCAAGATCATCTATTTGTAACTCTGCATGTTGTGTTTACGAGGATCCGATGGATATTGAGATGCTATTTCAGATTGATTATTGATTCTATTATGTCTTTGTTATTTGTGATCTTCCATGCTTTCCGTTGTTAGTAGCTATCTTGGCCAAGTAGATGCTACCAACTCCAAGAGTTAGTATTTATGCTCGATAGTGGGTTCATGCCTCCGTAACTGGGAAGTGACAAATCTCTAAGGTACTAGATGTGTTGTTGCTACTAGGGAGAAAACAACAATCCTTTGTTCATAGAACAATCGTATTGTTTACTTTACACGCAATTCGTAATGCAATTATCCGTTGCTTGCAACTTAATACTGAAGGAGGTTCGGATGATAACCTGAAGGTGGATTATTAGTCATAGATGCATTTGGATGGCGGTATATGTATAATGTTGTAATGCCCAATCGAATCTCAAAGGAGTCAAGATGAGTAGTATATGCTTGTATGCTTTCTCGATGTTTGTCAATTGCCTCGCTATAATTTTTTCACCCAACATGTCATCTATCTTAAGGAGAGCCACCTCTAGTGAACTATGGACCCTGGTCCTTTCTTTTACTATCAATCTACAATCAACTGTTTACTGCTTTGTGTTTACTTTCTACAAACTATTACTTTCTTCCACTCGATACGTTTAATCCTTTGTTTTAGCAAAACCGGTGAGATTGACAACTTCATCGCAAGTTGGGGCAAAGTTATGTGGTTGTGTTATGCAGGTCTCCACGTTGCTGCTGGCACCGGTAGTACGCCCTGCCAAAGCTCAGCTAGCTACACCTTTGGGGTGTTTCCTTGCTCCTACTGGTTCGATTAAACCTTGGTTTCATAATTGAGGGAAAACTTGCTGATGTGCTCATCATACCTTCCTCTTGGGGTTCCCCAACGAGCTCGATATATTTTGGGCCATCACTATGCTCAAGCTTAGTTGGTATAACTACTTAGCCCAAGTGGTTGTTGGCGCCGAAAGTGTTTTCTTTGTGTTGTTCAGGGAGATGATTACTGTTGAAGCTACAAGAAGGAATTTGTCTCAAGGTGGAGTTTGTTATATGTTGATCCAAATTCTACAAAGTAAAGGCTAACTTCAGACTCCGCTCCGCATCGGCCCGGCCCACTCTGTGCCCAATAGGGATGCCTTTGGGGTGTGCGGGGGGCGACAGCCCCCGTGATACGGATCGTTGAAGACCTAGGTTCCCACCGTTATATAAACTCTTGTAAGCCGCCGGCTGGGAGACGTTGCATCTATGAAATCCCCGGTGTTGTGTAAATACTCCCTGTTATAGTGAAGTTTCGCTGGCTGGCATCCGTGGTTTTTTCCTTTCTTTGTTGGAGAGGTTTTTCCACGTTAAATCTGTGTCCCCTTTGCTGCGATTTTATTTTCATTCTTTGTTATTTGATTGTCGCAAAGCTAACAGTTTATCCAAGTTCCCGTCAGATCCAAGGCCAAGCGTTGCGAGGGAACGGACTGAACTTGCTGATGCTCTTCTCTCTTGGTCTGACATCATACGGCTAGACAGCGACGACTCGGCCGGTGTGTTCATCGCCACCTCCTAGTCCTGTTACCTCCATCTCTGCACACCTACGAAAAATAACATAAATGTTTTCAGCTGTAAGATTTAAAGCGCTGACGTCTCCGTCAGATCGCGAAAAAGGGTCGTGTAGGATGCTCACCGTGCAGGGGAGTACTGCCCTTGCAGGTAGCTGCCTAACTGAGAAGAGGCATTGAGTGGAGACTGTCCATATTGCCAATTTTATTTCTACCTGTTTTTATAGTTAAAAAGACTAGCATTGTGTACTATACGTCATTTTATTAAGTGGATATATCAAAACAGGGGCATAATAGATATCTCACAACTCATTAGAGTAAATAAGCCAAAATAGGATAAGCTCAAAACAAGTCTCTCGACAGTTTATGAAAGCTTCTGTCTATCGCAATTTCTCTATACCGGAATCTATAAGCTGACTTATTCATAAGCATAAGCCCAAAATAAGTCACCTTATGTTCTGTATTACACTTATGTAGCAGCGAGCTACGGTATGGTTCGAAATTTTTGCTGCACTCACTTCTCTTTGGTAGCAAATCTTCATGGAAAAGAAGGGGGAAATCTGTAATTCATAGTAGTACATATTTTTACGAGTACAAATTATCATCGAGTTACTCAACTATTTAACAGACCTTTAATCAAGTTTTGGAGAGAGTTCTAAAAAGTAGAATGCAAAATCACACGATGCCTTTTTGAGTCAATTGGACAACAATGTTCATACCTACTCCTGGATAGTGTTGTGAATGCAGAAATTGCAGTCACAAACGCTGATTCAGACAAACTGGGTGTAAATACAATCCAACAGTCGCATGGTATAGGTGTACACGAAGAAACAATATAATAGGGGAGGCTGTTCGCACAATTTAAGCAACTCTACAAGGTCTAGTTTGGAAAATGGACCACCAACCAATCATCTATCTATCAGGATCTTATCCATATATTCCGAATCCAAAGGCCAATGTTGTATGGGTGTAGGGGTGCATAAATTCCCAGTGTTTCACGGGATAAGTTCTCCATGTTGGGCACGTTTGGTAGACTACGACGGTTTTTCGGCCGGGTCTGGTAGTGCCAAGGTGGGTTTGGCCATCCCACAATGCGGCTTGGACCAACAACTGCAGTGCGTTTGGTAACCTGGGTCGCATATGTTGCACAGAATTTGTAGCCCGTTTGGTATTCTGTTTTTTTCAGCAGATGCAACCAACAGCTGTTTGGTTGTCTTCCACTTCCCTCTTATTGCACAAACAAATAAGATACACTCACATGCGGTGACCCAATATACTACTGCATGATCTAGTACACAATAGTCGTTGACATAACACCAATGAAACATTGTTCCACTAGTATTACATCCATCATAGTGGTACAACAAAAACATAGCAGGTCCAAGACATGACTATATATTACAACTCAAATCTTTACAAAGATCTAGGGAACACTCTAGATTATATAGAGAGAACGAAACTTCTTACAAAGAAGAACCAAAAATAACAACTCATAAATATCATACTAATAGACTAGCATCTAACTATATGGCTTGCAAATGTTGCTATTGCATTGCTCTACAGAAGTAGGTTTTATGGCTAGAGATTATACTCCTATCTAAACAGCAATTTTGTCTTCACTTCAGTTGATGTATGTGATGTCTCCATTGACCTCATTGAAGAGTTTTGGCTTTTGGTGATGATTCTTTTAAGCGTTCGTTGGTGTTGACGTCGTCTTTATTGGCTTCAGAATCTAGCAAGTGTTAAGAATATACAGTTGAGTAAGAGCGTACTCCATAAGTTCACTAAAAAGGAGTGTTTAATGCACTATCAACAGCCACAAACCATAGGTTGTAGGCTATGCTGGCTTTCGTAAACATTTCTTCAAAGATTGCGTTTATTCTAAAAAGTTATGTCAGTGAGTCTTCACAGGTTTACCAGAACTTCATGGAGCTCCTTTCCTAACGCGTGCGTAGCTCCTTCCCGGAACATGGACTAACATGTCACAGTTTCGTACACTCTGCAGAGGTACGTTACTTACCCATAAGAAACCTTTGCTTTGTTGCACATCCGAGTTGCATTCTCGTCCATACTTCCTTGGTGTGTGGCCCAGTCTAAGATCCAAGCTAATCACTGCCCTTTTCCGCAACCCCACATGTAAACACGACCCCCAAGCAAAACGACGTCTATTAACCCGCATTACGACTATAACTATGGTTAACTACTTGAAGACTCTAGTGAGCAGAACAATATCCCTGGTCGCCCCATCAATATGAGGACCTACTTATGACTGCCTCTCACAGATAGTCTAGATACCAATATCGCAGGGAGCTAAGGGGTCCCACCCATATGCTAGGCCTCGAAAGGTACACCAGCGCCAGAGATGGTCATCCGTTCATGCGAAAGGAAGAAGATCCAGCTGACTTCTCTGTCCCATTCCAAATCTCATGGTTAACGCATATTATACGATGCAAGAATCACTGATGATATTGGTTGTTTATGTCCTAGATATTATGTTCCTTTACCACCATAACTATAATAGTAGGTTATTATCATTTGGTAAATAACCCATAATCATATAATTATGAAAATAGAGTTTTCTAACCTTTTTGAAATATAAGTGATGACAACATTGGATTTGTAAATACTTGATAAAAAATAACCAAAGGACATGAGCAAGTGTAAACTTGCCTTTTGTGATTGCAAGATTATGCACTCACGGTCTTCGAGACAATAGAAGATCCAATATCTGAAAACAACATCATTGGTTTGATAACGACTAATGTTTAAAAAAGCAAGATGCCATTATGCATAAGTAATGTAATGTAATTTGATAAACTCGAATCCCCAGAATAAACATTGATGATTTAGGGTTTGTGAACTAGGAATGGCTTCTTTAGAATGTATTTCCCTTTTAGATTAGTTTCACATTTGTGCTTCTTATTAGGCTTATGAGAGTGTGTGAAATACTTACAAGTGCAATAAAGTAACATGCGATAATAAAACACTCAAGTGTTTGATAAATGGTTAAAAGTTTATCTTATATAAGTTTTGCTATTTAAACTTGCAGACTTAAAGATATGATTATAGTTCATTTGTAATTACTTTAAAAGAATAACTTTTGAAGAAAAGGTTACGTTACAAAGGAAAAAGCATTTAAACTTGAAGTTAATACTTTTAAGTTTCTTATTAACTATAATTTAAGGAAGAAAATAATTACTATCACTAAGTTAAGTGAGTTATTTGTGTTTGAGACTTGTATGTTTTTTTATGGGATGATACTTAACTTTATTTACTTGTATCTATATCTAATAATAAAGGACGGATTGTTTCTTGTCGTCCAACATTTTCTTGGACAATTTAGTCCCTCTCCTTTCGGGGATATTACCCACTGTACCATCCATATAGGTTTAGCTTTTTTGGATGGTTTTGACCCTGCTAATTCGATGATATTTACCCACCTATGCCATCCATAACTCATTATAGACAAGATTTAATAAGAATTATATTTCGCTTGATACAAATCTCGGCCCAATGCTCCACCTGTGCCACGACTCCTATGAAGGTCCGCTGCAGGAAGTCAAAATCACTTCTTGTAGTGGATTTCGCGTCCGTTCGAACGATTACGTTCTTGGGCTTTTTTCTTGGCCTATGCCACGTCTGGAAATTTGAATAGCGAGCAGACAAGTATTCTTAACATAACTTTCTTGTGTTGAATAGTCCCACATCTCTCTCATAAACCGAGTTATAGCTATTTATATACGTTTGCAAGTGCTTGGAATAACAAGTGGTCATCAACAAACAAGCATGAATGTGATCATTTCCATCTATCAAGGGGACATGCACGCATGTAATTAAATGGGATTTGTTGTAGACTGGTTGTCTGATGCCTAATTATAAATGGGAAAGGATGAGACTTGCATGGCTGTAGTTAAAGGCGATTTGTGGGCTGGGTTATCTGATGGGCTAATTATAAACGGGAAAGGATGAAATTTGCACGACTGTAATTAAAGGAATTTGTGCTTCTACCTACTGGTGCACTAAATAAAAGGAGGACGTGTTCAGAGGGGCATGTGGTTAGTTGCTTGCTTCACACTGGGCAACAAGGGTCCCGTGGATGGGCCTCATGATCTTTGGCTCCCTCGGTGCAGAGCACATGCTTGCGGCAGTGGTGCAACACGAGTAAAGCGAATTTCTTTTTGCGAATTGCACGAGTATAGAGATTACTGCAAAATTGATCATTTCTTCACGGGTACTATGCAAAGGTTGTTTTGCAATTTCAGTTTGTGTACAACTGAGACTAAAGATATGTACCAATGAATTATTGTTTCTCCAAAATTATATTTTTAGTTTGCTTCTCCTGGTGCAACGCACGGGCACTTTTGCTAATACTTCATAAAACTTAAATAAGAGTAACCTTACTTTGTGAAGGTTATGGAGACAATGATTAAAGGAAGTTCCATAAACAAAGAAGTCATCCATGAATACTTCCATAACACTTTCAACATAACCAACAAATATAGCAGTCATAAATCTTTGGAAGGTGGCAGCGGCATTGCAAAGAACGAAAGGCATACAACGATAGGCGTATAGTCCGTAAGGACAAATAAAGGTTGTTTTAAGTTGGTCATCAGGGTGAACAACAATTTGAAAAAAAGCTAGAATAACCGTGTAAGTAGCAAAAATGAGAATGCATAGAAAGCCTTTCTAAATTTTGATCTATAAATGGCAAAGGATAATGATCCTTTCTAGTTTCTTTAGTTTTCTATAGTCAATACACATCCTGTGACTGATACGTCCATTTTGCATCACTATTCTATGTCTTAATTAACTATTATTCATTGATATATTTCGTATTGAGAGGTGATACTTATGTTATTTCATCTGCTTTTGCATGGTTGATGACTTTTTGGAGCATGGACCGCTGCAGTCAGGATTCTGATGGAAAATGTGCCGTTTGGAGGCAAAATTCGCGAAGATCAGAAAATCCGGGAAAATATACAGAAAATCCTATTTTTCCAGAAGACTAAGGATGCCAGAAGATGGAGTGGAGATGGGCCGAAGGGGGCCCACACCACCCCATGGCGCGGGCAGCCCTAGGCCACGCCAGGAGGTGGTGTGGCCACCCTGGCCCACTCCAGCCTCTCTCCTCTAGCGTATATCATTCTCCCGAAACCCTAAGACTCGAGGAGCGACCATAGAAAGATTCCGCTGCCTCTGCGGGGCGGAAAACACCGAGAGAGAAAGATCTCTCCGGCAGACAGATTTCTGCCGGGGGAATTCCTTCCCGGAGAGGGGAGATCGTCGCCATCAACACCACCATCAAGCTAGACTTCATTGGGATCATCATCATCACCACCATCATCACCATCAGCACCCTCATCACCATCTCCATATTGCTGTAACAATTGTGTTGAATCTTGCATTAGTTCGTAGGGGAAACTTTCCCGGTCTTGATTACTCCTTGTAGTTGATGCTATTGAGTGAACCATTGAATTATTTTTTATGTTCAGATTGTTATACATCATTATTCCATCTCTGATCATGATCTATATGATGTCTTGTGAGTAGTTCGTTTTGTTCTTGAGGACATGTGAGAAGTCTTGTTGTTAGTAGTGGAGTTGCGTTGAGAAAGATTCAATAGATTGTTATTTAAGTTGTGGTGTACTTCTTCTAGTGGTGTCATGTGAACGTCGATTACATGACACTTCACCTATATGGGCCTAGGGGAATGCATTGTGTATTTGGCTACTAATCGTAGGGGTTGCCGGAGTGACAGAAACCTGAACCTCCGTTAGGAAACCATTGCATAAGGGACGTAAGGGTCTTAGAGTTTAAAGCTGTGGTTAGGTTTCTACCTTAATTACTTTCTTGTACTTACAGATGTTTGCAAGGGGTATAATCACAAGTATGTATTAGTCTTTGATGGGGCGGTACATTAGCACAGGTTCACCCACACAACACTTAGCAAGCTAAAGAAGATTAATCAGCTATATGAAGCGAAAGCACTTGATAGTCTTCCCATGCGTCCTCGAGAATGTAATACAACCGACTTGTCCTTTGCTGCATAAAGGATTGGGCCACTTGCTGCATTTATTCCTACTGTCTTTCATTTACTCGTACTTTGTTTACTTACTTTATCAAAAAACCCTAAAAATCTGTTTGCTAAGTATTTGCAGAGAATTCCTGATCCATACCACTAGCCAGCACCTTCTGCTCCTCATTGGGTTCGACACTCTTACTTATCGAAAATACTGCGATACACCCCCTATACTTGTGGGTCATCAAGACTATTTTTTGGCGCCATTGCCGGGGAGTGAAGCGCTATTGGAGAGTGGAACTAGTAAAGGAAACTTCTACTGTGAGTATTGTTTACTTCTGTTAGTTGCTTTATTTTTGTTATGGATAATTCGCGAAGTTTCTTATTTGGTAATGCTACTACCACTGCTAAGGTAGTAGATAAACCACCACCTGCTGAGAATGATGTTTTCAAAATACCTATAAGAATTATTGATCGTGTTATGGATAACTACTATGTTGGGGATGGAACTGTCCATCCCAGTGATCATTTACTCTTTATACACGAATTATGCGGGTTGTTCAAGTGTGCAGGTATTACTACAGATCAAGTTAAGAAGAAGTTATTCTCATTATCGCTGAAAGGAAGAGGTGAGGAATGGTATAAGCTGCTGAAGAATGGTCAAGCTCTGGAATGGGAGGAAATAGTGCCTCTCTTTTACTCAAAGTTTTATCCTCCTAGTGAGATTCATAAAGATCGGAATCAAATATACAACTTTTGGCCTCTTGATGGAGAGAGTACAGCTCAAGCTTGGGGAGATTGAAGTTACTAATGCTCAAATGTCCCATTCATGAGCTCCCCAATAATATTATTATCAATAACTTTTATGCAAGACTCCCTCTACATGACAAAGATTTATTGGATGCTTCTTGTGCTGGATCATTCACTCGTATGGAAGAAGAAGCTAAATGGGATCTTCTGGACCGTATTCAAGACAATGCTGAAGCTTGGGAGAATGACAAAGGTAGAAAGTCAGGTATAAATTATGATTATGAATGCATTGAATCTTTTATGGGAAGTGATGACTTTCAAAATATTAAAAATGCTTATGGTCTAGACTCTCAAGCTATTGCTTCTTATTTTAAGGCTTTTGCTTCTTACATTGAAGTGCCTAAAAAGAAGTGGAATAAGTATCATGAACCTTATAAAGATATTGCTAAGAGTGTTCCTGCAAGAAATACTGATGTTTATACTGCTAATCATGTTTTACCTGAACCTTATATTGAGAAAATGCCTTTTCCAGTTAAGGTAAAGGAACATTCTATGATATCTAGTATGGTTAATGAAAGTACACATAAAGCTGTTAAATGTGATAAAAAATGGTTGATGAACCTATAATAGCAAATATGAAAGACTTTGTTAGTAAATATGAAGAAGAGGGACACACTATCCTTTGTAAGGATACCTCTAATATTGTTTCACATAGTAGTGTTATGAGAGCTAGTATTCCCGTGTTTTCTGTTAGAATAAGTGATCATTGCTATGATGGTCCTTGTGATAGCTATATTGTTAAGTTTATGCATGATACTGAAAGTTACTATGAGAGAGGGAAAAGTGTTCTTATGCATCTCAATAATATCAAGTTTCCTCGTTTTATGCTGAAAGTTTTTATGTTGCACTTCTTTTGCCTTCTTATGCAAGTTGCTTCTGGTTTCAACAACTTGTTTATTTACAAAATTCCCTTGCATAGGAAGTGGGTTAGACTTAAATGTGTGTGTGTGTGTTTGCTTCTTAATGCTCTCTTTCGCTTCAATTCACATTCCTATGTGAGCATCTTCAAAATTATCATGCCCATCTTAATGGCTATAAAGAAAGAGCTTTTTGGGAGAAAACCCAATTTGTTTTTGCTTTCAGTTTGTTTTTGTTTCTGTTACTTCGGTAATAACCGCTCCTTATCCGTTTTGTTTGGTTTTTGTGTCAAGATCAACCTCTAATGAGAGAAGTAAGATTTGGGGAAGTTGCTGTCCCGAAACAGATTTTTGTGCTTCACCGTAAAAATTCGTGAGAGATCTCTGTATGTCGGATTGAGCTGTAATTTTTTGTGCTTCTGACCCAGGTTGTTATTTAACTTTCTTTAGTTTTGCACTTTTTGATTTGAGCAACAGAAGATTTTTGAAAAAACTGATCTTTACCTTCTGGTCCGTTTTGACAAATATTGCCACTTTTGCATTTGCCTCTTTATTCGATTTCCTTTTTGAATTCTTTTTGGGTTTTCGGAAGGAGTTGCTATAGTAGCTTATGTTTTGATGGTTTTCAGTTGAAGTTGGACTCAAAAAGTTTTATCACTTCACTTATACTAATGTTGCTAATAAGAACTGTGTGAAGTTTTGTAAGAAAGAATTTTCCAGGAAGTGGAGATAATGGTGTAATAAGGAAGAGAAGGGTTTTATGACTCAAGTAATAAGTGTATGAATATGAAGATATCAATGATATTCAAGAGATGAATCCGGAAGAATCTACTAGATACCAAATTCAGAGACCTGCAGAGTCTATTTTCAAAAAGGTAACAATTCTGGTAAGAAAAGTTCCACGAAAATACGATCCAACTATATTTTTGCAGTTTTCAGTCGATAAGGAAAGCTACGAAGAGAAAAAAGGGACGGAAACGGAGCCAGGGTGGCTCACACCACCCTGTGGCGCGGGCCTACCCCTGGCCGCGCCACCAGGTGGTGAGTCCACCCCGGACTCCGCCTCCGACTCGTTTTCTCCCAGTACCTTCCTTTTGATATGAAACTTCGTAATATATAACCCCCCGGATCCCCCGAGGTTCGTATATCGTGTTTTTGCCGTGTTTTTGTTTCGATCTATTTCTTCCAGGACATAATCTTTGAAAGTTTAGAAGCACAAGGGTGTCTGCCAAGGATAAAGGGAAGGAGCCTATGGAGGAAGACCTCTGAGACCCCAAGCAAGGGCTGATACCTTCAGTCACTTGCCCTGCATCAACGGAAGCCCTGCGAGTCACTAAAGAATTCTGCGATAAGTATCAAGACTTGAAGAGTAAGGTGGACATGCTTCAATGGGAGAATGATAGGCTTCGTAAGATGCTGGAAGATTTCCTCATGTCAACTAAGAGCATAATACCACCACCACCGAAGGAGTAATTCGTCATCAGGTTTAGCATCCCCTTGGCTTGCTCCAAGCTTGGGGGATTGTCGTGGTATCATATCACTATCTTCTATCTTTTTACCTTTTTAGTAGAGTCATATCATGAATAGAGGAGTTATTATGTAGGATGGTTTGCATTATGGAAGTGTCCCCTCTCTCGTTAGATATGTATCCCTTGGTGTGAGTTGCCGTTATGGAATATTAATGAGAAGTTCTATCATTCACTCTTTTGCATAGCTTAAATTAGTTTTCAATTCGTGGTTATATGATTGATCTTATTGTTAGTATTGATATCACTTTAGGATCATTGAGTTAATTTAGTTGGTTTTGGCAAACCTGGCTCGGTCAGTAGCAACACTATATTTGAGAGTTGAAAGAAAAGACAGAAGTACCATAGATAAAAATAATTTCATCATCTTTCTTTCTTGATTTGCTCATAAGTTTAGTATTCTCTAGTTAAGATCTTTTGTGCTTCCAAGGAAGATTGCATGTTTGTCTTTATCACTTGTATGTTTGTTTGTTTCCTTCAACTCTTATACTTGCTACCCAGCCTTGCTAGCCAAAAACCTGTACTGAGAGGGTATTCTTCTCGTTCATCCACCTCCTTTAAACCAAAAC
This sequence comes from Avena insularis, assembly GCA_023614405.1. NCBI lineage: Eukaryota > Viridiplantae > Streptophyta > Magnoliopsida > Poales > Poaceae > Avena > Avena insularis. The sequence continues at coordinate 129,501,675 of CM042688.1, forward strand.
CTTTGCCATTTGTGTCCACCATACCTACCTAGTAGCATTATTGCTATTCCAAGTAAATTCTTTTTTTATCTACCTCCCAAATTAAACTTGTTATGTGAAAATTAGTGATTAAATCTCTCACGAACTTGATGGCACACTTTACTTTCTTGCACTTAATAAACTTGAACCATTGTGCTCACCTATGTTGCGTATATGCTTGCGCTTTGTAAGTTGTGAGTTAGCAGAACCATGCTGTCATGGGGAACGCTTTCAACATTGCACTGGTACTTTGTACCTAGTTGATATCGTGTTCTTTTGTCTATGGATGTCGTCGGTGTGAAATGAAAGGGGAGCTTGTAAGTCCATGGAGTTATGCATGTGTTTTAGAGAAATGCCTAGGCCGCTGGTCTAATCCATGCTGACATGGTGGAAACCTGCAGCGTAACCATAACGAGTATCTATGAAGCATTCTTATTATAAAAAAAGAGATAGAGATTGAGACAAAAGAAAAGAAAAAAAGAGGTTATGAAAAGAGGAAAGAGAGAAAAAAGCACCATATTCCCACGGTAAATAAGAAGATTGCTGAGATGCTTGTTGTCTGCTTGCCTTGTCATTTTGATATGGGGATTCTTCCATATCATCGGGCAAGGGGTACCCCGTTCACGGTTCTCTATGATACACATATGCTTACGATGACAAGAACTTACAGGTGACTAAACTTGAGTAGCATGAGGAGCGGCCCTCGTATTCAAGGGACATGAGATTCTCAACTTACAACTTGTCAATGCATATCCTCATTTTTGATCACTTTAACGTTAATCACCTAAAGATGCCTATGATAGGGGCAATGAGAGATGAAAGCTAGTAAGTATCATAAGTTTTGGGATCTCTTTATGAGACTTGCAATCCCTGCTTCCCTCTTTGAAGGGCCTTTCTTTTACTTTGTAGTTGAGTCAGTAAACCTACTCCCTTCTATCTCAGCAAGTATTTTGAGGTGTTGTGTTTCATTCATTCATATGATGATTTATTCATTCATGTTTCTTATGTTCCTTGTTTTGCACATTGCTCTTATCTTGATGTTTACTACTTTGAAAGCTATCATTGAAAAGCCAGCTATTTGTGAACTCCAGCAAATTATCAACTATTCTTTGACCAAGAGCTAAGTTTGCCATTACCAATTATGATTCACTTTGTGTATCTTTATTGTGTTTCCTTTACTTATTACAAGTTGAGTTATATAATAGTGAGTTGTCTTCTATTATGATCTATGTATTTGATGAATGTGATGCTTCTTGTCTGTATTCTTTTATCAACTCTTCACTCCATAAACCTAAGGCCATGTTTATTGAGCTCAGTTTTGCTTGAGGACAAGCGAAGTCTAATCTTGGGGGGAGTTGATACGTCCATTTTGCATCACTATTCTATGTCTTAATTCACTATTATTCATTGATATATTTCGTATTGAGAGGTGATACTTATGTTATTTCATATGTTTTTGCATGGTTGATGACTTTTTGGATCATGGACCGCTGCAGTCAGGATTCTGATGGAAAAGGTGCTGTTTGGAGGCAAAATTCACGAAGATCAGAAAATCCGGAAAAATATACGAAAAATCCTATTTTTCCAGAAGACTAAGGATGCCAGAAGATGGAGTGGAGATGGGCCACAGGGGGCCCACACCACCCCATGGCGCGGACAGCCCTAGGCCGCGCCAGGAGGTGGTGTGGCCACCCTGGCCCACTCCAGCCTCTCTCCTCTGGCGTATATCATCCTCCCAAAACCCTTAGACTCGGGGAGCGACCACAGAAAGATTCCACCGCCTCTGCGAGGCAGAAAACACCGAGAGAGAAAGATCTCTCCGGCAGACAGATTTCTGACGGGGAATTCCTTCCTGGAGAGGGGAGATCGTCGCCATCAACACCACCATCAAGCTGGACTTCATCGGGATCATCATCATCATCATCACCACCATCATCACCATCATCACCCTCATCACCATCTCCATATTGCTGTAACAATTGTGTTGAATCTTGCATTAGTTCATAGGGGAAACTTTCCCGGTGTTGATTACTCCTTGTAGTTGATGCTGTTGAGTGAACCATTGAATTATTGTTTATGTTCAGATTGTTATACATCATTATTCCATCTCTGATCATGATCCATATGATGTCTTGTGAGTAGTTCGTTTTGTTCTTGAGGACATGTGAGAAGTCTTGTTGTTAGTAGTGGAGTTGCGTTGAGAAAGATTCAATAGATTGTTATTTAAGTTGTGGTGTACTTCTTCTAGTGGTGTCATGTGAACATCGACTACATGACACTTCACCTATATGGGCCTAGGGGAATGCATTGTGTATTTTGCTACTAATCGTAGGGGTTGCCGGAGTGATAGAAACCTGAACCTCCGTTAGGAAACCATTGCACAAGGGACGTAAGGGTCTTAGAGTTTAAAGCCGTGGTTAGGTTTCTACCTTAATTACTTTCTTGTACTTACGGATGTTTGCAAGGGGTATAATCACAAGTATGTATTAGTCTTGGATGGGGCGGTACATTAGCATAGGTTCACCCACACAACACTCAGCAAGCTAAAGAAGATTAATCGGCTATATGAAGCAAAAGCACTTGACAGTCTTCCCATGCGTCCTCGAGAACGTTTGGTCATCTTAAGTAATACAAATGGCTTGTCCTTTGCTGCATAAAGGATTGGGCCACTTGCTGCATTTATTCCTACTGTCTTTCATTTACTTGTACTTTGTTTACTTGCTTTATCAAAAACCCCTAAAAATCCGTTTGCTAAGTATTTGCAGAGAATTCCTGATCCATACCACTAGCCAGCACCTTCTGCTCCTCGTTGGGTTCGACACTCTTACTTATCGAAAATACTGCGATACACCCCCTATACTTGTGGGTCATCAGTGACCAACAATGGTTCTAGTAGGTATCATCTCATTGTGTTCATTTTCAACAATAGTAAATCCACCTTTCTTAGGAACACAATAAGCAGGACTTACCCATTCACTTTCCTCCACATAAAAGATGATCCCTGCAAATAATAAACATATTATTTCCTTCCTTACCTCTTCTTTCATGTGAGGTTTGAGTCGCCTCTAAAAGTCTACAACCGGTTGGGCTCCTTCTTCCATAAATATTATATGGGTGGCTATCGAGGGACTGATCCTTTTCAAGTCACTCATCGAATACCCAAGAGCATTCTAATGCATCCGGAGAACCATCGTTAAATTTTCCTCCTCTTTTTCTGCAAGGTTAGAACTTATAATAACAGGGAAATTATCAGTTTCATCAACAAACCTATATTTTAACTCCTTGGGCAAAGTTTTGAGAGTAGGAGGTGGGGGTGCCTCATCTCCTTTTCTTATAGGTTCTTCATATTTTTGATTTATCTCAGGATCCACATCAGGCGTGGAGTCAAGATAATCGTCCATTTCCAATTTTTCTATGTCTTGAAGAATATTATTATTGTTGACTAAACTCCTTGCTTGATCATCATCGGGCGTCTCAATGACTATTGAAGCTAGACTAATGATATTACCTTCCTCTTCTTGTCCATACTCATAATCGTCCAAATCTTCGATAGCTGGCTTGTGGTCAATTTAGAGAAGTGAAAGTCCATTTTCTCTTCACCAAAGTTGAGAGATACAGTTTGTCTCTTGCAATCAATGTTTGCTCTTGTGGTGTTTAAGAAGGTTCTTTCGAAAATAATTGGATAATAAACATCAGTAGACATATAAATAAGCACAAAATCAATGGGATATTTATATGGTCCAACATAGATTGGAACATCTCTAATTATTCCCATAGGAACTCTGAGTGTCTTATCTGCTAGCATTATAGTCATGTCGGTATCCTCTAATTCAGCTGGGGTTAGTTCATTTTGGATTTTCAAATAAAAATTAAAGGGGATTATGTTAATAGTTGTTCCAATGTCATAGAGGCCATAATAAGAAGTTTCACCAAAACTACAAGGACAAATAGGTTTACCAACTTCTTTAGCCTTTACTTTCCTTCAACGAACTGTGAAGCTTCGGTGTCTAGCTCTATCACATTGCAATGTGCAAACATGGTTAGAATATCCCCCTTCATTGGTTCCATGATCTCCTGTATACTTACTTTGTTAGTTTTTCTTGTTTGTGCCTCCTCTTCTAGCGTCTTTAAGAACGACCTTTCCTCTTCGCGTTCATCATCGAGCTGTTGGGCCATCATATGTTTTATCACCATCCTAGGAAAAGGAAGGGGTTCAACTTATGGGGGTATCTCCCTTAATGGCTCAACATGACCTACAATTATTGGATCATCTTCTTCAGCTGGCTCGGGTGGAGGATTATAATGAGTCCAATCTTTCTTAGGGACTTCAATGTGTTCTGTAAAAGACTAAAGGATGCACAGAATAATATCATCATCAAGTTGAAGTTCATCAGTAGTTTCTTTCACTTTACCGGATTCTTTATAAGCATTGAGACAATCATATTCAATTTCTATATCTCCTTCCCCGCCTAAATCAAATCCCCATGTTTCTCTATTACAGCGAATTCGTTCTAAAAGTCCCCAAGTTTTAGTTATAGTTAGCTCCATGAAGGAGCCTTCGGAATTTGTGTCAAGCTCATATTTAATTGCTTAATTAAGTCCCCCATAGAAAATATGTAAACATATCATTTAGGTAAATCATGGTGGGGACATTTATTAAGTAGGGATTTATACCTTTTGAAGGCCCTTACCAAGCCTTCACCTGGGCGGTTCTTGAAGGTTGTGAACACCCTTCTTACTTCAGTAGTTTTTACCTTGGGAAAGAATCAAAATACGAATTCTCCTTTGAGTTTTTCCCAGGTATCTATTTTCTCTGCAGGGCAAATTCTATACCAAGCTAAAGCAATGTTGGTTAGATATTGTCTAAACAATTTAAGTTTCAATTCATCATCATCAGAATAGCCCCTCAATTTAAGTGTCCAGCATAACTCGGTAAAATGCATTAAATGAGTGTAAGGATCCTCATCGGGATCATCTCCTGCAAAAGTTTTCTCTTTAATAATAGCAATAAAGCGGGGTTAACCTCGTATTCTAGTTCGCTCCCACTCGGGAATTCTTTGATGAGTCCTCTATTGAACTTCTCGAGGTGTTTAGTTGCATCGAGCTGATTCATTAGTCCGAATGTAGTCATGGTGCTTACGTGAAACTAGTAAACAACTTTAGTAAAAAAATTAGTAGAATAAGCAACTAAGAAAAAAGACCAAAAGCGCTTAGCTTCCTGGTAACGGTGCCAGAAAATAGCTTGATGGCTGCAAGTGCACACATCAATTGTAGCTAGTTTCGAAATAAGAGTATCATTCCCACAGAGAGCTATTTGGTTAAGGTCTTTATGCCCCTCGTCACTTTCCACCAAAGGATACTTAGAAGCTTCCTTTGATCTCAAGTAAAGGATGTTTGAAAGGTTTTTGGTTGAGTGCAGAAAAGTAACTAAAACAAATAAAAGAAAGCAAGTAACAAGGTTGTGTGAAAATGTGGTTGAACTCAATAGGGCTAAAACTTTCTCGGGGTGTAGGATACACCACTAGCATGATATTATTATTAATTAAGATACCATACTTCTTGTGTCATGATATGTGTGAATAGAGCTCCATAATAAGATGTTCACTATAAGGCTCATAGGAAGCCACTTTGTTGAGCCAAGAATTAGGTCACCTCTAAATAACCACTGCGATGTCTGAGAGCAATCACCCATACAAACCACTACAATTAAGGTTCTCCCAATGGATATCGTAATTAGATTAGGGAGTCTCTCTTTATCCCCCTTTGACCGTGTAGGTTGCTAGCCGGCACCAATTGTCACGAATATCTCCGGGCACGCTTCCAAACACATCCAAAGGATTTTTCCCTCACTTTAGTCCTGAAGGCAAATGATATGTGGCCAACTACACATACCATCTAAAGAGAGAGATCAAACACAAATCATAAATCTATCATAGACTGGCCAGTCATATGGACACAAGAATAGATCATCTTTATTGCAACTTCATAATAGTGCTAGGGTTTCTCCATCTCCCCAAGAACGAGGGAAAACTACTCACACATTCAAGCAATCAACAACACCATCATAATCAAATGGATGGATAAAACTACGGGGATAAGTCTAGTGCAAACCACAATTGAATCTAGAATTACAACAAGATCTAATAGATGAGAGATGGGGGTAGTAATGGTGATGGAGATGTAGCGGTTGATGATGAAGGGGATGATGCAATGTCCTCCAATGATCCGTGAAGCAGTAGGGATTTTCCGTTCTCCAAGTTCCTCCTTCAGATACCTTTCTGGTGTGTTTTTCGTGGTTCTAGGTTGCAGTGAATGTTGGATCTCTGTGCCGTCTTGATGACCCACAAGTATAGGGGGCGTATCGTAGTATTTTCGAGGGAAGTGAAACCCAATTTATTGATTCGACACAAGGGGAGCCAAAGAATATTTATAAGCCTTAACAACTGAGTTGTCAATTCAGTTGCACCTGGAAACAATCTTGCTCACAACAGTTTATCAGTAGCAACAGTTTTGCAGAAGGAATAGTAAAGTAACAGCAGTAGTAAAGTAAAGACAGTAGTAACAAAAGTAGTAAACAGTAGGATTCGAGTGCGGTAGGCATAGGGATGGATGGACGGGCGTTGCATGGACAAGATAATTCACATGGCAATCAAAACATAGAGAAATTGCAGATAAATAAGATAAAGCATCCAAGTACTAGATAATCCTAGGCATGTGTCCCATATATAGTCATACGTGCTCGCAATGAGAACTTGCACAACATCTTTTGTCCTGCCAGCCCGTTTGCAGCGGGGCCTCAAGGGAACTACTAGCAATTAAGGTGCTCCTTTTAATAGAGCACCCGAGCAAAGCATTAACACTCCATGAACACATGTGATCCTCACATCAAAGCCATTCCCTCCGGTTATCCGATTTACATCGCCGGGGCCTTTGGTTCCGGACAACAACGTGTGTATACAACTTGCAGGTAAGACCATAAACAATACTATCATAATGAATCAATAACATGTTCAGATCTGAAATCATGGCACTCGGGCCCTAGTGACAAGTATTAAGCATAACAAGTCGCAACAAAGTCAAAAAGCACTAATAGTAGATACTAGGAACCAAGCCCTAACAATCTGATGCCGTTATATGAACGATCTCATCCAATCCCTACCATCCCCATAGCCTACAGCGGGGGATTACTCACTCATAGATGGGGGAAACATGGATGGTCGATGGAGAAGCGATGGTGATGATGATGGCGATGATATCCTCCAATTCCTCGTCTCGGCAGGGTGCCAGAACGGAGTTTCTGGTTCCGAATCGCAGAATCTGGTGGTGGCGGCGGAGCGGAACTCTTTCTAGAAAAACATCGACCCTCCCTGAGTTTTTAGGTTAGAAGGCATCTTATAGGCGAAGAGGGAGACCGAGGGGGTGTCTGAGGCGGCCAGACCACCCCCTAGCGTGGCCAAACCCATCTCGCGCGGCCAGGTGGTGTGGCTGGGCCCCAGCCCCACTCCGTCTCGTATTTTGGCTCCGGGAGTCTTCTGGTGAAATAGGATTTTTGGCATATTTTCTGGGATTTTTCCTGATAGTTGATTTTCTGCACAAAAACTAGACACCAAGGCAATTCTGCTGAAAACAGCGTCAGTCCGTGTTAGTTGCATCCAAATCACACAAGTTTAGAGGATAAACAATAGCAAAAGTGTTCGGGAAAGTAGATACGTTTTGGACGTATCAACTCCCCCCAAGCTTAGCTTATTGCTTGTCCTCAAGCAATTCAGTTGAAAACTGAGTGCGATAAAAGAAACTTTCACGAACACATTTGCTTCATATGATGTATATATTCTCAGCATGTGATCAACTACTTAGACAATTCATAATAAGGAGTATGCAACTAAGTTTACTTAATAGGCATTGCAAGCTATGAAGATATTCCAACTCAAAAATAATAAGTAGCATGAAACATAAACATAAGCAACATTACAATGCTCATAACAAGGTATGATAGAGTGGTATCTCGCTTGCCTTTTTATTTTGAATGCCAAGGCACCTCTGAAGTTCAGGTGAAGACTAGAAGTAAAGATATCAAAGATACAAGCATCAAAGTCATAACACAAATAATCAAGTTTTGAGACAAGCACATTACACTAAGAATGACAACTATGCTCTCAAGAAGGTGCTCATAGAATAGGTGGAGACTCAACAAAGAAATGAAAAGTTTTGAATAGTTTGAAAGGCTTCCAAATGCTGAAAGTATGGTACTCATTAGCTTTGAGCTCTCATTGCCCCTATCATAAGCATCTTTAATATGGTTAAGGTGAAAGTGAGGTCCAATCTGAGTTATATGCTTGACAGACTATAAACTGGAAATCCCATGTCCCTTGAGTACTGCTGGCCCAAAATATATCGAGCTCGTTGGGGAACCCCAAGAGGAAGGTATGAAGAGCACAACAACAAGTTTTCCCTCAGTATGAAACCAAGGTTTAATCGAACCAGTAGGAACAAGGAAACACCCCAAAGGTGTTGCTAGCTGAACTTTAGGCGTATGACTACGGTGCAAGCAGAAGAACATGGAGACCTGCACAACACAACCACAAAACTCTGTGCCCAACTTGCGATGAGGTTGTCAATCTCACCGGTTTTGCTGAAAACAAAGGATTAAACGTATCGAATGGAAGGAAGTAATAGTTTGTAGAAAGTAAACACAAAGCAGTAAACAGTTTGTAGATTGAATGTAAAAGAAAGGACCGGGGTCCATAGTTCACTAGAGGTGGCTCTCCTTAAGATAGATAACATGCTGGGTGAAAAAATTACAGCGGGGCAATTGACAAACATCAAGAAAGCATACAAGCATATACCAATCATCTTGACTCCTTTGAGATTCGATTGGGCATTACAACATTATACATAGACCGTCATCCAACTGCATCTATGACTAATAATCCACCTTCAGGTTATCATCCGAACCCCCTCCAGTATTAAGTTGCAAGCAACAGATTATTGCATTACGAATTGCGTGTAAAGTAAACAATACGATTGTTCTATGAACAAAGGATTGTTGTTTTCTCCCTAGTAGCAACAACACATCTAGTACCTTAGAGATTTCTGTCACTTCCCCAGTTACGGAGGCATGAACCCACTATCGAGCATAAATACTAACTCTTGGAGTTGCTAGCATCTACTTGGCCAAGATAGCTACTAACAACGGAAAGCATGCAAGATCACAAATAACAAAGACATGATAGAATCAATAATCAATCTGAAATAGCATCTCAATATCCATCGGATCCCCGCAAACACAACATGCAGAATTACAAATAGATGATCTTGATCATGAACGGAGCTCACAAGATCTAAACATGATAGCACAAAGGAGGAGAACCAGCCATCTAGCTACTACATGGACCCGTATTCTAGAGATGAACTACTCACGCATCACATCGGAGGCTTGCATGATGATGAAGAAGGCCTCCAGGGTGAATTCCCCTCTCCGGCAGGGTGCCGGGAAGAGCTTCAGATCCCTCCCGATCTAGGGATGGAGATGACGGCGACTACAGACTCTTTCTTGGATTTTTGATCGGGTACTTAGGGTTTCCGTATTAGAGGTAATATATAGGCGGAAGGAGAGGCCGAGGGGGTGCTTGGGGCGGCCAGACCACCCCCTCGTGCGGGCCAGGCCTGGCCGCGTGGCCAGGTGGTGTGGCCAGGCCCCAACCCCTCTCCGTCTCGTATTCTGGCTCCAGGTGTCCCCCGGTAAAATAATGACTTTGGCTTTTGTCCCGTCCAATTCCGAGAATATTCATTTTCTGACTTTCATGGAACCAAAAACAGCAGAAAATAGGCAGCTGGCACCGTGGCTCTTGTTAATAGGTTAGTCCAAGAAATCATATGAAAAGTACTCCAAAGTGTGGACAAAACACAAGAAAGTAGATAAAACCAAGCATGGAACATAAAAAATTATAGATACATTTGCAATGTATCAACATCCCCAAGCTTAACTCTTGCTCGTCCTCGAGTAGGTAAGTGATAAAAAGAAAGAATAATTTTTGAGGTGACATGCACCATCATAAACTTGATCAAAGTATTTGTAAAACATTCAAAGCTGGGATCATAGTACTTCAATCATAACATGAAAGTTAAGGTTCTAGCAATAAGGCAAATAAACTATGTTGCAACATGAAAAGGCATAAACAAAAGATTCATGAATAACAATGCTTTGCAAGACGTTTGTTTGTTTCACATAAAGAAAACATAGCATAATGGTATTCAGCTTGTCCCTCATAGAGTAGCAAACATAAATGCATAGGACACCTTCAAAGTTCATAAGAGTGACTAGATACAAATAGTTTAAAACAAGCAATATCAAGTTATGCATCAATCAACTAGTCTTGGGACAATGCACATAGAACTAAGAATGGCCACTATGCTCTCAAAGTAGGTGCATAAAGGTAGAAGGTGGAGACTCAATATATAAGTGGAAGAAAGGCCTTCATAGAAGGAAGTAGGGATTCAAGTCTCATAAAGAGCTTCCAAAAATTATGGTACTTATAGCTTTCAGCTCTCATTGCCCCTATCATAAGCATCTTGAAGTGATTAATGTTAAAGTGAACACACTATGGTGTACATGCTTGAAGAAGTATAAGTTAGAAATCTCATGTCCCTTGAATACGAGGGCCGCTCCTCATGCTACTCAAGTTTAGTCATCGGTAAGTTCTTGTCATTATAAGTACATGTGTATCATAGAGAACCGTAGCAGGTACCCTTGCCCGATGATACGGAAGAATCCCCATATCAAAATGACAAGGCAAGCAGACAACAAGCATCTCAGCAATCTTCTTATTTACCATGGGAATATGGTGCTTTTTTCTCTCTTTCCTCTTTTCATAATCTCTTTTTTTCTTTTCTCTTTTTTCTCAATATAGGACTCTTTTTTTATAAGAAGAATGCTTCATAGACAGCTCATTATGGTTACGCTGCAGGTTTCCACCATGTCAGCATGGATGAGACCAGCGACCCAGGCGTTTCTCTAACACATATACATAACTCCATGGACTTACAAGCTCCCCTTTCATTTCACACCGACGACATCCATAGACAAAAGAGCATGATATCAACTAGGTACAAAGTACCAGTGCAATGTTAAAAGCGTTCCCCATGACAACATGGTTCTGCTAATCCCCAACAAATAAGTGCAAGCATATACAACACAGACGACACAATGGTTCTAGTTTATTAAGGGCAAGAAAAGTAAAGTGTGCCATCAAGTTCGTGAGAGCTTTAATCACTATTTTTCTCATAACAAGTTTAATTTGGAAGGTAAACAAAAGCATGAATATACTTGGAATAGCATATGCTAATAGGTAGGTATGGTGTACTCTTTGGAATAACTTGGTTTAGGGAGTTGGATGCATGAGTGGAACTCATACTTGATTACGGAGGCTAGCAAAAGACTGGGAGCGACAAACTAAGAGAGCAATAATGGCCATAATCATGCAGAGCGACAAAACATCATTGATCAAAGCATAAAGTGATACTACAATTTGAAAACTAAAGGATCATAAAGGCTATGGTGACTTTGGATAGTCATAACATGGTGTGAGCATGTGCCAAGTCAACCCAAATAAAGCATCAAAGGAGAATACCACAATACTATGCTTTAATATGCTAAAACAACGCATGATTCATCCAAGGCACATTAAGCAATGTCAATTGTTTATAACAAGTCATGCTACAGCAAAGAATACTAAGCATAAAGCCAAAACAATATCAAGCATGGCATGACAAAGCATAGGCCACAGTCAAAAACAAGCTCTCTTTACCACTTAAGCATGAGCTTTCCTACTCTTTTCCAAGCCAAACCAAACTATTTGAAAACCAATGCATGAAAGAGGGGGTTCAACCAATTTATTCAGAAAAACTAAGCAAACAAAGCAAACAAAAAACCAAAACGAAAACGAAAAAGAAGACGCTCCAAGAACAACACAACTGTGCATGAAACAATAAAAATGAAGTGTTTGGAAGAAACCTGGGATTTTTATTGATGAAGAGGGGGATGCCTTGGGCATCCCCAAGCTTTGACGCTTGTACTTCTTGGATATTTCTTGGGGTGACACGCGTGGCATCCCCAAGCTTGAGCTTTAGTCCATCCTTCATCTCATTACTCATTCCTTCCATACACCTAAATTTTTTCCTTCATACAAAACTTCACACAATCTTTATTAGCAACACTAGTGCACTCAAGATAATAAGTATTTAGGTTCAGTTATAGCACCAATAAAACTTCCATTAAAACACTAGCTACTGTAGCACTTCCCTCAAAAATCTCAATTCCCCAAAATAACTCAAAAAGGAACCAACACGAAGCAAATGCAGAAAATGGCAGAAATCTGTCAAAACAGACCAGTAGGAAAAGACGAATTTTTTCGAAGACCTTATGTTGCTCAAATCAAAAAGTGTTTAACTCACGAAAGTTAGATAACATCCTGGGGAAGAAGCACAAAAATACACGCCTCAAAAGGACATACAGAGGTTTTACAGGAATTTTTACGGTGAAGCACAAAAATCTGTTTCGGGACAGCAACTTTCCCAATCATTACTTCTCTCTTATTAGAGGTTACTCTTGGCACAAAAAGCAAATAAAAAGGATAAGGAGAGGTTATTACTGAAGTAATAACTTCCAAGACTCATCTAAAACTTTTGGGTTATCTCCCAATAAGTACTTTTCTTTAACGCCTTTAAGTTAGGCATAAAAAAAGAAAAAGAATCAAGTGTTCTCAAATGAAAAAGCATTAAGATCAATACCAGAAATATCTTCAACAAGGCAAGGTATATCATCCAAATAAGTTCTAGAGGGTCCTCTCTCAATGCTCTTGGATTCACTATTTTCATCAAAAGGGTTTTCAGGAACAATCCAATCAAGTTTCTTTTCTATGGCTTCATGCATTGCTACTAGTTTAAAGGGTGTTGGTATCTTAATTTCCTCACCATTAAGTTCAGTTTTGCTCATCTTTTCTCGTGTACCAACTACATCTACACATGAGCCTAGCATATTAAAACGTTCAAAGACTTTTCTAGCTTCCTTGGCAACATCATAGAATTCCTTAAGCAAAGTTTCTAGAATAAAATCCCTCTTTTCAGGGTCATCAATTTCTTTAAGTTTAAGAAACATTACTTGCATTAAGGGGTTGAGGTTAACAAACCTAGCTTCCAACATGTGAACTAATGAAGCTGCAGCAATTTCATAGTTTGGAGCAAGTTCTGCAAGGGATCTATCCTCAATATCCTCATGTTTACTAACATGATTAAAGAATTCTTCAATATTATCTTTTCCAATTATAGAACCACTCCCTATTGAAAGGTGTTTTACGGTGAATTTAGGGATCAACGTGGTGTGCTAAGGAAGGGGTAACAACTATAGAAAGACTTAATTTTTTGTGTTTTTTAAATAAGAAAGCAAACTAGTAAAACTAATTTTTTTGTGTTTTTGATAAAGAAACAAGAAAACAAAGCAAAAGTAAACTAAGCAAAACTAAAATAACAAAGTAAAGAGATTGGTTATGAGGGAGTTCCCTTGTGAAGATGTCCTTGACTCTGACAATGAAAGCCTTAAAAGTCTTGGCCCAAAATATATCGTGCTTGTTGGGGAACCCCAAGAGGAAGGTATGATGAGCACAACAGCAAGTTTTCCCTCAGTATGAAACCAAGGTTTAATCGAACCAGTAGGAGCAAGGAAACACCCCAAAGGTGTTGCTAGCTGAACTTTGGCAGGGCGCACTACCGGTGCCAGCAGCAACGTGGAGACCTGCACAACACAACCACAGAACTCTGTCCCCAACTTGCGATGAGGTTGTCAATCTCACCGGTTTTGCTGAAAACAAAGGATTAAACGTATCGAATGGAAGGAACTAATAGTTTGAAGAAAGTAAACACAAAGCAGTAAACAAATTGTAGATTGAATGTAAAAGAAAGGACTGGGTCCATAGTTCACTAGAGGTGGCTCTCTTTAAGATAGATAACATGCTGGGTGAACAAATTACAGCGGGGCAATTGACAAACATCGAGAAAGCATACAAGCTTATACGAATCATCTTGACTCCTTTGAGATTCAATTGGGCATTACAACATTATACATAGACCGTCATCCAACTGCATCTATGACTAATAATCCACCTTCAAGTTATCATCCGAACCCCCTCCAGTATTAAGTTGCAAGCAACAGATTATTGCATTACGAATTGCGTGTAAAGTAAACAATACGATTGTTCTATGAACAAAGGATTGTTGTTTTCTCTCTAACAGCAACAACACATCTAGTACCTTAGAGATTTCTGTCACTGATGACCCACAAGTATAGGGGGTGTATCGCAGTATTTTTGAGGGAAGTGAAACCCAATTTATTGATTCGACACAAGGGGAGCCAAAGAATACTTATCAGTCTTAACAACCGAGTTGTCAATTCAGCTGCACCTGGAAACAATCTTGCTCACAACAGTTTATCAGTAGCAACACTTTTGTAGTACTAATAGTAAAGTAACAACAGTAGTAAGGCAAAGACAATAGTAACAAAAGCAGTAAACAGTGGGATTCGAGTGCGGTAGGCATAGGGATGGATGGACGGGCGTTGCATGGACAAGACAATTCACATATCAATCAGAACATAGGACAATTGCAGATAAATAAGATAAAGCATCCAAGTACTAGACAATCTCAGGCATGCGTTCCATATATAGTCATACGTGCTCGCAATGAGAACTTGCATAACATCTTTTGTCTTGCTAGCCCGTTTGCAGCGGGGCCTCTAGGGAACTACTGGCAATTAAGGTGCTCCTTTTAATAGAGCACCGAAGCAAAGCATTAACACTCCGTGAACACATGTGATCCTCACATCAAAGCCTTTCCCTTCCGGCTATCCCGATTTCTGTCACTTCGGGACCATAGGTTCCAGACAAGGACATGTGTATACAACTTGTAGATAAGACCAGAAACAATACTATCATAATGAATCAATAATAAGTTCAGATCTGAAATCATGGCACTCGGGCCTTAGTGACAAGCATTAAGCACAACAAGTCGCAACAAAGTCATAAAGCACTAATAAGAGATACTAGGCACTATGCCCTAACAATCTGATGCCATTACATGAACGATCTCATCCAATCCCTACCATCCCCATAGCCTACAGCGGGGGATTACTCACTCATAGATGGGGGAAACATGGATGGTCGATGGAGAAGCGATGGTGATGATGATGGCGATGATCTCCTCCAATTCCCCGTCCCGGCAGGGTGCCAGAACGGAGTTTCTGGTGCTGTTTCATGGAATCTGGTGGTGGCGGCGGAGCGGAACTCCTTCTAGAAAAACGTCGAACCCCCCGAAGTTTTTAGGTCAGAAGGCTCCTTATAGGCGAAGAGAGAGGTCGAGGGGGTGCCTGGGGGGCCCACACCACCCCTGGCACGGCCTGGCCTGGCCCGCGCCAGCAGGTGGTGTGGCCACCCCAGGGCTCTTCTCCATCTCGTATTCTGGCTCCTGGAGTCTTTGGGTAAAATAGGATTTTGGGCATATTTTCTAGGATTTTTCCTGATAGTTGATTTTCTGCACAAAAAGTAGACACCAAGGCAATTCTGCTGAAAACAACGTCAGTTCGCATTAGTTGCATCCAAATCACACAAGTATAGAGGAGAAACAATAGCAAAAGTGTTCGGGAAAGTAGATACGTTTTGGACGTATCAACTCCCCCCAAGCTTAGCTTATTGCTTGTCCTCAAGCAATTCAGTTGAAAACTGAGTGCGATAAAAGAACTTTCACGAACACATTTGCTTCATATGATGTAAATATTCTCAGCAATGTGATCAACTACCTAGACAATTCATAATAAAGAGTATGTAACTGAGTCTACTTAATAGTCATTGCAAGCTATGAAGAGATTCCAACTCAAGAATAATAAGTAGCATGAAGCACAAACATAAGCAACATTAGAATGCTCATAGAAAGGTATGATAGAGTGGTATCTCGCTTGCCTTTGATTATGAATGCCAAGGCACCTCTGAAGTTCAAGTGATGACTAGAAGTAAAGATATCAAAGATACAAGCATCAAAGTCATAACACAAATAATCAAGTATTGGAACAAACACAAAGAATGACAACTATGCTCTCAAGAAGGTGCTCAAAGAATATGTTGATACTCAACAAGTGGAAGAAAAAGGTTTTGAATAATTTTGAAAAGCTTCCAAATGCTGAAAGTATGGTACTCGTTAGCTTTGAGCTCTCATTGCCCCTATCATAAGCATCTTTAATGTGGTTAAGGTAAAAGTGACACAACTAAGAGGATGCTTGACAAGTTATAAATTGAAGTCTCATGCCCCTTACTTACGAAGACCGATCCTCATGCTACTCAACTTCAGTCACAAGTAAGCTCTTGTCATTGTAAGTACATACGTATCATAGAGAACCGCCAACGGGGTACCCCTTGCACATGATACAGGAGCTATCCCATAATCAAAATGACAAGGCAAGCAGACAATGAGCATCTTAGCGATCTTTTTATTTACTATGTGCATAGATTTTTATTGAGGATGCTTCATAGAATGCTCATTATGGTTATGCTGCAAGTTTCCACCATGATTAGGCATGGTTTAGGCTAGCGGCCCAGGCATTTCTCTAACATACATACAAACTCCATGACCTTACAAGTTCCACTTTTATTTAACACCGCCGGGATCCATAAGCAAAAGAACATGATATCAACTAGGCACAAAGTACCTATGAAGCGTTGAAAGCGGTCCCCATGATACATGGTTCTGCTAACTTCAACTCATAAAGCGCAAGCATATGCACAACAAAGAAGGACGCAATGGTTCAGGTTTATTAAGTGCAAGAAAATAAAGTGTGCCATCAAGTTCGTGAGAGCTTTACTAACTAACTTTCTCATAACAAGCAAACATTTTATTCGGAAGAAAACAAGGCATATTAAATATGCACGAAGATAGCAAACGATGCTAATAGGTAGGTATGGTGGACACTTTGGAAATATTTGGTTTAGGGAGTTGGAAACATGAGTAAAACACTCAGTGGAAGTGAATGCTAGCAAAAGTAAGGGAGCGACAAACGAGAGAGCAATAGCTGTCATTATCATGCTTGCAACAAAACAGGACTACTCATGGCATGAAAATGATTCAAGATCCTCAAGGCAAAATAATTCATCGAGGCTCAACTGATTACAGTCTTGTGCATGCGTGAGCATGTGCCAAGTCAATTCAAATGAAACATTCAGAGGAGGATACCATGGTGTCATACCAATTTATGAATAGAGTAATGCAAGCAAACATTCATGAGACATGCTACAAACTATTAGCGGGCTGGAGCTAATCACAAGAAAGCAAGAACTATTAAGCATCCAAAGATAACATACACCCTACATGAACGGACTAAGCAAGCTCACAAAGATGAGTATATGTACAAAAATGAAGACAAATAGAGTTCGTTACCAGCCTCTTACCACGCCTCAAGTTGTCATTAATCCTCATTATTGCTCTTCACTTGTATGGCTTGAATAATAATATAAAACCCATAATCCACTGAGAACTGCCGAACCCTGAAGCAAACTCGCAAAAACCAAAGAAGAATGACAAATATTTGTGGTGTTTTCGATTTTTAAATAAGAACCAAAAGAGAAAAACAAGCAAAGCAAAATCTTTTTAGGTTTTTTGAATAGTTCAAACAAAGCAAAAAGGGAAAAAGCAAACCAAGGCAAAAAGAAGAAGCAAGCCAAAGAGAAACAACAAAAATATTTTTTGTCTTTTTGTGTTTTTTTAGAAAGCAAAAGCAAAAAAGAACAAAAACTAAAAGGAAAATGAAAACATGAATATACAAAGTACCGACGCAACATGATATGGAGATGAGTGCGGTGTCGGCGTACCTCCCCCCAAGCTTAGGCTTTTGGCCTAAGTGGGTATCAATCCCAAGCTGGCCAAGATGAAGTGTCATCGTGGTACGACGAGGAGGTACCCTCGTCCTGGTGCGAGCTCGAGTACGTCCCCCCATAATGTGCGGAGTAATCATAGGAGGGCACATCCTCTGGGTGTTGCTCGTGGAAACCCAACAAGCGAAGCTGCTCGTCCACCTCCTCCTTGGAGCGCGACCACGTCTCCTGTCAACACTAAACAAAGCAGGTTGTGGCAAAAGGATCTCCCTTTCATCCCCGTCAGTGAAAAGCATCCTATATACTAGATTGTTCAAATCAGAGGTAGCAGTGACAAAGTGATGAGTTTTCATGGCAACAAGGTCAAGCCTCTGTGGTGCCAGCATAGCATCATAGGGATCCACTGAAAGACCCAATGCATTGACTATGCGCGATGCAATGATGCCTCCATAGATAGGCCCCCTAGCAGCTAGGCGGCGAGCAATAAGCGAGCCAAGATTGTACCGAGTATCATTGTTGAGCGCAACAGCAAGGAATGCTAAATGATAGTTGGAGATATTACTAGTGTTCTCCCTACCCAATACACTAGTGGCAAGATAATATGCAAAGTATCTAAGAGCAGGGAGTTGGATATTTCTTATGTTTCCGCGCTGCGCCACGCGGTCATCATCATTGGTCACCCCTCGGTAAAGCTCCAACAAATCAGAGGGTCGCCCTTGAATTTTCTTCATAGTCCCTATCATACGCACACCTACAATACTAGAAAATCTCTCCAAAGGCATGGTGAAGGGCATATCATAGATTTTAAAGGAGACAGTGGAATGATAGGATGTGTTAGTAAATGAGAAACTCTCAACAAAAGTTTTGGTGAGCATAGCGTACTGTCCACTCTCATCTTGCATATAAGAGGTTATGCCTACCCTCTCAATCAGTAGCAAGAAATCGTCAAGAATACCTACAGCTTGTAAGAAAGTAAAACAAGGAAAAGAGGATGGGTGAGCATCCCCATCATCCCTTTCACTGCCAATACGAGTTGCAATTAGATCTTCATTGTATGATGGCCTGGCTTGAGAGGCTGTTCTCGAGGGACTCGACCTCCTAGGTGCATCACTCTCAAATATTTCTCCAAAAGTATGGTTGTTCATGCTTGGTATTCTGAAATTTAAACACCTATTAAACAAGTGATTGTAAAGTAAATATAATAAAGGATTCTACTCATAGGGACTTGCAAGAGGACTAAACATGCATCAAAACTTTATCTCTAAGCATCAAACAAGCTTACAAGCTCTCATAACCAGTCACCTATAGCAGAAAAATACTCAACATATAATCCACTAAACACAAATCTACTTGGACAAGGGGAAGAGTCACATACCAAGGAATAATTGCTCCAAATTTCAGCAAAAAAGATGGGCTAAGCAAAGAGATCAAAGAAATCGAGATCAAGCATAGAAAGAACGCGATTTTGAGCTATGAACTGGAGTTTACTCGGGAGAGAGAAGAAAGTGGTAGGTGAGAGAAGTAGTGGGGAGCCAGGGGTGGCCCACACCAGGGCATGGTGCCACCCAGGGCTGGCCGCGCCACCACATGGTGTGCCTGCCTGGTGGGGCCCCCTGGTACCTACCAGGTACACCTCTGCCCCTTTTTTCATGTAAAAATTTAATATGAATTTTCTAGAATTTTTCGAGACACTTTATTTTTGGGCTTTTTTTCAGAAATAAAAGAATGATTTTTCTGACAGACAGATTTTTTTCTTTTTGGAAACATGATGCAAAGACAAAAACAAGGCTAGAACTACAGAAGTTCTAGCATGCAAGCAACTAACAACTCAAAGAAAACTAAACGAAAGCAAAAACTAAAACGCAAAGGATAGAAATAAACGGGGATAATCATAATGAAAACATTGTTTTGTTCAATGGAATCCTTTTGTTAGCAAGGTTGATCAAGTCTTGCTACCAAAACAATTGCATATGCGACAAAACTTTGTATTCCACTAATGATTATGTTACCTCAACCTTGATAGCAATGGTCCCAATCATAATAGTTTCAAATTTTTCTCTTGGTATGGGACAATATATTTCTCCAACTTGAATGCCTTCAACATGTTCAATTGAATTTAAACCATAAGTCCTTTCAATCTTCTTGGGGAAATAGACAGTATGTTCCTTGTCATTAACATTGAAGGTCACCTTTCCTTGATTACAATTAATAATAGCTCCTGCAGTATTAAGAAAAGGTCTCCCAAGAATAATAGACATATTATCATCTTCAGGCATTTCAAGCACAACAAAATCAGTTAATATCAAGCAATTATGAGCCACCTGAACAGGTACATCCTCACATATACCCACAGGAATAGTGGTAGACTTATCAACCATTTGCAAAGATATATCAGTTGGTATCAATTTTTCAAGCTGAAGCCTCTTATAGAGAGAGAAAGGCATAACACTAACTCCAGCTCCCAAATCACACAAAGCAGTTCTAACATAACTGTTCTTAATAGAGCAAGGGATAGTTGGAATCCCTGGGTCTCCAAGTTTCTTAGGAACCTTACCATTGAAGGAATAATTAGCAAGCAAAGTAGAGATTTCTTCATTAGGGATCTTCCTTTTATTCGAGACAATGTCCTTCATATACTTTGAGTAAGGAGGCAATTTAATAGCATCAGTCAAAGGAATTTGCAAGAATAAAGGTTTCATCCACTCACAAAACTTATTATAGTGTTCATCTTCCTTTGACTTGTGTTTCTTATCAGGGAAAGGCATAGGTTTTTGGACCCAAGGGTCTCTTTCACTACCATGTTTCTTAGCAATAAAATCTTCTTTAGTGTATTTAGTATTCTTAGTGTGGTTTTCAGGTTCTTCTTCAACTTTTTCTTCATTAGGAACAACATTTTCTTCATTACCACTTTTAGTTTCAGCATCAGAGATAGATATACTATTAGGATCTATAGCAGGTTCAGAGGGTTCTACAACAATTTTATGTTTCTTTTTCCTTTTCTTACGAGTAGAACCACTATTTTCAGCTTGTTGAGAATCCTGCTCAATTCTTTTGGGATGCCCCTCAGGATATAGAGGATCCTGGGTAGCAGCACCACTTCTAGTTCTAATTTCATAAGCATGTTTTTCTTTAGCAGCATTAACTAGCAAGTCATTTTGCACTTTAACGAGTTGATCTATTTGAGTTTGAACCATTTGAAAGTGTTTAACAATCATTTTAACATCATTAGAGGTTCTTTCCACAATATCTTTCAACTCTATAATAGCTCTAGTGTTTTCCATTAGATGATTTCTAATAGCCCGTCACGCGGGCCTCCCTTTGGGAGGCCTGCTACGCCAAAAGCGAGAAAAACTCCATCCCTTTCCTTTTGACATCCCCATGCCTGCACCCTTTTGTTAAAGTTATCTTGCTTAACAATAAACATATCAAATTCTTCTAAGCATTGATCAGGAGGCTTCAAGTAAGGTATATCACCTTCATCAAAGTGTTGGAGAGAGTGTACCTCAATAGTGGATGAGTAGGAAATAGGCTTACATAATTCTTCTATAGGATGTAAATTCTTGACATCTGCAGCTTTAATTCCCTTCTCCTTAAGACATTTCTTAGCTTCCTTCATCACTTCATCATTTAATTCAATAACTCCCCTCTTCTTTGATGTTGGAATAGGCACCAGAATAGATGGTTCAGGTACAATTACTTCAGGTATAGCTTGTTTAGGAGGAGTCTAATCTTCATAATTCTTGCTTATTTTAGCCATTAATTCCTCAGCTTCCTTCGGAGTCCTATTCCTGAAAACACAATCAGCACAACTATCTAGGTATGTCCTAGATTCCTCGGTTAGTCCATTATAAAATATATCAAGAAGCTCATTCTTAGGTAATGGACTTCCAGCTTGTGCATGAATCAAAGCACAAAACCTTGCCCAAGATTCGGGCAATACCTCTTTTTCACCATGTTTAAAATCAAAATGTTCCTGCAAAATAGCATGTCTAGCACTGGGAGGAAAATATTTCTGCATGAAAGTACCAATCAAGCACTCAGGGCTATCAATAGATCCAGGAGATAAATTACTAAACCAAGTTTTAGCTTCTCCTTTCAGTGAAAAGGGGAAAATCTTAGCAACAAAGTAAGTACGCATCTTAATATCATCAGAAAACAAGCCACTCATGGTAGAAAGTTCGTTCATATGTGCTACCGCACTTTCATTCTTAGTCCCACAAAAAGGTTTATTCTCGACAATAGCTATGTAAGATAGACCGAGAGAGAAATCATAATCTTCATCTATAATGTTTATGGGAGAAGCAGCAAATCTAGCATCAAGAGATAATTTGGGTCTAATAGTACGCCTCTCAAGGAGATTCTTAGCATCTCTCCTATCATGGGTATTCCTACATTCTTCAATAAATTCATCAGTCATCTCAACATAATCTTCTTCAGCATCATAACTCTTACTAGACTCAGGTGAGCTAACAGGTGTGGCAGTGTCTTCATTAGGAGTTTCGGTATTTCCAGCTATAGTTCTAGCAATCGTAGCATCTAGGAAAGGACCTAATGAACCACTCTTATCAAGCACAGTAGAAGCAGCATCATAAGTATCAGAAGTTTCAGATTCAGCAGTAGTAGCAGCGCGTGTAGCATGTGTATGTGGTGGTGTAAGGAACTTACTCAAAACAGACGGTGAATCAAGAGCGGTAGAGGTGTTCAGAACCGTACCTCTTCTTGTAGTGGATGGTAAAATAGGAACCTTGCCATCACAAGACTTACCCATGACTATGGATAGTAACGAACAATAGAGAACCCAAGTGAACTTGATAAATAAATCTATGCTCCCCGGCAATGGCGCCAGAAAATAGTCTTGATGACCCACAAGTATAGGGGGTGTATCGCAGTATTTTCGAGGGAAGTGAAACCAATTTATTGATTCGACACAAGGGGAGCCAAAGAATACTTATCAGTCTTAACAACTGAGTTGTCAATTCAGCTGCACCTAGAAACAATCTTGCTCACAGTAGTTTATCAGTAGCAACACTTTTGTAGTAGGAATAGTAAAGTAACAGCAGTAGTAAGGCAAATACAATAGTAACAAAAGCAGTAAACAGTGGGATTCGAGTGCGGTAGGTATAGGGATGGATGGACGGGCGTTGCATGGACAAGACAATTCACATAGCAATCAGAACATAGGGCAATTGCAGATAAATAGGATAAAGCATCCAAGTACTAGACAATCCTAGGCATGCGTTCCATATATAGTCATACGTGCTCGCAATGAGAACTTGAACAACATCTTTTGTCCTGCCAGCCCGTTTGCAGCGGGGCCTCTAGGGAACTACTGGCAATTAAGGTGCTCCTTTTAATAGAGCACCGGAGCAAAGCATTAACACTCCGTGAACACATGTGATCCTCACATCAAAGCCTTTCCCTTCCGGCTATCCCGATTTCTGTCACTTCAGGACCATAGGTTCCGGACAACGACGTGTGTATACAACTTGTAGATAAGACCAGAAAAAATACTATCATAATGAATCAATAATAAATTCAGATCTGAAATCATGGTACTCGGGCCCTAGTGACAAGCATTAAGCACAACAAGTCGCAACAAAGTCATAAAGCACTAATAAGAGATACTAGGCACTATGCCCTAACAATCTGATGCCATTCCATGAACGATCTCATCCAATCCCTACCATCCCCATAGCCTACAACGGGGGATTACTCACTCATAGATGGGGGAAACATGGATGGTCGATGGAGAAGCGATGGTGATGATGATGGCGATGATCTCCTCCAATTCCCCGTCCCGGCAGGGTGCCAGAACGGAGTTTCTGGTGCTGTTTCGTGGAATCTGGTGGTGGCAGCGGAGCGGAACTCCTTCTAGAAAAACGTCGAACCCCCCGAAGTTTTTAGGTCAGAAGGCTCCTTATAGGCGAAGAGAGAGGTCGAGGGGGTGCCTAGGGGGCCCACACCACCCCCTAGCGGCTTGGCTGGCCAAACAGTGGTGTGGCCACCCCAGGGCTCTTCTCCGTCTCGTATTCTGGCTCCTAGAGTCTTCGGGTAAAATAGGATTTTTGGCATATTTTCCGGGATTTTTCCTGATAGTTGATTTTCTGCACAAAAATTAGACACCAAGGCAATTCTGCTGAAAACAGCGTCAGTTCGTATTAGTTGCATCCAACTCACACAAGTATAGAGGAGAAACAATAGCAAATGTGTTCGGGAAAGTAGATACGTTTTGGACGTATCAGTCACTTCCCCAGATTACCAAAGGCATGAACCCACTATCGAGCATAAATACTAACGCTTGGAGTTGCTAGCATCTACTTGGCCAAGATAGCTACTAACAACGGAAAGCATGCAAGATCACAAATAACAAAGACATGATAGAATCAATAATCAATCTGAAATAACATCTCAATATCCATCGGATCTCCGCAAACACAACATGCAGAATTAAAAATAGATGATCTTGATCATGTACGGAGCTCACAAGATCTAAACATGATAGCACAAAGGAGGAGAACCAGCCATCTAGCTACTACATGGACCCGTAGTCCAGAGATGAACTACTCACGCATCACACCGGAGGCTTGCATGATGATGAAGAAGGCCTCCAGGGTGAATTCCCCTCTCTGCCAGGGTGCCGGGAAGAGCTTTAGATCCCTCCCGATCTAGGGATGGAGATGACGGTGGCTACAAACTCTTTCGTGGATTTTTGATCGGGTACTTAGGGTTTCCGTATCAGAGGCAATATATAGGCGGAAGGAGAGGCCGAGGGGGTGCCTGGGGCGGCCAGACCACCCCCTGGCGTGGGCCAGGCCTGGCCGCGCGGCTAGGTGGTGTGGCCAGGCCCCAACCCCTCTCCGTCTCGTATTCTGGCTCCAAGTGTCCCTCGGTAAAATCATGAATTTGGCTTTTGTCCCGTCCAATTCCGAGAATATTCATTTTCTGACTTTCCTGGAACCAAAAACAGCAGAAAACAGGCAGCTGGCACTATGGCTCTTGTTAATAGGTTAGTCCAAGAAATCATATGAAAATTACTCCAAAGTTTGGACAAAACACAAGAAAGTAGATAAAACCAAGCATGGAACATCAAAAATTATAGATACATTTGCAATGTATCAAGTACGAGGGCCGCTCCTCATGCTACTCAACTTTAGTTACCGGTAAGTTCTTGTCATCGTAATTACGTGCGTATCATAGAGAACCGCCAACGGGGTACCCCTTGCCCGATGATACGGAAGAATCCCCATATCAAAATGACAAGGCAAGTAGACAATGAGTATCTCAGCAATCTTCTTATTTACCATGGGAAAATGGTGCTTTTTTCTCTCTTTCCTCTTTTCTCAAATCTTTTTTTTTCTCAATAGCTATCTCTCTCTTTTTTTTATAAGAATAATGCTTCATAGATACTTATTATGGTTACGTTGCAGGTTTCCACCATGACAGCATGGATTAGACCGGTGGCCCAGGCGTTTCTCTAACACACATACATAACTCCATGGACTTACAAGCTCCCCTTTTATTTCACACCGACGACATCCGCAAACAAAAGAGCATGGTATCAACTGGGTATATATTTACAGGTGTTGAAAGTGTTCCCCATGACAACACGGTTCTGCTAATCCCCAGCCTATAATTTGCAAGCATATAACTTTCATGGACAGTCACAATGGTTTAGGTTTATTAAGTGCAGGAAATAAAGTGTGACATCAAGTTCATGAGAGCTTTACTAACTAACTTTCTCATAACAAGCAAACATTTTATTCGGAAGAAAACAAGGCATATTGAATATGCACTGAACAACAAATGATGCTAATAGGTAGGTATGGTGTACACGTTTTGCAATATTTGGTTTTAGGGAGTTGGAAACATGAGTAAAACATACTTAGTATAAGTGAAGGCTAGCAATAGTAAGGGAGCGACAAACGAGAGAGCAATAGCTGTCATAATCATGCTTGCAACAAAACAGGACTAATCATGGCATGAAAGTGATTCAAGACCCTCAAGGCAAAATAATTCATCGAGGCTTAACTGATTATTTCAGTCATATGCATGCGTGAGCATGTGCCAAGTCAATTCAAATGAAACATTCAGAGGAGGATACCACGGTGTCATACCAAGTTATGAATAGAGTAATGCAAGCAAACATTCATATGACATGCTACAAACTATTAGCAAGCTAGAACTAATCATATGAAAGCAAGAACTACTAAGCATCCATGAATAACATACACCCTACATGAACAGGCTAAGCATGCCCACTATGATGAGTATATGTACAAAAATGAAAACAAATAGAGTTTGTTACCAGCCTCTTACCACACCTCAAGTTGTCATTAATCCTCATTATTACCCTTCACTTGTGTGGCTTGAATAATAATAATGTGAAACCAAATTCCAGTAAGAACTGCTGAACCCTGTAACAAACTCACAAAACCAAAGAAGAACAACAAATATTTTTGTTGTTTTCGATTTTTAAATCAAGAACCAAAAAGGAAGAACAAGCAAAGCAATATCTTTTCGGGTTTTTCGAATAGTTCAAACAAAGCAAGCAAACCAAGGAAAAAAGGAAGAAGCAAACCAAAGAGAAACTACAGAAATATTTTTGGTATTTTTGTGTTTTAGAAAGCAAAAGCAAAGAGAGAACAAAAACTAAAAAATAGAACGAAACATGAATATACAAAGTACCGACACAAAATGATATGGAGATGAGTGCGATGTTGGCGTACCTCCCCCCAAGCTTAGGCTTTTGGCCTAAGTGGGTATCAATCCTAGGCTGGACAAGATGGAGCGCCTCCGTAGTACGGTGAGGAGGTACCCTCGTCCTGGTGTGAGCTCGAGGACGCCCCACCGTAATGCGCAGAGTAATCGTAGGAGGGCACATCCTCCTGGTGCTGCCTGTGGAAACCCAGCAAGCGGAGCTGCTCATCCACCTCCTCCTTGGAGCGCGACCACGGCCTCCTGTGAACACTAAACAAAGTAGATTGTGGCAAAGGGATCTACCTCTCATCCCCGTCAGTAAACAGCATCCTATATACTAAACTGTCCAAATCAGAATCGGTAGTGACAAAGTGATGTGTTTTCATAGCAGCAAGGTCAAGCCTTTGTGGTGCCAATATAGTATCATTAGGATCCACAGAAAGCTCTAATGCATTGACCATACGTGAAGCGATGATGCCCCCATAGATAGGCCCCTAGCAGCTAGGCGGTGAGCAATAAGCGAGCCAAGGTTGTACCAAGATCATTGTTAAGCGCAGCAGCAAGGAAGGCTAAATGATAGTTGGAGATATTACTCGTATTCTCCCTACCAAGAACGCTAGTAGCAAGATAATATGCAAAGTATCTAAGAGCAGGGAGTTGGATGTTTCTTATCTTTCCGCGCTGAGCTACACGGCCATCATCATTGGTCATCCCTCGGTAGAGCTCCAGCAAATCAGCGGGTCGCCCTTGAATCTTCTTCACGGTCCCCGTCATGCCCACACCTACAATACTGCAAAATCTTTCCAATGGCATGGTAAAGGGTAGATTATAAATTCTGAAAGAGACATTTGACTGATAGTGCGTGTTAGTAAACACGAAGCTCTCAACAAAAGTTTTGGTGAGCATAGCGTATTGCTCACTCTCATCTTGCATGTATGAGGTCAAACCAACCCTCCGAATCAGTAGCAAGAAATCATCAAGAATCCCTGCAGCTTGTAAGAAATTAAAACAAGGAAAAGTAGATGGGTGAGCATCCCCATCATCTCCTTCATTAACAATGCGAGGTGCAATGAGACCTTCGTTGTATGATGGACTAAACTGAGAGGCTGATCTTGAGGGCCGTGACCTCCTAGGTGCATCCCTCTCAAATATTTCTCCAAAGGTATGGTTGTTCATGTTTGATATTCTGAAATTTAAACATCTATTAAACAAGTGATTGCAAAGTGAATATAACGGAGGGCACTACTCATAGGGACTTGTAAGAGGCCTAAACATGCATTGAAACTATATCTCTAAGCATCAAACAAGCTTACAAGCTCTCATAACCTGTCACCTATAGCAGCAAAATACTCAAGATATAAACCACTAAACACAAATCTATTTGGACAAGCGGAGGAGTCACATACCGGAGAACAAATTCTCCAAATTTTAGCAGCAAAGATGGGTTGTGCTGGTGTTTACTCGGGAGAGAGAAGAAAGTGGCAAGTGAGAGAGTGAGTGGAGGGCCAGGGTGGCCCACACCATAGGCAGGGACGCCCCAGGGCCGGCCGTGCCACCAGGTGGTGTGCCTGCCTGGTGGGCCCCCCTGGTACCTTCCAGGCACTCCTCTGCCTCTTTTTTCACGTAAAAATTTAATATGAATTTTCTGGAATTTTTCGAGACACTTTATTTTTGGGAATTTTCAGGCATAACCGAATGATTTTCTGACAGAAAAAGGTTTTTGGAATGATGCAAAGACAAAACAAGGCTAGAACTTCAGAAGTTCTAAGACATTCTAACATGCAAGCAACTAGCAACAGAAAGGAAAACTAAATGAAAGAAAAAACCAAATGGAAAGAATAGAAGGAAGCAGAGATAATCATGGTGAAAACATTGTTTTGTTCAATGAAATCCTTTTGTTAACAAGGTTGATCAAGTCTTGTTACCAAAATAATTTCATATGAGACAAAACTTTGTATTCCACTAATGATTATGTTACCTCAACTTTGATAGCAATGGTCCCAATCATAATAGTTTCAAAATTTTCTCTTGGTATGGGACAATATATTTCTCCAACTTGAATGCCCTCAACATGTTCAATTAAATTCAAACCATAAGTCCTATCAATCTTCTTGGGGAAATAGACAGTATGTTCCTTGTCATTAACATTGAAAGTGACCTTTCCTTGATTACAATTAATAACACTCCTCTAGTATTAAGAAAAGGTCTCCCAAGAATAATAGACATATTATCATCTTCAGGCATTTCAAGCACAACAAATTCAGTTAATATCAAGCAATTATGAGCCACTTGAATAGGTACATCCTCACATATACCAACAGGAATAGTGGTAGATTTATCAGCCATTTTCAAAGATATATAAGTTGGTATTAGTTTTTCAAGTTGAAGTCTCTTATAGAGAGAAAAAAGGCATAACACTAACTCTACCTCCCAAATCACACAAAGCAGTTCTAACATAACTATTCTGAATAGAGCAAGGGATAGTTGGAATCCCTGGGTCTCCAAGTTTCTTTGGAACCTTACCATTAAAGGAATAATTAGCAAGCAAAGTAGAGATTTCTTCATTAGGGATCTTCCTTTTATTCGAGACAATATTCTTCATATACTTTGAGTAAGGAGGCAATTTAATAGCACCAGTCAAAGGAATTTGCAAGAATAAAGGTTTCATCCACTCACAAATATTATTATAGTGTTCATCTTCCTTTGACTTGTGTTTCTTATCAGGGAAAGGCATTGGTTTTTGGACCCAATGCTCTCTTTCACTACCACGTTTCTTAGCAATAAAATATTCTTTAGTATATTTAGTATTCTTAGTGTGCTTTTTAGGTTCTTTTTTAGGTTCTTCTTCAACTTTTTCTTTATCAGGAACATCATTTTCTTCATTACCACTTTCAGTTTCAGCATCATAGATAAATATACTATTAGGATCTTTAGCAGGTTTAGAGGGTTCTACAATAGTTTTATGTTTCTTTTTTCTTTTCTTACGAGTAGTACCACTATTTTTAGCTTGTTGAGAATCCTGCTCGATTCTTTTAGGATGCCCCTCAGGATATAGAGGATCCTGGGTAGCAGCACCACTTCTAGTTCTAATTTCATAAGCATGTTTTTCTTTAGCAGCATTAACTAGCAAGTCTTTTTGTACCTTAATAAGTTGATCAATTTGAGTTTGAACCATTTGAAAATGTTTAACAAGCATTTTAACATCATTAGAGGTTCTTTCCACAATATCTTTCAACTCAACAATAGCTCTAGAGTTTTCCATTAGATGATTTTGCACCCTTTTATTAAAATTATCTTGCTTAACAATAAAAATATCGAATTCTTCTAAGCATTGATCAAGAGGTTTAGAGTAAGGGATATCACCTTCATCAAAGTGTTGGAGAGAGTGTACCTCAATAGTGGATGAGTGGGGAATTGTCTTACATAATTCGTCTATAGGAGGTAAATTCTTGACATCTGCAGCTTTAATTCCCTTCTCCTTAAGACATTTCTTAGCTTCCTTCATCACTTCATCATTTAATTCAATAACTCCCCTCTTCTTAGATGATGGTATAGGCGCCAGTATAGCTGGTTTAGGTATAATTGTTTCAGGTATAGCTGGTTTAGGAGGAGTCCAATCTTCATAATTCTTGCTTATTTTAGCCATTAATTCCTCAGCTTCCTTGGGAGTCCTATTCCTGAAAACACAATCAGCACAACTATCTAGGTATGTCCTAGATTCTTCGGTTAGTCCATTATAAAATATATCAAGAAGCTCATTCTTAGGTAATGGACTTCCAGCCTGTGCATGAATCAAAGCACAAAACCTTGCCCATGATTCAGGCAATATCTCCTTTTCTCCCTATTTAAAGTCAAAAAGTTCCTGCAAAATAGCATGTCTGGCACAAGGAGGAAAACATTTCTGGAGGAAAGTACTAATCAAGCAATCATGGATATCAATAGATCCGGGAGGTAAATTACTAAACCAAGTTTTAGCTTCCCCTTTTAGTGAAAAATGGAAAATCTTAGCAACAAAGTAGGTGCGCAACTTAATATCATTAGAAAACAGGCCAATCATGGTAGAAAGCTCAGTCATATGTGCTACCACACTTTCATTCTTAGTCCCACAAAAAGGTTCTTTCTCAACAATAGCTATGTAAGATAGATCAAGAGAGAAATCATAATCTTTATCTTTAATGTTTATGGGAGATGCAGCAAACTTAGCAATAGGAGACAATTTGGGTCTAATAGTACGCCTCTCAAGGAGACTCTTAGCAGCGCTCCTATCATGGGTGTTTTTACATTCTTTAATAAATTCATCGGTCATCTCAACATAACCGTCTTCAATATCATAGCTCTCACTAGACTCAGGTGAACTAACAGGTGTAGTAGTGTCTTCATTAGGAGTTTCATTATTTCTAGCCATAGTTCTAGCAATCATAGCTTCTAGGAAAGGACCTAATGAACCACTCTTATCAAGCACAGTAGAAGCAGCATCATAAGTATCGTAAGTTTCAGATTCAACAGTAGTAGAAGTGTGTGTAGCATGTGTGTGTGGTGGTGTAACGAGCTTACTCATAACAAATGGTGAATCAAGAGCAACATAGGTGTTCAGAACCGTACCTCTTCTTGTAGTGGATGGTAAAATAGGGACCTTGCCATCATGAGACTTACCCATGATGGATGGATGGCAGTGAACAATAATGAATCCAAGTGAACTTGATAAATAAAGCTATGCTCCTCGGCAACGGCGCCAGAAAATATTCTTGATGACCCACAAGTATAGGGGGTGTACCGCAGTATTTTCGAGGGAAGTGAAACCCAACTTATTGATTCGACACAAGGGGAGCCAAAGAATATTTATAAGCCTTAACAACTGAGTTGTCAATTCAGCTGCACCTGGAAACAATCTTGCTCACAGCAGTTTATCAGTAGCAACAGTTTGGCAGTAGGAATAGTAAAGTAACAACAGTAGTAAAGTAAAGACAGTAGTAACAATAGCAGTAAACAGTAGGATTCGAGTGCGGTAGGCATAGGGATGGATGGACGGGCGTTGCATGGACAAGATAATTCACATGGCAATCAGAACATAGAGAGATTGCAGATAAATAAGATAAAGCATCCACGTACTAGATAATCCTAGGCATGTGTCCCATATATAGTCATACGTGCTCGCAATAAGAACTTGCATAACATCTTTTGTCCCGCCAGCCCGTTTGTAGCGGGGCCTCAAGGGAACTACTGGCAATTAAGGTGCTCCTTTTAATAGAGCACCCGAGCAAAGACTTAACACTATGTGAACACATGTGATCCTCACATCAATACCATTCCCTCCGGTTATCCCGATTTCTGTCACTTCGGGGCCTTTGGTTCCGGACAACAACGTATGTATACAACTTGCAGGTAATACCATAAACAATACTATCATAATGAATCAATAACATGTTCAGATCTGAAATCATGGCACTCGGGCCCTAGTGACAAGAATTAAGCATAACAAGTCGCAACAAAGTCAAAAAACACTAATAATAGATACTAGGCACCAAGCCCTAACAATCTGATGCCATTACATGAACGATCTCATCCAATCCCTACCATCCCCATAGCCTACAGAGGGGGAATTACTCACTCATAGATGGGGGAAACATGGATGGTCGATGGAGAAGCGATGGTGGTGATGATGGCGATGATCTCCTCAATTCCCGTCCGTGAGGTGCGAACGAGTTTACGTTCCGAATCATGAATCTGGTGGTGGTGGCGGAGCGGAACTCTTTCTAGAAAAACGTCGAACCCCCCCTGAGTTTTTAGGTCAGAAGGCATCTTATAGGTGAAGAGGGAGACCGAGGGGGTGTCTGAGGCGGCCAGACCACACCCTGGCGCGGCCATGCCCAGCCCTCACGGCCAGGCCCAGCCCACGTGGCCAGGTGGTGTGGCTGGGCCCCAGCCCCACTCCGTCTCGTATTCTGGCTCCGGGAGTCTTCTGGTAAATAGGATTTTTGGCATATTTTCCGGGATTTTTCCTGATAGTTGATTTTCTGCACAAAAACTAGACACCAAGGCAATTCTGCTGAAAATAGCTGATGACCCACAAGTATAGGGGGTGTATCGCAGTATTTTCGATAAGTAAGAGTGTCGAACCCAACAAGGAGCAGAAGGTGCTGGCTAGTGGTATGGATCAGGAATTCTCTGCAAATACTTAGCAAACTGATTTTTACGGGTTTTTGATAAAGCAAGTAAACAAAGTACGAGTAAATGAAAGACAGTAGGAATAAATGCAGCAAGTGGCCCAATCCTTTATGCAGCAAAGGACAAGCCGGTTGTATTACTTAAGATGACCAAACGTTCTCGAGGACACATGGGAAGACTGTCAAGTGCTTTCGCTTCATATAGTTGATTAATCTTCTCTAGCTTGCTAAGTGTTGTGTGGGTGAACCTGTGCTAATGTACCGCCCCATCCAAGACTAATACATACTTGTGATTATACCCCTTGCAAACATCCGTAAGTACAAGAAAGTAATTAAGGTAGAAACCTAACCACAGCTTTAAACTCTAAGACCCTTACGTCCCTTGTGCAATGGTTTCCTAACGGGGGTTCAGGTTTCTGTCACTCCGGCAACCCCTACGATTAGTAGCCAAATACACAATGCATTCCCCTAGGCCCATATAGGTGAAGTGTCATGTAGTCGAATTTCACATGACACCACTAGAAGAAGTACACCACAACTTAAATAACAATCTATTGAATCTTTCTCAACACAACTCCACTACTAACAACAAGACTTCTCCCATGTCCTCAAGAACAAAACGAACTACTCACAAGACATCATATGGATCATGATCAGAGATGGAATAATGATGTATAACAATCTGAACATAAACAATAATTCAACGGTTCACTCAATAGCATCAACTACAAGGAGTAATCAACACCGGGAAAGTTTCCCCTATGGACTAATGCAAGATTCAACACAATTGTTACAACAATATGGAGATGGTGATGAGGGTGTTGATGGTGATGATGGTGGTGATGATGATGATGATCCTGATGAAGTCCAGCTTGATGGTGGTGTTAATGGCGACGATTTCCCCTCTCCGGGAAGGAATTCCTCCCGAAATCGTCCACGGGAGATCTTCTCTCTTGGTGTTTTCCCTTGAGGCGGCGGAATCTTTCTATGGTCGCCCGAGTCTTAGGGTTCGGAGGATGATATACGCCAGAGGGGAGAGGCTGGAGTGGGCCAGGGTGGCCACACCACCTCCTGGCGTGGCCTAGGGCTGCCCGCGCCATGGGGTGGTGTGGGCCCCCTGTGGCCCATCTCCACTCCGTCTTCTGGTATCCTTAGTCTTCTGGAAAAATAGGATTTTCCGTATATTTTCCCAAATTTTCTGATCTTCGCGAATTTTGCCTCCAAACAGCACCTTTTCCATCAGAATCCTGACTGCAGCAGTCCATGCTCCAAAAATCATCAACCATGCAAAAACAGATGAGATTACATAAGTATCATCTCTTAATACGAAATATATCAATGAATAACAGTGAATTATGACATAGAATAGTGATGCAAAATGTACGTATCAACTCCCCCCAAGCTTAGACTTGGCTTGTCCCCAAGCGAAACTGAGCTCAATAAACATGACCTCAGGTTTATGGAGTGAAGAGTCGATAAAAGAATACGGACAAGAAGCATCACATTCATCGATACATAGATCATAAAGGAAGACAACTCACTATTATATAACTCAACTTGCAATGAGTAAAGGAAACACAATAAAGATACATAAAGTAAATCATAAATGGTAATGGCAACCTTAGCTCTTGGTCAAAGAATAGTTGATAATTTGCTGGAGTTTACAAATAACTGGTTTTCAATGATAGTGTCACATCCCAAGATTTTCCAAATCTTGTAATGTGAAAAATTAAATAAACAAAATAAATTTTGTTGAAAATCAGGGTGAAAAGAAACTTTTGTTTCTAAAAGGAGACTTAAAATCCCATCTTGAACAAACTTTGGCAGAAGTTTGAATTCAACAAAAAATCCAAATCAAGGGAAATGCATTCCTCAATGAATGTATCTGGAAATTTGAACATTTGGAAAGAAATCCAAAACCCTAAACCCTAATGGAAGGAAATCATTTTCCAAAGTATCTCCAAATCCATGGATTTGATCCATACCAAGTTGATCAACAAATTTTCACAAAGGATCAAGAAAGACCTTAGAGATTGGTTTCACTTAGTTTGGAACCATGAGCAAAATCTTAGAAGTATAACAAGAGAAGGAAATTGAAATTTCCAAAGCTAATAAAGCCCTTACCAAAAGCCATACCAAATGGTGAACAAATAATCCTAAAGGGATTTATTTGGAAAATAAATTGTTTTGGAAATACAAATTTAGATCTTTTAATAAAAGACTTTGGTTTCAAATGAAAAGATAAGCCAAATTAATTTTGGCCAAACTTTTGAAATAAAATATTTTGTTTTGATAAAGTGAGTAAAGGTTTATTTAAATAAAATAAAGGATCTAAATATCCAATTTTATTTAAGTAAAAGCTTTTCCCATTTTAAATGAACACCAAGTATTTTATTACTACTTTGAAATCTTTTATTAAAAGGTTTTGCTTTGATTAAAATGAGTAAAGAATTATTTAAATAAAATAATAAGGATTTAAATATCCAATTTTATTTAAGTAAAAGGCTTTCCCATTTTAATTAAACACCAAAACTTATTTATTTATTTAAATAAGTTTCCAAGTATTCTTTATTTTTCAAATTAAACCTTCTGGTTTGGTTTTGAAAATAATTGGAATTCAAATGGAAATATTATTAAATAAATCAAACCCTAATAACTAAAGATCCATTTTATTTAATTATTAAATGGATCCTAAAAATAAATAAAAATAATATTTCATTTTGAGATTTGGATTATGTTGCCAAACAGAACCAAATTCAAATGAAAAGTTTGCTGTTTGAATTGATTGAGTGTTGTTTGAAATTGTTTGAATAATTGTTTGGAAATTCAAAACAGAAAAAGAATTAGAAAAAGGAAAGAAGCAGAGAAAAAAATAAGAAAAGCAGAACCAGCCAAAATTTAATAGGCCCAATTCGCCCAAGATTCTCCCCGAAGAAATCTCTTCTCACTAAGAAATCTACCCACACGAGACAGACATAACGGGACCTCCTCCTCCTCCTCACTTTCGACAACAGACCCCACCTGTTCCCACACCGAAACGTTTTCTTCACCAATTAAATAGCCCACAGTGACACTGACCCGTGGACCCCGTTCCTTCTCTTTTTCCCATCGGTGGTAGGCCCACTCTCATGTTCTTCTCTCTCACCAGCCGTGCTTTCTTCCCCCTCAGCGGCGCTCTGATTTACTCCGGCGTTGAATTCGCGTTAACCACGGACTTTACTCCCCTGACGCGCTACTTAAACGCCTTCCTCTCTCCTCATTTCCCGGACCTCACGCCTCGAGAGCCTCCAGCTGCCCTCAATCGGCACCTCACCGCCTCCGACCACCGTCTCCGCCGATTCCAGCCAGACACGCCTCTCCTCGACTCCTCGATCACGCAGCTGTGCTTAGCATTTCCCAGCGCCTTGCGGCGCAGCTCACCGTGGCGCCCAGGCGTCGGCAACGACGACCAGCGGCGCCACTGCCTCGCCTCTCCGTCAAGTTTCTCCGGTAGGTACAGACCACCCCGAGCCCTCTCGTTTACGCTCACAGCTTCGACATGATCTCCTGCATCTAACCCAGACCTCCGTTTGTCCTCTCGTGGTCCACAAAGCCGTCTTGACAAGCTCGACTTCGCCGCCATCTCGCTTCCTCTCCGACGAGCCCCACGGTAAGACCAGACCGTCCCTTCACTCCTTGTTCACGCACGACCTTGCCTTGGACCGCGCATCTAACTGCCTTCCTTTCGCTTCGGAGTGAATCACAGCGACGTCCACGACGACAAGCCGAGAGCACCGCCGCCCGCAGCAACTCCGATGAGAGATTCCACCTAACCCAGTGCGCCCCTTGCCTCGTCAATCGCACGTTGAGCATCACCGTGACCCCCTGAGCTCGGTGAGCAACCCCTCCTTCTCCCTTGCCCTCTGCATCGCCGGCACCGTCATCGACCGACGACTCCGCCGCCAGCAGCCGCCGCATCGCCGCTCCTTTTAGGTCAAACGCCTAGCTACCGTTAGATGCAGATCCATCGGTTACGACAGAATCAATTAACGCGAAGAGGTATGTCCTCTGTGCCGTACGATCTAACTAGATCTAACGCACCGCAGCCACGATCCGGCCGAACCGGTACAGTCCAATAGAATACCGCCGCGTGTCACCTATCTGTTTAAAAACAGAATTTGAAAACAGAAACTTTTGCAAATTTCAAACCCATGTATCTTTTGATCCACACGTCCAAATTTTACAAATTTGATGTCGTTGGAATCAGCAAGACAAGCCCTAGCCAACCCTGCCCTTAGTTTAGCAAATAGTATCTGTTAACTTGTTTAACTTTGCAGATTCTTTTGATGCTTGCTAACATTAGAAAAATCATTTAAAAATGATATTTAGGTTAAAACCTTTGCCAATTAGTTTGTTGTGACCTTGCTGACCATAGGAACCAACACATAGTTTGGAAAGTGATTTTGGAAAAGAATAGAATGGATTAATTAGTTTAGTCCATTTCTAGCTAACTAAAACTATTTGTTTTGTTTATGAAAATGCTTTCATAAAGAAAACCTTGAGAAAATGTTTGGACCAAACCTACTGACCAAAAGCACCAAGTTTTGCAATAGCAACTCATTTGGTGAACCCTATAGACTAAAACCCTAGTAGACATATTTCTTCACCACATAAAAAGACCAAATAGGTGCCTTGTTTTGAAATTGGTTTTTGAGGTGAAACCTTTTGCTATCAACTTTGCCACTTTGGTAAATGACCAATTTGGATCTTACAAAGTTTAGGAATCTAATAGAAACCCTTTTGCAAATGACTTTGCCATTTTGGTAAATGACCAATTTGGAACTTACAAAGTTTAGAAGCCTAGTGAGGACCATCCCTACATTAGAACCAACCTTTGCATGCCTATGCATGACTTTGCCACTTTACAAAAATGACCATTAGGTGTACCCAAATGTCTATGACCCACTAGGAACCACTTTTGCAAACAAAGCAAAGCTTGGCATGCTTGCATGCATTTCTTTGACTTTGTTATTTTATGTGTGTTGATTTGCTTGATTGGTAGATTGAGTTTGTGCCTTGCTTGATTGATTGTAGTGACTTGAAGAGTGTGAGTGTTGCAAGTACAAGGAGTGAACTTATACCCTCTACCAAAAAGGCAAGTGATACTTCATACTATCTGTCCTATTATTTTCAATATGCATTAGTGTTTTTGCCAAGTAAAACTTGCATGGTTTTTATTTTGCTAAGTATAGACCTTGCTATAGGAAAAACTAGTAGAATGAATCCTTAGTAGGATTTTCCTAAGTTAAGAATCCTATTACTACCAAGCTTAGCCTAGCTAATAGAAAACCTGGGTGGGATTTATATTCACACTATGGAAAAATATTCTAAGTCTAAGGACTTATGTTTTGTTTAAATAAAACAACTAAAAGTTAATGAATCACCTGGGTGGAAATGGAAGGAATGGTTTATGTTGAGTGGTTCACAAGGCCAGGGACTGGCTTGTGTATCTCACTTGTGGATGGCCACCCAGGAAACAAAGAGATTTGAGATGTCAAATGTTGAGAAGCTTCAAGTGCAACCACTTGGTAATATGGGCTCTGCCATGATCTTAGGATGCTGGAACTTAGTCTTTGGACAGTGGGTGGTAGTGATTGATAGGTTGGAGCGTCCATTTGACTAAGGAAAGGCTCTTGAAGGATCATGTCTTGGGAAACCAAGGCTTGTGGGGAAAGTGCACCACCTCTGCAGTGTAAAACCTAAGTACTTAGCCATGTCCTGGTAAAGGACAATTTGAGCATCAAGACATGGAAGCAATCAAGAATCTCATCATTCCAATTTCTAAATAAAATTTGTGGGTGAACAAGGGTTGTGAAATCTTAAATCTTTGATTGGTAGATGCCTTGAGAGGATCTTCAATCATTGGTTGAGAATTTGTTTTTGCCAAGTAAATCTTCAGTCTCTGATTGGTAGATGCCCTGAGTGGATCTTCAGTCTTTGATTGGTAGATGTCTTGGAAAGTTTTTGCCAAACAAAACTTATTTTCAAATGATAGGGAAAAAAATCTATTTTGAGCAATGCAAAGCCTCAACTCCACTTAGCCAAATGCATATAGATGATAGACTCCACTATACTACCAAAGTATCACTTGCCAATACAATTCAAATGTATTGACCCTTGTGGCTGTAACTTATTATGTTGCAGGTTTGATTGTTTTAGTGAAGATTGATTGATTAGGATTACAAAGTCTACAACCAACATCTGCCTGTGGCACTTTGAAGATGAAGGACCCAATGCTTATAGTTATTCCGCTGCAATGTAATGTAATAGCCTAATGAGCTATGTTTGATGTAATAAAATTATGTTATTCCTGGTTATAAAGTTGTTTTATGACCTTTGTTTCTCGATATTACATCTGAACTGTGGATGCTAGCTATTGATCCAGGGACTAGCATTGTAAACACAGGGGACTCAATCTTATTAAAGGTTGGGGATCCTACAGATGGTATCAGAGCATTGTGTTGCCTGTAGGATTTGTAACCCTAGGACTGGACAAAAACCCTTAGACAATAGGAGTTGTCTTATTCCAAAACTTATTTACAAAACAAATCTTGTAAACTCTTTCCTCAATCATTTTTGGTTTCAACTCTACTTCTCTTCTACTTCAAAACTTAATGGAAAGCCTACCCCATGACCAAAGACTTCATCATGAGCAAAGGACTTCAACAACTCTAATGACTTCAACTTCTTCAACATCTTCAAGTGATTTCAACCTTATTCTTAACAAGGACTTCCAACTTGGATACCACTAAGGACTACAAGAGAGACAAGAAATTTTGCTCAAGAATTGAAGACTAAGGAAACACAACTTAGAAAGAACCATCATCACCATTGAAGATTTGTGACCAAGACACAAAAATTCTCCAAGGATACAAAGATCTCAATCAAGAAGAATCAACCAAGAAGGATGGAAAGATCACAAGTGAACCATATAGATGGACCACCATATTTTAGTTAAGTCAAACCCACCAACTTATGTGGTGTAACAAAAATATTTTGTTGCCTAAGTATGTGCTTGAAACTGTTGTTTGAGTGGAGTGTTTGTTTGTGATTGCATGCACATTGCTTGTGTAAATTGTGATGTGTGTGATTAGGATTGATTTCCTTAGAAATCTTTTGCCTATTCTAATCCCCTCCAACCCAAACAGATGACTTCTCCAAGAAACTCCGACATCAAGGATGGTGACAACAACAACAACCAAGAGGTCAACATGAGAGAACTCATAGCAACCCAACACCAATTGAGCCAACTAACAGCTCAGTTCATAGCCAACAATAGTGATAAAGACCCTACCTTGCAAAAGTTTTTGGAAGAACAATCCCAACTGATGCTTAAGGTGACTAATCAAATGATCAACATGGAAGAAAACTATCCCAAAAGAGTGTATGACAACAAGGATGACAAGAACATTATGCTAGATGGAGCACCAGCTTGCAATATTTGTGGAGACAAGGATCATACTTCCAAGGAGCATGAAGATCAATGCCCCAATTGTGAAGAGGAACATCCAGTTGGCCAATGCCCCACATCTCAAGTTACTTGTCACCTTTGTGAAGGAAATGACCATGTACCTATCCAATGCCCCGTCTATGCCATTGTAGAACAAAGGAAACAAGAAGGATCCAAGTATGCCAAGAATGATGATGACAAAGGAAAAGGACCACTTATACCTCCAAACAAGACAACCCAATTCAAAGGATCAAAGAAGCCCAAGAAACCAAAGCAAGACATGAGCCTTGTGCAATGTCGTAAATGTAAGGAAATGGGACACAACCCCAGTGGATGCCCAGAGTCCATAAAGAATAAAAGGATGGACCAAGTAGTGTGCAACAACTGCAAAGAGCTAGGCCATTATGTAGCAGTTTGTCCACAAGAGCAACGTAAAGAACTCCAAGATATCCACTGTTTCAATTGCAAGGAACCAGGACACTATGTGAGCAATTTTCCAGAAAAGATGAAGAACAAGATGAACAAGCCAAAGGAGAAACCCAACCTTAGCCCATGAGTCAAGCATGGAAATAAAGGACACAATGCAGAAGTTTTCCAAGATTCCAAGCAAGCCAAGATGTAGTTTAGTTGGAAAATTTTTAAGGGTGGTAGTACCCTAGATGCTTTTGAGCCAACTTGTAACCCTAGCCTCCCCAAATCTCGGGACGAGATTTATTTTAAGGGTGGTAGCCTGTCACATCCCAAGATTTTCCAAATCTTGTAATGTGAAAAATTAAATAAACAAAATAAATTTTGTTGAAAATCAGGGTGAAAAGAAACTTTTGTTTCTAAAAGGAGACTTAAAATCCCATCTTGAACAAACTTTGGCAGAAGTTTGAATTCAACAAAAAATCCAAATCAAGGGAAATGCATTCCTCAATGAATGTATCTGGAAATTTGAACATTTGGAAAGAAATCCAAAACCCTAAACCCTAATGGAAGGAAATCATTTTCCAAAGTATCTCCAAATCCATGGATTTGATCCATACCAAGTTGATCAACAAATTTTCACAAAGGATCAAGAAAGACCTTAGAGATTGGTTTCACTTAGTTTGGAACCATGAGCAAAATCTTAGAAGTATAACAAGAGAAGGAAATTGAAATTTCCAAAGCTAATAAAGCCCTTACCAAAAGCCATACCAAATGGTGAACAAATAATCCTAAAGGGATTTATTTGGAAAATAAATTGTTTTGGAAATACAAATTTAGATCTTTTAATAAAAGACTTTGGTTTCAAATGAAAAGATAAGCCAAATTAATTTTGGCCAAACTTTTGAAATAAAATATTTTGTTTTGATAAAGTGAGTAAAGGTTTATTTAAATAAAATAAAGGATCTAAATATCCAATTTTATTTAAGTAAAAGCTTTTCCCATTTTAAATGAACACCAAGTATTTTATTACTACTTTGAAATCTTTTATTAAAAGGTTTTGCTTTGATTAAAATGAGTAAAGAATTATTTAAGTAAAATAATAAGGATTTAAATATCCAATTTTATTTAAGTAAAAGGCTTTCCCATTTTAATTAAACACCAAAACTTATTTATTTATTTAAATAAGTTTCCAAGTATTCTTTTATTTTTCAAATTAAACCTTCTGGTTTGGTTTTGAAAATAATTGGAATTCAAATGGAAATATTATTAAATAAATCAAACCCTAATAACTAAAGATCCATTTTATTTAATTATTAAATGGATCCTAAAAATAAATAAAAATAATATTTCATTTTGAGATTTAGATTATGTTGCCAAACAGAACCAAATTCAAATGAAAAGTTTGCTGTTTGAATTGATTGAGTGTTGTTTGAAATTGTTTGAATAATTGTTTGGAAATTCAAAACAGAAAAAGAATTAGAAAAAGGAAAGAGAGCAGACAGAAAAAAAAATAAGAAAACAGAACCAGCCAGCAGCCCAATAGGCCCAATTCCAGCCCAGTATTCTCCCCCCCGAAGAAATCTCTTCTCACTAAGAAATCTACCCACACAGAGACAGACAACCGGGACCCACTCCTCCTCCCCTCACTCGCTGACAACAGACCCCACCTGTTCCCACACCCGAACCGTTTTTCTTCACCGATTAAATAGCCCACAGTGACACTGACCCGTGGACCCCGTTCCTTCTCTTTTTCCCACTGACTGGTAGGCCCACTCTCTCATCTCTCTCTCTCACCCGCGGCCGTTCTTCCCCCTCAGCGGCGCTGCCGATTACTCGGCGTTGAATTCGCGTTAACCACGGACTTTACTCCCCTGCGACGCCTACTTAAACGCCTTCCTCTCCTCTGTCATTTCCCCCAGACCTCACGCCTCGAGAGCCTCCAGGCTGCCCTCAATCGAAGCCGCACCCTCACTGCTCCGACCACCGTCTCCGGCCGATTCCAGCCAGCACACGCCCTCTCCTGACTCCTCGATCACGCAGCTGTGCTCAGCATTTCCCAGCGCACCATGGGCGCTCACCAGGCGTCGCGACGACACGACAGCGCGCCAGCGCCACCGTCGCCTCGTCTTCGTCAAGTTTCTCCGGTAGGTACAGACCACCCGAGCCCTCGTTTACGCTCCACAGCTTCAACATGATCTCCGCATCTAACCTGGACCTCCGTTTGTCCTCTCGTGGTCCACAAAGACCGTCTTCGACAAGCTCGACTTCGCCGCCATCTGCTTCCTCTCCGGCCGAGCCCCACCGGTAAGACCAGACCGTCCCTTCACTCCTTGTTCACGCACACGACCTTGCCTTGGACCGCGCATCTAGCATGCCTTCCTTTCGCTTCGGAGTGAATCACAGCGACGTCCACGACGACAAGCCGAGAGCACCGCCGCCGCAGCAACTCCGATGAGAGATTCCACCTAACCCAGTGTGCCCCTTGCCTCGTTAATCGCACGTTGAGCATCACCGTGACCCCCTGAGCTCGGTGAGCAACCCCTCCTTCTCCCTTGCCCTCTGCATCGCCGGCACCGTCATCGAAGCGACTCCGCCGCCACAACGCCACATCGCCGCCTTTTAGGTCAAACGCCTAGCTACCGTTAGATGCGATCCATCGGCCGGCAGAATCAATTAACGAAGAGGTATGTCCCTGCGCTGCACGATCTAACTAGATCTAACGCATACCGCAGCCACGATCCGGCCGAACAGTGCAGTCCAATAGAATACGGCGTGTCACCTATCTCTTTAAAAACAGAATTTGAAAAGCGAAACTTTGCAAATTTCAAACCCATGTATCTTTTGATCCACGTCCAAATTTTACAAATTTGATGTCGTTGGAATCAGCAAGACAAGCCCTAGCCAACCCTGCCCTTAGTTTAGCAAATAGTATCTGTTAACTTGTTTAACTTTGCAGATTCTTTTGTATGCTTGCTAACATTAGAAAAATCATTTAAAAATGATATTTAGGTTAAAACCTTTGCCAATTAGTTTGTTGTGACCTTGCTGACCATAGGAACCAACACATAGTTTGGAAAGTGATTTTGGAAAAGAATAGAATGGATTAATTAGTTTAGTCCATTTCTAGCTAACTAAAACTATTTGTTTTGTTTATGAAAATGCTTTCATAAAGAAAACCTTGAGAAAATGTTTGGACCAAACCTCTTGACCAAAAGCACCAAGTTTTGCAATAGCA
This sequence comes from Avena insularis, assembly GCA_023614405.1. NCBI lineage: Eukaryota > Viridiplantae > Streptophyta > Magnoliopsida > Poales > Poaceae > Avena > Avena insularis. Next base: position 129,545,595 of record CM042688.1, read on the forward strand.
ACTCATTTGGTGAACCCTATAGACTAAAACCCTAGTAGACATATTTCTTCACCACATAAAAAGACCAAATAGGTGCCTTGTTTTGAAATTGGTTTTTGAGGTGAAACCTTTTGCTATCAACTTTGCCACTTTGGTAAATGACCAATTTGGATCTTACAAAGTTTAGGAATCTAATAGAAACCCTTTTGCAAATGACTTTGCCATTTTGGTAAATGACCAATTTGGAACTTACAAAGTTTAGAAGCCTAGTGAGGACCATCCCTACATTAGAACCAACCTTTGCATGCCTATGCATGACTTTGCCACTTTACAAAAATGACCATTAGGTGTACCCAAATGTCTATGACCCACTAGGAACCACTTTTGCAAACAAAGCAAAGCTTGGCATGCTTGCATGCATTTCTTTGACTTTGTTATTTTATGTGTGTTGATTTGCTTGATTGGTAGATTGAGTTTGTGCCTTGCTTGATTGATTGTAGTGACTTGAAGAGTGTGAGTGTTGCAAGGACAAGGAGTGAACTTATACCCTCTACCAAAAAGGCAAGTGATACTTCATACTATCTGTCCTATTATTTTCAATATGCATTAGTGTTTTTGCCAAGTAAAACTTGCATGGTTTTTATTTTGCTAAGTATAGACCTTGCTATAGGAAAAACTAGTAGAATGAATCCTTAGTAGGATTTTCCTAAGTTAAGAATCCTATTACTACCAAGCTTAGCCTAGCTAATAGAAAACCTGGGTGGGATTTATATTCACACTATGGAAAAATATTCTAAGTCTAAGGACTTATGTTTTGTTTAAATAAAACAACTAAAAGTTAATGAATCACCTGGGTGGAAATGGAAGGAATGGTTTATGTTGAGTGGTTCACAAGGCCAGGGACTGGCTTGTGTATCTCACTTGTGGATGGCCACCCAGGAAACAAAGAGATTTGAGATGTCAAATGTTGAGAAGCTTCAAGTGCAACCACTTGGTAATATGGGCTCTGCCATGATCTTAGGATGCTGGAACTTAGTCTTTTGGACAGTGGGTGGTAGTGATTGATAGGTTGGAGCGCGTCCATTTGACTAAGGAAAGGCTACTGAAGGATCATGTCTTGGGAAACCAAGGCTTGTGGGGAAAGTGCACCACCTCTGCAGAGTGTAAAACCTAAGTACTTAGCCATGTCCCTGGTAAAGGACAATTTGAGCATCAAGACATGGAAGCAATCAAGAATCTCATCATTCCAATTTCTAAATAAAATTTGTGGGTGAACAAGGGTTGTGAAATCTTAAATCTTTGATTGGTAGATGCCTTGAGAGGATCTTCAATCATTGGTTGAGAATTTGTTTTTGCCAAGTAAATCTTCAGTCTCTGATTGGTAGATGCCCTGAGTGGATCTTCAGTCTTTGATTGGTAGATGTCTTGGAAAGTTTTTGCCAAACAAAACTTATTTTCAAATGATAGGGAAAAAAATCTATTTTGAGCAATGCAAAGCCTCAACTCCACTTAGCCAAATGCATATAGATGATAGACTCCACTATACTACCAAAGTATCACTTGCCAATACAATTCAAATGTATTGACCCTTGTGGCTGTAACTTATTATGTTGCAGGTTTGATTGTTTTAGTGAAGATTGATTGATTAGGATTACAAAGTCTACAACCAACATCTGCCTGTGGCACTTTGAAGATGAAGGACCCAATGCTTATAGTTATTCCGCTGCAATGTAATGTAATAGCCTAATGAGCTATGTTTGATGTAATAAAATTATGTTATTCCTGGTTATAAAGTTGTATTATGACCTTTGTTTCTCGATATTACATCTGAACTGTGGATGCTAGCTATTGATCCAGGGACTAGCATTGTAAACACAGGGGACTCAATCTTATTAAAGGTTGGGGATCCTACAGATAGCTTTCAAAGTAGTAAACATCAAGATAAGAGCAATGTTCAAAACAAGGAACATAAGCAACATGAGTGAATAAATCATCATATGAATGAATGAAACACAACAACTCAAAATACTTGCTGAGATAGAAGGGAATAGGTTTACTGACTCAACTAAAAAGGTAAAAGGAAGGCCATTCGCAGAGGGAAGCAGGGATTGCAAGTCTCATAAAGAGCTCCCAAAAATTATGGTACTTACTAGCTTTCAGCTCTCATTGCCCCTATCATAGGCATCTTTAGGTGATTAAGGTTAAAGTGATCAAATATGAGGATATGCATTGACAAGTTGTAAATTGAGAATCTCATGTCCCTTGAATACGAGGGCCGCTCCTCATGCTACTCAAGTTTAGTCACCAGTAAGTTCTTGTCATCGTAAGCATATGTGTATCATTTAGAATCGCCAACGAGGTACCCCTTGCCCAATGATACGGAAGAATCCCCATATCAAAATGACAAGGCAAGCAGACAACAAGTATCTTAGCAATCTTCTTATTTACCATGGGAATATGGTGCTTTTTTCTCTCTTTCCTCTTTTCATAAATCTCTTTTTTTCTTTTTCTCTTTTTTCTCAATCTCTATCTCTTTTTTTATAAGAAGAATGCTTCATAGATACTCGTTATGGTTACGATACAGGTTTCCACCATGTCAGCATGGATTAGACCAGCGGCCCAGGCATTTCTCTAACACACATGCATAAATCCATGGACTTACAAGCTCCCCTTTCATTTCACACCGACGACATCCATAGACAAAAGAACATGATATCAACTAGGTACAAAGTACCAGTGCAATGTTGAAAGCGTTCCCCATGACAGCATGGTTCTGCTAATTCACAACTTACAAAGCGCAAGCATATACGCTACATAGGTGAGCACAATGGTTCAAGTTTATTAAGTGCAAGAAAGTAAAGTGTGCCATCAAGTTCGTGAGAGCTTTAATCACTAATTTTCACATAACAAGTTTAATTTGGGAGGTAGATAAAACAAGAATTTACTTGGAATAGCAATAATGCTACTAGGTAGGTATGGTGGACACAAATGGCAAAGGTTTTGGTTTAAAGGAGTGGATGCACGAGAAGAATACCCTCTCGGTACAGGTTTTTGGCTAGCAAGGCTGGGTAGCAAGTATAAGAGTTGAAGGAAACAACCAAACATACAAGTGATAAAGACAAACATGCAATCTTCCTTGGAAGCACAAAAGATCTTAACTAGAGAATACTAGACTTATGAGCAAATCAAGAAAGAAAGATCATGAAATTATTTTTATCTAGAGTACTTATAGCTTTTTCATTCAACTCTTCAAAAATAGTGTGCTACTGACCGAGCCAGGTTTGCCAAAACCAACTAAATTAACTCAATGATCCCAAAGTGATACCAATACTAACAACAATATCAATCATATAACCACGAATTGAAAACTAATATAAGCTATGCAAAACAGTGAATGATAGAACTTCTCATTAATAATCCATAACAGAAACCCACACCAAGGGATACATATCTAACGAGAGAGGGGACACTTCCATAATGCAAACCATCCTACATAATAACTCCTCTATTCATGATATGACTCTACTAATGAGGTAAAAAGATAGAAGATAGTGATATGATACCGCGACACTCCCCCAAGCTTGGAACAAACCAAGGGGATTCCAAACCTGATGACGAATTACTCCTTTGGTGGTGGTGGTATCTTCTCGATGAGTTCTCTGATCAGTTTCCCCAAGTCCTCAATCTCGAAGGTGAGATTAGGAATCAGCTGTGAGTTTTGCTCAATGCGGCTCATGATCATGTCGTATAGAGAATTCTAGCTCTTGTGATTCTTTTTTCCGTTCTTCCCTCTTGGAGTGTTCTTTTCCTACATGGTTATGGATAAAGGTATGGAAGGGATTCTTGGTGTGTGGAGGAAGTGACCATGGAGCCAAACTGTGACGAGGAGCTTTCCCCCCAGTTTGCATCCGTGCAGTCCTTCTAACCCTGGCAGGCTTTGTCACCACTCCAATGCTTGCAATGGTAGTGCCGGTGTGCGGACGTTGGCCTTGCTCCTCTTCACCTTCACTCTTGATCTCCTTCTCCTTCCCGGGGTCTTGGAGGTCTTCCTCCATAGGTTCCTTCCCTTTATCCTTGGCGGACACCATTGTGCTTCAAAACCTTCAAAGAATATGTCCTGGCAGAAACAAATCGAAACAAAAACATGGCGAAAACACGATATACGAACCTCGGGGGATTCGGGGGGTTATATATTACGAAGTTTCATATCAAAAGGAAGGTACTGGGAGAAAACGAGTCGGAGGCGGAGTCCGGGGTGGACTCACCACCTGGTGGTGCGGCCAGGGGAGGGCCCGCGCCACAGGGTGGTGTGAGCCACCCTGGCTCCGTTTCCGTCCCTTTTTCGCTTCGTAGCTTTCCTTATTGACTGAAAACTGTAAAAATATAGTTGGATAGTATATTCGTGGAACTTTTCTTACTAGAACTGTTACCTATTTGAAAACAGACTCTACAGGTCTCTGAATTTGGTATCTAGTATATTCTTCCAGAGTCATCACTTGAATAACATCAATATCTTCATCTTCATACACTTATTACTTGAGTCATAAAACCCTTCTCTTCCTTATTACACCATTGTCTCCACTTCCTGGAAATTTCTTTTACACAAAACTTCACACAGTTCTCATTAGCAACATTAGTATAAGTGAAGTGATAAAACCTTTTGAGTCCAACTTCAACTGAAAACCATCAAAACATAAGATACTGTAGCAACTCCTTCCGAAAACCCAAAAAGAATTCAAAAAGGAAATCGAATAAAGAAGCAAATGCAAGAGTGGCAAAATCTGTCAAAACAGACCAGCAGGTAAATATTAATTTTTTCGAAAATCTTCTGTTGCTCAAATCAAAAAGTGCAAAATGAACGAAAGTTAAATAACAACCTAGGGCAGAAGCACAAAAAATTGCAGCTCAATCCGACATACAGAGATCTCTCACGAATTTTTACCGTGGGGCACAAAAATCTGTTTCGGGACAAGAACTTCCCCAAATCGTACTTCTCTCTCATTAGAGGTTGATTTTGCCACAAAAACCAAACAAAACGGATAAGGAACGGTTATTACTGAAGTAATAACTTTCAAGACTCAAAGAAACAAAAACAAACTGAAAGCAAAAACAAATTGGGTTGTCTCACATAAAGATCTTTCTTTATAGCCATTAAGATGGGCATGATAATTTTGAAGAAGCTCTCATAGGAATATGAATTGAAGTGAAAGAGAGCATTAAGAAGCAAAAACACACACACACATTTAAGTCTAACCCACTTCCTATGCAAGGGGATTTTGTAAACAAACAAGTTGTTGAAACCAAAGGCAACTTGCATAAGAAGGCAAAAGAAGTGCAACATAAAAACTTTCAGCATAAAACGAGGAAACTTGATATTATTGAGATGCATAAGAACACTTTTCCCTCTCTCGTAGTAACTTTCAGTATCATGCATAAACTTAACAATATAGCTATCACAAGGACCATCATAGCAATGATCACTTATTCTGACAGAAAACACAGGAATACTAGCTCTCATAACACTACTATGTGAAACAATATTAGAGGTATCCTTACAAAGGATAGTGTGTCCCTCTTTTTCATATTTAGTGACAAAGTCTTTCACATTTGCTATAATAGGTTCATCAACCTTTTTTTTATCAGGTTCAACAGCTTTACTTATACTTTCATTAACCATACTAGCTATCATAGAATGTTCCTTTACCTTAACTGGGAAAGGGATTTTCTCCATGTAAGGTTCAGGTAAAACATGATTAGCAGTATAAACTTCAGTATTTTTGCAGGAACACTCTTAGCAATATCTTTATAAGGTTCATGATACTTATTCCACTTCTTTTTAGGCACTTCAATGTAGGAAGCAAAAGCCTTAAAGTAAGAAGCAATAGCTTGAGAGTCTAGACCGTAAGCATTTTTATTATTTTGAAAGTCATCAGTTCCCATAAAAGATTCAATGCATTCATAATCATAATTTATACCTGACTTTCTAGCTTTGTCATTCTCCCAAGCTTCAGCATTGTATTGAATACGGTCCAGAAGATCCCATTTAGCTTCTTCTTCCATATGAGTGAATGATCCAGCACAAGAAGCATCCAATAAATCCTTATCATGTAGAGGGAGCCTTGCATAAAAGTTGATAATAATATTGTTGGGGAGCTCATGAATGGGACATTTGAGCATTAGTAACTTCAATCTCCCCCAAGCTTGAGATGTACTCTCTCCATCAAGAGGCCAAAAGTTGTATATTTGATTCCGATCTTTATGAATCTCACTAGGAGGATAAAACTTTGAATAAAAGAGAGGTACTATTTCCTCCCATTCTAGAGCTTGACCATTCTTCAACAGCTTATACCATTCCTCAGCTCTTCCTTTCAGTGATAATGAGAATAACTTCTTCTTAACTTGATCTGTAGTAATACCTGCACACTTGAACAACCCGCATAATTCGTGTATAAAGAGCAAATGATCACCGAGATGGACAGTTCCATCCCCAACATAGTAGTTATCCATAACACGATCAATAATTCTTGTAGGTATTTTGAAAACATCATTCTCAGCAGGTGGTGGCTTATCTACTACCTTAGCAGTGGTAGTAGCATTACCAAATAAGAAACTCAGCGAATTATCCATAACGAAAATAAAGCAACTAGCAGAAGTAACCAATACTCTCAGTAGAAGTTTCCTTTACCAGTTCCACTCTCCAATAGCGCTTCACTCCCCAGCAACGGTGCCAGAAAATAGTCTTGATGACCCACAAGTATAGGGGGTGTATCGAAGTATTTTCGATAAGGAAGAGTGTCGAACCCAACAAGGAGCAGAAGGTGCTGGCTAGTGGTATGGATCAGGAATTCTCTACAAATACTTAGCAAACGGATTTTTAGGGGTTTTCGATAAAGCAAGTAAACAAAGTACGAGTAAATGAAAGACAGTAGGAATAAATGCAGCAAGTGGCCCAATCCTTTATGCAGCAAACGACAAGCCGGTTGTATTACTTAAGATGACCAAATGTTCTCGAGGACACATGGGAAGATTGTCAAGTGCTTTCGCTTCATATAGCAAAAGTGTTTGAGAAAGTAGATACGTTTTGGACGTATCACGTCTTTGTCCGGAGAAAGTATTTTATGTGGCGGAAGTGATGTTGCGTGGTACAGGCGGACGGTACGGGCGGGCTTCGCCTGTACCACTGGTTGTTATCACAGCAGATGCTTTCCTCACATTTGGTACTCTCCCAGGTGCGAGGGTAAATCAATAAAATGACTTATCACTTAAAAGTTATATATTATAACATAATATGATAGTTCCAATTGATATGTTCATAAAATACTTAGTGATTCGGGGTCCTGTTGAAACAAGGACAAAAAGGTGCGTGCGAATGCAGTGAAATACCAAAATCCCTATTCTATTTATGCAAAAACAAAAGGTAAATATGCTTAAAATTTGGACTCATCAGGTACCTTGCCATGGTCAACATATCAGTCGAGATTGGCATTAACATGATGATGAAGACAAGGTGCTAATCAATGTAGATCATAGACAATCAAATAACAACGCAAAGAAAATACTAATAAGGTAAGTACATGGATTGCACAAGGTGTTGCTCAATATAGATCAAAGACAACCAAATGAAAAATAAAAGCAATTACCAATAATCTTACTGCATGGATTACATAAGGTGCAACTCAATGTAGATCATAGACAATCAAATGGCAAAGCAAATAAATTACTAATAAGCTTAGTACATGGATTACACTAGTGCTTAGTGTAGATAAGTGTCAAATGAAAACAACCAATGGCAACAAAAACAAGCACTCATATGTAGATACATACAGATTGCAGTACTAAGAAATGTTGACATGCATGTTAAGGATTCAAGATGCATGTCAATCAAACATGCAAGTAGGGCAATCAATCACACATCTAGCTAGGATAGATCTAAAAAAATTAGGCTGATCGAAAAAACCCATAGGGAAGCTAATTTTGAGGACTTTGTGTGTACATCATGTGCCATAGGGAAGCTAATTTTGAGGCCTTCGCACCTCAAAATACAAGTTGAACCACTTCAGTTCCTTGAACGAATTTAAGGTGATATTTTTGGTCCTATCCAACCATTCTCTGAACCATTCAGGTATTTCATTTTTTTGATTGATGCATCTATATGATAGTCACATGTGTGCCTTCTCCACACGAAACCATTCATTTGCCAAGATAATGAGGGAAGTAATTAAGTTACATGCCTATTATCCACAAAGTCGAATTAAATAAATTCATGTGGATAATGCTGTAGAATTCTCTTCACGCACCTTCAATGACTATTGCATGGCCCTAGGGATTGAAGTTCAGCACTCTGTTCCATATGTCCATACTCAAAATGGTTTGGCTGAATCTCTAATCAAGAGGATCAAACTCATTGCAAGACCTTTGTTAATGAATTGCAGCTTGCCAACCTCGTGTTGGGGTCACGCAATTTTACATGCTGCTGACCTAATCCAATTGTGACCTCCGTATATCATAGTACTTGCCCTCTACAATTGGTACATGAAAATCCTCCTAGTATTTCCCATCTGCGTAAGTTTAGACTCGTGCTACATACGTCCCGATCTCACAACCTCAGCAAACATCCATGGGCCCACAAAGAAAACTAGGGATCTATGTGGGGTACAAATCACCGTCGATTATTAAGTACCTGGAACCCCTTACTAGGATCTATTCACAGCCCATCATGTTGATTGCATATTTGATGAGGAACATTTTTTAGCATTAGGGGAGATTTCAAGTACCAAAAAGAATGCCCGAAAATTGATTGAAATGCTATCACCATTTCAACCTCTCATCCACGTACCCAAGAGTCCGAACTCCAAGTTCGGAAAATCATCAATTTGCAACATCTTGCAAATAATCTGCCAGATTCATTTACTAATCTAAAATGTGTTACAAAATCCTTGATTTCAGCAAGAAATATGCCCGACAGAGTGGAGGTACCAACTAAAACCACTCAAATCCCCATTCCGAAAAAGAGGGGGAGTAGTATGGCCTCTAACCCAGAAGCTACTTCTCGCAAGCAGCAAAGGGGAGAGCGAGAGGAGAAAATCCTCAAAATCAGTAAATGCAAGTCAACTCAATGTTGACAAACACCTTATGGGTAGTATACACCTAGTGGAAGGGAACCCTCCACAACCCAGCTCCAATTTGCACACACTGGTTGGGACATTGGAAAATCCAGATTCACGTGTATTGGGAAATAACGAAGAGTCACCAAGGATGCAGGAGATACCCACCAACTATATCAATTCTAGAGAATAATTTAACCGTAAGTACCGTTGACACTTATTTTTCTGCTACAATTACAAATACCCTTCTCAATGATCATGATCCAAAGACTATCGTTGAGTGTGAAAAACACTCCGACTGGCCCCAATGGAAGGATGCAATAGAAGCAGAACTTGCCTCACTTAATAAAAGGAAGGTATTCATTGAAGCAATACCAACACCTCACAAAGTTTTCCTTGTGGGATTCAAATGGCTTTTCATCCAAAAACGGAATGAGAACAATGAGGTGGTGAGATACAAGGCATGGCTCGTACACATGGTTTCATGCAGAGACCCGACATTGATTTCAATGAAACATATTCTCCAGTAATGAGTGGTATCACTTTCCGATATTTAATTTTTTTGGCAGTGAAAAATCGTCTATCTATGCAGTTGATGGATGTCGTGACCATATGTCTTTACGGGTCACTAGATTCATACATATACATGAAGGTTCTTGATAGAGTCTCTATCCTAGATGCAAGTGCAAAATGCAACTTGTACTGTGTAAAACTGAACAAGTCTTTGTACGGAGTGAAACAATCGGGATGGATGCAGTACAACCGATTTAGTTATTTCCTTCTTTAGAAGGGTTACTCCAACAATTATGATTGTCCATGTGTCTTTATCAAGAAGTCCTCTTCAGGATTTTGCATCATTTCAGTGTATGTCGATGATCTCAAAATCATTGGCAATGGATGAGTCCAAAATTGAAGCATATTTACCTTTTGTTTTTGCATAAATAGAGTAGGGATCTTTCTATTTCACTATGTTTGCACACACCATTTGTTTCTTGTTTTAACAGGATCCCAAATAAATAAGTCTTATATGAACATATCAATTGGAACTGTCATATTGTGTTATAATATGATATTTATAAGTGATAAAAGTCATTTTATGGATTTACCTTCACACCTGGGAGAATACTAAGCGAGGAGAAGCAATCAGTACCTATAACAACGTGGTGGTATGCAGTGAGCTCCATACCGTCACCGTACTAGGTGCCAGTGATCATGATCGTCAAATACTTTCTCCTAGCAAAGTCGAGAGGGGGATCCGACATTCACAACCATCAGAAACCATGAAAAACCACATCTGAAAGGGGCCTGAAGTAGGAACTTAGCTAGGGAAAAATCCTAGCTGCTTCACGGATCATTGGAGGACAACGCATCATCCCCTTCATTATGAACCGCTGCATCTCCATCACCACCATTACCCACATCTCTCATCTATTAGATCTTGTTGTAATTTCAGATTCAATTGTGGTTTGCATTAGATCTATCTCCATACTTTTTATCCATTCATTTGATTATGTTGATGTTGTTGATTGCTTCCATGTGTGAGTAGTTTCTTAGTTCTTGGGGAGATGGAGAAACCCTAGCACCATTATGAACTTGTAATAAAGATGGTCTATTCTTCTATCCGTATGACTTGCTTGTCTATGATATAATTATGATTTGTGTTTGATCTCTCTCTTTAGATGGTATATGTATTGGGTCGCATATCATTTGCCTTCAGGACTAAAGGGAGGGAGAAATCCTTTGGACGTGTCTTGGAAGCCTCTAAACCTCATGGCTCCTTCGTGGGATAGTTTCCAGACCTCCTACATTGAAGCTAATGTTCGTGAAGCTCAAGGCCTACCTATCACTCTGATGATGATTCTGATGATGAGGAGTTCAAGACCTTCATGGAGCAATCGAACAGGGGATGAAAGCATCCGAATTACCTGGCTATGGTGAAGCATGAAGATGAGGAAAAATCCAAGAAACCTCATGGGAAGGGGTGCACGGAGTCACTCAAGTTCATCACCATCAACTACTCCTCACCAAAGCGTAAGAAAGCTAATTATCCTGATGCAGGAACTTATCAGGAGACTATGGCACATACCTCAAGAACAAAGAAGATCACCATGAACACACACATGAGCGTGAAGCCACAAGAGGATTGGGGGTTCAATCTTCTATACGTGGCAATCGACGCACACGTTCCAGACACTGAACATCGTCTCCACAAAATAGAGAAGTACTAGAAAGAGGAGCTCATCCATAGGGAGATCATGTGCAAGCGTCTCTTAGATCTTGAAGGCAAGAAGGAACTCAATGACGTGATGAGCAAGGTCGCTGATGGGATGTTACTCTTGTGTTCGGATCTACAGAAGTGTCTTTAATGCATATATACCTTGGAAGAGACAAATAAGAAGCTTCACGCAGTGGTCTCCAACAAAACTATTTCACCATAATGCACACCACGGGATCAAATAATCGCAAGGAATTATTTGATCCACCCGGATTGATTCCAAGCTTGGGGGATCTATGAGAGACTTGTAATCTATATTACAATTTTTAGCATGTTTACTTTCCTGCAAGCATGTTAGACTTTAATTCCAGAATTTGCATTAGTTGCATCAACTTCGAGCTCCATTTGTTCAAGAGAAGGTTTATATACATTGAGTTGCGAGACTTTATGATAATTGAATTTGTGTTTCGATTCATGATTATTATATTAGATGATTGAACTAGGTTGAGTGTTATGATACTTGTACATCTACCATGACTTTAGGGACTTCCATGCCAATAAAAGTATTGATTAGGTTACGAGAAGAAGAATTATGGTAGCATATTATGATTAAGAGTTTTTGAAAGCCATTGAGGTAGTGAGCATGATCAAATAGCTATGATATAAAAATAGGAAGGAGGGGAAAGTAAAAATATAAGCATAAAAATGAGGAGATAAGAAAAGAAGAAATAAGAGAGAACAACTATCAAAAAAGAATCAAGTATAGAAGAAAAGGAATAATCGTGAATCTTCATTACTAAACTTAGTGCTCAATATCTCTAAACTTTGTGATTATATGATATGTTGAATCACTAGAAGTTTCTTATGATTTCATTAATACTAGAAAAGGCGTGGAAGCCTCCAACTCATGTAATGTGTAAGGGTATGGTAATACCCCCAAAGTATCTCTACATTCGATGTTGTACCTATTTTAATTTCTACCTCATTTATTGTAACGACTCGTGTCTTATGAACATTATGATCTTGTCCATAAGCCACCATCCTGCTCGGGGACGAGCAAGAGCCTAGCTTGGGGTGTTGATGAGTCCAAAATTGAAGCATATTTACCTTTTTTTTGCATAAATAGAGTAGGGATCTTTGTATTTCACTATGTTTGAACACACCATTTTGTTCTTGTTTTAACAGGATCCCAAATCACTAAGTCTTATATGAACATATCAATTGGAACTGTCATATTGTGTTATAATATGATATTTCTAAGTGATAAAAGTCATTTTATGGATTTACCTTCCCATATGGGGGAATACCAAGCGAGAAGCAATCAATACCGATAATGACCGGTGGTACGGGCGGAGCCCGCCCGTACCATCTGCCCATACTAGTTGTCAGCGTGATCGCCTCATCAAATACTTTCTCTCGGCGAAGACAAGAGGGGGATCCAACATTCATAGCCACCAGAAACCACGAAAAATCACATTTGAAAGGGATCTGAAGGAGGAACTTGGCTAGGGCAAAATGCTAGCTGCTTCACGGATGATTAGAGGACAACGCGTAATCCCCTTCATCATCACCCATTGCATCTCCATCACCACCAGTACCCCCATCTCTCATCTATTAGATCTTGTTGTAATTTTAGATTCAATTGTGGTTTGCATTAGGTCTATCTCCGTACTTTTTATCCATTCATTTGATTATGATGATGTTGTTGATTGCTTCTATGTGTGAGTAGTTCCTTTGTTCTTGGGGAGATGGAGAAACCCTAGAACCATTATGAATTTGTAATAAAGATGATCTATTCTTGTGTCCATATGACTTGCCGGTCTATGATAGATATATGATTTGTGTTTGATCTCTCTCTTTAGATGGTATGTGTAGTCGACCACATATCATTTTACCTTGGGACTAAAGGGAGGGAGAAATCCTTTGGACTTGTTTTGGGATCATACCCGGAATGGACCCGTGACAGATCGGCGCCGGCTCGTAACCTACTGAAGGGAATATGCCTGAGAGGCAATAATAAAGTGGTTATTATCTTATTCCATGTTTATGATAAATGTTTATTTTGCATGCTATAATTGTATTAATTGGAAACGTTAATACATGTGTGTTTAATAAACAAAATACAAAGTTCCTAGTAATGCCTCTCATATAAACTAGCTCGTTGATTAACAAGATGATCAAGGTTTCCTGATCGTGGTGTCGTGGTGGTGTCACGGCAGATGCCATGGATAGGCTAAAGGTGGGGACTAAATGCACTAGGGGAATCCAGGGAGGGATAGTGTGGTGATTGCACACACGGTAGCTTTGTATTTGATTCACCTTCACAGAGATTACAAGTGCTCCTTGAGCTGTATTGGAGAGAGGAGGAAGAAGGAACTCTCTTACTCTCATCGCTAGCTAGCCCTCAGGAACCAAGTAAAACTCAACCTTCTCGCTAGAGATTAACCTCTCAAAGACCAACCCCCTCTACAGAGGCCCTGGCCCTCCTTATATAGGGGTGGCTAGGTCTCCAATTAGGGCATACGTGGAGGCATATTCCAGGGAATATGCCTCCTCCCAAAATAGTAAGCCGACCGGGTCACTTTAGCCCAGCGTCATCCATGCAGAGGCTACGTGAGCCTCTGCGGCGCCCGCGTCATCCGACATTGGCATCGTCACCTTTGTCGGCCATGCCTCGGTGGTCTTGCCTCTGTCCGCTTCGCTCATGCTCTGTGTACAGTGGTCACCTTTGACCAGCGAGATACCTTCCTTCTCCTACAAGCTTGATGTAACCCGGATCGTACTTAGTTGATCCGGCCACACCTGTTCCTGCATATGAGTTAGATTCATCTGTCCGACATACGGATTAAGTCGGTTGAGACCCAGTTAGGTGGACATCCCCTGGTCCGGGTTACTCCGTGATTCGGCCTGCCTTGAGGTGACTCGGCCAGCATCTGCTTTGACCTTGCCGTACCTCGGCTAACTCGGCCTTTATACCCCGGCGTGACCCTACCCGGGGGTATCCCCCAACATTAGTCCCTGAAGCTGGTGCGGTGTTAGCTGCCTTAGCCGCTAAGGCCACAACAGGTTCAATTTTATCGAGCCTCTAGTTTTCTTCCCAAGTTACCTCATAGTCCGGATTTTCTTAGGTTTACTTTCGCTTCGCACATTCCGAGTTTTCACTCGCTGGTCGGGTCACCTCATACTCATCCGGATCACTCTTCCTTCTTTTGTACGCTTCCCCACGTGGAGGTTAATCATCACGTTTGCCTTATTTTAAGGGCCAGCAATAGTAACTGCCGCAGTTATTGTCAGAAGTTACTGTTGCACATGTCACGTCGTGCCTGCCTCCTCGTTAACTGCGCCATAACGTCACGTCATGGGATCCGCTGCACCCTGTGGCCCCTCGTATGGCTCATCGCTGATTGGTTGATCCGGGTCATACACGGCCACATCGTGTGGTCTGCCCGCACAATGTGATCCCACTACCCCCTCAAGGGAGTGGTTAAATAGGGGAGGGGTGCGCCCCCTGGGGTCTTTCCCCACTTCCGCGCCCCTCTGCCTCTACTTCTTCCTCTTCCTCTCCAGCGACAGCGCCGCCGCCACCGCACCTGAGCAGCTGCGCCGCCGCTGCACTGCTTCCACGCGCACCAGCGCTGCCGCCACCTCTACGCATCTCCTCCGCCACGGGTCGTTGCCAGTCCAAGCCAGTGCCCCCCGCCGCCGCTAGCGCCAGCGGGGATAGCGATCTCGAGATGACTGAGGAGGAGCTCGCTGTCGCAGAGCAGGAGATGGAGGAAGATGCGGCGAACACCGACCGCGGTGCGTGGGCAGGCTCCTGGGTTTGCCAGGATGACCTGGATTGGTTGTATCGCACCAGGCGCATCCCAGAGGGCGTCACCGCACGCCTCGCTGCCTCCGAGCTTGCCCCCTCACCCAATCCAGGTGAGTATGTGGTGTTTCTATCCCACTTCCAGCGGGGGTTTGGTTTGCCAGCTAGCGATTTTTTCCATGACTGGCTCAATACGTATGAGCTCCAGCCATCTGGCGAATGCCATCACGTCTCTCTCCGCTTTTGCCTCCACCATCGAAGGTTACGCCAGACTATGTCCCATGAAGGAGCTCTGGATCCGGTTCTTTGGCCTCCGCAGAACGTGATTCCGAACATCCAGCTTGAACCGGAGGACAAGCAGCTCACATGATTAAGGCCACGTCAATCTCTCCCGAGCGTCCATCTTCCCCGAGTCACGGGCTTGACTCTGCAAGGGATGGGCCCGGACTTTCTTCTATGTCCGAACAACACAACTATGATCTGATCCATTGCGCCCTTACGCTCCGGGTCCCCCTAACCCGGATCTGTGGGACAAGGTCCCCAAGAAACCCACCGTCCTGGCGAACCAGGTCAACAAGAGGTTCAAGGAGCTGAAGGACATGGGGTTGTGCAATGAGGATGCTATGATCACATTTGTGCGCAACCGGATCTCCCCCCTCCAGAAACGTACACATAAAGTTTGCCACATGAGTTGGGGCCGTGACCCCAACCGGACCTCCTCATTTGAGTTGAGCAACACCGAGATCTTCCGTTGGGTCAAGTCCCTCTTCACCACTAAGAAGGACTTTTCTTCTGAATGGACGTGGGGAATCGAACACTTTTGCCGGGATAGCTTCCTCCTGCGGTAAGTCTCGTGCCCCAAACTTTTTCCGAATTGAATCATATGTCGGTCTTTGTTGTAGGTTTTAATCTTGTTGCCTTTTCTTTCCCTTAGATGTTTCTTCAGCAAACTATCAAGGACGCAACCGAGCCTTCCCTCAAATGGGCGCCTGACCGGGATACCTCGGACGAGGAGGAACCGAATCAGGAGATGTTCCTTCCTATGGCTGATGCAACCAAGCGACCCACCGGTAAACTCTCTTCCATTAGAGATTGGCCCGACGATGAAGATGATTCGGATGTTGAGGTGATGGAAGCATTTGACGTTGTCCCCCTTTCTTATGCTTTTCCGACATCATCTAACCCTGGTGGGCAGATCCATGAAGACCCTCCCCTTGCCGTGGGTGAGCCTGTCCCGGTTGCATGGAAGAAGAAGAGGGGAGCTGCATCTGCATCCTCCTCCGGGCCTTCTCAGCCAGCTAAAAGGCGAAAGAAGTCCGGGGACAAAACTGCCACCAAGGTCACGACCAAGGCCATGGCCCGGAGAGCCCGCAAGCCGAAAGAGCCCCTAACTTCGGATGAGTAAGTCGTTTCTCCCTTTGCTTATTCACTTGCCCTTCCTTTATAGTTTCTCATCATACATTATTTGATTCGGCAGGGACGCGGTGGAGGTCCCATAGAGTGGATCCGGCATTGCCTCGCCGCTCCGACACAACCCTTCTCCCCCTTGTGGCGATGATCCACGCCTGCTGAGCCCCATTCCGGAGGGTTCAGCGGCTGCTCCGGGTTCCAGCCCACCTCGTCAAGAGGAGGGCAACCTCGGAGCGGAGGAGACTGGCTCTGCTGAGGCAGCAGCAGACACCACTTCAGCTCCGCCGCAACCAGCTACCACCAAGGTTCCCTCAGCACCTCCGCTGAAGTAGAAAACAGCACCAACACCAGCACCAACTCCAGCCCCAGCAGCAATAGCAAAAGCAACAGCAGCAGCATCAAGCCCTTCCGCCTCGTCCGAGTCTTCCAAGACTCGGCGAGAAAGGCTAGCACCAAAGCAGCTCCCAAGGGCAAATCCGCTGCAGCCACCTCAACTTCTCAGCAGTAGCCCAAGGGCAAGAAGGCTCCTGACGCCACCAGGGCAGCGTCCATCGAGGCTGGACAGCACACACTTGCGTCCATGCTTTCAAATAAGACTCCACCTCCGAAGGACGCCCCTGCCGAGCCAGCTGAAGCGCAACTTGTCTTGCACACAAGCCCTGCCGCTGCTCAGGTTGAGAGACAGGAAGCACATGCCAAGGGCCTAGTGGCACCCCACATGCTCAGCAGCGAACGATACCCTCCGACCTTGATCGAGTTCGTGAACAACTGGAACAAGACGGAGTTCTTCCACAACGACGATCTCCCTGAGAAGTTCGGTCCTGCCGAATTTGCTACGCAGATGAATACTGCTGCCAAGGCAATTAACCTTGCGGGTCGGATGATGGAGGTATGTTACTTCACCTTTTCCTTAGCATTTAGTAGACATTATTGATATAGTCATTAGTCCCCGAGCCTCCGGGGGAGTAACTCGTTACTCGGCCGGATGCTCCTTAGAGAACCAACGTAACTCCTTAATAACTTCGAATATGCACACACCTAGAGCCGGGTTAAGTTCCACTTGGCCTAGATTTTGTACACTTCGACTATGCACACACCTAGAGCCAGGTTAAGTTCCACTTGGCCCAGATCCTGTACACTTCGAATATGCACACACCTAGAGCCGGGTTAAGTTCCACTTGGCCCGGATCTTGTACACTTCGAATATGCACACACCTAGAGCCGGGTTAAGTTCCACTTGGCCCAGATCTTGTACACTTCGAATATGCACACACCTAGAGCGGGGTTAAGTTCCACTTGGCCCGGATCTTGTACACTTCGAATATGCACACTCCTAGAGCCGGGTTAAGTTCCGCTTGGCCTGGATTTTGTACACTTAGAATATGCACACACCTAGAGCCGGGTTAAGTTCCACTTGGCTCGGATTTTGTACACTTCGAATATGCACAAGACTAAACTATCTCTTTGCACTTTTTTCAGGTGACCACCAATCGCCGGAGTGCTGAGTTTCAGCGTCTCCTGGATACTCACAAAATGCTGCGTGCGAAGCATACTGTGCTCATCGCTGAACATGATAAAAGGGGTAAGTTTCTTCCTTGGCATTTTTCCGTTTTTTCTTCCTCTTTTTCCGCCGAACTAATCCATCATTTGGATTTCGCAGCTGGGGTGGAGGCTGAGAACATCCTCATGAGAAGAAACTTGGATCAGATCAAGGGTAAGTTATTTTTGCTCAACTTTGCTCAACTTTGCTATGCTTTCTATCTCCTTTTCTCCCTGGCTCGGCAAACATTCATACCTCGGCTTTGCCGGGTCAACAAACTATTTCAGCATCTCTTGAAGATAGTGTGCCCATTCATGATATGATGCTGCATTTTCTCGAACAAGCAGGGCAGCATCAGGCCGAACTTACAAAGAAAGATGATGAGCTTGCCCTCCTCTGAACCAAAGATGATGAGATTGCCAAGCTCAAGGCAGACATGAAGAAATTGAAAGCACAACACCAATTCGAGCTTCAAAAGGCTGGCTAGGACTTCACTGAAGAGTGCGAGCGCCTCAACCTCCAGATTGCCAAGGACCAAGAATTGCTTAAGGAGGCCGACTCTAAACTTGAGTCGGCGAATGCTGAGCTTGTTCAACTCCGGGAGAGGCGTGACAAGTGCACCAAGGAGCTAACCTGGATCCACAGCCATATTTCTCGTAAGTTCCTTTTCTCTTCAGTTGTCATGAATCTCTCCAGGTCAACCCTTCTCACTTATTTCAACTGTCTTGTTTTCAGACAAATTTCCAGAGGGCAATGCTGTTGCAACCACCGCCGTCGCCAAGTTTCGCCAGAAGAGGGGTACCCCAATTGTCCCTGGCACTGGAGAAATTCCATATGACATGGAGGACTTGCTGGTCAGCTTGTCCTCTCGTGTCGAGCTTGTGAAGAACTATGGCAAGGATGTCTTGGATGTAGCAGTCCGGATCTTCAATGCCTTTTGGCCCGGAGAAGATACTCCGAAGGGTGCCCCTGCTCTCTTTGCTAGGCTCATGGAGTGCGAGACTCAGCTCGATCTCTGGAGAGAATCAGCTGGACGCCCGGAGCTGAGATCGTTCTTCACTACGTGCTCACATGGTACGAGAAGATTGACATCAAACTCCTTGAGCGTATGCGCACTGGATCAAAGTGGTCTACTAACCCGGACTGGGTAGCTCGACGCAAGGCTTGTGCTCATATCTTCATCCAATACGCCCTCATTCATCAATGGAACGAGGGACCGAGCTTCCTAGATGCTGCCGATGATGAAAATGTTGAAAACGTTGAAGATGATTCGGATGAGGACGAAGAGGACGAAGCCTCAGACGTCGAGGAAGACACAGATGATTCTGAAGCTGAAGCCGAGGCTACCCCTGCTAGCGCCGAATTACCTCCTCCTGCTGCTCCTTGATAAACACTTTAAATTTTATCAGATCCCCGGTATGCCGGGTGGAACTGTATCAAGCACACAAGTGATATTTTGCTACTAAGTTTTTATGCCAGATTAACTTGGGCGTAGTCCCCGAGTTTCATTTTCTTGTTCATCCAATCTTTTGGCTCGGCTCATGTCTACCTTGATTCGGTTTTATGACTTACGAGTCCGAGCTTGAAAAATTGTCTTAACAATACTTGGAAACTTTAGGATTAGCTCAAAATAATTCAGCATAGTAAATCGAAAGTAAACATAAGGTTAGTCCGAAAAACAAACGTCGGCTTGATTAAGTTCCTTTACTTAGTCGTTTTTCATGTGCTACGCAATTCCAAACTTGTTCTCTTGCTTGCCATGAAGCCAATTCTTGTTGGACAGCAGCAAGTCGAAGAGTTGGGTTCTTGGTGCTCACACATTACTAATCAGGCTTAAATAGAAAAACTTACGCTAGCCGACGTATAAATAATAAATACAGAAGACAACAAATATTTTCAAGGCAGTCCTCGAGTTACTGCTCGAGGTGCCCACATTTCATTGATAGGCTCATTGCCGGCATACATACCGACATATGAGAGACTCGGATACATACACTTCTCTGCTAAGTGTAGAAAGTACGAAGTAGAGCTACATTCCATGGACGCTTAGATTCCTCGCTGGACCTGTCCTCCTTGTTCTTCTCCTGTGGTTTTGCGTTGATAAGATAATAAGAATCATTGTGCAATGCTTTGCTCACAATGAATGGCCCTTCCCATGGGGGGGATAACTTATGCATGCCAGCAGTACGTTGTACCAACCGGAGTACCAGATCACCTTCCCAGAAGACTCGGGGGTTTACTTTCCGGCTATGATAGCGTCAGAGATTTTGCTGATATATGGCGGATCTAGACAATGCCAATTCTCTCGCTTCTTCCAGCAGATCAACATCATTTTGCCGGGCTTCTTGCACTTGACTTACTGTATTGGGTGACCCTAGGCGAGTCATGCTCTATGTCGGTTGGTAATACAGCTTCTGCCCCATATACCAGAAAGAATGGCGTATAGCCTGATCGATTCGGAGTTGTTCTTAAACTCCACAATACCGCTGGTAGTTCTTCTATCCAGCACCCCGCTGATCTTTGCAGCGGCTCAGTGAGCCGGGGTTTTATCCCGGATAATACTAATCTGTTGGATCTTTCCACTTGTCTGTTCGATGCAGGATGGGCTACCGAGGCAACGTCCAGTTGGATCTTCTTATCTCGGAAGAATCGCGCAAATGCTCCTTCAGCAAAATTTGTGCCATTATCTGTTATGATACTGTGAGGATAGCCGTATCTCAACATGATGTCTTTGAGAAATGTCACGGCCGTAGCTCCATCACATTTTCTTATTGGCTTTACTTCAATCCACTTTGTGAATTTATCAACCATGACCAAAATGTGAGTCATATTTCCCCTCGCTGGTTTGAACGGGCCAACCATGTCCAAACACCATACGGCAAATGGCCAGGTGATTGTATGGTCTTGAGCTCCGACATTGGCATATGTGTCTTGGTAGCATACCTCTGACAACCGTTGCATTTTCTTACCAAGTCCTCTGCTTGTTCTAAGGCACTTGGCCAGTAAAATCCATGCCGGAAAGCTTTTGCTACCAAGGCTCTGGACGAGGCATGATGCCCACATTCCCCTTGGTGTATATCTCGGAGGATGTCAAGCCCTTCTTCTAGGTCAACACATCGCTGGAGGACATTAGTCACACTCCTTTTGTATAGCTCGGAATTGATGATCGTGTATGCCTTTTCTCTCCTCTGAGTTTGCCTGGACTACACTTCCTTAGCGGGTAACGTTCCATCTTTCAGGAATTGAAAAATAGGTAGTGCCCAAGCTGGTACAACTTGCACATGGAACACATCCTCATCAATTTCCATCTGATCCACCGGCATAACTTCAACCAGATCACGCTGGGCAGTCCCCGGGTCTTGCGAAGCAGTCCTTGGGTTCACCGAGGTAGTCCCCGGGTTTCACGTACCACCTCCCATGTCAATGTCCATGGGTACGGCTCCGGACTCCGAATCCTCCGGGACGTAAATTGAGTCGGTTTTTGGGGACGGCCTGATGGATGGTTTTCTGAGGTGCTCTAATGCTACACCCGGTGGAATTGCTTGTCGGGTTGATCCGAGCTTCGACAATACGTCGGCAGCCTCATTTTCCACCCGGGGTACATGACGAAATTCGCATCCCTCAAAATAACCAGATATCTTCTGCATGGAATCTGTATAATGCCATGTTTGGATCTAGAGTGTCCCACAACCCCGACACTTGCTGAACTACCAAATCCGAGTGGCCAAAGCATTGGATCCGACGTATCCCAATTTCTTTTGCCACTTTGAGCCCATGCACAAGTGCTTCATATTCGGCGACATTGTTTGATGCTGCGAAATGGATCTGTAACACATACTTCAACTGGTCATTCTTTGGCGAGGTAAGCACAACTCCGGCGCCTAACCCGGTTTTTGTTTTTGACCCGTCAAAGTGCATTCTCCAGTAGTTCGGATCTGGTAGTGGTGGTTCATATTGCACCTCGACCCAGTCCACAAAAAAGTCGGCCACAGCCTGAGACTTGATTGCTTCTCTTCTATCATATTGTGGTGCATAAGGAGCTAGCTCAATTGCCCATTTCGCAATTCTGCCACTTGCATCCTTGTTACTCATTATCTCGGATATGGGGGCTTCCCATATTACTTTGACGGGGTGCTCCTCAAAATAATGCTTTAGCTTCTTTGCCGACATGTACACACCATACGCCACTTTCTGATAGTGCGGATAATTTTGTTTTGAGGATGATAATACCTTGCTCAGATAATACACTGGCCTTTGCACTGACTTACCCTCTTCGTCACGCTCTACCACAATTACTGCACTTACAATTCGGTTGGTTGCGGCTATATAGAGCAACATTGGCTCCTTTGATAGTGGAGAGGCTAACACTGGTGCAGTGGCTAACATTTTCTTTAATTGAACAAAGGCTTTATTTGCCTGCGGCGTCCAAATGAACTTGTCCGACTTTTTCATGAGTTGATAGAGAGGCAACGCCTTTTCTCCCAACCGACATACAAACCGACTTAACGATGCCAGGCAACCAGTGAACTTCTGGACATCGTTAAGACACTTCGGCAGTTCCATTCGCTCTATGGCCCGGATTTTAGTTGGATTGACTTCAATACCTCGGCTGGAGACGAGGAATCCGAGTAATTTTCTAGCCGGGACACCGAAGGTACATTTTTCCAGGTTAAGCTTCATCCGAAACCTCCTTAGGTTCGTGAACATCTGCCTGATATCGTTAAGGAGCGTTTTGCTTTCCTTGGTCTTGATAACCACATCATCCACATACACCTGTACATTTTGACCAATTTGGTCGTGCAAACATTTCTGCATACATCTTTGGTACGTTGCCCCTGCATTAAATAATCCAAATGGCATGGTGCGATAGCAATAAGCCCCATACGGGGTGATAAATGCAGTTTTTATTTGATCATCCGGATTCAGGGGTATCTGGTGGAAACCATAATATGCATCAATGAATGACAATAGTTCACACCCAGCAGTTGAATCTATGACCTGATCTATCCTTGGCAGTGGAAATAGATCTTTTGGACACGCCTTATTCATGTTCATGTAATCGATACACATACGCCAAACCACTACCACATTCAGATCATCCTTCTTCTTCTCCACCAGCATCGGATTCGATAGCCAATCCGGGTAAAGAACTTCCATGATAAAGCCAGCTGCTAGTAACCGAGCTATCTCATCTCCAATGACTTTTCTCCTATCTTCGACGAAGCGGCGGAGAGGTTGCTTCACCGGCCTTGCTCCGGGTCTCACATTCAAAGAGTGATCGGCCAACTCCCTCGGAACACCTTGCAAGTCCTGTGTGGACCAAGCAAAAATATCCCGATTCTCACGGAGGAAGCTAACGAGCTCGCTTTCCTATTTGTCATTTAACCCAGCACCAATTGTTACGGTGCGCTCTGGGAACATGTCATCAACAGGCACTTTCTTGGTATCCTTTGTGGCTTGGAATGAGACACTACCATGCGGATTACTCAACGCCGACATATATTGCTGCGCGGACTGAGCCAATGCCGCCACCTCCTGTATCTTTCTTTTCTCTTGCGCAATCACGAGTGACTCGGCTAGGTTAGAACCGACTGATGCACACTCAATGGAATGTCGGAAATCTCCAGCTATGGTAATCACTCCATTTGGCCCGGGCAGCTTCATATTCAGATAACTGATGTGACAACTTGCCATGAACTTGTTCAGAGCTGGTCTACCGAGTAACGCATGATACGCACTTTCTAAGTTCACCACTTCAAACTCCAAATTCTTAGTTCGGCAGTTATCTCGCGTGCCGAGCAATACGTCAACCCGGACCTTGCCTATGGGCTCACAAGAAATGCCTGGCACAATGCCATGGAAAGTTGTCCTTGTAGCCTGGAGCATGTTCTCCGAGATACCCAATTTGCGCATTGTATCCGCATACATGATGTTAATGCTACTGCCATTGTCAATTAGTACCTTTGAGAACCTCACATTGATGTTAGGCCCAATGAATGTCAGATCCAACACTAGCGCATACGAACCAGGACTTGGCATAAGCTTGGGATGATCCTTGACGCTCCAGGTAATTTCCTGGTCCGACCAAGGCATATACCTCGTCACTGCTGGCATTACCGCATTCACCTCCATGTGTCGGCGCTGCAAGCTCTTTCTATCTGTTTCTTCTGTGGTGAACACATAGTAACTCTGATGATGCTCTCTGTACTCATTCCTTCCCTTGTTTCCGGGGTACCTCTGATCCGGTTGATGCTGGTCTTCCACTTGATGCACTGCATCCCTTCTCTCATGGTTGTCATACCTCGGCGGAGGGGGAGGCAACATTAGCTGTTGCGTGTTTACTCCGGAGAGCGATTGCTGCCGGGGTAACTCCTGCCGAGGTTGATCATTCCGAGGTGCCCGAGCATTCCCCGAACCACCTTGCTCTATCTTACGCATCCACTCACACTGCCTTGTCGTATGACCTGCTGGGTTACTCGGATTTGGCGTGTGAAATTTACACGGCTGATCCAGCATTAACTCATAAGTATACCTCGGATGATCCTTCTTTTCCTGCCACTGTTTCTTTTGTCTGGCATCCAAGTTTTCTTGCCATCGTTTCTCGGTGTCCATTGTTGCCCTCCAGTTTTCTGACGTTGATTGCCCCTGCTCCAGGTTGATCTTGATTCATAGCAGCAACTTGTTGCGAACTGTACCGATAATCCGGTCTGTCATCTCTTCTTTTACCCCGGTAGTCATTCCTCCGGGATGACCCGACTCCATCTCTCTGGTAGTACTCCTCATTTGCCTCGTTTGACACGAGCCTGGGTTGAGTCGGATCACCCAAAGCATACGAATCAGCAATCCGGATTGTCTCTGCCAATGTAGTTGGCATATCCCTTTGCAATCTTTGCCACAACATGCTCGCATATCTGCATCCTTGCACAAACCATGCTATGGCCTGTGATTCAATCACACCCTCACACGAGTTTCGCACGGTACACCACCAGGTTAAGAACTCCCGGCCGTCTCATTCGGTCTCTGCTTGCACAGTGCTAGGGTCTGTGGCCTATTTGGCCTCTGATACGTACTTGAGAAATTGCTGACAAACATTTCCTTAAAATCGATCCAACAGTTAATACTTTCGGGCGGCAAATTGTTTAGCCATACCCTCACTGGCCCCTCCAACATCTGGTGTACATATCTCACTGCCCATCTCAAGTTGCCTGTAGCAATCTTCATAGTTGTAGCATAGTTAATCAACCAATCCTCCGGCTTTGTGCTGCTGTCGTATGTCTTAGTGCCTCTAGGTAGCTGGAAGTTAGGTACCGGAGGTTCCTTTATGATCCGGGGCCCAAAACATGCAGGACCCGGGGGACCTTGACATTCAATCTGTTCTGACCTATATAGCCGATCCAGTTTTAATCTGGCATCGTCAGGCATCAAATCCCTGCTTCCTAATATTGACCCTATCACATGATAGTCCGGCCTTGGGTATCCCGCGTTCACCATTTCTGAATCACCATCATTATATCAGTCTTGCATGGATCACCTCTCTGTTGCATACCTCAGCTGGCACTTTGCTCTTGCCTTGGTATATTCCGCTGCTACGGTTGTCCTGCTCCTGCCGAGTTGCGCTGTCCGGCATTTCCATTTACTGCATTTCCTTGACCGGCATTGCCTTGGTCGCAGTTAACTCGGCTAACTTCACCTTGGCTCACACTTTGCCGATCCTCATTTCTCTGCACTTCTTTTCCTTTCACAGCCCTTGCCGGGTCATATGGGACTATCTGTTTGTTCCTTCTCGCCGAGGTTACCACCTCTTCTCTCCTAGGATCACCATGAGGAGACGATGCAGCTCCAGCGGATTTCTCCAGGTTACCCACCGCCGAATGAATGATCTTGGAGGCCCCAGCTCTCTCCGGGTTAGCCCTGAGCAATTCCTCATTTTGCCTGTTCGCGATCCGAACCAACTCATTGACCCTATCTTGTTGTCTCTGATGGGCTTCACCCGTTAGACCCTCTAACTCGGACGCAGCTGCATCTGCTGCTCTGAGGTTTTTCGTCGGGGTACTATACTTTGGCAGCCCCACGGATAAACAGTTCTCTAACTCCTCAATCCTAGTATCACCCTCTTTGTTCATTTCACTCATGAGGTTTCTCCCTTTTACTTTAACAGCATCTACCTTATTTGCCTTTGCGTACTCACGCAGTGTCATGTTCAACGACTGCTGAGCCGCGGCTATCTTTTTCGCTCCCTCTAGTATCTTTTGCCTAGTCTCCTCTAGCTCGGCCTGTGCCTGAGCCGGATCTACCACTGCTGCTACTGGGTTTGCCAAGCTATCCATCGCTTGCTGCAGCACATTCTCTGTCCTCTCTAGTGGAGGACCTCTATTTTTCCTCGGTGCCTTAGGCGTTACTTCCGGATCTGGTGCCGGATCTTTGCTTGCACCAGCGCCACGCACAGTCATCATCACCTCGGCACGGTCCGGGGAGCGAGTGATACATGCCCCGTGAACCACGCTAAGGGGTGGCTCACCTCCTTCGACGACATGCCGCGGGTGAAATCACGACACATCGACAACAACGTAGACCTTGTGCACGCCGAGCTTGACGAAGAGGCCGTTGCACGGAAGAGGACGCTTGCCAAAGCAGCCAGCGTTGTCGCTGAAAAAGTCCAGCGCTCCAAAGCACTGAAAGAGCCCGGAGACGATGCGTTCGCCAGTGCCGATGAGGTTTCCCGTCCGGATCTTCACCCCTGCTAGCGCCGCTAGCCCCACGGTGGGCACCAACTGTCGTGGTGGTGTCACGGCTGATGCCATGGATAGGCTAAAGGTGGGGACTAAATGCACTAGGCGAATCCAGGGAGGGATAGTGTGGTGATTCCACACACGGTAGCTTTGTATTTGATTCACCTTCACAGAGATTACAAGTCCTCCTTGATCTGTATTGGAGAGAGGAGGAAGAAGGAACTCTCTTACTCTCACCGCTAGCTAGCCCTCAGGAACCAAGTAAAACTCAACCTTCTCGCTAGAGATTAACCTCTCAAAGACCAACCCCCTCTACAGAGGCCCTAGCCCTCCTTATATAGGGGTGGCTAGGTCTCCAGTTAGGGCATACGTGGAGGCATATTCCAGGGAATATGCCTCCTCCCAAAATAGTAAGCCGACCGGGTCACTTTAGCCCAGCGTCATCCATGCAGAGGCTACGTGAGCCTCTATGGCACCCGCGTCATCCGACATTGGCATTGTCACCTTTGTCGGCCACGCCTCAGTGGTCCTGCCTCTGTCCGCTTCGCTCATGCTCTACGTACAGTGGTTACCTTTGACCAGCGAGATACCTTCCTTCTCCTACAAGCTTGATGTAACCCGGATCGTACCTAGTTGATCCGGCCACACCTGTTCCTGCATATGAGTTAGATTCATCTAACTGACATACGGCTTAAGTCGGTTGAGACCCAGTTAGGTGGACATCCCCTGGTCCGGGATACTTCGTGATTCGGCCTGCCTTGAGTGACTCGGCCAACATCTGCTTTGACCTTGCCGTACCTCGGCTAACTCGGCCTTTATACCCCAGCGTCACCCTATCCGGGGGTATCCCCCCAACACATGGACATTGGATGTTGTTAATAACGAGGTCACAACATTGGTGGAATGATGTGATGAACATTCATCCGAAGTATAGCATTACGATCAAAGTCATTATGTTTATATTGCTATAACATCATACGAAGTAATCTTAGTCCTTAGACCATGAGATCATGTTAATTGCTAACACCGGAAGAGTATCTTGATAACATCAAACGTCACTGCTATGTAAGGGTGACTATAAAGGTGGGTTCAGTGCTACAAAGGTGTTATGTTGAGGCTCATGGATCAAGAGTGGGATTTGTCCATCCCGATGACGGATAGATATACTCTGGGCCCTCTCGGTGATATCACATTGAAATAGCTTGCAAGCAGGTGATGTGATCACTAGAATGTTATATCACGGGAACGAGAAAAGAGTGCATGTCGGTAACAAGATCAAACTAGGTATGGAGATACCGATGATCGAATCTCGGACATGTAATATATCGCGAGACAAAGGGATTTAGTTACTAACATTAAAGGTTCTCACGATCACAGAAGTCATCATTGAATGTGTAGGAGTCAGTATGGATCTCTAGGTCCCGCTGTTGATTATTGATCTGAGAGGGGTCTCGATCATGTCTGCATTATTCGCGAACAATAGGGTGACACACTTAAGGGATACTGATGACCCACAAGTATAGAGGGTGTATCGCAGTAATTCCGATAAGTAAGAGTGTCGAACCCAACGAGGAGCAGAAGGTGCTGGTAGTGGTATGGATCAGGAATTCTCTGCAACTACTTAGCAAACAAATTTTTAGGGTTTTTTGATAAAGCAAGTAAACAAAGTACGAGTAAATAAAAGACAGCAGGAATAAATGCACCAAGTGGCCCAATCCTTTATGCAGCAAAGGACAAGCCGGTTGTATTACTTCCCTTGTGCAATGGTTTCCTAACGGGGGTTCAGGTTCTGTCACTCCGGCAACCCCTACGATTAGTAACCAAATACACAATGCATTCCCCTAGGCCCATATAGGTGAAGTGTCATGTAGTCGATGTTCACATGACACCACTAGAAGAAGTACACCACAACTTAAATATCAAACTATTGAATCTTTCTCAACAGAATTCCACTACTAACAACATGACTTCTCCCATGTCCTCAATAACAAAACGAACTACTCACAAGACATCATATGGATCATGATCAGAGATGGAATAATTATGTATAACAATCTGAACATAAACAATAATTCAATGGTTCACTCAATAGCATCAACTACAAAGAGTAATCAACACCGGGAAAGTTTCCCCTATGAACTATGCAAGATTTAATGCAATTGTTACAGCAATATGGAGATGGTGATGAGGGTGCTGATGGTGGTGATGATGATGATCCCGATGAAGTCCATATTGATGGTGGTGTTGATGGCGACGATCTCCCCTCTCCGGGAAGGAATTCCCCCGGCAGAAATCTATCTGCCGGAGAGATCTTTCTCTCTCGGTGTTTTCCGCCCCGCAGAGGCAGCGGAATCTTTCTATGGTTGCTGCCCGAGTCTTAGGGTTTCAAGAGGATAATATACGCTAGAGGGGAGTGCCAGGGGTGGACCAGGGCGGCCACACCACCTGTTGGCATGGCCCAGGGTGGCCCACGCCAGGGGGTGGTGTGGGCGCCCTGTAGCCCATCTCCAGTCCTCCTTCTGGCTTCCTTCGTCTTCTGGAAAAATAGGATTTTCTGTATATTTTCCCGGATTTTCTGATCTTCGCGAATTTTGCCTCCAAATAGCACCTTTTCCAACAGAATCCTGACTGCAGCAGTCTATGCTCCAAAAATCATCAACCATGCAAAAACAGATGAAATTACATAAGTATCATCTCTTAATACGAAATATATCAATGAATAACAGTGAATTATGAAATAGAATAGTGATGCAAAATGGACGTATCAGATACCGACACCATTTGGAGCAAATATGTTTCAGATAAAGATTTAAGAAAGCGCTGAAATTATTTCAATAGACACCGAAACTGTTTCGGGTGATATTGCTGAAATTGGTTTTAATATTGAAATGTTGTAGGGGGTTTTATGTGAATGTTTGTTAATTAAAGTAATTAACAAAATTCTGAATAAAATTAATAAAAGAGTTTTATTAAATGAGAGAGCATTTAATTTGGAGAAATTTAATGCATTTAAAGTGGGGACTTTAAAAGAGAATGTGAAGGGGCAAATTTATGTGGAGGGAGTTACCACCACATGAATGAGGAGGTGAGGGGTCACCCCTTGGGCGCCGGCCATGGGAAGGGGAAACCCCCTCCTCCTATAAAAGCCCCCCTCACACCCCTTCTTCCTCACACCTCCTCGTGAAGGATATCTCTCCCCCTCTAGTATTATTTCCCCATGGTCTCGGATTAGCGAGATACATGTTCTCGGTGGCTTTATCTGGAAAGGAGTTCTTTGCTTCATGCTTTGCTAGCGAGGCGGAGGTTGTCGAGTACAGACGTGTGTGCGATCATGGATGCACCGCTGCTTTGAGGTGCTGGACATTGTGGTCCTGGACTTGCTGGAGCTGGATCTGAAGGACGTGCTGGAGCCGGACCTACTGGACTTCATCACGATCTTGAGATCGGCAAGTGTACGACTACATCATCCACGAGTTCCAACTTGTTAACAAAGCTTTGTTGTCTTCGAGGGTAAGTTCTCCATGGATGTATATCCACCCGTTGCTTGTATCTAGTAGATAGATCTTGGCGTATAGTTCTCATCGTAGGAAATTTTTGTTTTCTATGCTGCGAACCCAATAGTGGTATCAGAGCCTGATCTATGCGTAGGTGCTTTGCACGGGTAGTACACATATGTTTATATGTGGGCGATGATGATCATGTTATTGCATCTTTCATGTATTTTGGATATTGGTGGCATAGTGGGATAAAGCGGCCCAGACCAACCTTACATGTCATCGCACATGAGACCGGTTCCACGACTGACATGCAAGTAGTTTTGCATAAGTGGCTGGCGGGTGACTGTCTCTCCTACTATAGTCAATATCTGATTTACAACGAGTTGCTAATAACTTGGTTATCCTCGTTGTGGTTCCATGTTCGTAGGTAAGACCAGTTCTATCTCCGAAAGCCCTAAGCCACGTAAAACTTGCAATGGATAAATTAGAGGCGTCTAGTTTAGATTGTTGCTGGGCTAGTGTCATGATATGGTAATGTTGTAAGTTGATGTATAGTTGATACTCTTACAACACACCTAACGTGTAAGTTCCATAGACCTTGGCCTTACAAACAAAGGAATGATAGAGACCATACCATGATGCAAATGATAGAGATCAAATGCATGGACCATATCATCTCACTTTACACATTAGATGTTTGCATCTTATATTGCTAGTTTGGAGTTTTAGTAGCATTTTAAGATGATCCCTCATTTAGATATCAAGATAAAAATGTGTTCTTCCTTAAGTATGCACCGTTCTATGGATCGTGTTTTGAGAAATCACGTGATGATCGGATGTACTCGACTTTGTGCTTTCATACAACGGGTGTAAGACAGTTTTACACACACGAGTACTAAGGTTCTTACTTGGCGAGCCTAGCATGTACAGACATGGCCTCGGAACACGGACCGAAAGGTTAAGCATGAGTCATATAGTTGATGTGATGCCCATATTGATTCTCGCCTTTGAAGCTACATCGACTCACGTGATGATCGACTTGGTGTAGTGGATTTGGTTCATGTAATCACCAAAAAGGCACGAGGGATGTCGTTTTTGAGTGGGAGTTCATTTCTAATTTGGATTAGTCGAACTCAATTTGTCATAAACTAAATCAAAGTGAATTTGCATAATTTGTTGTAGTCATTGGCATCTGTTTACTACCTTACGCTTAGTTTTAATTGAGATAATAGAACTATAGAATTCTGGATATTTACTTTATGAACTGGTATCGTATTGTTTTGAATGTCAATTTAAAGTTTATAAGTCCTATTGCAAACTTTCAGCAAACTCTATTTACTCCATGAAGTTTAATAAGTAGTATTAAATCAAGAGTAAGAATTCCAATGTTAGTATCTAAAGTATCATGTTTGCCTCCATGATTATTGATATTCAAAAGTTGTTTTAATATCAAGATTATCTAGGAGCTGAAAAATTGTTTCAGAAACCATCATGTGTGGAAGATATTGTGATATCTGAACAATGTTTTTGGTTGCATTATGATAGAGTATAATTTAGCAAAATACATGTGAAATGGATCGTATGGGCACCTAGAGGGGGGGTGAATAGGTGTTACACCAATTTTTAATTCTTTTTCAATTTTAGGCTTAGCACAAAGGGTAAATTCTATAGATAAACTATTAGGTGGAATTTCCCTATATGCAACCCTATCTACTAGCGAGTAAAGAGCGAGTGGAAGAGGAACGGGTAAACCGAAGTGAAGCACGCGGAGACACAGGATTTGTTTGACCGCAGTTCCTTCCTTGTTAAGGGAAGTACGTCTGCGTTGGAGGGGTGGGCGGTACTAAGACCACCACGCCACAAAAGGCCTCACCCTGTTCTCCGATGGATCTCGCCACAAAAGGCCTGATCTACCTTTCCACTATAGGTACCCTTGGTAGACCGACGCCTTTACACAACTAGCGGGGCAACAACTCCACAACAACTTGGAGGCTCCCAAAATGACAACAAGCTGCCACAAGAACAAAGTTATCAAAAACAATAAACAAGAACAAAGTTATCCGGCCCGTGCGACACCCGGATTATTCGGTCTGGGGAGGAAAAACCGCCCCAGTTCGGATTTTCCGGGAGAAAATCCGACCGGGTACCGAGCGACGCGCCTTGGCTCCTTTTGCTCAAAAACTAGGGGCCGGATTATCCGGCCCATGCGACACCCGGATTATCCGGCATGGGGAGGAAAAATCGCCCCAGTTCGGATTTTCCGGGAGAAAATTCGACCGGGTACCGAGCGACGTGCCTTGGCTTCCTTTGGCGATAGCGCCAGTTATTAAGCCCTTGGTGGGCGGATTATCCGCCCCCTCAAAACTTCCTGCACACTTAGCACATGAATAGTCTCCATAGTATTGTTATCTAACCACGCCAAAACATAGGAAAACATGAAATGTTCTTTCAATCTCCCTTTTGGTGTTAGATGACAATACCAAATTCTTGAGAAAGACACAAGACAAACAGTGATAACTATGAAAGAGACTCCCCCTCAATGTGTGCATAATAGAGTTTTGCATTGGAATACAAATGCACACAAATAGGTGAATCTATTCCATAGACATATGAGCAATAAAAACATACCACCGAGGTAGAGAGTAGGCATCCTTGACATAAGTCACAATTATTACCGGATAACCATTATGAGCGCGCCTTCCGTGATAAGCCTCCAGCAATAGGATATGAATAGATAGATCCATAAGCATAATCCACGATATGAAGTCCATAGGCATTATCCAGACAACCACATAAAGTCTCAAACAACCACAAATCATGAATTTAAAGTTCAACGCTAAATGGGCATAAGCAAGAAAAAGACAAATAGAAAAGTTCAAGTGCTTATGCCCGACCCATGCAAATCCACGGACAACCTAATTGAACTACTTCTCCCCCTTTGGCATCGAGACACCAAAAAGGGAGAAGAGCGATGCTAGCGCCCCATGGGATCACTCGTAGTCCTCATCCTCGTCCTCTTCTTCATTCTCTTCCTCATCCTCATCTTCAATCTCCTCAGTGTCACCATCCTCATCTTCATCATCAGCAGCAGGCGCAGAGGGGAACAAGTGACGCTCCAGCTCACCATAGTTCAACCCGAAGGAAGATTTCCACCGAGCATACGGAGTGGAAGGTGGAGGAGCCGGAGGAGCACCCGAAGCACCGGACACGTGGTGGAGAATGAGCTGCTAGGAGTGAGCCATCTCATGGCGCTGCTTGTATGCCTCGTACTGACCCTTGCGCGTGTCCACGCCCATGGAGAGAATGTGACGCTTGAAGGAAATATGCCCTGAGAGGCAATAATAAAGCTGTTATTATGTATTCCTTGTATATGATAGATGTTTATTTTGCATGCTATAATTGTATTGATAGTAAACATCAATACATGTGTGTTTAATAAACAAAAGGGTTCCTAGTTATGCCTCTCTTATAGACTAGCTTGTTGATTAACAAGATGATCAAAGTTTCCTGATCATGGACATTGGATGTTGTTAATAATAAGGTCACAGCATTTGTGAAATGATGTGATGAACATTCATCCGAAGTATAGCATTACGATCAAGTCATTATGTTTATATTGCTATAACATCATACAAAGTATTCTTAGTCCTTAGACCATGAGATCATGTTAATTGCTAACACCGGAAGAGTATCTTGATAACATCAAACGTCACAATGTAAGTGACCATAAAGGTGGGTTCAGTGCTATGAAGGTGTTATGTTGAGGCTCATGGATCAAGAGTGGTATTTGTCCATCCCGATGACGGATAGATATACTCTAGGCCCTCTCGGTGATATCACATTGAAATAGCTTGCAAGCAAGTGATGTGATCACTAGAATGTTATATCACGGGAACGAGAAAAGAGTGCATGTCGGTAACGAGATCAAACTAGGTATGGATATACCGATGATCGAATCTCGGACATGTAATATATCGCGAGACAAAGGGATTTAGTTACTAGCGTTAAAGGTTCTCACGATCACAAGTCATCGTTGAATGTGCAGGAGTTAGTATGGATCTCCAGGTCCCGCTGTTGATTATTGATCTGAGAGGGGTCTCGATCATGTCTGCATTATTCGCGAACTGTAGGGTGACACACTTAAGGGTTGTCGGACACCATTTAGGAGCACATATGTTCCAGACAAAAGGTTTGCAAAGCGCAGGAAATGTTTCGATAGAAACAGGAATTGTTTCGATAGAAACCAGAATTGTTTCGGGTGAAATTGCAGAAAGTGGTTCTGCATGTGATATTGAAATGTTGCAAGGGGTTTTATGTGAATGTTTGTTAATTAAAGTAATTAACAAAATTCTGAATAAAATAAATAAAAGAGTTTTATTAATTGAGAGTTGCATTTAATTTGGTGGAAATTAAATACATGTGAGTGGGATTTTGGGTGGAGGCCATGTTTATGTGAGTGGAGGTTCACCACATGAATGAAGGAGGGGAGGAGTCCCCCCCCTCATGCGCCGGCTATGGGAGGAGGGTCTCCTCCTCCTATATAAAGCCCCTCTCCTCTCACAAACACACCTCCTCGTGAAGGATCTCTCTCCCCTCTAGATATTTCCCCATGGTCTCGGATTAGCGAGATACATGTTCAGTGGCCTTGCATCTGGAAGGAGTTGCTGCTTCCGCTGATTCGCTGGAGCGAGGAGGTGGAGGTTGTCCGGTGGCTTGAACGTGTGTGCGAGGACAGATGCGCTACTGATTTGCGGCGCTCGGACTTCCACATGATCTTGAGATCGGCAAGCATACGACTATATCAACCACGAGTTCCTACTCGTTAAAAAAACTCGTTGTCTTCGAGGGTAAGTTCTCCATGAATGTATGTCCACCCGTTGCTCTGTATCTAGTAGATAGATCTTGGCGTATAGTTCTCAACGTAAGAAATTTTTTGTTTTCTATGTTGCGGACCTTGATGGTATCGAGCCGATCTATGCGTAGGTGCTTTGCACGGGTAGTACACATGTGTTTATATGTGGGCGATGATGATCATGTTATTGCATCTTCTATGTACTTTGGATATTGGTGGCATAGTGGGATGAAGTGGCCCGGACCAACCTTACATGTCATCGTACATGAGACCAGTTCCACGACTGACATGCAACTAGTTTTGCATAAGTGGCTAGCGGGTGTCTGTCTCTCCTACTATAGTCAATATCTGATTTACAACGAGTTGCTAATAACTTGGTTATCCTCGTTGTGGTTCATGTTCGTAGGTAAGACCGGTTCTATCTCCGAAAGCCCTAAGCCACGTAAAACTTGCAATTGATAAATTAGAGGCATCTAGTTTAGATCGTTGCTGGGCTAGTGTCTTGATATGGTATTATTGTAAGTAGATGTATGATAGATACTCTTACAACTCACTTAACGTGTAAGTTCTATAGACCTTGGCCTTACACACAAAGGAATGATAGAGATCATACCATGATGCAAATTATAGAGATCAAATGCATGGACCATATCACCTCACTTCACACATTAGATGTTAGCATCTTATATTGCTAGTTTGGCGCTTTTGGTAGCATTATAAGATGATCCCTCATTTAGATATCAAGATAAAATGTGTTCTTCCTTAAGTATGCACCGTTTTGTGGATCGTGTTTTGAGGCATCACGTGATGATCGGGTGTTCTCGACTCTACGCTTTCATACAACGGTGTAAGATGATTTACACCTTGAATACTAAGGTTCTTACTTGACGAGCCTAGCATGTATAGACATGGCCTCGGAACATGGACCAAAAGGTTAAGCATGAGTCATATAGTTGATATGATGCCCATATAGATGCTCGCCTTTGAAGCTACACCGTCTCACGTGATGATCGACTTGGTGTAGTGGATTTGGTTCATGTAATGACCAAAAGGACACGAGGGATGCCATTTTTGAGTGGGAGTTCATTAGTAATTTGGATTAGTTGAACTCAATCTATCATAAACTTAGTCTAAATATATTTTACAAATTCTGTTGTAGATGGCACCACCTGCTTTTAATTTCAATGTGTTCATGCAGAAAGAGAAGCTTGCTACGAATGGTAGCAACTTCACCAACTGGGCTATGAATTTGAGGATTCTCCTCACTGCTGCACAAAAGCAATATGTGCTAGAGGCGCCGCTAGGCCCCCCACCAGCTCCTGATGCCCCTGACGAGGAAAAGATCGTCTATATAACTCGTCAGGAGGACCACAACTTAGTTCATTGCGGCATACTGTATGGGCTAGAGCCAGAACTTCGAAAATGTTTCAAAAATGGCAATGCCTTTGATACCATGGGAGAATTGAAAATGATTTTCGATACCCATGCTGCCGTAGAGAGTTATAATGCTTCTGAAAAGTTCTTTAGCTGCATGATGGAAGAGAACAGCTCCGTTAGTGAGCATGTACTCAAAATGTCCGCATGCGCCGATAAGCTTGTGTCCTTGGGAATAACGATTCCCATTGACTTAGGCATACATCATGTTCTCCAATCTCGCCACCTAGCTACAAGAGCTTCGTGATGAACTATAATATGAGGGCATGAAGAAGTCTCTTCGAGCTTACATCGATGCTTAAGACTGAAGTGGAGATTAGGAAAGAACATCAAGTGTTGATGATCAATAAGACCACCGGTTTCAAGAAGGACAAGAAAGGCAAGCGAAGGGAAAGAAGGCGGCAAATCTATTGCCGCGCTGAAAAACCCCGAGCTGGCCCTAAGTCTGACACCGAGTGCTACTATTGCAAGGGGACTGGCCATTGGAAGTGCAACTGCCCCAAGTATTTGGCGGATAAGAAGGCTGGCAAGGCAAACAAAGGTATATGTGATATACATGTTATTGATGTGTACTTGACTAGTACTCCCAGTAGCACCTGGGTATTTGATACGGGATCGGTTTCTTATATATGTAACTCGGTTCAGGGGCTGCGGAACAAGCGACAACTAGCAAGGGATGAGGTCACGATGCGGGTCGGCAATGGATCAAGAGTTGATGTGATCTCCGTCGGAATGCTGCCTCTCCATATGCCGTCGGGATTAGTTATAAACCTGAATAATTTTTATTTGGTGCTTGCACTGAGCATGAACATTGTATCCGGATCGTGTTTGATGCAAAGTGGTTATTCGTTTAAGTCTGAAAACAATGGTTGTTCGATTTATATGAATAATAACTTTTTTGGTCATGCACCTGTGTTGAATGGTTTATTTCTGTTGGATCTCGATAGTAGTATTACGCATATTCATAATGTTGATGCTAAAAGGATTAAACTTGATAATGATATATCTGCATATATGTGTAGCGCTTCTAGGTCATATTGGCGTTAAACGCATGAAGAAACTCCATTCTGATGGACTTTTGGAATCACTTGATTTTGAATCATTTGATACATGTGAGCCATGCCTTATGGGCAAGATGACTAGAACGCCATTTTCCGGTTCAATGGAGCAGGCATGATTTATTGGAAATCATACATACTGATGTGTGTGGACCAACGAGTGTGTCGGCGCGAGGTGGATATCGTTATTTTGTTACTTTCACGGATGATTTGAGTAGATACGGGTATATCTATTTGATGAAACATAAGTCTGAAAGCTTTGAAAGGTTCAAAGAATTTCAAAATGAAGTGGAAAATCATCGTAACAGAAAGATCAAATTTCTGCGGTCCGACCGTGGAGGAGAGTATCTTAGTTACGAGTTTAGCACACATATGAAAGACTGTGGAATAGTTTCACAACTCACGCCTGCCGGAACACCACAACGTAATGGTGTGTCAAAATGTCATAATCGTACTTTATTGGATATGGTTCGATCTATGATGTCTCATCGACTTGCCCTTTGTCATTTTGGGGTTATGCCTTTGAAACGCTGCATTCACTTTAAATAGGGCACCATCTAAATCCGTTGAAAAGACACCGTATGAATTATGGTTTGGAAACAAACCTAAGCTGTCATTTCTTAAAGTTTGGGGATGTGATGTTTATGTGAAGAAACTTCAACCGGATAAACTCGAACCCAAAGCGGAAAAATGCGTCTTCATAGGATACCCTAAGGAAACGATTGGGTATACCTTCTATCACAGATCCGAGGGAAAGGTCTTTATTGCCAAGAATGGATCCTTTCTTGAGAAGGAGTTTCTCGCGAAAGGTGTGAGTAGTCGGAAGGTAGAACTCGAAGAGGTTATTGAACCTTCTCTTCATGAAATGGCGAGTAGCGCAGCACCGGAAGTTGTTTCGGAGTTGACTTCACCTAATGAATAGAGAGCTAATGATATTGATCATGAAACTCCGAAAGAGGACACTACCAAACATCGCAGGTCAAGCAGGACACGTGCAGCTCCTGAACTGTACGGCAATCCTGTTATGAATTTCATGATTGATGAAATAGATGACCCTGCGACGTATGAAGAAGCGATGATGAGCCCTGATTCCAACAAATGGCTAGAAGCCATGAAATCCGAGATGGAATCCATGTAAGAAAACCAGGTTTGGACCTTGGTGGACTTACCTCACGATCGAAAGGCCATTGAGAATAAATGGATTTTCAAAAGAAAAACTGATGCTGATGGTAATGTAACCATCTATAAGGCTCGACTTGTCGCAAAGGGGTTTCGACAAATTCAAGGAGTTGACTACGATGAGACATTCTCTCCCGTAGCGATGCTTAAGTCGGTTGGGATTATGTTAGCAATTGCTGCATATTTCGATTATGAAATATGGCAGATGGATGTCAAAACTGCGTTCCACAATGGTAATATTGAAGAAGAGTTTTATATGATACAACCTAAGGGTTTTGTCGATCCTAAGGATGCTGATAAGGTGTGCAAACTTTAGCGATCCATCTATGGACTGAAGCAAGCATCCCGGAGTTGGAATCTCCGCTTTGATGAGGTGATCAAAGAGTTTGGATTTGTCCAAACTTATGGAGAGGCTTGTATTTATAAGAAAGTGAGTGGGAGCAATGTGGCATTTTTGATATTATATGTGGATGACATATTATTGATATAGATCTTTTAAACAGTGTTAAAAGTTATCTAAACAGCAAATTTTCGATGAAGGACCTTGGTGAAGCTTCATATATAGTAGGCATTAAAATCTATAGAGATAGATCAAGACGCCTAATTGGGCTATCGCAGAGTACATACCTTGATAAGATATTAAAGAAGTTTAATATGGACGGAAGTAAGAAGGGGTACTTACCTATGTTGCAAGGCAAGACATTGAGTAAGACTCAAAGTCCGGCTACGGCGGAAGAAAGAGAGATAATGGATAAGATCCCCTATGCCTCAACGATAGGCTCTATAATGTATGCCATGCTATGTACAAGACCGGATGTGGCACATGCTATTAGTTTGACTAGTAGGTACCAATCTGATCCGTGTTGAACCTTTGGATAGCGGTCAAGAATATCCTTAAGTACTTGAGAAGAACTAAGGATATGTTTCTTGTATACGGAGGTGAAGAAGAGCTAGTCGCTAAGTGTTATGTCGATGCTAGCTTTGACACTGATCCGGATGACTCTAAGTCTCAATCCGGATACGTATTTCTCTTGAGCAGACAGCGATTAGTTGGAGGAGCTCCAAACAACCTGTGGTGGCTGGACCAACGAGGCGGAATATGTTGTTGCTTGAAGCGACAGAAGTGGTTTGGATGAAGGAGTTCATAACGGAACTAGGTGTGGTTCCTAGTGCGTTGGACCCAATGGTGATCTATTGTGACAATAATGGAGCCATAGCCAACCAAGGAACCAAGGTCTCTAAGAATTCCAAGCATATTAAGCGCCGGTTTCACTCCATCCGCGAGCATGTCAAGGATGGAGATATAAAGATTTGTAAAGTGCACACGGACCTGAATGTAGCAGATCCATTGCTAAAGTACTCCCTAGGGCAAAACATGATCAACACCAGAACTCCATGGGTGTTAGATTTATCACTATATAAACTAGATTATTGTCTCTAGTGCAAGTGGGAGACTGAAGGAAATATGCCAACAGAGTCAATAATAATGTTGTTATTATGTATTCCTTGTATATGATAGATGTTTATTTTGCATGCTATAATTGTATTGATAGGAAACATCAATACATGTGTGTTTAATAAACAAAAGGGTTCCTAGTTATGCCTCTCTTATAGACTAGCTTGTTGATTAACAAGATGATCAAAGTTTCCTGATCATGGACATTGGATGTTGTTAATAACAAGGTCACAGCATTTGTGAAATGATGTGATGAACATTCATCCGAAGTATAGCATTACGATCAAGTCATTATGTTTATATTGCTATAACATCATACAAAGTAGTCTTAGTCCTTAGACCATGAGATCATGTTAATTGCTAACAGGAAGAGTATCTTGATAACATCAAATGTCACACCGTAACAGGTGACCATAAAGGTGGGTTGATGCTATGAAGGTGTTATGTTGAGGCTCATGGATCAAGAGTGGAATTTGTCAATCCCGATGATGGATAGATATACTCTAGGCCCTCTCGGTGATATCACATTAAGATAGCTTGCAAGCAAGTGATGTGATCACTAGAATGTTATATCACGGAGCGAGAAAAGAGTGCATGTCGATAGCGAGATCAAACTAGGTATTTGGATACCGATGATCGAATCTCGGACATGTATTATATCATGATACAAAGGGATTAAATTGCTGGCGTTAAAGGTTCTCACGATCACGAAGTCATCGTTGAATATGCAGAGTCGAGATGGATCTCCGTGTCCCGCTTCGATTATTGATCGAGAGTCTCAATCATGTACGCATTATTCGCGAACCGTAGGGTGACACACTTAAGGGTTGCCGGACACCATTTAGGAGCAGATATGTTCCAGACAAAAGGTTTGCAAAGCGCAGGAAATGTTTCGATAGAAACGAGAATTGTTTCGATAGAAACCGGAATTGTTTCGGGTGAAATTGTAAAAAGTGGTTCTGCATGTGATATTGAAATGTTGCAAGGGGTTTTATGTGAATGTTTGTTAATTAAAGTAATTAACAAAATTCTGAATAAAATAAATAAAAGAGTTTTATTAATTGAGAGTTGCATTTAATTTGGTGGAAATTAAATACATGTGAGTGGGATTTTGGGTGGAGGCCATGTTTATGTGAGTGGAGGTTCACCACATGAATGAAGGAGGGGAGGAGTCCCCCCTCATGTGCCGGCTATGGGAGGGGAGGGGTCTCCCTCCCTCCTATATAAAGACCCGCTCTCCCCTCTCACAAAACACACCTCCTCGTGAAGGATCTCTCTCCCTCTCTAGATATTTCCCCATGGTCTCGGATTAGCGAGATACATGTTCCCGGTGGCCTTGCGTCTGGAGGGAGTTGCTGCTTCTGCTGATTCGCTAGAGCGAGGAGGTGCAGGTTGTCCGGTGGCTTGAACGTGTGTGCGAGGACGGATGCGCTGCTGATTTGCGGCGCTCGGACTTCCACATGATCTTGAGATTGGCAAGCGTACGACTACATCAACCACGAGTTCCTACTCGTTAACAAAACTTGTTGTCTTCGAGGGTAAGTTCTCCATGGATGTATGTCCACCCGTTGCTCTGTATCTAGTAGATAGATCTTGGCGTATAGTTCTCATCGTAGGAAATTTTTTGTTTTCTATGTTGCGGACCCAACAGCGCTGGAACCAGTTCAGCTGCTTGATCTCATGGGCCACGGGAGGCATAGGGGGCCTGCGAGCATCCCTCATGAGACCCTCAGGAGCAGAGGAGGGGTGAGAGGTCTTCCGAACCTTGGTGTAGATCTTCTTGGCCTTGTGCACCGAGTTGATGTGGAACTCCTCAGCAGGAAGCAGGTGACGGATGAGCATCATAATGTAAGGCGCATAGGGAATGGACAGACAGTTGAACATAGCATCACACAGCTCATGGTAAATGAAGTCCATGACATCTAGCCTGTACTGCACTGACTCGTCCTCGCAGGAGGCAACCTCATGAGAAAATTGAAGTAGCTGAACAAGGTGACCACGGATGCTGTCATTGTTGCCCCCACTCGGTGTAATGGAGTCACGGAAGAGACCCACTAATGCAGCATAGATGGGAGCAAGGCCAGCCACAATACCCACAATGCCATTGTCCACAGTGCAAGGGGAGAGAGTTGCATCCTTGTTGGGCTTCAGCTGAGTGATGATGCGGTGGCCACTGGCTTTATCCCTGCTGTGGAAAGAGTACCCCAGAACCTCAGCAAACACGTGAAAATCAGCAGACATAGGCCTGTCATGAGTCATCCACTTCATAGTGCGACGCTCATCCCCACAAATCACCAAAGTGGAGAAGAACTGCTTCACCACCTCAGAGTCAAAGGAGCCTTTGGAGACATGAGATGGTGCAGCCCCATCCTCTCAGCCACATACATCGCATCCACAAGATGAGCCTTCTCCAAAGCATCAGCAAGTACCAGTGGGTGCATAGGCCTAATGTTCAGCCTGACATAAATGTCTTCATAGATCCCCTTCTGTTCTGCACACCAAAAACGAGTATCCCCCAGCTCATCATCATGAGGCAGCTCAGCAAACAAGTCACGGTGACGGATGGCGGAATAGGAGACCGCATCCAAAGTCCTGTAGTTGATCTTGGGATCCTTGCCCTTCCTCTTGGACACCCCCTTCCTAGTCCTCTTTGCTTGTTCAGCCATGCGCTTCTCTTCGTTCTTCCTTCTCCTCAACTCAACTTCGTCCACCAAGTTACCTTGTCCGTCGTACCGAAAGTATTTGGCGCTAGGACGGTGCTTGTAGGTCTTGGGAACACCGGAACCACCTATGAGGAGAATAAGGGCGATAGCAAGGGGATAAGCATACACACAAGTCCAGGAGAGAGCATGGAAAAAGTAGTCAAAAAGTTCATAGGACAAAACTACTCAATGCATATTCCATAGTGAAACTGAACCAAAATCGAATCTGCCAGGCCGGATTATCCGTCCTGACCAGGGGCGGATAATCCGGCCCTAGCAGAAATTTCGATTTCACCTAGATGGAATGCAAAAAAAGTAGATCGGGCCTAGAAACTGTAAGACTATGATTTCTATGCGAAAACACATCCTTCTAGACAACGTTCCACCTAACAAGTTACACATCTAGCCAAAGATGGGGAGAGAGGGAGTTACCCTCACTCATTGGAGGAAGAACGTGGAGGAGAAGGTACCCAGAGGCGCGGAGAAGAAGATCCGGGGAGGCCCGGAAAATCCGGTGGCCAGAGAGGCTCCGGGGAGGGTGAGGGGCGGCAGGCGGCGACTGAGGAGGAGGAGAGGGCTGGGGGAGAAGTGCTGCTCGTTATGAGCCCTTCCCCCCCAAGTCCTGCCCTTTAAGATGAAATCCGCCAGGGCCGGATTATCCGGCCTACACTTGGGCCGGATTATCTGGCCTAAAATCCGGGATTCTGTTATACACAGAACCAGGCCCGCGCGTCCCCAAACAACACCCCCACAAGGTGTACAAGGGACTTGTGTGCTAGAATAGATGGCTTAGGGGTAGGAAAAGGCTTAGGATTAAGATAGCCAAACTGGGATGGTACTAGACACCCAAAATTGCAAAATCCAAATCAAATAAAAGCCAAGATTGAGTGTGATTCCCATAAGAACATGAGAGAGCAAATAACAGCCAAAAAGATCCAATTCTCCTCAAGGGAGAGGGCGGTGGCCGAAGCCACCTTGTTGGAGTGTATGGTGTGACACCACGAAGATATATCTTGGGTTCACGACCAATACTCATCAATAAGCTCACATATCACAACATGATATTAAGAGAAATGATTTATCTTTCTATTGGCATTATGGGGGGAGGGTTAGCCCAATGAGTTAGGACCACACTCCCCCTATATCCATGCCCACACCTAGACCAAAGAAGGATTGAGATGTACGCGTGAGTGCATGGGTAATCAGGATAAGCTCCTGGAATCA
The DNA here is from genome assembly GCA_023614405.1 of Avena insularis. Classification (NCBI taxonomy): domain Eukaryota; kingdom Viridiplantae; phylum Streptophyta; class Magnoliopsida; order Poales; family Poaceae; genus Avena; species Avena insularis. The sequence continues at coordinate 129,589,785 of CM042688.1, forward strand.
ATGATATTTAGCTCATTCCTCAAATAGCAGAATCTTGCTTCATCAAGTGGCTTTGTAAAAATATCCGCCAGTTGGTTCTTCGTGCTCACAAAGGATAGATCAATATCGCCGCGAGCAACATGGTCTCGAATAAAATGATTCCGAATCTCAATATGCTTCGTCCTTGTGTGCTGAACAGGATTGTACGCAATTTTGATTGCACTTTCATTATCACATAAAAGAGGCACTTTGTCACAAATGACACCGTATTCCTTTAAAGTTTGCCTCATCCACAATAATTGAGTACAAGCATTGGCAGCAGCAACATATTCAGCTTCGGCGGTGGAGAGAGATATACAATTCTGCTTTTTAGAGGACCAACATACAAGAGATCTTCCCCAAGAATTGACAAGCTCCAGAAGTGGATTTCTGATCATCCTTATCACCAGCCCAATCTGAGTCAGTATAACCACATAAAGAGAAATTGGAGCCCTTGGGATACCAGAGACCAAAGTTAGGGGAATGAACCAAATATCGAAAGATCCTCTTGACCGCCACTAAGTGGCTTTCTTTAGGAGCTGCTTGATACCTTGCACACACTCCCACACTCAACACACTATCGGGTCTAGATGCGCAGAGGTAAAGAAGAGAGCCGGTCATGGACCGGTATACCTTTTGGTCCACATCTTTACCATGTGGGTTAAGTTCAAGATGACATTTTGTTTGCATCGGAGTTGCGACACCATTTAGATCCATCATCTTGAATCTCTTGAGCATGTCTTGGATGTACTTTTCTTGATTAATAAAGGTTCCTTCTCTACGTTGCTTGATCTCAAATCCAAGAAAGAACCGTAATTCCCCCATCATAGACATCTCAAACCTGTCAGTCATAAGCTTTGAAAATTCATCATTAAAAGCTTTGTTAGTAGAACCAAAGATGATATCGTCTACATATAGTTGGCATACGAAGATCTCCCCCTTAACCTTCTTAGTAAAAAGAGTGGGATCGATTTTCCCAACTTCGAAGCCACGATCTAACAAAAGCTCTTTAAGGTGCTCATACCATGCACGTGGGGCTTGTTTAAGGCCATAGAGTGCTGTATCGAGTTTGTAGACATGGTTTGGAAATTTAGGATCCTCAAACCCCGGGGGTTGCTTTACGTATACCAACTCATGTAGAGGACCGTTAAGGAAGGCACTCTTGACGTCCATTTGCTGCAATTTAAAGTTGTTATGAGCAGCATAAGCAAGAAGGATACGGATGGACTCAAGGCGAGCCACCGGAGCATAGGTCTCGCCGAAGTCGATGCCCTCAACTAGGGAGTAACCTTGTGCCACAAGTCTTGCTTTGTTCCTCACAACAATGCCATTCTCATCTTTCTTGTTTTTGAAAATCCACTTGGTGCCGATAACATTGCGGCACTCTTTGGGTTTCTCCACGAGTTTCCAGACTTTGTTGCGCTCGAAATTATTCAATTCTTCGTGCATAGCAACAACCTAGTCTGGGTCTTCAAGAGCTTCAAAGACCTTCTTAGGTTCCACCATAGAGATATGAGCCTTATGTTCACCAAAACTGTCCAATTCTCTTCTTGTAGAAACCCTTCATCGAAGATCACCAACAACCTTGTCGAGAGTGTGACCCCTCAACTCAAGGTTTCGATCAGCCCGAGCCTTGCGACAAAGTTCAATAAGTTTGTTGTCTCTTGGAGGAGGAGATTCATCACTTGAGTCTTCATTGGAAGCATTTTCTCGACCTTGATTAGGAACTGGAATATCAGTAGCAGGTGATGAAGACGCGTGCCCTTGAGGTGAGTCCGTAGCCACAACAGGGGGCTGCAGAACTAGAGAGTCAGGGCCAGATAATCCGGCCGATGGAGAGGCCGGATAATCCGGCCTGGGAGTATTTGTAGCAGCTTCATCAGGAAGCCTGGGACTTGCTTGAACTGGCGAGGAGCCGGATAATCCAGGGCCAGCCGGAAAATCCGGCCTGGAGCTTGCGTTGATATCTTCACCACCAGGAGCAACATCGTCAGCTGGAGCGGGGTGGCCAGATAATCCGGTGTCAACCGAAAAATCCGGCCTGGAGCTTTCTGGAACATCTTGACCTTCAGCAGTTGATGGAGATGGTGTAGAAGTTGCCCTTGTGGTTGGAACATGTTGAGTATGTGTAGATGAGGGCTCTATATGAGTAGAGCATTATCCTTCCCGGTCCGCCACAAGGGGTTCCTTAATGGGGCGGAAAAATCCCACGCCCATTCTTCTTATGGCATCTTGGGGTATTTCAACATCTGCATCACAAACAGCAACTTGCTCCACACGGGAACCGTCATTTTCCTCGAACACCACACTACAAGATTCTACAACAGTTCCGGAGAGCTTATTGTAGACTCTATAAGTGTGGGATTCGACACCATAACCAACAAAAATACCTTCTAAAGCCTTAGATTCAAACTTAGATAAACGAACTCCTTTAATAAGAAAGAAACACTTACACCCGAATACCCGAAAGTATGAGATGTTTGGCTTGTTACTGGTAAGTATTTCATACGGAGTCTTGTCCAAGATCTTACGGAGGTATAAACGGTTGGATGAATGACAAGCAGTTGAGATTGCTTCAGCCCAGAAGTTATATGGAGATTTAAATTTGGCTAACATTGATCTTGCCATATCCATTAGAGTTCGATTCTTCCTCTCGGCTACACCATTTTGTTGAGGGGTGTACGCAGCAAAATATTGATGTCTTATCCCCTCTTCACTTAGGAACTCATTTAAGGTGTAGTTCTTGAACTTAGAGCCGTTATCACTCCTTATAGCCAAAATGGGGATGTTGTGTTGACGTTGAACCTCGTTGGCGAAGTCGATGACAGTTTGTTGAGTTTCACTCTTCAACTTGAAGAAATAAACCCAAGTGTGTCTTGAGTAATCATCAACAATCACTAGACAATACTTCCTCCCACCGAGGCTTGCATGAGATGGAGGTCCGAAGAGGTCCACATGAAGGAGCTCTAAAATCCTTTTTGAAGAGATAATGGTTTTCCTTTGATGAGGTGAGTCATGAATTTTCCCTTCAACACATGCCCTGCAAACACGATATTTGGCAAAGGAGACATTTTCTTTTAGTCCAAGAATGTGGCCACCCTTGTGGAGACTTTGCAAAGTTCTCATATTGACGTGGGCTAGTCGGTGATGCCATAGCCAACCCGCGTCAGCCTTTCCGAAAAGACACATCGGGCCTGTAGTGGTTTTCCCCGAAAAGTCCACCACGTACAGGTCGTTTTCGACATATCCCACGAAAGCGACTTTTAGAGACTTGCTCCACAAGAGTACCACCAAATCAGCATCAATATAAACTGCAAAGCCCATCTTACCAAGGGCACGAACTGAAAGTATGTTGTACCCGAGGGTCTCAACAAGCATGACGTCCACGAGAGAGATATCGTGAGCCACCACAACTTTGCCGAGACCCAATACCTCAGATTTTGACTTGTCACCATAGGAGACGGTTATGTGATCAAGGTTTGGCCGCATCTCCGTGATGATCTCCTTGCTTCCGGTCATATGACTCGTGCAACCGCTATCGAGTACCCATTTAGAACCACCGGAAGCATAGCCCTGCAAGAAAATTACTTCTTGGTTTTAGGTACCCATTTTTCAATGGGTCCTCTCATGTTAGTAACAAGGGTCTTGGGAACCCAAATAGACCAAGGAATGTAACAATCATACGGGCCTACATAACTAGCATAAACATCACCATAATAATCACAATATAGTTCAAAGTTAGGATTGTTGATCCCTACAAAACCATCATAATTAGTCTTGTCATTGGTAATGTTGCTAGTCTTCGATTGAGCAGTCTTGCTCTTCTTCTTCTTCTTCTTCTTGCTCTTTATCTTGGGTATGTAACCAAGACCTTCCTTAAAATTGTTTGTCCTTTGCCTGCTCAGTATCTCATCAATAACCCCTTTACCTTTGTGTTGAGAACTTCATGCAAGGTCTTCTTTTCCAGAGGATGAAGTGGAGGTACTTGGCATATCATACCGTTTCAATTGAGTTTGGAGCTGGTCATGAGACTCATTTAGAGTAGAATGATCACTCTTCAATGCCTTGTGAGCACTTTCAAGATTATCAAACTTCTCCAAAAGTCTAGCATGAACATCCCCAAAGTCAATCTTTTCTTTCTTTAGTTTCTTTACCTTGGCAAGAGCATGGTTACGTTCTTTAATGAGCTGAGCTACAGCTTCTTCTTGTGACTCCTCAAGGGATTCGAGCCTTTCTTCCAAAGATACTCGAGCTTCCTCTTCCTCTTCCAAGGCATTCTTCAAAGAAGCTATCTCCAAGGCATCTTCTCTTTCAATTCTGCCCTTTTCTTCAAGGAGATCTTCGGCTTGAGCAAGTTGACTCATAAGAGCATCAAAATGGAGTTTGTGCTCACCTTGTAGGTTAGTGAAAAAAGTTTCCAAGGCAATAACTTCTTCTTTCATTTTAAGACTGTCATGATCATCCATATCCAAAATTATGTTAGTCTTAGGAAATGAAGAGCTAGAAGTTGATACCTCGGACCCTCTTGCCATTAGGCAAGTGGCGTTGTTGTTGATGGCATTCTCGTTCGGCGAGTCAAAGAGTGATGAGGGAGTCGATGTGGTGGCTATAGCAGCCACCTCGTGGGAACTATCATCATCCTCTTCATCTTCACTTGCGGAGGAGTATTCCTCTTGAGCTACCAAGACAATCTTGGGTTGCTTCTTGAAAGGGTCATTCTTCTTAGTAAATGGCTTCTTCTTAGGTGCTTTAGATTTCTCTTTAAGAATGAGCCTGCCACCATTGTCTTCTCTATTTTGATATGGACACTCGGCTACAAAGTGCATTCTATCTCCACAGTTGAAGCAAGTTCTCAATCTTGGGCCACTTTCTCTTCTTCCATTTGACCCGTTCTTGCGCTCAATTTCAGACTTGGCTTTGGCAGGGTCCTTCCAAAAGTTCCTTGCATAAAATGCCATGTACTCACCGTGAGCACGTTTGACCTCATCGGGTCAGTCCATGGATACCCCCTCAAAAGCTCCTTCATCTTCCTCTTGCTCAACAACATTGGCTTTGAGAGCCACATTGACACCCTTTTGCATTCCAATGGCCCGAGCATGGGCATCTTCAGCATTCTTTGCTGCCACTTTGAATGTCGCCATTTCTTGCATGACTTCGTTGGATGTCATTTGATGATAGTTATGTCTACCTTGCAGGCTCTTCAAGTCCGTTGGCTCGAAAAGCATTAAGGCACTCACATATTTCCTTTTTATCCATGCATCATCAATGTGAGTGGCCCCATGCTTTCGAAATGTTGTTGCAATGTCCTTGAGTCTTCTATACATGTCCTCATGGTTTTCACCACCAACATGTAGAATCCCTCAGCTTCATTACTAAGGGCATCATACCTGTTTCTTCTCATGCTTTCATTTCCAACGAAGAGATCCGTAAGAGCATCCCAAGCCTCTTTAGCTGTGTTGAGATGTTCAATGTGTGGCATGTCCTTGGGACCCACACCCAGCTGTATCATGTGGAGAGCGGTGGCATTCAACTAGCTATCCACAACTTCTCTTCTCGTTAGATTGGTTTGATCTCCAATATGAAGACCCTCTTCAATAATCCTCCACAATTCAATAGAGGAGCTGCAAACATGAGATTTCATTAGGAATTGCCATTGATTAAAAGAGGATGCAGTGAGCTTGGGTGGATCACCCCTATTGTTTATATGAGGATGAGGGATAGGTGGGTCGGGGGAATATACGTGGTGAACCTCACTATATTCCTCCTTACCACTTCCCTTCTTGGAGGTGGAACCATTAAGTTTTTCACCTTCCACATCATCATCCTTGGATCCGGTGTTACCCTTTTCCTTAGATGATGGTGTGGCAGCCTCAGAGGAGGATGGAGATGGGGCTATGGATGATGTAAGGCGAGCAATCATTTGATTCATCTCCTCCATCTTGGCCTCAAAGGATTTCAACAAGGTTGTTTCCAACGACTTGAGATCATCCATTGTGACCTTATCCACAACCTCATTTCCATCATCCTTGGTACCCATACTACTCTTAGGAGGTTAAGCCTGAATTAAGAGCCGGGGCTCTGATACCAATTGAAATGGATCGTATGGGCACCTAGAGGGGGGGTGAATAGGTGCTACACCAATTTTTAATTCTTTTTCAATTTTAGGCTTAGAACAAAGGGTAAATTCTCTAGATAAACTATTAGGTGGAATTTTCCCTATATGCAACCCTATCTACTAGCGAGTAAAGAGCGAGTGGACGAGGAACGGGTAAACCGAAGTGAAGCACGCGGAGACACAGGATTTGTTTGACCGCAGTTCCTTCCTTGTTAAGGGAAGTGCGTCTGCGTTGGAGGGGTTGGCGGTATTAAGACCACCACGCCACAAAAGGCCTCACCCTGTTCTCCGATGGATCTCGCCACAAAAGGCCTGATCCACCTTTCCACTATAGGTACCCTTCGAGGCGGGCACCGGCGCCTTTACACAACTATCGAGGCAACAACTCCACAACAACTTGGAGGCTCCCAAAATGACAACAAGCTGCCACAAGAATAAAGTTATCAAAAACAATAAACAAGATCTAAGTATTGACAAGAATACTAGATCAGGGATTTCTCCAAGTGAATGGAGAGGAGTTGAAGCGCTTGATTCTTGATGATGATGATGATGAACTTCTCCTCCTTCAATTCCACCAAAGATCAAGACCTTCGGGTGGTTGAAGTGGGAGATCGAGAATGAGAGCTCTTGCACAATGTCTGGACAATTTCGAATGAATCAAGAGTTCTGAACGTTGGGGAAGAAGGGGTATTTATACCCCCTTCAGAAACCAGTCGTTGCACACTTTGGGGCCCGAATTATGCGGCCCAAGTGAGGGATGGATTATCCAGCCTAGGGAAAACACCGCTCCAGACTCGGAATATCCGGTAGATAATCCGCCCCCTCTCTGAGCATCGTGCCGATCTTGCCCTTTATCAACTTCTGGGGGCCGGATTATCCGGTCCTATGCGAGGGCCAGATTATCCGGCCTGGGGAGGAAAAGCCGCCCCAGTTCAGATTTTCCGGGAGAAAATCCGACCGGATACCGAGCGACGCGCCTTGGCTCCTTTTGCTCGAAAAGTAGGGGCCGAATTATCTGGCCCGTGCGACACCCGGATTATCCGACCTGGGGAGGAAAAACCGCCCCAGTTCGGATTTTCCGGGAGAAAATCCGACCGGGTACCGAGCGACGTGCCTTGTCTCCTTTTGCTCGAAAACTTGGGGTCGGATTATCCGGCCCGTGCGACACCCGGATTATCCGGCCTAGGAAGGAAAAACCGCCCCAGTTCGGATTTTCCAGGAGAAAATCCGACCGGGTACCGAGCGACGCGCCTTGGCTTCCTTTGAGGGATGAGGTAGGCCGGATTATTCGGCCCTTGGTGGGGCGGATTATCCGGCCCCCCTCAAAACTTCCTGCAGACTTAGCGCACATGAATAGTCTCCATAGTATTGTTATCTAACACGCAAAACATAGGAAAACATGAAATGTTCTTTCAACATGTTCTCATATTGTATGAGAATTTGTGAAGGATGGAGATGCTAGGCATCTGAATCTCCCAAAAGGTTTTGGGAACTAACATTATACTCGCGATCTTCCTTATAGGCTATAGTAGCTTGATCATGAAAGTTGTCATGATAAGGATGAATAGAAGATGTAGGTAAAATGTTTACTACACTAATAGATTACTAAATAATGGATTTTTGAAAGAACACCAAACATTTCATGATGGTGATCCACTTCAAAGTGCAAGTCCAAAGGTATTAGTGTTTGACTATATACGCTTTGTACTATGTGTCATGTGAATGACACCACTGTTGATGTTGATAGATCCTTTTAAAAGGAAAAGGAATTGCTGAAAGAGAATCTATAAAATATTTGGCAGAAAAGAAAAATTGGAGATGTCTAGCTTAGGTATATAGAAGATATACATGTTATGGCTGTATTCTTTGCTTGTTAAACAATGTGGTTCTTAGGTATTGGATACCGAATTGGTTGGTGTGAAGTGTCATACAGAACAACACAATTCATGAACTGCAACAGCCTAAGTAACTAGCAAGAGAATAAGTGATGATGTTAATCAAAAACAAATAAAGTGTTATTGTGTTTTCATTGTCGTCAAACCGAGCCTTCAAGATTTGTTTTAATAATTGTTATTTTGTTCCGGTATTATGAGAACAATGGTTGTTCAAATAATTACCGTATTCCATAAAGGATGGATGAACTTTTACAAGTCTAGTAGGAGAAATCACATCCATAAACACTATTGCTAAAATGCCGCAAGACAAATGATTGAAAGATCACTTATGAAGTGACATCGCTGTTTAAATTATATTGGAAAGAAAACATGAAGGAACTCCATGTTGATGGATTTTTTGGAGTCGTTTGATTTTGATCAATTGACGCTTGTGAGACTTTCCTCGAGATAATTGAAACTCCGTCCATAGGCCAAAGAGGAAAGGATGACTAACTTATTGCATATTATGCATGTTGATGTATATAGTCCATTATGTGTAGCCATATGCGATGGATCTTTTTGCTTCATATGCTTTCTCCAGAAATTTGAGTGAATATATATATATATTTACTTAATAAGGAAGAAGTATGAAACATTTTAAAATTGTTCAAAGACTTTCAAGATGAAGTGGAAAATCATTGTAACAAGAAAATAAAGAATTTATGATTCGATCATAAAGGAAGTATTTGAGTTACATGTTTAGCAAAACACCTAAGATTTGAGGAATTGTTCCATGATTTGTGTTTTCCCGATAAACCATAGGAGTATGGCATATTCGAGAGATGAAATCAAAACATGTTTGACATGGTAAGATCAAAGGTGTCATTTATAGAATTGCCATTATGTTTTAAGGATTGAAGCTTTAGAGACTACCGCTTTTACACTGAAAAGAGCACCATCGTGATCCATTGAAATGACACCATAGTTATGGTTTGGGATAAAACCCAAATTGTCTTTTCTTAAATTTTGGTATGCTATGCATAAGTAAAATGTTTACAACCAAAGTCAGATAAGCACGTCTTTGTAGGTTATCCCAAAGAATTTGTTGGGAATTTCTCCATAACACCAAGGACAAAAGAGTTTATCGCTTGGAACGTCAAGTTTCTTGAGAAGGAACTTTTCACGAAAAGTTAAGTGGGAGGACAATAGAACTTTGATAAGGTTGTTAAACCTTAGCTATATGTCCTAAGTATCCCAGCGCCGGAAAGTGTCCCGGCGGCCACAATGCTCATGGCTCCCGTGATTACAAAGGTTGTGATCTCGGAGATTAGAGTTCCTATGGAACCGTGTGGGTCGGTAAGAATCAAATAGTGTGATTTGATACGCAAGTCGTTATTGTTTTGACAATGATGAACTGACTACATGCAAAGAAGAGATGATGGGCCCTGACTCCATAAAATGACTAGAAGTCATAGAATCCGTGATAGTATCCATACATGAGAAATCAAGTTTCTAAACTTGGAAGACCCTCCGGAAAGGCGTGAAGCCTATCGGTCGTGTTTGGATCTATAAAGAAATAGACATGGATGTTTAACATCTATGAAATAGTCGACATGTCGGAAAGAAGTTTATGACAATGTTCAAGGAGTTGACTATGACAAGATTTGATCTTTCATAGCGATATTTAGTCTTGACGGATTAATGTAGCAACCACTACATATAATTTGATGTATGGTAGTTGAACAAACAAAACAATGTTCTTCAAATAGAATGGTTACCTAGGACGTGTACAAGACATGGTCCGAAGGGTTTTGTTAATTCAAAGGATGCTAAAAGGGCATGCAAACTTCAATAGTTGAAGTAAGCATAGCAGAGTTGGAATCTTCACCATGATGAAACTGTTAAAAGAGTTTAAATTCATCGGAGATGATGAAGATGCTTGAATTTGCAAGAGATTAAGTGGGAGCGCTGAGACATATTTCTAATACATTATGTAGAGAACATATTGTTGATTGGAAATGGTGTATCTTGTATTGACACAAGTTAAGAATTTCATTAAAATAAGATTTCGATGAAAGACTTGGGCAAACCCGGAATATTTGGCATCAATATATATATATATATGGATAGCCTGAGGCGCTAATATGGTTGTGCCAGACATACATATATGAGATATTGAAAGGGTTCGATATGGAAACAACAAGAAAGGTTCTTGCTGCATGGAAAGGATTGTATCAAGATTCAAGTGTTTCAACACTTGGTGAGTAAAATCACATGAAGTTTTTGATCGATTATACCATGATATGTATATATCCAGAATGTGCTATGCTCTAAATGTTATGAGCACATACCGGAATGATTCATAAGATGATCATTGGAAAATAGTAAAGATATTCTTATGAGCTTTGGAAGAACTAAGAATATATCATGTATAAGTGACAAATAGTTAAAGGTAGTTCATTATAAAGTGTTACATTGATACTAGTTTTGTCACAAGATACAAATTAAATTTATCTCAATTTAGACTATGGGTGGCACAATGTAATGGAAAGGATGTTCCATGATGGATTTGGATAAGTTCCAAAGTTGAAACATTATGACGGATACTATAACAAAAGGCTAAGTATATGACTGCTATAGTAGCAGCAAAGGAGGGCATTTGTGTTAAGAAGTTTGCTATCAAACTAGGTGTGGTTCAAAGTGGGCTAATACTATGAAGATATATTGTATGACAATAATATCAACATATTTTAACCCGAACGAACTAAAGGTCTCACCAAAGGACCAAATTTATACAATGCCATCTCATTTGAGAATGAGTGATGCGTAGAGACGCAAAGACATGCAAATACCTACGAACCTGAAAGTGCCAGATCCAGAGATTATGTTAACCACTAGCAAACACGTATATTCAACACCTAGGTGTTGTATATACAAGTTTACAAACTAGATTATTGACTCTAGTGCAAGTGGGAGACTGAAGGGAATATGCCCGAGAGGCAATAATAAAGTGGTTATTATCTTATTCCATGTTTATGATAAATGTTTATTTTGCATGCTATAATTGTATTAATTGGAAACGTTAATACATGTGTGTTTAATAAACAAAATACAAAGTTCCTATTAATGCCTCTCATATAAACTAGCTCGTTGATTAACAAGATGATCAAGGTTTCCTGATCATGGACATTGGATGTTGTTAATAACGAGGTCACAACATTGGTGGAATGATGTGATGAACAATAATCCGAAGTATAGCATTATGATAAAAGTCATTATGTTTATATTGCTATAAGATCATACGAAGAGTATCATGTTAGTTGCTAACACCGGAAGAGTATCTTGATAACATCAAACGTCACACCGTAACAGGGTGACTATAAAGGGGGGTTCAGTGCTATGAAGGTGTTATGTTGAGGCTCATGGATCAAGAGTGGTATTTTTCCATCCCGATGACGGATAGATATACTCTAGGCCCTCTCGGTGATATCACATTGAAATAGCTTGCAAGCAAGTGATGTGATCACTAGAATGTTATATCACGGGAACGAGAAAAGAGTGCATGTCGGTAACGAGATCAAACTAGGTATGGAGATTCCGATGATCGAATCTCGGACATGTAATATATCACGAGACAAAGGGATTTAGTTACTAGCGTTAAAGGTTCTCACGATCACAGAAGTCATCGTTGAATGTGTAGGAGTTAGTATGGATATCCAGGTCCCGCTGCTGATTATTGATCTGAGAGGGGTCTCGATCATGTCTGCATTATTCGCGAACCATAGGATGACACACTTAAGGGATACCGACATCATTTGGAGGAAATATGTTTCAGATAAAGATTTAAGAAAGCGCTGGAATTATTTCAATAGACACCAAAACTGTTTTGGATGAAATTGCTGAAATTGGTTCTGCATGTAATATTGAAATGTTGCAGGGGCTTTTATGTGAATGTTTGTTAATTAAATTAATTAACAAAATTCTGAATAGAATTAATAAAAGAGTTTTATTAAATGAGAGCGCATTAAATTTGGAGAAATTTAATGCATTTAAAGTGGGGACTTTAAAAGAGAATGTGAAGGGGCAAATTTATGTGGAGGGAGTTACCACCACATGAATGAGGAGGTGAGGGGTCACCCCTTGGGCGCCGGCCATGGGGAGGGGCATCCCCCTCCTCCTATAAAAGGCCCCCCTCACACCCCTTCTTTCTCACACCTCCCCGTGAAGGATCTCTCTCCCCCTCTAGTATTATTTCCCCATGGTCTCGGATTAGCAAGATACATGTTCCCGGTGGCTTTATCTAGAAAGGAGTTGCTGCTTCCGCTGCTTTGCTGGAGCGAGGGACGGAGGTTGTCGGGGTACCAGACGCGTGTGCGATCACGGATGCACCGCTGCTTTGCGGTGCTGGACTTGGTGGTGCTGGACTTGCTGGAGCTGGATCTGAAGGACGTGCTGGAGCCGGACCTGCTGGAATTCATCACGATCTTGAGATCGGCAAGTGTACGACTACATCATCCACGAGTTCCAACTCGTTAACAAAGCTTTGTTGTCTTCGAGGGTAAGTTCTCCTTGGATGTATATCCACCCGTTGCTTGTATCTAGTAGATAGATCTTGGCATATAGTTCCCATCGTAGGAAATTTTTGTTTTCTATGCTGCAAACCCAACACCTACTGAGTTCAACCATGTTTTCATACAATCTTGTTACTTGTTTCCTTTTACTTGTTTTAATTACTTTTCTACAAACAACCAAAAACCTTTCAAACACCCTTTACTTGATCAAAGGCAACTTACAAGTATCCTTTGGTAGATAGTGACGAGGGGCATAAAGACCTTTACCAATAGCTCTCTATGGGTTCAATATCTTTACTTCGAAACTAGCTACAATTGATCTGTGCACTTGCAGTCATCAAGCAATTTTCTAGCACCGTTGTCGGGGAGGTAAGCACTTTTGGTCTTTGTTCTTAGTTACTTATTTTATTAATTGTTTTACTAAAGTTTCTTATTAGTTTCAGGTAAGACCATGACTGTACTTGGACTGATTAATCAGCTCGATGCTACTAAATACCCCGGGAAGTTCAATAGAGGACTCGTCGAGGAATTCTCGAGTGGGAGCAAACTAGAATACGAGGTCAACCCTCGTTTTATCGCTATTATTAAAGAAAAAACTTTTGTAGGAGATGATCTAGATGAGGATACTTACACTCATTTAATGTATATTACTGAGCTATGTTGGCCTCTTGAACTGAGAGGCTATTCTGATGATGAATTGATACTTAAAATGTTTAGCCAATCTCTAACCAGCACTGCTTTGGCTTGGTATAGAATTTGCCCTGCAGAGAAAATTGATACTTGGGAAAAAATTAAGGAGAATTTGTGTTTTGATTCTTTCCCAAGGTAAAAACTACTGAAGTAAAAAGGGCAATTACAAACTTCAAGAACCGCCCAGGTGAAGGCTTGGTAAGGGGCTTCAAAAGGTGTAAGTCCCTACTTAATAAATGTCCACATCATGATTTACCTGAATGATACGTTTTACATATTTTCTATGGAGGACTTAATCAGGAAATTAAGCATGAGCTTGACACGAACTCCAGAGGCTCTTTCATGGAGTTAACTATAATTAAAGCTTGGGAACTTTTAGAACGAATTCGTCGTAATAGAGAAACATGGGGATTTGATTTAGGAGGCGAAGGAGTGATGTCTACGCACGCCTCTATTCTTGTAGACAATGTTGGGCCTCCAAGTGCAGAGGTTTGTAGAACAGTAGCAAGTTTCCCTTAAGTGGATCACCCAAGGTTTATCGAACTCAGGGAGGAAGTGGTCAAAGGTATCCCTCTCAAGCAACCCTGCAATCAAGATACAAGAAGTCTCTTGTGTCCCCAACACACCCAATACACTTGTCAGGTGTATAGGTGCAATAGTTCGGCAAAGAGATAGTGAAATACAAGTAATATGGATGATTATAAGTGGTAATTGCAATCTGAAATAATAGTGGCAGCAAGCGAACATGTAACAGAACTGATTGTAAATAGTGTTTCAATGCTTAGAAACAAGGCCCAGGGATCATACTTTCACTAGTGGAAACTCTCATATAAATATCTTCTCTTCATTATGCTACCCTGAACTACTCTCCGGTTGGACGATGTAGGGCTATAACAACACACCTTAAAGTTTGCATTCCCCATCTAGATAACCCCTCACTGTCACCTTGAGCGCTAGATGGTTCCAACAAACACCACAATCTCATAGAGACATCCAACTGAAATTATACTCATGATAAGTATTTATGTAACCTTAGCCAAAGTGCCACAGGGTGTGCACACGGTCAACTTCACACACGTGGGGATAAGTAGAGATTAATTAAAGCACTTGAGTAGCAGAATAGATCTATAGATTACAAAGCTCATGATCTCATAAGATCACGCATAGAGAGAGACGAACACATAGCTATCGGTAGAGCCCTTAGCCTCGAGTGAGAACTACTCCCTCCTTATCATGGGAGTCAGCAACGGCGATGGAGATGGCGGTGGAGTCGATGGAGATGGCTTCGGGGCACTTCCCTGTCCCAGCAAGGTGCCGGAACAGAGACTTCTGTCCCCTGAATCTCCTCTTCGGTGGCGGCGACACTGTGGAACTTTTTGTGGAATTCTGATCTGGTCTTTAGGGTTTTCGTCCTGGGAGGAATATATAGGCGAAGGGGCAAGGTCGGTGGAGGCCTGAGAGGCCACACCACCCCCTGGCACGGCCTGGCCTGGCCTGTGCCACCAGGTGTGGCTAGCCCCTGGCCCCTCTCCGTCTCGTCTTATGGTTCCATGAGTCTTCTAGTAAAATATTGACTTTGGCTTTTGTCCGGTCCAATTCCGGGAATATTTCTTTTCTAGCTTTTCTGAAACCAAAAACAGCAGGAAACAGGCAACTAGCACTGTGGCATCTTGTTAATAGGTTAGTTCCAGAAAATGTATAAACATACCTCAAAGTATGAACACAACATAAGAAAGTAGATATAAAACAAGAATGGAGCATCAAAAATTATAGATACGTTTACAACGTATCAAGGAGGTATACAAATTGAATACGATTGTCCTAATGCCTATAAATACTTCGATAAAGTAAAAGAAACTGCTAATGAACTTTAACTTGATGATGATATTATTTTGCAAATCCTTCAGTCTTTTACAGAACACATTGAGGCTCCTAAGAAGGATCAGCTTCATTACACTCCGCCACCCAAGCCAGTTGTAGAAGATGATCCAATAATCACAGCCCCTTTCGAACCATTAAAGGAGGTATCTCCATATGTTGAACCCCTTCCTTTCCCAAGGACAATGAGAATACATATGATGGCTCAGTAGCAAGAGGATCAACGCAAAGAAGAAAAGCCATTTCTCAAGGAGCTGGAAGAGGAGACACAAAGAAGGAAAACTGAAGAAGTAAGTGTACAAGAGGAAGATGCATCAACGAAGGAAGATATTTTAACCATGTTTGCACACTGCAACATAATTGAACTAGATACTGAAGCTTCGCAATTCGTCGAAGGAAAGGTAAAAGCTAAAGAAGTTGGTAAACCTATTCTCCCTTGTACTTTCGGAGGAACTTCCTATTATGGCCTTTGTGACATAGGGAGAGTTGTCAACATGATCCCTTTTAATTTTTATTTAAAAAATTCAAAATGAACTAACACTAGCCGAACTGGAAGATACATACATGACTAAAATGCTTGCGGATAAAACGCTCAAAGTACCCATGGGAATAATTAGAGATGTTCCAATTTATGTTGGACCTTACAAATACCCCATTGATTCTTGGCTTAGTGATATGCCTACTGATGTTTATTGCCCATCATTTTTGGAAGAACTTTTATAAATACCACAGGAGCAAACATAGATTGCAAGAGACAAACTGTGTCCCTCAAGTTTGGTGAAGAGAAAATGGATTTTCATTTCTCCAAATTTGACCATAAGCTGGCTATTGAAGAATTAAACGATGATGAGTACGAACGTGAGGAAGAAGGTAATATTGTTAATTTAGTCTCAATAGTCTTTGAGACTCCTGATGATGATTTAGCAAGAAGCTTAGTCAATAACAATAATATCCTCCAGGACATAGAAAAATCTGAAATGGATGATTATCTTGACTCCACACCTGAGGTGGATGCCGAGATTAATAAAAAATATGAAGAACCCACAAGGAAGGGAGATGAGGCTCCTCCCCCTCCAATCCTTAAAACCTTGCCAAACAAACTAAAATATAGGTTTCTTAATGAGATGAATAAATTTCCTGTTATTATAAGTTCTAGCCTTGTAGAAAAAGAGGAGGAGAATTTACTGAGGGTTCTCCAGATACATCAAAATGCTCTTGGGTATTCAATGAGTTACTTGTAGGGGATTAGTCCTTCGATAGCGACCCATAGAATATTCATGGAATAAGGAGTTCAGCTAGTCGCAGATTTTCAGCGACGACTTAAACCTCACATGAAAGAGGAGGTAAGAAAATAAATAATACGTTTGCTAAATGCAGGCGTCATCTTTCATGTATAAGAAAGTGAATGGGTAAGGCATCTCCATTGTGTTCCTATGAAATGTGGATTTACGGTTGCCAAAAATGAACATAATGAAATGGTACGTACTAGAACCGTGGTTGGCCACAAGATGTGCATTGACTATAGAAAACTTAACAAGGAAACTAGGAAGGATCGTTGCCCTTTATTGTTTATAGATCAAACTTTAAAAAGGCTTGCTATGCATTCTCATTTTTGTTACTTAGACGGTTATTCTGTTTTTTCTCAAATTGTTGTTCACCCTGATGATCAACTTAAAACAACTTTTATTTGTCCCTATTACCTTTATGCTTATCACCGTATGCCTTTCGGTCTTTGCAATGCTCCTACCACTTTTCAAAGATGTATGACTGCCATATTTGCTGATTAGGTTGAAAATATTATGGAAGTATTTATGGATGACTTCTCTATTTATTGAACTTCCTTTAATCATTGTCTCCATAATCTTCATAAATTTTTGTAGAGATGTGAAGACACTAACTTAGTCTTGAACTGGGAAAATGTCATTTTATGGTTCAAGAAAGCATAATGCTTGGTCACAAAGTCTCAGGTAAGGGTATAGAAGTTGATAAAGCAAAAAATTGAAGTAATAGAAAGGTTACCCCCTCCTCGATACATAAAAGGTATAAGAAGTTTTCTAGGCCATGATGGATTTTATAGAAGGTTCATTAAGAATTTTTCGAAAAACTGCTAGACCTTTAACTAACCTTCTTCAAAAGGATGTTCGTTTTAATTTTGATGAAAAGTGTTTTGCTTCTTTCAACATATTAAAACAAGCTCTCCTTGAAGCTCCCATTATTAAACAACCTAATTAGAAGAAACCTTTCGAGATATTTTGTGAGGCTAGTCATGAAGCTGTAGGAGCAATTTTTTGTTAGTATGATGGTGATGATATTAATATCATTCATCATGCTAGTCGCACCTTAAACAGGGCCCAAAATAATTACCCTATGGCAAAAAAAATAATTCGCTATGGTTTTCTCCCGTGACAAGTTTAGATCTTATATCATTGACTCTAAAGTAAGAGTACATACTAATCGTGTTGGCTTAAAGGAAATCCTAGAAAGGATTGGTGTTAAGCCAAGGATGACCCTTTGGACTTTACTTTTGCAAGAATTTGATTTACAAATTCTACAAAGAAAGGAAGAGATAGAGGAAACACCCATGGACATTCAAGAAATTGTTCATCCTAAAGAGGTGTCATCCGTCTACATACTTGTGGGAACCACACTGCCAAAGAGGAAGTTCTAGATTTCCCCTTGCAATGGTTTTGGTGATTTTCTACAGCCAACTTTGTTCGAAGAGAAGAAGAAAAAGTTGATTCAGGAAGGAACATGTACCCAATGAACTCATGCTCTCTCGATGACCGAAACATATGAAATTCCGAACACATCTTCATTCTAGATGATTTTCTGCTGTTTCTTTTTGCATATCCATATTACCTTTGTTCTTCTGAGTTGATTGCCAGTCTAACAACGTCGGTACGGGTGGGCAGTATAGCCGGATCCACTCGTACCGCTGGTCATTAAGCCCGCTGATTCCTTTTGTTTTGTTTTTCATAAATAGTACAACCACATTGTACGGGTGCAGTCCCCCATATGGTTGGTCGTTATCAATTCTGTGCCTTTTATCATCCGTTCTTTGTTCGTTTTATTGTCCAAAAACTAAAGTCGTAAAGTCAGTACGGACTGGCAGTATGGGTGGAACCCGCCCGTACCACTTGGTCGTTTAACTATTTACCGACTTTGACACGTCATATTTTTGGAAACGACTCGGTACAGGCGCTCCGTACGGGCGTCTGCCCGTACCAGCTGGTCGTTACGATCGCAATTTCCTTCTTTGCATTTATTTTTTCCATACTTATTGAGATTCTTTTCTTGGGAGATCCTTTTACTTCCAGTATGAATTTATCCCTGCCTGTGACTCTTAATAAGCCTCCCTAGAGGTCCTCCTCCCTCTTATATCAACATGTCTAATCTACTTGATGTGCTACAAATTTCAAGGGAAAGGCAAGCCTCTAAACCTCATGGCTCCTTCGTGGGATAGTTTCCAGACCTCCTCCATTGAAGCTCATGATCGTGAAGCTCAAGGTCTAAGCCCGAAGAACAAGTGTATACCTATGACTCCGATGATGATTCTGATGATGAGGAGTTCATGACATTCATGGAGCAATCGAAGAGGGGATGGAAGTAGCCGAATTACTTGGCTATGGTGAAGCCTAAAGACAAGGAAAAAAGCCAAGAAACCTCATAGGAAGGGGTGCATGGAGTCACTCAAGTTCATCATCGTCAACTACTCCTCACCAAAGCATAAGAAAGCTATGGCACATACCTCAACAACAAAGAAAATCACCATGAACGCGCACATGAGCGTGAAGCCACACGAGGATTGGGGGTTCAATCTTCTGGACATGCCAGTCGGTGCACATGTTCCAGACACTGAACATCATCTCCACAAAATAGAGAAGTACCAGAAAGAGGAGCTCATCCACAGGGAGATCATGCGCAAGCGTCTATTGGATCTTGAAGGCAAGAAGGAACTCAATGACGTGATCATCAAGGTTGATGATGGGATGTTCCTCTTTGTTCGGATCTATAGAAGTGTCTTTGACGCATATCCGCCCTGGAAGAGGCAAACAAGAAGCTTCACGTAGTGCTATCCAACAAAACTACTTCACCATAATGCACACAACGGTATCAAATAATCGCAAGGAATTATTTGATCCACCCGGCTTGATTCCAAGATTGGGGGATCTGTGAGAGCCTTGTAATCTATATTACAATTTTTAGCATGTTTACTTTCCCGCACACATTTTAGACTTTAATTCCAGAATTTGCATTAGTTGCATCAACTTCGAGCTCTATTTGTTCAAGAGAAGATTTATATCCGTTGAGTTGCGAGACTTTATGATAATTGGAGTTGTGTTTTGATTCATGATTATTATATTAGATGATTGAACTAGGTTGAGTGTTATGATACTTGTACAGCTGTCATGATTTTAGGGACTTCCACACCGATAAAAGTATTGATTAAGTTATGAGAAGAAGAATTTTGGTAGCATAAGCATGATCAAATAGCTATACTATAAAAAGAGGAAGGAAGGGAAAGTAAAAAATATAAGCATAAAAAAAGAGGATATA
The DNA here is from genome assembly GCA_023614405.1 of Avena insularis. Classification (NCBI taxonomy): domain Eukaryota; kingdom Viridiplantae; phylum Streptophyta; class Magnoliopsida; order Poales; family Poaceae; genus Avena; species Avena insularis. Next base: position 129,609,488 of record CM042688.1, read on the forward strand.
AGGAAAGAAGAAATAAGAGAGAACAACTATCAAAAAAAATCAAGTATAGAAGAAAAGGAATAATCATGAATCTTCATTACTAAACTTAGTGCTCGATATCTCTAAACTTTGTGATTATATGATATGTTGAATCACTAGAAGTTTATTATGATTTCATTAATACTAGAAAAGGTGTGGAAGCCTCCAAGTCATGTAATGTGTAAGGGTATGGTAATGCCCCCAAAGTATCTCTACATCCGATGTTGTATTCCTGTTTCAATTTCTACCTCATTTATTGTAACGACTCGTGTCTCATGAACATGATGATCTTGTCCATAAGCCACCATATTGCTCGGGGACGAGAAAGATCCTAGCTTGGGGGAGTGGATGAGTCCAAAATTGAAGCATATTTACCTTTTGTTTTTGCATAAATAGAGTAGGGATCTTTGTATTTCACTTCGTTTGCACGCACCATTTTGTTCTTGTTTTAACAGGATCCCAAATCACTAAGTCTTATATGAACATATCAATTGGACCTGTCATATTATGTTATAATATGATATTTCTAAGGGATAAAAGTCATTTTATGGATTTATCTTCGCACATGGGAGAATACCAAGTGAGGAGAAGCAATCAGTACCAATAACAACCGGTGGTACGGGCGGAGCCCGCCCATACCGTCCGCCCGTACTAGGTGTCAGCGTGATTGCCTCATCAAATACTTTCTCTCGGCAAATACGAGAGGGGGATCTAACATTCATAGCCACTAGAAACCACGAAAAACCACATTTGAAAGGGATCTGAAGGAGGAACTTGGTTGGGGCAAAATCGTAGCTGCTTCACAGATCATTGGAGGACAACGCATCATCCCCTTCATTATCAACCATTGTATCTCCATCACCACCATTACCCCCATCTCTCATCTATTAGATCTTGTTGTAATTTCAGATTCAATTGTGGTTTGTATTAGATCTATCTCCGTACTTTTTATCCATTCATTTGATTATGATTATGTTGTTGATTGCTTCCATGTGTGAGTAGTTCCTTTTTTCTTGCGGAGATGGAGAAACCCTAGCACCATTATGAATTTGTAATAAAGATGATCTATTCTTGTGTCCATATGACTTGCCAGTCTATGATAGATTTATGATTTATGTTTGATCTCTCTCTTTAGATGGTATGTGTAGTCGGCCACATATCATTTGCCCTTGGGACTAAAGGGAGGGAGAAATCCTTTGGACTTTTTTTAGGATCGTACCCGGAATGGCCCCGTGACAGATTGGCGCCGACTCGTAACCTACATGGTCAAAGGAGGATAAAAGAGGGACTCCCTAAGCTAATTATAATATCCACGAGGAAACCCTTAATTGTGGTGGTTTGTATGGGTGACTACTCTCAGACATCACAATGGTTATTTAGAGGTGATCTCACTCTTGGCTCAACAAAGTGGCTTCCTACAAGCCTTGTATTGAACATCTTATTATGGAGGTCTCTCCACACATCTCATGACACAAGAAGTATGTTATCTTGATTATTCACAATTAACAATACCATGCTAGTGGTGTATCCTACATCCCCGAGAATGTTTTAGCCCTATTGAGTTCAACCACGTTTTCATACAATCTTGTTACTTGTTTTAATTACTTTTCTGCAAACAACCAAAAACCTTTCAAACACCCTTTACTTGATCAAAGGCAGCTTACAAGTATCCTTTGGTAGATAGTGACGAGGGGCACAAAGACCTTTACCAATAGCTCTCTGTGGGTTCGATATCTTTACTTCGAAACTAGAACAAATTGATATGTGCACTTGCAGTTATCAGTAATGCACAAGAAATTGATGAAGTGATACCTTCGATCCATATTATGGATGTAGTATAGCTCTTTGTTCCTAGTATACCTAGGTTATCGAATCCTCGGGAAGCAGAAAGCATAGTGAAGTTACTTCAACGGACCTTTGGGAGTTTTAGAATTCTTTTTGTGTTTTACTGGACCAAGAGTTTGTTGTCTTTTGTTGTTGTCGATGATGGAGAGAGAGGGCCTAGGGCATTCGGTTTCACTTGTAGCTGTGCAAAACATCTGATGGAATAAATGATAATAATAAAGTATGCATGTAATTGTTAGAGCAAGATAATTATATGTGAGCAGTGCATCCATAATTGCTATTGCCTCTGCAACCGCTTATAGCAATAACCTACTAGTCTCATCCATAGAAGAAAGAGAACTAATGATATGCATAGTGATGTCACCGTTAATCCCAAGTAAATCCCTCACATACAGTCGTACTACCCCTTCTGACACTGGGGTTCCCAACCTGCACATTAGTCATTACTCATACTCCCTATACCTGGCTCAATCCTCGGGGTATTGGGTACCTGACAAGTCCTTGGATTGAGGAAACAGAGGATACAATAATCACCATGTCATACAAACTAATACATGATCCCATCTATGATAAATAACATGCACAAAAGCTACATGGCTAGGCCGAAGCCCTTAGCCCAAAGAGAATTACTCACGCATAGAGATGAAATCAACAATCATAAACATTGCAATGGAAATCATGAGATTGATAGCAAATATTCTTACAATGTCGCCAATCGAAGATGATATCTACTATTACAAGTGGTGGAATATGGCTATGGTGGTGGAGAAAGGTTTGGAGATTAGATCTAAGTCTATTCCTCCAGCGGCTCTTCGGTGTTGTGGATGCAGGTTTCTGGGGGCCGCTGTTTCTCATCGCCCGAAGCCTCTTTATATATGGGTCCCTTCACAAAATTTGTTCTATTTGACCTAGCAGTGTCGATGGCAACTATACAGCCGGAATTTTATTCCCGCAGTATAGTTGGTCGTTAAAGCTTCTATCTCCACTTCACGACCCCTAGTTTATTTTGGTTGTTTAAAATCTCATATCTTTGACTTTAATGTTGTGATTCCCATCATCAAACGTCATTATCTGCGTAGGAAAAAATAGAAACAAAGGATTGCATACCCCTTTGATCATTAGGCATTAGTGGTAGGGTTTAGAGAGATATTTCATAAAAAATAGGAATAATATCCAGTTTAAATGAGGATGTAGATGGCTATATTTCACAGCCATCATGAAGCATGTAAGCTGATACCTTCGATACGGATTACGGATGTAGTATAATAACTTTTTCCCTATTAGACCTAGGTTTATCGAATCCTTGGGAAACAACGCTAATAGGAATAAAAATAAGGACACGTCTACAAGACTTTGTTTTTTATTTTACCTTTGTTTACCAGACCAATGTAGTTTACTTTATATTGTGGTTGAATCAATGGATGAAGATAGGCCAGGGTTGAAGATCCACCTGCAGCTGCATATCATATGGGATAAAGGATACAAATAAGCACATTCATGTGTAAGGTTCCAATACAGATAATCTTTTGTGGGCAACACATCCTAATATACTAGAGCCCATGAGAGGCCATAGACATAGCAATAGTATTTTGATCCAACCGAGTGTACCGTGAAGCACTAGCTTACAAACGATTATTAAGTACAAAACACAGATCAAAGCATTAAGTGGTGATGTTGTTATGATCCCAAATGGGCCGCTAAGCGAAAACCGTACTATCCTTGTTGTCACTGGGGTTCCTATGAGATCGTCGCTAGCCAATCATATCAGCTCAAGCCTTGATCAATCTCCAAGATCTTGGGTACCTAGAAGTCCAAAGATCGAGGCAAGAGACAAAGAAGCAAATCTCCCTTACAAACCAATACACAATTCTCCCATAGATTAGATACATATAAACGCGGCGAGGTTTCTCCCCAACCCACGACTCGTGAGGACTACTCACTCATACAATAAGATCAAGGATAGAAAACATTGTGCAATACTTAGATTGAATCAAATATTCTTACAATGGTCGCCGCATCACAAGGAGATCTAAAGTACAAAGCAATGGCTATAGCTAACGGAGGGGATGGATGATGGATGGATGAACAATGGCATGGATCTCCTTTGGTGGTGTTGTGATGCAATCTGAGAATGGCGGCCCTCTGTGCGGTGGAAGGGGCCTCTAAATATATAGGCGTCTTCACGAGTATTGTAGGGTTTGACGAGACGAAGATGCCGCCACCCTATACGATCGGGCGGTACGAGCGGGGTGCGCCCGTACTAGTGGTCATTACGCTGGCTGGCGCCTAGCTTCAGCTCCAGGAATACTTGGTCATCAATACTTCCTCAAAATCATCCTTTATGATTCCATATTTCACCATAAAAGTGTGATTTTCTGCACAAAATAAATCAAAGGAAGGATTTTCATGTCTTTGCAATAATTAGTCATTAGTGGCAAATCAAGAGAAAATAATGTCAACTGCTTGACGAAAAACAATGTTTAAATGCGGAGAAAGATGGCACTTTTTGGAGCCATCAACATCCCCAAAGCTCAAACATTGATCACCCTCGAGCAAGAAGAAACAAAAGAACTATAAGGAATTCGGTGTTTAAACTTGAAACAACGAGAATATGAATACACTTACGGTCGGTAGCCATATGCGTCCATCACTTCTTCCATATTGAAAAGCTCATCAAAGTTAGAGAGATGCAAAGAACACTATACAAGCTTTGGTAACTCAAGACAATCAAAGTAGAGTTTAATATAAGTATAAATAACTAGAGGTCAACAATCAATCCAATTCCTATAGTTAACTCTCAGCTTGCCAAGGAACACTAGGATGTTTAATATAGCAATATTGAGTAAGAGAGTTCATGTCCCAAGTAGCATAACGGTCAAGTGTCCTATTAACACCCACATCGGTAAATCAAGACTATCTAAAACACTACTATTCCAATCATTGCTTCTCAAGAAAATTCATAAACTAGTAACGAGATCATGCTAAAGACTTGTTGTGTGAATCATCATATCTTTCTTTTTATCTTTATTTTTTCTTCCTTCTTGCAAGGACATTTCTCAATAAGGATCATTGAGTGATGTTTTTAAACAATGTTTACACAACCTTCGAGAGTACCAATAATTTTTCCAATATGGTGACACGTATGCCACCCATGTCATCAACTCATAGCCAAAATCCGGGGTTATACCATAGATCCTTCAAAAGCTAGCAGAGTTGTTGGCATCCAAAGGTGTGCATGGGAAACAAAGAACTTTTTAAATAGTATCACGGTTTGATCCACAAGGTTAGCTTTGGCATTCATCACAATTACCACTAGACTTCATTTCAGTCAAACAACTCCTTTCAAGAGTGTCGTCAATTCTATCAAAACGTATATGGGGTTAAGTATCTTCAAAGGTGAAAGGGTAATTGCCCCTATGTGTGGTTTTGGTGATTAATGACAATCCCTATGGACTAATGTTTTCATTGAGTTTAACATGAAGGAATATTCCATAGGTCATGCTTGTAGTCCATATGTTGGATTCAAGTATGGATGCCATGAAGACAAAGATATACCTTGAGTATCCACATCAAGATCATCGAGTTGAAGAGAGGAATATGATATGATCGAGATCTTGAGAGTGTGATCTCAATATAAGAATTCAAGTTATGTCTCTAAGTCGGTGTCATGATAACCTCATTAGTTGAGCTATGGTTGACTAACATTTAGAGCATGTAATCAAATGAAGAGTTCCTTATGTACCTCAAGATATTTAGATGGAGCACGAGAAGATACTTGGTTGACCAATACAAAGAGTGAAGAGTGATTTCAAGCTGGTCAACACATGAAGCATAAAGAATGTACCACATGGATCTTATGGTATGGTAAGCCTTGTCATTTATGCATCATGACCTAATCCATTATATATGTGCCTTTGTGTATTCTATATGGGACATGTATCTTTCCATGGGCATGCTTCAAAAGTGAAGATCTCATATAGCCCATGAGAGGATGACATCAAGTGGTGATCGTCATCAAGGTTGAGAAGGGCAAGTTCAAGATAAGCATCTCGAGAAGACATTTGCTTGAAGCTTACTGTCCATATTGGTGATAATGTACATGTGAAGACATGTCTTAATGAAGCAATCCCATAGTGGTGTATGGGGGAGCAAATTATGAGTCTTCACGAAGCAACAATGATCAAGTGATGCATTCTGGCTTGGATGGAGCTTGAAGCGTTGTCATCAAGATCAAGCGGTATGCGCAAGGCAAATGTATGGCCTTGCTAGGTTTTCCTTTTACCGGTCTCAAGGTGGTTGTTAGGATACCGGGTTATAGGATAAATAGCCGCACTATCAAGAGGGGCTTTCGGTTGGGTAACTTGATCACATCGGCATAGGGAGATCAATCCTTTGCATACTTTTCATCTTCCTATTTTGTTGCTTGTTTGTGTTTCTCCATGTGAGGTTCTTGAGCTTGTTTCTAGCTCTTCAACAAGCCCAAGTTCATCGAAAACAGAATTCGTATGCATCTTCTATGGTGTTTTCGACTTTGAAGGTTTTACCGGTTCTTCTTATAGGGAGGCTTCTTACCTTTCCTAATTTGGTTCTATCCTCCTCTGTTTCACTATGATGTTTTCATGCACCATATTGTAGAGCTTGTTGTTCTCGTCAAAACAAGCCCAAGATCATCGAAATCGGAGTCCGGATGCAAAAGTTATTGCGTTTTTTGTTAAGTCTGTTTCATCCCGGTTATGGATCCGGTCCAACCGGCTCCTAGACCGGGTGGTCCGGTGCCAGCATCGAAAAACCGGATCTCAGACCGGATTTTCCGTTTTAGCGACCAAATCTATTCTGAGTGGGTAAACAGAGGGGTTTCGGTCTGTAGGCCGGTCCACCGGCCTAGGGACCGAGTTTTCCGGTTCCGGGGCTAGTCCAATCGACTTTTAGACCGGGTTTTCGCTATTTTCTCTCCAACGGCCATATTTTCTTTTCTCTATAAAAGGGGGTTCTTCCCCCAACATTTTTGGGTGTTCTTGACCATGAAATTGACCTCCATTGTTGAACCTCTTGAGCTTGCTTCCTATCCCTTCCCTCCTATGATTTTTGCATCTTTTTGAGGGCTTTGGAAGAGGAGATCTAGATCTACAATCCCCACCAATCAATTCCTCCTCTAAGTGAGGGGAATCCTTTGCATATAGATCTTGGAGTCATTGGTTGACTTCCACCATTGTTCTTCCTCTCTAATTCCTCCCTAGCACTTGTTGCTTTGGTGGGATTTGAGAGTGAAGGATTTGAGCACCCTTCATGTTCTTGCTTTGCATTCTTGCATAAGTGTTTAGCTCTCCATTACGGTTTGTTTGAGTGAGAGACCGTGAGATTGTTGCTCTTGGAGGGTTACCTCCTAGTTGGCTTGGCAGTTGGTGCCATGGTGTCCTCTTCGTGGAAGATTGTGAAGAGACACGGGCTTCTCCTTTGTGGAGCATGTGAAGTGGTTGTGGAGCTTGCCATCTTAGGAGTGGAGGAGAAGCTAGCCATAAGTAAATGGCCTATTCCTTCATGGGATAGACTCGAATAAGAAGGTGAGCCTTCGTGGTGTTGGGAAATCCTTCGTGGAATCCCACCCTCTCCAACGTGACGTACCTTACATGTAAGGGAACATATGAATACATCTTTGTCTCCACGTGCCTCGGTTATCTCTATACCTGAGCTTACTTTCCTTGTGTTAGCCATCGAGCTTGAAGTACTTATATATTGCTTATCACTTGTGGTATATTTATCTTGTGCTATCTTGCTTAGCTTAACTTGTTGTTGGTGCACTTAGTTGAGCCTAGTGTATTTAGGTTTTGTGCTTGTAAAATAAACGTTAGTTTAATTACGCATTCTATCAAGCCAAAATCGTAATAGTTTTGAAATTGCCTATTCACCCCCCTCTAGGCGACATCTCTATCCTTTCAAAAGGTAAACTCTCAAGACAATCACACATCAAACAAGTCATGAAATTTCAGACTTCTTCTTGTTGTACTTGTCTGGCAAATTTATTTCCAAGGCAAGACTCGGTTAACTACAAGAACTAGAGCAAAAGCTTCCATAACCTAATCATTCATACAAATAATAAGCTTTACTCTAACTATTTTGAATTACTTCCACTAGCATAGCATCTTATCAAATCAACTATCTAAGATAAACAATTCAAACTTCAAAAGTGAGATACATAGGACATACCTCTCATGAGTGACTTCCTAATCCTCTTCCTTATAGGGATTATTCCTTCAAAACTCAAGAAAAAAATCACTCTTGTAACAATATTGAAGCAAAGAGGCAAGGTTTAAATCCACTTTCACGAAAAAGGAAAAAGGGAAAAATCATTTTGTATTTTTGAGGATGGGGTTTAAAGAATAGAAAAGAACTTGCAAACAAGCAAGTGATTAATAAAACAAAAACAAAAACAAATTAAAACAAAATCAAATGAAAAACAGAAGCAAAATAAAAAAGCAAAGTGTTGGAATAGACCAACACGAGTATTTCAAAGTTCACAAGGAGCTGGAGTACAACCTTGTTATTATACAAATAAAATTTCCTAGGGACACATCCCCAAGATTAGGCTTTTGCAAGCACTTTTGTTGCTCATTGTGGTGGTGGTGGTGGTGGATAGTTACTCATGTTCCATTGGATGCTCCAATCATGGATTTGAGTGGCGAGGTTGGCAGTAGCATCTCGAAGGTTGATGGAGAGGTTGTTTATATTCTGGATATTCTCTTCGAGTCCATAGATATCACCATAGGTGGTGTATAAATTTTGTGGCTGCACATCTTGTTCGGGCCCTTCTTGTTCCACTCCTTCATCTTCCTCTTCTCCATCTATGGGTACTTCTTGTTGTGGTAGATTTGCTTCAACTTGTGTGTCATAACGCAAACGTCCCTCCTCAGTAGAGAAGAGACCATTAGGCAAAGGAGTAGGGATCAAGTGATCTACTCTAGGTATATCGAATATATATCTACCATTGATTCTTGAAATCATACCACATGCTCTAAGAGTAGAAAACCAAGACGGCGGTTTCTAGACATCGGTTGGATGTTTCCTATGTTGACATGGAGCACCTGTGCAAGCATGGTTATGACTCCTCCTCCGCATATGGTACCATGAGATTCAAGCCCCTGATGGTTAAAATAAAACAAAAGAAGTGCGCCCAAATTTTGTGTAAAATTACAGTTAGGAATTGCAGCTTTAGCGAGGACCATCATGTCCTCCTCATTAACTCTAGTAAACTCACCACGTGACTGCAAGGTGTTAGCAATAATATAAAACAAATAACAAATATCAGGATGATCATTTTGGTTTCTCTTGGTTATGTTTCCATGAATTCTCATTCTATTAAAGTAGCCCAAGGGTGTAGGATTTACAAAAAAATAAGTGGAACGTATGTCGGTGGTGTTGTTAGCAAACCTGAAGGAGTGATCCTATTGACTAAGTGTCAAAGAGTACTCACGGTTCATGATCCAGAAATAGGTACAATCAACTCCAGGAAGCTGCTCTTCAGGACAATAGTGAGATGTTACCGTATGCGTCAAAGTGCTGAGAAATTCAAGCATCAAACAGCGGTACGTGGCACAGTCTTGAAATACAAAATCATACAAACCAACATTGTTGCATAGCATATCGAAATAAGCATGGATAGCAAGTCGGTTCAGGATAAAAGGACCCGCCCACTTAGTAGACTTGATTTCTCGGAGTTTGAGACAGTTGAAATGGTTCAGCTGAAAGTCCTTGGCGAACTCGATTCCCAATGACTCAGGGGTTAGCGGATCAACGGATGGTGCGGATTGCACCACATCCATCGCATGTGTACAACTCCTTGTATTCATCTAATAACAAAAATAAAAAATAAAACTAATCAAAAATTTAGTCCAATATAAACATATCATATACGGTCCTCTACACTAGCTACAAAAGAATCTCCCCTAAAAACTAACTAAACATACTCAACATCAAGATTAGCTCAAGAACAAGACCTAAATCTAGATTGATAATGGTGAAAATTGAGCAAGACTTAGATGTAAATAAGTTAGGGATCAGAGGAGAAATATACCTTAGATCGATTGAATGTGAGGAATCAAAGAAATAACAAGTAGAATTGAAGATCCAATGGAAGTAGCGTGGAGTTTGGAGGTAGAAGAAAGAGAATAGTATTTTGGGAATTTTAGGTTACCTCTTCCTGGGTCCATATGGTGGCCGAGTGCGTGGTACGGGCGGGCGGTACGACCGGGTCCCGCCCGTACCAGGTGACAAACCTTGGGGTCGACGAAACCCTTCCAGCGTGAACTTGGTACGAGTGCGCGGTACGGTCGCCCGCGCCTGCACGACTGATCGTTACGCGGTCAGTATGTTTTGCTTTAATTCTGATATTTGCTCGAGGATACGGTACGTGCAGGCAGTACGACCACGTCTGATCGTAACAGTGGTCCTTACGATGGCTGTGTCCTTCGGCAAAAGTCGAGACTTGTATTTCTCAGCGCCTCGATGTGGTACGGACGCACGGTACGGTCATTTCCAACCGTACCAGTGGTTGTTATGCCAACTGAAAGCTGCAAAATCTTGAGGAAAAGATAATTAGCTACGCGCACCTTTGCACATCTTACCGAAAGGAAAAATAACAACAACACATGCGTTGTAAAAATCAGCAATACCTTAAGGCCATGTGTTAGCAAAATATAAAATTGAGGATTACCTTTTATTTCTTCTCCTCTTTCCAAAGGTCTTCTTGAACACTCTTTATTAAAACAAAACAAACAAAAACTAAACTAAACTAACACAAGATTAAAAACTTTTATTTCACATCGGTTGCCTCCCATGAAGCGCTTCTAGTTAAGGCTAATTAGCTTGACACAAATGGTGATCATTTAGGTTTAGTGAGTGGAACACCCACTCCAAAGTAATTAGCTTTAAGTGTGATTATACCATCATCGTTTTTGTTAAGCTTGGCCTTATTCTTCCTAGGTAAGTGGACTATAAAAGTATCTCTAGATGGTAGTCCTATTCTCATATTCCCTTCGTGCAAATTGATTAAAGCTTTAATGGTTATTAGGAATGGCCTGCTTAGAATTATAGGAGCTATGGGATCTTCGGGCATGTCCACTATAACAAGATCAGTAAGTGCGGGACTGCCTTTAATTTCTACTACTATATTTTTTTAATCCCAACAGCTTGCTTAAATGTAGAATCAGCTAGATGGAGACATCTCATTGATCCCAATCTTAATTTTAATAGTGGGCACAAATATATCATCTAGCTTAGCGGGAATCTTATCAGCTAGTCTTTTATACTCCATTTCTAACTCTCTAATTGACGAGGGTTTAACTCGTCAATGCCCATTGTTATGGACTTGGGTTTTGGATAAGGAGGGAGCGCTGGAGACATCTATTGGCTAGCAAACAAGCACACAGGGGACAAAGGATTTACCCAGGTTCAGGCCTCGTAGAGGTCCCTACTCCTGCTTGTCTGCTCGTGGAATTATCGAAGGAGTTGAAAGTTACAATGGTTGTGGAAACTAGGGTTGCGTGTGTCCTCCTCGCCGCCCCTCCTAGCCTTTATATAGATAGGCTAGGTCTCAGGTAGCAGGTCGAGTCGGTTACAAGTTAGGGTTTTCCCCTTCAAACTTTCTATCTTTAGCTTCTTCTTGTCCTTCAAGCAATCGAGAGTCCATAGGTTACTCGAGTCCCTCCATCCGGGCCTTGACGACACCGTGGGCCTGTATGTATTTGGGCCGTATATACCAAGCTCGAGTACCTGTAGGGTATACCCATGTTAGTAGCCCCCGAGTGTCCAGTGGAATCGCAGATTCGACTAGGGACTTTTTGAAGCCTTTGAGTGCCTAAATGAGTACATTTCGATTGCTTTTATTTGTGTCATAGGGATTGTTGATATACGTGCCTGATATAACTGAAGTATCGGTATCAGTTAACCACCTTAGGGTGAAACAACACAATCTACTCAAATTCGAGTCCCCGGACTCGAATCCAGAAAAGTGCTGGTGTAATTTGACTCAGGCCGCGGAAGTCTTATAGGAGTCGAATTCCAGTTATATGGGTGTGAGCACTTGACGCGTCCGTCAAGGCATGTTCATCGTGCCTGTAGGTACGGATATGTTTCTGGTAGTGCGCAGTTAAATGCGTTGCTAGGCCTTATTCAGGTCTTACCTTCACGCCGTAGGCGCGGCATCCGAATTTTATCATCACGGAGACGATTCGGGTAACCCAGGAGACGCAGTCTCTTTGTAGGGGGAAAATTATGAGGCGGTGTCGTCATGAGTTTCGAGTGTGGATGTTATCAACGCACAATTTTTTGTACAAATAATCATAAGGTGCGCGACCAGCGCTCCCTATGGGAGTAGCCCCCGAGTGCCTGGTTGAGTCGAAGACTCGGGCAGGGACTAAAGAACTTTTGCGACTACTGTCGACTTTCGCTTGCTTGTTTCAGTCGATGACTCGGGCAGGTACTAAAACACTTTTGCGACTGCTGTCGTCTTTTGCCTGCTTGTTTCAGTCGATGACTCAGGCAGGTGCTAAAATACTTTTGCGACTGCTATCGTCTTTTGCCTGCTTGTTTCAGTCGATGACTCAGGCAAGTGCTAAAATACTTTTGCGACTGCTGTCGTCTTTTGCCTGCTTGTTTCCGGCGCTCCCTATGGGAGTAACACATGTCCATAATCGAACTGTGTTTCGAGTGATTGGGTTTGGTTTTGTGATTGTCCATGTTCCTGCAACAAGAAAAAGAAAAGTCATAGGATGCGCGGCCAGCGCTCCCTATGGGAGTAGCCCCCGAGTGCTTGGTGGAGTCGAAGACTCCAGCAAGGACTAAAAATAGTCGAGGTTTTCCACTGCATAGCCTTGGTGACGTTAGTGCTGACGCTTGTATGACCTTAGTTGCTCGCTTGAGTGATTTGGGTCCCACTTTCTGACTTTGATTTGACTGGGCGTGCGTAATCTTATTTTTAACTGTGCCTCCTCGATTTCCACGCGTAATGGTAGAAGTGGGGGGACGGTTCGCGCTTCCTCTTCTCCACGTGTCCTACGCGATGCGTGCCATGCGTCCAATAGGGTTTTTGTCAGTCGTTGGATTGCATCTCCCAGGGGTTAAGTAGCAATGCTGCGGCGGTAATTTCCCATTTGTGCTCTTTCTTCCTTGCTGCCATCACCATTGCTGTTGCTTTTCTGCTTTCCCCTGCGCCCATCTTCTCCACGATGTCGTACCAGCTCTGTTCGTTCCCAAGCTACTTCCTTCGCTCACATCGCCGCCGCGCAATGGGGAAGAAGAAGGGAGGCGCTGCCGCTGATTCCGCGGCCACCCTCGCTGCAGCAAAGAAGAAAGGTGGCTCCGCTGCTGCGGGCACCAGTGCCGCCGCCGTTGGGAAGAAGAAGGTCGCGGGCACCCGCGTGACCAATGGCGCATGGCGCCCCTCTATCATCAAGGCGTCGGATCTCCGTCTTCTTCGCCAAGACGAAGTTATTTCTGCAGCAGTCGCCGATTCGTGCGTCCCCAGCGGTGAGACCATTCCTGTGCCCCCGCTGGTTATCGAGTGATGTTTCTTGCATTCATCATTCGTGGTCTTTCCTTGCCTCTTCACCCCTTTCTTCGGGGTCTTCTTTGTTTCTATGGGCTCCAGCTCCATCAGTTGTCCCCAAATTCGCTCCTCCACATCACTTGTTTCATCACTCTCTGCGAGTGCTGGCTCGGAATCGAGCCACACTTTGGTCTTTTCAAGCGCATCTTTAAATTGAAGCGTCAGTCCGCATCTGGCTCTTTAGTTTATGACGTAGGTGGTTGCGGAATCCACGTCGACCCATCCGCCACCTACTTCGATATCAAGCTTACCAAGTCCGTCTAGGGATGGAGGGACAAATGGTTCTATGTTCGCGACCAGAAGGCCAAGGACGAGCACTTTGGACTCGCGCCCTTCGATCCCGCGACTCCCTGCAAGAAGATGCGTTCTTGGAAGAACGTGATCATGCCTTCCGAACTCGCGGAGACAGACGTGTTATATCAGCGCGTTTGCGACCTCGAGAGTCGCATAGGCGCAGAAGAGGGAGGCTGCGCCCTTGTCAGGACTTGGCTGCATCGTCGCGTCCAGCCTCTCCAGGCCAGGGTCCATCCCATGTTCCAATGGGGTGGCGCTGATGATCCCACTCGCGTGTCTGCTGATGGCATGTCCGCGAGTGAGGTAGATAAGAGGGTGCGACTGGTCACGAAGTACACCCTCAAGGATGTGCTTCCGAACGAGTCAGTCGTTCCTCCTTTCGATGCTTCAAATCCTCCTCCTGAGGTATGGTTGTGCTACGTAGTAGCTTATTTTCTTGATTGCGTTTTCTGTTGCTTATCTGTTATGTTTGCTGATCTTTACTTTTGGTATGCAGGAGTGGGCGGTGTCGCCTTGCATGCCTCCCCTCCCTGAGGGGATTATTCCTCATGAAGCTTTGGAAGAGGACGAGTTTGAGTCGACTGTCCCTTTCGATGTGGAAGAGGAAGCCCCCGAGTCCGAGAGTCCGGATACTCGCAAGCGTTCGTGCAGCAGGGATTCCGACGCGTCAACTCCTTCCACTCTAGGAGGCACGGCTGTTGGCGCGGAGTCGCCAATTCCCGCCGTTCCTGTGAGGGTTGTGGCACCGTCTTCTCGCAAGAAGATGCGATTGCCCAAGGAGTCTTCGTCGGAGTCGGCGGAGGCCACGTTTGATCTTGACAAATTTGACTGGTAATTTTGCTAGTGCCTTCATTCTTCTCTGTTTTCTTCTTGTTGGCTTTGTTCTGGAGTTTGCCCTTTCTGAGTGTGGATTTTTTCTTGCAGTCAAGAGGCGTCATCATCTTCTGGCGACGTCGAATTTTTGAAGGAATCAGGAGTCGCGACTTCAAGGGCCAAGGTAGAGGTCGAGCGCGCTCCTTCTCCGGTGGCGGCCCACTCTGAGCACAATTCTTCGAGCTCTCCTCACGTAGGGGAGCATCGAGTAGTTGCTCAGACGACGGTTCAGCGAACTTCTTCGGAGTCGCTGGAGGATCATGTAAGTATAGCTTTCCTTCTCTTTTTTTAATGTGGTAGTCAACGCCTTCTGCTGCCTTCTGCTGACTCCTTGTTTTGTGCGACAGCTCCTTGTAAAGGAAGCCACGCAGGTGGCGGAACAGGTGATGGCGATGGGTCGCCATCATGCGATGTTGGAGACGCGCCACCGCGTGGTCGAGAGTAAGTGTTCTATACTTATTCTTTTCGTCTTCTCTCTGTTTTGGTATAATCGATTGACAGCCAATTATTGACTGCCATGTAGCTGAGCATAATGCTTTACTGCGCGATGTCGCCACGTTGGAGAAGACACTAGCCGCAGCTGTGAAGGGGCATGACGCGGCAATCGCGGCTCGTGATGATGCCCAGAAGTGCGAAGAGGATCTGCGCTCCTCCTTTGCGGCCAGGGAGAAGTTGTTCGAAGAGCAACTGTTCTCAGTTGCCAAGGCCCTCTCAGGTACCTTTACTCGTAGATATTTTATTGATGTTCTTCTCTTTAGTGCCGGTGGCATTATAAGTTTGATCCATGTGTGTATTTTGGTGTAGATGCTGGCGACTTGAGTTTTGATCCACAAGCCCTTTGTCGCGATGACGCTCTGGCGGGCGCGGTATCTGCGGTCGAGGATCGTAGCGCCGCTGTCCAAGGCCAAGACCACCCTAAGTCGCCTCCGGGCGGAGCTGATGCTGAAGGGGGAGCTGGTCGACAATGTGGAAGAGCTGGTGGGGTCACTCGCTGGGGGTGTGCCTGCCACGTACAAGAACTCCCTCCGTGCAGCTGGCGTGACCATGTCGCTTGCCATGGTGGAAGCCCATGGAGTCGAAGTAGATCCTTCTGCGGTGTCGAAGACGATGCCTATTGGCACGGATGGTCAGCATGTAGTATTTGCTCCCTTTGCGACTGCCTGTGCCAAATACGGCCATTCCTTGATAAACACTATTGCCAAGTACTCGGAGGAGCTCAATCGTGGAAAGAAGACGGCGAAAACTTCGGCCTTAGGGGCCGGCGGAAAGTCAGTGGCATCTGATACTGCCACGGACTTGATGAAGCCCCCGAGGTCATCAAAGTCGAAGAAGCCAGCTGCCTCGTAGTTAGTTTCTTTGTAATAGTTGATGAATTGCTCTTTTGATTGGAGAACATGCCTGTTGGCGAATGTGTTTGTAGATACTTTTATGTTGATCCTGAATGCATCTGCTACTTTTGACTTTTGAGTTGGTCGCCTTATTTGCCTCTGGCTTGATTTTTGGTAGGGTAAATCAAGTGGTCCTGTGGGGGGAACCTCGGACTCGCCATCTCTTGAGGATACAGTGGCACCACCATGCTCCAGGGTAGAGGAGTTGTCCTTGCTTTCGTGACTTCGTGATCGCGTTAAGCAACTGGAGCGTGAATTGCCCGTGATCCGGATAGCGATGTGGAAGTCAAAGGCTGAAAAGCCGCCGCCATGACAATATCTGCTTGGCGAGGTGACGCAACTGGGCGACCAGTTTAAGTGTTAGTTTGCTCATCCTCGTCTTTTCCTTTGTAGTTAATCGCAATGGTACGTTGTACTCATGCTGTTGATGCTGCTTCGTGTAGTTGTTAGCGCCCGCCATCCGCAGGAGGAGAGGGATAGGATTGCCATCCGTCTTCATGATCTCACCCAGGAGCAACTTCAAGAGAGTGGATACTTCTGGGTAGATCATGATCGTGTGACTGCGTTAGCGACCCTGCAGGATCACGCCTCGTGAGTGCTGCTCTTTCTGAAGAAGTCACAGTCGTGTTTGAAGAACATCTATCGGGCGATGTTCTCGCTGGATGATACTCCATCAAGCCTGCTGGCTCTCCTGACCAAATTTCAAGATATGTCCGCGGTTCACGAGTGCATGAGGCAGCAGTTGGTGGCTGGTGCCAAGGCTGCCCTTTCCATGGTGCGTTTGCACAGGCCTGACGTGGATGTCGCTGCCATTGCCTCTGGGCCACCGGTGCCACCAGTAGGATCTTCCTGGAACATGGTGCCTCACTATCAGGCGGTGGATCGTCCAGCCGAGGAGGTCGTCGACTTCTTCGAGGAACAGACTAATGTTCTTCTGTTGCAAGGGTAGCCAAATATGTATCGCGAGTCCTTTTTGTTAGCCTGTCCATCTTTGTATCGTTCCCTTGTAAACCTGTCAGGTGCGTTGCAGCTGGGTTGAGTTTGTGTTAAGGGGTTCTATTGATGTGCCAGCTACTCAGGATGTCGCGTTATTGTTCGAAGAACATATGTGTATAGGGTGGCGTAGCCCCCGAGTATGAAAATTGACAAAGTAAAGGAGAACACGGAGTTTTGGGGCACTTAGCTTTTATTTACGCGAAGAACAGTACGAAGTACAATGTGCGGCTAAGTAGCCTTGGCTGAATAGCCTTATTTGCGATGCAAAAGTAAAGAAAAACAACTAAGGGTAGAAGCGTCATAGTTGTGCGACGTTCCAAGGGTTGGAGTGTGCGACTCCTGTCTCGAAATCTTGAAGGCGATAGGTTCCACCTGGGATTACTTCTGTAATCATGTATGGTCCTTCCCAGGAGGACTCGAGCTTGAGATGCCCCTACTGCTTCAGTCGCAGGACTAGGTCACCTTCGACGAAGGATCTGGGGCAAAGCCTTCTGCTATGGTAGTTGCGCAGGTTCTGCTGGTAGATCGTAGATCTTTCTGTGGCGATTTCTCTTGCTTCGTCAAGGAGGTCGATGGAGTCTTCGAGTGCGAGGGATGACTCCTTCTTGCTGTAGGCGACTACGCGTGGCGCTTTGTACCGTACCTCGGCGGGTAGTACTGCCTCTGCTCCGTGTACCATAAAGAATGGTGTGTAGCTAGTGGCGCTGTTTGGAGTTGTACGCAGGCTCCAGAGTACGGATTGCAGTTCATCTGGATAGCAGCCCGCGGCTTGTTCGAGTGGTCGGAGGAGTCGCTTCTTGATGCCGCTGCAGACGAGCCCGTTTGCCTTTTCCACCTGACCGTTGGTCTGTGGGTGTGCTATTGAGGCATAGCTGATGTTGATCCCCAGGTTCTCGCAGAATTCTTGGAACTCCTTGGATGTAAAGTTTGTTTCGTTGTCGGTGATGATGCTGTGCGGCACGCCGAAGCGGTAAACGATGGACTCGAAGAACTTTACTGCGCCGCGTCCTGATTGCTTGGTCACTGGCATGGCCTCAATCCACTTGGTGAATTTGTCGACTACAACCAGGAGGTAGACATAGCCTCCTTGCGAGGACCTTGGAAGTTTGCCAACCATGTCGAGTCCCCACTGGGCGAAGGGCCAGGCCAATGGGATAGGCCGGAGTTCTGCGCCTGGTGCGTGTGGTTTGTCTGCGAATCGCTGACAAGCGTTGCACTTTTGGACTATATCCTTGGCGTCGTGCATGGCCGTGGGCCAGTAAAATCCAGCTCGTAGAGCTTTGGCAACGAGGGTGCGACTGTCGGCGTGGTGCCCGCAGGTCCCTTCATGGATGTCGAGGAGGACTTCTCTTCCATCGGCTAGGGAGACGCATCGCTGTAACACGCCTGTGATGCTGCGCTTATACAGTTCGCCGTTGATAACGGCGAATGCCTTGGAGCGTCGCGCGATGTGTCGTGCATCTGTCGGGTCGTCCGGTAGGCGCTTACTGAGGAGGTACATAATGTACAGCTGCGTCCAGGATTGTTCGATCATCATGACGCTCATTGGTCCCTCGAGTCCTATGTCGAGCTCCAGTCATCGATTGTCATTGGCTCATTGGGTGGCGTAGCCCCCGAGTCCGTTGCTGCGCCTGTTTTCTTCTCTGTGGCCTTCGGCTTGATGGAGCGTTCGCATATGCGCTCGAGAAATACCCTAGGTGGTATGGGTGCGCAGGTGGAGCCTATGTTGGCGAGTGCGTCTGCCTCCTCATTGCTTTCGCGACCTATGTGTCGCAACTCGCAACCATCGAAGTCTCCTTCAATTGTGTCGTAGAGGTCGCGGTATGCGATCATGTTGTTGTTTAGTGCGTCGCACTCTTTGCATTATTTGGTTGACGACCAGCTTGGAGTCGCCATATATGATTAGCCTCTTTGCGCCGCAGGCTTTTGCCATTCTCATCCCGTGTAACAGGGCCTCGTATTCAGCCTCGTTGTTTGAGGCTGTGAACTGCATTCGCAGGACATATTTCAGCTTGTCCCCTTGAGGAGATGTCAGTATGACACCTGCTCCTGCTCCATCTTTCCTCTTGGACCCATCGAAGTGCATTGTCCAGAGGTAGGACATGTCTGGCTTGTCCGGGAGTTGGTTTTCCATCCAATGTATGAGGAAGTCAGGGAGAACTTGCGACTTGATTGCGCTGCGCTTTTCGTATGTGATGTCTCGTGGAGACAGTTCGATTCCCCAAAGCGCGACTCGCCCTGTGGTGTCAGGGTTATTGAGGATATGTCCCAATGGGGCGTCGTTGACTACCACGATTGGGTGTTCCTGGAAGTAATGGCACAGTCGCCGGGCGGTCATAAAGACGTCGTGCGCCAGCTTCTGGTAGTGCGGGTACCGCTGTTTTATTGGCGTGAGGACCTCGCTGAGGTAGTATACCGGGCGTTGTACACCGTGGACCTTGTTTTCCTCGGCCCATTCGACGACGAGCACTATGCTAACCACTTGGTTGGTGGCGGAGATGTACTGCAGCAGTGGTTCCCTTTCTATACTGGCGAGGTGGATAGCAGGCGCTTGAGGTCCTCGAATGCTTCTTGCGCTTCGTTGGTCCACTCGAATTTGTCAGTTTTGCGGAGGAGCTGATAGAAGGGCAGCGCTTTTTCTCCCATTCGACTAATAAATCGACTGAGGGCCGCAATTTGCCCGGCTAGTTGCTGAACGCCTCTTATGTTCTTTGGCTTCTCCATGGCCAGTATGGCCTTTATCTTTTTTGGGTTTGCCTCAATCCCTCTCGCGGAGATGAGATACCTGAGCAGTTGCCCAGAGGGTACGATGAAGGCGCATTTGTCCGGATTGAGCTTTATCCGGTAGCGATCGAGATTGGCGAAGGTTTCGTGCAAGTCGTCGATTAGAGAGGCTTCTTCCTTGGTCTTGATTACTATGTCGTCGACATAGACTTGGATGTTGCGACCAAGTTGCTCCTTGAGGCAGGCCTGCATGCATCACTGGTACGTGGCTTCTGCGTTTTTTAGCCCGAAGGGCATTGTGTTGTAGCGTAACACACGCCAAGGGCGTAAACGCGGTCTTCTCCTAGTCTTCCTCCTTCATTCGAATTTGGTTATAGCCTGAGTAGGCATCGAGGAAGCAGAGGCGCTCGCATCCAGCAGTGGAGTCGATGATTTGATCGATCCGTGGTAGCGGGAAGTGATCTTTTGGGCAGTGCTTGTTTAGAGAAGTGAAGTCCACGCACATCCGCAGGATATCCGTGTCCTTTTTGGCACCAGCACCGTATTGGCGAGCCAAGTGCTTTCCTTGATCTCGCGTATGAATTTGGCCTCAAGGAGTCTGTTGATCTCCATTCGACGCTTATGCCCGTGGCTCGCATACCGCTTGATTGTTTGCTTGACTGGCCTTGCGTCGGGGTTAACGTTGAGTGCGTGCTCGGCGAATTCCCTAGGAACTCCTGGCATGTCCGCAGGACACCAGTCGAAAATTTCCCAGTGCTCACGGAGGAATTCGACGAGCGCGAGTTCCTATGCGGGACTCAAGTTGTTGGCGATGAGGGCCGTTTTAGCGGGATCTGATGGATGGACCTGCACCTTCTTTGTGTGCCTGAGATGAGTCAAAGGAGAGGTCGTGAGCTTGGCTACTTAGGGGTGCATCGTTGTCCGTCGCTTCCTTCAATCGCGTGAGCTCCTCTCGCATACCAAAGGACTGGAGATTCTGTTGAATTCCGTCCGCGAATCGCCGACGTCGAAACTCCGCTGATCGTGATGACGCCGTTGGGACCTGGCATTTTCATCTGTAGGTAGGCGTAGTGGGGTACTGCCATGAACCTAGCGAACGCGACGCGCCCGAGGATGCAGTGGTATTGTGAGGGCCAGTCGACAACTTCAAAGTCGATGCGCTCGCGCCGGAAGTTCTTCGGCGTGCCGAATATGACGTCGAGGTTGATTTTGCCCAGGGGGTATACGCCTTTTCCTAGGACGATGCCGTGGAACGTTGTGTCCGATGCGTCCAAACAGGTTAGAGGGATCCTCATTGCTCGCAAGGTACTCGCGAATATGAGGTTGATACCGCTTCCGCCATCCATGAAGACGCGACTCATGTCGAAGCCTCCAATTTGCGCCTCGAGTACTAGGGTTTTTTGACCTGGGCGAGGTACTTGAGGCGGGTGGTCGCGTTTGTCGAAGGTAATGCACGACTCACTACCACTGAGGTACTCAGTGGTGGATGGTGGCGAGTGCATGGCCAAGTTGACTTGGCGAGTGATGGCCTTCTGCACCCTATTGGAGGGGCGTCCCTTTTGGATCATCATGGTACCCATGGCCCGTGGGTATGGTTCGCCTCCGTGGTGCTGGTCCGGTGCTGCTCCGTTCGGGGGTGGCCCAGGTGGTGGTGGTGGTGCGCCATGTGCCACTGCGCCTGGAGCGGTTCTGTAGCCTCTTTCGACTGCATTGCGGTTCATCCGTACCAACCCCTCATGTAGCTTGAGGAACTCGCGGCAGTCCTTGAGGAGGTGACTGGACTTTCTCTTGCCATCATGCTTGTCGATGTAGAAGTGTACCGTGCATGGTCCGGACAGTTTGTCTTCGATGGAGGTCGCAGGTGCTTCATCGCGAGTGCGGCGTTGCCATACTTGCGTGGTTTTCCCGGAGTCGCGGTATCCGCCACTGCGGTATCCGCTGTTGCGGTTATCGTCACGTCTATCAGCGTAGCCGGCTGCGACCATGTTGATGTCATCGCGATCGTCGTAGACGCGCATACGACGTTTACTCCGGCGGTCGCGTCTTCGTTCGAGTTCTGCCTCCTCGTTAGAGTGAACGTGGTTCTTCAACGAATCTTCCCCATCGGCCCACCGATTCGCGATCTCCATCAGGTGGTCGATGGTCTTGGGCTTTGAGCGGCCTAGCTCCTCCCTAAGTTCCATGCGGCGGACACCACCGTTGAATGCATCAATCACGCGGTCTTCCGAGATGTTCTCCGCGGAGTTCTTGATGATGGACCATCTTTGGATGTAAGAGCGCAGCGATTCGCCAGATTTTTGCTGGCAGCATCTCAGTTCTTCGATTGAAGCGGGGCGTTTGTACATGCCCTTAAAATTGCGCACGAAGCTGTAGACCAGCTCATCCCAGCTGCGAATGGATCCGCGTGGGAGGTTATTGAGCCATGCTCGGCGCCCTTTATGTGGCTGCAAGCATTGCATGGCGATGCGGCGCCTCCGTGCAGTCTGACAGAGGAGATGTGATCCTCCAGCCAGATCTTGGGGTCCTGCAGACCGTAAAATTTTGGGTTCTCCGATGGGAGTTTGAACCCTTTAGGCATTCGCTTTTGCCTGATGGATCTGCTGAAGGATCTGGCGCCGCAGAGCTCCCCATCTTCTTCTTCTGAATCAGTCGACCGAGCACGTCGTGCCCTTGACTTGTCGATCTTGTGCTGCGTGAGTTCGTCGCGTGCATTGTAGTCGCGATCGTGTCGTCGTGAATGGCGGCACCGAGACAAGTCGTGACTGTCATCGCTTGACGAGGGCGAGGAGTAGTGTTTTGCTAACGCTTTGCCCTTTTTTGGGTCTGGTACTGGTTCTTTGTCGAGGGCGGCCTTGATTAGCCCTAGGCTCGCGATCGTAGAACGGTGCATGGTCGTTCGGGGATCTCCAGCCGGTGGCTGGTTTATTGAGAAGGTACATGGTGGCCACTGTCACTGCGGCATGTGGCGTCCTGGGAACCACGTTGCCTCTCCTGTCGACTGTCATAGAGCCGAAGTCGAGGACTTTCGCGGCGTCTATGCGTTCTTGTTCAGTGAGGTGAGCCATCCGCGATTGCCTCTTCCTGGCGAGATGCTCGTTGCCTCTTGAGGAGCATCCTCCGTAGGAGGAGAGCCCAACGCGACGAAGGCTTGACTCGTCCGCCGCCTTTTTACGCGCCTCAAGTTGCGCGATTGCTTGTTTCTGGCGCTTGAATTCCTCTTTTAGGAGCCAGTGGTAACCCATCAGTAGTTCCTGAGGGGACCCAAAGGGTAGAGGTGCACCTCGTAGGGCTTCGCGGCAGCGTTCCCACTCTTGCTCGTTGAGCCTGATCACGACGCGTTCGCCGGTTTGCTCGTTGATTATGCTGGGGGTTTCGACTGCTCCTCCATTGCCGCCGTTGCCGCCGTTGGCGGTGTTGGGCGGGTCGGTGCCGTTTCCGGTGTTACCACCGTTGCCGCGGTTGGCAGAGGTGTCGCCCGCGTTGATGACAGCGCACATGAAGTGATTTGGGAAGCTGTTGCTTCCACAACTTTTAGATTCGGAACCGTAGGTTCCATCTTCAGTGGCCAGATCGCTTAGGTCGGAGTCGCGACTGCTGTCGATGACCATGTTCCCAATTGCCGTCGGAGCGTTGAGCTCGCTGAGGGTGCCGATCGATGGAGGGAACCATGATGCTGGGGCAATCATCGGTGCTGTCGGCTGATCGGGCATGCGAAGCGTGCCCATCTGACCAACTTGGAAGCGGAAGCTCCCAATCGCCAGGCTGATTCTGTCGCCTACGGACTCGAAGGCTGGGCGAGTAGCCGGCGTGTGGATGGTGAAGTCGAAGGCGCCGAAAAGATGGTGAATCTCTGCTGTTGCAGAGTTATAGATCGCGTTTGATGGGGCCGAAGAAGCCGCAACATCAGCACTCCCATTTCCCACAGTCGGCGCCAATTGACGAGGGTTTAACTCGTCAATGCCCATTGTTATGGACTTGGGTTTGGGAGAAGGAGGGAGTGCTGGAGACATCTATCGCCTAGCAAACAAGCACACAGGGGACAAAGGATTTACCCAGGTTCAGGCCTCGTAGAGGTCCCTACTCCTGCTTGTCTGCTCGTGGAATTATCGAAGGAGTCGAAAGTTACAATTGGTGCGCAGATGCAATCTGGCAAGGGTTGTGGAAACTAGGGTTGCATGTGTCCTCCTCGCCGCCCCCTCCTAGCCTTTATATAGATAGGCTAGGTCTCAGGTAGCAGATCGAGTCGGTTACAAGTTAGGGTTTTCCCCTTCAAACTTTCTATCTTTAGCTTCTTCTTGTCCTTCAAGCAATCGAGAGTCCGTAGGTTACTCGAGTCCCTCCATCCGGGCCTTGGCGACACCGTGGGCCTGTATGTATTTGGACCGTATATACCAAGCTCGAGTGCCTGTAGAGTATACCCATGTCACTAACTTTAGATGCTACTTATTGGATAAATTGTGGATAGGTAGCATCATTACCTTTTTCAATACCTGGATTGTTGACGGTTATCATCTTTAATAGATCCTCCACGGTATATTCAGGCATTGGTGTGTTGCTATAATCTAGCTCTTCAGGCTTGTCTTCATCGTTCTCGACCCTTATCATCTTGAGGTCTTCCACCGGATTTGGCTTGGGCTCTCGGCTACCTTGCCCAATTAAGCTTCCATGGTCTTTGTCCTTTCCTGTAGAGCCTGCACACCATTTCTAATATAATTGCAATGACTTGATTAGATAATTTACCAATACTAGTCTCATGGTTCTCCGTGATTTTAATAAGCATATTATTTTGCTCGGTTTGAGCTTGCATAAAATTTCTAACAGTATGTTCAAACGGGAGATTGCCATGATTTGCTCCATTATTATTATCAAAGTTATTATAAGGAGCTCCTACAGGATTACAATAATGTTTTTGAACATTAGAAGCAAATTTTTGATTTTTCCATGCAGGATTATAAGGATTACGAGCTATAAAAGTAATATCATTAACATCGATAGAGATAGCATTAACTTGGATATCTTCCTTACCCTTTACTATATTAAGTAATTCATCTACCTTTGCAGTAAGCTCTTCATTGTTTACCTCGGTGATTGAACTCACCCTTTTTAGGTTCTTTCCACATGCCATTGAGCATGGTTATTTTGCATATCGTCAAGTAATTTCTTTGCAACACTCACTTGCTTTCCGATGATAGTTCCTCCTATTGCAGTATCTAGCATAGACTTAGACATTGGGTTAAGGCCATTATAAAAATGCAGTATAAGCCACTCTTCCATCCCATGACTAGGATAGTTCATTACGACTTCTTTCATCCTTTCCCATGCAAGCGCTAGTGGCTCGCAGTCTTCTTGTCTAAAACTTGTAATATTGGATCTTAGTTGCATAGTTTTAGCTGGGGGAAATTTAGTCATATAGAGATTAGTATATTCCTCCCAAGATGTGATAGTGCCCTTAGGTATATCTAGCAACCACTCCTTAGCCTTTCCTCTAAGAGAGAAAGGAAACAACTGTAATTTAACAGCATTTGGATCAACATCCTTAATACGCATTATGTTGCAAATTTCAGTAAATGTATTTATTAAGTGCAAACCTAAATCTTCAGAAGATGAGACTACAAATTGGTTCTATTGAACCAAACTCAAATGGTTAGGCTTTATCTCATATGCTTCCGCACCAACGACAGGCTGAGTAATAGGTGCACGAATCAAATCATAAGTGGGAGTAGCATACTCCCCAAGTTTCTTTTGAGCCATCACTCTTTTCTTTTTGGTATTTTTAAAGTAAGATAAACAAGTAACTATTTTTTGGGTTTTCAAATAGATAACAAAAAAGTAAACTAATAACAAATAATAAACTACAAACAGAAATTAAATCTAAAAACAAGGTCTCTAGTGACCTCGCCAGGATAGCGAATTGGTTCCCCAACAACGATGCCAGAAAAAGGGTTGATACCTTTGATTCGAATTCTAGATGTAGTATAATAGATTTTTTCCTAGTAGACCTAGGTTTATCGAATCCTTGAGAAACAATGCTAATGGGAATAAAAATAAGGACACATCTACAAGACTTTGTTTTTAGATTTTACCTTTGTTACCAGACAAATCTAGTTTACTTTATATTGTGGTTGAATCAATGGATGGAGATAGTCCAGGGTTGAAGATCCACCTGCAGCTGCATATCATATGGGATAAAGGATAGTAATAAGCACATTCATGTGTAAGGTTCCAATAGAGATAATCTTTTGTGGGCAACACATCCTAATATAGTAGAGCCCTTGAGAGGACACAGGCATAGCAATAGTCTTTTGATCCAACCGAGTGAACCACGAAGCACCAGATTACAAACGATTATTAAGTGCAAAACACAGATCAAAGCATTAAGTGGTGATGTTGTTGTGATCCCAAATGGGTCGCTAAGCAAAAACCGTACTACCCTTGTTGTCACTTGGATTCCTATGAGATCGCTGCTAGCCAAGCATCTCACCTCAAGCCTTGATCAATCTCCGGGATCTTAGGTACCTACAAGTCCAAAGATCGAGACAAGAGACAAAGGAACAAACGATAGAAATCTCCCTTACAAACCAATACACAATTCTCCCATAGATTAGATACACACTACAAGGTTTCTCCCCAACCCACAGCCCGTGAGGACTACTCACTCATAACAATAAGATCAAGGATAGAAAACATTGTGCAATACTTAGATTGAAATAAAATATTCTTATGATGGTCGCTGAATCAAAAGAAGATCTAAAGTACAAAGAAATTACTATGGATAATGGAGGGGATGGATGATGGATGGATGGACAATGGCATGGATCTCCTTTGGTGGTGGTGTGATGCAATCTGAGCATGGTGGCCTCTGTGCGGAGGCAGGGGCCTCTAAATATTTAGGTGTCTTCACAAGTATTGTAGGGTTTAACGAGACGAAGCCATCGCCACCCCGTACGTTCGGGTGGTATAGGCAGGGTGCACCCATACCATTGGTCGTTACGCTGGCTGGCGCCTGGCTTCAGCTCTACGAATACTTGATCATCAATACTTCCTCAAAATCATCATTTATGACTCTAGATTTCGCCATAAAAGTGTGATTTCCTGCATAAAATAAATCAAAAGAAGGACTTGCATATCTTTGCAATAATTAGTCATTAGTGGCAAATCAAGAGAGAATAATGTCAACTACTTGATGAAAAACAATATTTAAATGCGAAGAAAGATGATGTTTTTTGGAGCCATCACAATCATCTAAAGACAGAATTTGAGATGAAGGATTAGTGTCAAACAAAAAAATTCTTAGGTCTCCAACTCGAGCACCTTCCCTCAGGAATAATGGTACACCAAGATGCCTATATCCAGAAAATATTGGAGAAAATCAATATGTACAAATCCTATCCATCTAAAACTCCCATGGTGGTTCGTTCTATAGACGTAGGGAAAGATCCATTTAGGCCAAGGGATGATGGAGAAGAGATGTTGGGACCCGAGATCCCATATCACAGTGCCATTAGAGCACTCATGTATCTTGCAAATTGCACGAGACCTAACCTTGCATTTAAAGTGAATCTACTTGCTAGACACATTGCAACTCCCACCAAACGCCATTGGTCAGGAGTCAAGAATATATTTAGATATCGCCAAGGCACAAAGGATCTTGTCCTATATTTTCAGTTTCAGAGAAATCTAGACTCTAGTATGATTGGATACACCGATGCTAACTACTTATCTAATCACCATAATGCTAGATCACAAACCGGCTTTGTATTCCTACATGGTGAAACTATTGTATCATGAAAGTCTTCGAAATAGACTCTAGTTGCAACTTCTACCAATCATTCTGAAATAATTGCATTATATGAGGCATCACGTAAATGTGTGTGGGTTTGCAGAATGATAAACCACATACAATAGTTGTTGTGCCCCTGGATTAGTCGTCCGATAATCCCTGTTATGCATATCGCCACGATCCCATGATCAGTCTGTCATGGCACATAACCAACAAGTATCAAAGTAAACATCCAATACTTAAGTGGATACAAGTCATACCTTAATGCCATTATGGCTACTTCGATCATCATCAGTGGAACTTTAGTACATCGTCGAGTCTGATCCATGCCTTAAACCTACAGGTAGCTGACTGGGAGAACGCCCTATCTCCTATAGTCGTCAACATCATGTACTTATTCACCTTCCTTCTTGAGATCTGACCAAGTAAATAGCCACGTACAATGCTAGTGAGTACGTTAAATGTACTCGCAAACCACCATAAGAGGTTACCAATATAAGGATATGCAATATGGCTGGGCTCCATAAGAGGTTCTTTTCTCAAATAGTTTCTCTTGTAGATATAACATCTCTATATGTTTGTTAAAAATCCTTTTTAAAACATTTCGATTTGAAAACCACTAGGATTGGGTCACCCAATATCATATCCTGGTCCTCATTCGACTGGGCTTTCCTTCTTCCGGGATCCTCCAAGATCACCTCACTACCTCGGTGGTCGCTCATGACCACCCTGTTTTCGAAAACTCTTTCTTTCTCAAAAGTCTTTTTAGAAACCAAAAACCAGCATCGCTCGACAGTAGTTTGTACAATCGTGTGTGATTGTAGACACGGCTATTTGAATAGATTTACACTCTAAAGAGGTTATACACTTCACCCACACCATCTAGGTACCCTGCCCTGATCCCTCATGGATCATGGGTTGAGTAACCGATCAAGACTCTTAGGATGCCACTCTAGCATGGGCCCTACCCTATGAGTTGTTCCTCTCAACGCCAGGACGTCGGGTACCACGGACCAACCAGAGTGCATTTTACACTCCTCGAGAGTGGGCACTTTCAATGAGAGGCTCATAGTATCTTCCGACCGCCTACAAGGACGGTTCACATCTCTCCCAGATCAAGGCTCTCAACCACTGACCCTTTATCGTGGAGAAACCTGGCATTTGAGGGAGATGATCCCTTATAAGTAGTTGCGAGGAATCCCATACCAGCGTAAACAAACTTTAAGTCAATCACTATCACACTCCAGGGTAATGTGGTTGCACAGTTTAGTTGTTATAGCTAAGCTGCAAAGAACCAGGTGTGTTTTTGTAAAACATTTTACTGCTTCTCCACTTTAGCATCACTTGCAAAACAAAACCTTTTTCTTTTCTCAAAATTCTCTTGGCAGGTCAAACCTCACCAAGGTTTTACCACAAAACATTTTGTAAACTTTTTCCCAAGGTTTCCCAACCTATAGTTTTGTTTTGGCTAAAACGGAGTCTCCAAAGGGTTAAGGTGTTATACGTCACTTCCAATACTAGGGTCAAGTAGGTTTCATCGAGGGGGTTGTACTTATCAGTAAAAATAGTTAATATCTTGGAGGAGCCAGGCCACTACCGGGTATAGAGCATCATATAGTAAAACCATGCAGTTTGCATAAACAATTAGAGAAGACATGCATAAGTAAAATAATAGGACAAGGCTAATGAACAAGTATGTGGATTGCCTGTGACCAGCAATATTTCCCTGGCCTTCTTCTTAGGAAACCATAATAACCAATATCTTCTCCTTATTGACTTCGATATAATCGCAACTATCATCGTTATGGGTCACACATGCAAGCAAACAAAGTCCACAATCAACACAAAGCAAACAAGCACCAGTATAATACAACAATCAAATGGCAAATACATCAATACATGTCAGTAGGTTAGGTTAGCACCAAATCATGGCAAGTGGAATTACCTCAAATGATTTCCTTGAACTTTTATTAAGATTTATTTATCAAGCCCTTCTTAAATTAGGATACCAACATGCAAATATGGTATGAGTAGGTAGACATTGAAATAACAAAACCACCAGAAGTGGTTTCATCATTTTATCAATTTTATTTAATTAGTTATAAATTTTCTAGTGGAATTAACCCTTGTTTAAATGGGTAATTCACCAGAATAAATGCAAGTCCATAAATTATTTTCTCTTAGTGTTAGGAGGTTATTTGAGTGCTTGTTCACTAGGAGTTGGATTCACCTCAAAATAATTACCAGAATGCCTTGGGAAAATCCCAAAGCTACTCTTGCAAGCAATTTGTGTTTTTCACCAGATTTATTTTGTAGGTCCAAACAGTACAAGAATAAGGAAATTGGATAGCTATTACAAATACCTTCCAGAAGAATTTGGATTCACAATTTTTGGAGTTGTAGATCTTCTGATATGATTTATCTATTGAGATAACCCTAAACAAAAGAGTTTAATTCACTAATATTCATTAATGGCTCAATAAATCTTGAGCTCCTAGGTTTTGGTAGGTTTTGTAGTACCACATCACAGAGAATCAACTCAAAACGGGCAGTAGATTTTCCTTGGGAATTTGCATAAGGTAGATACGGATTGATTTTGTTATTTTTACTAATGTAATACCATAGCTCAACTTGGCATGAGACCAAAGCCAAATGATAGCTATTTCAAATACCTACCATATGGAACTTGGTTCACTCCATTTGAATCTATAGAACTGATTGGGTGATTTATTTATTAGAAATGGCATACTTTAGTAGATTTAAGGCCAGAAAATAATGGAAACTCTTTTGGGAAGAAGGTTGGCTATGCATGTTATAGAAAACAAAAGGGAACCTACAAAAAATCTTATCTATGAATTTCTGGCTATTTCCCATTTTTAGATGGATTTATTTTGAACTGCCAACAACGAGTTATTTATTTAGACCTGTGAAAAAATTAAAGGACATGAAAGGATCTGGGCCAGATCTGACGGACCCATTCCTTACTGATCTAGGCCAGCCCAGTTTCTCTCCGCGCTGCGCGGGAGCGGGGAATTTCATAAGGCCAGGACGGGGCCTAGCTGCTAGTGAGGGAGGACCGCAAAGAGGTATGGGGCAGCGTCGATCGCACGATCTAGTTGTGATTGACGGATGACCGCTATATTCGTCCTCACAACTGGCTGGTGAGGGAGAAATCCTAGGGTGGCTCGGGGGTTGACAACAACTTACCTAGGGGCTTCGGGGAAGGTTGGGAATGCAACGAGAAGGCACGGCGTGAGGCGGAGAGGCCGTAGATGGTCGACAACGGGGGTCTGCGAGCCAAGAGAAGGTTCGCCCAGAGACGCCTGCAGGGGTGCTCTCGGGATATCGTCGGAGAACTCGCCTAGGGCTATCCCGGAGTAAGAAGAGGGCGTGACTAGACAGATCTTTCTAGGAGAAAGTCATACGGGTAGAAGTAATGGACATAGGGGAACCATGCAGACTGTAGATACCTCTTCTTCCTTGCATACCAAGAGGAGAAACTCTCCTTTCTTAGGGAGAAGGGGAGCTAGAGAGGGAGAATGGCTCATGGGGTGGTGTGCTGGTGGGTAGGGAGCAGAATGGGGGAGGAAATGAGAGAGGGATGGGCCTCTGGCCTATTATACAGAAAGGGAGAGGTCCGAGGTGTCCAAGGTGGGCTATTTCCATGGAGAAGCATTGGGAGGGGGTGGCCGGTGATTGGGCAAGGGGGTGGTGGAGTGGTCGTGGTCTGGTCACAGGAGGTTAAGGAGGGGCCGAGGAGATATATGCTATAAGTTTGCTTTATCTATAACAATGGCAAGGAAACGAATAAAAGGGAGGGGAGAGGGAGCTAGGGAAATCCATTGGGTGAGATGGGAGGTGAAGGCAGGGGTTTGGGTCCTGTAGTTTTGACCAGAGGGAGTGAGAGGGGCTGCTATAGCTGCAAGAGGTTTAATGGCAAGAAAGGACATGTCCCTTGTCTCCCATTTATCCAAGTACAAAAGTACAAATAGATAGGGTTTCTACAGTGCCAGGGCTACTATGCATGACCAGAGAGGGGTGTCGTTGTTGTGGAGGAGTGTTAGGTAAGATTTGATGAAGCTAGGATGAGGTTTTTTAGTGGTTTTTGAATTATGTAGTTTTTTCTAGGAGGAAGATAATGTGTCACACTCAAAAGTTGAACATGACAAGGTGATCCAATGGCCTTAGGGGGTAGGTATGGTCAAGACCTATCTAGGATAAATATTTGGGGATTTTCCAAGTATTTAAGATAGGCTTTTGGCATTATTTTCAAAAAGTACAGAATGGGTTTTTAGGGTTTTAATTTAAAAACTTAAACTTGAACAAGTAGGTTTTTGGTGTGGGATGTCCCTAAACATCATTCCCACATTATAGAATTTTCCCAAGATTTATTGAAGAATAAAACTATTTAAAACATTTATTTTTGTATTTCTGCCATTTAAGAAAAATAGGCAAAAATAATTAATAAAACTCTTCAAAAATATTTATTTTTTAAGTGGGGAGATAGGGAATATAATATATGAGTCAATTGTGCCTAAATTTTTTAATATGTTTTGAAGAAAAACAAACTTTCCTTAATAGATGGAGTTTTGAAGTTTTTATAAAAAGGAAAGAACTAAATAGTTTTGGGCCAAAATAATTATGGAAAGCATTTACTAAATTTTTATATCCAAGGTAGATGGTTCCCACACAGTGTATCCATCATTTGCAACCTTGTTTTTTGAATATCAAACATGCTTTTGAAGAAAACTATAATTAAACTAGGAGAAGGGATCTTGGGCTAGAATATTTTTATCCACCCAAACCTTGTTGGATTAAGGAGATCAGATCTCTCCTTGGATCATGGGTTAGATGGATACATATACCAGGTGATATGGATAAGCATGGTACAAGGAGTTTAGCTTGATCATGTTTGAGGGCTTCTAGAGTTGATGCCAAACTTTGTTTAAAAATAAGGGTGTCAAAGCAGATTATTATTTAGCCTCCTAAACAAGGTGGTTTTAAGAGGCACAAGGCTCCCTTTGAAACAATGAAGGTATCGATGGATAGACAATCATGAGTAGAGCACAATAATGCCCAGAGTTGGTCAAAGTAAGTTGACATGAAGATGTGAGCGTCTGCCAAAGTTGGCCTATTGATAAGATTGGCAGGGAAAGATTATTTTCTTGCCTTTAAAACCATCATGAACAAGTGGGTCAAGCGATGGTCTAGCCAAGGGCAAGAGTGTTATTTGGAAGTCCTTAGGATGGTTTGCAATATGATTCAAGTGTATTTCCAAAAATGCACAAGGTTTGAAGAAGGGAGAGTCTCAAATAGGTGATGTTGATAATAGTTCTAGACTTAGTCAAAGTTTGGCAGATTTGATTTTTTTGACTAGGATACAAGAGGGGATGATTTTGAGAGGCTGAAAGGTTCCAAACTAGTCATCAATTGGATTGAGTATAAGGTATCCATGCTTAGAGTGGGGTCTTCATTAACTTGGAGGCTGCTAGAAAGGATTAACTCTAAAATGACCTGGTTAAGGGATTAGATGGTCACTTTAGTTACTAGAGATCAAATCAAGCTTGGGAAACTTGGTTAAGGTTTGTATCATTAACTTAGCTTGAAACTAGAGGATGAACTCCTAGAGTAGCTCATATTACTTCCTAAGCAAACAATTCCAGACAATCTGGTTTGAGATAGCAGATTAAGGCAATTCATCTTAACAAGCAACTCAACTAGTATTAGTTACACCATCAAGCTTAGCTTGAGATAGGGAGGGGAATTTTTAAAAGGTTGGAGTTTGAATAAATTAAGGGTCCTTAGTACTTCTACCAAGAGTAGATCCAAAAGTTTTATAAAAGGTTTTGTAAAACCTAGAGGTAAGATCATTTGAAAGTTTTGTCTTGAAAACATAAGGAGATGATATCAATAGATCTCCATAATTTTGTCAAGAGAAGGTACTAAAATAGTTGGGGTTGCAAAGGCAACTTGGCTTATTTTTTGAAATGCCAAACATTTGAGAATATGTAAAATAATCGAAGACTATTTTGTTAAATAACTTTTGTAATTGTTCAGAAGATGAGGAAGTAATCTTAACCACAACACAATCCAGATGTATAAGCACAAACAAGCAAACAACTACATCACCGCTAAGTAAGAAAAGTTTTTGTTCCCCCTAATTTTTGCACTCTAGGCAACTAAATAGGGTTACCGAAAGCGGGGTGTCATGTGGAATTAGTTCTATTGAATCACCTACCATTATCTATGAGGATAATGTGGCTTGTGTTGCATAGATGCAAACATGATACATTAAGAGCAATATCACTAAGCATATTTCCCCTAAGTTGCTTTATCCCATGAGCTCCTGAAGAGTGGGGAAATAAACATCTTGTAAGTCAAATCATGCGCTGACTTATTTACTATGTCTCTACCAACTTCACTATTCTAGAAATACATTCATGAAATTTGTATGCGACGGCTTCAAGATTTTCAAAAATTAGGGGAGTATCTTCCTGAACTATTTCTATTCAAAGCATCATATTACGCTCTTTTTCCCTTACATGAGTTTACTTTAAAGATTTCTCATTAAGGTTTTTAATGAGGTAATATGAACATAAGATCATATGTCATACTATCTGTTTTCCCCACCGGGGTTTTTATGAAGGTATAAACGACATATTTATTGACCTCCATATTTTATGAATTTATTTTGTCGAGTTGACAGACTCAATAATCATTAGTTTATGTTGTGTCATTTTCTCATTTCTCGTTCTCTATGTTACTACTTTCCTGAAGCACATGCTAATTCTCACTTTACTAATAAATATGGAGGCCATGAAAGGAACTTCCGAAAATTCAAGGGAAAGTGGAAGAAGAACAATGGTCAAAAGACTAATGGTCAATTTAAGGGGAAAGGTTAATATTCCAGAAATACATTCATGAAATTTTTATGCGACGGCTTCGAGATTTTCAAAAATCAGGGGAGTATCTTCCTGAACTATTCCTATTCAAAGCATCATATTATGCTCTTTTTCTCTTACATGAGTTTACTTTAAAGGTTTCTCATTAAGGTTTTTAATGAGGTAATATGAACATAAGATCATATGTCATACTATCTATTTTCCCCACCAGGGTTTTTATGAAGTATAAACGACATATTTAATTACCTCTATATTTTATGAATTTATTTTGTCGAGTTGACAGAGTCAATAATCATTATATTATGTTGTGTCATTTTCTCATTTCTCGTTCTCTACGTTATTACTTTCCTGAAGCACATGCTAATTCTCACTTTACTAATAAATATGGAGGTCATAAAAGGAACTTCCGATAATTCAAGGGAAAGTGGAAGAAGAACAATGGTCAAAAGACTAATGGTCAATTTAAGGGGAAAGGTCATTTCAAGAAAAATGATCAAAATAAAAACTCTCAGATTTGTTAAAGGTGTGGATGTGGAATCATTGTACAAACAAAAGTTGTATTCTCAAGCACCTCGTGGATCTATACATGAAGTATGGAGGAAAAGGGAAGCAAGTTCATGAAAACAAGGCTGAAGCTCAATCACTTCATTGCCATAGAAGACAACCCTCAAGCTGGTCCTTCTCAAAGTGCTATTGAAGAATTTAAGACAAAGGACAACATCATGCTCGATGAAGACATGTTTGTGGACTACACCCAAGATGTTTTTTGAGACATGAATTGATCTCCTAAAGCATTAATGTAACTTAGCTATTTAAATACTACGAGATGTTATATATTATATAACAATAAGTAGAATAAAGTCTTTCAGACTTCGGATATTGTATTATGTGAATCAGACATAATGTTATAATGTATCTATATCTCAAATTTGTAATATAAATACTATGTACGTAATTGATGAATATTTGAATAAAATAAATTTATTCTAATTTATTCTCTTTTTTTATTTTTAGGAATCTTGCGGGAAACAATTCGATGGAAGAAGAATTATGTTTAGTAGATAATGCTAACACTAACACAATTCTAAGGGAAACAAAATACTTCCAAACTCTTACGAAGATAAAGGAAGATGTTATGACTATAACCGGGAGTAATAAAACAATAATAGGTTCAGGAAGATCCACATTCACACTCAGAATGCACTCTTGTATCCTGAATCTACACGTACCCTCATAAGTTTCAAAGATATCCGATCAAACGATTTCCATCTTAAAACCATAAAGATGGATAAGAAAGAATATTTGCCTTTAATAAAAAGCGATGGGTACAAGGAACAAATTCTTAAAAAATCCATTTTTTTTTCGGATTATACTTTACATACATCAAATCCGTACCTTATGTTGCGTACAAAATAATTTTTCAAAGTCTTGATAAATTCAAGACTTGGCATGAACGTCTTGGTCATCCTAGAATAGGTATGACGAGAAAAATTATAAGCAATTTTGTTGGTGATAATTTATTAATTAAAAGATTTTCTAAGTCATCAGACTTCATATGCACCGCATGTGCTACTAGGAAATTAATTATTAAGCCATCCTACCTCAAAGTTAAAAATGAGTCGCTTAATTTTCTTAAAAGAATTTAAGGAGATATATATGATCC
This sequence comes from Avena insularis, assembly GCA_023614405.1. Lineage (NCBI taxonomy): Eukaryota > Viridiplantae > Streptophyta > Magnoliopsida > Poales > Poaceae > Avena > Avena insularis. Next base: position 129,645,570 of record CM042688.1, read on the forward strand.
AATACAACCTCTATCTGGACCATTTAGATACTTTATGATACTAATTGATGCATCTACTAGATGGTCACATGTGTGTTTATTATCAACACGTACCATGCCTTTGCCAAATTAATCGCTCAAATTATCAAATTAAGAGCAAATCATTCTGAACACAAGATTAAAACAATAAGTATGGATAATACAACTGAATTTAGTTCACGCGTATTTAATAATTATTGTATGGCTTTAGGTATTCATCTAGAATATTTTGTACCTTATGTTCATACTCAAAATGGATTGGCTCAATCTTTAATCAAAAGAGTAAAATTAATTGCTAGACCATTATTACAAATTTGCAATTTACCAATCTCTTATTGGAGACATGCGGTTTTACACGCCGCAGATCTGATACAAGTCAGACCAACTGCATATCATGAAACTTCCATGTTTTAAATAGTACGAGGCAATCAACCAAATATTTTCTACCTGCGAAAATCCGGTTGCGCTGTATACGTATCGATATCACCGCCGCAGCGTACCTCTATGGGCTCTCATAGCAAATTAGGAATCTATGTAGGATATAATTCTCCGTCAATTATAAAATATTTAGAACCCCTAATAGGGGACCTGTTTACAACCCGGTACACTGATTTAATTTTTGATGAGGACCATTTCCCGGTATTAGGGGAAGAAACAAACTACAAAGAATGTCAAGAAATAGATTGGATTGTAACATGCATCCAATCCTTAGATCCACGTACTAAAGAATCTGAATATGAAGTTCGGAGAATAATAGATTTGTAATACTTTGCAACAATTTTCCAGACGCATTTACTGATCACAAAAGTGCCACTAAATCATATATCCCTTCAGGTATGCACCAGAACGAGTAGAGATACCAAATAAAACCACTCAACTCCCATTTGCAAATAAAAGGGGGAGAAATCTGGTTATAAGAGAAAAGGCTTCTCAAATGCCACCGCGGAAACAAAGAAAATCAAAATCTATGATAAATGCAAATCAATGTGAAATTGATAGACACCAAACTGATGTTCAACATCAAGAACTCAGCATAAATGTGCACGTAAATTCTAAAGCTGAGACATTAAAACAACCAGACTCCATTGTTATGGAAAATCACACAGTGCCTAAAGAAATTAATGAAATTTCCACAAACTATATCGATTCGAGAGAGTCATATAATATAAAGACTATGCTTGTCAACACATATTTCTTCTTTAAAATTGCTAAAACCCTTCAACTGGATTCATAGCCAAAATCTATGAAAGAGTGTCTGAAGAACTCAGATTGGCCTAAATGGAAGGAGGCAATTGAGACAGAACTGTGCTCGCTTAACAAAAGAGAGGTATTCTCTAAAGTAATACATACTCCTCATAAAGTCTTCCCTGTGGGAGCTAAATGGTTTTTTGTTCGAAAAAGGAACGAAAACAATGAGGTGGTGAGATATAAAGCGAGGCTAGTAGCACAAGGATTTACACAGAGACCCGATATCGACTATGACGATACTTATTATCTTGTAACGAGTGAAATTACATTTCGATACTTAATATCATTGAAAGTATAGATGAATTTATCAATGCAGTTAATGGATGTAGTGACCACTTATCTATATGGGTCACTCGATGCGGATATTTATATGAAAGTCCCTGATGGACTTAAAATTCTGAATCTAAACATAAATCACAACATGTATTGTGTAAAATTACAAAAGTCACTCTATGACTTAAAGCAGATGGGTAAAATATGGTATAACCGGCTTAATGAGTTCCTTATCCATAAAGGATACTCGAATAATGATGATTGCTCATGCGTTTTCATAAAGAAATCCTTAAAAGGATTTTCCATCATCTCAGTAGATGTTGATGATCTCAACATTATTGGTAACGCAACAGATATAGCTATAGCACGCAATCATTTAATGACGGACTTTGAGACGAAGGATTTGGAAAAAACCAAATTCTGCTTAGGTTTACAGCTTGAGCACCTTCCCTCAGGAATACTCATTTATCAACCCGCATATATTCAAAAAAATTTGAAAAAATTCAATATGAATAAATCATATCCATCCAAAACACCCATGGTCGTCAGATTCCTTGATATGGAAAAGATCCTTTTAGACCTAGGGATGATAACGAAGATGTATTGAGACCTGAGTTCCCATACCTTAGTGCAATAGGAGTATTAATGTACTTTGCTAATTGTACTAGACCATATTGCCTTTGCAGTAAATTTACTAGCTAGACATAGTGCAGCTCCAACAAAACACTATTGGGCTGGAGTAAAGAATAACTTCAATATTTACAAGGTACTAAAGATCTTGGTTTATTCTATCAGAAAAATCAAGAGATGACTTTGACTGGCTATACTGATGTTGGATATCTTTTTGATCTCCATAATGCTAGATCACAAACATGGTTTGTATTTTTATATGGTGGAACTGCTATTTTATGAAAGTCGACAAAACAGACTCTAGTAGCAACTTCCACTAACCACTGTAAAATAATTGCATTATATGAACCTCACGAGAGTGTGTATGGCTGCAAAGTGATTAATCATATACAAACATCATGCGGTATCGGTTCATTAGAATCACTAACAAAATTACAAAACATCATGTATATGGGATACATTAAAAGTAATATTATAAAACATATTGCTCCAAAACTGTTCTTTTCTCATGAATTACAGAAAAATGGAGAAATTGATATTTTGCAAACAAAATCTTGTGATAATCTTGCAGATTTGTTCACTAAGTCTTTACCAACAGCTGCATTTCAAAAAATGCATTCATGGCATTGGTATGAGACGACTTCGAAATTTGCAAAGTTCAGGGGGAGAAATCTCCTAGAACTACACTTAGTATTTATCATCCGATAACAATATATTGTACTCTTTTTATATGAGTTCTCCAACAAATTTCTCATACATATTTTAATGTACAATTATATACCAACGGTATATCAGATTCCTATATTCTCCCTATATTTTCCCACAGGGATTTTGGAGGACATATATTGTACAAGATCAAGTTTTTAAGATTAAGGACTATGAAGACTTTGCAGCACTCAAGACATTATGAAAAACTTCAAGGCGTTGAAGATTTCGAAAGCACCATTTGTCCGGGAGAAGCGTTAGAAATAAAAATAGCGTTATAACTAGGGCTAATAAGCCAATTAGCATTTCCATTAGGATAGCTAACTGTCTAGCGGTTAGAAATATAGCGTAGTTCAAACGTTGTGTACATTGAACTAGGGATGCAAGCGGACGTCCGTCTACACGTCCGACTTATCCGTCTAATCAGCTCAGATTCCTAATCACACAAAACATCGTAGTCACGTCCGCCTAGACAACTAACTCTTTGACCATGCAAAAAATCTAGCGGATCGTCCGCCTCGTCTGTTGGACTGGCGGCCTGCATCCCTACATTGAACCGTCGTCGTTGAAGCGACACAGACCCTGTAACCCCACCTGTTGGGACTATAAAAATCATTTTCAATTTACTCTATGTGCTTCTTCACTTCGAACACTTTTCACCGGGCCGCAGCTGATCGAGGAACTCGGTTGCCACGGCGCTGGAACTTTACGTCTGCGTGTGCAATGTGTAGAAGCTTCGTTCCCTCCTGTCGGTAGTGGGTCCCAATGATACCAATCAGGCAATCACCATGTACCCACGTGACAGGATGCCCAGCTGGCTATCGGCGGAGGAAGCCCCCGAGGCCCGAGGGACGCGTAGGACGGCACAAGTGTCGACGCGTGTAGGAAGGCAGCGCGCGTGACAGGGTGACGCAGAATTTAACAACCGCGCTGTGATCTCCCATGCGCAGCTCGTCCACGTACCCAACGGCCACCTCCGACCGGAGAGATCCCACGCTCGCCCAAACTATTCGAACGTGAAAAAAGTCGCCACGAAGCATGCCACGGCATCCCTCCTCCAAAAATTCAGGAATCGCTGCACGTCACCAACGATTGTGTGCGTGCCGATATCTGTAGATGATGATTCCGCAAATCATCGTGCATTTAGTTCCTTCCAGTAATAAACCTAGTGACCGCGTGGCTAGCAAATCAATCAGCGCGGGGCATCATGGGTTGGCGCCGTAATCCCTTCCCCTGCTCCCGACGTCAGCGCGTAGTTAAGTTTCCGTAAAAATCGTGCCGTATCTGTAGCATTACTCCGCTACGCGGATCCGTCGGTAGCCACACCACCGGAAAATTTACCTCGGTGCTCCCCACAGGTATATCAGGCGCCGACGCGTGCCCTGGTGACGAGGCCACCATCTGTGTGCTTTCCCCCTTCCCTCTCCTCCAGGGCTTTGCCCCCCAACTCGCCTCTCGAATCGAACACCTCCCAGCCGCGTCGCATGCACACGACGACGGGCACCAACACCGCTGCTTGCTTCCACCTCTCGCTGTACCTCGTACTAGCAGCCTACGTACAGCTTCGTCTCGCGCCGCCGCATCATCATCACCAGTTCGGCTTCTCCGCCGGCCTGCCCGAATTCTGCGTTCCGGCTCCCCGCTGCACGCCGGTCCTGTCCAGGTACGTACGTCCCGTTTCTCTTCACGATCTGTCACGGGCGCCGCGGCCGCACCGGCGGACGTTCTAAAGCACGCAAGCGCCCCTAGCTCCCCTGGAATTGCCCGCATCTCCTATCGTACCGTACCATTGCGTTATTGCTGCAGCCTTCGACCAGATCGCCGGGAGGGGGAGGCCGGTGGAGGGGGAGGGTGACTGAGAGTCAGCCAGGTCAGGTAGCTCGAGTCCTCTTTGTTCCGTACCGGGTTTATGTGGCGAATCGTGAGGCGATACGTAGGAAGCATGCGCTGTGTTTAATGAGTACAGATTTTTCGGGCATGAAAAGGGCAGATTTTGCAGCACCCGTAAGTGGGGGGATTGTGATGTGAAATAGATGTCTCTGTACGGGTCGCCCTCGTCGTCTCCAGACGTCACTTTGCCTTTGTGTATGTTGGATGAGCGAAGCTTTCGGCCTATCTACCACTCAGCTCTTCACTGGGATCGTGCGTGGATGCTATCGAGATTGTACCTGAAAAGGATACGATCTGGTGGTCCTGCTTGTCCAAGGGGTAACAGTGGTGGTTGGCGTGTCGTAATCATGATTTTCTTAGCACGGCGATGGTGCGTTTACTCTCAGTATTGGACGCAGTAAACCCAGAAAAGTGTTTGATACTATTAGATGAAGGTAGTCATTATTGGTGAAGGTGCTCTGACCGAGGCATGCCACGTCATGGCTACAAGGTCCAAATTCAACTATGAATTCAGACACGAAAATATACAAATTAATTGACTCGGATTTGTCTAGATTCGGATGTATCTAGATATGTTTTAGTACTAGATGCATCTGAATCTAGATAAATCCAAGTCAATTAATTTGGATCGGAGTGAGTACTAATTTGCAGTTGTGGTGTAGTGTATAGATTTATCTTCTGTCCATTCCAAACAATCTAGCACGAGCAAGGATTTGATTTCTCATCCAAAAGTGGACTTGTGCAATAAGTTGTGGCAAAGAACATTAACATGCTTTTTCTGTAAATATTTTTTGGAAGATTTTTCTTCTGTAAACAGTAAATTTCAAGTATTCTCTATTCTCAACATCACTATGATACGATATATGCAGACATTCATACAAAAGGAAACATGGGGCATGATGAAGCTGTAGTTACTCAGAAGTCAGCAAAACCACCATCACCACCCAAGGTAATTTATAAATGCCTAGACTAGACACATATATCGATGAACTCATCACACTACAAGGGAGCGGCTGGAGTACTTAAAGGTGTGGTGTCTAAGAAGTAGTAACTTTGAACATTCTTTTGCAGGATCATCCAGCTCCTTATCCATACCTTGATTGGTCAGCCGTGCAGGTTAGGTGCCTCTCAGTTTAGTATCGCTGCTGATAATTGAAAGTCAGTGTTTTCTTGAATAATTATCACGATACATTATCATCCGTGCAGGCATATTATGGACCAGGGTTCGTGCCACCAACCTATTTTGGCCCTGGGATACCTCCTGGACATGCTCCTCCGCCCTATATGTGGGGTCCTCAGGTATTTAAATCTCCAAGTATCAAATGTTGGTTTATTTTTATCTTTGAAACAAGGCAAACGATTTGCCATTTTCGTTTATTAAGAAAAGATTTTTTAAAGGTCTTACAAACCCAACCTTGGCAAAAGCCAAGAAAATAGAAGAACATAGGCCTACTCTCGCGGTACTATATTATTCATCTTTAATAATTCTAACTTTCGAAGTTCTCCATCTCGTCTCTGCAGCCTCTACCACCATCTGCTTTGGGAAAGCCATATACTGCGATGTACTCTCATGGTGGTTGTTTCTCGCATCCCTTTCTACCCCTAGTAAGTGTTTTTCGTCATGATCTACTTTTCACTAACAGACCAAGTAACCAAACACGACAATCACTTTCTATCTGTATCTACTCTAACCCGTTGGAGTTATGCTACGGAGTAATACAGTTAGTTTCCAGAAAAAAAAATAGCCAATATGTAAGACATGGAAACTTCTTTAGGAGAAGACCTAATCACTAGCTACTGCAGTCTAGAAATAATTACTATATTACTGAAAGTTCCGCCCTTGCTTGAAAGATAACTCAACATGAAGTCATGTCGTATATGTATACTGCATGTCTTCTTAGACTGATCAGATTATGGTAGACTTGTTTTTCTACATTTCTTGATCGCGAGATCCTGGCATTTTGGATTTATGTTTCATTGTGTGTGAACCTTATGCTGTATCATTGATCTCCTTGTCATTTTTCATTTTATGATAGTTTTTCTGACAGTTTATTTTATATTGTATTAAGATGGTGAACCCCTTGAGCGCTGAGCCTGCAAAATCTGTAAACAGCAACGTGAACAGTCTAAATGTGATAGTGAAGGAAGTTGACAGGACTGCTAGGTCTACTGGAAGTACAAATAGTGAAAAAACAAGGTGATACTGGATTTCATTACAAGGATTTTTCCGAACAATAATTTAACTGTTCTATTCCGGCATACATGTGTTGTGTTTCAGTAATCTTAATGCCTTTGCATCTTATTCTGCCAATGCAGTGGGGATTGCAGCTTAGGAGGATCCAGTGACGGAAACAACCAAAAGGTACTGTTGTATGATTAATGTTTTGATGATACCCTGACTAGTGAGCAAATATTTACCGTGTGAAGGACTTTGCCTTTGTTCATTGTTTAGGCAACAGGAACTCCCAAGAAAAGGCGCGTAGATAGCAGGCCCATATCAGGTACCCAACTCTGTTACTTATGTATTCCTGCATGGACCATGTCATACAATGATGAATGATCTGGTACCTACTGGACTGCCAATGATGCTCAGTTCAGTTATCTCACCAGCATGAACTTTGTGCTCATAGAATTTTTCTCGTCAACGCCTATAATTATTCAAATTTGTAGATGACAAAAAGGCTTCAGATTATTTTGTAGGCATAAAAACTTGTCTGTCTTCAGCAGCTAATGATATACCAGGGGAACCTGGAATACTGGCAACTCTGCCAAATCTACGCATTCCAGATGGAGCAATCAAGCTGAATACAAGCTCTGCTAGTGACTTCGGTGTTGTTGGCACACCAATCTCAGCTGAATCTCCAGACCAGGTATGATTTCTCTAGTTTTTAGTTTTTGTTTTGTTGAAGTGTTAGTAAATTGTGGATTTAATTATAATGTTGTTAATCTCCACCATTTTTCCTTAAATGGTGTTACTACTACCTCTTCAGTGGTGCATACTTCAGATAGCTATTCTGTTTTCCAGGATCAATTCTTCTCGAATTGCCTAGAACACTTACAAGTTACATAACTGTAGAATGCATTCTTCTTGGCTTACCAGGATAGCAAAGAATCCAAGCGTGAGCGTAGGAAACAATCAAATAGGGACTCTGCACGACGTTCAAGGCTGAGGAAACAGGTATACTAAACGCACTTGTATGTTATAACTACAATGTTGTTTTAACTTCAAAAGTTCCGTGGGCTTCCTTTTTTTCCCGGGAAAACGCAAATTTGTTTTTTACGTTTCGATGCATTGGGCTCATGGTGTTCCTCTTGAGTAAAAATATCTGTACTTTTAGTTGAAAATGGAACATCTATATTGTGCTTGTAAAACCAAAGCACGCTTTTTTAGTAGTACGATTTTGGAACCTTCCTGATATATTAGTTACGTATATTTTCCTTTTCAGGCTGAGACTGATCAACTGGCTAAAAGGGTAGAGTTGCTTACGGCAGAGAACGCATCCCTCAGACGTGAAATAAACAGGCTAAAAGAAAGCTCCAAGAAGCTCAGTTCAGAAAACTCTGCTCTAATGGTACTTGATGTTTTTATTTATGTTGTGATGATTACTGAAATTTCGAATGCTGCCTTGCCATATTATTACCTTCAGACTTCAGTGCATCTCATTTTCCTGAAACCCTTGCTGTGTCGCAGGAGAAACTGACGGACGCCGGGCCAGATGGTAGGCAGGAACCGTCTGCAGACCAAACGACTGAACACTCAGCTCGTGGCGTCAAGAATTTCATGTCAATGATCGACGCCACTGCCGCATCAGAGTAGTGGGCACGTGGGGCATGGCGCTCCCAAGCTTCGTCAACTCCTGGGCTCTGGCTTGGCCGCCGATGCCGTGGCCGCACGCTGATCTGGGTCTCCCCCGTCGTTCTCAAACGCAATGCATATGGCCTGGTGAATGTTATAAACACAAGCTGCTCGCGGGATCGAACTAGGCACGATCGTTTCTGATCGTTGCACACATGTAAATAAATTACTCACTCCGATCCAAATTAGTTGACTTCGTTTTGTCTAGATTCGGAGGTATCTAGCACTAAAACAAGTCTAGATACATTCGAATCTAGACAAATCTAAATCAACTAATTTGGGTCGGGAGAGTAATCTAATCGCCTCTAAGATGAGATGGGCCGAGATATTTTTCCAACCACTCCGCCGAGATATTTTTGGAAGGAACCTGCACCGAGATGATATATGTAGTATGTGAATGGCATGGCCATGGCTGTTTGTTTTCTGCAGAGTTCTTTTGCGCCGATGTCCCACGAGGTGCTGACACTCCGGTGGAAATCACCCGAACTCAAGGCCAAGCAGATAGCTGAGGCCTTGTTCGGTTGCTAGGGAATTAACCCCAGGTGGAACCAGCCCCCGCAGGGGTTCGGGTGATCCACGTCCCTCCACCCAAACCCCCTTGGGAATTGAATCACTCGAACCACTCCAATCCCCTATGTTGTTATTCATTCGGTTATTCCACTTTGAACATTACTTGCGCAGCATGCAGTTTTTTATGTAACCGATACCAGTAGTAAAACATGTAGCCAACTATCACGCTTACACACAAGATCCATCATTTTTACAGACTACAGACACAAGCTACTATACATTCTCTAGTCTCTATAAAAAATCTCAATACTCTGTGCAGTTACTACATGAACGATTCAGGTTTAGAATAAATAAACTTCAGCAAAATAAACAACTCAGTCTACTTCACTAGAAAACAGGCACTTGGATCTGTGGTGGGTCATGGAATCCGCTGCCGTCATGGCCATCGCACTCAGCCAATGGCGGAAAGCCCCTGGAATTGCTGGACTTCATAGGCATCGTCACCCTCATCTTCATCAACTCCACCATTAGCTTCATCAAGGAGAACAATGCCGGCAACACCAGCATCAAGCTCTAGGGCGACAAGTGGTCAGAGCAGAATGCATCCATTCTCATCCCCGACGACATCATAAGCATCACACTAGGCGGCATCATCCCCGCCAACGTGCGGCTTCTAGAGGGCAACCCGCTCAAGATCGACCAGGCAGCGCTCACCGGCGAGTCCTTGCCGGTGACTGTCTTCTCCGGATCGACGTGCAAGCAGTGCGAGATCGATGCCATAGTCATCGCCACCATCGTTCATGAGTGATGAAGTGTTTGTCACCCAGGTGTAGATCTGCTGCCTCCAATGAAATGACACCACCTTATCTGTCACAATTCCATCAGGTCATTGGTTGCCCTGCGAGCCCGAGAGACCATTGATCTGCAGCGAGTGAGAAGATGAGGATTTGGAGCACATAACATCCTGATGAGAAATTGATGCACATCCATAAGCCAAACCGAAACAATCTGGGCTTTCAATATCTCATCTTAAAATAGAAGAAGTGGAATTGTCTGTGTTGTACTTGTACAACACTGACCACTTCTCTAGTAGTACTAGCAGTCCAAAGTTCAAAAACAAGTGCTCCCCTCGGAGTGTATGGTTTTGAACCAAAGCTTGCTTCTTCCATCGTTTTGCCAAGCTTGTAATTTGATTCGAATTAGTAGCTACAAATTGCTATCACCATGATTAAAACTACCTTAAGAAAGTAGACATTAAAAGAAAATTGCCACTATCCAAATAAAAACATAACAAGTGGTTGATTTCACTAACAACTAGCGGATTACATAAGAGCAAATAAGAAACTGATGGACTGAAAAACATTCTTCAGATGATCAGATCAAAGGTTGTTCCCATGGTGACGCTAACTAAAGAACAGAAATATTCAGATGCATTGGACTGCTACTTTGTAAAGGTTGGTCATTCATTAGGATACTATATTTGTTTTTAAAATGCAGGTTAGAAGTTAAACTCTATCATCTGGAGATTAGAAGTTTTGGTACTTCATAACATGACATGGATTTCTTTCACAATTGCTCGTTTGTTCAGAACATAATTAGATTTCTCAAGACCTCATAGATTTTATCATCCACATTGGCTAACCCTTGCAACAATGAAATGAAAGCATGATTATATTTTACGGTGACAATGGGTAAACAAACATTTCAAATGTTTCAATGAAAACATGGAAATGTGATAATATGAAAAAACAAGATCTTTACACACTCCAATTATTGTTCTGGAAAACAAGTCCGGTCTCTACTTTCACTTGGAATGAATTATTCAAAGAAGATGCACAGTATACTACTCCCTCCATCTCAAATAGATGTCGCATTTTTTTCTAAATTTGAATGAATCTATACACTTATACACTATTTTGTGTCTAGATTCATCCAAATTTAGACAAACTTTTAACATCTATTTTGAGACGGAGTGCCAAAAAATGGATAGCTTGAAAAAGTGATAGTGTCAAGATCTGCATATTAGAATGTCTGATGAGTTGAGCCGTGCAATATAATTACCCATATAATTAGCTAATCAAGTAAAGTCAGTATGCCACAGGCTCTACAACTTTCAGAACTCAACAGATCTACTACCAAATTGACCAAGAAAATGTCAGCGGAACAAAGAGATTAAATGGCCCTAGCTTGCAAGAAAAGGGAGGCTTGCCCACAGCAGCCGGCAGGTGGTAGATCGACACTGACCCAGACTGACTTGTCACTGGATGGGAGGAGGAGGAAGGGGAGTTTTACCGGATAGAAAGAAGTTGTCGCCACCATCTTCATCATTATCGGAGGTCAAGGAAATTGGATTCTCGCCGCCCTCATGTCCGTCACCACCAGGGGAGGGGAGGAGGGAGGGAATGTAACATCCCAATTTCAGCAACCCTGATTAGTTGTCTAGAATCCAAAAATCAGGAGAAACAAAAACCTTTTCTTGTTTAGTAATGCAGTGTTTGCTTGTGCTTGTGCTTGTGCATCTGAATCTATACCATATGATATACTCCTTACCTCACCATCTGTTGACAAAAGCTATTTAACAAAACAGTCTTGACTCATTTTACATATTCTCAAATGTTCTAGCATTTTAAAACCCGAGCCAAGATGCATTTCCAAACCAAACTATTTTAGTAGCCTCTGTTGACAAAATTATGGAGATCCATATAATATAATCTTATTATGTGCTCAAGACAGAACTTTCAACTACTCTAACCTCTAGGTTTTTCCAAAACCTATTTATAAAGCTTTTGAACTCTACTCTTAGTAGAGATACCAAGGGCTCTCACCTTATTCAAACTCCAACCTTTCAAAATACCCATACTTACCTCAAGCTAGGCTTGTGGGTAACCCTAGTAGTAGTTTGAATTGCTTGGAGGATGAACTATCATGATCTGCTGTCTGATGAGTTGCCTTGATCCACTGCTTGACTTGCTGCTTAGGAGTAGTAGGAGCTACCCTAGGAGCTTATCATCTAGAATCTAGCCAAACCAAGAGTATCAAACCTATTTAACCAAGCTGGATCTGATCTATATCCACTAGGTGATCATCTAACACACTTAACAAGATCACTTTTGAAATTAACCCTTTTCTAGAAACTTCCAGGTCAATGAAGACCAAATCCAAGCATGGATCCCATCTAATAAACCTACACTTCAACCTCATCCACTTTATGATGATTTGGGACCTTGCATCCCCTCTTATATTCTAGTAAAAAACCCTCAAACTGCCAAAAATGGCTAAGTCTGGAAAACTGTTATCAATACCACATCTTTGAGACTCCCTCATTTCTAACCCTTGTACATTTTTGGCAATGCACTTGAACCATATTGTAGACCATCATAAGTGCTACCAAGGCCCACTTTTTCCCTTGTCTATATATTCTTATAACCCACTTATTCTTGATGGTTTTGTAGGCAAGAAAATAATCTTTCTGCAAAGCTTATCAACATGCCTACTTGGGCAGAAGCTCACATCTTCATACTATCCGCTTTTGACCAAATCTTTGCTTGTTTGTGTTATACTCATGAAGGTCTATCAATCCATACTTCACTTGCTTCAATTGGAGCTCTGTGCTTCCAAAACCCACATGGTTTTGAAGGCTAGTTGATAATCTGTTTTGGCACCCTTATTTTATTTAAAGTTTGTCATAAATCCTTTGAAACATAAATCATGATAAACCTCACCTCTTTGATCCATGGTGATCTACATCACTTGGTCTATCCATCAATATATCCCTTGACCCAAGGAGAGCTCTGAGCTCCAAGATCCAACAAGATTTTAATGGTATGAAATTAACATCACCCTAGATCCTTTATTCCTTGTTTTCTACCAAAAATCAAGTTGGAACCTCGAAACCCAAGGTGGAAAATGATTGATACATTATATGGACATCATCTAACCTTGAGATAATTTTTTACCAAATGCTTTCCATATTTATTTCGGCCCAAAAATAATTTAAATCTTTTATTTGACAAAAAACCCAAAGATCACTCTATAAAGGCAAGTTTGTTTTTCTCCAAATCACATCTCCAACTTTGGGATCATTTGAGGCCCATATATAATGACCTATCTTGCCACTTCAAAAATAAATATTTTTGATAAGTTTTAATAATTCTTTTTTGCCTACTTTCTTAAATGGCAGAAACAAGAAAATAATTACTTTTATGCCTAAATAAATTTGGAGAAAATTCTCCAAAGTATGAATTCATATTTGGGACCATCTGAAACCAAAAACCCACCTTCGCCATTTCAACTTTTTCAAATGAAATCATTAAAACAAATTTAGCATTAATTGGACAAGTGATATAAAGTACACCTATAATCATCTGAAAAATCCCAAAATATTCTTGTAGGTGTATCCTAACCTTAACTAGCTACCAGTACCATTACCCTATCTTGACATGATCAGATCCAAGTAGTTCTTCATGATCTTCTATATGGCCAAGTATTGACATAAACCAAGATCATGATCTAAACTCCCACTAAAACCCCATCAAAGCTTGTCCAGAAGTCATCCACAACACCCTAATACCCCTCTGGTTGTGTGCCACTGTAGATCTACAGTACCACCCTCATATTTTGTCCTTTTCACTTGGAGTGAGTGAGAGGGAGAAACACATCTTGCCAAACTTGCTCCATAAGTGTGATGCACTGCCTCTCTGCTCCTTCTCACTTTCTGCATGACCAGGCCACCTCCCAGCACCGCCCAAGTTGACCAATAACTGGTCAGCACCCTCCTCCCATACCCTCCATGGACCTGGTCCATACATGACCCTCTCCCCTCTTGTTATATAGGCCATAGGCACTCCACTTCGCTCCTGGTTCCCCATTTCACTCTCTGGCCACCAAAGCACCTCCCCTCTAGCTCCCACTCACCTCCTATTTGATGGGTTCGTAGCATGGAAAACAAAAAATTTCTACCGCAAGAACGAACAAAACCCAGATCTAATCTAGATAAAAGCCAAGATCTAATCTATTAGACATGTGCAACGAGATAGATCTGTACTAACCCTCATAGATCCGAAAGCGTTACGAGATTGGATCTCGTGGTTGATGTAGTCGATCACTTGTCGATCTCAAGATCGTGTGGACGATCCTTCCGGCGTCGCGTTCCGGTAGCGCTTCATGATCGGTCACACGCGTGAGTCGGCAGACCTTCCTCTCCCGTTCCAATGAAAGCGGAGGTAGTAGATCTTCTCCACGGAATCCCAGCAGCAGACGGTGTGGTGGTGGTGGTGGAGTAGAGAATTCTGCAGGCTTCGCCTAAGCTGAGCAGAGGAAGGAGGAGGAGAGCGGCGGGGGCTTGGGTTGGGTGTGGCGGGGGCATGGGGGTGGCGCCCCCACCCCTCTATTTAAAGGAGGGAGGCGCCATGGGAGGGGGAGTCCTAGTAGGACTCCCCTCCCTTCCTTGGCCGGCGGATTGGGAGGGGGGGAGGAGTCCTCCTCCCCCACGACTCCTTGTCTTGCCCCACAAGGACTCCTTGATCCTTTTTTGGTTTTCAAGCAAACTCCAAGAAATCTCCTAGAACCTTCCGGAACATTCCGAAACCTTCTAGAATCCCCATACAAATACTCCGGAACATTTCCTAACTTAGAAAATGATCCCCAATATATGAATCTTATTCTTCGGACAATTCCGGATCTCCTCGTGATGTCCCGGATCCAATCCGAGACTCCAAACAACATTCGGTCTCCAACGCATATTCCATATCTACTTAAAACAACTTCGAACCTTAAGTGTGTCACCCTATGGTTCGTGAATATGCAGACATGATGAAGACACCTCTCTGATCAATAACCATCAGCGGGATCTGGAGATCCATAATGGCTCCCACATACTCAACGATGACTTCGTGATCGATAGAACCATTAACATACGAAACCAATTCCCTTTGTCATGCGATATTCTACTTATCCGAGGTTTGATCGTCAGTATCTCCATACCTAGTTATACCTCGTTACTGATAAGTACTCTTTACTCGTTCCATGTTATGTCATCCCTTGTGACCTAGTCACATGCTTGCAAGCTAACTAGATGACATTCCACCGAGAGGGCCCAGAGCATATCTATCCGTCATATGGATGGACAAATCCCAATCTTGGTCCATGCGCTTCAACACATACTTTCAGAATACCCAATGACACCTTTATAACCACCCGATTCTGAGCGGTGTTTGATGTCATCAAAGTACCCGTCTGGTGATGGTGATTAACATAACCTCATGGTGAAGGATTAGGTTACTATGCATTTAAAAGCTTATGTGTCTGAACTTAATGACTTGATCTTATGCTATGCTTACTATGGGTGTGTGTGTCCATCACATCATTCTCCTAATGATATAACCTTGTTATTAATGACATCCAATGTCCATGATCAGGAAACCATGATCATCATTTAATCAACAAGCTAGTTCCACAAGAGGCTTACTAGGGACTCTTTTATGTTTACAAAACACACATGTATCAGTGTTTCCTTATAATACAATTATAGCATGGGATGTAAACATTCATCATAAACACAAAGATATAATAATAACCACTTTTATTATTGCCTCTTGGGCATATCTCCAACAGTCTCCCACTTGCACTAGAGTCAATAATCTAGATTACATGGTAATATACCTAACACCCATGGCGTTCTGGTGTTGGTCATGCTTTGCTCTAGGGAGAGGTTTAGTCAACGGATCTGCCACATTCAGATCAGTGTGTACTTTGCAAATCTTTATGTCACCATCTCGGACATACTCACGAATAGCATGGAAACGTAGCTTGATGTTCTTCAACTTGCTATGTGACCTTGGCTCCTGTGCATTAGCTATGGCACCTGTGTTGTCACAGTAGATGGCCATCGGGTCCAACGCACTGGGAACCACGCCAAGTTCAGTAATGAACTCCTTCATCCATATGGCTTCTTGTGCAGCCTCCGAAGCAGCTATGTATTCTGATTCAGTTGAAGATTTCGCCACAACGCTTTGCTTGGCACTCCTCCAGCTCACTGCAGCACCATTCAAAATAAATACATATCCAGACTGTGACTTCGAGTCATCTGGATCGGTGTTCCAACTAGCATCAGTGTAACCGTTTACAACAAGCTGTTCATCACCTCCATAAGAAAGAACCATATCGTTAGTCCTATTCAGGTACTTTAGGATATTCTTGACCGCTGTCCAGTGTTCCATTCCAGGATCACTTTGATATCTGCTAGTCAAACTAACAGCATGTGCTATATCCGGTCTTGTACACAGCATGGCATACATGATAGAACCTATGGCCGAGGCATAGGGAATATTATTCATCTTTTCTATATCTTCTGCCGTAGCCGGACTTTGAGTCTTACTCAAGGTCTTACCTGACAACATGGGCACGAACCCTTTCTTGCTCTCTTCTATTCTAAACTTCTTTAGAACTTTGTCTAAGTATGTACTTTGTGAAAGCGCTATTAGGCGTCTTGATCTATCTCTATAAATCTTGATGCCTAGAATATATGCCGCTTCACCAAGATCCTTCATTGAAAAACTATTATTCAAATAGGTTTTGACGCTATTAAGAAGTTCTATATCATTCCCAATCAACAATATGTCATCTACATATAGTACTAGGAATGCTACAGAGCTCCCACTCACTTTCTTGTAAATACAAGCTTCTCCATAAGTTTGTATAAATCCAAAGTTTTTGATTACTTTATCAAAACGTTGATTCCAACTTCGGGATGCTTGCTTCAGTCCATAAATGGAGCGCTGAAGTTTGCATACCTTGTCAGCATCACTAGGATCGACAAAACCCTTGGGTTGTACCATATACAACTCTTCCTCAATGTCACCATTAAGGAACGCCGTTTTGACATCCATCTGCCAAATTTCATAATCGAAATATGCAGTGATTGCTAACAAAATCCTCACAGACTTTAGCTTCGCTACTGGTGAGAAAGTCTCATCGTAGTCAACTCCTTGAATTTGTCGGAACCCTTTCGCGACAAGTCGAGCTTTATAGACGGTAACATTACCATCAACATTTGTTTTTCTTTTGAAAATCCATTTGTTCTCGACAGCCTTACAGCCATCCGGTAAGTCCACCAAAGTCCATACTTGGTTTTCGTACATGGATCCCATTTTGGATTTCATGGCTTCTTGCCATTTGTCGGAATCTGGGCTCACCATAGCTTCTTCATACGTCACAGGGTCATCAGTGTTGTCCACCAACATGACGTTCAAGGCAGAGTCATACCAATCAGGAGTGGTACGAACCCTTGTTGACCTGCGAGGTTCTGCAGTAACTTCGTTCGAAGTTTCATGATCACCATCATTAGCTTCCTCTCCAATTGGTGCAGGCGGCACAAAAACATCTTCCGGTGCTGCGCTACTCTCAACTCCGAGAGAAGGTTCAATAACCTCGTCGAGTTCTACTTTCCTTCTAGTCACTTCCTTCGAGAGAAACTCCTTCTCAAGAAAGGATCCATTCTTGGCAACGAAAATTTTGCCTTCGGATCTATGATAGAAGGTATACCCAATTGTTTCTTTAGGGTATCCTATGAAGACGCATTTCTCCGCTTTGGGTTCAAGCTTATCAGGTTGTAACTTCTTTACATACGCTTCGCAACCCCAAACTTTAAGGAACGACAACTTAGGTTTCTTACCAAACCATAATTCGTACGGTGTCGTTTCAACGGATTTAGATGGTGCCCTATTTAAAGTGAATGCGGCTGTCTCTAATGCATAGCCCCAAAACGATAGTGGTAAATCTGTAAGAGACATCATAGACCGAACCATATCTAAGAGAGTTCGATTATGACGTTCGGACACACCATTACGCTGTGGTGTTCCCGGCGGTGTCAACTGCGAAAGTATTCCACATTTCTTTAAATGCATGCCAAACTCATAACTCAGATATTCACCTCCGCGGTCAGAACGCAGAAACTTAATCTTCTTGTTACGATGATTTTCCACTTCACTTTGAAATTCCTTAAACTTCTCGAAAGTTTCGGACTTATGTTTCATAAAGTAGACATACCCATATCTACTTAAGTCATCCGTGAAAGTGAGAACATAACGATATCCACCACGCGATGCTACACTCATTGGACCACACACATCGGTATGTATTATTTCCAATAAGTCTATAGCTCGCTCCATTATTCCAGAGAATGGAGTCTTAGTCATTTTTCCCATTAGACATGCTTCGCATCTTTCAAGTGATTCAAAATCAAGTGATTCAAGAAGTCCATCAGAATGGAGTTTCTTCATACGCTTCACTCCAATGTAACCAAGAAGACAGTGCCACATGTATGTAGAATTATCATTCAATTTTATTCGTTTAGCATCTATGTTGTGAACATGTGTATCACTACTATCGAGATTCAATAAGAATAAACCATTCATCTTAGGTGCATTACCATAAAAGATATTACTCATATAAATCGAACAACCTTTATTCTCAGACTTAAAAGAGTAACCGTCTCGCAATAAACAAGATCCATATATAATGTTCATGCTTAACATAGGCACCAAATAACAATTATTCAAATTTAAAACTAATACCGAAGGTAGATGTAGAGGGAGCGTGCCGACGGCGATCACATCAACCTTAGAGCCATTTCCAACGCGCATCGTCACCTCGTCTCTCGCCAGTCTTCGTTTATTCCGCAGCTCCTGTTTCGAGTTACAAATATGAGCAACCGAACCAGTATCAAATACCCAGGCACTACTACGATTACTAGTAAGATACACATCAATAACATGTATATCGAATATACCTTTCTTCTTGATGTTGCCGTTCTTCAGATCCGCCAGGTACTTGGGGCAGTTACGCTTCTAGTGACCAGCACCCTTGCGAGAGAAGCATTGAAGGTCGGGCTTAGGACCAGCCTTGGGCTTCTTAGCGAGTCTTGACTTTCTTGCCGTCCTTCTTGAAGTTGCCCTTTTTCTTAGGCTTGCCCTGTTTCTTGAAATTGGTGGTCTTATTGACCATCAACACTTGGTGCTCCTTCTTGATCTCCACTTCAGCAGTTTTCAGCATGGACGATAGTTCAGCAACATCTTGTTCATGCAGTGCATATTGTAGTTCATCACAAAGTTCTTATAACTCGGTGGCAGTGATTGGAGGACACGGTGAATCCCTAACTCATTAGGAATCGTTATCCCCAACTCTTGGAGCTTGTTTGCGTGCCCAGACATGGTGAGCATGTGCTCGCTAACGGAGCTTCCCTCTTCCATCTTACAGGTAAAGAACTTTTCGGAGGCCTCATAGCTCTCCACGGCCGCGTGAGTCTCAAAAATGAGCTTGAGCTCCTTAATGATCTTGAACGGGTCGTGGTGCTCAAAACGCTTCTGGAGCTCCATTTCTAAACCGTACAGGATGGCACACTGAACTATGGAGTAATGATTTTTCCGAGTGGCGTAAACATTCTTTACGTCATTGGTGGCATCTTCTGCAGGTGGGTCACCTAGCGGTGCTTCGAGCACATAGGTCATCTGACCAGCCCTGAGGACAATCTTCAGACCACGGAGCCAGTCCGTGAAGATTCTTCCATTGTTCTTAAGCTTTTCTTTCTCTAGGAACGCATTGAAATTGATGGAGAGGTTCGCCATAATCTACAACAAATTTGCAAGTAGTTTAGACTAAGTTTATGATAAATTGAGTTCAATTTTAATTCTTAAATTAACTAGGTGAACTCCCACTCAAAACAACATCCCTCACATTGTCTTAGTGATTACACGAACCAAGTCCACTATACCAAGTCCGATCTTCACGAGAGAAGATGTAGTTTCATCGGCGAACAATCTTCATGTTCATCATATCACTTATATGATTCATGCTCTACCTTTCGGTATTCCGTGTTCCGAGACCATGTCTGTACATGCTAGGCTTTTTAAGATTAACCTTAGTTTCCGCATGTGCAAATCTGGCTTGCACCCGTTGTATGCACTCGTGGAATCTATCACATCCGATCATCACGAGATGCT
Source organism: Avena insularis (assembly GCA_023614405.1). Classification (NCBI taxonomy): domain Eukaryota; kingdom Viridiplantae; phylum Streptophyta; class Magnoliopsida; order Poales; family Poaceae; genus Avena; species Avena insularis. The sequence continues at coordinate 129,665,697 of CM042688.1, forward strand.
TCGAGACGACGAGTCTTAGCAACGGTGGCAACTACGGATGAACACTTTATTACTTGAAATTTAGTGAGAGGGATCATCTTATAATGCTACCGTCGCGATCTAAGCAATACAAGATGCATAAAGGATTAACATCACATGCAATTCATAATTAGTGTGATATGATATGGCCCTTTCTTCTTATGCCTTTGATCTCCATCTCCAAAGCACGGACATGATCTCCATCATCACCAGCATTGCGTCAACGTCAGTGGCGCCGCTTCATGGTTGTCCAGTATCACCAGCAACTATTACAACTACTTGGAATAAAGCTATTACAAGATGAATAGACACGCAGGTCTTAACAGAATTAAAGACAACCATTAGGCTCCAGCCGGTTGCCATATTACAACAAGGATCATTGCATACATCAAATATAATCACAATCACATGATGGCCATATCAAATCACAAAACCCCTGCAAAAACAAGTTAGACGCCTCTAATTTTCTTTGCATGTTTTACGTGGTTTGGGGCTTTCGAATAAGAACGGATCTTATCTACGAAACTGAACCACAACGTTGATACAAGTGCTATCGAGTGCAAAGCGTAGATTGGATCTATACTATGGTGGGAGAGACAGACACCCGCAAAGCCACTTGTGCAAAGCAAGTTACACGTCAAGCGTGGAGCAAGTCTCATGTGCGATGACATGTAAGGTTAGCCCGAGCCGCTTCATCCCACCATACTGCAAGATGCAAAGTACACAAAGCAAAAGACGGCACGAGCACCAACGCCCACAAAACCATTGTGTTCTACTCGTGCAACAGATCTACGCATAGATACGGCTCGATACCCTTGATGGGTTCGTAGCATGGAAAACAAAAAATTCTACCGCAAGAACGAACAAAACCCAGATCTAATCTAGATAAAAGCCAAGATCTAATCTATTAGACATGTGCAACGAGATAGATCTGTACTAACCCTCGTAGATCCGAAAGCGTTACGAGATTGGATCTCTTGGTTGATGTAGTCGATCACTTGTCGATCTCAAGATCATGTGGATGATCCTTCCGGCGCCGCGTTCCGGCAGCGCTTCATGATCGGTCTGCGTGCGGAGTCGAAGCAGACCTTCCTCTCCCTGTTCCAGCGAGCAGCGGAGGTAGTAGATCTTCTCCACGGAATTCCAGCAGCACGACGGTGTGGTGGTGGTGGTGGAGTAGAGAATTCTGCAGGGCTTCGCCTAAGCCTGAGGAGAGGGAAGGAGGAGAGAGGCGGCGGCTAGGGTTTGGAGTGGAGGGGGCTAGGGGGTGGCGCCCCCACCCCTATATTTAAAGGAGGGAGGCGCCATGGGAGGGGGAGTCCTAGTAGGACTCCCCTCCCTTCCTTGGCCGGCGGATTGGGAGGGGGGAGGAGTCCTCCTCCCCCACGACTCCTTGTCTTGCCCCACAAGGACTCCTTGATCCTTTCTTGGTTTTCAAGCAAACACCAAGAAATCTCCTAGAACCTTCCGAAACCTTCTAGAATCCCCATACAAATACTCCGGAACATTTCCTAACTTAGAAAATGATCCCCAATATACGAATCTTATTCTCCGGACAATTCTGGATCTCCTCGTGATGTCCCGGATCCAATCCGAGACTCCGAACAACATTCGGTCTCCAACGCATATTCCATATCTACTTAAAACAACTTCGAACCTTAAGTGTGTCACCCTATGGTTCGTGAATATGCAGACATGATGAAGACACCTCTCCGATCAATAACCATCAGCAGGATCTGGAGATCCATAATGGCTCCCACATACTCAACGATGACTTCGTGATCGATAGAACCATTAACATACGAAACCAATTCCCTTTGTCACGCGATATTCTACTTATCTGACTTTTGATCGTTAGGATCTCCATACCTAGTTCTACCTCGTTACTGATAAGTACTCTTTACTCGTTCCATGTTATGTCATCCCTTGTGACCTAGTCACATGCTTGCAAGCTAACTAGATGACATTCCACCGAGAGGGCCCAGAGCATATCTATCCGTCATATGGATGGACAAATCCCAATCTTGGTCCATGCGCTTCAACACATACTTTCAGAATACCCAATGACACCTTTATAACCACCCAGTTATGAAGCGGTGTTTGATGTCATCAAAGTACCCGTCCGGTGATGGTGATTAACATAACCTCATGGTCGAAGGATTAGGTTACTATGCATTTAAAAGCTTATAGCAATACGAACTTAATGACTTGATCTTATGCTATGCTTACTATGGGTGTGTGTGTCCATCACATCATTCTTCTAATGATATAACCTTGTTATTAATGACATCCAATATCCATGATCAGGAAACCATGATCATCATTTAATCAACAAGCTAGTTCCACAAGAGGCTTACTAGGGACTCTTTTATATTTACAAAACACACATGTATCAGTGTTTCCTTATAATACAATTATAGCATGGGATGTAAACATTCATCATAAACACAAAGATATAATAATAACCACTTTTATTTTTGCCTCTTGGGCATATCTCCAACACTCTTCCCTCCAATCGCCATGAACAAGGAGAAGAACCCTCCTCGGGTCCTTGCTTGCAGGCAAGAGCATGGTCGACCTCGACCTTCCCTAGCACCACAAATCTCCTCCATAGCTCCCCATACGGCTCCCCTGCACACCCCCACCCAGCCCCTGTCCCTGCATGGTGCCCGAGAGGTAGAAATCACCTTCTCGGCTTTCTTCAAAAGCTCGAAGTGGAGGTCGTCTTCCTACCTCTCTTCTTCCTCTGCATGCATGCATGCCCCCTTCTAGATCTATCCTCGCTAACCCTACCTTCTTTCTCTGCTCTGAGCCGTCACACGTACCAACTCCAGTGAGCTCCCGAGCACCTCCACGGTCGTCTTCGCGCAAGACGTTCCCCAGGGTCAAACCGGACCTTCCCGCCCCTCTCTGGACTCACTACGGAGTCCTCCGATGACCTACACCCTCGCTGCTTCCTCTCCACCCCCGGTAAGCTGTCCCCCAGTGCACTCCCACCTCTTCTAGGGTTTTCGCGCTGCCGCCTGTTTCCCATCGGGATGATAACGGGCAACCGTCCGATCCCACTAGATCGGATGGCTCGAGGCATCCATACAGCTTCAGGCCCTGCTGAGGCTGGACAGTGGGCCTGCCCAGACTGTTTCAAACCAGCAGGCTCTTGCGCAGATCCTTGCCCGTGTGGGCCGAATCCGCCCTCCTCGGCCCATTTCCCTCCAGAGACTGGCCCATGTAGTTTTTCTTTTAATCATTCTCCAGATTTGTTTTAGTTGGTACTAGGTTTAAATGCAAAACAAATTGTAAAATGAATTAAAATACTGATATTAAATTTTTGGCAAGTTCTATAATGTTTTATCAAACATGCAGGACAAACCCTCGGTCAAACATACTTTTTATTATTTATGGGCAATTAATCTACTAAAATGAGTCATTTGCAAACAATAAATCTCCCAGGGAGTTGCACCTATCCAAATGAAGTGTTTTAAACTTTATTTCATAACCTTTGAAAGTACCTATGTATCTGCCTTGGACCCATGCCAAGTGGAGCCTTCGTTTTGCTATAATAAAAATAATAAAATATCCTCATTTATGTCTTTGTAAATTACTCTAGGCATATCTACAACTATTTTTGAGTTGATTCCAACTCCCAGTGAACTGGTACACTAATACCTAACTAGACCCAGGATTTTAAGATTTATTGACCCTCTGGTGAAGTTTGGAAGATTTAAAGTTCTCTGTGTTGGTGATTTCACCCAATAAATAACCTCTATAGATCTACAACTCATAAATTGATGATTCTAATTTCTAGTGAAAGGTATTTGGCATACCTATGCATTGTACTTTGTCTCATACTGTTTGGACCGATAAAATAAATCTGGTTAAACAGACAATTTGTAAATAGAATTAACTTTGGGAATTTCTCAAGGGTGTTCTGGTAATTATTTTGAGATGAATCCCACTGTAAAAATCATAAACTCAAATATATATAACATACTCTGATAACAAATTTATTTGAGATACAGATCTTTTCTGTTGATTTATTCACCTAAATTGGTATTATTTCCACTAGAAAATTCGTAACTAATTAAAGAAACGTGCAAAAATAGTGAAACCATTTTTGTTGGACTTGTTTTGTCAATATCTATCTAATGATATCATTTTTGTATATTGATATCATACAGACCTAAGCCATAGTTCAAAACCGCCTTCTTAGGTGGTATTTGGCAAGTAATTCATAAAACAATTCCCCAAATACAATTAAGGCATTTCCAAATGCTATGAACTCAATCCCTCAAAACCTACTAAAGTGAATATTGTGTAGTATGTTTGTTTATTGTATTGTATTGGTGCTTGTATGCCTTGTGTTGATTGTGCTCTTGCTTGTTTGCATGTGTGCTCCCTGATGACGATAGTTGCGATCATCTCGGAGATTAGAAGAAGATGGTTATTATGGTTATTATTATGGTTTTCTAAGAAAAAGTCCAGGGACATATATTGCTGGATTTCTAATCACAGGCAATCCACCTTCTTGCTCATAAGCCGTGTCCTACTATTTTACTTATGCATGTTTTGCCTATTGTTTATGAAAACTGCATTGTTATATGATGATCTATAGCTGGTAGTGGCTTGGATCCTCCAAACCATTACACTTTTGTACTACTAAGTACACCCCCTTGATGTCACCTATTTGTCCCTAGTATGGTAGATGGTGTATAACATCATATCCCTTTGGAGACCCCATTTAAGCCGAAGCAAAAACTAGAGGATAGGAAGACCCTGGAAAAGTTTTATAAATTGTTTTATGATAAAACCTTGGTAAGGTCTGGCCTACCAAGAGAAGTTTGACAAAGGGAAAAAGGTTTTGTTTTACATAATGCTAAAGTAAAAAGGAGAAAAATATTTACGAAAATGCACCCATTTTTTTGCAGCTTTAGCTATAACAACTTAACCCGTTCAACCACATTACTCTGGTATGGGACAGGGTTAGGCTGGAAGTTTGTCTACTCTAGTATGAGTTGTCTCACAACAACTACAGGGGATTTATATCCCTGGAGGGTGGGCCTTCTCTGGGTCCCTGTAATGTACTTCACACCCAGGAGAAGGAACAAAGGGTCTACGGGCCTCCATGCATTACTATGAGCTTCTCATTGAAAGCGTACAATGACGCTCCGGTTGGTCCACGGTACCCGACATCCCGGTGTTGAGGGGAAGGACTCATAGGGTAGGCGCTTGTACTAGAGTGGGCATTCCGAAGGTCTTGATAGGTTACTCGACCCATGATCCGTAGGTGATCAGGGTAGGGTACTCAGATGGTGTGGGTAAATTGTACAACCTCTGCAGAGTGTAAATCTATTTGAATACCCGTCTCCATGGTTAGGAACGGGTTGGACAAACTACTGTAGAGCGGTGATATTTTTGTTTTAAAAAAGGATTTCGAAAAAGGAAGGGATTTGGAAATGTTTTGACCATGGGATGGTCAGAAATGGATGAAAGGATTTTGGTCATGAGATGACCAGAAGGAGAAACAAATGGGTGACCCAGTCCTAGTGTTTACCAAAACTTTTCAAAAGGGTTTCCAAAATGTTTTGCAAAAGTTTTCAAGAAATATATGTAGATGTTATATCTACAAGAGAAACTATTTGAGAAAATAACCTCTCTTGGAGCCGCCTACTACCACAACCATATTGCATTTCCTCTTGTATTATTATTCTCTTAAGGTGATTTGCGAGTACATTCAAAGTACTCACTGACATTGTTCTTGGTTATTAACTTGGTCAGATATCAAGAAGGTGAAGTTGACGACTATGCGAGCTAGGTCGTTCTCTCAGTCAGCTGCCTGTAGGTTAAGGCATGGCTCGGGCTCTATGCTTGATGAAGTTCCGCTGATGTTGAATTGATGTAGCCATAATAGCATTAAGGTATGACTTATATCCGCTTAAGTATTGGATGTTTACTTTGATACTTATCTATTATGTGCCACGACTCTGATCATGGGATCATAGTGGTGTGCATAACAAGGATTCTCGGAGGATTAATCCGTGCGCCCCACGGGGACCTCCCGCCGGTGCCATGCCAGGTAGGGAAAGATAGGTTCCCTACCTCATGTGCTCGCGCTACAGAGACGACCTACCCCAGTCCGCCGCTAGATGAGACGATGCGGTCGAGTTCCTGCCGCCGATCCCATCTCTGTTCGCTCGCTTCTCTCGGGATTGTTTCCACGAGGGGAAACTGGATTGTTTTTTCCCCGTGGAATGGACTGGGTGGGCGGGGTTTGGGCTTGGGATTCAGCCTAGCTGGGTATAACCGAATGCAAAATTTCGAGTAGCCTCGGATTTCGCCCCCGCCAGGTTGACCCCCGTGAATCCTGGCCAAACCTCCCAGGGGTGTGCTTAACCGAAGAAGGCCTCAAGGGGATTAGCGAGAGTGAACTCACTAGCGATCACGCAGGAGATGGGAAGGTTGAGCTGGCCAATGGAGCCCATTGTAAGGTGTCGAGCTGGCCCATGAATCGCAATGCAAGGTACGTTGGCCTAACTGGGAGCCTGCTAAATGCCGATTGAAGCGACACCAGCAGCTAGCACCGCCTGAAGAGCGTGATAGATAGGCCGTCCCATTAGCTTCCAAACACTACCGATCTTCTAGTAGGTCACTATTAGGAAAAGGCTTATCCACAGGGGTCATATCAGTGGTGCACCACTAAACGGTGCCCCATGGATATTTATCCATGGCACACGCGGGAAATGATGCGCCACTGACCTGTACTTATTCGTGGCGCACGCTCGGAACGATGCGCCACGCATATGTGGGCCCCAGCGCTGATGGCCGACCCCGTCCATGGGCGGCATACCCGTGGCGCATGGCATCGGCGTGCGCCACAAATAAGTTAGGTATCAGTGGCGCACGCTTTTTCGGTGCGCCACGGATAGGTGTGGTCCCATGATTCGAAAAGTTGGCAGAGTATTTGTGGCGCATGGACTTGGGGTGTGCCACTGACCTCAAATACCCGTGGCACATCAAAAAGTGATGCCCTACTGTTAACTTTTTAAAATTCTGCTCCCACCCCCTGTGGATCGCCTTTTTAGGTTTGCAAAAAATAAAAGAAAATGATAAATACTTCGAAAAATAAAATCCTTTCATATGTAGGTAGGTATGTGATGTAGTTTCTAGGAAAATTAACAAATATGTATTTCGACATGTTTGGCAAAAAAAAGGTCATGGCACGGTAAAACAGCCATAACTTTTGCATACGATGTCGGAAAAATGTATAATATATCAAAACGACGAGCACGAAATTTTCTATCCGCTCGCAACGGTCTTGACCGTTTACCCATTTTTTAGATTCTCAAAATTCGAAAAGAGTAAAAAGTTATTTCAAATATAAGAATTTTTCCGCAGAAAAAATATTGAGCCAACTTATCTGTGGCGCACCACATAGTGCACCACATAGTGGTGCGCCACGGATAACAAGGGCGGGAATTGAAATTCGAATCGCCATCCCGCCCACCTACCCCTTCTCCTTATATTCTCATCCACCTCCTCCTTTCCCTCCCATTCTCCTCCGAATCCTCTCCTCTTCCTCTTCCACCTCCTCCTCTCTTGTTCCTCCTCCACCTGCTCCTTCCCCTCTTCTCATCCCCTTCTCTTCTCCTCCCCTTCTCCTTCTCCTCCACCCCTCCTCTTTCCGGCCACTTCACCATCCTCGAGCTCCTCTTCGACCACCACCGACGTCGTCCTCGAGCTCCTCTCCGACCACCACCGACGTCGTCCTCGAGCTCCTCTCCGACCACCGTCGACGTCGTCCGCGAGCTCTTCTCCGACCATAGCCACGGCCCCCTCGAGCTCCCCTTCGGCCACAGCCTCCTCGAGCTCCTCTCCAACGAGTAGCGAGGCGACACCGACGGCGGTGGCAGATCCAGATCTAGTTTTTTTTTTGAAATTTGAAAATCCTATCAGTGGCGCAGCATAATCATATGCGCCACGGATTATTTTGATATCCCATCTTTTTTTTTCAAATTTTGAAATCGATATCAGTAGCGCACCATATCCCAGTGCGCCACGGATAAAAATTATCAGTGGCGTAATAACAGTGGCGCACGGCCCATGTGCCACCGACCTCTTTTTTGGTGCGCCACTAATAACACTTTTCCTAGTAGTGGGTGCTTCTTCCTTTCTTTCTTTTTTCCAGATTTTCAAATTTAAATGAATTTTAAATCTAAAACAAAGTTTCATTCATTTGAAAAATTACTTTTTTTGAAACGTGAACATTATTTAGAAAAATCATGACCAAAAATTTCGAAAATCGTGATGAACCAATTACAAAAAATCATAAAACAAATTTGAAAAATCATGAACAATTTTTCAAAATTTATGAACCAATTTCAGAAAGATCATGAACCAAATATGAAAACCGTAAACCAATTTTGAAAAGCGTGATTTTCCAAAATATAATGAATTTTTTTGGAAACAAAGTAAAAAAGAAAGTAAAAAATAAAGAACAAAAAAGAAAATAGAAAAATAAAAAGGAAACAGAAAAAGAAAAAACCGAAAAGCATCGAAGCGCTGAAATGGGCCGGTCTAACAGGGGAGAGCCCCTATGCGGCACGAGCTGCCCACGCTACAGCGAGCGGCAATTAGCATTTCCACAACATGAGCATAGTAGGTCACTATACAAGGCAACAATGAACACGACCTATTGATCATCTGCTTCTAGTTTTCCATCTCCTTCTAGACTCGAATCCACAATTGTATCCAAATATTTGTGAAACTAGTAGTAGATTGAGAGAAGTCTTGCACCTAGTGATCCATCTCCTTCTAGACTCGAATCCACAATTGTATCCAAATATTCGTGAGACTAGTAGTAGATCAAGAGATATCTTACACCTAGTGACGTGAGGTATCCACGACAATGTCCATAGTTGATGGATTTGTGTTTTTGGGAAGAAGGTGTGTGCTGGTGACTTTGTCGACTAGCAAACAATAGGGGGACACGTTATACCCGGGTTCAGGGTTCCGGAGGGTAATACTGACATGGATATGACCTGTCGGGTTTTCATTGTTAGTATACCCTATGCGGATCTAGGACAAGGCCCATAAGGAGTCAGAGGTTCTAGAAGCACCCAAAGCATAGGAACCAGAAATGGGAATCAAGGAAAAACCCAAAATGTAGCCGACATAGTCGTAGAGTTACCTTTTTATCTGTAACCGATACGGATTAGACTCCGAGAACCGACCTCTCATATAAAGTCTGGGAGGAGCCAACAGGAGGGTACCGTGAATACACTCATAGCAATCTGCTGTAAGCTAGATTGCTTCTGGCAACCCGTCGATTTTGTACTCTCCATCGATAAACATCATACAAGCAGGAGTAAGGTTTCCTCTACAAAGGAACCTGGGTAAATCTTGCATCCCTTGTTTGCCTGATAAGTCTACGAAATCACCAGTGAACAATTTTCTCTGAAACCCAAGTCCATAACAATGGACATTGTCGAGGTTACCTCTCGTCAATTGCCACCGTCTATGGGAACTCTGGGCACTAGAGTCATGAATTCGGTGGCTCGCTCTTCACCAAGCAATAACTCAACGAACGTGAGCGGTCAGATCTGTTTCGATTCCGTCGACTTTCTTCCACACCTGTCCACCCTTCTCTCGGCCTTCGACAACCTCGACCGGGGGATAGATCAGATGCTTGAAAGTTTCAACTTTCGTGTCGGCTCACTGGGCACTCTATGCCTTTCGAATCCGATCTGCTCGGATCCGTTGGTAGCAATATCAGCACCAACTGCAACGTCGACGTCTTGCTTCAGCTCCACTAATGGGACAAACTCGTCCCCAAGAACCACCATGAACAACTGTGACTCTGTCGTGGAATTGGGGGATCTGTCCGATCTTTGCGACACTCTCTCCTCTGATTTTGGTAGCGAACTAACACCGGCTCAAGCACTTTGCATCGTGGACTCAACAAACGTCATCAACCACGAACGCGACGAAAGCATCAACTCCGGGATCAAGAAGGTCATCCTTTGTATTTTTTCACATGGTTCATCGAGGACTTAGAGAAGGGACATACGAGCAGTGGTGATGGTATACCGTCCTACTGATCTAGATGCAGCTTGTGCACTGGCTTTGCTGCGAGAGGAAATGGCTGGTAGCGCGAGACCAACAATATATTGGAAACATGATCGGTTTTAGAAAGGAAGAACATGGCCACTGCCACCTCCTCCAAATAAGGGTGTTTTGCACAATGTGACAAATACTCTGAATGATCATAGAAAAAAATCACTGATCATGGATCTAAATTGCAGACATTAAATGCATATCGCAAACCAGAGAATTATGTTTTAAATGTAGCGAGAAATGGGGCTAGGATCATACTGCCTCGCCACAATTCAGTTGCACGTTGTGGAACCGCATATTGAACTCAGTTTTTTATGCTAGAACTAAATATATTGAAATTATACTCTCACCTCCCGTCTCCACGCCGATGCCTTCTAGTATTAGAGTATTGTGTATACATTTATTATGGCAGTATAGGATAGAGATATGATACGTTTCCATATAATCCTAACTTGACTTGTATTCCAAGATTATCTAATGTACATCTATATATACTCGTCCACGAGGATTAATAATATATCCAACATATTCCGCTAATCTCTCTTTATCATTCTACATGGTATCAGCCTAAACCGATCCTAAACCTAGCCGCCACCGACACGTTCTGCGGCGCCGCCCCTAGGGGGATCGATCTTCATGATCTCCATCGAGGGGCGCATGATACCTAGCAGGGCTCGTCCGCCGATCGTTGACCGCCTGCCCTGGTGAGTCCTTTTTTCCGATCTCTAGATCGGTTTTTCTCTCCACCGGTCGCTTGGCCGGTCTTATTTTTTGGTTTATCCATCATAGATCGGATTGAGTCGTCCACTGCCATTGTCATCGTCGTGCCTCTACTTCGACCATCGGCATCGATGATCGACACCGCGCCGGTGCACCTGCCTCCACCGCTACCGCACCTGCCTCGGAGGCTGCAACGCACCTCGGCCGGCTGCTACGCCTTCCTCGGTAGGCTGTCAAGGCCATCCCCCTCGGATCTTTGTCGTCATCGCCCGAGACTTCACCGACAATGCCGTCATCGACTCCGATCTACATTGCGTCCACACCATGGTGCATACGGCGCACCGTTGGTCTAATCAACCGATCTCATGCCCATCTACGCCAAGGACATCCACGAGCACGGGCCTACCACCGATCGAGCTACGAGCTGCTGTTGCGTCGCCACTTTGGGCTGCAGCGCAACCGCCTTGGTCCTCGCGGACTGGCTTCCAATGCGCCACAAGCGTGTATGTGTCATGGCGTCAAGCCGTTGCATCGACTTGCGACATGCAGCTACGCCTCCCCATCAGGTCGTAGCGTCGCTGCATGCAGTCTACATCATCGTCCTCATGCACTGACGCATCAGGTTATCTTCGCGCCACCTCCCATGGTGCGGGTCTCCTACGTCCGTGCGCATGGTCTTCGTCACGCCGGATTCTTCTTCTCCTACATCGGGTACCACCACCGCGCCTCTCTAGGCGTCCAACATGACCACTCCGGGTCACCGTTGGTTTTGCTGCCTTCCGCATCTTCGTCCATAACGACCTTGTCGCCATCTTCATCTTGTCCCCTACAACACTGGCACACAGGTTCATGATGGTCCCTACCCTTGCACGCCTAGTATTGGCAACATCGGTACGTGCCTTCGTCCTCGCTGCGTTCTTGAGTCTAGCAAACTCGGGTCGGCGCCTCGCCTACATCGTCATCGACAATGTCTTCTTTGGCATCCACATCTATGATTGCCTCGGCTGCGTCACCGACGAGTTCTTCTTTGCGTACTTGGTTCTGGAAAAACCGATGTATGCACTCATTACCAATGAGTGCCTAGTTCTGGCAAAACTATGGCCACACCTCATCCTTGATGGCTCGGATTGCATTGGCTCTGGCATCGCCATCTTCAACGACTGCCTCGACCCGTCTCCATCGTCATCCTCACGCACTATGCGCACGCGGCTTCAGGTGTGGCTATCTCGACACCGGCACCCAACCATGACATTGCCAAGGCGACCCCTCACAGGGCTACTACGATGACCCAGCATACCACTACATGTTGTAGTACGCAAGTCGTTGCCATAACACTCACGGAACACCGTTCCACAAATATTACATCCCTCAAAGTGGTACAACAGAAATATTGTGGGTCCACATTACATACACACTTATTATTACATTACCAAAAGAACAATCTTCAAAGGTTCTTCAGCTTACAAACCGTGAACTTGAAGTTTAGCAAAAGAATGAAAGATTCAACTTAATTAACATGGTGGGAGCTCAATAGCTTATTCTATAGAGTTCAAGTTGTTCGACTCAACCTAGACACTAAGTACGACTATAGGAACTACTCGGAGTGATGGACTTCTGCCCCGTACCGTATGTCATAATCCACCCCTTCAACTCCGTCGGACATGTCTGGTTATTCGTAGTAGACGCCATCTTGATTCTCCGTAGAATTCATTGGGGTATGTTCCTGGTCTTTAGAGTCTAAGCAGGGGATCAAAAAAGAGTGAGTAACAACGTTACCCAGCAAGTTCATTTTATGCAAGTTGGGAAGTTTGATGCTTTAACTACCACCTTAGACTATAAGTCTTTAGTACTATGCCCATCAATCTTCACATGTTGACCAGAACTTTATGGAGTTCCTTTGCTGCCGCGTTCATAGATCCTTCCCAGAACAGGGAGTAACATGTCATAATTCTTACACTCTGAAGAGGTGCGTTGCATTACCCATGAGAGATCAAATTCTTGTTGCACAACCGAGCATACCTTCCCGTCCACATTTCCTTGATGTGGGGCCCATTAGATGATCCAAGCCAATCATTGTTCCTCTCTGCGACCCCATGTGATGACATGACCCTTCAAGCAGCTCTGTTAACCCCCTTACATGCAGATATAACTCTGGTAACCCCTTGAAGACTCTGTAAGCAGACCCTGTCCCTAGCAAACCCCACTACATTGGCAGGTCTACCTCTCACAACCCCTTACAGATAATCTATACACTCATATCATGGGGCACTAAGGGGTCCCACCCATGTGGTAGATCCTCAACAAGGAATCTATAGCCTCACGTAAGGTCATCCCTTAGCACATGAAAGGGAGAAGATACAACTGACTTCACTGCCCCATTCTAGATCTCATGGTTAATGCGTATTATACGTTACCCGAATCACTAATGCTAGGGGTTATTAAGCCCTATCCGATGACTTCATTGCAAATGGAATCCTAGATTCCATTGCTAGCTATTATGGATTACCATCACATTGGATGATAACCAACATTTTATATATTAATAAAATATCCTTTTATGTCTCCTTTCTGAAAGTGATAAAATAATAAGTTTCAAATACTTTAAAAAACACATCAAACGACATGAGCAAGTGATTAACTTGCCTTGTGACTACAAGGTAGTGAAATATGATGCTTCCACTTGACCCTAAGCTCGTGCTTCTACAAAACACCATTATTGTTTCGTAAGAAAAATGTTTAAAGAAGCAATGATGAATATGCATAGTAATGTCATGCACTACTTATTTTATGATAACCCTCTTTTCATGTTTTACCCACATTATTAAAGGTTAAAGTCTTTTTATTTAGTAAATAAATAAATAGGAATTAATACTTAAAAATCATAAACCTTTTGAAATACTATATTTAGTATTTTTCTAGTAATATATGTTTATCAAGGTCTTAAAAATGATTTTTATTTATTTTTAAGTATAATCCTAATTTTTAGAAAACTCCATGAAAGAATAGATGCTCTTAATTATTCATTTCAAATTTATCAACCCAAAATATAATTTTAGTATTTTTCTTAGATATATTATATTTTTGTGATTGTTTAGACATATTATATGTATTTTTAGGTTTTTATTTATTTTTCTAGGGTCAAAATACCTTTAGGGGTATTTTTGTAATTTTGAAATTATTAATTCGATTCCCCTTATTGAAACATGGGCCTGACCCATTGGGTTAGCCCAGCCCTGGTTCGGCCTAGTGGGTTGGGCCAAATCCCACCGCGCCGCTCTATGTCGATCGACCGACCCAGACCCTTCTGTGATCCCTCTCCTCCTCGCTCACCGCTCTCCTCTAGCGACTCGCCTTGTCTTCACAGCTACGCTCGATTGCGGCCAGCTCTGGCCATCTCGCCAGTCGCTATAGTGGTTGTTGATGGAGTCAATGATGCTGTGTCGACTGACCCTTCTCGATTCGTCGCTCGAGCTCACCTCTGGCAACACTGCCCCCTCTCTGGTGCTTAGGGTTTGTGGCTACCTGATACCTTCGATCTAGATTACACATGCAGTATAGCTTCTTTTTCCCTAGTAGACCTAGGTTATCGAATCCTTGGGAAACAGATGCGTAGTGAAGTTACTTTAACAGACCTTCAGAAGTTTTAGCATTCCTTTCGTGTTTTTACCTGACCAAGAGTTTGCTTATTTTTGTTGTTGTCGATGATGGAGAGAGAGGGCCTAGGGCGTTCGGTTTCACCTGTAGCTGTGCAAAACATCTGATGGGAATAAAAGATAAAGATAAAGTATGCATGTAATTGTTAGAGAAAGATAAATTATATGTGAGAAGTGCATCCATAATTGCTATTGCCTCCACAACCACTTATAGAAATAACCTACTGATACATTGCAAATGTATCTATAATTTTTGATGCTCCATGCTTGATTTTATCCACTTTCTTGTGTTTTGTCCACACTTTGGAGTACTTTTTATATGATTTTTTGGACTAACCTATTAACAAGATCCACAGTGCCAGCTGCCTGTTTTCTGCTGTTTTTGGTTTCAGAAAAGTCAGAAAATAAATATTCTCGGAATTGTACGGGACAAAAGCCAAAGTGACCATTTTTCCAGAAGACTCCAGGAGCCAAAATACGAGACGGAGGAGGGCCAGGGGCTGGTCACACCCTCCCAGGCGCGGGCTGGGCCTGGCCGCGCTAGGGCATGGTGTGGTGGCCCTAGGCACCCCCTCGGTCTCCCTCTTCGCCTATAAGAAGCCTTCTGACCTAAAAACTCCGGGGGGGTCGACGTTTTTCTAGAAGGAGTTCCGCTCCGCCGCCACCACTAGATTCCACGAAACAAAGATGTGAACTCCGTTCGGCACCTGCCAGACGGGAATTGAGGATATCATCGCCATCATCATCACCATCGCTTCTCCATCGACCATCCATGTTTCCCCCATCTATGAGTGAGTAATCCCCCGCTGTAGGCTATGGGGATGGTAGGGATTGGATGAGATCGTTCATGTAATGGCATCAGATTGTTAGGGCATGGTGCCTAGTATCTTTTATTAGTGCTTTATGACTTTGTTGCGACTTGTTGTGCTTAATGCTTGTCACTAGGGCTCGAGTGCCATGATTTCAGATCTGAACATGTTATTGATTCATTATGATAGTATTGTTCTTGGTATTATCTACAAGTTGTATACACACGTTGTTGTCCGAAACCTATGGCCCCGAAGTGACAGAAATCGGGATAACCGGAAGGGAAAGGCTTTGATGTGAGGATCACGTGTGTTCATGGAGTGTTAATGCTTTGCTCCGGTGCTCTATTAAAAGGAGCACCTTAATTGCCAGTAGTTCCCTAGAGGCCCCTCTGCAAACGGGCTGGCAGGACAAAAGATGTTGTGCAAGTTCTCATTGCGAGCACGTATGACTATATATGGAACACATGCATAGGATTGTCTAGTACTTGGATGCTTTATCTTATTTATCTGCAATTGCCCTATGCTCTGATTGCTATGTGAATTGTCTTGTCCATGCAACACCCGTCCATCCATCCCTATGCCTACCGCACTCGAATCCCACTGTTTACTGCTATTGTCACTGCTATCTTTATTTTACTACTGTTGTTATTTTGCTATTCCTACTACAAAACTGTTGCTACTGATAAACTGCTGTGAGCAAGATTGTTTCCAGGTGCAGCTGAATTGACAACTCAGTTGTTAAGGCTTATAAATATTCTTTGGATCCCCTTGTGTCGAATCAATAAATTGGGTTTCACTTCCCTCGAAAATACTGCGATACACCCCCTATACTTGTGGGTCATCAAGACTATTTTCTGGCGCCATTGCCAGGGAGCATAGCTTTATTTATCAAGTCCACTTGGATTCACTATTGTTCAAGCTAAGTTTATTTTCTCCTTGTTTGCTTGTTTCTTTATCAAAAATACAAAAAAATTAGTTCCTACTCTAGTTGTTATTTTTGTTGGTCTGTTATTGTCTTGCCTTATCATGCTTGTTGTCAATGGTTGGTTTCTTTGAAACTGAAGCTTATTGGCAAGGTGGGTTCACAGGAGATCAAAAATATTATTATAAGGAACACCGCTTGTCACAAAAAGGGAAACACTTATGGGAACAAATTGATAGATTGTATACCATTGCTAGAAACATGTGCTCTATTTATAATGCTACTTATTGTTGTGATGAATCTCGTTGCAGAAAGAGGTATAAACACCTCCCTTTTCAATGTGAGTATAATGATAATGATACCATATCTTCCTATGCTAAAGGAATTTATGACTTTTATGATACGGAACAAATTGAAGAATTTATTGCTTGGAAGGGTGCTTTTGAGCTTGCTAGTTTGCTTGAAAGTATTGATGATTCACCTTACAAATATGAGGTTTATGGTATACTTAAATTTTGCTTTGATAATTATAGGGATGAAAATGGCTACATTCTTGAATATTTTAATACATGCTTTCCACAAATGGAAGAGACTAATGCCTTGCAGGATCCTATGGAAGAAGAAATTGATGAACCTGAAATCTCATTAGATGAAAAAGAGGAGGAGAGTGATGAACAAAAGGAGGAAGAATGGATTAGCTACCCATGCCTACCTTATAATGAGAGTAACTCTTTATCCCTTACATTATTTGATTGTCCCCCATGCTTACTAAAGGAGAATGAATGTTATGTTCCTGAGGTTTCTTTTAAAAATGTTTATAATAAAGCTCTAGTGCTTGTAGATCATGAAGAGCATGCTTTATGTGGTAGTTATATTGTTGAGTTTATTCATGAGGCTACTGAAAATTATTACGAGAGAGGAAAATATGGTTGTAGAAGTTTTCATGGTATTGAAACACCTCTCTATATGCCGAAAGTTTTGAAGTTACTCTTGTTTTATCTTCCTATGCCTGTCACTTTGTTCTTTGCGAATTTATTTGCATACATGATTCCTATGCATAGGAAGTGGGTTAGACTTAAATGTGTTTTGAATTTTCTCCTTGATTCTCTCTTTTACTTCAACTCATATTCCTTATGAGAGCTGTAACATCCAAATTTCAGCAACCCTGATTAGTTGTCCAGAATACAAAAATCAGGGGGAACAATAACTTTTTCTTGTGCTTTGGTGCAGTGCTTGTTTGTTGTTTGTTTGCACTTGTGCATATAAGAGTGTATCTTGTAATACTCCTTACCTCACCCTCATTTGTCAAAAGCTATTTACCAAAACTATCTTGGCTTACTCTACATATTCTCAAACATTCTGGCATTTCAAAACAGGAGCCAAGATGCCTAAGTAACCAAAAACTATTTTGGTAGCTTCTATTAACAAAACTATGGAGAGAGATATAGTACAATCTCCTTATGTTTTTAAGACAGAACACTCAACTAATCTTACCTCTAGTTTTCCCAAAACTCTTGTTCAAAGCATTTGAATTCTACTCTTGGTGAAGATACCAAGAACCCTCACCTTATTCAAAACTCAACCTATTCAAAATGCCCCCAACCTTACCCCCAAGCTAGGCTGGATGGTAACCTCATTAGTGGTTATGTTTAGAATAAGATGAGTTGCCTTGATCTGCCGTCTGAAGAGTTGTCTTGATCTGCTGATTGATTTGTTTGCTTAGGAAGTAGAATGAGCTACCTTAGAAGCTCATCCCTAGGATCAAGATGTTTCCAACTCCTCAATCCCTAAGCAAGAATACAAGTCTAGATATGATCCCTAGCCACTAGGTGATCATATAAAACCCTTAACCATATCCTTTCTGAGGATTTTCATTCTAGATGCTTCCAAGCCCTTAAGACCAATCTCATGCAAGGATATCTACTCACTCTACACTTCCTTATCAACCACTGGTTAAAGATCTGATACCCTGCAACTCTTCCAAGAACTTTCCCTTTCATACTCTAGTCAAATTCCTCAAAACTGCCAAATTTTGGCTAAGTCTGGAAACAGTTCCAACATCACCTTTTGGAATATCTCATTTTCTCAAACCATGTGCATTTTTGGAAATGCACTTGAACCCTCTTGTTAACCATCCTAAGGACTACCAAGTCCCACATTTTCCCTTGGTTAGATCCTCCTCCAACTCACTCATTCTTGATGGTTTTGCAGACAAGAAAATAACATTTCCTGCAAAACTAGTCATCATGCCTACTTTGCTAGCAGCTCACACCCTCATGCAAACTTCTTTGGACCAACTCTCTGCCTGGTTGTGATCAATTCATTAATGTCTATCATAACCTACTTCACTGGTCCCAAGTGGATCTCTGTGCTGATTAAACCCACATGGTTTATTAGGCATCATGACCCATATTTCATGGCAGCTTCAATTTCAACAAAGTTTGCCATCACTTCTAGATCAGCCCAAATGCTATTAATTCAAACTCCTCCTGCCATGTTCATCTATATTACTTGGTCTACCTATCCATCTACCCCTTGCACCAAGGTGAGCTCTGAGCTCCAATATGCAAGCATGTTTTGGTGGTATAAAAATAACACCACCCTAGATCATCAACTCCTTGTTTTTCCATCCTTTTTAAGTTGGAATTTCCTTCCACAAGGTTGCAAATGCTTGATACACCTTTTCTATCCCATTTACCTTGATCCTCAATATTTATCTATAATTATCCATAATTATTATGGCCCCAAAACTATTTAATCCCCTAAATAGTCAAAATCTCCAAAACTCCCTCCATAAGGGAAAGTTTGGTTTTTACCAAACCACTTCCCCAACTTTTGGCTCATATGAGTCCCACAACTCATATCCTACCTTTCCATCATAAAAATGAATATTTTTTGAGAAGCTTTATTATTTCTTTTTGTCCATTTTCTTAAATGGCTGAATTGGAATAAATATTGTTTTAAATACTTTTAATCCCCAATAAATCTTGGGAAAATTCCCCTAAGTGTGTATTCACAATTGGGACCCTTCCACATCAAAACCCAACCTTGTACAATGCAAATTTATCAAATGATCCCCAAGAAATCACTTATGTCCTTTTTGAGTAATTGGATTTAGGAGGACTAAAACTCCTCTGAAAAATCTCAAATAAATCCTAGGAGTCTACTTTGACCTTATCTACCTATCAGTACCATTTTCTCCTCTGGTCCAATGCAAGTTTGTGGACTTCCTTCACAACCACCTATTGGATCAAATTTGCCTACTAAGCAAATCCATTCCTCAATTCATTTCCAAATTCCCTCCAATCTGGCCCAATGTACCTCCTCAGCATCAAGACACACCACTGGTCGACTAGTACTGTAGCTACACCCCAACAAATCCCCATTGTACCCTTGTACTGGTGGTAAGAGGGGATTTAACCCCAATTCTTACAAGGATCTTATCCACTAATCACCACAGCCTCCCTCTCTGATCTAGCTCGACTAAATTACCATCCTACCCCTCTCCACCTCCCCCTGGACCAATCACTGGCCAGCATTGCTCTCCCCCTTGTCCTAAAGGGTAATTCACCCCATCTAGT
This sequence comes from Avena insularis, assembly GCA_023614405.1. Classification (NCBI taxonomy): domain Eukaryota; kingdom Viridiplantae; phylum Streptophyta; class Magnoliopsida; order Poales; family Poaceae; genus Avena; species Avena insularis. Next base: position 129,685,510 of record CM042688.1, read on the forward strand.
CCTCCCCTAGGGTATAAATCTAGCAACACTCCCCCAGCCCGCCCTCTGTCCCTCATTTGTCCCCTCTCCACCCCACTTGCCTCCCCCGAGCATCACACCCTCTCCCCTGCCCTGTGTTGCCCAGAAAGAAGAAGAGGAAATCTTCGGCCTCCTCAAGAAAATCGAGCAAGGCTCTCTCCCCTCTGCCCTATTTCTTCTGCATGTCGGACCTTGAGTTCCCCTTGCTCTCCTGCATCTAATGGTGCTCTTATTTTGGCCCAGGACTCTTGCCTCCGCCGTTGCCGTCGAGCTCCGACGAGTTCATCCTCGGCCGCCGTCGCGCCAGCTACCTCCCGGCGTCAGATCCCCTCGTGCAGCCCCTCGTTCGGCTCGTCGTCGACCACCGCGTTGTCCTGCACCATCCCCGACCGTCCTCGAGCCCTCTAGTGAGCTCCCGCCTCCCCGCTCCGCCGCTGCTTAGGGTTTATTCGCCGGCGCTCTGTTCATGTAGACGACGACCCAGAGCCGTCCATCGCGACTAGATCCGACGGTCACCGTTGCTCGATACCGCTTCGGCGCTCTCGCTCACTGACCGCGGGCCCTGCTCGTCAGGTTCGAAGCGAGCCCTCCCGTGCGTCGCACCGTGCGCCGTGGGCCGAATCCTCCCCCGCAGCCCAATAGCTCCCCGGATCCAGCCCAGTGCACCCCTTTTTCTTTTTCTTTTTCTTTTAACAGATCCATTTATTCCAGAAAAGTTTTTGCTAGGATTAAATCCAAATAAAATAGTAAATCAAGCCCAAATGCCTAGATCTAAATTTATGGTGGTTGTCTGATGTTTTCTCAAACATGTAGAGGCAACACCATGTCCAAAATAATTTCCTTTAATTCCTGGTATTTAATTTGCCGTAGAGTATACTTTGCACTAGTTAAATTCCTCTATGAGCTAGCCATTTCCATTTGAGATGAACAAAGGATCTACTGGAAGGTATTTGACATACCTATCACCCAGCCCAGGTCTCATCCCAAGGTGGACTGTATTCTGCCTTTAGTAAAAATAACAAAACTAGCCACTAATGGTCATAGGTAAATTCCCCAGGTCTAACCAAATGTGGTATGGACCTGATTCCACCTCCCAGTACACCCCAGAACCAATATCTACCAAACCCCAGCAGCTCATAATTTATTGAGCTCTGGTTGAAATTTAGTGATTTAAATACTTCTGTAATGGGTATTTTTCACTAATTAAATCACTCCAGGAGTTTGGCAACTCCAAAATGAGTGAATCCAATTCCTACAGAAAGGTATTTTAAATACCTATAATCTGCCCTTGGAACCAACTCATTATGTCCTGTAGATTTAATCTGGTAAAAAGAAGAAAAACTATACAGAACTGCCTTTGGGAATTTACTGAGGAAATTCTGTTAATTCTTTTGACATGATTCCAACTCTAGGTGGTTCAGTACATCAAGTAATACCAAACCATACAAACAAATAATTTTTGGAGCTCCAGAACTTTTCTGGTGAATTATTTCCTCAAACTAGAGTTCAATCCACTATTAAAAGCATAACTCATTCTAGAAAAATGATAATCAAGTGAAACCACTTGTGATGGTTTTGTCTTGTCAATACCTATCTGAGGATGTCATGGTTATCCATTTATAACCTACTGACCACAGAACCCTAATCCTAGTCCCTTATATCTATCCTAGACAACTATCTCCCAAGAGAAACACTACAATGGCAATCTTGTGAATTCCACCCTTTAAATCCCACTTCTCCAAAACCTCCCAAGTCCAGTAGTATGTCTCATGTTGGTTTGCTATATGGTTTGATGTGGTATGCCTTGTATTGATTGTGATATTGTCTGCTTGCATGTATACCCCATGACGACGATAGTGTGAGTGTCTGACGACAAGAAGAAGGGACTTCTTTTATTATTATTATTGGGTATTCTTGGCCATTTGAAGAAGTCCAGGGACTTATTGCTGATCATAGGCAAGCCACCAATTCCGGAACTCTGTTATATGTCCTATTCTCTTTTACCTGTTTTATATCTTCTTTACAAATTGCATAGTCCACCTGCATACTTTTGTTTTACAAATACTGCGGTAGTAACTTGGCTCCTCCAAGTTATGATTTCGTGTCCTTCGAGGCACCACCCCGATGTACCTACCATTTTATCCATTTAGATCAGGAATTGATGCTTAGCATCCCACCCTGTTGGAAAACCCCGGTATTGAGAAAATAAACTGTTTTGGGATTTTCCCCACTACAAATGTTTCAAAAACGGATTTGTAAAACCCTGGGAAGAGGTATCGTTCCCCGTGGAAGTTTTAACAAAAGAAATGGTGATGAGAAGAAGTGGAAATGTGATGGGATGTTCTACGCCTTTACTGGAACAATTTTTATCCGCGCAACCACATTACCCCAGGTTGCTGAGGCTTAACCCGTAGTTTGTCCGCATTAGCCGAGGCACTTCTACCATGCTTATAGGGAGAAATCCCTAGAAGACCGGGCAGGCATCCCAGATCACGGATCTGAAGCCTATCGCTTGCTTCGGCAAGAGTGAGCCTGACCTGGCAGGAGGCCGGTGCAACAATTGGGTCTCCCGTGGACGGTATGACTTAGGTAGTACGGAAGGAAGTGGAGTCTCCAGATTTAAGGTATACGCCAAGTTGCGGCTTGGGTATGCGCGTGTACGGAAGGAAAGACTATGGCTGGGAGCCACATACTCGTTGCCGGGGAGAACAAACCCAAGAGGAAAAGCATGCCTTTGCTAGTGTAGACAAGCGAAAAGTTAGGTTTGATTATCCGACCCCCATCTACAGTGGTAGTGGGCCGTGGTTGAATCCCGGTGGATGTATTGATTCTTGTGGGTAAAGTGCGCAAACTCTGCAGAGTATAACCTATTCGAATAGCCATGTCCATGGTCAAGGACGGTTGTAAAGGTGTTGGCTAGGAGTACCCAAACTGTGCTTGTTTGGGAAACAAGTACTCTGAGGACGACGGTTCTGGGGGAACCCGAGTTCGAAAGCTTTGTTTTGCCCCGTGGGGTCGAAGATGTTTTAAAAACGGTTTTTACTACAAAAACTGTTTTCAAAACTCTTTTTCAACAAAGACATGGAGATGTCTAGATTTATAAAACAGAAGCATGATTTTCAAAACTCTTTTTCAACAAAGATATGGAGATGCCATAACTTCAATGTTAGTTTAGGCTTTTCAAAAGCAACCCTAGATAGAGCTATCTCGCCACAGCCAGAATTGCATTTCCTTTGTTCACTTATCCTGGTGGTTTGCGAGTACATTCAAAAGTACTCACGGCTGTGTCCCTGGCTATTTACTTGGCCAGACTTTCAGGAGTTTAAGGTGACGTCCATCGAGCTAGGCCGTCTTCCCAGTCAGCTGCCTGTAGGTTAAGGCAAGATTGGGCTCTTTGCTTGGAGTTGTTCTGCTGCTAATGATGATGTAGCCATTATGGCATCTATGTAAGTCTTGTATTTTTTTATGTTTCGGATGTTGTAATGGTACCTGTCGGTTATGTTCCATGGCTCACTAATCATGGGAACGTGGAAATATGCATAACAGGGATTTCTCGGATGAATAATCCGGGGGAGCCCACAGACTTGGTATCAGAGCCATCCTGACTGTAGGAGACCTTAGTTAGCATGGACGTTAGATAGGAAATGGCAAACCTATTTTCCAAAAAGACAAGGGAGAAAAGATGACTATTTGCAAAAGTTCTTATGTCTTCTCCCCCTATATTTCGAAAAACTACTTGCACTAAAATGATTTCATAATCTTAAAATCCTGCACACCTGTCACTAACTCAACCCCATCTCACAAATCTGCTGTAGATGGCCTCTTTCCGCTCAGAGCGCATCATTGTCGGAGACAGTTTCTGTCCCTTTGAAGAGCAACTTCACAACCTACTGAAGATAGTCAAGAGACCAGCACCAACTATTGAAGGAACTGAACTTCCTCGCAGTAACACCAATGTGATGCAATGGGTCATCAAGGCTGTTATTCCTCCCCCCGATGAGGACACTTGGCCCACAATCTTCACTTTCCTCGACATCAACTGGGTAGATGGCTTGGTGCGAGCCATATAGGAGATCATGGCGCTCCTCTGCAAGATCCACGAATATGAGTTGAAAGATACTCCCTACCACTTGTTTGGAAGGAGAGACGAAGACGGACTTCCCACTGAGTCATTCCTCACCTGCTGCATTGGGAATCAACTGAGAATATGAAATACCTCCTCCAACGTTCCCAGGAAGATCTCGACAAGGCCAGACGCGAGAATCTGCTTCTAAAGATGGATATCAACCTCCTCCGTAAGCGTGAAAGGAGTCTTCAGGCCACCAATGCCCGCTTGGCAAGAAAGCTAATCACTGAAGTACCCCCAACCCCTGAAGACGAAAATCCCGGGACTGACGATGAACTCTCCTTCCTCAGTGAGTACCACCCAATTGTCCAGTCACCCACGCCGACCGAGTCAACCTCCAACCCTGCACCAGGAGAAGGCACCACTCTCACCTTCACTGAAGACGAGCTGAATATTCCGCAAACCCAGAGGATCTGCAGTAGTTGAATCCCCGAAGCTAGCCACAACTCCGCAGATGCACCCTCCGAGTAATCACCCGCGTCGCGGTACCCGCCCGTTTAGCAGTAGGGTAGAGTCATGTATCGTCCCCGAACACGTTTTGTAATGCCTAAGTACTATTAGCACCCTCGGGTGCGGAATTGGTTGGTATGTAATGACTTCCTCGAGTGCTATGCTTGCTTGCATTGTTCCTTTTTGCGTGTTTTACCCAAGTCGTTGCATCAGACCCAACCCGCATCATCTACCACCAACCAGACCTCCCCCAGGATGGCCATGAAGACCGGAAGTTCGAAGAAGGCATGTAGCCGCTGCGGAGATGAAGGATACCAATCCAACAGATGCTTCGGTCACTGCCCCAACTGTGGAGAACCCCATTCACCCAAAGTTTGCCCAACTCGACTTATCACATGTTTCATATGTGAAGGCCAAGATCACATTCCCTTAAAGTGTCCAGTATATCCCCTCATTGGCAAGGCCTGTCAACCTTCCGATGTCAGCCTAGAAAAGTCGTCAACTCAGCTACGATGGAAGAAGAACCCCTGCTTCACGTGCAGACTACCCGGTCACTTCAGTAGAGAATGCCCTGAGAAGAAATCCGCCAAGACTTCCGCGAAAGAGAAGGTCGAAGACATCCAAGGTCCCCTCCCTCATAAAAGATGGTCACCCTACCGATCGCTGCCCCGCAGCTCAAGACTGAAGATGTCCTGCACCCTCCTAGGTGACGACGGCCCTTGGAAGTAAAGATAGAGAGAAGCCCTTTCACCCACTCCAGGACTCCCGATAGTCGACGAGTGTCACCTGTAGTAAACTAGCCCATGTCCCCCTGGAACGCCACCTATGTTAATACCCTCTCTTAAGTCGATGTCCGCCACCTTAAGAACCCTTTCTTGTCACCCTCCTAAGAAAGTCTCCTAGTTGTGACTCTCTGACCTATCCAAGTCCAATCCTAAGGGGGAAAGACTACGTCTTTCCCACCAAATAGGTTACCTCTGTGCCAGAAGAAAATCCAACCGTGCACCCGAAGACAGAGATCTCAAAGACACAGACTGGTCACAGACTTGGATTCAATAACCACTTAAGAGAAGTATCGTAGACCCATACAGAAGGAAGGTCCTTCCTCACAACCGTGGTGAACGCCAGCTCGACCTCCGAGTTTCAAGAAAATTGAAGTGCAACCTCGCTGTCAAGATGTTTCTATTCGAAGACAAGGTCGACAAGTTAGCTTGCAAGAACCACCTAGCTCTAACTAAGACAAATCCCCTAACCAGACTCTCCGGAATCTCGGGACGAGATTCTTTTAAGGGGGAAAGGTCTGTAACATCCCAATTTCAGCAACCCTGATTAGTTGTCCAGAATGCAAAAATCAGGGGGAACAAAAAACTTTTTCTTGTGCTTTGGTGCAGTGCTTGTTTGTTGTTTGTTTGCACTTGTGCATATAAGAGTGTATCTTGTAATACTCCTTACCTCACCCTCATTTGTCAAAAGCTATTTACCAAAACTATCTTGGCTTACTCTACATATTCTCAAACATTCTGGCATTTCAAAACAGGAGCCAAGATGCCTAACTAACCAAAAACTATTTTGGTAGCTTCTATTAACAAAACTATGGAGAGATATATAGTACAATCTCCTTATGTTTTCAAGACAGAACACCCAACTAATCTTACCTCTAGTTTTCCCAAAACTCTTGTTCAAAGCATTTGAATTCTACTCTTGGTAAAGATACCAAGAACCCTCACCTTATTCAAAACTCAACCTCTTCAAAATGCCCCCAACCTTACCCCCAAGCTAGGCTGGATGGTAACCTCATTAGTGGTTATGTTTAGAATAAGATGAGTTGCCTTGATCTGCCGTCTGAAGAGTTGCCTTGATCTGCTGATTGATTTGTTGGCTTAGGAAGTAGAATGAGCTACCTTAGAAGCTCATCCCTAGGATCAAGATGTTTCCAACTACTCAATCCCTAAGCAAGAATACAAGTCTAGATATGATCCCTAGCCACTAGGTGATCATATAAAACCCTTAACCATATCCTTTCTGAGGATTTTCATTCTAGATGCTTCCAAGCCCTTAAGACCAATCTCATGCAAGGATATCTACTCACTCTACACTTCCTTATCAACCACTGGTTAAAGATCTGATACCCTGCAACTCTTCCAAGAACTTTCCCTTTCATACTCTAGTCAAATTCCTCAAAACTGCCAAATTTTGGCTAAGTCTGGAAACAGTTCCAACATCACCTTTTGGAATATCTCCTTTTCTCAAACCATGTGCATTTTTGGAAATGCACTTGAACCCTCTTGTTAACCATCCTAAGGACTACCAAGGCCCACATTTTCCCTTGGTTAGATCCTCCTCCAACTCACTCATTCTTGATGGTTTTGCAGACAAGAAAATAACATTTCCTGCAAAACTAGTCATCATGCCTACTTTGCTAGCAGCTCACACCCTCATGCAAACTTCTTTGGACCAACTCTCTGCCTGGTTGTGATCAATTCATTAATGTCTATCATAACCTACTTCACTGGTCCCAAGTGGATCTCTGTGCTGATTAAACCCACATGGTTTATTAGGCATCATGACCCATATTTCATGGTAGCTTCAATTTCAACAAAGTTTGCCATCACTTCTAGATCAGCCCAAATGCTATTAATTCAAACTCCTCCTGCCATGTTCATCTATATTACTTGGTCTACCTATCCATCTACCCCTTGCACCAAGGTGAGCTCTGAGCTCGAATATGCAAGCATGTTTTGGTGGTATAAAAATAACACCACCCTAGATCATCAACTCCTTGTTTTTCCATCCTTTTTAAGTTGGAATTTCCTTCCACAAGGTTGCAAATGCTTGATACACCTTGTCTATCCCATATACCTTGATCCTCAATATTTATCTATAATTATCCATAATTATTATGGCCCCAAAACTATTTAATCCCCTAAATAGTCAAAATCTCCAAAACTCCCTCCATAAGGGAAAGTTTGGTTTTTACCAAACCACTTCCCCAACTTTTGGCTCATATGAGTCCCACAACTCATATCCTAACTTTCCATATCAAAAATGAATATTTTTGAGAAGCTTTATTATTTCTTTTTGTCCATTTTCTTAAATGGCTGAATTGGAATAAATATTGTTTTAAATACTTTTAATCCCCAATAAATCTTGGGATAATTCCCCTAAGTGTGTATTCACAATTGGGACCCTTCCACATCAAAACCCAACCTTTTCCAATGCAAATTTATCAAATGATCCCCAAGAAATCACTTCTGTCCTTTTTGAGTAATTGGATTTAGGAGGACTAAAACTCCTCTGAAAAATCTCAAATAAATCCTAGGAGTCTACTTTGACCTTATCTACCTACCAGTACCATTTTCTCCTCTGGTCCAATGCAAGTTTGTGGACTTCCTTCACAACCACCTATTGGATCAAATTTGCCAACTAAGCAAATCCATTCCTCAATTCATTTCCAAATTCCCTCCAATCTGGCCCAATGTACCTCCTCAGCATCAAGACACACCACTGGTCGACTAGTACTGTAGCTACACCCCAACAAATCCCCATTGTACCCTTGTACTAGTGGTAAGAGGGGATTTAACCCCAATTCTTACAAGGATCTTATCCACTAATCACCATAGCCTCCCTCTCTGATCTAGCTCGACTAAATTACCATCCTACCCCTCTCCACCTCCCCCTGGACCAATCACTGGCCAGCATTGCTCTCCCCTTGTCCTAAAGGGTAATTCACCCCATCTAGTCCTTCCCAGGGTATAAAGCTAGCAGCACTCCCCCAGCCCGCCCTCTATCCCTCATTTGCCCCCTCTCCACCCCACTTGCCTCCCCCGAGCATCACACCCTCTCCCCTGCCCTGTGTTGCCCGAGAAATAAGAAGAGGAAAGCTTTGGCCTCCTCAAGAAAATCGAGCAAGGCTCTCTCCCCTCTGCCCTATTTCTTCTGCATGTCGGCCCCTGAGTTCCCCTTTCTCTCCTGCATCTAATGGTGCTCTTATTTTTTCCAAGACCCTTCCCTCCGCCGTCGAGCTCCGACGAGTTCATCCTCGGCCGTCGTCGTGCCAGCTACCTCCCGGCGTTAGATCCCCTCGTGCCGCCCCTCGTTCGGCTTGTCGTCGACCACCGCGTCGTCCTGCACCATCCCCGACTGTCCTCGAGCCCTCTGGTGAGCTCTCGCCTTCCTGCTCTGCCATTGCTTAGGGTTTCTTCGCCGGCGCTCTGTTCGCGTAGACGACGACTCAAAGCAGTCCATCGCGACTAGATCCAACGGTCACCGTTGCTCGATACCGCTTCGGCGCTCTCGCTCGCTGACCGCGGGCCCCGCTCGTCAGGTTCGAAGCGAGCCCTCCCGCACGTTGCCCCGTGTGCTGTGGGCCGAATCCTCCCCCGCAGCCCAATAGCTCCCCGGATCCAGCCCAGTGCACCCCTTTTTCTTTTTCTTTTAACAGATCCATTTATTCCAGAAAAGTTTCTGCTAGGATTAAATCCAAATAAAATAGTAAATCAAGCCCAAATGCCTAGATCTAAATTTATGGTGGTTCTCTGATGTTTTCTCAAACATGTAGATGCAATCGCATGTCCAAAATAATTTCCTTTAATTCCTGGTATTTAATTTGCTGCAGAGTATACTTTGCACTAGTTAAATTCCTCTGTGAGCTAGCCATTTCCATTTGAGATGAACCAAGGATCTACTGGAAGGTATTTGACATACCTATCACCCAACCCAGGTCTCATCCCAAGGTGAACTGTATTCTGCCTTTAGTAAAAATAACAAAACTAGCCACTAATGGTCTTAGGTAAATTCCCCAGGTCTAACTAAATGTGGTATGGACCTGATTCCACCTCCCAGTACACCCCAGAACCAATATCTACCAAACCCCATCAGCTCATAATTTATTGAGCTTTGGTTGAAATTTAGTGATATAAATACTTCTGTAATGGGTATTTTTCACTAATTAAATCACTCCAGGAGTTTGGCAACTCCAAAATGAGTGAATCCAATTCCTACCAAAAGTTATTTTAAATACCTATCATCTGCCCTTGGAACCAACTCATTATGTCCTGTAGATTTAATCTGGTAAAAAGAAGAAAAACTATACAGAACTGCCTTTGGGAATTTCCTGAGGGCATTCTGATAATTCTTTTGACATGATTCCAACTCTAGGTGATTCAGTATATCTAGTACTACCAAACCATCCAAGAAAATAATTTTTGGAGCTACAGAACTTTTCTGGTGAATTATTTCCTCAAACTAGAGTTCAATCCACTATTAAAAGCATAACTGATTCTAGAAAAGTGATAATCAAGTGAAACCACTTGTGATGGTTTTGTCTTGTCAAGACCTATCTGAGGATGTCATGGTTATCCATTGATAACCTACTGACCACAGAACCCTAATCCTAGTCCCTTATATCTATCCTAGACAACTATCTCCCAAGAGAAACACTACAATGGCAATCTTGTGAATTCCACCCTTTAAATCCCACTTCTCCAAAACCTCCCAAGTCCAGTAGTATGTCTCATGTTGGTTTGCTGTATGGTTTGATGTGGTATGTCTTGTATTGATTGTGATATTTTCTGCTTGCATGTATACCCCATGACGACGATAGTGTGAGTGTCTGACGACAAGAAGAAGGGACTTCTTTTATTATTATTATTATTATTATTGGGTATTCTTGGCCATCTGAAGAAGTCCAGGGACTTATTGCTGATCACAGGCAAGCCACCAATTCCTAAACTCTGTTATATGTCCTATTCTCTTTTACCTGTTTTATATCTTCTTTACAAATTGCACAGTCCACCTGCATACTTTTGTTTTACAAATACTGCGGTAGTAACTTGGCTCCTCCAAGTTATGATTTCGTGTCCTTCGAGGCACCACCCCGATGTACCTACCATTTTATCCCTTTAGATCGAGAATTTGATGCTTAGCATCCCACCCCGTTGGAAAACCCCGGTATTGAGAAAATAAACTGTTTTGGGATTTTCCCCACTACAAATGTTTCAAAAACGGATTTGTAAAACCCTGGGAAGAGGCATCGTTCCCCATGGAAGTTTTAACAAAAGAAATGGTGATGAGAAGAAGTGGAAATGTGATGGGATGTTCTACGCCTTTACTGGAACAATTTTTATCCGCGCAACCACATTACCCCAGGTTGCTGGGGCTTAACCCGTAGTTTGTCCGCATTAGCCGAGGCACTTCTACCATGCTTATAGGGAGAAATCCCTGGAAGACCGGGTAGGCATCCCAGATCACGGATCTGAAGCCTGTCGCTTGCTTCGGTAAGAGTGAGACTAACCTAGCAGGAGGCCGGTGCAACAATTGGGTCTCCCGCGGACGGTATGACTTAGGTAGTACGGAAGGAAGTTGATTCTCTAGATTTAAGGTATATGCCAAGTTGCAGCTTGGGTATGCGCGTGTACGGAAGGAAGGACTATGGCTGGGAGCCACATACTCGTTGCCGGGGAGAACAAACCCAAGAGGAAAAGCATGCCTTTGCTAGTGTAGACAAGCGAAAACTTAGGTTTGATTATCCGGACCCCCATCTATAGTGGTAGTGGGCCGTGGTTGAATCCCGGCGGATGTATTGATTCTTGTGGGGAAAGTGCACAAACTCTTCAGAGTATAACCTATTCAAATAGCCGTGTCCACGGTCAAGGATGGTTGTAAAGGTGTTGGCTAGGAGTATGCAAACTGTGCTTGTTTGGGAAACAAGTACTCTGAGGACGACGGTTCCGGGGGAACCCGAGTTGAAAAGATTTTTTTTCCCCGTGGGGTCAAAGATGTTTTAAAAAGGGTTTTTACTATAAAAACTGTTTTCAAAACTCTTTCTCAACAAAGACATGGAGATGTCTAGATTTATAAAACAGAAGCATGGTTTTCAAAACTCTTTTTCAACAACGATATGGAGATGCCATAACTTCAATGTTAGTTTAGGCTTTTCAAAAGCAACCCTAGATAGTGCTATCTCGCCACAGCCAGAATTGCATTTCCTTTGTTCACTTATCCTGGTGGTTTGCGAGTACATTCAAAAGTACTCACGGCTGTGTCCCTGGCTATTTTACTTGGCCAAACTTTCAGGAGTTTAAGGTGACGTCCATCAAGCTAGGCCATCTTCCCAGTCAGCTGCCTATAGGTTGAGGCACGATTGAGCTCTGTGCTTGGAGTTGTTCCGCTGCTAATGATGATGTAGCCATTATGGCATCTATGTAAGTCTTGTATTTCGTTATGTTTCGGATGTTATAATGGTACCTGTCGGTTATGTTCCATGGCTCACTGATCATGGGAACGTGGAAATATGCATAACAGGGATTTCTTAGATGAATAATCTGGGGGAGCCCACAAAAGCATCCTCTCAAACTTTTATGCCTGAAGATGATAATATGTCTATTATTCTTGGGAGACCTTTTCTTAAATACTGCAGGAGCTGTTATTAATTATAATCAAGGGAAGGTGACCTTTAATGTTAATAACAAGGAACACATTGTCTATTTACTCAAGAAGATTTAAAGGACTTATGGTTTGAATTCAATTGAAAATGTTGAGGGCATTCAAGTTGGAGAAATATATTGTCCCATACCAAGAGAAAAATTTGAAACTATTATGATTGGGACCATTGCTATCAAGGTTGAGGTAACATAATCATTAGTGGAATACAAAGTTTTGTCTCATATGGAATTGTTTTGGTAGCAAGACCTGATCAACCTTGTTAACAAAAGGATTTCATTGAACAAAACAATGTTTTCACTATGATTATCTCCGCTTACTTCTATTCTATCCATTTTAGTTTTTGCTTTTGCCGAACTTAAAGGCGTTAAAGAAAAGTACTTATTGGGAGATAACCCAAAAGTTAAGATGAGTCTTGGAAGTTATTACCTCTGTAATATCCGCTCCTTATCCTTTTTATTTGCTTTTTGTGCCAAGAGTAACCTCTAATGAGAGAGAAGTAATGATTGGGGAAGTTGCTGTCCTGAAACAGATTTCTGTGCATGACCGTAAAAATTCGTGTAAAATCTCTGAACGTATTTCTGAGGCGTGAATTTTTGTGCTTCTGTCTCAGGTTTTTATATAACTTTCGTTAGTTCAACACTTTTTGATTTGAGCAACAGAAGGTCTTCGAAAAAATTGGTCTTTACCTGCTGGTCTGTTTTGACAGATTTCTGCCATTTTCTGCATTTGCTTCTTGTTGGTTCCTTTTTGAGTTCTTTTGGGGAATTGAGATTTTTGAGGAAAGTTCTACAGTAGCTAGTGTTCTAATGGAAGTTTATTTGGTGTTAGAACTGAACCTTAAGACTTATTTATCTTGAGTGCACTAATGTTGCTAATAAAGATTGTGTGAAGTTTTGTATGAAGGAAAAATTGCAGGTGTATGGAAGGAATGAGTAATGAGATGAAGGATGGACTAAAGCTCAAGCTTGGGGATACCACACATGTCACCCCAAGAAATATCCAAGAAGTACAAGCGTCAAAGCTTGGGGATGCCCAAGGCATCCCCTTCTTCATCAATAAAAATCCCAGGTTTCTTCCAAACGCTTCATTTTTATTGTTTCATGCACAGTTGTGTTGTTCTTGGAGCGTCTTCTTTTTCGTTTTTCATTTTGGTTTTTGTTTGCTTGGTTTGCTTAGTTTGCTGAATAAATTGGTTGGACCCCCTCTTTCATACATTGGCTTTCAAATAGTTTGGTTTGGATTGGAAAAGAGTAGGAAAAGTTCATGCTTAAGTGGTAAAGAGAGTTTGTTTTTTGACTGTGGCCTATGCTTTGTCATGCCATGCTTGATATGTTTTGGCTTTATGCTTAGTATTCTTTGATGTAGCATGACTTGTTATAAACAATTGAGATTGCTTAATATGCCTTGGATGAATCATGCGTTGTTTTAGCATATTAAAGCATAGTATAGTGGTATTCTCCTTTGATGCTTTATTTGGGTTGACTTGGCACATGCTCACACCATGTTATGACTATCTCAAGTCACCATAAGCCTTTATGATCCTTTAGTTTTAAACTTGTAGTATCACTTTATGCTTTGATCAATGATGTTTTAATGCTCTGCATGATTATGGCCATTATTGCTCTCTCGTTTGTCGCTCCCTTACTATTGCTAGCCTTCACTTACACTGAGTGTTTTACTCATGTTTCCAACTCCCTTAAACCAAATATTGCCAAAGTGTCCACCATACCTACCTATTAGCATCATTTGCTACTTCCGTGCATATTCAATATGCCTTGTTTTCTTCCGAATAAAATGTTTGCTTGTTTTGAGAAAGTTAGTTAGTAAAGCTCTCACGAACTTGATGGCACACTTTATTTCCTGTACTTAATAAACCTCAACCATTGTGAACTCTCCATGAAAGTTATATGCTTGCTAATTATAGGCTAGGGATTAGCAGAATCGTGTTGTCACGGGCAACGCTTTCAACACTTGTAAATATATACCCAGTTGATACCTTTCTCTTTTGTTTGCGGATGTCGTCGGTGTGAAATAAAAGGGGAGCTTGTAAGTCCATGGAGTTATGTATGTGTGTTACAGAAACGCCTGGGCCGCTGGTCTAATCCATGCTGACATGGTGGAAACCTACAGCGTAACCATAATGATATCTATGAAGCATTCTTCTTATAAAAAAGAGAGATAGCTATTGAGGAAAAGAAAAAAAAGAGATTTATGAAAAGAGGAAAGAGAGAAAAAAGCACCATTTTCCCATGGTAAATAAGAAGATTGCTGAGATACTCATCGTCTGCTTGCCTTGTCATTTTGATATGGGGATTCTTCCGTATCATCGGGCAAGGGGTACCCCGTTGGTGGTTCTCTATGATACGCACATACTTATGATGACAAGAACTTACCGGTAACTAAAGTTGAGTAGCATGAGGAGCGGCCCTCGTACTCAAGGGACTTGGGATTTTCAGTTTATAGTCTGTCAAGCATATAACTCAGATTGGACCACACTTTCACCTTAACCACATTAAAGATGCTTATGATTGGGGCAATGAGAGCTCAAAGCTAATGAGTACCATACTTTCAGCATTTGGAAGCCTTTCAAACTTTTCAAAACCTGTTCATTTCCTTGTTGAGTCTTCACACATTCTATGAGCACTTTCTTGAGAGCATAGTGGCCATTCTTAATTTTATGTGCATTGTCCCAAGACTTGTTGATTGATGCATACCTTGATATTGCTTGTTTTAAACTATTTGTATCTAGTCATTCCTGTAAACTTTGAAGGTGTCCTTTGCATTTATGTTTGCTACTCTATAAGGGACAAGCTGAATGCCACTATGCTATGTTTTCTTTATGTGAAACAAACAAACGTCTTGCAAAGCATTGTTATTCATGAATATTTTGTTTGTGCCTTTTCATGTTGCATCATAGTTTCTTTGTCTTATTGTTAGAACTTTGTCTTTCATGTTATGATTGAAGTACTATGATCCCAGATTTGAATGTTTTACAAATACTTTGATCAATTTTATGATGGTGCATGTCACCTCAGAAATTATTCTTTCTTTTTATCACTTACCTACTCGAGAACGAGTAGGAGTTAAGCTTGGGGATGTTGATACATTGCAAACGCATCTATAATTTTTGATGCTCCATGCTTGGTTTTATCCACTTTATTGTGTTTTGTCCACACTTTGGAGTACTTTTCATATGATTTCTTGGACTAACCTATTAACAAGAGCCACAGTGCGGTACTGTTTTATGCTGTTTTTGGTTCCAGGAAAGTCAGAAAATGAATATTCTCGGAATTGGACGGGACAAAAGCCAAAGTGCCTATTTTTCCAGAAGACTCCAGGAGCCAGAATACGAGACGGAGGAGGGCCAGGGGCTAGCCACACCCCCCAGGCACGGGCTGGGCCTGGCCGTGCCAGGGCATGGTGTGGTGGCCCCAGGCACCCCCTTGGTCTCCCTCTTCGCCTATAAGAAGCCTTCTGACCTAAAAACTCCAGGGGGTTCGACGTTTTTCTAGAAGGAGTTCCGCTCCGCCGCCACCACTAGATTCCACGAAACAGCACCAGAAACTCCGTTCTGGCACCTGCGGGGGGGGGAATTGAGGAGGAGATCATCGCCATCATCATCACGATCGCTTCTCCATCGACCATCCATGTTTCCCCCATCTATGAGTGAGTAATCCCCCACTATAGGCTATGGGGATGGTAGGGATTGGATGAGATCGTTCATGTAATGGCATCAGATTGTTAGGGCATGGTGCCTAGTATCTTTTATTAGTGCTTTATGACTTTGTTGCGACTTGTTGTGCTTAATGCTTGTCACTAGGGCCCGAGTGCCATGATTTCAGATCTGAACATGTTATTGATTCATTATGATAGTATTGTTCTTGGTCTTATCTACAAGTTGTATACACACGTTGTTGTCCAGAACCTATGGCCCCGAAGTGACAGAAATCGGGATAACCGGAAGGGAAAGGCTTTGATGTGAGGATCACGTGTGTTCATGGAGTGTTAATGCTTTGCTCCGGTGCTCTATTAAAAGGAGCACCTTAATTGCCAGTAGTTCCCTAGAGGCCCCGCTGCAAACGGGCTGGCAGGACAAAATATGTTGTGCAAGTTCTCATTGCGAGCACGTATGACTATATATGGAACACATGCCTAGGATTGTCTAATACTTGGATGCTTTATCTTATTTATCTGCAATTGCCCTATGCTCTAATTGCTATGTGAATTGTCTTGTCCATGCAACACCCGTCCATCCATCCCTATGCCTACCGCACTCGAATCCCACTGTTTACTGCTATTGTCACTGCTGTCTTTATTTTACTACTATTATTACTTTGCTATTCCTACTACAAAACTGTTGCTACTGATAAACTGCTGTGAGCAAGATTGTTTCCAGGTGCAGCTGAATTGACAACTCAGTTGTTAAGGCTTATAAATATTCTTTGGCTCCCCTTATATCGAATCAATAAATTGGGTTTCACTTCCCTCGAAAATACTGCGATACACCCCTATACTTGTGGGTCATCACCTACTAGTCTCATCCATAGAAGAAAGAGAACTAATGATATGCATAGTGATGTCACCATTAATCCCAAGTAAATCCCTCACATACATCCGTACTACCCCTTCTGTCACTGGCTTTCTCAACCTACAGATCAGTCATTACTCATACTCCCTATACCTGGATCAACCCTCGGGGTCTTGGGGTACCTGACAAGTCCTTAGATTGAGGCAAGAGAGGATACAATAATCGTCATGTCATACAAACTAATACATGATCCCATCTATGATAAATAACATGCACAAACGCTACATGTCAAGGCCGAAGCCCTTAGCCCAAGGAGAATTACTCACACATATAGATGAGATCAACAATCACAAATATTGTAATGGAAATCATGAGATTGATAGCAATAGTCTTACAATGTTGCCAATCGAAGAAGAGATCTACTATTACAAGTGGTGGAATATGGCTATGGAGATGGAGAAGGGTTTTGGAGATCTGGAGGCGGCTGATGATCTGGGGCAGAGACTTTTAGACGAGGCAAGGTTGTTTTCTCGTCGCCTGAGGCTTCTTTATATAGGGGTCCCTTCACGAAAGTTGTTCTGTTTGACCTACCGATGGCGGCGCCAACTATATGACCAGAACTATACGGCCGGAATTTTGTTTTGGTCGTATAGTTGGTCGTTAAAGTGTCTACCTTTGTTTCACGACTCCTTGCTTCTTATGGTTGTTGGAAATCTCGTATCTTTGACTTTAATGTAGTGATTCCCATCTGCAAATGACATTATCTGTGCAGGAAAAAATAGAAAGGAAGGATTGCATACCCCTTTGAATATTAGGCATTAGTGGTAGGGTTTAGAGAGATATTTCATCAAAAATATGAATAATATCTAGTTTAAATGTGGACGTGGATGGCTATATTCAGAGCCATCAACCTCCCCAAGCTTAAACTTGATCGTCCCCGAGCAAGAAAACCAAAATAAAAAAGGAACTCAGCATTTAAACTGAAATAATGAGATGATGATCTTACTCATGATTGGTAGTCTCATATTTCCTCCACTTCATAAATCTGAAAAACTTCAGCATGGATAGAGTAATGGCAAGTATATCATACGGGTTTTTATGCATCCTTATAGCGTAGCAAAATTATTGTTAAGATGGATGATTCAAATGACTAAACTTTATTCCATGTCATGTTATCAACTCATAGGCTTGCCTTTGAACAATAAAGTATAATCATATAAATTGAGAGTGTGAGAGTTGTCATGAAAAGCATATACACTAGAGTATCACAATTATCCCATATCAATAAATCAAGACTTTTCAAGCACTACTTTTCTATTCATTATCCTTCAAGAATTTCAGTTCTTAAGTAATTGAGAGCATGCCAAAGATTTTTATTAGTTTATCGGGCTATGATGGACACTCGTGGCATCACTAAGTGACATGGGTATACCCTACAGGTACTCGAGCTTGGTATATATGGTCTAAATACGTACATGCCCATGGTGTCGCCAAGGCCCAAACAAAGGATTCGAGTAACCTACAGACTCTCGATTGCTTGAAGGACAAGAAGAAGCTAAAGATAGAAAGTTTAAAGGGGAAAAGCCTAATTTGTAACCGACTCGACCTGCTACCCGGGACCTAGCCTATCTATATAAAGGCTGGGAGGGGGCGGAGAGGAACACACACACACACAACCCTAGTTTCCGCCACCCTCGCCAGATCGCATCTGCGCACCATTGTAACCTTCGGTTCCTTCGATAATTCCACAAGCAGACAAGCAGGAGTAGGGACCTCTACGAGGCCTGAACCTGGGTAAATCTTTATCCCCTGTGTGCTTGTTTGCTAGCCGATAGATGTCTCTAGCGCTCCCTCCTTCTCCAAAACCCAAGTCCATAACAATGGGCATTGATGACTTAAACCCTCGTCAATTGGCGCTGTCTGTGGGAATAGGGAGTGCTGATGTTGTGGCTTCTTCGGCCCTATCAACCGCGGTCTACAACTCCACAACAGCGGAGATTCGCCAGCTCTTCGACGCGTTCGACTTCACCGTCCACACGCCAGCCACTCGCCCGGCCTTCGAGTCAGTGGGTGACGGAATCAGCCTGGCGATCGGGAGCTTCCGCTTCCAAGTTGGTCAGATGGGCACGCTTCGCATGCCTGATCAGCCGACAGCACCGGTGATTGCCCCAGCATCATGGTTCCCTCCATCGATCGGCACCCTCAGCAAGCTCAACGCCCAGACAGCGATCGAGAACAACATCGTGACAGCAGTCGCGACTCTGATCTGAGCGATCTGGCCACTGAAGATGGAACCTACGGTTCTAGATCTGAGAGTTGTGGAAGCAGCAGCTTCCCAAATCACTTCATGTGCGTCGTCATCAACACAGGCGACACCTCTGCCAACTGTGACACCGGCGGCAATCACGGCAACGTAACTGACCCGCCTAACGGCGGCAACGGTGGCAATGGCGGCAACGGCGACAACGGTGGCAATCGCGTCCCTGTTGACAACGGAGGGGCAGTCGAACCTCCAACCATAGTAAATGAGAAAACCGGCGAACGCGTCGTAATCAAGCTCAACGAGCAAGAATGGGCTCGCTGCCGCGAGGCCCTGTGAGGCACCCCTTTACCCTTCGGATACCCACAGGAGCTGCTGATGGGCTATCACTGGCTCCTAAAGGAAGAATTCAAGCGCCAAGTACAAACAATCGCGCAACTCGAGGCGCGCAAAAAGGCGGCAGACGAGTCGAGCCTTCGTCGTGCTGGACTCTCCTCCTACGGAGGATCCTCCTCAAAGAACAGCAGCACGCCAAGAAGAGGCAGTCTCGGATGGCCCATCTCACCGGCGAGGAGCATAGAGGCCGCAAAGGTCCTCGACTTCGGCTCTATGACAGTCGACACCAGGGGCAACGTGGTCCCCAAGACGCCACAGGCTGCGGTGACAGCAGCCACCATGTACCTCCTGAACAACCAACCACCAGCTGGAGACCCTCGAGCCGCCATGCACCGATCTACGATCGCGGGCTTGGGATTAATCGAGGCCGCCCTCGACAAGGAGACGACGCCAGAACCAAAGAAGGGCAAAGCGCTAGCAAAGCATTACTCCTCGCCCTCATCCAGCGATGACAGTCACGACTTGTCTCGATGCCGCCGCTCATGACGACACGACCACGACTACGATGCACGTGATGACATCACGCAGCGCAAGATCGACAAATCAAGAGCACGGCATGCTCGGTCGACTGACTCAGAAGAGGAGGACGTGGGGCTCTGTGGCGCCTGATGCTTCAGCAGATCCATTAGGCAGAAGCGAATGCCTAAAGGGTTTAAACTCCCGTCGGAGAACCTGAAGTTTGACGACCTACAAGACCCGAATGTCTGGCTGGAGGACCACATCTCCTCCGTCAGACTCGATGGAGGCAGTCGAAGCACGGCCATGCAATGCTTGTAGCTACAGCTGCAGGGCGCCGCCCGAACATGGCTCAACAACCTCCCACGCGGATCCATTCGTAGTTGGGACGAGCTGGTTTATAGCTTCGTGCGCAACTTTAAGGGCACATACAAGCGGCCCGCATCAATCGAAGAGCTGAGATGCTGCCAACAAAGATCTGGCGAATCCCTGCGCTCCTACATCCAAAGGTGGTCCATCATCAAGAACTCCGCAGAAAACATCTCGAAGGATCGCGCGATTGACGCATTCAACGGTGGCATCCGCCGTTTAGAACTCAGAGAGGAGCTGGGCCTCTCAAAGCCCAAGACCATCAACCACCTGATGGAGATCGCGAATCGGTGGGCCGATGGAGAATATTCAGTGAAGAATCACGTTCACTCCGACGAGGAGGCGGAGCTCGAGCGCAGACGTGATCGCCGAGGCAAGCGTCGCATGCGCATTTATGACGACCGCGACAACGTCAATATGGTCGCGGCTGGCTACACCGAAAGACGCGACGACAACCACAACAGCGGATACCGTAGCGATGGATACCACGACTCCGGGAAAACCACGCAAGTGTGGCAACACCGCACTCGCGACGAGGCACCCGCAAGCTCCATTGAGGATAAACTGTCTGGGCCATGTACGGTGCACTTCTACATCGACAAGCATGACGGCAAGAAGAAGTCCAGCCACCTCCTCAAGGATTGCCGCGAATTCCTCAAGCTACATGAGGGACTGGTTCGAATGAACCGCAATGCAGTCGAAAGAGATGCGGGCCGCTCGGTAGCGCCGTGGCACATGGCGCTCCGCCACCTCCACCTGGGCCACCCCCAAATGCAGCTGCACCGGACCAACACCACGGAGACGAGCCGTACCCACGGGCCATGGGCACCATGATGATCCAAAAGGGATGCCCTTCCAATAGGGTGCAGAAGGCCATCACTCGCCAAGTCAACTTGGCCACACACTCGCCACCATCCACCACTGAGTACCTCAGTGGAAGCGAGTCTTGCATCACCTTCGACAAACGCGACCATCTGCCTCAGGTACCCCGTCTAGGCCATTGCCCCCTCGTACTCGAGGCGCAAATCGGAGGCTTCGACATGAGCCGCGTCTTCATGGATGGCGGAAGCGGCATCAACCTCATATTCGTGAGTACCTTGCGAGCAATGAGAATCCCTCTAACCTGCCTGGAGGCATCGGACACAACGTTCCACGACATCGTCCCAGGGAAAGGCGTATACCCCCTGGGCAAAATCAACCTCGACGTCATCTTGATGCAGCGAGAACTTCCGGCAGCGCGCATCGACTTTGAGGTCATCGATTGGCCCTCACAGTAGCACTGCATCCTCGGGCGCGTCGCGTTCGCTAGGTTCATGGCAGTACCCCACTATGCCTACCTGCAGATAAAATGCCAAGTCTCAATGGCGTCATCACAATCAACGGGAGCTTCGAATGATCTGACAATTGCGATAGGGAATTCAACAGAATCTCCCAGTCCTTCGGCATGCAGGAGGAACTCGCAGGCGAAGGAGAGCGATAGACAACGATCGCCTCCCTTAAGCGGCCAAGCTCACCTGATCTCTCCTTGACTCATCTGTGCACACAAAGAAAGTGCAGGTCCACCGCCGGATCCGCCAAGGCGGCCCTCGCCGCCAACAACTTGAGTCCGCGCATAGGAACTCGTGCTCGCCGAATTCCTCCATGAGCCTTTGGGAAATTTCCGCTGGTTCTGCGGACATGCCGAGTTCGGAATTCGCCGAGCACGCACTCAACGTCAACCCGCACGGCCAGTCAAACAAACAATTGGCGATTATGCGAGCCAAAACGCAGGCGATCGAATGGAGATCAACAGACTCCTCGAGGCCAAGTTCATACGCGAGATCAAGGAAAGCACTTGGCTCGCCAACACGGTGCTGGTACCAAAAAAGGACACGGATATCATGTGGATGTGCGTGGACTTCACCTCTCTGAACAAGCACTGCCCAAAGGATCACTTCCCGTTGTTGCGGATCGACCAGATCATCGATTCCACCGCGGGATGCGAGCGCCTCTGCTTCCTCGACGCCTACTCAGGCTATAATCAAATTCGAATCAAGGAGCAAGATCAAGAGAAAACAGCGTTTACAACGCCCTTTGGTGTGTTCTGCTACAACACAATGCCCTTCGGGCTAAAGAACGCGGGAGCCACCTACCAGCGATGCATGCAGGCTTGCCTCAAGGAACAACTGGGTCGCAACATTCAAGTCTATGTTGACGACATAGTAATCAAGACCAAGGAGGAAGTCTCTCTAATCGACGATTTGCGCGAAACCATCACCAACCTCGACCGCTACCGGATCAAGCTCAATCCGGACAAATGCGCCTTCAGCGTACCATCTGGGCAGCTGCTCGGGTACCTCATCTCCGCGAGATGAATCGAGGCAAACCCGAAGAAGATAAGAGCCATACTGGCCATGGAGAAGCCGAAAAACATAAGGGGCGTACACTTATGTGTAGGATGCAAACTAGGCTACTACTGCAGCAGGAGAACGTTGGTTTGTTCTTCACAGAAGTCGACGATCTCTTCTGCTGGGTGATCCACCGCCTGGTAATGCGGCACCATATTCCAAGTAGAACCTGTTGGTGGGGCAGGCGGCCCAGATGCAATCGCTGCAACATCTACATCAGGCCTGTGCAGTCGCACCATTGACAGGGCAGCCTTGGCACCAGCCACCAACTGTTGCCTCATGCATTCGCGAACCGTGGACAGATCTTGAAACTTGGCAAGCAGGGCCAGCAAGCTTGATGGAGTATCATCCAACGGGAACATCGCCCGATAAATGTTCCTCAAGCATGACTGCGACTTCTTCAGAAAAAGTAGCACTTTCATGACGCGATCCTGCAAGTCGCCCGGTATGATCTACGATCATGATCTACCCAGAAGTATCCACTCTCTTGAAGTTGCTCCTGGGTAAGATCATGCAGGCGAATGGCAATCCTATCCTTCTCCTCCTACGGATGACGCGTGCTGACAACTACACGAAGCAACAACAGTAGCATGAGTACAATGTACCAACCGCGAGTGACTGCAAGGAAAAGATGAGAACAAACAAACTAACACTTGAATTGGTCGCCTAACTGCATCACCTCGCCAAGCAAATATTGCTCTCGGGCGGCGGCTTTCTCCGCCTTCGACTTCCACACATCCGCGTTACTGCGGAACACGGGAAACTCACGTTCCAATTGCTTCACGCGGTCACGCAGTCGTGAAAGCAAGGAGAACTCATCTACCCTGGAGCGCGGCGGCGCCACGGTATCATCAAGGATCGACGAATCCTGAGTTTCCCTCAAAGGATCACTCGATGTACCCTACCACAAGTCAAGACAGAAGCAAATAAGACGACCAAATCAACATAAAGACAAAAGGATCAGATGCATCCAAGACTAGCAAAAGTATCAGCAGATACACTCGCCAGCAGGCATGTCTTTAAAACAAAAGGACACAATCTAAACTACGTATTACAAAACTATCTAAGGAGCAGCTGGCTTCTTCGACTTCGACGGCTTCTGGGGCTTCATCAAGTCCGTGGCAGTGTCAGACGTCACTGACTTTCCGCCGGCCCCTGACGCCGAAGCTTTCGCCGTCTTCTTGGCACATTGGAGCTCCTCAGAGTACTTCACAACAGTATTTATCAAAGGATGCCCATATTTTCCACAGGCAGTCGCGAAAGGAGCAAAGACTACCTGCTGACCGTCCGAACCAATAGGCATCGCCTTCGACACCGCGGCAGGATCGATCTCTACTCTGTGGGCCTGCACCATGGCAAACGACATGGACGAGCCAGCCGCGCGGAGTGAGTTCTTGTAGCTGGAGGGCACACCCCTGGCGAGTGACTCCACCAGCTCGTCCATATTATCGATCAGCTCCGCCTTGGGCATCAACTCCTCCCGGAGACGGCTGGGGGCGCCCTTGGCCTTGGAAAGTGTATCCTGGACGGCGGCGCTATGGTCCTCGACTGCCGATAGCGCACCCGCCAGAGCGTCATCACGACGAAGGGCCTGTGGGTCGAAGCTCAAATCGCCAGCATCTGTACATAAACCCACACATGGACAAAAACATCAACACCACTGGCAAAAACATTAGAAGCAAAGAAGGATAACAATATCCACAAGCAAAAGTACCTGAGAAAGCCTTGGTGATTGAGAATAGTTGTTCTTCGAACAACTTTTCTCTGGCCGCGAAGGAGGCACGCAGATCCTCTTCACGCTTCCGCGCCTCGTCACGCGCTGCGATTGCCTCGTCGCGACCCTTCATAGCGGCGGCAAGTGTCTTCTCCAAGGTGGCAGCGTTACGCAATAAGGCATTATGTTCAGCTACTCGACAAACAAAAGTTGATTATCAGTCGACTATATCAAAAGGAGAAGACGAAGAAGAATAAGTGTAGAACACTCACTTTTACCCACGCGGTGACGCGTCTCCAGCATTGCATGCTGGCGGCCCGTCGCCATCACTTGTTCGGCCAAGTGCGCGGCTTCCTTCACAAGGAGCTGCCGCACAACAAAGAATCATCAGAAGCAATAAATAACATCGACTGCAACACTACAAAGGAGAAAAGTTACACTTACATGGTCCTCTAGTGACTCCGAAGATGTTTGCTGTACCGTCATCCGGGCAACCATTCGATGCTTCCCTGCATGAGGAGAACTAGAAGAGTTGTGCCCGGAGTGGGCCGCCACTGGAGGGGAAGGAGCACGCTCGACCTCTTCCTTGGCCTTCGAGATCGCGACTCCTGACTCCTTCAAAAATTGGACGTCGCCAGAAGATGACGACGCCTCTTTACTGCAAGATAAAAATCATATCAACAAAATGGCAAACCCAGAGACAAGCCAACAAGGGCAAAACAGAAAAGGACAAGTAAGCTATCAAACTTACCAGTCAAACTTGTCAAAATCAAATGTAGCCTCCTTTGACTCCGACGAAGACTCCTTGGGCAATCGCATCTTCTTGCGAGAAGACGGTGCCAAAACGCTCACGGGAACAGCAGGAATTGGCGACTCTGCGTCAACGCCCGTACCTTTCGGAGTCGAAGGAGACGACGCATCGGAATCCTTGCTGCGCGAACGCTTGCGAGTGTTCGGACTATCGGACTCAGGGGCTTCCTCCTCCACATCAGAAGGGACGGTCGACTCAGACTCATCCTCTTCCAAGGCTTCGTGAGGAATAATCCCCTCAGGAAGAGGAGGCATGCAAGGCGACACCGCCCAATCCTGCATACAGACAACGAAATTCAGCAAAAAGCAAGTAAACAACAGAAAAGCAATCGACAAAATCAGCTACTTTGTAGCACAACTATACCTCAGGAGGAGGGTTCGAAGCATCAAAGGGAGGAACAACTGGCTCACTGGGAAGCACATCCTTGATGGTGTACTTGGTGACCAGTCGAACCCTCTTTTCCACCTCACTCACGGACATGCCATCGGCAGACACGCGAGTGGCATCATCAGCGCCAGCCCACTGAAACATGGGATGGACTCTGGCTTGCAGGGGCTGGACGCGACGGTGCAGCCAAGTACGGATGAGAGCACAGCCTCCCTCCTCTTTGCCTATGCGACTCTCGAGGTCGCAGACGCGCTGATACAGCACGTCTGTCTCCATGAGCTCGCCAGGCATGACTACGTTCTTCCAAGAGCGCATCCTCCTGCATGGCGTCGCGGGATCGAAGGGCGCAAGTCCAAAGTGCTCACCATTGGCCTTCTGATCACGGATATAGAACCATTTGTCCCTCCACCCTTGGATGGACGCCGTGAGCTTGATGTCGAAGTAGGTGGCGGATGGGTCGACGTGGATTCCGCAACCACCTACATCGTAAACTAAAGAGCCAGACGTAGACTGGCGCTTCAATTTGAAGATGCGCTTGAAAAGGCCGAAGTGTGGCTCGATTCCGAGCCAGCACTCACAGAGCGTGATGAAGCAAGAAATATGGAGGATCGAATTTGGGGACAGCTGATGGAGCTGGAGCCCGTAAAAATAAAGAAGACCCCTAAAGAAGGGGTGAAGAGGCAAGGAGAGACCGCGAATGATGAATGCTAGAAACATCACCTAAAAACCAGCGGGTGGAGCAGGAATGGTCTCACGGCTGGGGACACGCGCGTCTGCGACTGCGGTAGACAATACTCTATCTTGGCGAATAAGACGGAGATCGGACGCCTTGATGATGGAAGGGCACCACACACCATTCATGACGCGGGTGCCTGCGACTTTCTTCTTCCCGCCGGCGGCGGTGCTGGTGCCCGCAGCAGCGGAGCCGCCCTTCTTCTTCGCCGCGGCAACAGTGGTCGTGGAATCAGCAGTAGCGCCACCCTTCTTCTTCCCCATTGCACGACGGCGATGCGAGCGAAGAAAGTAGATCGGAAACGAGCGGAGCTGGTCCAGCGTCGTGGAGGTAACGGGCGCAGAGAAAAGCAGAGGAGCAGCGGCAATGGCGATGGTAGCAAGGATGAATGAGAACAGATGGGAAAATTACCGTCGCATCGCTGCTACTTAACCCCTAGAAGATGCAATCTAACGGCTCAGAAAAACCCTATTGAACGCGTGGCACACATCGCGTTGGACACGTGGAGAAGGGAAAGCGCGAACCGTCCCTCCACTACTCCTATTACGCATGGAAATCGAGGAGACGCAGTTAAAATAAAGATTACGCACACCCAGTCAAATCAAAGTCAGACAGTAGGACCCACTGCTTGTGACGTCCCGTCAAACTCGCTCACGCGGGCAACTAAGGTCATACAAGCGTCAGCACTGACGTCATCAAAGCTACGCAACGGAAAACTTCGACTACTTTAGTCCTTGCTGGAGTCTTCGACTCCACTAGGCACTCGGGGGCTACTCCCATAGGGAGCGCTGGACGCGCACCCTAAGATTTTTTTTCTTTTTTCAGGAATATGGACAATCAGAAGCAAACCCAAACCACTCGAAACACGATTCGACTATGGACATGGGTTACTCCCATAGGGAGCGCTGGAAAAAAATTCGACTGAAACAAGCAAGCAAAAGACGACAGCAGTCGCAAAATGATTCTTTAGTCCCTGCCTGAGTCTTCGACTCAACCAGGCACTCGGGGGCTACTCCCATAGGGAGCGCTGGTCGCGCACCCTATGATTATTTATGCAAAAACTGTGTGTCGATAACATTCACACTCGAAACTCATGGAGACACCGCCTCATAATTTTTCCCTACAAAGAGATTGCGTCTCCTGGGTCACCTGAATCGTCTCCGCGATGATAAAATTCGGATGCCGCGCTTACAGCGTGAAGGTAAGACCTGAACAAGGCCTGGCAACGCATTAGCTGCACACTACCAGGAACATATCCGTGCCTGCAGGTATGATGAATATGCCTTGACGGACGCGTCGAGTGCTCACACCCATACAACTGGAATTCGACTCATGTAAGACCTCCACGGCTTGAGTCGAATTACACCAGCACTTTTCCGGATTCGAGTCCAGGGACTCGAGTTCGAGTAGATTGCGTTGTTTCACCCTAAGGTGGTTAACTGATACCGATACTTCGGTTATATCAGGCACGTATATCAACAATCCCTATGACACAATTAAAAGCAGTCGAAATATATACTTGTTCAGGCACTCGAAAGACTTCAAAAAGTCCCCAGTCGAATCTGCGATTCCACTGTACACTCGAGGGCTACTGACATGGGTATACCCTACAGGTACTCGAGCTTGGTATATACGGTCTAAATACGTACAGGCCCACAGTGTCGCCAAGGCCCAAACAAAGGATTCGAGTAACCTACGGACTCTCGATTGCTTGAAGAACAAGAAGAAGCTAAAGATAGAAAGTTCAAAGGGGAAAAACCTAATTTGTAACCGACTCAACCTGCTACCCGGGACCTAGCCTATCTATATAAAGGCTGGGAGGGGGCGGCGAGGAACACACACACACACACAACCCTAGTTTCCACCACCCTTGCCAGATCGCATCTGCGCACCATTGTAACCTTCGGTTCCTTTGATAATTCCACGAGCAGACAAGCAGGAGTAGGGACCTCTACGAGGCCTAAACCTGGGTAAATCTTTGTCCCCTGTGTGCTTGTTTGCTAGCCGATAGATGCCTCCAGCACTATCTCCTTCTCCAAAACCCAAGTCCATAACAATGGGCATTGATGAGTTAAACCCTCGTCACTAAGTTTTTTGTTCCTTTTGCATAATGATTACTCATAATAGCCAAAGGAGTGATTCCATCATGATTACAGCTACCCGGGAGTGCCAAGAATCTTACCCACTATAGCATTGCTACTACATGTGTTTAATCAACTCATAGCCGAAATCTAGGAGTTTCCTCCATGAAGATCATTCGTAGGCCAGCGGAGTTGTTGGCATCCCATGAAGTTTGACATGCATAAAGCTATATCATTCTTATGATTAACAAGTCAAACTTTGGCATGCGCACAAAAACTGCTAAACATTAATTCAATCGAACAAATCCTTTTAAAGAGAGCTACCAAGTCAATCAACATTTTCAGTGGTGTTGAGTGTCTCTAGAAATAAGCCTTCAAGACTAAACACTACAACACCCAAGCCTTCAATTGTGAGACTTTTTCTTATTACAATAGTTTAGCAATTTTTAGGCAAGACTTGGTTAATTACGAGAGCTGTAACAAAACATACCCAACTAAATACTCATGCAAACAAAAATCTTACTACAATACATAGACTCACTCCACCAATATAATATCTCAACATTCACTACTAACTAGCATGGGTTTCTCAAACTTTAGAAGTGGGGAGTCATAAGGCATACCTCTCATGTTTGGTTCCACTTCTCTCTTCCTTTTTTATTTGCTTCTTAGAAACACGAAGTCGATCACTCTCCTGCAAATACATGAAAACCTCGAGGCGGAAAGAAAAGAAAGACGGGAAATAAGGAAAAATGGAGAAATATTTTTGTGGTTTTTAAGAGAGGGAGTTTAAAGAATAGAAAATTGGCGGCAAAGCTCAACTAGAAAATCTCGAAAGCAAATAGAAAGAACTAAAAATAAAGTGTTGGGGAAACCAACACGAGTTCTTATAAACTCTAATTAAAACACAACCTCTAAATAAATAAAAGCAAATGAACGCCAAATAAAGATACATGAGGAAACTTCCCCAAGCTTAGGCTTTTGCAAGCCCTTCAAATCATTGTGGTAGTGGGAAAAAGTCGTTACTCCAGTTTGCAAATTGAGTTGAGAGATTACTAGTTGTTCCTCAGAGGTTCAAAGAGAGGCTATGCATGCTCTCCATAGTCCCTCCAAGTTCTTGAAAGTCTTGGTATGTGGCGAACCGGGTTTGTGGATGCTCCTCTTGATAAGGAACATCTTGCTCCTCTTCTTGATCCTCATCCTCCTCCAGAACCTCCTCCTCGGGTTGGTGTTGCTCAACCTGCAAGTCATATAGCAAACATCCTTCCTCGATAGAGAAAAGACCATTAGGCATAGGAGCGGGGTAGAGACGCCCAGCTCCAGCAATATGCAGGTAATAAATACCACCTCTCCTAGTGAGCATTCCACAAGCTTTTGAAGTAGAGAAACCAACACGTCGCTCACCTAGCAAGGGTTGCAACTCACCTAGGTTGATGCCTAGGGTGGTGGCAAGCACGTTAATGACGCCTCCACCTGTGATTGGTCCTTGGCTTTGGGAGGATTGGTGCTTCAGGCAGCGCACAAGATGGCGCCCAAGTTGAGTGATAAGCCACTGTTGATGTAAGAAGCCATTGCAAGGACTAAGATGTCCTCCTCGTTGAGTCTCGTGAACTCATTACGTGCCTGCAAGGTGTTAGCAATAACATAGAACAAATAGTGAATTGCAGGATGTTGAATATTCTTCCCCTTGCTCACTCTAGTACTGAAACTCATTCCATTATAATATTGTTCAGGGAAAGGTTCTAAGCTAGTAAATGATGCGCGTAAGGCATTATCATCATTGTTTGGCAAATTAAAACATGCGCACTGATACGTTGCTAACATATCTATAATTTTTGATGTTCCATGCTTGTTTTATATCTACTTTATTATGTTTTGTCCATACTTTGGAGTACTTTTATACACTTTCTGGGACTAACCTATTAACAAGATGCCACAGTGCCAGTTGCCTATTTTCTGCTGTTTTGATTCCAGGAAAGTCAGAAAATGAATATTCTCAGAATTGGACCGGACAAAAGCCAAAGTCGATATTTTACCGGAAGATTCACGGAGCCAGAAGACGAGACGGAAATGGGCCACAGGGCGGCCACACCATGTGGTGGCGCGGGTCCACCCTGGTCGCGCCACCAGGTGGTGTGGGCCCCCTGGCCGCCCACCAACCTTGCCTCTTCACCTATAGATGCCTCCCGATGCAAAACCCTAAATCGACAAGCCTCCAGCCACGAAAAGTTCCGCAACGCCGCCGCCATCGAAGGGGAGATTCGGGGGACAACAAATCTCTGTTCCGGCACTCTACCAGGACGGGGAAGTGCCCCCGGATCCATCTCCATCGATCTCCACCACCATCTCCATCGTTGTTGCTGATTCCCATGATGATGAGGGAGTAGATCTTCCTCGAGGCTAAGGGTTCTACCGGTAGCTATGTGTTCATCTCTCTCTCCATGCATGATCATATTGTGATCATGAGCTTTGTAATCAAGTAGATCTACCTTGCAACTCAAGTGCTTTAATAGATCTTTGCTCTCCCCATGTGTGTGAAAGTGACAGCGTGCACACCATGGTGGCACTTAGGCTAGAGATTACAAATACTTGTTATGAGTTATATTTGGAGTTGGATGTTTCTATGAAATTGTGGTGTTTGTTGGAACCATCTAGAGATCAAGGTGATAGTGTGGGGTTATCTAGATGGGGAAAGCGAACTTTGAGGTGTGCTATTATATCCCAACCATGGATTAGAGTGTCCAACCGGAGAGTAGTTAAGAGTAGTATCATGAAGAGAAGATATTTATATGAGAGCCTTCACTAGTGAAAGTATGATCCCTAGGCCTCGTTTCTAAACATTAAAACACCGTTTGCAACTAGATCTGTTACATGTTTGCTTGCTTTCATCTTTATTTCAGTTTGCCTTTAGTCTCTTCCATGCCATCAAGCTATTTTATGGCACCGTTGTCTTATATCCATACCACTTGTATTTCACTATCTCTTCATCGAACTAGTGCACCTATACACCTGACAAGTGTATTGGGTGTGTTGGGGACACAAGAGACTTCTTGTATCTTGATTGTAGGGTTGCTTGAGAGGGATACCTTTGACCACTTCCTCCCTGAGTTCGATAAACCTTGGGTAATCCACTTAAGGGAACTTGATGCTGTTCTACAAACCTCTACACTTGGAGGCCCAACAACTATCTACAAAAATAAAAGTACGTAGACATCAAGCTATTTTCTGGCGCCATTGCCGGGGATTGAAGAAGAAGAAGCTCCCACATCATCCACGTGCCAGCAAGTATTTTCTAGCGCCGTTGCCGGGGAGGTAAGGTAAAAGGTACTCACATCCTTGATACATTGCAAATGTATCTATAATTTTTGATGTAACACGCTTGGTTTTATCTACTTTCTTATGTTTCATTCCAACTTTGGAGTACTTTTCATATGATTTCTTGGACTAACCTATTAACAAGAGCCATAGTGCCAGTTGCAAGTTTTCTGCTGTTTTTGGTTCCAGAAAGTCAGAAAATGAATATTTCGGAAATTAACGGGACAAAAGCCAATATGCCTATTTTTCCCGGAGACTCACAGAGCCATAATACGAGACGGAGAGAGGCCACAGGGTGGCCACACCACCCTGGGCACGGGTTCCCCTTGGCCACGCTAGGGCATGGTGTGCCCCCTCTGGCCGGCCACCGACCTTGCCTCTTTCGCCTATATATCTCCCCCGAGGCAAAAACCCTAAATAATCAAGCCTCCAGCCACGAAAAGTTCCGCAACGCCGCCGCCACCAAAGAGGAGATTCGGGGGACTGAAAGTCTCTGTTCTGGCACCCTGCCGGGACGGGGAAGTGCCCCCAGAGCCATCTCCATCGATCTCCACCACCATCTCCATTACCGTTGCTGATTCCCATGATGAGGAGGGAGTAGTTCTTCCTCGAGGCTAAGGGTTCTACCGGTAGCTATGTGTTCATATCTCGCTCTATGCATGATCTTATTGTGATCATGAGCTTTGTAATCAAGTAGATCTACCTTGCTACTCAAGTGCTTTATTATATCTCTACTCTCCCCATGTATGTGAAAGTCACAGCGTGCACACCATGGTGGCACTTAGGCTAGAGATTACAAATACTTGTTATAAGTTATATTTGGAGTTGGATGTCTTTATGAAATTGTGGTGTTTGTTGGAACCATCTAGTGCTCAAGGTGACAGTGTGGGGTTTTCTAGATGGGAAAGGCTTACTTTGACGTGTGATGTTATAGCCCTACCATCGATTAGAGTGTTCAACTGGAGAGTAGTTAAGAGTAGTATCATAAAGAGAAGATATTTATATGAGAGTGTTCACTAGTGAAAGTATGATCCCTAGGCCTTGTTTCTAAGCATTGATACACCGTTTGAAATTAGATCTGTTACATGTTTGTTTGCTTCCATCTTTATTTCAGTTTGCTTTTAGTCTTTTCCACGTCAACCACACGCCAGCAAGCTATTTTCTATCACCGTTACCACTTATAATTATCCTTACCACTTGTATTTTACTATCTCTTTGCCGAACTAGTGCACCTATACACCTGACAAGTGTATTGAGTGTGTTGGGAACACAAGAGACTTCTTGTATCTTGATTGCAGGATTGCTTGAGAGGGAATACCTTTGACCACTTCCTCCCTGAGTTCGATAAACCTTGGGTGATCCACTTAAGGGAAAACTTGCTGCTGTTCTACAAACCTCTGCACTTGGAGGCCCAACAACTATCTACAAGAATAGCAGTGCATAGACATCAAGCTATTTTCTGGCGCCGTTGCCGGGAGGTAAGGTAAAAGGTACTCACATCCTCCGGTGTGAGTGCTCGAAGTTATTTCCTTTAGATTCTACAATTTTGTCTTTTTGTTTCTTGTTTTCACTAGTTAGGCTTAATGGAAAACAACAAAAAAATAGAGAGCTTTATAGTATTTATCTTGAGTTAGGACATGCGGTGTTTGAAGAGAAAATTAAAAAACCTATGGAACTTTATTTGCGTGCTAATAGCAATATTATTAGTATGAATCTTTTGAACACCTTTGTTACTAATGCTACAGAAACGTCTAAGCTTGGGGAAGTTGGTTCTTATGAAAATGATCTTTTTAGTTCCCTAGTTTTAAGGAAGAAAATTTGCTCTGATGATAGTTTATCTCCCATATGTGGTAATTCTAATGATACTTGTGATATTTTAAATCCACATACTGAAAGCATCCCTTTTAAAATACCTATAAAAATTGTTGAACGTGTTATGAATAACTCTTATTTTGGAGATGGAACTGTCCATCCTGGTGATCATTTACTCTTTATACATGTATTATGCGGGTTGTTCAAGTGTGCAGGTATTTGAATGAACCAAGTTAAGAGGAAGCTATTCTCTTTATCACTTAAGGTCAAAGCAAGGGAGTGGTATGAGCTACTAGATGATCCTCATCATTTGGAGTGGAAGGAACGTGAATCTCTCTTTTACTCTAAATTTTATCCTCCTCATGAAATTCATAAAGATAGGAATTACATTTATAATTTCCATCCACATGATGGAGAAAGCATTACCCAAGCATGGGGGAGATTAAAGTCACTAATGCTCAAATGTCCCATTCATGAGCTCCCCAGTAATATTGTTATTAATAATTTTTATGCAAGGCTTTCAGGACATTACAAGGACTATCTAGGTACTTGTTTAGAGGGATCCTTCACAAGTAAGGATGTCAAAGCTAAGCGGGATCTTCTTGAACAATTCAAAGAACTACCGAAGATTGGGATAACAACAAAGGTAAAGAACCAGGTATAAATTATGAGTATGATTGCATTAAGTCTTTCGTTGAAACTGCTGATTTTCAAGACCTTAGTGCTAAATATGGTCTTGATCCTCAAATTCTTATTGATTTTTTTAGATCCTTTGCTTCTCATATTAATGCTCCTAAAGAAAAATGGTACATGTATCATGAGCCTTTTAAAGACACTTGCATGGAAAATGAAATTGTTATTAATGATAGCAATAAACATGCTCAAACCTCTGAAAGTACTTTCTTATAAGCATGTTAATTTTTGTGGAATACATAGACCTTGTGAGAATAATCAAATTGAAGAAAAATATTGTATCACCCACAGGAATGAAAAACTAGAATGTGGTATAGGGCTTTAAATGATCTTGGTAAAAAAGTTTGTGCCCTCTATCCTTTTATTTGTGAACTTTGCTTTGAAGTGGGTCATTTAAATTTTCAATGCTCAGGCCATAATAATAGCCCTTCTAATCCAATGAGTACTACAAGTTTGGATTGTGATGACATGATTACTCCTAATCAGCATGATGAACTTACATTATTTTTAGGGTGTGAAGAGTTATCAAGAAAAACCTCTTTGGTAGATATGGGTGATTTTGATATGAATAGTGTCCTACATGGTTGTCATCTTTATTGTGTTGATAATTGCCACACAAATACTTACATTCAAAATATTATAGAAGATGAGATGTTACCAAAATATGATAGGACTAATATGTGTTTTGAGCTTATTAATGAAAAGAACGAATCCTCCAAAGTTTCTTCTATTGTCTCTAATAATAAACCAGGGTATATGGACAAGCTTCCTTTCAAGCCTCTCCCTCCTAAAGAGAAGAAGATAAAGAAGAAAAAGAGGAGTAAAAGGAGGGAGGAAACAACATTTTCCCCTAAGCATGTTGCTCCTATTATAGTTTTTCATGAGTCTGAACTCGATGATGTTCCTATGCCTGTTACCTATAGTAGTAATCATGATTGGGAAAAGCACACTTCTTTTGATATTGAAACTCTCTTTGGTACCAATTCTGAAAATGATGATATTAATAATTGCTATACTATTAGTGCTATCCATGATCCCTCCAATGATGATATGTTTACAAATGAACACAATTTGGAAGATAATTATTCTATTGCTTATGATGATTCTACACCTCCAATATATGATGATTGCAATGATGAATATGATATTTTCAGTCCACCTACTATTGAGGAGGAAATTAATTATGATTACAATATGCCTCCTATATTTGATGATTATGGTGATGAAAATAATAATGATAGCTATTTTGATGAATTTGCTCCCACTACAATTAATAAGAATGACTATGTTTATGTGGGAGTATTAATTCTTTTATGCGTGTGGCTCATTATAAGAATGTTTCATGTGACAGTTATATTGTTAATTTTATTCATGATGCTACTGAAATTTATTATGAGAGAGGGAAACATGGTTTTATGTATCTCAACAATATTAAGTTTCCCCTCTTTATGTTGAAAATTTTGAAGTTGCACTTGTTTTTCTTTACTATACTTGTTGATTTGTGCTTTCAGGACTTGTTTCTTTACAAGATTCCTATGCATAGGAAGTGGGTTAGACTTAAATGTTCTTTGAATTTGCTTCTCAATGCTCTCTTTTACTTCAATTCATATTTCTTGTGTGAGCATCTTCTCAAACTATCAAGCCTAACTTAAAGGCGTTAAAAAAGTACTTATTGGGAGATAACCCAAAAGTTTTAGATGAGTCTTGAAAGTTATTACTTCTGTAATAACCGCTCCTTATCCTTTTTATTTGCTTTTTGTGCCAAGAGTAACCTCTAATAAGAGAGAAGTAATGCTTGGGAAAGTTGCTGTCCCAAAACAGATTTTTGTCCTTCACTGTAAACATTCGTGTAAAATCTCTGTACGTCCTTTTGAGGCGTGAATTTTTGTGCTTCTGCCCCAGGTTGTTATCTAAATTTCGTTAGTTCAACAATTTTTGATTTGAGCAACAGAAGGTCTTCGAAAAAAATTGTATTTACCTGCTGGTCTATTTTGACAGATTTCTGCCATTATTTGCATTTGCTTCTTGTTGGTTCCTTTTTGAGTTCTTTTGGGGAATTAAGATTTTTGAGGGAAGTGATACAGTAGCTAGTGTTTTAATGGAAGTTTTATTGGTGTTAGAACTGAACCCAAAGACTTATTATCTTGAGTGCACTAATGTTGCTAATAAAGACTGTGTGATGTTTTCTATGAAGGAAAAATTTCAGGTGTACGGAAGGAATGAGTAATGAGATGAAGGATGGACTAAAGCTCAAGCTTGGGGATGCCACTCGTGTCACCCCAAGAAATATCCAAGAAGTACAAGCGTCAAAGCTTGGGGATGCCCAAGGCATCCCTTCTTCATCAATAAAAATCTCAGGTTTCTTCCAAATACTTCATTTTTACTGTTTCATGCACAGTTGTGTTTTTCTTGGAGCGTCTTCATTTTCGTTTTTGTTTTGGTT
Organism: Avena insularis; assembly: GCA_023614405.1. Classification (NCBI taxonomy): domain Eukaryota; kingdom Viridiplantae; phylum Streptophyta; class Magnoliopsida; order Poales; family Poaceae; genus Avena; species Avena insularis. Next base: position 129,721,932 of record CM042688.1, read on the forward strand.
TTTCGTTTGCTTGGTTTTCTTAGTTTGATGAATAAATTTGTTGGACCCCCTCTTTCATACATTTGTTTTCAAATAGTTTGGTTTGGATTGGAAAAGAGTAGGATAGCTCATGCTTAAGTGGTAAACAGAGCTTGTTTTTCACTGTGGCCTATGCTTTGTCATGCCATGCTTGATATTGTTTTGGCCTTATGCTTAGTATCCTTTGTTGTAGCATTACATGTTATAAACAATTGAGATTGCTTAATGTGCCTTAGAAGAATCATGCGTTGTTTTAGCATATTAAAGCATAGTATTGTGGTATTCTCCTTTGATGTTTTATTTGGGTTGACTTGGTGTATGCTCACATCATGTTATGACTATCCCAAGTCACCATAGCCTTGATGATCCTTTAGTTTTCAACTTGTAATATCACTTTATGCTTTGATCAGTGATGTTTTGTTGCTCTGCATGATTATGGCCATTATTGCTCTCTTAGTTTGTCGCTCCCAGTCTTTTGCTAGCCTCCACAACCAAGTATGAGTTCCACTCATGCATCCAACTCCTAAAACCAAGTTATTCCAAAGAATCCACCATACCTACCTATTAGCATATGCTATTCCAAGTATATTCATGTTTTTATCTACCTTCCGAATTAAACTTGTTATGAGAAAACTAGTGATTAAAGCTCTCATGAACTTGATGGCACACTTTACTTTTCTTGCCCTTAATAAACTTGAACCATTGTGTCGTCTATGTTGTATATGCTTGCACTTATTTGTTGGGGATTAGCAGAACCATGCTGTCATGGGGAACGCTTTCAACATTGCACTTGTACTTTGTACCTAGTTGATATCATGCTCTTTTGTCTTTGGATGCCGTCGGTGTGAAATGAAAGGGAAGCTTGTAAGTCCATGGAGTTATGTATATGTGTTAGAGAAACGCTTGGGCCGCTGGTCTAATCCATACTGTCATGGTGGAAACCTGTAGCGTAACCATAATGAGCTGTCTATGAAGCATTCTTCTTATAAAAAAGAGTCAGATATTGAGAAAAAGAGAAAAGAAAAAAGAGATTATGAAAATAGGAAAGAGACAAAAAATCACCATATTCCCATGGTAAATAAGAAGATTGTTGAGATGCTCGTTGTTTTCTTGCCTTGTCATTTTGATATGGGGATTCTTCCGTATCATCGGGCAAGGGGTACCCTGTTGGCAGTTCTCTATGATACACATGTACTTACGATGACAAGAACTTACCGGTGACTAAACTTGAGTAGCATGAGGAGCGGCCATCGTATTCAAGGGACATGAGATTTCTAACTTATACTTCGTCAAGCAAGTACACCATAGTTTGTTCACTTTAACCTTAATCACTTCAAGATGCTTATGATAGGGGCAATGAGAGCTGAAAGCTAAAAAGTACCATAATTTTTGGAAGCTCTTTATGAGACTTGAATCCCTACTTCCTTCTATGAAGGCCTTTCTTCCACTATATATATTGAGTCTCCACCTTCTATCTTTATGCACTTACTTTGAGAGCATAGTGGCCATTCTTTGTTCTATGTGCATTGTCCCAAGACTTGTTGATTGATGCATACCTTGATATTGCTTGTTTTAAACTATTTGTATCTAGTCACTCTTATGAACTTTGAAGGTGTCCTGTGCATTTATATTTGCTACTCTATGAGGTACAAGTTGAATACTACTATGTTATGTTTTCTTTATGTGAAACAAACAAACGTCTTGCAAAGCATGGTTATTCATTAATCTTTTGTTTGTATCCTTTCATGTTACAACATAATTTCTTTGTCTTATTGCTAGAACTTTGTCTTTCATGTTATGATTGAAGTACTATGATCCCAGATTTGAATGTTTTACAAATACTTTGATCAAGTTTATGATGGTGCATGTCACCTCAAAAATTATTCTTTCTTTTTATCACTTACCTACTCGAGGACGAGCAGGAGTTAAGCTTGTGGATGTTGATACATTGCAAATGTATCTATAATTTTTTATGTTCCATGCTTGGTCTTATCTACTTTCTTATGTTTTGTTCCAACTTTGGAGTACTTTTCATATGATTTCTTGGACTAACCTATTAACAAGAGCCACAGTGCTAGTTGCCTGTTTTCTGCTGTTTTTGGTTCCAGAAAGTCAGAAAATGAATATTCTCAGAATTGGACGGGACAAAAGCTAATATGCCTATTTTTCTCGGAGACTCATGGAGCCAGAATACGAGACGAAGAGGGGCCACTGGGTGGCCACACCACCCCTGGGCGCGGGTCCCCCTTGGCCACGCCAGGGCATGGTGTGCGCCCCTGGCCAGCCACCGACCTTGCCTCTTTCGCCTATATATCTCCCCCGAGGCAAAAACCCTAAATCATCCAGCCTCTAGCCACGAAAAGTTCTGCAGCCACGCCACCATTGAAGGGAGATTCGGGGGACAGAAAGTATCTGTTCCGGCACCCTGCCGGGATGAGGAAGTGCCCCCGGAGCCATATCCATCGATCTCCACCACCATCTCCATTACCGTTGCTGATTCCCATGATGAGGAGGGAGTAGTTCTTCCTCGAGGCTAAGGGTTCTACCGGTAGCTATGTGTTCATATCTCGCTCTATGCATGATCTTATTGTGATCATGAGCTTTGTAATCAAGTAGATCTACCTTGCTACTCAAGTGCTTTATTAGATCTCTGCTCTCCCCATGTGTGTGAAAGTGACAGCGTGCACACCATGGTGGCACTTAGGCTAGAGATTACAAATACTTGTTATAAGTTATATTTGGATTTGGATGTCTTTATGAAATTGTGGTGTTTGTTGGAACCATCTAGTGCTCAAGGTGACAGTGTGGGGTTTTCTAGATGGGAAAGGCTTACTTTGAGGTGTGTTGTTATAGCCCTACCATCGATTAGAGTGTTCAACCGGAGAGTAGTTAAGAGTAGTATCATAAAGAGAAGATATTTATATGAGAGTGTTCACTAGTGAAAGTATGACCCCTAGGCCTTGATTGTAAGCATTGATACACCGTTTGCACTTAGATCTGTTACATGTTTGCTTGCTTCCATCTTTATTTCAGTTTGCTTTTAGTCTTTTCCCACGTCAACCACACGCCAACAAGCTATTTTCTATCACCGTTACCACTTATAATTATCCTTACCACTTGTATTTCACTATCTCTTTGCCGAACTAGTGCACCTATACACCTGACAAGTGTATTGAGTGTGTTGGGGACACAAGAGACTTCTTGTATCTTGATTGCAGGATTGCTTGAGAGGGAATACCTTTGACCACTTCATCCCTGAGTTCGATAAACCCTGGGTGATCCACTTAAGGGAAAACTTGTTGCTGTTCTACAAACCTCTGCACTTGGAGGTCCAAAAACTGTCTACAAGAGTCGAAGTGCGTAGACATCAATCCTCTGGTGTGAGTGCTCGAAGTTATTTCCTTTAGATTCTACAATTATATCTTTTTGTTTCTTGTTTTTATTTTCACTAGTTAGGCTTAATATAAAACAACAACAGAATGAGAGAGCTTTATAGTATTTATCTTGAGTTAGGACATGAAGTGTTTGAAGAGAAAATTTTAAAACCTATGGAACTTTATTTGCATGCTAATAGCAATGTTGTTAGTATGAATTCTTTGGACACCATTATTGCCAATGCTATGGAAAAGTCTAAGCTTGGGGAAGCTAGTTTTTATGAAAATGATCTTTTTAGTTCCCCAGCTTTGGAAGATAGCTATTCTATTGCTTATGATGATACCAAACCTCCAATATATGATGATTACAATGATGAATATGATATTTCCAGTCCACCTACTATTGAGGAGGCAATTAATTATGACTACAATATGCCTCCTATATTTGATGATTATGGTGATGAGAATAATAATGATAGCTATTTTGTTAAATTTGCTCCCACTACAATTAATAAGAATGACTATGTTTATGTGGAGAGTATTAATTCTTTTAAGCATTTGGCTCATGATAAGAGTGTTTTATGTGATAGTTATATTGTTAATTTTATTCATGATGCTACTGAAAATTATTATGAGAGAGGGAAACATGGTTTTATGTATCTCAACAATATTAAGTTTCCCCTCTTTATGTTGAAAGTCTTGAAGTTGCACTTGTTTTGCTTTACTATGCTTGTTGATTTGTGCTTTCAGCACTTGTTTCTTTACAAGATTCCTATGCATAGGAAGTGGGTTAGACTTAAATGTGTTTTGAATTTGCTTCTTGATGCTCTCTTTTACTTCAATTCATATTTCTTATGTGAGCATCTTCTCAAACTATCAAGCCTAACTTAATAGCGTTAAAGAAAAGTACTTATTGGAAGATAACCCAAAAGTTTTAGATGAGTCTTGGAAGTTATTACCTCTGTAATAACCTCTCTTTATCCTTTTTATTTGTTTTTTGTTCCAAGAGTAACCTCTAATGAGAGAGAAGTAATGCTTGGGAAAGTTGCTGTCTCGAAACAGATTTTTGTGCTTCGCTGTAAAAATTCGTGTAAAATCTTTGTACATCATTTTGAGGCATGAATTTTTGTGCTTTTGCCCCAGGTTGTTATCTAACTTTCGTTAGTTCAATACTTTTAGATTTGAGCAACAGAAGGTCTTCGAAAAAATTGGTTTTACCTGCTGGTCTGTTTTGATAGATTTCTGCCATTATTTGCATTTGCTTCTTGTTGATTCCTTTTTGAGTTCTTTTTGGGGAATTGAGCTTTTTGAGGGAAGTGATACAGTAGCTTGTGTTTTAATGGAAGTTTTATTTGTGTTGAAACTAAACCCAAAGACTTATTATCTTGAGTGCACTAATGTTGCTAATAAAGATTGTGTGAAGTTTTGTATGAAGGAAAAATTTCAGGTGTATGGAGAGAATGATGTAATGAGATGAAGAATGGACTAAAGCTCAAGCTTGGGGATGCCACACCGTGTCACCCCAATAAATATCCAAGAAGTACAAGCGTCAAAGCTTGGGGATGCCCAAGGCATCCCCTTCTTCATCAATAAAAATCTCAGGTTTCTTCCAAACACTTCATTTTTATTGTTTCATGCACAGTTGTGTTGTTCTTGGAGAGTCTTTGTTTTCATTCTTACTTTTAGTTTGCTTAGTTTGCTTGGTTTGCTGAATAAATTGGTTGGACCCCCTCTTTCACGCATTGGTTTTTCAAATAAGTTTGGTTTGGATTGGAAAAGAGTAGGAAAAGTTCATGCTTAAGTGATAAAGAGAGCTTGTTTTTGACTGTGGCCTATGCTTTGTCATGCCATGCTTGGTATTGTTTTGGCTTTATGCTTAGTGTGCCTTGGAAGAATCATGCGTTGTTTTAGCATATTAAAGCATAGTATTGTGGTATTCTCCTTTGATGCTTTGTTTGGGCTGACTTGGCGCATGCTCACACCATGTTATGACTATCCCAAGTCACCATAGCCTCGATGATCATTTAGTTTTCAACTTGTAATATCACTTTATGCTTTAATTAATGATGTTTTGTCGCTTTGCATGATTATGGCCATTATTGCTCTCTTAGTTGGTCGCTCCAAGTCTTTTGCTAGCCTCCATAACCAAGTATGAGTTCCACTCATGCGTCCAACTCCAAATAAAACCAAGTTATTCCAAAGAGTCCACCATACCTACCTATTAGCATTTGCTATTCCAAGTATATTCATGTTTTTATCTACCTTCCGAATTAAACTTTTTATGTGAAAATTAGTGATTAAAGGTCTCACGAACTTGATGGCACACTTTACTTTCTTGCAATTAATAAACTTGACCCATTGTGTCCATATTTGTTGCGTAAATGCTTGCGCTTTATAAGTTGAAATTAGCAGAACCATGTATCATGGGGAACTCTTTCAACATTGCACGTGTACTTTGTACCCCGTTGATATCATGTTCTTTTGCTTATGGATCCCGGTAGTGTGAAATAAAAGTGGAACTTGTAAGATCATGGAGTTTGTATGTGTGTTAGAGAAACGCCTGGGCCGCTAGCCTAAGCCATGCCTAATCATGGTGGAAACTTGCAGCATAACCATAATGAGCACTCTATGAAGCATCCTCAATAAAAACCTATGCAAATAGCAAATAAAAAGATCACTGAGATGCTCATTGTCTGCTTGCCTTGTCATTTTGAGTATGGGATAGCTCTTGTATCATGTGCAAGGGGTACCCCGTTGGCGGTTCTTTATGATACATATGTACTTACAATGACAAGAGCTTACTTGTGACTAAAGTTGAGTAGCATGAGGTTCGGTCTTTGTAAGTAAGGGGCATGAGATTTCAGCTTATAACTTGTCAAGCATATCCACTTAGTTGTGTCACTTTAACCTTAATCACTTAAATATGCTTATGATAGGGGCAATGAGAGCTAAAAGCTAATAAGTACCATAATTTTTGGAAGCTCTTTATGAGACTTGAATCCCTGCTTCCTTCTATGAAGGCCTTTCTTTTACTTTTATGTTGAGTCTCCACCTTCTATCTTTATGCACCTATTGAGAGAGCATAGTGGCTATTCTTAGTTTAATGTGCATTGTCCCAATACTTGTTGATTGATGCAAAACTTTAATATTGCTTGTTCTTAAACTATTTGTATCTAGTCACCCTTATGAACTTTGAAGGTGTCCCATGCAATTATGATTTGCTACATTATGAGGGACAAGTTGAATACTACTGTGTTATGTTTTCTTTATGTGAAACAAACAAACGTCTTGCAAAGCATTGTTATTCATGAATCTTTTGTTTGTGCCTTTTCATGTTACAACATAGTTGTTATGTCTTATTGTTAGAACTATATCTTTCATGCTATGTTGAAGTACTTTGATCCCAGCTATCAATGTTTTACAAATACTTTGATCAAGTTTATGATGGTGCATGTCACCTCAAAAATTATTCTTTCTTTTTATCACTTACCTACTCGAGGACGAGCAGGAGTTAAGCTTGGGGATGTTGATACGTTGCTAACGTATCTATAATTTTTGATGTTCCATGCTTGTTTTATATCTACTTTCTTATGTTTTGTCCACACTTCAGAGTACTTTTATACACTTTCTAGGACTAACCTATTAACAAGATGCCATAGTACCAGTTGCATGTTTTCTGCTGTTTTTGGTTCCAGGAAAGTCAGAAAATGAATATTCTCGGAATTGGACCGGACAAAAGCCAAAGTCGATATTTTACCGGAAGACTCACGGAGCCAGAAGACAAGACGGAGAGGGGCCATAGGGCGGCCACACCATGTGGTGGCACGGGTCCACCCTGGCCATGCCACCAGGTGGTGTGGGCCCCCTGGCCGCCCACCGACCTTGCCTCTTCGCCTATAAGATGCCTCCCAATGCAAAAACCCTAAATCGACAAGCCTCCAGCCATGAAAAGTTCTGCAGCACCACCGCCACCGAAGGGGAGATTCGGGGGGCAGAAAGTATCTATTCCGACACTCTGTCGGGACAGGGAAGTGCCCCCGGAGCCATCTCCATCGATCTCCACCACCATCTGCATCTTTGTTGCTGATTCCCATGATGATGAGGGAGTAGATCTTCCTCGAGGCTAAGGGTTCTACCGGTAGCTATGTGTTCATCTCTCTCTCTATGCATGATCATATTGTGATCATGAGCTTTGTAATCAAGTAGATCTACCTTGCTACTGAAGTGATTTAATAGATCTCTGCTCTCCCCATGTGTGTGAAAGTGACAGCATGCACACCATGGTGGCACTTAGGCTAGAGATTACAAATACTTGTTATGAGTTATATTTGGAGTTGGATGTTTCTATGAAATTGTGGTGTTTGTTGGAACCATCTAGAGCTCAAGGTGACAGTGTGAGGTTATCTAGATGGGGAAAGCGAACTTTGAGGTGTGCTGTTATAGCCCTACCATGGATTAGAGTGTCCAACCGGAGAGTAGTTAAGAGTAGTATCATTAAGAGAAGATATTTATATGAGAGTGTTCACTAGTGAAAGTATGATCCCTAGGCATTGTTTCTAAACATTAAAACACCATTTGCAACTAGATCTGTTACATGTTTGCTTGCTTTCATCTTTATTTCAGTTTGCCTTTAGTCTCTTCCACACCATCAAGCTATTTTCTGGCACCGTTGTCTTATATCCAAACCACTTGTATTTCATTATCTCTTCGCCGAACTAGTGCACCTATACACCTGACAAGTGTATTGGGTGTGTTGGGGACACAAGAGACTTCTTGTATCTTGATTGCCGGGTTGCTTGAGAGGGATACCTTTGACCACTTCCTCCCTGAGTTCGATAAACCTTGGGTAATCCACTTAAGGGAAACTTGTTGCTGTTCTACAAACCTCTGCACTTGGAGGCCCAACAACTGTCTACAAGAATAGAAATGCGTAGACATCATGCACCATTCATGTAATGTTAAAGTGTAGTTGTTTTTCATAAGTCGGAAAGAAATTGTATCCTCTCCTTCCCATAGTTTAACGGTGCTTTGCAACGAACTTAGGAATTCAATAGTTAAGCAGCGATAACTAGGAAGATCATCGTACACAAAGTTTTGCAGGCCAGCTCTATTGCTAAGTAAATTGAAATCATCAGAAATACCGAGTTGGTTCAATATAATGGGGCAAGCCCACTTGGTGGCCTTCACTTCGTGGCTCTTGATCTTGTCGAAGCGATCACGTTGGAGCTCATTCCTGAACCGTATCCCCATGCGTTCTTGAGCGACAGCCCGAGAAGTGCTAGTGGTGGCACGAGCACGAGTCTGGATCCTTGTGTTCATCATCTAAAACATTGAAGAAAGACAAAAATAAAACTTTTTGATCCAACAACAGTAAGTATAACATATTCCTCATCATAGCACACTAAAGAATCTCCTCAAAATAATAATCTAGGCAAGAGAATCATGGCAATTGGTTCATAGTAGGTATCATCCTAGATTGATAGTGACAATAGATCAAAGATGAATTTGCAAATAGTAATTGGGGGATTGGAGGAGAAACATACCGTAGATCACTTGTGTGCGAGGAAATCGAACGAAATTGAGTAGAGATGAAGATCTCTTGAGGTTTTGAGAGAGTTTGGAGGTAGAAGAGAGAAAAATGATTGAAGTTTTGGAGTTGGACGTACCTTCCCGTGCAATTTTGTGGTCGGACGCAACTATACGGGTACAACTATACGGCCGGAACAATGCGTTCTCGCTGTATAGTTGGCCTTCTATCAAAATTTTAGGGTTTCCTCCTGGCGGCGCAGCTATACGGCCAGAACTAAACGGCCGGAACAATATTTTCCCGCCGTATAGTTGGTCATCAAACCTTCTGTACCTGGGAAAATAAAATATACAAAGGCATCGATATCTATACGACCAGAACTATACGGCTAGAATTTTTATTCCCGCCGTATAGTTGGTCCTTAAACCGTCAGTACATTGGAAAACAATTTGTATGGAGGTACCAATATCTATACGACCGGAGCTATACGGCCGGAATTTTTATTCCCTTCGTATCGTTGGTCATTAAACTCTCAGTACATATGAAAGAAAAATTGTCGATGGCACAGATGTCTATACGACCGGAACTATACTGCCGGAATTTTTATTCTCGCCGTATAGTTGGTCGTTAAACTCTGTGTATGCATCAAAAAATCCATTTCTTTGTAAATTATTCCTCATCCTGTAACTTAGTGATATACCTTGTTTTTGATAGAAAATTGACAATAAATATTGTCGACCAACATCAGCATGAATAAAGCAGGAGTTTTAGTACTACTGAACTTCTTCTCCTCAATTGGAGTGTTCTAGCACTCCTTATTGAACATAAACTTAAACTAAAACTTAAAAAATTTACTCAAACCTTTATTTTACATGAGTTGCCTCCCATGAAGCCCTCTTTTATGGTCAATAGCTTGACCTCAATGTTGCTTACTTAGGCCAGATGAGTGGAACACCCACTCCAACGTAGTTGGCCTTCAAAGTGATGGCCTCCTTTTCATCATGTTTGGCTTTCTTCTTCCTGGGGAAATGAATAACAAAAGGATCCTGTGAAGGCAATTGAAGCTTCACGTTCCCTTCATGTAGATTAATGAAAGACTTAATAGTTCTTAAGAAAGGACGACCTAATGTAATAGGAGCAATAGCATCTTCAGGCATGTCAACAATAACAAAATCAATAAGAGCAGGACAACCTTTAATGTATACTAAAGTATTCTCCTTAATTCCAACAACTTCTTTGTAGATAGAATCTGCTAGATGCAATTTTAACTCAGTGATCTCAAAAGAGCCAATATTTAACTTGTTAAAAAGACTCTTTGGAATTGTTGAGACGCTTGCACCTAGATCACAAAGTGCAGCTATCTCATTGGTTCCAATCTTAATCTTAATAGTAGGCTCAAACATGTCATCAAGCTTCATAGGTAATTTTCAGCAATTTGCTTATATTCTTCCTCAAGCTCACGTACTTTATTGCTACCTGATTAACAAAGTGTTGGTACATAGCTTCCTCATTACCTTCACTTACCGGAATCTTAACGTTGATCCTTTTTACGAGATCTTCAGTGGTGTAGCTTGGTGAAGGGGCATTACTATAATCAAGTTCTTCAGGCTCCTCCCTTTGGATTCTCATCATCTTGAGGTCTTCAACAGGATTGGGCTTAGCTTTACCTGCAAATTTGGCTAGAATGAGAGTTTGACTCTCGGTTATCTTACCTAGCTATGCCTCAATGATCCTCGTTCTTTCTTGGAGGGCCTGCAAATCATTTCTCAAACTTATTGGTTAGATAATTTACCAAGCATAGCATCATGGTTCTCCGTTATTTTAACAAGAATATTGTTTTGTTCATTTTGTGAGTCTATAAAAGACTTAAGTGTTTCTTGGAGACTACCATTACTAGTTCCCATATTATTATTAGAGTTACCTGCAGGACTAGAATAATGTTTTTGAAAATTAGGATTATAATTCTTCTTCCAAGCAGGGTTATTTAATCATTACGAGCTATGAAGTCTATTTCTTCAATATTCGTTTCAGGGATAGCTCTTACCTAGGTTTCCTTACCTTTTACGTCTAGTATGAGCTCATCCAACTTAGCATTGAGTTCTTCATTTTATTGTGGTGAGACGGAGTTCACCTTCTTCGTGTTTGATCTATCCACATGCCATTGGGCATGGTTGTGTTGCATATTGTCTAGCAGCTGCTTTGCTTTGGTAATATGTTTACCCATAAATGTTCCTCCAGCTGCAGTATCTAGCATAGACTTAGATACAGGGTTAAGAGCATTATAAAATAGATAGAGAATTAACAAGTCTTCCATCCCATGACTAGGACAGTTTCTCATGCATTCTTTCATCATCTCCCATGCAAGCTCTAGTGGCCCACGCTCTTCCTGTCTAAAACCAGTAATATTAGATCTGAGTTGCATAGTCTTTGCAGGTGGGAAAATTTTAGTCATAAATAAAGAAGTGCATTCCACCCATGATGTAATAGTATTTCTAGGCAAAGATATCAACCATTCTTTTGCTCTTCCTCTAAGAGAGAAAGGAAATAAACGCAATTTGCCTGCATCGGGGTCAATGTCTTTTATACGCATTATATCACATATTTTAGTGAAAGTATTCAAGTGCATACCTGCGTCTTCAACAGTAGAGCCTCCAAATTGATTCTGTTGAACCAAACTTAAATAATGGGCTTAATTTCATAGTCATCAGCATCAATTGCTGGCTGACTAATAGGTGTATGCAAATAATAATTGTTGGGAGTAGCAAACTCCCCAAGCTTCTTTTCAGCCACAGTTCCTATGTTTTTTGGTTTTCTTAAACAGAGAATTATAAAAAGCAAGAATTTAAAGGCTTACTAATTTTTTTGGTTTATCAAATAAAGACTGAAAGCAAACTAACAAAATTAAAAGCAAGAATTAAAACTAGCAAGCTTCCTACTAACCTCACTGAATGAACACAGATGCCGCCTAGAGGGGGTGAATAGGCGGTTTAAAACTTTCACGATATGGGCTTAACAAAGGCGGAATAAAACTAGCGTTTACTTTGTAAAGCACAAAACCTATATAAACTACGGTTCACCTATGTGCACCAAAAGCTTATGCTAAACAATACAAGCAACTATGTGATATCTAGATATAAGACTTCAAGCACGAAGGCTATCACAAAGTAAAGTGCACAAGTAATAGCTCTGGTATAGAGATAACCGAGGCACGCGGAGACGATGATTTATAGCCGAGTTCCTCCCATAAAGGGAGTACGTCACATTGGAGGGGTGGGCGGTACTAAGACCACCATGCCGTAAAAGGCATCACCCTATTCTCCTATGAACCTCGCAATAAGAGGCATGGTTCACTTCTTCACTATCGGTGCCCTTGTCGGTGGCAATCTGTAACCTCTCACAAATATTGGGGCACTTCTCCTCAACTAAATTGGAGGTTCCCAACAAATAAGCTCAGGGAAAGCTCCACAACTTAATTGGAGGCCCCAAGTAATCCACAAACCTACAAAACAACTAAACCGTCTAGGGTTCTAAGAACCCAAGAGTAAAAAGCTTCTCACCTTTCACCCAATCGAATCCTCACCGAGAACTCAAACCGATGCAAAGACAAATCGGTAAAACCTTCAACATCGAAAACACAATAGAGAATGCATATGAAATCCGTTTTCGATGAACCTAAGCTTGTCATGGATATTAACACAATCTCTAAATCCTCTCGTGGATAAGAACCAAATAAGAACCAAGAAATATGATCGCAAGAATGCAAAGGTTTGAGCTCTCTCCGAAGGATATAATCAAGTTACTCACTCGAGAGCCCCTCTTGATAGTATGGTTACCTATCCTATAAGCCGGTCTCCCAAACTAACACCACGAGACCGGTAAGAAAGAAACCCTATCAAGAACAAACCTTTGCCTTAAAAATATTCCACTTGAGCTTGATGATACGATCTTGTACACCTTAATATGGAACACCTGTCTTAATTGCTGTAGCTTGGTGAAGACTTGGAATTTGCTCCCCCATACCCCACTATGGGAGAGCCTAAATTTTAGATATATTTTCACATAACCATGATAATCATAAGGATGGCAAGATTTAAGCATATGATCTCTTCGAGATGGCTCATCTTGAACTTGCAATTCATTTCTTCTTTCTTTATTATGTTGGTGTCTTGAAGGTACACATGAGATCACTCCATCTTGGTCTTCAAGATACACTTGCCATAGGCTCAACTCTCTCATGACAAATCTTTGGATCACTCCTTCGACTTCTTGTTAATCACTTGATATTCTTCATTTTCTTCTTCTTTAAACCTTGAGACCACCATATGGCTCAAGCATTGCCTATGGACATATCCATAAGTACAACTCAATGATAACATTAATCCATAGTGATTTTCATTATTTACCAAAACCACACATGGGGAACACATGCTCTTTCAATCTCCCCCATTTTGGTAATTGATGACAATCACTTTGAGATGGTTTATATAAGGAATTTAACGAACAAACATGGTTGACCCAACATAAAATACTACACAAGTATGTGATTTTGGTACACCCACAATATATAGAAGAAGCTCCCCGACAATATATGCACTTCTGATGAACTTGAATTTCATTGCATATATTGCCAACCATTACCATTGGAAGAGTTTCCACTATATATTCAACATGCAAAGCAAAAACAAAGATGCAAGAGCATTAAAAGCAAGTGCTTAAGAACAAACTCAAAGCATAAAACCAACTTACCTTAAACCCTCTAAAACTTCTCCCCATTGGCATCGATTTCCAAAATGGGTAAATAGTTCTAGATGACCAATATAGTGAGAATTGCTCCAAAGGTGTGCATTTGAAACAAATTTCTTATGATTGGAAACATTTGCACATATCCAATGATGAATACTTAGGAGGATGTAAAACTATATTGAGGATCAAAAGATTTCAAAAAAAATAACAAGGTGAAGAAGCATCAACAAATGATGCAAGCAACCAAAAGATCCAAAGAACAACTTGACAAAAGGAACATACAAAATGAAATATAGATATTATGATAAGATCAAAAAGAGAGTGCTCTAAATAATATGAGGAGGCTCCCAAGGTTTGTGCAAAAATTATAATTTGCATTTCAATGCAATATGGACAAACATGGAATCCTCACTTCCTCTATTTTACTTAAAACACAACTATGTGCAAAAGAGCATTTTCCATGGCATAAAACTTGCAATAAACAAATGGTTGAGCAACAAGTAAGAGACAACATAATAGTAGGCTCAACCACAAGGATGTGTGAGAGGCATGACAAAGCATATTATAAGACTAATACAACAATGATCAATGATCATCAACATAGTATTCAATGAATGATATTGCTTAGTATGACCATACAACTCATAGGAAACAAAGAAGATATCAAAAATAGAGAAGTAACATCTCTCATGTGTATAAGTTTCTAAGTAGACAATCTCACAAAGATATTGATCCACAAAGAAACATGTACACACAAAATAGATACTAAAATAAATAGAGCAAGATATCCAAAACAAAGTCATACAATACACCAATAAGATCTTTACTTGATAGCATGGCAAAAAGGGTCAATTTTCTATTATTGTATATTGATGAACTTAAACCACAAAGAATTGCAAATACAAAAAATCACGCCAAGACGCAACCTAGAACAGATTGAAATCAAGATATGCACGCATTACTAAGAGATACTTGTTACCGAGATATCATTGGTGTGATGAAGTAGATAGGAGTTCATTGATCATCCTAGCTTGTCTCTAATTATCATTGTGTCGTCACTTCTTACTTATGAAAGAGATAAGCATCCAATGCATCTCCAGTGTACCTAAAACAAAATTTAATTACAATATGGTCCCCAAACTTATTGGGTCCACAGAAGTTAGAGTAACTATAATACATAGGAGAGACTCCACAAAAATATGTGCATACTGATATGGAATTGAATTTGATGCACATCTTAGCCAATTAGGATTTGGTGGAGTTTCCCTTATATATTGGATCATGGAAATCAAACATGCCATAATATGGACATGTAGTAAATATGCATGCATAAGACTTTCAAGAACCAAAAGGAGATGTAATTTGAACAAAACACCAAGTAAACCAGGAAGGTACACCAAAGTGTGACACGAAATGGTTGTTCAAATTATATCAAAGACCAAATCAACACATGAAAGACCATAAGTCCAACATATGAACTATACCAACCAAAGATCAAGAGATGGACAAAAACACAAATGCTTAAGGGTTTATCTTATTCTAAAAGGTCAAAACAAGAAACAAGGAATGTGACAAAACCAACTCCCCAAAATAGCAAGGTTCAAACAACCAAAGCAAACTCTACACATTTTCATGATGGCACAAAGTACCAAAATGAAAAGATTTATCATCCAAAGACATAAAACATGATATGGATCAAAGCAAGAACCAGAAAAAAGAGTGTTCTAAATAATATAGGAGAACTCCCCCATGATTAGTGCATTATTTAATATTTTGCATTTGAATACAAAATGCACACACACAGGATCATCATCTCTACCTACATAAAAATAGAGCACTGAACAATTTCAAGTCAAATCAATATCCATAAAAGGCAAAAAGATACAACTAGAGAATATTAATGGACATTATAGAATTTGAATTTCTCGTGAGTATGAAATACCACATAGAAACTAGATAATCTTGCAATATCAATACTAAGTGGTATTCCTCATGTACATGCATTTTTAGGATTGTGGAATGCCCAAAGCACACCACTCCCCCAAAATGGGATAGTCCATTAATTTCTCGCAAGAGCCAAATAGTATAAAAATAGATTCAATAAAGGCTCAACACAGCAAATCAAGTACATGGTGTGCAAGCCAACATACACAAATAAACTTGATAACTCAAGATAGGTATGTGGTTATGCATAACATATACAAACACATTCAAGGTACAAAACCAACACATGCACAAGGGGCGAGTAACTTTCAATGTAAATGAGTTAATAACATGTTACCACAAGGAGGAGCAATGGATATAAATGACTTGGCTTGAGATAATATAATTGATGAAGTTCCCTTAATTCTTCATGATGTAGCCAAGTCTCCAATTCCCTCCAACAACACCTATTGATCAAGTTTTAGCTTGTTGGTCCCCAACCAAGTTGGGTCCTAATAAGTTAGTCACAATAAGCTTGGCAACCCAAATGGTTCTTTTCTTGAAACCACATTGGGCACCAACATATTTGGTAAACACATTGCCAACCTCATCCTCACGAAGAGAATACACATCATCAATTATAGTAGGGTTGGATGAGGAGTTACCAATAAGAGAGGTGACCCTTCTCATGACATATGAATAAGAGAGGTGACCCTTCTCATGACATATGTAGCAAGTTCTTATCTTCCCTTTATTCTCACTTGATTTCTCCACCACGGGAGTATTAGATTGATTCGTCTTGGTAAATGGTCTTTCTTCAACTTGAGGTAGACCGTGAACTTGAACTTTAGACCGCTTCCCTTTTTGCCTCTCACCAAGAGGCTTCTTATTCAAAGGGAAAGATCTAACATGGCACCCTTCAATTTTGCACTTGAAGCAAACAATGTTGGCTGGATTCTTGACTTGTTCTTGGCCCTTATTCTTGTTTCTCTTGAGCTTATTATTGTTAGTGGACTTGTTCTTGACATTGGATTTGAATCCAAGTCCACTCTTTTCATTGCGGAATTTTTGCACACTCAAGATCTTGTTGAGTGTGGCACTCCCTTCATGGCCCCTTTCAAGTCCCTCTTCAAATATGAGACTTGGGCCTCGAGCTCTTTGATTTCCTCTACATGGTTAGTATCAACACAAATACTAGAAGAAGTAGAAGCTTCATTGTTAGAGCAATAAGGCATGGAATGTAATTCATTACAAGATGTAGCAATAATATGAGATGATGAATTACTAGGACTAACACATGGCAGTATGACATTTGTAGTGGATATAGTGCTAATGTCCATATGATGATCATTAGATGTTATCTTCGACACAATAGCCTCATGATCTAACTTTAGCCTATCATGGGAGCCTAGAATATCCTCGTGAGATCTTGATAGAATAACATGGCTTTCTTCCAATTTCCCATAATTGCTAGTTAGCAAAGCAAGTTGAGCCTTTAACTCAACATTCTCCTTCAAAATAGATGCTTCACAAGAAATAGAGTTAGTAACACAAGCATCATTATAATTAGCAATAGAAGAAGACAACTTGGCAAGCTCATTATATTTTCTTTTGAGATCAATTGCAACCTCAAGAGCTTTATCACGGGTTTCCTTTACTTTAGACACTTCTAGAGTAAATGTCTCCTTAAGAGATTATTTGGTTGCCTGTTCTTCTTCAAGAGCTTCATTTAGATTTGCAATATCATTAGCATACTCATGCTCAAGGCTACTCATTTTGTCAATGGTGTTCTCATGCTCCTCAACTTGAGCTTCTAACTTATCAATATGTTCTTTGCTCTCAATAGCAAAACCCAAGATTTCAACGAAGTTAGAGCAAGCAATCTTATTCTTAACAAGAGCATGATAAACAATCTCACCCTTTTCATGTAACGAATCAACATCAATCTCTTCTTCCTCATTATCCTCATCCTCCTCATCATCGCCCTCATAATCACAAGAGGTACTGGATTCTAAAGTAGGAGATACCTTTGAAGACTTAGCCATAAAGCATAGGTGGGTACTATGATATGATTATGATGAAGAATTACTTGAAGCTCCATTCAAGATCTTGTCTTGACCCATAGAATATTCGGTTTCCCCTACATTGTTAGACACGCAACAACTAGAGGAAATAAAAGCATTTTTATCATGGCAACAAGGTATAGCAAGCATATCATCATGAGATTCATTCAAGAATCTTATACATGATATGCAAGGACTATCAACACGAGCATGTAAATCATATATAGTGCTAGAAGTGTTTAAGTCCAAATACGAAGCATTGTAATGAGATAGAGATGAAGAATTATCAACAGTAAGCTTACTATCAACATTGCAATTCTCACCACCACTCACTATATCATTACCTTGTGTCTTGCCACACTTTGGTCAAGTGGAAGAATATGAGAACTCATTACGGCCGAAAGTGGAAGCAATACTATCATCCTCAATAATATTAGACACATCATATTTATCTTTAAGTTTTGTCCATAACTCATGAGCGCTCTGATAAGGCATGATAGATGAAATAACTACATTTCTCATAGCATTAACAATCACATTAGTAGCTAGAGAATCTAGATCAGATTCTAACTTCTCCTCTAAAGATAGATTTTGGGGACCCACAGGAGGAGAAAAACCATATATAGAATTTGCTCTAAATTTGGGTGTATGCTCTAGAAATGACCAATTAAGAGAAATTTCCAAACATCATAATTTGTGCCATTGAATATGAAAATGTCATCATGCACTAATCCCCTAGCCAACGTCTTTACTCTCAAGGTGGCGAAGCCCAAAAATGAGAGACCAGGCTCTGATACCAATTTAAAGAACACAAATGCCGCCTAGAGGGGTGAATAGGCGGTTTAAAACTTTTATGAGATGGGCTTAACAAAGGCGGAATAAAACTAGCGTTTACTTTGTAAAGCACAAAACCTATATAAACTACGGTTCACATATGTGCACCAAAAATTTATGCTAAGCAATACAAGCAACTATGTGATATCTAGATATAAGACTTTAAGCATGAAGGCTATCACAAAGTAAAGTGCATAAGTAATAGCTCGGGTATAAAGATAACCGAGGCACGTGGAGATGATGATTTATTACCGAGTTCCTCCCATAAAGGGAGTACGTCTCATTAGAGGGATGGGCGGTACTAAGACCACCACGCCACAAAATGCCTCACCCTATTCTCCTGTAAACCTTGCCATAAGAGGCCTGGTTCACTTCTTCACCATCGGTGCACTTGTCGGTGGAAATCTGTAACCTCTCACAAAGATTGGGGCACTTCTCCACAGCTCAATTGGAGGCTCCCAACAAACAAGCTCGAGGAAAGCTCCACAACTTAATTGGAGGCCCCAAGTAATCCACAAACCTGCAAAACAACTAAACCGTCTAGGGTTCTAAGAACCCAAGAGTAAAAAGCTTCTCACCTTTCACCCAATCGAATCCTCACCGAGAACTCAAACCGATGCACCAAATGCAATGGCAAGAACACGAGAAGTGCTCAAGTCCTTCTCTCCCAAATTCCACCAAAGCTACAAAATCTATTGGGGAAATAAGAGAGGAAGAACACAAGAGGAAATCCACAAAAGAAACCCCAAGATCTAGATCCCAAGATGTTCCCCTCACATAGAGGAGAGATGGATTGGTGGAGTTGTAGATCTAGATCTCCCCTTTCAAATCCCCCAAAATGATTCAAGAAATATGGGAGGGATTGAGAGTATTTGCAAGCTCTTGAAGGTTAAAACAATGGAGGAGATAGAGAATGCAATGAACTAGCCTAAGGAGGAAGAAGGGGTCTATTTATACCCCTCCCCAATGAAATATGACCGTTTGGGACCTCCTAGGCCGGATAATCTGCTCCCCGGATATTCTGGGCTCCCCGGGCCAAAATATGGCTAAGAACTTCGCGGTGCGTCCCTCTGTATAGGCGGCGGATATTTGGGCCGGATAATCCGCCCCTCCAAAAACTGGCAGAAACAGCAAAACTAAAACCATCATAACCTTTCGAACTCCAATTTTGATGATCTTGGACTCGTTTCGAAGATAGTAATGAGCTCTACAAGATCCTGCGGGGAAACATCATAGTCCAGCAAGGGAGGATAGAACCAAATGATGAAAGGTTTAACCTATCTATAAAAGACAAACCGGTAAAATCTTCAATATCGAAAACACAATAGAGAATGCATATGAAATCCGTTTTCGATGAACCTAAGATTGTCATGGATATTAACAAAAGCTCTAAATCCTCCCATGGATAAGAACCAAATAAGAACCAATAAATATGATGCTAAGAATGCAAAGGTTTGAGCTCTCTCCGAAGAATATGATCAAGTTACTCACTCGAGAGCCCCTCTTGATAGTACGGTTACCTATCCTATAAGCCGGTCTCCCAAACTAACACCACGAGACCGGTAAGAAAGAAACTCTATCAAGAACAAACCTTTGCCTTAAAAATATTTCACTTGAGCTTGATGATACGATCTTGTACACCTTAATATGGAACACCTGTCTTAATTGCTCTAGCTTGGTGAAGACTTGGAATTTGCTCCCCCATACTCCACTATGAGAGAGCCTATATTTTAGGTATATTTTCACATAACCATGATAACCATAAGGATGGCAAGCTTCAAGCATATGATCTCTTCGAGATGGATCATCTTGAACTTGCACTTCATTTCTTATTCCTTTATTATGTTGGTGTCTTAAAGGTACACATGAGATCACTCCATCTTGGTCTTAAAGACACACTTTCCATACACTCAACTCTCTCATGACAAATCTTTGGATCACTCCTTCAACATCTTGTTAATCACTTGATATTCTTCATTTTTTCTTCTTTAAACCTTGAGACCACCATATGGCTCAAGCATTGCCTATGGACATATCCGTAATTACAAATCAATGCAAACATTAGTCCATAGTGATTTTCATTAATTACCAAAACCACACATGGGGGCACACATGCTCTTTCAATCTCCCCCATTTTGGTAATTGATGACAATCACTTTGAGAGGGTTTATATAAGGAATTTAACGAACAAACATGGTTGCGACAACATCAAATACTACACAAGTATGTGATTTTGGCACACCCACAATATATAGAAGAAGCTCCCCCACAATATATGCACTTGTGATGAACTTGAATTTCATTGCATATATTGCCAACCATTACCATTGGAGGAGTTTCCTCTATATATTCAACATGCAAAGCAAAAACAAAGATGCAAGAGCATGAAAATCAAGTGCTTAAGAACAAACTCAAAGCATAAAACCAATTCCCCTTAAACCCTCTAAAACTTCTCCCCCATTGGCATCGATTTCCAAAATGGGTAAATAGTTCTAGACGACCAATATAGTGAGAATTGCTCCAAAGGTGTGCATTTGAAAAAAAAATATTATGATTGGAAACATTTGCACATATCCAATGATGAATACTTAGGAGGATGTCAAACTATATTGAGGATCAAAAGATTTCAAATAAAATAACAGGATGAAGAAGCATCAACAAATGACGCAAGCAATCAAAAGATCCAAAGAACAACTTGACAAAAGGAACATACAAAATGAAAGATAGATATTATGATAAGATCAAAAAGATAGTGCTCTAAATAATATGAGGAGGCTCCCCAAGGTTTGTACAAAAATTATAATTTGCATTTGAATGCAATATGGACAAACATGGCATCCTCACTTCCTCTATTTTACTTAAAACACAACTATGTGCAAAAGTGCATTTTCCATGGCATAAAACTTGCAATGAACAAATGGTTGAGTAATAAGTAAGAGACAACATAATAGTAGGCTCAACCACAAGGATGTGCGAGAGACATGGCAAAGCATATTATAAGACTAATACAACAATGATCAATAAGCATCAACATAGTCTTCAATGAATGATATTGCTTAGTATGACCATACAACTCACACGAAATAAAGAAGATATCAAAAATAGAGAAGTAACATCTCTCATGTGTATAATTTTCTAAGTAGACAATCTCACAAAGATATTGATCCACAAAGAAACATGTACACACAAAATAGATACTAAAATAAATAGAGCAAGATATCCAGCGCCGTCCTCTCCTTCCTCTTCTAGATCTTAGCGAGGACCATGGGTAAGTTGTTTCCCTTTCCTTTCTTCTCTCTGTCTTTCTATGGTTCCTCATGGTGCTTCTATGTGTAGCCCTAATTAGGGTTCGTTCTATGTTCTAGGGTTCTATCCCCTTCCCCTGATAAATTGTAAGATTAGTAGCTATTGGATGATAATACCTGTTATGTTCATGAGTTGTGATGGATTCTGTTGTACTTAGTTCAATTTGTGGTATAATCTGTGAATCTAGTATTGTGTTCATCTACTAATGATGATGACGCTTAGCCTAATTGATTTAGTACTACTAGCTATGATGATTTTCATATCCTAGCTCTGTTAGCTCACAAAATGGAAATAGGCATTACTGATATGAGCTTATGTTTACTGCTATAATGTTTTTCCTGGATTGAATTTAGGTATAGGTTGTGGCCTGAATGTTTAACTGTTGCCTGTATACTGATAAGTAATACAATATAATTCCTGACTTCTTGGTTAGGCAGATGATGTTAGCTTAAAGCTTTGTGTACCCAAGTCTAAGATACTGGCTTGATTCTTGTGGTCACAACACCCTGATATAACTATCATATGATGTATAGTGAGTTACCAATGATTCCTAATACTTAGGAAAATGATTTGATTGATTTTTCTTATGGAAGCTTGTACTTGTGACTTCATATTGGAGAACTATCTATTATGCTGGTTGCTAATGAGGTTCTACCAGTAACTGGAATGTGCCTAGTAGCAACCCACTAATGGATTTATGTTCCATCCAGTTGCCATAATAGTTTCTACCAGATTAGGTCAAGGAGGCCCCGGGCTGAGACCTAATCTGAAGATGGGAAAGGATACCATTTGTGGTTCTTTGAGAAATCTAGTTATGAGCATACACCCCATCTGTGTGTACCTCTGAGGATTCAAATTCACCAACATATCATTCTCTTACACATGCTAAGAACATATATGACTCATGATTTGTTTGCGACTCGCCAACCTGATGATGTTAGTGCTGCTGTTGTGATGCCTAACAAATTCTTGTCTCAGTGTTGATGTTGCTTAGCAATTCCTAGAACAGATGTGTTCTCCTCCTTTGTATCCTCTCCTGGCCTGAACTTGCACAACACCAGATCCACCCGTTCATCAAGTGACCATCCCAGCTGATGATTTAGTGGGTTTCTATGATGTCTTTATGGATTGCTCTACTGAATCTTGGCACCGGAACTCTCACGTATGCGTGTTTTTCTTGGCTGGCTTGGTTGTGGTGATACACGCTTCAGAGAGAGATGTTATCTCTTTGTGTACGACTGGGACTTATCCCCCTCTCCACGAGTCCTTCACATGCTGGCAGTAGTGCAGTTTTGCATGGTTGTGTAAGTTGCTTCCCTGTTTGCTTGGTCTATGGATCACCTCAAGTGAAATATCTGATGTACATACCCTTTTACTTTTATCTGTCTTGGTCAAACTTGCCCCTTTGGTTTATGATGTTGTACTGAAACCATTTGATTAAAAAGAACATACATTATCCTTTTGGTGAAACTTGTCCCTTTCATTTAAAATTGCTCAATGATGCCAATAAACATTGCACTTCACTATTCACACCTGAGAGCAATATTTATAAAATAAACCTTCCTTTTATTTTGATTTTCTTTATTTTTTTGCTTGCAGGCATAATGTACTACAGAAAAGATCAAGAAGATTAGATGTAGGACTTAGTTAGGAATTAGTATAGGGTTTTCCTTTTATTACTTTTGTAATCTTTTTATTTTTTCTTCTGTAAAAAATAATGTAATATATGTTTATTATTCAATAAAGTTTAATTTCTTCTCACTTTCCAATTATTCATTTGTATGAACATTTCTTACTCAATTTATATTCTTTTCATCTTTGTAATTATGGAATAAGAAAAGAATAAGAGTTCCTAATTCTTTGTGTATATTTATATTTCTTTAATATCTTAAATTTCCATTTACTTGTATACTTATTAAATAATATAATACCTTTACTTCAAACTAGAATATTTAAATATCCTTTTAAAAGCAATAAGCTCCTAAATAATTTTGGTTTGAATCATTGCAAAAGTAATTTCAAATTCAAATATAAATTAAATTTATTACCCCAAAATACTCCAAATACCTAGAGATCGTGTTAAAATTTATAGCATTCACCGGAATGAGCTAATCCCTAACTCAACCTAGTGAAAGAAACTCTGATCTCCCTAGAGTTTTAGTTTGCGATAAATTTACCCCAATTTTATAGATGAATGCATGTACATGCACATATTCTTATGTCTACACTTTGTTGGTTCCTAAACGCTAGGATGTTACAGCTACCTCAACCAAGATTGCAGCATCTAACACTCTCGGCTCCCTCGACATCAACACAAAGGGCTTCACCGCGCTTGAGATTCTCATTGGGTTCCTCTACAGTCCAAGCTACCGTGTGGCACCTGCCATGGACGATTTCGCCACAAGTTCTGGCCATTAGGTAGTTGTATGCGACCGGAGCTCTGAGTCGTCGTTGTAGGGTCGTCTTGGCATGCCATTCTCGGTGGCCTTTGTCCCGGTCTCCACCATCTCGAACACGCCCGTGGTCCGTGCAACCTATTTGATCATTTGCCTTTCCCTAAAACCAGGTAATTTGCAATCCGTATAGTCCATCTTTTCAACACGGCCGTTGCGGGGGAGAAGATGACAACATATATGATCAAGGGTGGAAATTTCAGGGTGAATTATTGCGTCCTAGCCTGGATCACCTAATCAACCAACTCCAAAGAAAATTTGTTCATCATATGTGGAACCATGTTGAAATAACTAGTCGTTTCCTCTTATTTCAATTTGAGTTCAAATGATTGTACTTCCTCCGATGCAAATTAGTTGGCTTGGTTTTGTCTAGATTCAGATGTATCTAACACTAAAACAAGTCTAGATATATTCGAATCTCGACAAATGAGTCAACAAATTTGGATCGGAGGGAGTATTAAACTATGCATGAACCACAACTTTTTTTATTTTTATGAACTATGATGGTTAAATTTTATTCTCAACGTTTTGTTGCTGCAAAATTACAAAAAAATATCGAAATGGCCACGGGCATACCAAACTGGGGCATCGTTGGGTGCAGTGGCAACCCTAAACGACTTAATGAGGACATGCATCTCTCGCCTTTACGTGGATCACCACATATGGACCGTTTGTATAAAATCGGTGATCGAAATAGGGACGCTGTTGGAGTTACCCAAAGTTTGATCCGCATGATGTAAGCGTGGCATGAGGTGGACCAATGGTGATTGCCATATGTTGGGCTGCATAATATCCTCCCGCTTGAAAACGAGTCGACCTCGACGATGTTCTTTCATCATGCAAGGAAGGATGTGTGCCTGTGGCCTTGATCTTGGTCATGGATGGATCACCGATGTCGAAGCCATTCTCAAACATGTTGACCTTGGCCTCCCTTTGTCGGTTCATAGACTCAAGAGAATACACTTTCAACCTATGGAGGACAAGGTGGCCTCTAAGATAACTCCTTGGGTTGGGAAGTATGTTAACATGGCCGGTAGGTCTACTCTTGTCAAGGCGGTCCTCACTGCATCGTCATCTACTACATCACCGCCCTCGATGTTCCTTTAGAGGTCCTCATGAAGTTTGATAGCATTCGAAGGGCCTTCCTTTGGGCGGCTTGTGATAAGGTTACCAGCGGGAAATGTAAGGTGGCATGGTAAAATGTTTGCAAGCCAAAAGAACTTGGAGGTCTTGGTATCATCAACCTCAACAAGTTTTCTTCCCCCTCAGAATGAGGTGGCTTTGGTATGAATGTAAAGAGGAAGATAAGCCTTGGGTGGGGCTTGGAAATCCATTCACTCCACTTGACAAAGATCTCTTCGTGGCGGCTACTAAGGTCACTATTGGTAATGGGACAAAGGCCCTTTTTTTGGGAATCCTCTTGGTTGAATGGATTGAGGCCAAAAGATGTTGCCCCCCTTATCTTTGATCTCTCTAAGAAGAAGAAAAGCATCGTGGCCAAGGCCTTGATCGGGGACTCTTGGGTTACCCAAATCAATATTCAAGTTGGTCTCTCCACACAAAACATTGCCCAATTCGCAAGTCTTTGGGAGATGCTTCAAGAGGTCCAAATCGAGCCCAACACTCCGGACACTATTGCTTGGAAGCTCACTAACAATGAGGAGTATTCGGCTAGATTGGCATATAGGATGCAATTCTTAGGGCATACTACTACCTTGATGCCTTCGTTGGTTTGGAAACCGTGGGCAACACCAAAGTGCAAGTTTTTTACTTGGTTAATCTTGCAAAATAGAGTTTGGACGGCCGATAGATTAGAAAAAAGAGGGTGATAAAGTTGTGGGCTTTGGAAGCTATGCAACCAAGTGCAAGAATCGCTGGCTCACCTCTTTTTCAAGTGTCATTTCACCAGAAGTATTTAGGTGTGCTTGAAGGATTGGTTGGGCCTCCCCGAGCTTGATCCAAGGGCGTGGATTCACTACTCAAGTGACATGGAGTGGTGGAGCAATGTCATCAATAGAAGGGGTTGCTAGAAGCGCGTTGGCGTCGTTGGCAATGTTGGTGGCTTGGGAGGTTTGGAAGGAGAGGAATTCTCGGGTTTTTAGGAACACGTTTTCCACTTCAAACATGTTGGTCGCTAAGATAAAAGAGGAAGCAAATTTGTGGACTCTTGCGGGTGCTAAAGCGCTTTGTAATTTGATGCCGCGAGAGTAGTCTTTTCTTTGTTGGTTTGCTTTTGGCCTTGTCTAAAAGCGGGTTTGTAAGACCTCTTTTTAAACCTCTTCTCTATTAATGGAACCGGCAAGTCTTTTGCCGCATATTTAAAAAAAATTCATATATGCTTACGTATCTGGGATAAGCCCTAGCTTACGGCCCTCCTACTGGGAGGATAAAACCCTTCCCTAAAAACTTTTTTTTTGGAAAAGAGTATATATTAATATCACATGGGTACCAATTACACCCAGCCTCTGCAACAACTCATTCCCTAGCGGCTCTATGGATGCACACAGCCCAGAAAAAATAAAGAAGAATTACAAAAAAGAAAAGTCCCGCTACAGAGAACTAATCCTCAAAGCAACGACACTGACACCATCAGAACAACACCAGTAGTCCTCCACTCTAATAACAACGCCTTCAAGAAGGAAACAGTGCCCAAGCGTCGTCGTTGCCCGATCAAAGATCATAGGTTTTCACCCTGGAGAAAGTCGTCGCTCACAAAACAATGCCTTCAACAAGGTCATTGCCAGACACAACCAGTTAAGGCCAGACCTTGGATTTTCACCCTGCAAGGTAAGACTAGGAACTTCCCCTGTGTTGTCTTCCCGCACCAGCAGTCGCTACAACGAGTCCCAGATCACGTAGCCAGTTCTCTATCGCCACAAGAACTAAAATCACCATAGCTACCCTCATATTTCTGCTTTCCTGACATTCTTCGCATCTGACTTCACCATGGCTCAAAGAATGGCACTTGGTGGGAACAAACAATAGAGCTTCGCAACGCTCCCGCTGAAACCAAACGGCTAGAAAAACAAGATGCGCACGACCGAATACCTTCCGATCCAGCAATCTCCAGGCATGATACGCCCATGGGAGTTCGTCGGCGGAGCCTTCCGGAACCCGCCTCTCCAGACCAGATCAACGAGGGAAGACATCAAGCAGATCTTTGTCTTTGTGCAAAAGAAACCAAAGGACCACCACCTTTATTAGATCCGACACAGCGATGCCCACACCGTCGGCCGGTTCCCGGAGAACGGAATGAGCAAGCAATTAGGGATAGAGAGCCGATCTTGGTCTTCCAACGGAATCCCATCGCCAACACCTCCTCCACCAGATCGCCACCCGCCCCACGCCGGTAGAGGCCGCCGCCTCCAGATCCAAGCTCCCACGAAGCCATCGTCGGCCAGAGCCGCGAAGACGTCGATGGCGAGGGGGCCCCGTCCAGCACCGGCATTCTCCTCCCTACCGTCGCGCTAGGGCCGGGAGGCCAGATCCCCGCTGCCCCCATCATCGGCGCCGCGTACTTAGGCTGGCAGCCCTCCGGGGGCGACGAGGAGGGAGAATGATGGAGGGGGAGGAGGTCGCGGCGGGGTTAGGGTTTGGCCCCCTCGGTCGCCGGGAGGGGGCGACACGAGGGGGGCGAGTAAGGGGCTGGAAAGAAACGGAGGAAGAGGAGCCCCCCTAAAAACTTATATGTTCATCATATACAATGAATTTTCGAATTTGAAGTCGACAGACGAGGAGGCTAGCCATGGGATTTCCTAGACGGAGGTTCAACGAATTCTTAAGGACGATCACACGCCCATATAGGAGTCCAGATTCATCACAAGGGGGTTGGTCCCCCGGCATCACAAATGCCCTATGATTGTTGGAGATTCGTGCAAAGTCCGCGAAGTCAACAACCGTCACACATTTACACTTAAGCCCTCCTGGAAAGTTGGAAACAATCTGAGCTTTACCCGGTAGTGAAACTTGTATGTTTCTTGACCAGATCTGTTGAAATTTGTATGAATCTTTAAATTTTTATTATTTTTTCTAATTTTCTACTATTAATTTAGTTGTTTTTTCTATTTTTTTCGGTTGCTATTGAATCATGTATAAATCGTGTATGTGTCTGCAGATTCAAAACAGTTTCAGATGTCTAATAAATCTTGTATGAATTTAGACTAAAATGAGAGAATCTTTCTGTAAAATAGTTTGCACGAATCTCCAACATCAATGGTAACGATAATGCCGGGAGACTAACCTAGGTGTGGTATTGCATTTCCGGCCCATATAGGGAAGGAAAAGAAAAAGGCAAACATATCGTTGTCACTCGTTATAACGGCCTACAGAGTAAGCAGAACTTTGATTTCACTTTCAACATCTCTAACTGCTGCACATTTTTCCTCTTGTACGCACGCCAGCGCGCGTTATTACTGTACATACTCACTGCAGATGCATGCATACATACTGTATTCAACGTTGATAGACACCTAAGCAAGCTACTACCCTGTCAAAGAGTAGACCAGCCCTAGTAGTACTAGACGTGATCTTTGGTGATCTTGACGTGGAGCCCGCCACCCTGGCGCTCCTCCACGGTGTACCCCGCGTAGGTGCCCAGCAGGCGGTCCCAAACCACGAAGAAGGGCTGCGAGAAGTTGCGGCGTCCGCCGCCTAGCTGGTGGTGCACGTCGTGGTACGCCGTGTTGTTGTCCCGGAACACAGCGTGCAGCGGGTTCCACGGCGCCAGCACCCCGCAGTGGTCGTCGATGCCCTTGACGGTGGCGAACACGAAGAAGGCGGCGGCGGCGCGCGGGCTCATCCCGGAGGCGAGGAACGCGGCCGCGCCCGACAGCGTCTCCGTCAGCACGCCGTCCACCGGGTGGTTGTACTGCGCCGCGAACGCGTAGGGCGCCACCACGCGGTGGTGCCACGAGTGGAACCGGCGGTACATGTACCGGCTCGAGTGCATCAGCCGGTGCATGAAGTACTGCCACGCGTCCAGCACGAACATCGCCACGCCGAACCGGGCCGCCGTTTCCAGGAAAGACACTGCCGACGACGGCGGCTTGACGTCCATGCCGCCGCCCTGCTCGCTGCCTGTCAGCTGAAAGTATACAGAGTTGACACCGATTAGGCCTTTAACAATGGGTGATTCTTAGCGGTGTATCCTAGACACTTTGTCTATGTGGCATTATAATTAATAAGGAAAGAGATTAAGATTATATCTTAGCTAAGAAACACCTCTTGCACCAAACCATAGGCAAAAAACATGGTTAGACCAATTAAATACATGCATGTCATCTAAATTATTAAATATAAAGACACTACTTAAAAAACAATGCATTAGAACGGTTGTCTCCGAATAATTTATTACTCCTAGAATAATGTGATAAAATACACCTCATTGTGAAAGGCCGTCTATACGCAGAAATGCAGAGACTCGTAAATGAGAGCGGCTGGTTCAGTTGAGCACATGCCGGTTCGTGTCGGACCTGTCGGTCGGCTAGGAAAGCTGATCAGGGCCGCCCGCGTGGTGCATGCATGCAACACAGTCGACAGGACTTCACACAGGTGGCTGTCAATGTGGTACCCTGGTAGGCGGCGAGCGACCAGAGTAAATGCGCGGAGCTTTCTTTTTTGGCGTGGAATTCTGTGCAGATTTCAATTTTACGTTTCCGGATCAATACGATTAAGGGTTGTCAGGCTAACCGAGCAGGCGAAGCCGGATTTTTTTTTTTTTTAAGAATAAGCAGGTACCATTCTTGCCAAAATCCCGTTTCTAGTGCATTTGCCAAATTCTAGTCTAAATTTTAAGCAAAAGTTTGAACAAGATTTTAGCAAATTAACTATAAGTGTAATTTTGGCGGGATCTTACGTATTACTCCATCTTGATATGCACATCCTGATATTATATATATTTTCTGGAATACACACCTAGAAGTCCGCTAAAACGACTATTTTCTAGGCCGTTTAGAAATCCTGGAGCGATCCTAGTGCAAGCCTGCAAGAGAGAGGCTATATTTGCCAGCAGGCCCAGCTCCACCACCAGCTATGAACCATAGTACGGCGGGTGTGAAATTGGTTTCAGAATTGGCTGCACGCGCGCGCGTACCTTCATTTTTCTACGTCTGATCACATCAATTCAGTCAGCTAGTCTATCTACAATCTATATACACTGTTGTCCTGTCAATCTGTCATGTGTTAGCCAAGTTAAGATTCTTCGTCGCTGGATACGGCCGGCAGTATGCATGCGCACAAGATACACATCTCCGCGAGGAAGAAGTAAAAATAGCTGTTCCGGAAGTGTATCTATCTTGGTACTCCCTCTCCCTCCTCCGGAGATAAGTCACTCGGTTGGCTAATAGCTTGGTTAATTAGCTCAGAAGAAAGTCTCGCGCGTGTGTATGCAATGCAATGCAGCTCAGACGAGTACTCGATCGAGACTAACCTTGAGCACCGCAACTGAGATGGCGGCCTGGATGGCCTGCTGCAGAAGCACGCCCTTGACCACGTCCTTCTTGGACGCCATGTTCTTGGTCACCTCGTCCCTCCTCGAGTGCAGCCTGTACCTGTCCAGAGCCTTGCTGCTCCCCAGCGCCTCGTACATGCCCGAGTAGAGCCAGTACACGGCCACCGGAGCCAGCGTCACCACCAGCTCCTCGCCGCCGATGAACCCCATGGTCTAAGTAACTCGCAGGTAGCTCTGCTCGCACCGCGCGCAAGCTGGTCTGTGTAAATTGCAGCTTGCCTGCGACCGCTTCTACCGCGCACAACGCTGAAATATTGGCAGTGTTGGGGAGGTTTATATAGGCGATCGAGGGGCCGAGGACATGAAGGGGGACAAGACATGAGAAAATAGCTTTAAGAACGATCACAGACAGACAGGAGTACTAAACTACAGTACGTAGGCGGGCGTCTTGTTTCGCAAATACGAGTGGAACCCTGCAATGCAGAACAGCAGGATGCAGGTATATTCATGCATGTCGCTACTTCGGAGCAGAATCTTTCGGTCATGTTTTCTTCACGCGTTAGCTCTCTAGAACGCCACAAGAAACTACTACAGTATATCGGCTTAACGAAGCGTGCTGCGTACGTCGATAACTCCAAGACTTCTTTTGCCGTTTTCTTGTTCCGTACCTCATCTCATGTAAAGCTAGCTGTGCATCTATATACCCTGCTATCGTTTCTAAATATCTGTGCTATTTTTCCATTTGATCTTTATTACTCCCTTCATTTTAAAATATAAAATGTTTTAGCTTTATGAAATAAATGTATCTAGACATCTTTTCGTGTGTACGTTTGGAGTGAACCACGCATTAAAAGACGTCTAGGTTTTACTCGCAAAAAAAAACATCTAGATTCACTTGTTTCACAAAAACTAAAACATCTTATATTCAAACAATGCGCGGAAAACCACAAATATGCTCGTACAATTAGTTAAAAATCACCAGATACTCCCTCCGTTTCAATAAATCAGACGTCCTTGTTTTACGTGTTTTTTTTTTTGACCAAGAATTACTCAAAGTATATAAAAATTATTGATATAGAATTAGCATCATTAGAAAATATTTTTGAATACGAATCCAATAATACTAATTCTGTGCAATATAATCAAGATATAGTTGCTTAATTTTTTGGTCACAGTTTGTCTTCAAATACGCGTGCGTCTTATTCTTTGAATGGGGGGTGGTATTGTTCGATGGGTTACGCTGCACTGATTCAGTGGTGTTGCATTGTCTTTTGGCCGCCATCTTTTTTTATTGTGGTAAAATTAAGCGGATTCGGTTCTAGTACATCCTTTCCAAAATACTACAAGATGTTTTGGTAGGCAAAATAATGTATCAAAATATCTTATATTTTGGAACAGAGGCAGCAATTCTTTAAGATAATCATTGGGCGGCACTTAACGAGGTACATTATAATTAGGAATTCACTACACTGGATATCCTCATGTGTTATAAGGGCATATTGATTCCGGTTGGATCATTGTAGATGATCAAAGCCACAAAGGGTATGCTTTTTTTTACTTTGGTTGGTGTTGCAGTTCGGTGGAGGTCTTACAAAATCTACTATTTTGACGAGGTCAATCGTGGAAGCTAAACTTATAGACTGAATGGCTAAGAGAGCAATTGTTGCATTTGCCGTTGGTTGAAAAACCTATACTAGCAATCCTTATGGAGTGTGATAGATAAAAAATTCTGGCAAAAAATTGCTGGTGCTAAAGATAATGCAAAGATTAGCAACAGTGTTCAACGGAGGAACAAAACTCTAAAACAACAAAATTAAGTGCACTTTGATAGAAACATAAGATATGACCAAGCAATTTCGATGTGTGTGCGTAGTGCCTTGCCGAAGTTAGTGGCTCGACTTGACTTTGAGATAAAAATCTCAAAATCGTCTTATGCTTGGACATGTCATCATTGACACACGTGTGATAAACCCTTCATGAGGTTAGAGTCTACGAGTGATGTACTTTTCGTTGCTCAGCCACTTGTCATACAAGTTTGTGGTAGATTTATGGAGCTACTGTCGTGAGACACTCCATTTCAAATGGCATCACATTTTTTCTTTATATTTTATTAGCCAATTTGTTTGTTTTGAATGTGTTGCTTCGCTTAGCATTGTTTAGAAGTAACATTATATAGTTGTGCACTCAGAGCGATACAGATGATCATTCTCCTTTTTTTTTGAAAGAAATGCTTCATTGAGAAGACAGATTTGCCCATCATGTCTCGCAATCATGTGATTGTGCTCTCTTTTTTAATCGTAGTGGCTTAAAAATACTTACTTTTTTCTACTTATGGATGTATATAACACCTAGTTTTAAGTGATTCGTCTAACTGAGAAATACCTTTGGAACTGGCGAGGAATCAACAATCGCCGCCTTCGTCATCCTCAGGAGGGAAGCATGAGCGGAACCATGGCTTACTCACAATCCGCCATCTCCTCTCATGTTTCAACTGGAAGACGCCAGAGAGGGAAGCTCCCTCGGTCAATAGTGTCAGTGGGGCCGGTTCTCTCCAGTAGCATACTTACTTCTCTAACCGGTGGGGCTCACATGGGGTAGTAGTGTCGTCACAGAGGCGACCCTAGTGTGGGTTGATTTGGTGGCATTGTTCCTCACCAACGCGGTAGGGTAGGCCGGTGGTGCAATAATAAACTTCGGAATGGCGGTAGAGGTAGTCAGGCACTCGGCTCAATGGTTGATGCACCCATCTGGAAATGAACATGGCCATGTAGTGGTGGATCCTTGGTCCATCATACATCCATCTCCCGGTGACATGGATCAAAGGTGATGTGTAGTAGTGTCTGCAGCGATACGATACGGCAGTGGGATCTCTCATCGTCAGGATCCGTTTGGCAAGATGGATAGAGAGGTTGTTGGCAATGATATATAGTTTAGTCAACAATTTTACAGATTCTTTAGGTGGACATAGTTTTGCATAGAGATGTTGTTGGCAGCTTGAGCTTGTTGTACACTTTTAAAAAATTGCAGTTCATTACAAGTGTACAACAAGCGCAAGCTGAAATCGGGTGGAAAACGCTGGCGTCGTTCACCTGGCCCAACTGCCCACGTCCGACCCCATCATGTAAAAAGACGGTGCGACCCCATCCAAGTAATGCAAGCTTTGCAATAATCTTGGGTGAGGTAGTGCGCCACTGCCTGCATGCCCATTAATTTATCCAACTCCAAGCTTGTCATTCCGAAGATACATAACAATTGATTTCATTTGACTCCAGTTTTGGTGGTACTGATCGTGTGGTTGCCGACGCATGCACCGGTACTGATTGTAATCACGGACGCGCTCCCAGCAACTATATCACTGTTAATTTGTCTCTGCTCCCTTGGTACGACTCGTCGGCTGTAGGTGTAGGAAAGATTCAAGGATCAAAACTGGCGGCGCGTGGGCCGCGGCTGGCGGCCAGCCGGCCACTTGGCGCAGATAGATGGACGGGAGTTAGCGCGCGGCCGGCCGCCGGGGGCTAGTATGCTTGTGTGCGAACGGCGGTGAGTAAAGACTGAACCCTTAGTGTATAAGGGTTTGCTGTGTGTGTGTGTGGGGAGCTACACACGTTGGGTTTCATGTATATTTATAAAGGTTCAGAAGCCAGTACAATTACAATATAATTCTATTGTAAATACAATATATACAATCTAACACCCCCGCAGTCCTAGCGGGAGGTTCTCGGACGTTGAGACTGGACCGAAAGTCAAGAAAGAGCTGACTCGGTAATCCCTTCGTCATGACATCCGCGAACTGGTAGGATGAAGGAACATGTAGAACACGGACCTCTTCCAAGGACACCTTCTCGCGGACGAAGTGTATGTCGATCTCGATGTGCTTGGTACGTTTGTGTTGCACCGGATTCGAGGACATGTAGATGGCGAACACATTGTCGCAGTAGACAACAGTGGCGGAGCTCATGGGGTGATGGAGTTCCTGGAGCAGCTGGCGGAGCCAACATCACTCGGCGACGGTGTGGGCGACGGCGCGGTACT
This sequence comes from Avena insularis, assembly GCA_023614405.1. Classification (NCBI taxonomy): domain Eukaryota; kingdom Viridiplantae; phylum Streptophyta; class Magnoliopsida; order Poales; family Poaceae; genus Avena; species Avena insularis. The sequence goes on from CM042688.1 coordinate 129,756,653, forward strand.
CAGATTCTGTAGAGGAACGTGACACGGTGGTCTGGCGCTTGGAGGACCAAGAGATGAGACTATCACCGTAGTAGACGCAATAACCGGAGGTGGAGCGGCGCGAGTCCGGGCAGCCGGCCCAGTCGGCGTCGGAGTAGACCACTAGGGCAGTTGATGATGATGCATGGAGCTGTAGACCGAACTCCAATGTACCACGGACGTACCGAAGAACACGTTTCACGAGAGCCAAGTGAGACGTGCATGGAGCATGCATGTGGAGACAGATCTGCTGAACCGCATAGGAGATGTTGGGGCGCGTTAGTGTGAGATACTGATGGGCACCGGCGAGACTCTGATAGTCGGTGGTGTCGGAGAAGAGCTCGCCGTCGGAGACGGAGAGCTTCGAGGATGTGTCGACCGGTGTAGGAGAGGGGTGACAGTCTGTCATGCCAGCACGCTGAAGAACATCCATACTGTCGCTACGACAGAAACAAACCAGCAGAGGAGTGGCTAACCGCAATGCCAAGGAAGTAGTGGAGATCCCCGAGATTAGTCATAGCAAACTCGCTGTGCAGTCGTGTGAGAAGCCCCTGAAGAAATCTCGTCGACGAAGCGGTGACAATAATGTCATCCACGTAGAGCAGCACGTACGCCGTGTCGGCCCCAGAACGGAGGACAAAGAGGGAGGTGTCCGTGGCTGAAGCAACAAATCCTAGAGTTGCGATATACGAGGCAAACCGGTGGTACCACGCAAGAGGAGCCTGCTTCAGGCCGTACAAGGACTTGTGGAGGCGACATACATGATCCGGGCGAGACTCATCAACAAATCCAGGAGGCTGCTGACAGTAGACCACTTCATCCAGTGAGCCAGTAAGAAACGCATTCTTGACGTCGAGCTACCGGATGGGCCAAGAGCTAGAGACAGCAATATGAAGAACGAGTCGGATACTAGCAGGCTTGACAACTGGGCTAAAATTCTCCTCATAGTCGATGTCGGGGCGCTGAGAGTACCCACGAACGACCCATCGCGCCTTGTTGCTGAAGGAAATATGCCCTGAGAGACAATAATAAAGTTGTTATTATGTATTCCTTGTATATGACAGATGTTTATTTTGCATGCTATAATTGTATTGATAGAAAACGTCAATACATGTGTGTTTAATAAACAAATAAAAGGTTCCTAGTTATGCCTCTCTTATAGACTAGCTCGTTGATTAACAAGATGATCAAAGTTTCCTGATCATGGACATTGGATGTTGTTAATAACGAGGTCACAACATTTGTGAAATGATGTGATGAACATTCATCTGAAGTATATCATTACGATCAAATTCATTATGTTTATATTGCTATAACATCATATAAAGTATCTTTATCCTTAGACCATGAGATCATGTTAATTGCTGACATCAGAAGAGTAACTTGATAACATCAAACGTCACACCGTAAAAGGGTGACTATAAAGGTGGGTTCAGATACTCCGAAGATGTCATGTTGAGGCTCATGGAACAAGAGTGGAATTTGTCAATCCCGATGACGGATAGATATGCTCTGGGCCCTCTCGGTGATATCACATTAAGATAGCTTGCAAGCAAGTGATGTGATCACTAGAATGTTATATCACGGGAACGAGAAAAGAGTGAATGTCGGTAACGAGATCAAACTAGGTATTTGGATACCGATGATCGAATATCGGATATGTAATATATCATGATACAAAGGGATTAAATTACTAGCATTAAAGGTTCTCACGATCACAGAAGTCATCGTTGAATGTGCAGGAGTCAGTATGGATCTCCAGGTCCCGCTTCTGATTATTGATTTGAGAGGAGTCTCAATCATGTCGACATTATTCGCGAACCGTAGGATGACACACTTAAGGGTTTCCAAACACCATTTTGGAGCACATATGTTTCAGACGAAAGAATTGCAAAGCGCTGGAATTATTTCGATGGAAACCGGAATTGTTTCGGGTGAAATTGCAGAAACTGGTTCTGCATGTGATATTGAAATGTTACAAGGGGTTTTATGTGAATGTTTGTTAATTAACAAAATTCTAAATAAAATAAATAAAAGAGTTTTATTAAATGAGAGTTGCATTAAATTTGGTGGAAATTTAATGCATGTGAGTGGAACTTTGGGTGGAGGCTAAATTGATGTGAGTGGAGCTTCCACCACATGAATGAGGAAGAGGTGGTGGCACCCCCCATGGGCTCCGGCCATGGGAGGGGAGGAGCCCCCCTCTCCTTTAAAAGGCCCCCCTCTCCTCCCTCACAAAGCACACCTCCTCGTGAAGGATCTCTCCCCCTCTAGATATATTCCCCCATGGTCTCGGATTAGCGAGATACATTTTCCCGGTGGCATTGCATCTGGAAGGAGTTGTTGCTTCCGCTGATTCGCTAGAGCGAGGAGGTGGAGGTTATTCGGTGGCCGGAACATGTGTGCGAGGACGGATGCGCTGCTAATTTGCGGCGCTAGGACTTCCACACGATCTTGAGATCGGCAAGCGTACGACTACATCATCCACGAGTTCCAACTCGTTAACAAAACTTTGTTGTCTTCGAGGGTAAGTTCTCTATGGATGTATATCTATCCGTTGCTTGTATCTAGTAGATAGATCTTGACGTATAGTTCTCATCGTAGGAATTTTTTGTTTCCTATGTTGCGAACCCAACAGTGATATCAAAGCCTGATCTATGCATAGGTTCTTTGTACGGGTAGTACACATATGTTTATATGTGGGCGATGATGATCATGTTATTTCTTCTTTCATGTATTTTGGATATTGGTGGCATAGTGGGATGAAGTGGCCCGAACCAACCTTACATGTCATCACACATGAGACCGGTTCCACGACTGACATGCAACTAGTTTTGCATAAGTGGCTGACGGGTGTCTGTCTCTCCTACTATAGTCAATATCTGATTTACAACGAGTTGCTAATAACTTGGTTATCCTCGTTGTGGTTCCATGTTCGTAGGTAAGACCGGTTCTATCTCCAAAAGCCCTAAGCCACGTAATACTTGCAATGGATAAATTAGAGGCGTCTAGTTTAGATCATTGCTGGGCTAGTGTCTTGATATGGTAATGTTGTAAGTAGATGTATGGTAGATACTCTTACAACACACTTAACGTGTAAGTTCCATAGACCTTGTCCTTACACACAAAGGAATGATAAAGATTATACCACGATGCATATGATAGAGATCAAATGCATGGACCATATCATCCCACTTTACACATTAGATGTCCGCATCTTATATTGCTAGTTTGGCGCTTTTAGTAGCATTGTAAGATGATCCCTCATTTAAATATCAAGATAAAATGTGTTCTTCCTTAAGTATGCACCGTTTTATGGATCGTGTTTCGAGACATCACGTGATGATCGGGTGTACTCGACTCTACGCTTTCATACAACGGGTGTAAGACAGTTTTACACACGTGAATACTAAGGTTCTTACTTGGCGAGCCTAGCATGTACAGACATGGCTTCGGAACACGGACCGAAAGGTTAAGCATGAGTCATATAGTTGATATGATGCCCATATAGATGCTCGCCTTTGAAGCTACACCGACTCAAGTGATGATCGGACTTGGTGTAGTGGATTTGGTTCATGTAATCACCAAAAAGACACGAGGGATGTCGTTTTTGAGTGGGAGTTCATTAGTAATTTGGATTAGTTGAACTAAATCTATCATAAACTTAGTCTAAATAAACTTTACAAATTCTGTTGTAGATGGCACCACTTGCTTTTAATTTTACTGTGTTCATGGAGAAAGAGAAACTTGCTGCGAATGGTAGCAACTTCACCAATTGGGCTATGAATTTGAGGATTCTCCTCATTGCTGCACAAAAGCAATATGTGATAGAGGCGCCGCTAGGCCCCCCACCAGCTCCTGATGCCCCTAACAAGAAAAATAATGTCTATATAACTCGTCAGGAAGACCACAACTTAGTTCATTGCGGCATACTATATGGGCTTGAGCCAGAACTTCGAAAGCGTTTCAAAAATGGCAATGCTTTTGATACTATGGGAGAATTGAAAATGATTTTCGATACCCATGCTGCCGTAGAGAGTTATAATGCTTCTAAAAAGTTCTTTAGCTGCATGATGGAGGAGAACAGCTCCGTTAGTGAGCACGTACTCAAAATGTCTGGGTACGCCGATAAGCTTGTGTCCTTGGGAATAACGATTCCCATTGACCTAGGCATGCATCGTGTTCTCCAATCTCTGCCACCTAGCTACAAGAGCTTCGTGATGAACTATAACATGCAGGGCATGAAGAAGTCTCTTCCCGAGCTTCTGTCAATGCTTAAAATTGCAGAAGTGGAGATTAGGAAAGAACATCAAGTGTTGATGATCAATAAGACCACCGATTTCAAGAAAGTCAAGAAAGGCAAGCAGAAGGGAAAGAAGGGTGTCAAATATGTTGCCACACCTGAGAAGAAATCCCGAGCTGGCCCTAAGTCTGATACCAAGTGCTACTATTGCAAGGGGACTGACCATTAGAAGCGCAACTGCCCCAAGTATTTGGCGGACAAGAAGGCCGGCAAGGCAAACAAAGGTATATGTGATATACATGTTATTGATGTGTACTTGACTAGTACTTGCAGTAGCACCTAGGTATTTGATATGGGATCGGTTGCTAATATATGTAACTCGATTCAGGGGCTACGAAACAAGCGACAGCTAGCAAGGGATGAAGTCACGATGCGGGTCGGCAATGGATCAAGAGTTGATGTGATCGCCCTTCGAACGCTGCCTCTCCGTATGCCGTCGGGATTAGTGATAAATCTAAATAATTGTTATTTGGTGCCTGCACTGAGCATGAACATTGTATCCGGATCGTGTTTGATGCGAAGCGGTTATTCCTTTAAATCTGAAAACAATGGTTGTTCGATTTACATGAATGATATCTTTTATGGTCATGCACCTGTGATGAATGGTTTATTTCTGTTGGATCTCGATAGTAGTATTACGCATATTCATAATGTTGATGCTAAAAGGATTAAACTTGATAATGATATATCTGAATATATGTGGCACTGCCGTCTAGGTCATATTGGCGTTAAACGTATGAAGAAACTCCATTCTGATGGACTTTTGGAATCACTTGATTTTGAATCATTTGATACATGTGAGCCATGCCTTATGGTCAAGGTGACTAGGACGCTGTTTTCCGGTTCAATGGAACGGGCGACAGATTTATTGGAAATCATACATACTGATGTGTGTGGACCAATCGTTATTTTGTTACTTTCATGGATGATTTGAGTAGATACGGGTATATCTATTTGATGAAACATAAGTCTAAAACCTTTGAAAAGTTCAAGGAATTTCAGAATGAAGTGGAAAATCATCATAACAAAAAGATCAAATTTCTGCGGTCCGACCGTGGAGGAGAGTATCTTAGTTACGAGTTTAGCACACATATGAAAGACTGTGGAATAGTTTCACAACTCACGCCTGCCGGAACACCACAACTTAATGGTGTGTCAGAACGTTGTAATCATACTTTATTGGATATGGTTCGATCTATGATGTCTCTGACTGACTTACCACTGTCATTTTGGGGTTATGCACTGGAAACTGTTGCATTCACTTTAAATCGGGCACCACCTAAATCCGTTGAAATGACACTGTATGAATTATGGTTTGGAAACAAACCTAAGCTGTCATTTCTTAAAGTTTGGGGATGCGATGTTTATGTGAAGAAACTTTAGCCAGATAAACTCGAACCCAAAGCAGAAAAATGCATCTTCATAGGATACCCTAAAGAAACGATTGGGTATACCTTCTATCACAGATCCGAGGGCAAGGTTTTTGTTGCCAAGAATGGATCCTTTCTTGAGAAGGAGTTTCTCGCGAAAGGTGTGAGTAGTCGGAAAACTCGAAGAGGTTATTGAACCTTCTCTTCATGAAATGGCGAGTAGCGCAGCACTGGAAATTGTTTCGGAGTTGACTTCACCTGATGAAGAGAGAGCTAATGATAGTGATCATGAAACTCCGAAAGAGGACACTACCGAACCTCGTAGGTCAAGCAGGACACGTGCATCTCCTGAACTGTATGGCAATCCTGTTATAAATTTCATGATTGATGAAATAGACGACCCTGGAACGTATGAAGAAGCGATGATGAGCCTGGATTCCAACAAATGGCTAGAAGCCATGAAATCCGAGATGGAATCCATGTACGAAAACCAGGTTTAGACCTTGGTGGACTTACCTCACGATCGAAAGGCCGTTGAGAATAAATGGATTTTTAAAAGAAAAACTGATGTTGATAGTAATGTGACCATCTATAAAGCTTGACTTGTCATAAAGGGGTTTCGACAAATTCAAGGAGTTGACTACGATGAGACATTCTCTCCCGTAGCGATGCTAAAGTCGGTTAGGATTTTGTTAGCAATTGCTGCATATTTCGATTATGAAATATGGCAGATGGATGTCAAAACTGCGTTCCTCAATGGTAATATTGAAGAAGAGTTGTATATGATACAACCTAAGGGTTTTGTCGATCCTAAGGATGTTAATAAGGTATGCAAGCTTCAGCGATCCATCTATGGACTGAAGCAAGCATCCTGGAGTTGGAATCTCCGCTTTGATGAGGTGATCAAAGAGTTTGGATTTGTCCAAACTTATGGAGAGGCTTGTATTTACAAGAAAGTGAGTGGGAGCAATGTGGCATTTCTGATATTATATGTGGATGACATATTATTGATTGGAAATGATATAGATCTTTTAAACAGTGTTAAAAGTTGTCTAAACAGCAAATTTTCGATGAAGGACCTTGGTGAAGCTTCATATATATTGGGCATTAAAATTTATAGAGATAGATCAAGGCGCCTAATTGGGCTATCGCAAAGTACATACCTTGATAAGATATTAAAGAAGTTTAATATGGACAGAAGTAAGAAGGGGTTCTTACCTATGTTGCAAGGCAAGACATTGAGTAAGACTCAAAGTCCGGCTACGGCGGAACAAAGAGAGATAATGGATAAGATCCCCTATGCCTCAGCTATAGGCTCTATAATGTACGACATGCTATGTACAAGACCGGATATGGTACATGCTATTATTTTGACTAGTAGGTACCAATCTGATCTAGGTTCGAAACACTGGATAGCAGTCAAGAATATCCTTCAGTACTTAAGACGAACTAAGGATATGTTTCTTGTATATGGAGGTGAAGAAGAGCTAGTCGCTAAGTGTTATGTCGATGCTAGCTTTGACACCGATCTGAATGACTCTAAGTCTCAGTCCAGATATGTATTTCTCTTGAACGGAGCAGCAGTTAGTTGGAGGAGTTCCAAACGACCTGTGGTGGCTGGATAAACGATGGAGGCGGAATATGTTGCTGCTTTAGAAGCGGCGCAGGAAGCGGTTTGGATGAAGGAGTTCATAACGGAACTAGGTGTGGTTCCTAGTGCATTGGACCTAATGGTGATCTATTGTGACAACAATGGAGCCTTAGCCAACGCCAAGGAACCAAGGTCTCAGAAGAATTCCAAGCATATTAAGCGCCGGTTTCACTCCATCCGCGAGCATGTCAAGGATGGAGATATAAAGATTTGTAAAGTACACACGGACCTAAATGTAGCAGATCCGTTGACTAAAGTTCTCCCTAGGGCAAAACATGATCAACACCAGAACTCCATGGGTGTTAGATTTATCACTATGTGAACTAGATTATTATCTCTAGTGCAAGTAGGAGACTAAAGGAAATATGCCCTGAGAGGCAATAATAAAGTTGTTATTATGTATTCCTTGTATATGATACATGTTTATTTTGCATGCTATAATTGTATTGATAGGAAACGTCAATACATGTGTGTTTAATAAACAAATAAAAGGTTCCTAGTTATGCCTCTCTTATAGACTAGCTCGTTGATTAACAAGATGATCAAAGTTTCCTGATCATGGACATTGGATGTTGTTAATAACAAGGTCACAACATTTGTGAAATGATGTGATGAACATTCATCCGAAGTATAGCATTATGATCAAAGTCATTATGTTTATATTGCTATAACATCATACGAAGTAATCTTTATCCTTAGACCATGAGATCATGTTAATTGCTGACATCAGAAGAGTAACTTGATAACATCAAACGTCACACCGTAAAAGGGTGACTATAAAGGTGGGTTCAGATACTCCGAAGATGTCATGTTGAGGCTCATGCATCAAGAGTGGAATTTGTCAATCCCAATGACGGATAGATATACTCTGGGCCCTCTCGGTAATATCACATTAAGATAGCTTGCAAGCAAGTGATGTGATCACTAGAATGTTATATCACGGGAACGAGAAAAGAGTGAATGTCGGTAACGAGATCAAACTAGGTATTTGGATACCGATGATCGAATCTCGGACATGTAATATATCATGAGACAAAGGGATTAAATTACTAGCATTAAAGGTTCTCACGATCACAGAAGTCATCGTTGAATGTGTAGTCGATTATGGATCTCCGGTCCGCTTCTGATTATTGATTTGAGAGGAGTCTCAATCATGTCTGCATTATTCGCGAACCGTAGGGTGACACACTTAAGGGTTCCCAAACACCATTTTGGAGCACATATGTTTCAGACGAAAGAATTGCAAAGCGTTGGAATTATTTCGATGGAAACCGAAATTATTTCGGGTGAAATTGCAGAAACTGGTTCTGCATGTGATATTGAAATGTTACAACGGGTTTTATGTGAATATTTGTTAATTAACAAAATTCTGAATAAAATAAATAAAAGAGTTTTATTAAATGAGAGTTGAATTAAATTTGGTGGAAATTTAATGCATGTGAGTGGAACTTTGGGTGGAGGCTAAATTGATGTGAGTGGAGCTTCCACCACATGAATGAGGAAGAGGTGGGAGCACCCCCCATGGGCGCCGGCCATGGGAGGGGAGGAGCCCCCCTCTCCTATAAAAGGCCCCCTCTCCTCCCTCACAAAGCACACCTCCTCGTGAAGGATCTCTCTCCACCTCTAGATATATTCCCCCATGGTCTCGGATTAGCGAGATACATTTTCCCAGTGGCATTGTATCTGGAAGGAGTTGCTGCTTCCGCTGATTCGCTGGAGCGAGGAGGTGGAGGTTGTCTGGTGGCCTGAACATGTGTGCGAGGATGGATGCACTGCTAATTTGCGGCGCTAGGACTTTCACACGATCTTGAGATCGGCAAGCGTACGACTACATCATTCACGAGTTCCAACTCGTTAACAAAACTTTGTTGTCTTCGAGGATAAGTTCTCTATGGATGTATATCCACCCGTTGCTTGTATCTAGTAGATAGATCTTGACGTATAGTTCTCATCGTAGGAATTTTTTGTTTTCTATGCTACGAACCCAACAGTTGCGAGCGAGAGTACCATCAGAATGGAACTTCTAACAATAGATCCACTTGCTAGTGACCACATTGGTGCGTGGAGGACGAGGAATGAGAGACCAAGTGTTGTTGTCGACGAGAGTCTGGTACTCAGCGGACATGGCAGCCCGCCACTGAGGATCCTGCATCGCTTGGCGGAAAGTGGTGGGGACGGTGTTGATGGCGGAGTCCACGGCTGACAGATTCAGCCTATCCACAGGACGTACTTGGCGTCCGGAGCGCGTCTGCGGAAGGGCGGTACCCCACTAGAGGGGGACGTCGAGGAAGTAGTAGTAGTAGTCTGCCGAGGTCGCGCACGTGGCGTGGCAGAGGTCTGCCGTGGCAGAGAAGCGGCAGGATTTCTTGCCACGGTAGCCTGTCGTGGGAGAGAAATGGCCGGAATTCTTGCCGTGGCAGCCTGCCGCGACAGAGAAAATGCCTCATTTTCTGCCGTGGCAGCGGACCCAGCAGGGCGAGTCGGCAACGAGGCGGGCGATGTAGGGGCGCTTGGGGACGGTGCACGGGCGCTCGGGGCCGGTGCAGGGGCGCTCGGTGGGGGAAAGATCGGTGTGCCGAAGAGGTCGTCCAGGTGGCATGGCGCAGGTGGCTCAGGCGCGGACGACGATGCTGCATACTGAAAGGAAAAAATAGTCCCATCGAAGACAACATGGCGCGAGACGAGAATTTTTCTGGTGACAGGATTATAGCAGTGATAACCACGATGGTTGGAGGGGTACCCAAGAAAGACACATGCCATGGATCGTGCACTGAGCTTGTGGGGAGCGGTGGATGTGATGTTAGGATAACAAAGACAACCGAAGACACGAAGATCAGTATAAGAGGGAGGACGACCATGGAGACGTGTGTATGGAACTTGGGATTGTATGGTTGTACTATGACGGCGATTTAGGAGATAGGTGGCAGTAGCTAGCACCTCGGCCCAGAGATGATCTGGGATGTGAGACTGGAACATAAGGATGCGCATAGTGTCATTAATGGTACATATGGCATGCCCAGCCTTGCCATTTTGATGGGAAGTGTATGGGCATGACAACCGCAATGCAGTGCCATGGGTGGTGAGGAGAGTATCAATAGTTTTGTTAAGGAACTCGGTATCGTTGTCTATTTGGAGAGAGCGAATAGTGACACCAAACTGCATGCGCGTGTAACAGAAGAAATTTTCGAGAGTACGTGCAACACATGATTTTTGACGTAACAAAAAATACCAATAAAATTGCGAGAAGTCATCGACAATAACAAGGTAATATCGAAAACCAGAGGTACTAATAATTGGAGATGTCCACAGATCACAATGTATCAAATCGAAGACGGCACTAGACGTTGTAGTAGAATGACTGAACGGTAAACGGACGTGCTTGCCAAGTTGACAGGCATGACACACCCAAGCACGGCTAATTTTATTACACTTGATAAAATCTAGACGCTGAAGAGCCGACATGGCACCATGACCAGGGTGACCAAGACGCTGGTGCCATAAATCGGCGGTGGCGGTGACGACCAAGGCGGTGGAGGAAGAACGGCAAAAGCTGCTCCTCCCAGGAAAGGTGTAGAGATCTCCGTTACTATTGCAATGAAGAATCACACGACGGGTCTTCAGGTCCTTCACAGAGAAACCAAAGGCGTCAAACTCAATGGAACACATGTTATCGCGGGTAAACTTGGGAATAGAAAGCAAATTGCAAATAATGTGCGGTACTAGAAGAAAATGGTTGAGTCTAAAGACGTGACCGGAAGGTGTGCGAAAGGAGATGAAACCGGAAGAGGAAATAGGGATGGCGGTGCCGTCACCGAAGGTGACGAAGTGGGGAGTACGAAGAGTGGATGAACGAGTTAAGTTACCATCTTCGTTGGTCATGTGCGAGGAGGCGTCGGAGTCCATGACCCAGCCACCTTGCTGAAGCGTGAGGTTGTTGAGGACGGCAATGAGGTCCGAGTTGTCCCATGTTGGTGTTGAGGACGACGACATGATGGCGGTGTACGCCTGAGGCTAGGGGCCGAGGATGCCCTGTCCAGAGGAGGGGGCGTGCCACTGGCCAGCCCCTAGAGAGAAACAGACCCACGGGCCAGCGAGGGCGGGCGCGCAGGTGGTCTGGGTGGTGCCCCACCTTGGCGGCTGCCATTGCGCCCATTCGGCTTGGTCGCGGCCTTGCCCTTCCCGGAGCCGCGCCAGGGGTGGCACCGTCGACGTGGCAGCCAGGGCCGGGACAAGGAGGGGCTAGGGCATGGGACTAAGCGACGAGGGCGGTGGAGGCGGAGTTGGCCGCCGTGTTGGCCTGCTACATCTCCTCCATCAGGAGCATCGCCCGAGTACGGAGGAAGGTGGGCAGCGGGTCGGTCATGGAGATGACCGTGGCGGCGGAGGCGAAACAGGGACTGAGACCACGCGGAGTGTTGAGGACGAGGGCGTGGTCTCTCATGGGGGAGTCATTGTCGGCGAGCGCATCGGCGAGGTGCTTCTGACGGCGGCAATACTCGTGGATGGAGAGGCCCCCTTGCAGGAGTTGGCGAAAGTCATTGTCGAGGTAGATGGATTTGTTCGCCTTGTTCGTGGTGAAGAGATCACGAGCCGCGAGCCAAAGCTTACGCGCGGTCTGATTCCCCGCGAGGATCATGTCGGCGACGTCTTCGTCGATGGCAGTGTGGAGATGGTTGAGGACGGTGTAGTCGGCAGTTGTCTAGGTGTCGTCGGTGGGAGCAGCGGGTGTGGTGCCGTCGACGTGACCGAGGTAAACGGAGCGGCTGAGGGAAGCGCACATATAGATGCACCACTTGGTGTAGTTCCTGGCAGCGAAGGAGAGGACGATGGGGTCGACGTGTCGAGGGGCGGGAATGTGGGCGGCGGCGACCGGAGATCGTTGGTCCCATCAGTGAGGGCGGGGAACGACATCGCAGCGGAGGGGAGGGGTGGGCTAGTGGCGGCGGCAGCGGCCAGACCTAGGGCGGAAGCGGCCGAGGAGGCGGCGTGTCAACACCCGGATTTTTAATCCCAAATGCCTGTTATGTCATACATCGCAATCCCAGGATTACTATTTTTGCGAGACATAACAGATTGGATATCACAGTACATCATCCATTACAAACCATAAATAAGGTCTTACACAAAATAAGGATCTCATGATCCAGTCTTAATACAACAAGCAGCGGAATAAATAATAAGCATAGCGGTGGGGTCCATCTTCAGGGGCACAGGCAATGCTGACGAAGGCAGATAGTCCTAGTTATCATAGCCGTCCCGCTAACCATCATCTTGGTAGTCTCCTTCATAGTATGGCCATAGGAATAGCCAGGGACAAAAGCCACGAGTACTCTTTAAGTACTCGCAAACTACCACTAATAAGTAAGATAGTTCTAGTGTAAAGTGCTAACTCTAAATTTATTTGTAAAGTTAAGTCTGAAACCTAAGCTGAGTTAAGAAACAAAGAAAGATAAAATAAAGTTCTAGAATCACTTAAGTTGGGAAGCTAGTGTCATTGTCACAACTCTGTTGTGGTCAAGTCAATTCATCATTCATTTCATAAGTTATTTTGAAAACATCTGACAACGAAACAGTATGGCCACTCCAACTGTCCATAACCGCGGACACGGCTATTCGAATAGTTTGACACTCTGCAGAGGTGGTACACTTTCACCATGAGATTCAATACATCTGTCAGGGATAACCCTGAATCATCATACTTAGTATGCAGATAATCAAACATAATCTTTCCTTTACACACCGTAGTATAAGCACCTCTCCTATGAGCATGGCCTCCCAACCATGACCATCTATCATCTTGGGCACTACATAGGTGGACAACATTGAGAGGTAGCCTCAGCTCAAACCTCTCCCGCAAGGGAACTAATACTAATGCATATAAACTTCCGGCTAAGCCTTACCCAATTCAGGTATTGTGGTTGTACGGTAAATTTGGAATGGTATCGAATCCGAATCCAACCATCAGTTTTGTAAAAGGGTTAAGGCTCATGCCTCAACATTTTCATCATCATAAATCATTTGTGTTTCTCAACACATGTCAAACATCTCAATAGAATGACTCATCATTCCAAGGTTTTCATAATTCATTTTCACCAAGTGTTCCTATCTAAAGTGACTCAAGTTTTGATCTAGCTCTAAGCTACTAAGTTAAGAGTGTTCACTAAGGTGGAAAGATGAGATCAATCTCATGCCATAGAATGACATCTAAGGTTATCTAGCTAGGTCAAGTTTTATACTTTTTATGCTACCTTCAAAACAAGTAAGGGGCTTTGGTAAAATAAAGAAAGTAAAGCTTGGAAATAAGACTTGGGGTAGGTGCTAGTCAAGTGGGATAACCAAGCATGCCTAGTGCATCTTGCTCAGATTATCTAGCTTAATTCTAGCTTGCGAAACATTATACTTGCAAGTGTTAGCTTGCCTTGGTTGGTGTAGTGGTTGAAGTTTTCTTCCTCCTCTTCTTGATATAACTCCTCCTCCTCGAAAGCTTGGTCGGTACTATCGTCTATAAATACATACGGAGTACACAATCACCAAACAATGCTTAACTAGTCTACTTATCACTCTAAGGCACACATTGGATGATCTATTATCATCATAAGCATCACAAGGTTTTATTAACTAGTTTCATTCTTTTTATTTAAGAAAAGTAATTTCTACTCATTGAAAATAACTAAGATTTAATATTCACCACTTAAAATATGGGATCATGTGGACACATGTCATCACCACATATGCTAACATGTGGGAATGTGATTTAAGGGTTGGATCACATTTTAATAAGTTTAAGTTTAGAATTTAATGATTTAAAGTGACTAGAAATGCCTATATAGCATTATTTTGGTACTAGTCCAAAGTGACTACATGTAAACCTTAATATTATTACATATTCAGATAGGTATGGCTAAATGTGATTTTTGAGAGTTGGAATCAACTCAAAAGCTATCATGGTTGATTTTATAAAAATGTTTGAATGTGCAAATGCTTCTGTCTTGTTATTTTTACTAGGAGAGATCTCTATCTCTAAATGAATTAAATCCAACGGGCTTGGATAGATCTTTTCCGTAGCTTTCTAACAAAATTTGAATCACTCATTTTGGTTCAGTAAATCTTCCTAGATTGATTTTTGAACTAAGGGACAGAAGTGAATTCAAACTAAAATAGAAAAAACCTAAATTTGAAATCACGGGCTAGCGCGGGAAAGGAAATGGGCCGGCCTAGTGGCGCTCCGCGGCGCAGAGGGCAGCTGACAGGCTGGTCCCGCTTGTCAGCGAGACTTAAAACCCAAAACGGTATGGGACGATCTGGGCGCTACGATTAGAATAGAGATCAACGGTCCACAGTCATCATCGACGACGGACTCGTCGTCGGCAAGACCGAACCCTAAACAGCCAGCGAGGGTCTACCAGGGACGTACCAGGGCTCCAGCTACTGCGGCGAGGCGGGCAAATGAACTGGTGGACGACGATGAGCTCAGGCGAGGTCGCGGCAGGGGCTATGGTGGACGAAATCGACGATGCCTTCTCCTCCTCTGCCGCGGGCTCCTCCGGCGCAATTTCGGCGAACTATGGCTCGAGCGGCTCCGGCGAGAGGTGGGGAAAGATCAATGAGGAGAGGGGAGTGGATTGTGGTGAGGAGTTTGTGCTGGGGAGGGCTCCTTTTATAGGTCGGCGAGGGGACCGAATGGCACGACGGTGAGTTCGTTGGTGACGCGGATACAGGCGGCAGAGGCATGGGCGGCGTAGGCGGACAGTGGCCTGCCTCCTGGCGGTGCTCTACGGCTTCAATGCATGGCTAGGGGCGGTGGCGTTTGGTCGGGAGCATCCCGCGCTCTGGGAGATAGAGGTGGTGCTCGACGCGGCGCACGGCGATTGTGGGTCAGACGGCGGTGCACGGCCATGTCTAGCGGGGTGCTGGGGTCGAGGCGGAGCAGCGTGCGGGATTTTATGTCAAGTGGCGGTCTGCTGCATGCTGGCGACGATCGCACTCTAGCGTGCTCTAGCGAGCTCGCAGAGAGAATGTGCGGTAGCTAGGGTGTGGTACAGGGCCTGTCTGGGCTTGGGGAGGGGCAGGGAGTGGCGGTAGGGTTAGGCGGAGCTAGGGGTGGTGCTAGAACGGCACGGCGTGGTCTGTGGCGCATTCCCCTCTTCTGGCCGGCGGTGACCAAAAAGGGGCGGCGCTGCACTGCTGCTGTGGCTTAGGGATAGGCCGGTGATCACTTGGTTGGACTCAGGGGGGACAAGGGTGATCAATGCGGCGCTAATTGCTCGACAAGATTTGATCAAAACAATATAAGTTAGGCTAAGTTTGATTCTGTCTGCATGGTGTTTGTGGAAATGGCCGAAAGAACTCAAGTTTTGAATTTTTGGATGATTTTTGGTGGAGTTGCTAGGCACATGCTTAAGCATCTGTGGTTTCTTGGGATTTGAAAATGGAGCTCATTTGAGTGGTTTTTGAATAAGTGGGATCTTCTCATATGAACTACATTCAATTTTTAAATGCCATTTAAAATTAGTGTTTGAAAGTTTTTGGTAGATCACAAGGTGGGCCTTGGTACATCATTACATGTACTAGCAAGGGGTGCAAAGATCCACATTTGTTTCTATAAGGTTTTGAGTTCTAGGAGTAGCCAAAGTAGGCATTGTAGTTAAAATGGCACAAATGACCATTTGATTATTTTATTCATTTTGATTTGTTTTTCTTTGGGATTTGTTTGGAAATGATCTAGATGATGTTTATTTCACCTAAGAATCATTTTACAAGCAATGGATCACTTAATCATGGCAATTCAAAACAACTCCTAATTTAAATGCACACACATATGAATGCTTTAATATTTTTAAATGGAAAAGTTTTTTTGTTAACTCTTAATTTGATGATTTGGATCTTAATAACCTTGGATTCAAGCTTTGGGATGTTACAAACCTTCCCCCCTTAAACAAAATCTCGTCCCGAGATTTACAAAAGAAAACTAGGAACTAAAGAGATTTGGGAACTCTGTCCTCATGTAATCTTCTCGCTCCCAAGTGGCTTCCTCTTCGGTATGATACTTCTGGTTCTGGTGGTTCTGTAAGATTCTTCCAAGATACGGATGGGCACTTCATGATATGTCAGGTCCTTGTTGATCTCCACAGCTCTGTGATCGATGTTCTTGAAAATTTCAGTCTTCTCCGGCACTTCTAGGCATTTGCGAAGTAACAAGATATGGAACACATTGTGGATGGCAGACATCTCTTTAGGCAGTTCCAGTTGATACGATACTTCTCCTCGGCGATTCAGAATCTTGAAGGGCCCGATATATCTGGGGGCTAACTTTCCTTTCAGACTAAAGAGTTGGGTTCCCTTCAATGGCGAAACCTTGAGATATACAAAATCTCCGATATTGAAGGTCAGGTCTCTTCTTCTCTTGTCAGCATAACTCTTTTGTCTGGACTGGGCGGTCTTGAGGTGCTCACGGACTTTGTGCACCTTTTCTTCGGCTTCTCTGAGAATGTCGGGTCTGAAGATCTGACTCTCTCCTACTTGCGACCAATTCAAAGGGGTACAACACTTTCTTCCGTATAGGAACTCAAATGGTGCCTTCTGCAAACTAGCTTGGTAACTATTGTTACATGAGAATTCTACGAAAGGCAGGCAGTCTTCCCATTTTGATCCATATTCTAACACACAAGCTCTGAGCATATCCTCTAAGATTTGGTTGACTCTCTCAGTCTGTCCATCAGTTTGCGGGTGAAAGCGGTGCTGAAGTTCAACTTGGTTCCTAATCCTTCCTGGACTTTCTGCCAAAACCTCGAGGTGAATTGGGTTCCTCGATCTGATACTATGGTCTTGGGGATTCCATATAGACTAACAATTCTAGCGATATACAACTCTTCTAGCTTCGAACTTTGGTAGGTTGTCTTGACAGGTATAAAGTGAGCTACCTTGGAAAGTCTATCAACGATGACCCAGATTGAGTCATTTCCCCTACTAGAAGTAGGCAAACCGGTGATAAAGTCCATTCCGACGGAATCCCATTTCCATTCCAGAATCTGCAAAGGTTGCAACAGTCCTGCGGGTCGCTGATGCTCTGCTTTGACTCTTTGACAGATGTTACACTTAGCGATGTAGCTTCCGATTTCTCTCTTCATCTTGTGCCACCAAAATTGCTCTTTCAAATCTTGATACATCTTCGTTCCTCCGGGGTGGATAGAATAAAGAGTATCATGAGCTTACTGCATGATGACTTGCTTCATCTCCGAATCTGCTGCCACACAAATACGTCCTTTGTACCACAGAACTCCTTCTTCGTCTTCAGTGAATCCAGGTACCTTTCCTATACCAATACGACGTTTGATTCTGTCGATACTTTCATTTCCCTTCTGGGATTCCTTGATTTGGCTGATTAATGTGGGTTCAAGTTCAATGCTAGCTAAGAATCCTTTGCTAACCAGCTCAGTTCTGAACTACTCCAACTCCTCATAGAAACTTGGTTGCTTCTCCTTGATCATGGTATTTAGCCTACACGACAATCTACTAAGAGCATCCGCTACCACATTGGCTTTGCCGGGGTGATAGTGAATGTCAAGGTCATAATCCTTGATTAACTCTATCCATCTCCTTTGCCTCATATTCAGTTCTTTCTAAGTGAAAATATACTTCAAGCTTTTGTGATCTGAGTAAATCTCACAGTGATTACCCATTAGATAGTGACGCCATGTCTTTAATGCCAACACTACGACTGCTAATTCAAGATCATGGGTCGGATAGTTCTGCTTATGAGGCTTAAGTTGTCGAGACAGATAGGCGATAACTTTGCCTTCTTGCATCAGTACACATCCGAGACCAACTTGGATGCATCACAATACACATCAAACGGCTTCTTGATATCTGGCATGATCAGTATTGGGGCTGATATCAATCTATTCTTCAGCTCCTGGAAACTGGCTTCACACTTGTCGGTCCATTCAAACTTCTTGTCCTTCTTCAGCAATTGGTTCATGGGTTTGGCGATGCTCGAGAATCCTTCGACGAACTTGCGGTAATATCCTGCTAATCCGAGAAATGCATGGACTTGGGTTTTAGTGGTTGGGGCTTCCCATTCTTCGACATCTTTGATCTTGGCGGGATCAACAGAGACTCCTTCGGTAGACATAATATGGCCCAGGAATCCTACTTCTTTCAGCCAAAACTCACATTTGCTGAACTTGGCATATAACCGATGCTCTCTCAGGGTTTCTAGGATGATTCTCAGATGTTGCTCATGTTCTTCTTCTGACTTGGAGTAGATAAGGATATCGTCGATAAACACAACTACAAACTTATCTAAGAAATTCATAAATATCTTATTCATGAGATTCATGAAATAAGCAGGGGCATTGGTTAATCCAAAAGACATAACCGTATACTCGTATAAACCATAGCGAGTAGTAAAGGCGGTCTTCGGAATATCCGTTGCATGAATCTTAAGTTGGTGATAACCAGTCCTAAGATCAACCTTTGAGAATACCTGAGCTCCAGTCAACTGATCAAATAGATCCTCTATCTTTGGCAAGGGGTACTTGTTCTTGATGGTGACGTCATTTAACTTTCTGTAATCTGTGCACAAACGGTTGCCTCCATCTTTCTTGTCGACGAATAACACTGGTGATCTCCATGGTGATGTGCTTGGTTGAATCAATCCTATTGCAAACATGGCATCCAATTGCTTCTTCAATTCTACTAACTCTGAGGGGTTCATGCTATAGGGTCTCTGGGCTATGGGTCCGGTTCCGGGGATTTGTTTGATAATGAACTCAATATCCCTATCCGGGGGCATACCTGGCAATTCATCTGGGAATACGTTGAGGTATTCACAGACTACTCGGACTTGGTCAATGGTGGGTAGGGCTAGACTCTTGTTGCACTTGAATTGACGGGGTAAGGTTTCAGATATATGTTCTACTGTGACTCCAGAGCTACTGGTCATGGTGATGGCTTTCTTAGCAGAGTCTATCAGTCCTTTATGCCTTGACATCTAGTCCATACCTAGTACTACTTCCAATCCTTTGGTTCCGAGTACGATTAGGTTGGCATAAAAATCTATCCCATGTATTCTGATAGGCACAGCTTTGCAAATTTTTCTAGATTTTGTAGTTGAACCGGGGATTTGAACTATCATGACATGCTTCAAGTTGGTTGGGTGGATCTTACTAGTGCATGCAATTTCTTCGGTGACAAATGAATGTGATGCTCCCGAATCAAACAATACTCTTGCTAAAACTGAGTTGACAGAAAACATACCCAGCACTATGTCTGGCGCTTCTTGAGCTTCCTCGGCGTTCATGTGGAAGAGACGACCGTTGCGGTTGTGAGGGTTCCCTGGGGAAAATCTTTTCCCTGGTTGAACACGACGCTGCTGTTGAGCTGGGGCATTCACATTGGCAGTGGCGGCAGTCTTCTTGGGACACACATTGGAATATTGGCCCTTAACTCCACACTCGAAACAAGTTATCTGAGACTTGTCTTTTGCTGCGACAGGCACAACATTGCTGCCAGTTCTGGGTGCAGTGTTGTTGTTGTTGTTGTTGCTCTTGGGAGGGGCACGGTTGAAATTGTTGGTGTTGCCGGAGTTGTGGTTGTTTCCTCCGAACTTCACATTATCTTCGCTACGGTTGGGGTAGCTTGGGCGAGACATTGGGGGTCAGTTGTTTCTTGGTGCATATCCTGGTGAGGGGTTGGGATGGTACTTCTGGTGACTGCTAGATCCAGATTGCTGCATCATATGACGTTTGCGGTTGTCGTTTGCCTGGTTAATCTTCCCTTCCATCTGAATGGCAGAGTCGTCTAGCTCTTCGAGATCCTCGAAGCGGATGTTGACGAGGACAGTCTGCATCTCATCATGCAGTCCGTTCAGGAATCTCTCCTTCTTCTTGGCCTCCGTGTTGATCTCGTCAGGTGCATACCTTGCAATTGACAGGAATCTGTCACGGTACTCTACCACAATCATTTTGCCTTGCTTCAACTCTCTGAATTCATCCCTCATTCGGGTGGCTAAGCCCTACGGCACGTGGGTGTGGCTGAACTTGATTTTGAAGGCTTCCCATGTCATCACTTGACCATGGTTCATGTTACGGATGCTAGTCCACCAAGCTCTTGCATCTCCTGCCAGGTAGTGGGTGGCGAAGAGAACTTTCTTGTTGTCATCAACTCCTGCTACTTCTAAGTTGTTTTCCATTGTCTGCAGCCAGTCATCAAAATCTAGTGGGTTTTCAGCCTGGTTAAAGATTGGGGGATTGGTATTCTGAAAGTTTTTGAGTTTGGATCCATGATGATCCTGATTTCCATGCCCTTGGTTGTTGAGAGCCATCTGGGCGATCTGTTGCAATGTTGCTAGATTAGCTTGGCGCTCTGCCCTGCTTGCTTCTCTGTCTGCAATGAGATTCTGCAAGATCTGCAGCATTGGGTCTTGCGACGAGCTGCTCCCTCCTTGGTTTACACGAGTCATCTAAAGATTGAGGTAGATAAAGGGGTAAGAGGGAAAGTTCTAAGGTTCATGGTTTTGGTTTCAAGACTAAAACTTTGAGTTTGACTTAGGTTTTGCAACTAACTTCATTTCATTCATTCAAACAAGCACACGATACAACACACACCACAACAACAAAGGAAAACAGATGGTTTGAAGAACCATTCTATAGGCTACGATACAGTGGGACCGATACATCTCATGCAACGACAGTGCTCTAGTGCATCTACTCATCGTCGATGAAGTCGGAGTCCTCATCGTCAGTGTAGAAGTCCACGGCATCCTCCTCCAGAAAGTCATCATCATTGCTGAGGTAAGAATCCATATCTCCCTGGATGTCTTCACCCTCCTCTTCTTCCTCCTTTCCTGCAAGCTGAGCTTCTTGCTCCTTGACGGTCTTCTCGAGGTCGGCCACCTTCTTGCAAAGACATGCGATGGTGCGATCCTTCTTCTCGCGCTGGAGGCAAAGATACTGACGGTCCTTGACAAGCAGTGAGAAAGTCTGGGCCTTCTGAGCGGCAATGGCACGGTTGTGGTTGGTGAACTCCCTAGCATTGTCCAATTCCTTCTGGCGATCGTACAGCAGGAATTCAAGGTTCTCCACTTGACGCTTCAGCTCTGGGTGACTAGGCATCTGCATTGGCATTCCCATGAAGTCACGTCTTGCATAGTGAGAAAAACGGGTTCCCTGGATTTGGTTGACACTGAGGGCACACAGACGTGTGAGAGCTTCATGCATTGCCCTGGCTAATCCATCTAGCCAGTTGTTCTCTCTCACGGAGAACTGGATTCTCCCGGATATTGGTGCTTCTATGCTCCCTCGAAGATCGATGGTGACTAGCCACTGTAAATCTCCTCCTGGGGGTCCTGGAAGTTGAGATCCAAGAAACTCCGTATGCGGGCGTCCCAATAACTCAGACAGTGAATCCAGATCCATCTCGAAGATCAGCTGGCCCCCATTGCCCAATTGGTAGAACTTGCTGAACTGAGTCTCCATCTATAAGAATTTAGGATGAGGAAGTTAGTGAAGTGATCAAGTGTGTCAAATTTTAGGTAGTAATGTAAGAATTGGAGGAACATGAATTTTTGAGAAAGAATGAATTCCCAAGGATAAGAGAGGAAATAGTTTTTCATAAATAATCACTTTGGTTTTGAAACTAAGTTTTTGTTTGGACGTCCATTCTAACTAGGGTCTCCTATGGTTAGGATGGCTCTGATACCAACTTGTCAACACCCGGATGTTTAATCCCAGATGCCTGTTATGTCATACATCACAATCCCAGGATTACTATTTTTGCGAGACATAACAGATTGGATATCACAGTACATCATCCATTACAAACCATAAATAAGGTCTTACACAAAATAAGGATCTCATGATCCAGTCTTAATACAACAAGCAGCGGAATAAATAATAAGCATAGCGGTGGGGGCCATCTTCAGGGGCACAGGCAATGTTGACGAAGGCAGATAGTCCTAGTTATCATAGCCGTCCGGCTGACCGTCATCTTGGTAGTCTCCTTCATAGTATGGCCATAGGAATAGCCAGGGACAAAAGCCATGAGTACTCTTTAAGTACCCGCAAACTACCACTAATAAGTAAGATAGTTCTAGTGTAAAGTGCTAACTCTAAATTTATTTGTAAAGTTAAGTCTGAAACCTAAGCTGAGTTAAGAAACAAAGAAAGATAAAATAAAGTTCTAGAATCACTTAAGTTGGGAAGCTAGTGTCATTGTCACAACTCTGTTGTGGTCAAGTCAAGATTCATCATTCATTTCATAAGTTATTTTGAAAACATCTGACAAGGAAACAGTATGGCCACTCCAACTGTCCATAACCGTGGACGCGGCTATTCAAATAGTTTGACACTCTGCAGAGGTGGTACACTTTCACCACGAGATTCAATACATCTGTCAGGGATAACCCTGAATCATCATACTTAGTATGCAGATAATCAAACATAACCTTTCCTTTACACACCCTAGTATAAGCACCTCTCCTATGAGCATGGCCTCCCAACCATGACCATCTGTCATCTTGGGCACT
This sequence comes from Avena insularis, assembly GCA_023614405.1. Taxonomy (NCBI): domain Eukaryota; kingdom Viridiplantae; phylum Streptophyta; class Magnoliopsida; order Poales; family Poaceae; genus Avena; species Avena insularis. The sequence continues at coordinate 129,779,521 of CM042688.1, forward strand.
ACATAGGTGGACAACATTGAGAGGTAGCCTCAGCTCAAACCTCTCCTGCGAGGGAACTAATACTAATGCATATAAACTTCCGGCTAAGCTTTACCCAATTCAGGTATTGTGGTTGTACGGTAAATTTGGAATGGTATCGCATCCGAATCCAACCATCAGTTTTGTAAAAGGGTTAAGGCTCATGCCTCAACATTTTCATCATCATAAACCATTTGTGTTTCTCAACACATGTCAAAACATCTCAATAGAATGACTCATCATTCCAAGGTTTTCATAATTCATTTTCACCAAGTGTTCCTATCTAAAGTGACTCAAGTTTTGATCTAGCTCTAAGCTACTAAGTTAAGAGTGTTCACTAAGGTGGAAAGATGAGATCAATCTCGTGCCATAGAATGACATCTAAGGTTATCTAGCTAGGTCAAGTTTTATACTTTTTATGCTACCTTCAAAACAAGTAAGGGGCTTTGGTTAAATAAAGAAAGTAAAGCTTGGAAATAAGACTTGGGGTAGGTGCTAGTCAAGTGGGATAACCAAGCATGCCTAGTGCATCTTGCTCAGATTATCTAGCTTAATTCTAGCTTGCGAAACATTATACTTGCAAGTGTTAGCTTGCCTTGGTTGGTGTAGTGGTTGAAGTTTTCTTCCTCCTCTTCTTGGTAGAACTCCTCCTTCTCGAAAGCTTGGTCGGTACTATCGTCTATAAATACATACGGAGTACACAATCACCAAACAATGCTTAACTAGTCTACTTATCACTCTAAGGCACACATTGGATGATCTATTATCATCATAAGCATCACAATGTTTTATTAACTAGTTTCATTCTTTTTATTTAAGAAAAGTAATTTCTACTCATTGAAAATAACTAAGATTTAATATTCACCACTTAAAATATGGGATCATGTGGACACATGTCATCACCACATATTCTAACATGTGGGAATGTGATTTAAGGGTTGGATCACATTTTAATAAGTTTAAGTTTAGAATTTAATGATTTAAAGTGACTAGAAATGCCTATATAGCATTATTTTGGTACTAGTCCAAAGTCACTACATGTAAACCTTAATATTATTACATATTCAGATAGGTATGGTTAAATGTGATTTTTGAGTGTTGGAATCAACTCAAAAGCTATCATGGTTGATTTTATAAAAATGTTTGAATGTGCAAATGCTTGTGTCTTGTTATTTTTACTAGGAGAGATCTCTATCTCTAAATGAATTAAATCCAACAGGCTTGGATAGATCTTTTCAGTAGCTTTCTAACAAAATTCGAATCACTCATTTTGGTTCAGTAAATCTTCCTAGATTGATTTTTGAACTAAAGGACAGAAGTAAATTCAAACTAAAATAGGAAAAACCTAAATTTGAATTCACGGGCTAGCGCGGGAAAGAAAATGAAATGGGCCAGATGGCGCTCTGGCCTTGAAGGGCGGTGACGAGTTGGTCCCGCTTGTCAGCGAGACTTAAAACCCGAAACGGTATGGGACGATCTAGGCACTACGATTAGAATAGAGATCAACGGTCCACAGTCATCGTCGATGACGGACTCGTCGCCGACGAGACCGAACCCTAAACGACCAGCGGGGGTCTAACGGGGACGTACCAGGGATCCAGCTACTATGGCGAGGTGGGCAAACGAACTGGTGGACGATGGCAAGCTCAGGCGAGGTCGCGGAGGGGCTGCGGTGGACAAAATCGACGGCGCTTTCTCCTCCTCTGCCGCGGGCTCCTCCGGTGCAATTCCGGCGAACTATGGCTCGAGCGGCTCCGGCGAGAGGTAGGGAAGGATCAGTGAGGAGAGGGGAGTGGAGTGGTGTGAGGAGTGTGTGCTGGGGAGGGCTCCTTTTATAGGACGATGAGGGGACCGAATGGCACGACAGTGAGCTCGTCGGTGACGTGGATACAGGCGGCTAGAGGCATTGGCGGTGTTGGCGGACGGTGGCCTGCCTCCTGGCGATGCTCTACGGCTTCAATGCGTGGCTAGGGCCGGTGGCATTTGGTCAGGAGCGTCCCGCACTCTGGGAGACAGAGGCGGTGCTCGACGCGGCGCACGACGACTGTGGGTCGCGCGGCGGCGTACGGCCATGTCTGGCGGGGTGCTGGGGTCGAGACGGAGCGGCGTGCGGGATTTTATGTCAAGTGGCGGTCTGCTGCGTGCTGGCGACGATCGCGCTCTGGCGTGCTCTAGCGAGCTTGCAGAGAGAATGGGCGGCGGCGCTGGGGTGTGGTCTAGGGCTTGTTTGGGCTTGGGGAAGGGCAGGGAGTGGCAGTTGGGTTAGGCGGAGCTAGGGGTGGTGCTGGAACAGCGCGGCGTGGTCTGTGACGCATTCCCCTCTTCTGGCCGGCGGTGACCAAAAAGGGGCGGCACTCCACTGCTGCTGCGGCTTAGGGATAGGCCGGTGATCACTTGGTTGGACTCAGGGGGGACAAGGGTGATCAATGTGGCGCTAATTGCTCGACAAGATTTGATCAAAACAGTATAAGTTAGGCTAAATTTGATTCTATTTGCAAGGTGTTTGTGGAAATGGCCGATAGAACTCAAGTTTTGAATTTTTGGATGATTTTTGGTGGAGTTGCTAGGCATATGCTTAAGCATCTGTGGTTGCTTGGGATTTGAAAATAGAGCTCATTTGAGTGGTTTTTGAATAAGTGGGATCTTCTCATATGAACTACATTCAATTTTTAAATGCCATTTAAAATTAGTGTTTGAAAGGTTTTGGTAGATCACAAGATGGACCTTGGTACATCATTACATATACTAGCAAGGGGTGCAAAGATCCACATTTGTTTCTGTTAGGTTTTGAGTTCTAGGAGTAGCCAAAGTAGGCATGGTAGTTAAAATGGCACAAACGACCATTTGTTTATTTTATTTATTTTGATTTGTTTTTCTTTGGGATTTGTTTGGGAATGATCTAGATGATGTTTATTTCACCTAAGAATCATTTTACAAGCAATGGACCACTTAATCATGGCAATTCAAAACAACTCTTAATTTAAATGCACACACATGAATGCTTTAATATTTTTAAATGGAAACATTTTTTTGTTAAATCTTAATTTGATGATTTGGACCTTAATAACCTTGGATTAAAGTTTTGGGATGTTACACGGCAACGGCTAGGGTTTAGAGGCGGCGGCTAGGGTTTAGGATCGAGGGGAGGCTGATATCATGTAGAAGGGTTTGGGGGAAGCCACACACGTAAACCGTGGGGTTCCATGTATATTTATAGGAGACTAGAGACCGATACAATTACAATACAGTCCTACTGTAAATACAATATATATAATCTAACACTTAGACCGGAGTCAGCATCAGTACATCATCAAACGATAGTGCCCGCTAGATTGGAGCAGCTAGCTCGGCTCGACTTGCTAAACCCGTAAGTTAACTTAGCTCGACTCAGCTCGATAACCAAGTCCAAAGATGAAACTCGGCTTAACTTGTAAAACTCCTCCTTTAAAACTGCCAACAAGTAGCATGTGAATCCATGATGCAAATTTTTCTGATTATTTGATGCGACTTTTCCTGCAGTTATTACATAAGGTTGGTGGGCAAACTTCTAGTCTAGATAGGCATAGAATATTATGTCAAAGATTTCATGATGGATGAATTCATGTATTGGACGATTGGATCGTTAATAATCTAGTGAATTGTTCGAACCAAATCCCCACAATAGTTGCAATCGGTCTTTTGTAATGTCTCCCCTTCAACTTTGGTCATAGTAAAATGCCGAAAACAAACGCAGGAACAAACGCCGGAACGAAACCCGGACAAACACCGAAACAAAACCTAGGCAAACTAAGACCGTCCCCATTGCCATGGGCAGCAGAGCCTACAACTGCACGATGATGCGGAAAGCTACGGCCAACCAAGGAGGCAGGTAGGGCCGGCGTGAGAAAAAGATAAGAAAACATGAAAGAATAGAAATAAACGAAAATGACGTAATAAGAAAGACGGTAAAAAAGAACGACAAAAGGATAAAAATTGGCCGTAGCTGACGCACTCTCCTCCCGCTGATACCTACTGGCGAACGCCCGCATGGTGCATAGAAAAACCACGCCATTTTTCTCTGCATGTCGTGCTATGTGCTACCGCTGGCCGGACGGTAATGGGTTCGCAAAAGCGCACTTAGAAAACAATAGTATGTATTTTTGTCCAGGTCGACGATCGTTTCGTACCACTCACTTGGAAAAAAGTAACGCGAGGAATAGCCGTGAACTATCGTGACTAGTACACTGTTTGTGGTAGGAGGGAGAGAGAACATCAACTAACCACGTGCTCTATCCGCTCACGCCGGTGGGCAACGTCAGCCCCAGGTGTGATGACCGGACCGATGCATGTGACTGACCATGTGAGCGAGAGGAAACATAGCGGATGTAGGGGGGGAGAGAATATAACTTTCGCGTTTGGAAGAGAAAGTGAGGCATCTTTTATAGCTGAAGTGTCGGCACTAAAACCCATAAGGAACGACCCGCGAATCCTGGCTTCTCGCTACGCCACGCGGCCTCTCCGTAACATCGGCAGCCATATGATGACAAAAAGTATCATGGCATTTCACCAGATACTCGCGTACGTTCATTTTATGTGTGAGTCGTTTTCCCACGCAAACAAGACCCACCACACGACCTCGCCGCAAGGAACCATGGACGGCGAGGGTTTTCGCTGCCATCTCGGCTTTCGACCACAAGAACATGGGTTGGCTAGGATTTCCGTTGCCATGTCATCTCTCGACCACGAGAACCCGTGGCCGACGAATATTTTTCGTCTCCACGTCGGCTCTCGGGCGTGAGGACCCGTGGGCAGGGAGGGTTTCCGCTGGCAGCTCGGCTCCCATGCCTCGGAGGGTCCGGAGTCCTGTCTCACTCCAGTTGCCTCTCACAGAGCATGGTCCTGTTCGTAGATGCCAACAACTCCATGTGTACCAACTTGTTGGGACTCCAAGTGTAGAGTGTTGCAACAAGCGTCTTTTTCCCACAAGGGTGACTCAAGGATTCATATCGAATTCTCGGGGAATTGCAGAAACTCTCCTTTTCTTATCCTCTTTTAGCAATCTGCAAAGAAAAGTATTTGTCTTGTGTCCCCAACTCCACTGTGTGGTTGTCAAGCACAAGATTTTGTATTAGTAAAACTGAAATAAAGCTATAAACAAATAAAAGTAAACAATCTACAACTAGGCAATAAAGTAAATAAATAAAGTAAAGTTCGTTTTGGGTTTTTGTTTGTTTATGCAAAAGTAAATTATTTTTGTATTTTCAGAATTAATTACTGTAGAAAATATAAAGTGCTACAAAAGTGTGTATAAGGTGTTTCTTATAATAAAAATGGACTATGTTCATGGATTCATCGTGTGTACTTTCTTGTAAGGTGCAATGGACATAAAAACTGTTTATGGATGATATAATACCACTTGGAACTTTATTATGTGTTTGATTAGCATTCATATCGGCATCACGTCCCAATATAAAAATGATGCAACACATCCCACTTATACTCATATATAATGAGAAAAATTTATGCAATCTAGAATTAAGAATAAGTAGATTATAGCCATAGGTACTTTGACAAGATGTTTAAATATTAAATGTGCTCTCTTGAACGGACAAGATCATCTTTGCTGTCACAACATGAATATAACACATACATTCACTTTATCTCTAATGGGGTAACAAAAGTAAGGTAAAAACTATAATGGTTCTCGAATTTTCTGCCTCTGCTCAATCCCTATCACCATGTTAATCCATCTAATACACACGTTCCCCCACACATGCTCTTGCATACAAGTATGACCAAAACAAGTACTTAAGAATGTGTTACATAATATGCATCTATTAATACATCTTACACATGATAGAATTTTAATCTCAAATATCATCTCATAAAACAAAGATCCATCACATAAAAATTACATAGATGACCATAATCATGTTTGACAACTCATATGGTACTAAAACCGCGATAGCATGAGTGAGATGTAGATCAAGCTACTGTCACAACCCACAATGTAGAGTGGACTAATCGCTCTTCATCATGGAGATGATGTTGATGACGTCGGAGAGGGTGGATATCCAACCGGTGGTGCCTCCAACAACGTTTCCCCTCCTATCTTTGTAGGATCTGGCTCTATTTTAGTGTTTCTATGTTTGTGCTCCACCTCCTCTGAGGTCACGACGGGGACCATTTATAGGCATTTTTAGGTCAAGAATTCGAGTTAGGGATGAATAGTGATAGTTGTTAATGCTCTCGATATGAAAGAGCATAGGTGGCGCAGTCCCCTTCCTAGGCCGTGCCATTTGGTCTCTCTTGGGCCTCTAGGATCTGCTCGTGAGACCCGAGTGATCCAGGTCATTGTCTTCGCAAAAAATAGTCCTCGAAAAATTCCAGGTCAATTTGACTTTTTTTAGGTCCCTAAAATTTAAAAAACCTCAAAACAGGGTTTTCCTGTTCTATAGAGTTATAACCCAAATAAAGAGAGTCATTGGTAAATCCCCATAAATCAATGTAAAACATGGATATAACCTTCTAAATGATGCAAATATGTAGGAATAAGTAAGAAGAAACTACAAAGTTCATGTATACACTTTACATACATCAACATCCCCAAGCTTAACATATGCTCGGCCTCGAGCATGAAGGTGATAAAACTAAACATGGAATTTGGAGTTTGTTGTGATGTTGAACATTATAAGTCATGATTATTGCTACATAAACCTAAATGCTTCATTATCTCAAAGAATAAAAACAAGCAAATAAATTATAAAGTGATATCTCTTATAAACTCCATTTGTGCTTAATAATATGCCAATCTTGTATAAAAAATGCACAAAGTACTATGGACCATTAAGTGTAACACCCTCGAATCGGCCCTATGCAAGTTTTAGCGATTCCCGCCAAAACCCGCATAGAAACGATTCAAGTATGCCCACCAGCCACTTGCGTGCGGGTGGAAAACGAAGTAATACCATTACACAATAATTCGTGATGGAACCCACAAAAACATATATATACAACAACGATCAAAGAGTCAAGAATATAGATATATAGTACAAAGATCCAAATCACCTTGAAAATGATACAACATCCAAGTACGGATAAAAAGAAAATTAAGCTAAGAGCCCTAAAGAATAACCAATGGCGTCCATAACCCTGCCTAGGCCAAGCCGGAAGGGTAACCTTGCTAACGACATCGATCTCATACATGTTAAACAAAAGGGGTGTCGATAAAGGGCAAAGGAAAAAGGGAGCGGCCAGTATTGAGGCTAGCACACGACGAGTCTAGAATTCGGCAGCTCTCGCCTACATAGGTATGGTGGACCGAAGCGACAGCAAAGCATGCACTAAACAACCTATAGAGACTTGATAAGAAAGACCTACTCGGAACCAACCTAATACTAACACTAAACATACCCATCCTGATATTTCCCCCTCGAGACCAAACGAGGAAGTTAAACCGAGGAACTCACACAGTTGGCAATTTTATTCATTCCAGTATAGTTGCAACACTTACTAGTCAGATATAGATAGCATGAGTCATCCTGATATCATAAGCAGTGGGCAGTTTTAATTAACCATTCCGTTGTAGTTATAATACTTACTAGTCAGATACAATTAGCATAAGACATCCCAAATCCACCAGTTGTTGGCATTTTTATTTACTCATTCGGTTGTAGTGAAACTGATTACTAGACATGTTAAAGTCAAATTTATAGCACTACATTAGTTATGGTTGTCTATGATCGAGATATTGTGCTCCAAGTCTTCCATAACCGTGGACATGGCTTTCAGAAAGATTTACCCTGCATGGGTGCACAAATAGCAACACACGCATGATCCACCTCGGAAAAACCAAATAAAAACCCATCGAGGCATCATGACAAAGCAATCACAAGATTTATAAAATATTTCAGGGGGCCACCCCACTAAGCTACCTGCAACAAAGCTGGCCGGCTCCGAGATGGACCCAGGATTTGTGTCAATGGATGTAAATGACTGGAAACCCAAAAGTGTTACTGGGATTGTCGATACCGCAAAAACATTCCATGTTCCAAAACAGTACATGCGCTCCACGCGCAATCGTAAATAAAACAACAAATCATGGCATAAGTACTGGATAGTAATAACACCCCAAACTAGTTTGTGGCCCCAAGAAATAAGAAATGAATCAAGATCTGGCTAAGGGGATTCATGGTCTCACATATGGATAGTGCGATAGTCAAGGAATAGGTATCAAGTACTCGAGGCCTACGGGACACAAGTGAGCGGTTAAAACCCAAATATTAGCTACCCACCGATGCCTCTGCATTAGTTATATATATTCCCAGTATTTTAATTATTAAGTTGAAATTAAAGTCATAAACATCTCCACCATTAAGCATGTGCCAACCTCCCAACAATGGTGGAACAACAACGGCGCGAAGAAGCACCTGAGCAAGCAACTACGACTCGCAAGGGCGACAATCTATCAAACAATAGGAAATAGGATGTGTCCGAGGCAATATAGAGGCTGCAAGGAATATAAATGATGCACGGAAACTAAAGCATCGCAACACGGATAGCAATAGATTAACAAGAGGAAGTAAAGACTATAAATGCAAAATAAGTAGAAAGGGGAAGATTGCTCTCCTGGTAAACATAGTTGAAGATTCGTTATCCGAAGGACTTGTCGAGACTCGCATCAATTAAATGGCCTAATCCGCGAAGAAGCAAAACACTAAAAGAAACATCAGATGCACTATTTAATACTACAGCAGAAGATCAGGCATGATGCATGACATGGCAAGATGCGATGAAATTGGGCAATATTAAGTGGAATTCCCGATAATTAATTAGGAGGTTCATGTTGGTTAGATATCCTGCAATTTAAATATTGTCTTAACAAGGCAAAACATGTCATCAGTTCACTACACAAATTTAAATAAAACCAATATAAGACTAGAATAGCCTGCATATAGTCTCTATATTTAATTATTAGATGAGTCGACAAAATACCCCCAAATGACAAAGCATGTGTGCAATCATGAACAATTTAATATGCAACAAGATATATAACATTTTATAAAATAGGGCTCGAAAAAGGGGATCACACATGTCGGTCTTTGGCTCGAGTGTTCGGGTTTGGTCTTCGCCTCGGGGATTCGGGGTTTTTGGCCATCGGATTCGTGACAAAGGTCATGGCAGTTCCGAGGGAGACCTTGGCATGCCGAGTGTTCAGTCTTCGGATCCTCGGGATCAGGCTTTAGATCTGGGAACGGGTCTTGGCGTTCCGAGAAGGAGATCTTTGGGTCGTCGGGTTCGGAGGTCTTGACGTTGGTTCCATGTAGATGACCTTCGGGTTTGACTTCACTGCCGGTGGTCTTTTGAGTTTCGCAAGTTTCACTTGCCAATGCCAAAGTCGAAAGGTTCATGACTGAGAGCAGCCACACCACACCAGTACCACATGGGCCGATACTAGGCCCATGTACTATGCAGACATAGGATCTAATGCCTTGTGGTTGGGTTGCATTAGGAGGATCGACGAGCTGGTTCAGGTGACCTCCGACTTGACGAGCTCGGGAGTCCAGGCGGAGGTGGCACCAGGCGCGAGATGGAGGAGGCGGACGAGGCCACGAGCCGCGCTACAGGGGGCCTGCAAGTACGCTGGTGAGGTCGAGCCCGCCCGGTCGGCATCGGCTTGTAGAGGTGCGGCACCATGGCGGGGCTCGGCTGGTTCGAGGTCGAGCGGAGACGAGACTGCCAGGGTCAACTTGCGTAGCGCTTGGAGAGGGAGGCACCGGTGCGGGCGGAGAGCATTTCATCCATCATGGGCATACACATGGGAGACGCAACTGGGGCGCGGGATGAGGAGGAGCTCAGGAAGATGGGGATGGCGGAGGGCAAGGCCACAACCGGTGAGGAGGCGGTGCCCGGTGACAACACGGGGCGTGCAGTGGCCGACCAGAGAGGTGGAGGTAGGCGGAGATGGGAGTTGCAGGGGTGGGCCACATGGGGTTGACGGACTGGCAGAGGAGGGAGCGATCGGAGATGGGCGAGAGGGAGGAGCTCCAGGTAGGTAGGCGGAGGCATGGGGGTTGCCAAAGGCGAGGAGGGAGGTGGGGCTCGCGGGGGATGCAGGAGTTGGGGAAGGATGGGGACGGGGCTTCATGATGCTTGTCGGTCGCGTCGGTGGTGATTTCGTGCATGGTGGGGCTAGGTGATGGGGCAGGTGTTAGCAGGCAGGTCGCCTTGCGTGAGTGGTCAGGCAGGTGGAAGCTTCATGGTGCGTGTTAGCATGTAGAGAGACTGAGGTGGGTTGGTGTGTTGGGTGTGGTGCACTGCCACGGGGTTAGGATTAGGTTTAACCGGGTTAGGGTTTGGAGGCGGTAGACTAGGCTTTTGGACCTGGCTGGTTGCCTCCCTAAATAAAAATGAATTTTATATTTATTATTATTTTTAGTGTTTCATTTTATAGGTCTTTTGTAAATAATTTTTAGACAAAACAAAATATCCGTATGGACCCCATTTTTATAATTTGAAATAAAGAAGGGAGTATTTAGAAAACAAACATAGACTTTCAGTGGAAAATAGTTTTAGGCAAATAAATGCAGGATGACATGACGATACTCAAATGCAATGTGGCATGATGACATGAGCATGCGGTCATGATGATGCACAAAATAAAAACACAGTGATTTTCTAGTAGTGGTTTCCCGGGGTGCTACATTAAGCATGCAAAGCGCACTGTGTTTTGTCCTAATTTGGTCGTAGAACCATTAATATTTGATATAATTGGACACTTGGAAAACTAGAAAATAAGAAGGGATTGACATGTACAAAAGATATTTAGCTTCCAAACACTACCCCTTAAGTTTATGCTTTAACCATAGTACTTCATTAGTGTTTGGTTCCATTGCCCCTCATATTTCTCATTCTTTTGGTATTCTTTTTTTAGAAACTCCATGCTTCTTTCCACTCAGCACCTACATTTTTTTTCTTTCATACATTTCTAATTTTTACAACTTTGCATGCATACTCACTCTCTCACTTTTTATCTTTTTCTTTAGAAGGACTTTTGTCCTTATCTTAATGTTAGTATCCCTACTTGGAGGTTTTTTGTTCTCATCTTATTTGGTATGCATATTTTTATTCTACTGCAGGGGTACTTATGTCTATGAGTTCATGGTCAACCCACAACTAACTTCTCTATGACAACCTTAACCTTAAGAAATACCATTTGGAAGCTAAATAAAACCCACACATAAAAACATACTTGGAATAGCAAAAGCTAATAGGTAGGTGTGGTGGAATAACTTGGTTTTACAGGATTATGGATGCACAAGTCTTAGCTTGTACTAACATCTTAGGCTTATAACGAGGGATATAGTTGACCATCTACAAGTATGCAAAAGTTTCCATAGTACTAATCATTTCTTAATAGACAAATCAACTAAACATTAACCATCTATGAAGTAAATAAAACCTAGCACTAAATGAGACACTTGTAAATTGTCACTCATTATATCAAATGAACAAAACAATAAGGTGTGATAACATTCATAAATTGTAATGCAACTATTATTTCCCTTTCCCTTTTTATTAGCATACAACTTTATATTTCTTTTAATATGGTATTTTTATTCCAAATTAAAAAATGTAAAGGTAATCAAAAAACTAGATATAGACACTCCAAGTTAATGAAAAGTATTATGTTGTTCTAAAAACAAAGTATAGAGATGTGCAAACCATGAGTTTAATTGGTACAATGGGATGTCTTGGGCATACCCAAACTTATGGTTTTAACCATTTTAGATAGCTATGGTATGATATTCTGCCATTTCCTGTGGAAAACTTCAACACAAACTTTTCTCCCATCTCTTTTCTGAGAGGTGACATTAGTGGACACAAAGATAATATGCTAGCTACCATAAAACTCCTAATAAATTTCAATTTGATGTGGCCAGAAGGTATATTAAGTTTCCAAAATCAATATAAGATCAAAAGATTCAAAATAATCAAATTCAAACTCAAAGCAATGGCTTAAACAATAAAAAACAGAATATGTCTAGAAAATAAGAGCAGTAAAACGTAATTAATTAGCCCAATTAAACATGTCATGAATTTTTGCAAATTTTTGTGCATATATAGGATGAAAATATTTAACAACATTTGAAAATTTAGCTCAATCACAGTTACACAAAAAATAGAAAAATGTTTGGTAAACACTGGTGTGCAAAAATTTGCAACTCCAAATAGTTTGTCAACTTTAAAACATCCAAATGGATAAAACTTGGTACTTTATTGAAAACTCCATAAAGTAAATTAAAAGAAAATTATCTTTCTACTGGAAGAATGCAAAAACAAAATCCAAAAAACCGGGTTTCCTCCCATAAAACGCTTTCTTTATAGCCTTATAGCTAGGCTTACCTACTTGTTTTAAAATGGGTGGAGATCATGTGGTAACGTATACCTTCATGACATCTCCTTCTTCCTTGGAAATTGTTCCATGCACTTCTTATGAGGTTATTTAAACTTTATAGTCTCTTTCTTTAAATCAATGACAACACCTGTGTTTATCAAAAAGGGTCTTCCCAAAATTATAGGACTAGAGGTTTTACTCCCTATATTCATAACAATAAAGTCAACTGGCACAAATGGCATATGTAATTCAACCAAAACATCATTAATTCTACCTAAATCATGTCTAGTATAATCATCAGCAAGTAACAGATCTATTGTGCATTTTCCATACTTTTAATTTAAAGAAAAGCATATAGTTCTTTTGATAAAATTGAAACACTAGATACTAGATCTAATATAGCATGATGGGTTTATTTTCCAATAGTGATTAATATCTTGGGGAGCCAAGCATCCCCAAGGTTTGGTGGTACCATAGCTTCATTATTGTATCTTGCAATCTTTTCTTTAATGACATAGTTTGCTATGTATGATCCAAGTCCTGCTGGATGAATATTAACATAAGTATCAATTTTTTGTAGGATATTGATTAGTTCATGCAAGCTACATTTATCAAAATCTATTAGAGGTTCATTTACTTCACTAAGAATTTTAACTCCCACTACTTGTTTATCTTTCTTATCTTTTATCATCTAAGTACTAGATTCTTCCAAAATAATAACTTCTACCTTTGTCTTCTTATTATTCTCTTCATTAGTGGTTTGTTCGTCACATTTGATTGAGATCTAAACATTTGTAGATGTTAGTATCAACAAGAATCCCATCTAAGAGTGCATAAGCATCAAAGGCTTTAATATCCATAAAAGAAGTTGAAAGGACAATGGATGTTGCCTAGAGGGGGGTGAATAAGATTTTAAAATAATTACAGTTTAGGCTCTAATAAATGCAGAATAAAACTAACGTTTAATTTATCAAAGCACAAAACCTAAAACCACTAGGTTCAACTAAGTGCACAAACCACCTATGCTAAGCAAGACAACAACAAGGTGATAGCAAGATATAATACTTCAAGAACAATGGCTATGACAATGTAAATTGTATAAGTCAAGGGCTCGGTTGAGAAATAACCGATGGACGTGGAGATGATGATTTTTATCCCGAAGTTCACTTCCAAATAAGCTACGTCTTTGTTGGAGAGGTGCGATGGAGCAATGCTCTCCGAACGCCACAAATGGCCCGCCTTGAGGTGTGGTGGCTCAATGCTCACCCAACACCACACAAGGTCTCACCCCAAGATGCGAAGGCACGCAACTCACCGACTCCACAATAGGCTCATCCTATTCTCCTGTGAGCTCACCACAAAGGCTTACTCACGATCCACTATGGTACACTTGAGGGCGTTCGTTGAACCCGTACAAGCTTGGAGCAAACTCCACAACTCAATTGGAGGGCTCTCAAGAATCACCACAAAGGCCTTGACCTTGAGGAATCTCCACAACTCAATTGGAGGCCCCAAGGGTATAACACCAGTACCATACAACCGTCTAGGGTTCCAAGAACCCAAGAGAAACAAGCCCAAAAGCTTGAACTCGCCGAATCTCCGTGGAGAACTCAAACCTATGCACCAAATGCAAGAGGCAAGTCCTCCACTCTGAAATTCCACCAAAGCTACAAAAGCTATAGGGGGAATAAAAGAGGAAGAACACAAGAGGAGAAGAGAAAACTCTCCAAGATCTAGATCCTAAGGATTCCTTCACAAATAAGGGATTTTGTTTGGTGTGGTTGTAGATCTAGATCTCCTCTATCAAACTCCTCAAAAAGATGCAAGAATCATAGGAGGGGAAAGGGAGAGGACAAGCTCTTCAAGTCAACAATGTAGGAGAGAGAGAAAAAATGGACCAAAAGAGCCCGTGCACATGAAGGGGAAGATGAGACGCTTTTTAAGGGCTCCTAGATCTGACTGTTTGGGTCAAATCTCACCTGGCCGGTAGTACTGGTGAGCCACCGGAAGTTCTGGCTAGCCCAGTTTCAACAGCTCGAAAGATGTTGAAAAACCTGGTTGTACAAGCCGGAAGTTCCGCCTGACCCGGACCGGAACTTCCAGCCAGTACTACCGGTCCACTACCTTCCAAGTACCAACAAATAGAAGCGACTAAATAGAAAGCTTACTGCGGGGTGCACAGGGCTGAGCGGAAGTGAGCCAGAATTTCCATGTACTACCGGAGGAAAAATGTGCCCGAGCGGTACTTACGATCAACTACCAGCCCAAGTAGCAGCAAATACTCATAAAAATAGAACAGGTGTTGGGGGTGTTCCCATGCTCACCAGAACTAGATCAGTATTTCCACCAGTACTACCGGTGCCAAAAGTGGCCTAACGGTACTTCCAAATGAGATGAAACCAAAACTGTCATAACTTTTGCATCCGAACTCCAAACGAGATGGAACCAATTTTGTTGGAAAGATAACGCCATGTATAATATATATGTGAGACATCTCCCCATGTGTGGAGCCGGAAAACCCGCAAGATCAAAAACACAAAAATATGTTCAAGAGAAATCCATTTTTGATTAACTAGAGCTTGTTATGAAGATAACCACAAGGTCTGGATCCTCACATGGACAAGATACAAACAACAACCAAGAAACATGATGCTATGTATGCAAAGGTTTGAGATCTCTCTAAAAGATGTGGTCGAGCTACCCACTCAAGAGACCCTCTTGATAGTACGACTATCAATCCTAAACTCGGTCTCCCAACAACTACAAGAGACCAGTAAAATAGAAAACCTATCATGATCATACCTTTGCCTTGAGCATTCCACTTAGGCTTGATGTACACGATTTTGTCTTCTCCAAGATGGAACATGCTTCTTGATTGCATTTGCCCGTGCTCTCTTGATGAAGACTTGCAAATTCCTCCCCCATACTCCTTGGGGAAACCTCTTCTTTAGACTTATCTTCATCACACCATGATCATCGAGGATGGAAAGCCTCAAGCATGAGATTTTCTAGAGATGGCGCATCTTGAGCTTGCACTTCATTTCTTGAAGATAGCCATGAGGAACTCCATCTTCTTTTTCTAGACATTTTTTTATCTTCTTCTACATGATTCCAATAGGCACACAACCCTTTGACATTGCTTCTTCTTCATTTTTCAACTTTAAAACCAACATATGACCCAAGTGTCTATTGTCATTAATTACAAGTGAAACTCAATTCACACATTAGTCCATAGAGATTGTCATTAATTAACAAAACCACACATGGGGCATACATGCCCTTTCAGAAGTGTTGGGTTCTTCATCAATAAAACTCATATACTCATCTTTTAAACAACTATAAAACTATTTATAAACACCTAGCCTCTCAAACCATGTTCGTAATTATAAGAAAGCCTTTTGAACCTAACCATAGAATCGATGATCATTTCCTTATCTTGTTCAAATTCAAATATTTTTCCTATTGCTAGCAATACTCTTTTCACAACCAAACGTTTCCAAGAATGAAGCTCTCATGTTAAAACCACGACTTTAGGTTTCCTTTAGGTGTACTTCTGAAAGATATATTGTCTAGAGGAAAATAATAAAGGATGTTTATTATCATATCTCATTATGGCCATGGATGCTTCTCCTTGTGTCCTCCCTTTACCTAGTTGTGTGGAAAATTATTTAGATGACTTTTATCATGTCAAAATATCATATTAACACATAATATGATATTTCTTATTGATATGTTCATCATTGACTTAATATTTCGTGATCCTCTGGTAGCAAGCATAAAAGGTGCACGTGAGCGCAGTAAAATACCAAAATCCTAGTGCTACATATGCAAAAAAAATTAAGTAAAAATGCTTGAAATATGCACTCATCAACCCTCCACATGGGAAAGAGCATAGGTAGCATGGTCCCCTTCCTGGGTCGCGCCACCTGGCCTCTTTTGGGCCTCTGGGCGCCGCTCATGAGGTCCAAGTGCTCCTGGCAATTGTCTTCGTGAAAAATAATCCTCGAAAAACCCCAGGTCAATATGACTTTGTTTAGGTCCGTGAAAGTTAAAGATACTCAAAATAGGTTTTTCCAGTTGTGTAGAGCTATAACTCAAATAAAGTGCATCATTGGTAAATCCCCATATTAAACATAGATATAACCTTCTAAATTATGCAAATGTGTAGGAATAAGTAATAATAAACTAGAAAGTTCACATATGCATTTTACATGCATCACCCGCCACAGTTGACAATGGACCCAGGCCACGCGCGCCCACCGTTCAATGACTCGGGGCAGGAAAGGGCGCGTGAGCTTTCCGCGTTAGGGAATCCCAAGCCATAGTCCCCACCTCCCAGGAGAGCTGGGCTCCGCTGCGATGGCGACTCGTGTATTTCTTGGTGTCCATCCCGCCACCGGAAAGAATCAGGGCAACATCGATGGCAGAATCGATCGAAAATTTCATGCGTTATTATTTAATTTCATGATTATTATATAATTCCATGTTCAATATATATGACCATCATACTAAGATATAACTGTTATGCATCTTGATTGTGAGAATCAAAGGAAAACTCACATGTAGGTGTAGAAAATATGAACAACCAAATAGTTCCTAGCCTGGCCTCTAAGACTAGCCCATATGTTGATAATAAAGTGTCTTGATCATGGTATAAAAGTTATTGTAATAAAAGATACCACCAAATATTGAAGTACATTGTTATAAGAACAATGGTAATCAATCGATCCAATGTATGATTTACTTTGAGATTGAATCGTCATGTTAATAGTCAAATCGTCGGTTGATAATGTTGATAGTGAAATTTGTATATCCAGTTGGTGGATGTGATGACCGCATATTTATATGGGTCGTTCGATAGGGATATCTACATGAAAGTTTCCGAGGGAATGAAGATTTAGGATCTAAAAGTTGATCGCAAAATGTATTGCGTAAATCTACAGAAGTCATTATACTTGTTGAAATAGTCATGTTGAATGCGGTACAAGCAACTAAGTGAGTTCCTTTTGTAGAAAGGATACTCGAACAATGATGATTGCCCATGTGTGTTCATCAAGAAATCTACTAATGGATTTTGTATAATCTCTGTGTATGTGGATGATTTGAATATCATTGGTACTACACAAGAAATACATTAGGCTAGTAATCATATGAAGAAAGAGTTCGAGATGAAATATTTGGGTAAAACCAACATTTGTCTCGGTTTACAACTTGAACATATTTGTTCTGGAATATTATCTCATCGGTCTGCTTTATCTATAAAATATTGTATGAATTCAACATTGATAAAGCATACCCATCAAAAACACCTATGGTTGTTAGATCTCTTGATAGGTACAAAGATCTTTCTAGACCTAAGGATGACGATAATGAGATATTGGAATAAGAATTTCCATATCTTAGATTAGTGTACTAATATATCTAGCAAACTACATGAGACCTGATACATGTTTGCATCTAATGGCTAGATATAGCTCACGACGAATGAAAATACATTGGGTTGGCGTGAAAAATATTCTAAGATATCTCCAGGGAACCAAAGATCTTAGTTTGTTCTATCAAAGAAATCAAGAGATAAACATAGTGGGATATTGCGATGACGGATACTTATCATATCCCCATAAGTGTAGATCACATAATGGTTTGTCTTCTTACATATAGGTATGAAATTCTTTTGGAGGTCGACAGAGCAAACATTGATGGCTACGTCCATGATCTAAGATAATTGCTTTGTATAAAGCATCACGGGAACATGAATGGCCTTGCAAAATAATAAACTTTGTCCAACATTCAAGTGAGATTGGTTTGCTGGAATCACCCACCATTATCATTGAAGATAATGCTGCTTGTAAGCTATTTATTCCCATGAGCTACATAAAGTAGTGAAATAATTATTTTTCAAATGAAGTTACGTGACAAAATTGCTGATTTGTTTATCAAATCCTTACTAAGTTCATTTTCAATAAATATGTACATGAAATTGGTACAAGGAGACTTCATAACTTGCAAAATTGAGGGGAGCAATCTCATAGCTTATGACCTATTGAAGATCATTAGATTTTCGGTATTGCACTCTTTTCTTTTGTGAGTTTTTACTAACGATTTATCGTGTAAGGTTTTTAATGACACAATATCAATACAAGACATATGCCATGTTCTCCTTATTTTTCCACATGGTTTTTAGAATGAGTTTTTCATGGCATAGTATATCTTACTTCTCTATTTCTTCCATGGTGTTTTTGGAGGAGATTATTCCTAGGATGATAGGTCGTAAGAACAAGCATGGTTTTTAGAATGGAGTGTTATGATTTTTTTTTATTTTTTGCAGAAAAGACATAAAACCATATATTATCTGAAACCAGCCCTTGTAATAACATCCTTATAAAATGAAATAAAAAAAGTCCTTGAAAAGTTCAAAACAATCTTCCTTCTGCGTCCCTTGATGATGCACTGTGAGGAAAGCTCTATGTCATCTCTGGGACTCCGATGTAGCAAAGTTCGTGTCGGAGAAAATTTCAAAATACTCAGCCACTTGTAGAAGCAGCGGATGCGAAGTCTTCATCATGGGCCAGAATATGCCAGCAACCACTATCTCGAGAGATCGCCATCCTAGAGAAGCTAGTAGCGATAATGGTCGAGAGGTAATACCAGCTCCTGCCAGACGAAGATGGGGAACACCAAACTCGCAAGTTCCACTACAAAGCCATACCTTGTTGAGCTTCATCATGTGGAGGCGGAAGTTGAGTACACCAATAAGTTGCAACATCATACCCTCCATTGAATTTCATTCTCATAGACAAACCATTAATACACCATGACTAATACCCAACGATTGACTCCAAAATCGAGTCTGTGACGCTCCTCCAGAAAAGAACATCGATTTGGGGTGGGCTAAAGAACATTTATTCTCGTCATCGCCGATGACCCTACACCGGAGACAAAGAATTCAAAGACCCTAAGGGGACTAGTCATCCGATCTGCGGTTCCCCCACCCTCCAGCCGCCGTAGCGAACAAGAAGGGCAAGAGAACTAGTGGCGGCACCGCCATCAGTTGAGGTTGATCTTGATCGCTTCTTTAGCGCATGTGTTAGAGCCCTGCAGAAAAACGGTTCAAATATAACTATATATAAAAGCGTGTGTCTTTCCTGGCCTCTCAGCACGTCCAACGCCGTGATGAGTCCATTTTTAAGCATATTTATCTTATTTTTTGCATAAGTAGAGTTAGGATTTTGGTATTTTACAGCGCTCGCACTCACCTTTTACCTTTATTTCAATAGGATCTCAAATTATTAAGTCTTTTGTGAATACATCAATTAGGATTGTCATGTTATGTAATAATATGATATTTCTAAGTGATAAATGTCATTTAAATAATTTTTCCATGCACATGGGAGAAGAGAGGATACTAAAAAAGGATACAGAGGGTTTAACGACCATCAGTATGGGTAGAGCTTGCCCGTACCGTCCGTCCATACCACTTGTCATCGCTTCCGCATCGTCAAATACTCTCACCTCGTGAAGACGTTACACATATCCGACATTCACAGAAATTCCAGTCTCAAAACACCATACAAGAGAGGGATCTGGAGGAGCAATTAGGAGAAGGGCGAATCATTGTTGCTTCATGGATCATCGGAGGACATCACATCATCCCCTTCATCATTAACCGCTACATCTACATCATCATTACTTTTCTCCTCTTCATACATTAGATCTTGTTATAATTCCAAATGCAGTTATGGTTTACATTAGATCTATCTTTATACTTTTTACCCATCCATATGAATACGATGATGTTGTTGATTCCCTCCATGTGTGAGTACTTCCCTTCGTTCTTAGGGAGATGGAGAAACCCTAGCTTTATTATGAAATGAAATAAAGATGATCTATTACTTTTGTCCATGATCCATTGATCTATGATATTGTGTTAGATCTCTCCCTTTAGATGGTATGTAAAGTCGTCCACATATCATTTGCATCCGGTACTAAAGAGAAGGAGATACCCTTTTGGATGTGTATGGGAGTATGTCTAGTGCAAAGAGGTGATAGTAGGCATTGGCTTATAACCTGCGCAGTCAAAAGGGGGAGTTAAGAAGGACTCACTTTTGGAAATATGCCCTAGAGACAAATAGTAATAAGGATTATTACCATATTTCATAAAGTTCATGATTAAGTTTTCTATCATGCTATAACTGTATTGAAAGGAAACACCAATACATGTGTGATATATAAACAACCAGGGGTTCCCGGTGAAACTCTAGTCACTGGTTCATTGGTCAACAGATGATCAAGGTTTCCTGATCATGTGGCATTTATGCCTGTTGGAAATGGAGTCACCTCATTGTGAGAATGAGATGATGAACTAATACCCAACCAAAACATCGTGACCCGATCATGTCATGAAGTTCAAGTTATGATGATTAGAATAGACCTAGTGTACTATTTCTTAGACTGTAAGGCTATATCAATCACTGTTACCCGAGGGTACTTTGATAGCATCAAACATCACACGGTTAAACGGTGATCATAAAGGTGTGTTCAGGTATTCAAAGGAACAGTAGATGCATTATACGTCAAGAGCGGGATTTGTCCATCCGCGTGACGAAAAGGTGTGTTCAGCTGGGACGTGATGAAGCTGCTCGGCCCCGCTCTCCTCCCCATCCTGAGTCGGAGCTCGCCCTCACCATGGACGCACCCATGGCACGGTGCGGGGACAAAAATTGGTTCCTGGTGAGATCTATCACATTGTCGACCATGCTCGGTTCTGTTTTCCTCCTCTAGAATCCGAGCTCGCCGTCACCGTGGTTGCACCCGCACCAATTCTGCCACCTCTGCCGAGGTCTCTGTGGTAACTCAAGTTCCGGGGCTCTCCAAGTTCTGCCATGTTGGGCCTGTAAGTGTTGTTGTATGTTAAACTAGCAAATCTCTTTTGTTCAAATCTCTTGGGCTGTACCAACTTCATTGTGTTTAATTATGAAAGACAAAATATAAATGATTTCTCTCAATTTCTCGCATAGAAAAATGCACAGCTAATTTCATATTCTCGCAGGAACTGGCCCCACTTGTTGAACCGGCGGCACTGCCACGATCTCCACGTAACCACGGTGAGTTCTCGAACCGAAAGTTGCAGTTACCACATTTCTTCTGCAGTCATTCCTCTTCCTCAGTCATTCCTCTGTAGTTTTTCCTGGGTGCTTCTTCTTCCTCTGTTCTAGAACCGTCGGTTCATCTTCTTCTTCCTCTCGCAGGCAGTTCCTTGCAGGAATTTCCTTTCACCCATTTCCTTGTAGGCATGGACGATGGGAAATGCACAACAGAGACCCACTTGGTCCCTGCCCATGGCACCACGACTTTGACAGTGGTATACACAAATGATGAAGCGACTGTGGAGACAACTCTCGCCAGGTTTGAGAAATTGCTTGAGAAAGAGAAGCACAAGTTTGTGGGGGCTAGACTTGGAGTACACCCGTGCAAATAAGCGAAAAAATCCTCCACAAGAGATCGCTGTCGTGCAAATCGCCATACTTGAGGAGGTCCTCGTTTACCACTTCTGCAGGTATGTGAAATTTAAATTTGAGATCACCACTTCTACATCACTTATTCCCTTACATCCCTAAAACCATCTAAGTGCAGGAGTAAACCAACTGAGATGCATTGTCCGGCTCTAGTCGAGTTCTTGTGGAGGAAAGGGATAACTTTCACTAGCGTGGATATCACAAATGACAAAATTATGCTTTCTCGTGTGTTGATAAAAATCCCAGAGGGGCACCACATCGACATCCAAAATCTATACAAGATCAAATCATACCCAGCGAAGGATGGCATGGGTGATCTGGCAGCGGAAATCATCGATAAATCCTATGAAAAACTGAAGAAATTGAAGCAACTCGATCACGACTACTGGGAGTGGAAGCCAATGAGCTAGGTGCGCCTCGAGTATGCAGCCAGAGACGCCTACATGGCGATTTGAGTTGTCTGAAGCTCATTACCATGAAAGATGGGATGGTTAAGGCGGGGGTTTTCGCGAGAGAGCTATGCCCTGGTTGCAAGCTAGCCCAGGAGAAGAAGCGCGAGGAGGACAGAAAGCGGTTCCAGGATGAGCAGGGATCTTGGGACGGTGGTAACATCAAGCGGTTGAAGGGGAAGCAAGTCAAGGACGACAACAAGTGGTGGTGATACATTATGTGTTTGAACTAGATTTTAGTTTCTAGTTTATTATGTGTTTGATACATTTAGTTACTTCGATACAAAATTTCAACCAATTTAACTTGTTGATGTATTTCTTGACAATTATAATATAATCGAGCACTAGAAATATTTTGTAGTGTGCATGAGCATGATCAGTAAATATAATTGAACACTAGAAACTTTAAGGCACTCCATATAAAGGAGTAGATTAATATAAAAGGTTCACCAGAGACACCACGGATATATTGTCTTACATGCCACACACAGATAATAATTAACTAGAACAAAATAAAAGCAGGGAGGCCGGGACACGAGACGCCTAGCAGGGAGGGTTTATCGGCCAGGAGGCAGCGACAGCCTAGTCGATCGATACAGCCGATCCCGACATACTCGGAGGAATTTTCCGTAGGCTGCGTGCCGCGCCAAGGTAATCGGCCTATGGCTTCTGCCTCCGCCTCTGCCAACGCTCTCCGCGTTCTGGATCATGCTGTTGAGGTCCACGTTGATTACTCTGGCACAGAATGGGAAAAATAGTCCCCCCCTACGGTGGAAACGGATTAGCCCACACCGTAACCGCCTCAACACGTAGCGGCTCTTGTTGTCCCTGGATACCTTGATATCGTCCACTTCATCATCATCATCCTGTTGATTTTTAAGAACATAACTTAGAACTCATACATATGATTGAATTGTATTACAACTCAAGAATTGCCAACATGTATATGTAAGACAATGTATCCGTCGATATCAAAGATAAAGCATCTCAGCAATAGTTTGATCGGTTCATATATCATTTCATCTCAACACAATGACAAATAATTGCATCAGAGTGAATGTAGGATAAATCTAGGGGCCTCATAAGTTTCTTCAGTGATGAAGTCAGTGAACCAAGTAACAATTGCACAACCTGTAATGTTATTGTACATCGCCCCAGGTTCACTATCTCATCCCTAAAAAAATCTGACACCAATGTGTCTGCCTCTCTTTTGGGACAAATTTGAATCATTGGCCACAATAAGAAATTGAAATGTAATCGTATAAAACATTATTCAGGCATATACATAGTCAGGTACAAAAACAAGCCTAAATATTGTAATTATAAATAAAAAGCAAACAATTAATCTTTAGGTGCATGTTAAAAATACTTATGATCAAAACCATTCATATACATATGCATCATACCAATCATTAAAAGATCAGAAACAATTCAAGGATCATATATGTAGTTCCATATGAGAATAAATCTAGGGCCTCATAATTTGTTTCAGAGATGGAGTAGGAGAACCAAAGTACCAACAGAACAACCTATATTGTTTGTATGCATTGCTGCCTTAGGTTCACCAACCCATCCCTAAAACACGACACCGTCATATGTGTCTCCCCTTGAACTCTTTTGGGGCAAATTTCAATCATCGGCCTCGGTGACAAACTAAAATGTAATTCTTATACACTTAATGCATGTAATAGGTAATTCGAATATCATAGTTCTATGAATGTAGAATAAAGATTAAGGCCTCATAAGTTTCTACAGGGACGGCGTAAGTGAACCAAGTAACAATTGCACAACCTATATTGTTCTTGTACATCGCCCCAGGTTCACTAACTTGTCCCTGAAAAAATCTGACACCAATGTGTCTGCCTCTCTTTTGGGGCAAATTTGAATCATTGGCCACAATAAGAAATTGAAATGTAAAGTACAAAACATTATTCAGGGATATACATAGTCAGGTACAGAAACAAGCCTAAATATTGTAATTATAAATTAAAAAACCAAACAATTAATCTTCAGGTGCATGTTAAAAATACTTATGATCAGAACCATTCATCTACATATGCATCATACCAATCATTAAAAGATCAGAAACAATTCAAGGATCATATATGTAGTTCCATATGAGAATAAATCAAGGGCCTCATAATTTGTTTCAGAGATGGAGTTGGAGAACCAAAGTACCAATAGCACAACCTATATTGTTTGTGTGCATTGCTGCCTCAGGTTCACCAATCCATCCCTAAAATACGACACCATCATACGTGTTTCCCCTTGAACTCTTTTGGGGCAAATTTCAATCATCGGCCTCGGTGACAAACTAAAATGTAATTCTTATACACTATGAATGCATGGAATAGATAATTCGAATATCATAGTTCTATGAATGTAGAATAAAGATTGCGGCCTCATAAGTTTCTACAGAGATGGCGTAAGCGAACCAAGTAACAATTACACAGCTTATATTGATCTTGTACATGGCCCCAGGTTCGCTCACTCATCCCTGAAAAAATTTGACACCAATGTGTCTGCCTCTCTTTGGGGCAAATTTGAATCATTGGCCACAATAAGAAATTGAAATGTAATCGTGCAAAACAATATTCAGGGATATACAAATGCATCATACAACGCATTCATAGATCAGAAACAATACAAAGATTATATATTTTGGTTCCATATGAGAGAAAAATTAGGGCCTCATTTTTTTAGCGATGGAGTCGGAGAACCAAAATACCAACAACACAACCTATATTGTTTATGTGCATTGCTGCCTCAAGTTCACTAACCATCCCTAAGAAAAACTACACAATCAGATGCCCTTGCACTATTTGGGGGAAAAATTGAATCATTGGGCTCAGTAAGGAATAGAAATGTAATGTTATAGGCCTGTTGTGTATCGAAATCAACACTCAACTAACAAACTCAACTAGATGGCAGATGAGCAGATTGGGGTTTTGTGACTAGACGGATTAGGGTTTTGTGACTAGATGGCAGATGCATTAATCAACCGATCGAATCATATATATACTACCCTACTTCAAGAGCAAAAGAATCTATTCACGATTGAGCAAATCCTATGTATGAACAGTGAAAACTACGGCTGCGACTAGAGAAGCTAGCAATGTAGTACCTCGGACTCCTCATCAGGGACCTCCTCCTCGAACTCATCATTCTCCACAATTGCGTCAAAGATTTCTTGAACGGCGATGGGGTCGTCGATGTAGATCACCGGATTGCCTCCGCCTGCCGCCTGCCCTCCATCCAGATCTGCTGCTGGCACCATGACGTAGTCGGCCACGACGTTGTCGGCTACCTGCTGCTCGGCGGCGATGGCTACTACCTGCTGCTCGGCGGTGATGGCTACCACCTTCTGCTTGGCGGTGACGGCTACCACCTGCTGCTCGGCAGCGACGGCTACCACCTGCTGCTCGGCGGCGACGGCTACTGGCTGGACGGATGAGCTCGCACCCTCGATGGTGTGGCGACGAGCGGCGTTCGTGCTCGGAGACGACGCCTCCGCCTGCTTGGCGATGACCAAGCCATCTACTGATGCGCCTTCAACTGGCTTCACCTCCGGATCGTCTCCACGCGTACGCTTCATGGCGCACCAAGGCAAGGAGGTAGTGCAAATGAGGGAGCTTCGGCACGTGCGGCAGGTGTAGATTGGGGTCTTGGGACTAGACAGACTGGGAGGAAATGACACGAGCTCATAGAAGAAGAAGGTCGAGGGGGTTATAAACACTGGACCGTTCGTAGTCCTCGAGTGGACACGTGTGGTGGGCGGGGGGCGGGGGGCGGGGGGCGGGGGGCTACCACGATCTCCACCCTTTTTTCGGTTCCCTTTTTTTTGAAACAGCCACGATCTCCACTTTAGAGCTGCATTGAAAACACGCTCATGGCAGACCTCGATTCCACTGCATGCAAGTGGCGCGGAACTAATTTCTAGCAACGTTAGATCTACTCGAGGGGGGCCCTTGACTCATGGAAGTTACTAGCGGTAGGGCCCAGTTGGAAGTGAGATTGAGAGCGCTGCATAAAAATGGGATATGTCTTATTAAAATCAAGTGGCAATAAATTGCAGCGTCCTATAGACAACCGTGCACTCGATGATCCTGTTGCCCTGTGCATGAGTTGTAGTAGCAGTAGTAGGCTTTTCAGACTTGATTAAACTTGACATGATCGCTCGACGACTTTTTCCATGGACGGCATCGTGTTCGTTCCTGTAGAAGTCTCGCGGAGGGAGACATCCGTGCTGTCTCACGCTGTACTGTGAAGGGCACGACGTGTGCAACGATCATCGCTGGATCGCACAGAATCAACGGTTGGTGCGCACGATCCGCGTGACAACTATGACAACCAATCAGGGAGTAGCAGACAGGGTGGGCACAGGTTTGGGCTTCTACGAAAGATAGAGAAAGGGGGGTAAAACTAAGTAGTACCACATAAAACCAAGGGCAAAACTGAGTAGTATAAAAATGGAAAGTGTCTTGTACAATGAAATACATCGTGGAATACATCAAATTATGCCAAGATAGATCCACTACAGTTCACTGGATGTGTGTTCTTCTCATAAACCACACATGGATCCACACCTAGTGACATTGCATGTGTGTTCCTCTAGACAAACCACATAAGGATCCACCGGTGTCACTGCATGTCTGTTCTTTCCATGAACCACACATGGATCCACCGGTGTCATTGCATGTCTGTTCTTTTCATGAAGCACACCGAGTGTCACTGCATGTCAGTTCTTTTCATGAACCACATAAGGATCCACCAGTGTCATTGGATGTGTGTTCTTTTCATGAACCACACATGGATCCACCGGTGTCATTGCATGTCTGTTCCTCTAAACAAACCACATAAGGATCCACCAGTGGCATTGCATGTCTGTTCTTTTCATGAACCACACCTAGTGTCATTGCATGTGTGTTCTTCTAAACAAACCACATAAGTCATTCCATGTCTGTTCTTTTCATGAACCACACCCGGTGCCATTGCATGTGTGTTCCTCTAGACAGACCACATAAGGATCCACCGATGTCACTGCATGTTTGTTCTTTTCATGAACCACATAAGGATCCACCAGTGTCATTGGATGTGTGTTCTTTTCATGAATCACACCCAGTGTCATTGCATGTCTGTTCTTTCCACAAACCACATATGGATCCACCAGTGTCATTGGGTGTGTGTTCTTTTCATGAACCACACCTAGTGTCATTGCATGTGTGTTCTTCTAAACAAACCACATAAGTCATTGCATGTCTATCCTTTTCATGAACCACACCTGGTGTCATTGCATGTGTGTTCCTCTAGACATACCACATAAGGATCCACCGGTGTCACTGCATGTCTGTTCTTTTCATGAACCACATAAGGATCCACCAGTGTCATTGGATGTGTGTTCTTCTCATGAACCACACATGGATCCACCAGTGTCATTGGATGTGTGTTCTTTTCATGAACCACACTCAGTGTCATTACATGTGTGTTCTTCTAAACAAACCACATAAGGATCCACTAGTGTCATTGCATTTCTGTTCTTTTCATGAACCACACCCGGTGTCATTGCATGTTTGTTCTTTTCATGAACCACAGCTAGAGTCATTGCATGTCTGTTACTTCCATAAACCACACATGGATCCACCGGTGTCATTGCATGTCTGTTCTTTTCATGAACCGCACCTAGTGTCATTGCATGTTAGTTCTTTTCATGAAGCACACCCAGTGTCATTGCATGTCAGTTCTTTTCATGAACCACATAAGGATCCACTAGTGCCATTGCATGTCTGTTCTTCTCACAAACCACATAACGATCCACCAGTGTCATTGCATGTCTGTTCTTTTCATGAACCCCACCGAGTGACATTGCATGTGTGTTCCTCTAGACAAACCACATAAGGATCTACCGGTGTCACTGCATGTCTGTTCTTTTCATGAACTACACATGGATCCTCCGGTGTCATTGCATGTCTGTTCTTTTCACGAAGCACACCCAGTGTCACTGCATGTCAGTTCTTTTCATGAACCACATAAGGATCCACCAGTGTCAATTGATGTGTGTTCTTCTTATGATCCACACATGGATCCACCGGTGTCATTGCATGTCTGTTTCCTCTAAACAAACCACATAAGGATCCACCAGTGTCATTGCATGTCTGTTCTTTTCATGAACCACACCCAGTGTCATTGCATATGTGTTCTTCTAAACAAACTACATAAGTCATTGCATGTCTGTTATTTTCATGAACCACACCCGATGTCATTGCATGTGTGTTCCTCTAGATAGACCACATAAGGATCCACCGGTGTCACTTCATGTCTGTTCTTTTCATGAACCATAGAAGGATCCACCAGTGTCGTTGGATGTGTGTTCTTCTCATGAACCACACATGGATCCACCGGTGTTATTGCATGTATGTTCCTCTAAACAAACCACATAAGGATCCACCAGTGTCATTGCATGTCTGTTCTCTTCATGAACCACACCCAGTGTCATTGCATGTGTGTTCTTCTAAACAAACAACATAAGGATCCACCAGTGTCATTGCATGTCTGTTCTTTTCATGAACCACACCCAGTGTCATTGCATGTGTGTTCTTTTCATGAACCATAGCTAGAGTCATTGCATGTCTGTTCTTTTCATGAACCACACCCTGTGTCATTGCATGTCTGTTATTTTCATGAACCACACCCAGTGTCACTGCATGTCAGTTATTTTCATGAACCACATAAAGATCCACCAGTGTCATTGGATGTGCGTTCTTCTCATGAACCACACATGGATCCACCGGTGTCATTGCATGTCTATTCCTCTAAACAAACCACATAAGGATCCACCAGTGTCATTGCATGTCTGTTCTTTTCATGAACCACACCCAGTGTTATTGCATGTGTGTTCCTCTAAACAAACCACATAAGGATCCACCAGTGTCATTGTATGTGTGTTCTTTTCATGAACCACACCCAGTGTCATTGCATGTTTTTTCTTTTCATTAACCACAGCTAGAGTCATTGCATGTATGTTACTTCCATAAACCACACATGGATCCACCGGTGTCATTGCATGTCTATTCTTTTCATGAACCACACCCAATGTCATTGCATGTCAGTTCTTTTCATGAACCACACCTAGTGTCATTGCATGTCTGTTCTTTTCATGAACCACACCCAGTGTCATTGCATGTGTGTTCTTCTAAACAAACCACATAAGGATCCACCAGTGTCATTGCATGTCTGTTCTTTTCATGAACCACACCCAGTGTCATTACATGTGTGTTCTTTTCATGAACCATAGCTAGAGTCATTACATGTCTGTTCTTTTCATGAACCACACCCAGAGTCATTACATGTCCGTTCTTTTCATGAACCACACCCAGTGTCATTGCATGTGTGTTCTTCTAAACAAACCACGTAACGATCCACCAGTGTCATTGCATGTCTCTTCTTTTCATGAACCACACCAGGTGTCATTGCATGTCTGTTCTTTTCATGAACCACAGCTAGATTCATTGCATGTCTATTACTTCCATAAACCACACATGGATCCACCGGTGTCATTGCATGTCTGTTCTTTTCATGAACCACACTTAGTGTCATTGCATGTTAGGTCTTTTCATTAACCACACCCAGTGTCATTGCATGTTAGTTATTTTCATGAACCACATAAGGATCCACCAGTGTCGTTGCTTGTCTGTTCTTCTCACAAACCACATATCGATCCACCAGTGTCATTGCATGTCTGTTGTTTTCATGAACCACACCAAGTGACATTGCATGTGTGTTCCTCTAGACAAACCACATAAGGATCCACCGGTGTCACTACATGTCTATTCTTTTCATGAACCACACATGGATCCACCGGTGTCATTGCATGTCTGTTCTTTTCATGAAGCACACCCAGTGTCACTGCATGTCATTTCTTTTCATGAACAACATAAGGATCCAACAGTGTCATTGGATGTGTGTTCTTCTCATGAACCACACATGGATCCACCAGTGTCATTGCATGCATGTTCCTCTAAACAAACCACATAAGGATCCACCAGTGGCATTGTATGTCTGTTCTTTTCATGAACCACACCCAGTGTCATTGCATGTGTGTTCTTCTAAACAAACCACATAAGTCATTGCATGTCTGTCCTTTTCATGAACCACACCCGGTGTCATTGCATGTGTGTTCCTCTAGACAGACCACATAAGGATCCACCGGTGTCACTGCAAGTCTGTTCTTTTCATGAACCACATAAGGATCCACCGGTGTCATTGGATGTGTGTTCTTCTCATGAACCACACATGGATCCACCGGTGTCATTGCATGTCTGTTCCTCTAAACATACCACATAAGGATCCACCAGTGTCATTGCATGTCTGTTCTTTTAATGAACCACACCCAGTGCCATTGCATGTGTGTTCTTCAAAACAAACCACATAAGGATCCACCAGTGTCATTGTATATGTGTTCTTTTCATGAACCACACCCGGTGTCATTGCATGTCTGTTCTTTTCATTAACCATAGCTAGAGTCATGCATGTCTGTTACTTCCATAAACCACACATGGATCCACCGGTGTCATTGCATGTCAGTTCTTTTCATGAACCACACCCAGTGGCATTGCATGTCAGTTATTTTCATGAACCACACCCAGTGTCATTGCATGTCAGTTCTTTTCATGAACCACATAAGGATCAACCAGTGTCATTGGATGTGTGTTCTTCTCATGAACCGCACATGGATCGACCAGTGTCATTGCATGTGTGATCTTTTCATGAACCACACCCAGTGTCATTGCATGTGTGTTCCTCTAGACAAACCACATAAGGATCCACCGGTGTCACTGCATGTCTGTTCTTTTCATGAACCACAGCTAGAGTCCACCAGTGTCATTGGATGTGTGTTCTTCTCATGAACCACACCTAGTGTCACTGCATGTCAGTTCGTTTCATGAACCACATAAGGATCCACTAGTGTCATTGGATGTGTGATCTTCTCATGAACCACACATGGATCCACCGGTGTCATTGCATGTCTGTTCCTCTAAACAAACCACATAAGGATCCACCAGTGTCGTTGCATGTCTGTTCTTTTCATGAACCACACCCAGTGTCATTGCATGTCTATTCTTCTAAAAAAACCACATAAGGATCCACCAGTGTCATTGCATGTTTGTTCTTTTCATGAACCACACCCAGTGTCATTGCATGTGTGTTCTTTTCATGAACCACAGCTAGAGTCATTGCATGTCTGTTCTTTTCATGAACCACACCTAGTGTCATTGCATGTCAGTTCTTTCCATGAACCACACCTAGTGTCATTGCATGTCAGTTCTTTTCATGAACCACATAAGGATCCACCAGTGTCATTGGATGTGTGTTCTTCTCATGAACCA
This sequence comes from Avena insularis, assembly GCA_023614405.1. Lineage (NCBI taxonomy): Eukaryota > Viridiplantae > Streptophyta > Magnoliopsida > Poales > Poaceae > Avena > Avena insularis. The sequence continues at coordinate 129,811,262 of CM042688.1, forward strand.
CACATGGATCCACCAGTGTCATTGCATGTCTGTTCTTTTCATGAACCACACCCAGTGTCATTGGATGTGTGTTCTTCTAAACAAACCACATAAGTCATTGAATGTCTGTTCTTTTCATGAACCACACCCGATGTCATTGCATGTGTGTTCCTCTAGACAGACCACATAAGGATCCACCGGTGTCACTACATGTCTGTTCTTTTCATGAACCACATAAGGATCCACAAATGTCATTGGATGTGTGTTCTTCTCATGAACCACACATGGATCCACCGGTGTCATTGCATGTCTGTTCCTCTAAACAAACCACATAAGGATCCACCAGTGTCATTGCATGTCTGTTCTCTTCATGAACCACACCCAGTGTCATTGCATGTGTGTTCTTCTCAACAAACCACATAAGGATCCACCAGTGTCATTGCATGTCTGTTCTTTTCATGAACCACACCCAGTGTCATTGCATGTCTGTTCTTTTCATTAACCACATCTAGAGTCATTGCATGTCTGTTCTTTTCATGAACCACACCCCGTGTCAGTGCATGTCTGTTCTTTTCATGAACCACACCCAGTGTCACTGCATGTCAGTTCTTTTCATGAACCACATAAGGATCCACCAGTGTCATTGGATGTGTGTTCTTCTTATGAACCACACATGGATCCACCAGTGTCATGTCATTGCATGTCTGTTCCTCTAAACAAACCACATAAGGTTCACCCAGTGTCATTGCATGTCTATTCTTTTCATGAACCACACCCAGTGTCATTGCATGTGTGTTCCTCTAAACAAACCACATAAGGATCCACCAGTGTCATTGCATGTCTGTTCTTTTCATGAACCACACCCGGTGTCATTGCATGTCTGTTCTTTTCATGAACCACGGCTAGAGTCAATGCATGTCTCTTACTTCCATAAACCACACATGGATCCACCGGTATCATTGCATGCCTGTTCTTTTCATCAACCACACCCAGTGTCATTGCATGTTATTTCTTTTCATGAACCACATAAGGATCCACCAGTGTCATTGCATGTCTGTTCTTCTCACAAACCACATAAGGATCCACCAGTGTCACTGCATGTCTGTTCTTTTCATAAACCACACATGGATCCACCGGTGTCATTGCATGTCTGTTCTTTTCATGAAGCACACACAGTGTCACTGCATGTCAGTTCTTTTCATGAACCAGATAAGGATCCACCAGTGTCATTGGATGTGTGTTCTTCTCATGAACCACACATGGATCCACCGGTCTCATTGCATGTCTGTTCCTCTAAACAAACCACATAAGGATCCACCAGTGTCATTGCATGTCTGTTCTTTTCATGAACCACACCCAGTGTCATTGCATATGTGTTCTTCTAAACAAACCAGAGCTAGAGTCATTGCATGTCTGTTCTTTTCATGAACCACAACCAATGTCATTGCATGTCTGTTCTTCTAACAGACCACATAAGGATCCACCGGTGTCACTGCATGTCTGTTCTTTTCATGAACCACATAAGGATCTACCAGTGTCATTGGATGTGTGTTCTTCTCATGAACCACACATGGATCCACCAGTGTAATTGCATGTCTGTTCCTCTAAACAAACCACATAAGGATCCACCAGTGTCATTGCATGTTTGTTCTTTTCATGAACCACACCCAGTGTCATTGCATGTGTGTTCTTTTCATGAATCACAGCTAGAGTCATTGCATGTCTGTTCTTTTCATGAACCACACCCAGTGTCATTGCATGTCTGTTCTTTTCATGAACCACACCTGGTGTCATTACATGTCTGTTATTTTCATGAACCATAGATAGAGTCATTGCATGTCCGTTACTTCCATAAACCACACATGGATCCACCGGTGTCATTGCATGTCTGTTCTTTTCATGAACCACACCCAGTGTCATTGCATGTCGGTTCTTTTCATGAACCACACCCAGTGTCATTGCATGTCAGTTATTTTCATGAACCACATAAGGATCCACCAGTGTCATTGCATGTTTGTTCTTCTCACAAACCACATAAGGATCCACCAGTGTCATTGCATGTCTGTTTTTTCATGAACCACACCCAGTGTCATTGCATGTGTGTTCCTCTAGACAAACCACATATGGATCCACCAGTGTCGTTGCATGTCTGTTCTTTTCATGAACCACAGCTAGAGTCCACCAGTGTTATTGGATGTGTGTTCATCTCATGAACCACACATGGATCCACCAGTGTCATTGCATGTCTGTTCTTTTCATGAATCACAGCTAGAGTCATTGCATGTCCGTTACTTCCATAAACCACATATGGATCCACCTAGTGTGATTGCATGTCTGTTCATTTCACAAATCACACATGGATACACCAGTGTCATTGCATGGGTAGCCGTTAGACCGAGTCTTCTAGAAGGCACGCCCTAACACAGTTGTTCTGCTTGACGATTGTTACATACCGTTCGATTGGGGCCCTTGGACGTTTGGGATGGTCTTCGTGAGAGCGATCCGCGAGTAGGCTGTTCTGCGGCATGATTGGCCACGCTTGCTCTAGACAAACTGGCAACACCGGGCGCTCCCCTATTGCGAGTGTCACGTCTCACGAGTTCAGTGGGCCACATCCCAGTGTCACGTCCCCATTACTTCTCTTCCTCCCCATACTTCTCTTCCTTACCCTCGAAGCCACTTTCCCCACTTCACTCCCATCCTGCCATAGCCGCAAGCCTACGGCGCCTCCATCCCAATCCACTCTCCGGCAGCCACCCCCTCCCCTCTCACCATGGGTTCAAGGGGAGACGGCGAGGAACGCGTCGTGATGATAGGGACGGTGATTTCGATGTGAGTTGTCTCATCTCTATTTCTATCATCTGTGGCTAGTTATCTATTTTTTGAGCTAGATCTAATATGTTTACTCATGCGCGTATGATGTGTTAGGACAACCAGACGATGTATGACTCTGACTATCACGGTTTAGCGGATGAAGACAGTCCTCTGGTATGTAAACATGGATATGTGCCCGCTAAATTTGTAGCATTCGAAGGACGAAACGCAGGAAGGAGGTTTCTACGGTGTCAAGGACATCGTGCAATGATGCAAGGTGGAAGTTGCGGTGTTGTCAAATGGGTAGATCCAGAGTGGCCCAAATCGATGCAGAAAACACTGGACAAACTATGGGAAATGACTGTCGAGTTGAAAGAATCCGTATTCAGCTCACTTCTTGACAGTGTTGAGATGAAGCTATGAGAACCAGTTGACACGACCAAGCATAAGCGAGATCTCAGGTGGGTGCAAGACAAGGTTAGCAAAGTCGAGAAGGAGAGGGACGCGACGTTGGCCCTGAAGGCTAAAGCAGAGCAAGAACTGACTCAAGCAAGGAATGATCTCCACCAGGACAAAGTCCTGCAGTACACAACTACGAGTATTGACAAGTGCATGAGGAAAAATGCAGAGAAACAATTAAAGTTGTGCAAGGAAGATGCTAAAAGGAAGGAGCGGACGATTCGATCCTTGCTCTCGCAGGAAGATGCGCATTGGGCTAAGATTAGGAAGATCAAGGAGATGTGTGATAACTAGTTCTATTTAGCTTAAGCTCCGTGCCTTTTTAAGTTGTAATAGTTGTACTTGTTGACCTAGCGGTCTGAACTATTGGTCCCGGATTCCAGGGAGGAAAAAAATTGCTCTGACCCAGCATTACTTCTTTTGTCTAACCCTGCATTACTTCTTTTGTCTGACCAATGCCCCTTGGATATTCCACCCGTCACTTCGTCGTCCTCGTGTACAAATAGGAGGCGCCATAGCGCGTCGCTTGGTCATCCACCCCCTCGTGCTCTCCAATCTCCACTGCGCCGCCATGGAGATGCCCGATCTGAACTTCTACGAGGCGGTGATGTTCGCGAACTTCGACATCCTCGCGCCGCAAGCGACGGTTCTACGGATGGCGATCGCTCGCTGGGTGCCGGTGGCTCCGCTCCCTGGCCGAGCTGAGATGGAGAGCGAAATTGCGGCGCTGCCGCCAGATGCCCGCGTGGAAGAGGGCGCTGCCCCGGTATGCGGTGGCCAGCCCGTACTGGCCGGCGCTGTTCAAGAAGGAGCGGAAGGCCAAGATTGGTAACCACATCGTTGACGGGCGCGTGGTGCACCGGGATCTCCGCAACCGAGAAGGGCGGAGAGGTTCTGATCCGTCCCTGGATGGACCAAGTACACTGTCATCACCGCCGCTCGACGCGAAGAGGTGCTCCATCTCGCAAACAATGCGGACATCGTGGAGGTTCCGTCCGACAGCGACGAGGAAGCCGGCGGCTCGGAGGACAGTGGCAGTGGAAGTGAAATTGTTGACTAGTGGTTGAATTAATGTAGGATGTGAAATCGCACCTTTGTTTAGAAGAATTTGTGGTTGAAGTAGTGAAATGCCTCGATTTAGATCTCTGTCTCGATTAATTTCTAGAAGAATTTGTGATTTAGATCAATTTCTGCCTCGATTTAGATCTCTGTCCCGGATTGGGAACGTGACCGTGGACCAAAGACACCTTTTCTACTAGTGTATTCTGACATTGGTGGTTTGTTTAAACGTAATCTACGTGGATTGTGCCGCATGCAAATGGCACAACCACAATTTATAAAGTGGAAGCACGTGCACCCGGTTACTGGAGATCCGGGAGCTTCGCCAGATGCAGGGGATGCAGGAGCAGAGAGGCGGTGAGATAGATGGGCTCAAGATTAGGCCAGAAAGTGGTACCTCATTTGGGCATTATCGGTGAGAACATTGCTGTTTATGTTGCCACGTTGTTGTGCAGCATCTGAAATAAGTTGCTACTTCGTGGAGTGTGGCAGCTTAAATAATTTATTTCTGTGCCACTTACATTCCGTCGTATTTGGAGACCTCCCGCCTCAAAGAATCGTGGAACCGGTGGATCCTTGTTTTCAGATAGCAGGGCACAATCACAATTTCGATTCAACCACCGACTGGCATTTCCAAACCCTAAGTCATGGTACATTTTACTCAGAGAATGTGGGTAGATTGTTTACCAAAGAACGCCACACATAGAGCGATCAGAATTTAACAGAATTACATATATAGGTTCAAGTTCAACACATTACTATGCATCTTCATTGCCAGCAGCCTTCTTCCGCAGCCTGGGTGCCAAGCCTTCACGTCCACTAGCTTCTTCATTTCCTGCCTTCTTCCTCTTCCTCGGTACCAATTTTCTTAGCTTCACGTACTCTGCATCGCCGGGACAAAGGGCAGCAGAATCGTGTCCAGCATCATCTTTCCACTCATTTTTAATTTCTTCGGGCAGCAAAATGACTGACCCGGCAGTCATGTTTCTAACCTTGTGGCGCTTCCTGTCAAAGAAATAAGACTGTTGCATAACTACCCAATATCTATAGAGTAAATAAAAAAATTACAATTCAGCACAAACATGCGAACCCCAAGAGACCTTTGCTTACCAGGAGCTAATTGGGTTCGAGCAACCACCCTGTCCAAGAATAGAAGGGCGACTCCCAGTTGCAGCAGCTTCCACATCCAGTACATCACATTTCAGGTCAAACATGGCAGCCGAAGCATACCTTTTTATCAACCCAATTAGCTGACTGTCACATGTTATTGGAACCATGATGCCATGTTCATCCATGAAGCTAAACTTTGCATTCTGCTTCGGCCATAATTCAACATGATTACGCAGAGCAGCAACCATATCAGATATAGTGCAGATCTGCGCGGGCGCTTCTTCCATCGTGAAACAATGGTGTCCATACCTCTTTCCCTTAGAGTCGTACCTGTAGAGGACTACCGTAACCAGGTAAGGAGGGTCCGTGTAGATCCCACTTGACAGAAAATCAGGATAAAAATATGTTTGTCAGCTGGGCTAACAAACAATTTGAGGTTCAAGAGCTACCAGCGCTTGTAATTAGTGCGAATAGCAAAGAGAAGGGTAGCTCACCCGCTTGTAGACAGAACTTCTTCTTTCTTGATAGTAGGATCTGCCATCCTCCGAGCTGCTCGGCTCGTCGGCGGCGGAGGCAGGCTAGAGCCTCGCAACGGCGACTACGGCATGCGCAATTGGAGCTCGAGATCAGCAACTGGGCGTAGCAACTGGCCGCAGCAACTTGGCGCCAGAAGTCAAATGTCCGAAGGGATCGTCCTGCCTGGAGGGTGGATTCTGATGCCACCGGTGCTAGGGGAAAGCTAGGAATGGATTTGTGAAATTGGTCAACACATCCGATCCACTTAGCTCCTCGATTTTCCTAAGAGGTTGCCACGTTGGCGCCTGCGTCACGGATAGATGACCGACATGTGGGTCCCGACCATCTACTTCACGGGGCGGTTTAACAGAATGTTTGAATTTGGCAGGGGTGAGATGAGTTTGCCTCGAAATGGCCCCTCTCAGTAGTTGGTGGCCCAACTTTTCGAAACGCGGTAATTTCAGGCAACTTAGGTATCGCCATGCGCTGGCCTACGAACTTTGGTACCGCAGATGAACAGGCCCCTTTGAGGGAGGGAGTGCCTCCCCTCCCCTATATATAGTGGGGTATTTTGACGAAATAAATATAACCAATATTCAATAAAGGTTTCCTCACTTTGGGAGACCTCCAATTGATATTTCTCTCTCTCTCCCGTGACCGTGGTCCCAAGTTCGGACCGCGCAAGCGAGAGACATCTTCACCACGGAGCGCCATCGAGCTGTGGGATTCGGATCCAGGAGCTCTACTTCCGCAACTGCTGCTGGATCGGGGAAGCGGGAGTGATCGCTAGGCACCGGATGCATGTAACTCCCTGCGAGGTGCAACATTTGAGGCACTAGAAGTCGTTGGATCCACAGGAGCGCGAGGACTTCATCACGACCTTGAGGTCGGCTTTGGCTCGTCTACATCAACCACGCTCTCCCGAGCGTTGACAACGGTTTTCGGCCTTCAAGGGTAAGTTCACGAAAATCCCCTCCCATTACTACATTACTAATAGATAGGTCCTGGCAACAAAGGGGTTCAGGAGCGTAGGGTAAAAATTTATTGTTTTCATACGCGAACCCCTACAATAGTATCAGAGCTAGATCTATGCGTAGTATTGCTAGTATGGGTAGAACACACGAGATGTAGTGTGTGGGCGTTGATCTTTTAGTTGTTACCCTCCCACGTGTACTTGTTTATACCGTAGTAATGCTTGATGAAGCGCCCCCCCCCCCCGAACCGACTTTACGCGTTCATTCGCGAGACTGGTCCATGCTTGACATATGGCTCGTGCTGTATAAAGTGGCTTTGGGGGGTGTTTGTCTCTCTCGCATTAGTTGGTATACCATTTGCAACGGAGGGCCCCGAAAGGGGTGTAGTATAGACAACTACTTGATCAACATTGTAGTGAAAGTTCGTAGGTTAGAACGGTTCTTATGCGAAAGCCCATTCAGCCACATAAAACATGCAAAGATAAAGTAGAGGCATCTAACTTTGTTTTGCAGGGGGCGTTGTGATGTGATATGGTTGTGGCAAAGGTGAAGTAATTACCTTATGTTGCTAAATTGTAGTAGACGGCCACGGAGGTGACGGACTACCACGCTGGAAGGCACCGATACCCTGGTTCCTACAGTGCCGGAACCCTGGCTCCGCAATCCGGAGGCGCGAGATGGAGATCACAGCGAGAAGGACCATATCACATCACTCTTACATTAAATGTTTATTGTTTGTATGTATTATTGTGTGCTAGTATTAGATACCCGATGGTAGCCTAATAAGATGATCCCTAATAAAATACCAATGAAAGCGTTCTCCCTTAGTGTGCACCACCAAGAAAGTTCTTCGGTATGAGGCAGGTCATGATGATCGGGTGTCAGACATATTTATGTTCATATATAGTGGGTGTAAGCCATGTTGCACAACGAATACACTAAGGTTGAGTTGGCGAGCCTAGCATGTGTAGACATGGCCTCGGAACATAGTGATCAAAGATCAAGCATGAGTCACATGAATGAAGTGATCGACTAGTAAAGTCCACCCTAGCACCCACATTGATGGTCGTGACGATCGGGGGAGATGTGGGGAAAAGGGATCATGTAATCACTAGAATCCTTCTAGGGATAGGTGTTTTTAGTGGAGTTATTATTTAACTCATTTAATTATAAACTTAGTCTAAAATCCCTTTTGCAATTATAAATGTAGAAAATGGTTCTCCCGATGATATCTTCCTTGTTGACGGTTGGTTAGATGGAGAGAATCTCGGGCTAGACGGGTCAAACTTCTCTATGTGGGTTGCGCGTCTCCATGTTCTCCTTAGCGAGAATGACGTGGTCGACTATATACTCAACGAGATGGATTTGGAGCAGCCCAGTATCTTAGAGACCCAGAGCAGCGGGAAAACCGCTATTACCGTCGTGAGATGTCCACCTTCATATTAGTGACAATGCGCTTCGGGATGGTGGATGAGCTGTGGCCAGTCGTGGGTAGTCTTGACCCTCGTATGGTAATGGTACAGCTTAGGTCACATTTCGAGGAACAAGTGCGCATATGGGAGCATGAGCTGATGGGAGATTTCCTCTCAATTAAGATGGAAGAGAACTCTTCACTTGAAGACCACTTAGAGCGCATGCATGATGTGTACATGAGGCCTGCATACTTCCTGGATAGCTGGTTGACGAGCTCTTTTGCAAATGGCGTTGTGCTGCGGTCGTTGTCACCAAGCTACCAAGCACATGCCAGGATTTGCATCATGAGAGGCGATGTGGAAACACATGATTTCCACAGGTTCATATCACATCTCAGGAATGTGAAGGTTGAACCCATTGCTAGAGAGGTCATCAATGCAAAGGTATATATTTGATATACAATTTTATAAACGTTATAATCTTGCAAACACATATTGCAGTGTTAAAGTATATTTGATACTTATTCTATTTTGCTGAAAACAGGTCCTTCTGCATGAGAGTTGCTTGCTGGAGAGGAGGTGATGTTGCGTGTTGATAGCGAGCATGATGATGATGGCCAATGACACTCTCCCTCGACATTTATCATTTAGTTTATCGTTTAGGATGATTATTGTAATCGATAGATTATGAACTTCTTTAGTGTGTCTCACACTTCATGAGACGGTTATTCCTATGAGTTTGTAACAAACAGTTGTTCTACTTTTATGAATGATTTCTATTCGTGTTCATATCTTGTTCGATTATGTGTGAATTATCCTGGTTATGAAACTAATTGATAATGCATGAACATTTGCAAAATATTAAAATGCCTTCAAAAATACCAAACGTAATGATATATTCATTTATGAATGAAACCATTGTTTAAATTCAAAGTTATGTTGATAATATGTGAAATACATTTGATTTCTTGTCACATATGAATCATGCCTAAGTTCGGCAAAGATAACTTACACCGTGTATTACATGAATACAAAGTGTTTTGATGAATTGTTAAAAGAGAATACATATTCAATGTATTATGATTTAATAAAATGGTAATTATCATTATATACTTGTTTAAATTTTGTAAAGAGTTTACGAAAAGGAGGCATGAGTATGAAACTATTTGATATGATCAAATTATTTCATCAACCAAAGGTATTGAAGATAAAAGAGAATCTAATTACTACGATTTGATCAATAGTAATGAAATTCGACTTTATAAGATTGGCATAAAGAAATTGTGAAATGCAATGTGTTTGAAACGTCAAAATGCAAAGCATCACAATATGATATTAGATAGCAAGTGGGTGAATACAAGGCACCAAATAAACCGTTGTAGTGTAAATGTAAAAAACCATTAGTTAGAAATAGTTAGCACTCAATTAGAACATATAGTGAACCATCTAAATTCGTGAGATCGGCGCCATATCTTGTATGGATTGTCGTGAACGTTTTAGGGTTATTCGATATAACCAAAACAATAGCGAATAAGTCCTTGTAGAGTATTCATTGAGAGCTTTCAATACGATAGCCATTACTAGAACCAAAAGAAAGGCAAAATTAGTACTCCCTCTGTCTTAGGGAAGAAGGCGTATATTTTTGGGCACAGTTATTAAGGAGTCTTCCTTAACGCTGTATTTTTTTGATTATACCCCTAATGACTACTACTCCAAACCGCTAACTTCACCATTGAATCCACATCTCATCCCCGTCGTCTCGCCTCGAGCCGCATTGACGTCCCCTTCTACCTCGCCTCAGGCCACATTGTTGCTCGCCTCCACCTCTCCCTGCAGTGCCGCCTCGCCTCTAGGCCATAATGCCGCCTAGGAACGGCCGCCTCACCCAGGTTCGGGCTTCCTAGGAACCACCACCTTGCCTAGGTCCAGGTCGTGCCGCCATGCGGGAACCGCCACTACACAGGAACCGTCGCCTTGACCCAGGCCCTAGCTCAGAGGTGCCGTAGCTGGTGGCATGGCTTCCTTCGAACAACACGTGCGGCCAGGCATAGAAAGATGAATCTGGATCGGGGGTATTTCCTAAAGAACAATGCCAAAATAGCAACTGACGTCGCTCGTGCGTTCTATGGGAAAAACTGGAAAAATTTATACGCCCTAAGCGCTAGGACGGAGGGAGTATTGCTTAAAGTTTTGGTGCTTTTTGGAGAAAGTTTGTGTTCTCGAATATGAAGCTTATGAAAGATAGTGAAAAGGATGATGAAGATTCAAAACCCTGCATCAGAGTGTTGAGAAGCGCAACGGAAAGTGTTCCTGAACGATTCTCTTCATAAAGGAAAGAATCAATGATAATGATCATTGTGTTTTCCCCACTAGTGTTTTCACTACATGAAGTAGGATTCAAAAAATGTACCTTGTATCCCATATGGAGACATTTGAGAATCATTTGACGTATTACCAGAATATGACATACCTACAAACTACGAAGGAAATAATGGTAAACTAAAATTATGGGAAATCCTAGAGGCAAAATTCACTTAACATTAGAAAACAATTTATTGCTAAATCTTAACAAGTAAAGGGGTTACTTGAATTTTCCAAACGACTGCAAAGTCATGATGGAAAAGGTGAATGACAATGGCATGATTTGTCATGAATAAGGTATTGGACAAATTCAAATGAATTTGATTCAAGTGTGCTCAAAGTCTAGTGGATTTAATACTAGTAAAGTATTAGTATCTCATAGTAAATCTCTTAGCTTGATAAATGATCAAAGGATTTTGAAGTCATTCAAAATAGTGAGTGGATATGAAATTTGCATGAAATTGAGTGGGAGCTATAAAAGTCTTCCAAAAACAATATGCGAATGACATATTTTTGAGTGGGGCAATATAAGTCTCAAACTCAAATATGTCAGGAACACATTTTGAGTAGGAGTAGTGACTCATACTCAAATATGTTGGGAACATATTTTGAATGGGAGCTTAAAAGAGTGATTCTCAAGTGTGTATACTGAAGGGGATCCGCAGCAGAAAACAAAAGAATTCCTACGTTGGAACCCCAAAAAATGCCTAGGATATATCTATGTAGTAATACAGTAACGGCCAATGCGTATAGAATACATACCCTTGTAGACCGTACACGGTTAACATTCCGCGGGGAACGTGGTTGAAGTAGTCATACTCGTAGCTGACCTCAAGGTCGCGAAGCTCCTCGCAGGTCACCCCTTGCTCCTTCTTCATCTTCATCATGCAGCAGCTCCAGCTCACGACATTTAAGCGCCCCAAGTGTTGCGCATCGTGTCTTCGTACACATCCAGTGCACGATGAGACCTCCGGCTCCCCGATCCCACCGGGAGTGCAGAAGTTGATATCTGGCTAGGAATCCCTGCAACGCAATAGCGTGCTATAGGTGTGCCTTGATCGCACAGCCCAGACGTGGGGCCATGGTCACAAGGGCTAGAGAGAGAGAGGGAAGGAGGAAGTCAACCAAAGGACTTCTCCAACTATTGGTGTGTTTAATCCCACCCATGGGCACCCCTTTATATAGGCTAACGGGGTGTGCCTTTCTCAAAGGGTTAGCCATATGGGACTAAAGGGCAAAGGAAAATAGGCAAAAAGGAGCCAGCCAGCCGGCTGGGCCAAATAGCCATAGCCCAGCACTACAAATGCCGGTGTGGGCTAGCCACCATGGCCCAGCTTGTCGCAGCCACTTACAAGAGCCAGTTAGCACTGGGTGGGCCGGCGCGACAAAGGGCCCAGCAGCAAGGCGAGGGGAAGAGGCGGCTCGGGGTGGGCCGGATGCCCCGACGGCCTAGCGGGCGAGCCTGCCCACCAGGCTGCTCCCCGCGAGCCCCATTGGGCCGGGTTGAGTCGGCTGTGGCGGCCAGCCGCCTGGTGCCCGGCTCCCTTTATCCGCTGCCCGCCCACGAGCGTAGCCCAGCTGCGTGTTGCCTGGTGCAGTGGATATTATCTGCCGCCCACGTGGGCTGGGCTATTTTTCTTTTTCCCTTTTCTTTTTCTGCAGCATTTCTTCTAGGCCTTTTCCCTCTGGGATTTGGCCTAATATAAAAGTTGCTTTTATAAATCTTAATCTAAATATTATTTAGTATATATTAATTCATAATTAACATATAATAAATGTATATATAAATTCCCATTTATCCGAAAACACTTTTCCGATCATTTCATTTATTCTTTCTCCGAACAACTTCAGATCTCTCTGCGGGACGATTCCGGCTTTCTCTTTCTCTACTGTCATTTTGTCTTACGAATGACCGCTCTCATCGTACCCTTAAGTGTATCCTCTCATGGCTCGGGAATGCTCTAGACATGATCTATATCAATGATCAACAGAGGGACCAGGGATATCCATATGACCCCTATGCATTCCTGATGACAATGTCGTTTGAACCGCTAAATGTAGCATCCTTGTACTTTTGTTTCACGATACAACTTGTCAGAGATCCGATTATTGGTATCCTATACCTTGTTCAATCTCGTTCACAACAAGTTCTGTTTTCTTGTTAGCGTGATATTACATCCCCGTGACCGAGTCACATGTTGCAACATTTATGGATGTAATCTCACCAAGCCGGCCTTATGTATCTTTATCCGTGATGTGGGTGAACAAATCCTGGTCTTGCAGTCACATGTCATCTATTGTTCCTTCGAAATACCCAACATACACCTTTATAACCACTGTATTACCAAGTGGCACTTGATGCAGTCTAAGCAGCCTCGGGACATAGTGAGTGATATGAGCTCACGGTCTAAGGAAAAGGAGTCTAGGTATAGCTGTTGCAACAATAAACTATATGACTCGATTGTGTTGCAATCCTTCGAGGGATGTCCAATCACATCATTCTCCAATGATATGATCCCGTTGTCAATTGGCATAAATGTCCATGATCTTGAAACCCAGATCATCCTCATGACCAACGAACTAGTATTAATAGAGGCTACTAGGGACTTGGTTGTTTCATACCACACCTGTACCAATGTTTCTACTTGACACAGTTATAGCACAATATGAAACTATTATAAACTAATTGAGATATGGCAATAAAAACCTATTTATTATTTGCCTCTAGAGCATATCTCCTTCAGTCTCCCACTTGCACTAGAGTACAAATAATCCAGCTCGCATTTTACTCATATAAACCATATACCATATGCGTTTACAGATCATGCATGCTCATGAGAAACGCCATGTCCATGTTCTATTTCACCAGATCATTATGTCTTTTGCAAATCGTTAATGTCTTCCTAATTTTGACATTCACTCCATTATCTTATAATGGGTCGAAGTATTTGTTTGGAGACAAAGTGAGACTTTTGTTTGTAGTGTTTATGATGACGGTCATTTTCACCGTTGTCATCTAAACTTCAAAACACACGTTGCTATCCTTTGTGTATATACTATAATCATGGCAGCAGAATGAGGCCAGATTCCAGGAGCTTACAGTGAGTTTAGATCAACCTCGAGGGCTTTCTCATGGGCCCTGGGCCCTAGGACACATCATTCTACGTTAAAAGCGAACTAGCCCCTCCATAACATTATACATCACATAACATGAGCCTTTATACTTCTATATCTATGTAGATCCTAGTGCATGAAATGCGTCTATGCCACTTACATTGCTTCTTGCCATTTATGTACAAACTTAATTCTGGTTCAGTGATCAACTCAGGAATCACTTAAAGACATGTTCTTATAGTTAAGACTTTGTCCTACCAACCAGAACCTCGGGTCACTTTATGTCGAGTATACAACATGGTTATATGGAAGAACCTATGACTGAGGCATAGGAGATGCAACACACCTTTTTCTTTCAACCATAGTTGCAATACTAACTCAATGCTTCATATAGTAAGAACTTCTTTCTTACCTTGTTCCATTCTAAGCTTCTTCAGAATCTTGCTTAGGACATTCTAAACATCTTTCAGAATCAAGTCCAGGAAGCATTCGACATTCAGTGTTTATTAAACTCACCAATCTATCTCGATAGATCTTATTGTTTAATAACTTCAACTTCATCCTTATTTATCTAACTTAAGTATTATTAACACCAATCACATTATTTACATATGTTGTCCACATATCCCAGAATGATTTCACGCTTACACTCAAATATGACATTCATATTTGAGATCTAGGGATTTCACTTAGCTCCCACTCAAAATATGTCAGCTACATATTATGAATTAGCCAAGCTGATTTTCTCCCACTCAAATCTAGGTCCTCTCGATAATCTTGGACATTCCAAAATTCTTTGATCATTATCAAATCGAGAATTCCACAAACGAGATTTCAATGACCATTCATTTATCGTACTTAGGTCCATCACGCTTCTTTGTAATTCGTAGGTATGTCTTGTTCAAAACATGACAAGTGAATCAACAATATAATTCCACAAACTTGTAGAATATATAGTTGAATCCTACTTTCTTTAGTAAAACTATTCCCTAAAACTTTATGATCAGTATCATTGGTTTCTCCTCTATTTGTAGAGTTTGGATTCACGAAACAAATTCCACTGCGCTACTCAACAATTCAGAGGTAAGGTGAAATACCTTGTTTTGATCTTTTACTTTCTTCCACCTGTATCTTCATCAAGACACGTCAACTTTGGACAACAATAGGTTTGCCCCTTGTGGACGATGCATTCATAGCTACCTAAGAATGCTCTACAAAGACTTGTTTATTCGCCACGATTTTGACTTGTCGAAATCTCTAGAAACTCGAACATGCCATAACACGTATGGTGTTGTTTCCACGAATATTTAGATGTTCCTTTGTATTTCAAATGAGTGTGTGCTTATTTTGATCTCTAACTCTAAACGCCAACTATAACCCCTATAAGAGATAATATTATACCATCTATATCTTAATACATAATGATTATGATGTTTAGAAATTTCAACATAGTTTGAATTCGTCCAATTAAAACATCTTTCACAAGTTTCTTTTTATGCTAAACTTAACTTGAATACTTTAATCATGTCGATCAAATCGAAGAGACTTTGTATTCTTGTTAATTTCAATATCCTTCTTTTGTTGTGAACTCATTTGAACAATTCAAATCATTTGAAACTTATGTTTCATTAAGTAAATACGCTTATTCACTTAAGTCCACAATTAACTAATGGTTTCCACTATTTGTTGAAAATACGATACATCACTATGTATAAGTTTCAACATTTCTTCGCATATCACCATTTTATCAGAATGCGGAGTTTTACTCATTCTGCCCAAGAGGCATGGTTTTGCAAAGTCTCTAGATTAAGAATCTAGGACCCCGATCTTCATTAAGAACATGCAATAACCAAAATGACTTAAACTATAGTGTCATTTCATTATCAAACTTTGGATATCTTTTAGAATTCTAATCCTTTATAAATGTTTAAACCATTATCATTAACATAGTGATGTGAATAACTTATTTATAATCGTAATGTGACCATAAGGTGTTGTTCATAAACATAGTACAAACTGGCTTGTAACTTGTTCATATGAATAATCGTCTCGCCAAAAGCAAGACACACAAACAGGGATTACAAATCTATATTCAAGTCCACTAATCCAAATGACAAACTTTGAGGGAGGAGGTGATGTCGGCCACCAACTGTTTTGCTTGTCGTCATCAAGTCACGTTGCCTCAAAACCAGCAATTCTCAAGCAGATCCTCCTATTTTCACAAAACGGGACAAGTATCAAATACTTTGCAATCTGCAACGAGTTTTGCAAAAACCACATTTATTATTTGTATATCTTACATATACCTTTTCATCCATGACCTCCTTTTGCAATCAAGCCCTTTTAAGAGTTCTCAACTCTAATGCAAGATCGCTAAGTGTTTTTCCAAACATTCTGGAGTCATCGAATTATCTCATAATGGTTATTGTATCAAGAAGAGAAGATCACCTTTTACGAGGATATCCCTCAGGCGTGGGTATTAATCTATGAAGTTGGACCCTTTTGCTAAGTTCCAAAATTAAGCAATATATTCCCATGGTCGCAAAGGACCTCAATGGGATAGGCTAAGATCTACTAAGATATTTGCAAACAGACATCTAGACTAAGTTTATAATAAGATATCAATTTATAATTGGTCTCCACTAAAATTGTCATCCCCTGGACGATTTTAGTGATCGCATGATTCCTATCCTCTGCACCTCCCCTGATCATCACGGCCATCAGTGCGGCCTCAAAGGTAGATATTCAATAATGCCAATCACATCATCCATGTGACTCATGCTCGATCTTTCGATCTCTTGTGTTCTGAGGCCATGTCTGTACATGCTAGGCTCACCAAATCTAACTTGTGTGTATTCGCTGTGCAACATGGCTTACACCCACTATATGCGAACGTAGATATGTCTGACCCCCGATCATCACGGTCGGCCTCATAAGAACAACTTTCTTGGTGGTGCACACACAAGGGGAACACGGAACATTGGAATTAAATAGGGATTATCTTATTTTCTACCGTTGAGTATCTAAATACTAGCACACAATAAGATGTAAAACAGGTATCAACATCATATGTATAATGTGATATGATATGGTCCTTCTTGCGCCTTGATCTCCATCGAGCGCTCCGGCATGATCTCCATCTTGCCCTTGGTTTGACGCCAAGTCCACGACGCCTCCACCAAGTCGTCCATCGGAACAATGACTATTACTATACTACTTAGTAACAGAAAAGTAAACTACTTTACCTTCGCAACGACCAATGCCATATCATAATCACATGCCCTCCTGCAAAATAAAGTTAGACGCCTCTACTTTATCTATTGCAAGTTTTACATGGTTGTTAGGGCTTTCACACTAGAACCATTTCTAAACTACGAACTTTCCAACCACAACATGATCCAATAGTTGTCTCTATTACACCCCTTTCGGGGCCCTCCATTGTAAATGCTATATCAACTATTGAATGAGAGACAGACACTTGCTAGCCACTTATACGGTACAAGCTGTATGTTGAGCGTGGAACCAGTCTCGCGTACGAATACGCGTAAGGTCGGTCCAGGCCGCTTCATCAAACAATACCGCGATATAAACAAGTACACGTTAGAGGGTAAAAACTAATGGATCAATGCCCGCACAATACTTGTGCGTACTGGCCGTACAACACTCCTACGCATAGATCGGCTCTGATACCACTGAAAGGGATCCGCAGTAGAAAACAAAAAAATTCCTACGTTGGAACCCCAAAAACTGCCTAGGATCTATCTATGTAGTAATGCAATAATGGCCAATGCGTATAGAATACATACCCTTATAGATCGTATGCGCCTAACATTCCGCGGGGAACGTGGTTGAAGTAGTCGTACTCGTAGCCGACCTCAAGGTCGCGAAGCTCCTCGCAGGTCACCCCTTGCTCCTTCTTCATCTTCATCATGCAGCAGCTCTGACTCACGACATTTAAGCGCCCCAAGTGTTACGCCTCGTGTCTTCGTACACATCCGGTGCACGATGAGACCTCCGGCTCCCCGATCCCGCCAAGAGTGCGGAAGTTGATATCGGTTAGAATCCTCGCAGACAACGGCGTCGCAGTGTGCCTTGATCGCACAAATTTTACTTGGGGCCATGGTCACAAGGGCTAGAGAGAGAGGGAAGGAGGAAGTCAACCAAAGGACTTCTCCAAATATTGGTGTGTTTAATCCCACCCATGGGCACCCCTTTATATAGCCTAACGGGGTGTGCCTTTCTCAAAGGGTTAGCCATATGGGACTAAAGGGCAAAGGAAAATAGGCAAAAAAGAGCCACCAAATGGGCCAACTGCCACAACCCAAAGATCAGTGTCCGGGCTGCCACCAGTGGCTAGCTGCAGCCACTTACAGAGGCAACAAAGACAAAGAGTCTGGTGGGCTCCGCCCGCCAAGCCAAATGACAGGCGAGGGGAAGAGGCACTGGGCCGGATGTTGATGCCCGGCTGCCAATGGGCGAGCCACCCGCCAGTTGCCTCTCATGAGCCCCATTGGGCCGGGAGTCGACCTGGCTGTGGCGGTGGCCGTGGTGCCCGCCTGACTCCTTATCCGCTATCCAGCGAGAAAGCGTAGCCTGCGTGTTGCCTCGTGCAAGGATATTATCCGCCCACGTAATGGGCTATTTTTTTTTTTTTTTTTCTTTTTCTCAAGATTTCTTCTAGGCCTTTTCCCTCTGGGATTTGGCCTAATATAAAAGTTTCTTTTATAAATCTTAATCTAAATATTATTTAGTATATATTAATTCATAATTAACATATAATAAATGTATATTTAAATTCCCATTTATCCGAAAACACTTTTCTGGTCATTTCCTTTATTCTTTCTCCAAACAACTTCGGATCTCTCTACGGAACGATTCCGGCTTTCTCTTTCTCTACTGTGATTCAGTCTTATGAATGATCGCTCTCATCATACCCTTAAGTGTATCCTCTCATGGCTCGGGAATGCTCTAGACATGATCTGTATGAATGATCAACAGAGGGACCAGGGATATCCATGTGACCCCTATGCATTCCTGATGACAATATCGTTTGAACCGCTAAATGTAGCATCCTTGTCCTTTTGTTTCTCGATACAGCTTGTCCGAGATCCGATCATTGGTATCCCATACCTTGTTTAATCTCGTTCACAACAAGTTCTGTTTTCGTGTTACCATGATATTACATCCCCGTGACCGAGTCACATGTTGCAAAATTTATGGATGTAATCTCACCAAGACGGTCGTATGTATCTTTACCCGTCATGTGGGTGAACAAATCACGGTCTTGCAGTCTCATATGTTCTACTGTTCCTTCGGAATATCCAACGTACACCTTTATAACCACTGTATTACCAAGTGGCACTTGATACAGTCTAAGCAGCCTCGGAAAACAGTGAGTAATATGAGCTCACGGTCTAAGGAAAAGGAGTCTAGGTATAGCTGTTGCAACAATGAACTATATGACTTGATCGTGTTGCAATCCTTCGAGGAATGTACAATCACATCATTCTCCAATGATATGATCCCGTTGCCAATTGGCATAAATGCCCATGATCTTGAAACCCAGATCATCCTCATGACCAACGAACTAGTATTAATAGAGGCTACTAGGGACTTGGTTGTTTCATACCACACCTGTACCAATGTTTCTACTTGGCACAGTTATAGCACAATATGAAACTATTATAAACTAATTGAGATATGACAATAAAACCCTATTTATTATTTTCCTCTAGGGCATAACTCCTTCATATACGACACATTAAGAATAAAAGCGCAAGTACCGATAAATAATAATTTATAGGGATTAGAAGTTGATAGTAAATATATTACGATATTATGTACTATACCTAAAGGGATTCTGAAAAGAGTTTCGGAATATGAGTTAATTAAGGATTGGTCCTTGATCACTCAAATTAGGAATATCATTAAGGTTAACATCGATGGTTGAAAGGAATAAAAGGATGATCATCATCCACTATGTTGAAACATAGGTTCTGTCTTGAAAAACCATGATGACAACTTAAACATAATATATGATCCGAGAAGGAATGTTTGAAAAGTGATTAAGTATGGATCACGGAACGTTGAGCTAAGTTAGTCCACAATGTCTAATTGAGAACTGTAGACACGTTTCCAAATCCATGAAGGATGACATATCTTAAAAGCATAAAGGGTTATGTTGTAAGAAGATTGGAAACTCCTATATCGATAATACCGACTAAAGTCAAGTAGGAAGCGAGGTGAACAAAACATCGAAAGTTGCACAGGGTGCACTAGCGTTTCGATAAATACATTTATAATAATAGACAAGGGTGATGTCTACGCACTTCTATTCTTGTAGACAGTTGTTGGGCCTCCAAGTGCAGAGGTTTGTAGAACAGCAGCAAGTTTCCCTTAAGTGGATTGCCCAAGGTTTATCGAACTCAGGGAGGAAGTGGTCAAAGGTATCCCTCTCAAGCAACCCTGCAATCAAGATACAAGAAGTTTCTTGTGTCCCCAACACACCCAATACAATTGTCAGGTGTATAGGTGCACTAGTTCGGCGAAGAGATAGTGAAATACAAGTGGTATGGATAATTATAAGTGGTAACGGTGCCAGAAAAGAGCTTGAAGGGTAGGAAGAGACTAAAGACAATCTGAAATAAAGATGGAAGCAAGCAAACATGTAACAGATCTAGTTGCAAACGGTGTTTCAATGCTTAGAAACAAGGCCTAGGGATCATACTTTCACTAGTGAACACTCTCATATAAATATATTCTCTTTATGATACTACTCTGAACTACTCTTCGGTTGGATAACTCTAATCCATGGTAGGGCTATAACAACACACCTCAAAGTTCGCTTTCCCCATCTAGATAACCCATCACTATCACCTTGAGCGCTAGATGGTTCCAACAAACACCAAAATCTCATCGAGACATCCAACTCAAATTATACTCATGACAATTATTTATGTAACCTTAGCCAAAGTGCCACACTGTATGCACACTGTCAACTACACACACGTGGGGATTGATACTTTGCTAAAGTATACATAATTTTTGATGTTCCATGCTTGGTTTTTATCTACTTTCTTATGTTTTGTCCACACTTTGGAGTACTTTTTATACACTTTCTTGGACTAACCTATTAACAAGATGCCATAGTGCCAGCTGCCTGTTTTCTGTTGTTTTTGGTTCCAGGAAAGTCAGAAAATGAATATTCTCGGAATTGGACGGGACAAAAGCCAAAGTCAGTTTTTCACCGAGGGGGACACGGAGCCAGAATACGAGACGGAGAGGGGCCAGAGGGCCGCCACACCACCTGGCCGCGCGGCCAGGCCTGGCCCGCGCCAGGGGGTGGTGTGGCCGCCTAGGGCACCCCCTCAGCCTCCCCTTTCGCCTATAAGATGCCTCCGATACAAAAACCCTAGGTACTCGATAAAAATTCCATGAAAGATTCTCTAGCCGCCGTCATCTCCATCCCTAGATCGGGAGGGATCTGAAGATCTTCCCGGCACCCTGCCGGAGGGGAGAATTCACCCTGGAGGCCTTCTTCATCATCATGCAAGCCTCCGGTGTGATGCTTGAGTAGTTCATCCTTGGACTACGGGTCCATGTAGTAGCTAGATGGTTGGTTCTTCTCCTTTGTGCTACCATGTTTAGATCTTGTGAGCTCCGTTCATGATCAAGATCATCTGTTTGTAATCATACATGTTGTGTTTGCGGGGATCCAATGGATATTGAGATGCTATTTCAGATTTATTATTGATTATATCATGTCTTTGTTATTTGTGATCTTGCATACTCTCCGTTGTTAGTAGATATCTTGGCCGAGTAGATGCTAGCAACTCCAAGAGGGAGTATTTATGCTTGATAGTGGGTTCATGCCTCTAGTAATCTAGGGAAGTGACAGAAATCTCCAAGGTACTAGATGTGCTGTTGTTACTAGGGAGAAAACAACAATCCTTTGTTCATAGAACAATCGTATTATTTACTTTACACGCAATGTGTAATGCAGTTATCTGTTGCTTGCAACTTAATACTGGAGGGGGTTCAGATGACAACCTGAAGGTGGATTATTAGTCATAGATGCAGTTGGATTACGGTCTATGTATAATGTTGTAATGCCCAATCAAATCTCATAGGAGTCAAGATGATTAGTATATGCATGTATGCTTTCTCGATGTTTGTCAATTGCCCCGCTGTAATTTGTTCACCCAACATGTAATCTATCTTAAGGAGAACCACCACTAGTGAACTATGGACCCCGGTCCTTTCTTTTAACATCAATCTACAACTGTTTACTGCTTTCTGTTTACTTTTTGCAAGGTTTTACTTTCTTCCACACAATACGTTTAATCCTTTGTTTTCAGCAAAACCGGTGAGATTGACAACCTCACTGTAAGTTGGGGGCAAAGTTCTGTGGTTGTGTTGTGCAGGATTCCAAGTTGGCAACAACACCTTGGAGGTGTTTCCTTGCTCCTACTGGTTCGATAACCTTGGTTTCATAACTGAGGGAAAACTTGCTGCTGTGCTCATCATACCTTCCTCTTGGGGTTCCCCAACGAGCTCGATATATTTTGGGCCATCAGGGATAAGCAGAGATTCATTAAAGCACTTGAGTAGCAGAATAGATCTATAGATTACAAAGCTCATGATCTCAATAAGATCACGCATAGAGAAAGAGATGAACACATAGCTACCGATAGAGCCCTTAGCCTCGAGGAAAAACTACTCCCTCTTCATCATGGGAGTCAGCAACGGTGATGGAGATGGTGGTGGAGTCGATGGAGAAGGCTCTGGGGGCACTTCCCCGTCCCGGCAGGGTGCCGGAACAGAGACTTCTGTCCCTCGAATCTCCTCTTCGGTGGCTGCAGCGTTGTGGAGGTTTTCGTGGCTTTCTCCTGGATTATTTAGGTTTTCTGCATCGGAGGCTTCTTATAGGTGAAAGGGGAGGCTAAGGGGGTGCCCGTGGCGGCTGCACCCCCTAGGCGTGGGTCAGGCCAGGCCGCGTGGCCAGGGGGTGTGGCCCCGTCGAGTCCCTTCTCTGTCTCGTCTTCTGGCTCCGTTTCCCCTCGGTGAAATATTGACTTTGGCTTTTGTCCCGTCCAATTCTAAGAATATTCATTTTCTGGCTTTTCTGGAACCAAAAACAGAAGAAAACAAGCAACTGGCATTGTGGCATCTTGTTAATAGGTTAGTCCCAAAAAACATAAAAAATACCTCAAAGTGTTAACAAAGCAAAACAAAGTAGATACTAAACAAGCATGGAACATCAAAAATTATAGATACGTTTACGACGTATCAAGCATCCCCAAGCTTAACTCCTGCTCGACCTCGAGTAGGTAAGTGATAAAAAGAATAATTTTTGAGGTGACATGCACCATCACAATCAAGATCAAACCATTTGCAAGCATTGAAAGCTGGGATCAAAGTACTCTAAACATGAGCATGAAAGATGAATTTCTAACAACAAGACATAGTGACTATGCATGCAACATGAAAGGATACAAACAAAGATCATGTAACAATGCATTGAAAGACGTTTGTTTGTTTCACATATAGAAAATATAATGAAAATGGTATTCAGCTTGTCCCTCATAGTGTAGCAAAACATAAATGCATAGGACACCTTTAAAGTTCATAAGGGTGACTAGATACAAATAGTTTAAGAACAAGCAATATCAAAGTTATGAATTAATCAACAAGTTTTGGGACAATACACGTTAAACTAAGAATGACCACTATGCTCTCTCAATAGGTGCATAAAGATAGAATATGGAGACTCAACATAAAAGTAAAAGAAAGGCCCTTCATAGAAGGAAGCAGGGATTCAAGTTTCATAAAGAGCTTCCAAAAATTATGGTACTTATTAGCTTTCAGCTCTCATTGCCCCTATCATAAGCATCTTGAAGTGATTAAGGTTAAAGTGAACAAACTATGGAGTATATGCTTGACAAAGTATAAGTTGGCAATCTCATGTCCCTTGAATATGAGGGTCGCTCCTCATGCTACTCAAGTTTAATTACCGATAAGTTCTTGTCATGGTAAGTACATGTGTATCATAGAGAACCGCCAACGGGGTACCCCTTGCACATGATACATGAGCTATCCCATAATCAAAATGACAAGGCAAGCAGACAATGAGCATCTCAGCAATCTTCTTATTTACCATGGGAAAATGGTGCTTTTTCTCTCTTTCCTCTTTTCTCATCTTTTTTTATTTTTTTCTCAATCTCAATCTCTTTTTTTATAAGAAGAATGCTTCATAGATTGCTCACTATGGTAATGCTGCAAGTTTGCACCAAGATTAGGCATGGCTTAGGCTAGCGGCCCAGGCGTTTCTCTAACACATATACATAACTCCATGGCATTACAAGGTCCCCTTTCATTTCACACTGACGACATCCATAAACAAAAGAGCATGATATCAACTGGGTACAATGTACAAGTGCAATGTTGAAAGCGTTCCCATGACAACATAGTTCTGCTAATCCCAACGTATAAGTGCAAGCATATACAACATAGATGACACAATGGTTCAAGTTTATTAGGGGCAAAAAAAGTAAAGTGTGCCATCAAATTCGTGAGAGCTTTAATCACTAATTTTCACATAACAAGTTTAATTCGAAAGGTAGATAAAAACATGAATATACTTGGAATAGCAAATTCTAATAGGTAGGTATGGTGGACTATTTGGAATAACTTGGTTTTATTTGGAGTTGGATGCATGAGTGGATTTCATACTTGGTATGGAGGCTAGCAAAAGACTAGGAGCGACCAACTAAGAGAGCAATAATGGCCATAATCATGCAAAGCGACAAAACATCATTAATTAAAGCATAAAGTGATATTACAAGTCGGAAACTAAATGATCATAGAGGCTATGGTGACTTGGTATAGTCTTAACATGCTGTGAGCATGCGCCAAGTCAACCCAAATAAAGCATTCAAAGGAGAATACCACAATATTATGCTTTTAATATACTAAAACAACACATGATTCTTTCAAGGCACATTAAGCAATCTCAATTGTTTATAACATGTCATGCTACAGCAAAAAATACTAATCATAAAGATAAAACAATATCAAGCATGACATGATAAAATCTAAGTCACAGTCAAAAACAAGCTCCTTTTTACCACTTAAGCATGAACTTTCCTACTCTTTTCCAATCCAAATCAACTTTATTTGAAAATTAATGTATGAATGCAGGGGTCCAACCAACTTATTCAAGAAAACTAAGCAAACGAAAACTAAAAAGGAAAACAAAGACGCTCCAAGAACAACACAATTGTGCATGAAACAATAAAAATGAAGTGTTTGGAAGAAACCTGAAATTTTTATTGATGAAGAAGGGGATGCCTTGGGCATCCCCAAGCTTTGACGCTTGTACTTCTTGAATATTTCTTGGGGTGAGACGGGTGGCATCCCCAAGCTTGAGATTTTGTCCATACTTCATCTTATCACATTGTTCTTCCCTACACTTTAAAATTTCCTTCATACAAAACTTCACACAATCTTCATTAGCAACATTAGTGTATTCAAGATAATAAGTCTTTTGGTTCAGTTTAAACACAAGTAAGACTTCCATTAAAACAAAAGCTACTATAGGAATTCCTTTAAAAATTTCAAATGATCAAAAGAACTCAAAGAGAAAGAGATTAAGAGGCAAATGCAAATAATGGCAGAAATCTGTCAAAACAGACCAGCAAGTAAAAACCGATTTTTTCGAAAACCTTATGTTGCTCAAATCGAAAAGTGTTGAACTAACGAAAGTTTGATAATAACCTGGGTCAGAAGCACAAAAAATTACAGATCAAACCGACGTACAGAGATTTTTCTCGAATTTTTACAGCGAAGCACAAAAATCTGTTTTGGGACAGCAACTTTCCTAAGTCTTACTTCTCTCTCATTAGAGGTTACTCTTGGCACAAAAACCACACAAAAAGGATAAGAGGAGGTTATTACTGAAGCAATAACTTCCAAGACTCAACAAAAAGACTCCTAAATAAATTTGGGTTATCTCCCAATAAGTGCTTTTCTTTAACGCCTTTGAGCTAGGCACGATAATTTCGATGATTCTCACATAAGAAATATGAATTGAAGTAAAAGAGAGCATCAAGAAGCAAATATAGAACACATTTAAGTCTAACCCACTTCCTATGAAAAATAATATTGTAAAGAAATAAGTCATGAAAGCACAAAGCAACAAACATAGGAAAGCAAAACAAATGCAACTTCAAAATTTTCAGCATAAAGAGGGGAAACTTAATATTGTTGAGACACATAAAACCATGTTTCCCTCTCTCATAATAACTTTCAGTAGCATCATGAATAAAATTAACAATATAACTATCACATAAAACATTCTTATCATGAGCCAGATGCATAAAAGAATTAATACGCCCCACATAAACATAGTCATTCTTATTAATTGTAGTGGGAGCAAATTCAACAAAATAGCTATCATTATTATTCTCATCACCATAATCATCAAATATAGGAGGCATATTGTAATCATAATTAATTTTCTCCCCAATAGTAGGTGGACTGAAAATATCATATTCATCATTGTAATCATCATATATTGGAGGTATAGTATCATCATAGTAAATTTTCTCCTCCATGCTTGGGGGACTAAAAAGATCATTTTCATAAAAAGTAGCTTCCCCAAGCTTAGACTTTTCCATAGCATTAGCAATAATGGTGTTCAAAGAATTCATACTAATAACATTGCTATTAGCATGCAAATAAAGTTCCATAGGGTTTTTAATTTTCTCTTCAAACACTTCATGTCCTAACTCAAGATAAATACTATAAAGCTCTCTAATTTTTTTGTTGTTTTCCATTAAGCCTAACTAGAGAAAATAAAAACAAGAAACAAAAAGATATAATTGCAGAATCTAAAGGAAATAACTTCGAGCACTCACACACCAGCAACAGTACTAGAAGATAGCTTAGTAGCCAGAAGATGTGAGTACCTTTTACCTTACCTTCCCGGCAACGTCACCAGAAAATAGCTTGATGTCTACGCACTTCTATTCTTGTAAACAATTTTGGGCCTCCAAGTGCAGAGGTTTGTAGAACAGCAGCAAGTTTCCCTTAAGTGGATTACCCAAGGTTTATCGAACTCAGGGAGGAAGTGGTCAAAGGTATCCCTCTCAAGCAACCCTGTAATCAAGATACAAGAAGTCTCTTGTGTCCCCAACACACCCAATACACTTGTCAGGTGTATAAGTGCACTAGTTTGGTGAAGATATAGTGAAATGCAAGTGGTATGGATAATTATAAGTGGTAACAGTGCCAGAAAAGAGCTTGAAGGGTAGGAAGAGACTAAAGGCAATCTGAAATAAAGATGGAAGCAAGCAAACATGTAATAGATCTAGTTGCAAACAGTGTTTCAATGCTTAGAAACAAGGCCTAGGGATCATACTTTCACTAGTGAACACTCTCATATAAATATCTTCTCTTTATGATACTACTCTCCGGTTGGATAACTCTAATCCACGGTAGGGCTATAACAGCACACCTCAAAGTTCGCTTTCCCCATCTAGATAAGCCCTCACTATCAACTTGAGTGCTAGATGGTTCCAACAAACACCACAATCTCATAAAGACATCCAACTCAAATTATACTCATGACAAGTATTTATGTAACCTTAGGCAAAGTGCCACACGGTGTGCACACTGTCAACTTCACACACGTGGGGATAAATAGAGATTCCTTAAAGCACTTGAGTAGCAGAATAGATCTATAGATTACAAAGCTCATGATCTCAATAATATCACGCATAGAGAGAGAGATGAACACATAGCTACCGGTAGAGCCCTTAGCCTCGAGGAAGAACTACTCCCTCTTCATCATGGGAGTCAGCAACGGCGATGGAGATGGTGGTGGGGTCGATGGAGATGGCTCCGGGGGCACTTCCCCGTCCCGACAGGGTGCCGAAACAGAGACTTCTGTCCCCCGAATCTCCTCTTCGGTGGCGGCGGTGCTATGGAGGTTTTCGTGGCATTCTCCCGGATTATTTAGGGTTTCTGCATCGGAGGCTTCTTATAGGCGAAAGGGGAGGCCGAGGGGGTGCCCGAGGCGACGGCACCCCCTAGGCGCGGGCCAGGCCAGGCCAAGCCACGCGGCCAGGGGGTGTGGCCCCCTCGAGGCCCTTCTCTGTCTCGTCTTCTGGTTCCGTGTTCCCCTTGGTGAAATATTGACTTTGACTTTTGTCCCGTCCAATTCCGAGAATATTCATTTTCTGGCTTTTCTGGAACCAAAAACAGAAGAAAATAGGCAACTGGCACTATGGCATGTTGTTAATAGGTTAGTCCCAGAAAACATAAAAAATACCTCAAAGTGTTGACAAAGCAAAGCAAAGTAGATACTAAACAAGCATGGAACATCAAAAATTATAGATACGTTTACGATGTATCAAAGGGTACCATCTAAAGTGATGTATACTGTTATGGCGGGACTAGTTAGTCTTTAACATAGAATGTGTGTCCTAGGGCACAGTGCTCATGAGAAATCCCATGAGGTTGATTTAAAGTCACTCTAGGCTCCTGGAAACCAACCGCATTCTGCTGCCATGACTACGATGCATACACGAAGATGTTATCATGAGATGATAAAGTATTAATGTCAATCAAGGTGACATTAGTAAGTTGCAAAGGATTTGGGACTGCAAAGTATAGGACCAAGACTCAAAGTCTTCCTGAGCAAGCATGTTTAAAGTATGGGGATATATGGTGCCGATGATTAAGAACAAATGTAGCTAGTTTATTTATACTCTAGTGCAAGTGGGAGACTGTTGGAAATATGCCCTAGAGACAAATAGTAATAAGGATTATTATCATATTTCATAAAGTTTATTAAGTTCTATATCATGTTATAACTGTATTGAAAGGAAACGTCAATACACGTGTGATATATAAACAACCAGGGGTTCTCGGTGAAACTCTAGTCACCGGTTCATTGGTCAACAGATGATCAAGGTTTCCTGATCATGTGGCATTTATGCCAATTGGAAATGGAGTCACCTCATTGTGAGAATGAGATGATGAACTAATACCCAACCTAAACATCGTGACCCGATCATGTCACGAAGTTCAAGTTACGATGATTAGAATATACCCAGTGTACTATTTCTTAGACCGTGAGGCTATATCAATCACTGTTACCCGAGGGTACTTTGATAGCATCAAACGTCACACGGTTAAACGGTGATCATAAAGGTGTGTTCAGGTATTCGAAGGAACAATAGAGTCATTATACGTCAAGAGTGGGATTTTTCCATCCGCGTGACGGAAAGATACCCGAGGTCCCACTCGGAGAAGTTATATCCAATAGCTGCGCAGCGTGTGATTTAATCACACAGATATCACTTGTCGGAATGAGTAAAGTAGCATTTTTAGGTAATGAGATTGAACCCTACATGGTGATGTCATTGATCAGATCTCGGATAATGTAAGTATCGAGATACAAAAGGAGTAAGACACGACATTCATGGTTCAAACAACGAAAGTTTCCGTGGAATGCACAGGGGTCACATGGTCATCCAGGTCCCTCTGTTGATCATTAGTCCGGGAGTGTCTCAACCATGTATGGAGTGTTCCCGAACCGTGGGGTATCATGCTTAAGGTCTTGGTGATGTTTAGAGAGTGTTTATAGGATCGGTAGAATCACCGAAGAAAGAGAAGAGAGAAAATCGAAAGGATTTCAGTAAGTTCGGAGGAAGTCCGGAGTGGAGGTGGAAGGTGTTCCATAGCCACGGAGCTTGAATAATATGTGAATAAATGTTAAATATTAATTTAATAATTTATTAATAATTATTTAATAAATAGAAAATCAATTAAATGGTCAAAAGCCTTAATGGGCCAAATCCGGAGGGAGAAGGGCCTATGAGGGAAAAGGCAAAGGGAGGAAGGAGGGAGGGGATGGCCAGCTAGGCCTTGTCCCTCGTGTGGGGACCACTAGGGCCCCTAGACGCTGGTGGCCACTCCCTCTCCCCCTCTCCCTTGATTAGTCCCACCCCGGGACTTTGAGGGAGGGAGTGCATCCCCTCCCCCTATATATAGTGGGGTATTTTGACCAAATAAATGAAGGGTTCATAGCATAGAAAACAAAAAAATTCCTACGATGAGAACTATACGCCAAGATCTATCTACTAGATACAAGCAACGGGTGGATATACATCCATGGAGAACTTACCCTCGAAGACAACAAAGTTTTGTTAACGAGTAGGAACTCGTGGATGATGTAGTCGTACGCTTGCTGATCTCAAGATCGTGTGGAAGTCCTAGCGCCACAAACCAGCAGCGCATCCGCACTCACACACATGTTCAGGCCACCGAACAACCTGCGCCTCCTCGCTCCAGCGATGCAGCGGAAGCAGCAACTCCTTCCAGACAAAATGTCACTAGGAACATATATCTCGCTAATCTGAGACCATGGGGGAATAATTCTAGAGGGGGAGAGAGATCCTTCACGAGGAGGTGTGAGGAAGAAGGGTGAGAGGGATGGCCTTTTATACGAGGAGGGAGTACCCCTCCCCATGGTCAGCACCCCATGGGGGGTGACCCCTCACCTCCCCCATTCATGTGGTGGTAACCCCCTCCACATAAAAGTGTCCCTTAACATTCCTCTTTAAAGTCTTTACTTTAAATGCATTAAATTTCTCCAAATTTAATGCTCTCTCATTTAATAAAACTCTTTTATTAAATTTATTCAGAATTTTGTTAATTACTTTAATTAACAAACATTTACATAAAACCCCCTACAACATTTCAATATTACATGCAGAACCAGTTTCAGCAATTTCACCCGAAATAGTTTTGGTGTCTATTGAAATAATTCCAACGCTTTGCAATTCATTCGTCTGAAACACATTTGCTCCAAATGGTGTTGGTGTCCCTTAAGTGTGTCATCCTACGGTTCATGAATATTGTAGACATGATCGAGACCCCTCTCAGATCAATAATCAGAAGCGGGACCTGGAGATCCATACTAACTCCTACACATTCTACGATGACTTCTATGATCGTGAGAACCTTTAACATTAGTAACTAAATCCCTTTGTCTCGCGATATATTACATGTCCAAGATTCGATCATCGGTATCTCCATACCTAGTTTGATCTCGTTACTGACATGTACTCTTTTCTCGTTCTCGTGATATAACATTCTAGTGATCTCATCACTTGCTTGCAAGCTAACCAATGTGATATCACCGAGAGGGCCTAGAGAATATTTATCCGTCATCAGAATGGAAAAATCCCACTCTTGATCCATGAGCTTCTACATAACACTTTTGTAGCACTCAACCCACCTTTATAATCACCCTTTCACGGTGTGACGTTTGATGTAATCAAGATACTCTTCCAGTGTTAGTGATTAACTTGATCTCGTGGTCTAAGGACTAGGATTACTTTGTTAGATGTTATAGCAATACAAACATAATGACTTTGATCGTACTGCTATACTTCAGATGAATGTTCATCACATCATTCCACTAATGCTGTGACCTCGTTATTAACAACATCCAATGTCCATGATCAGGGAACCTTGATCATCTTGTTAATCAACAAGCTAGTTTATAAGAGAGGAATAACTAGGAACTTTCATTTTGTTTATTAAACACACATGTATTAATGTTTCCAAATTAATACAATTATAGCATGCAAAATAAACATCTATCATATACTTGGAATATGTATAATAACAACTTTATTATTGCCTCTCAGGGCATATTCCCTTTAGTCTCCCACTTGCACTAGAGACAATAATCTAGTTACATGGTGAGAAATCTAACACCCATGGAGTTCTGGTGTTGATCATGTTTTGCTCTAGGGAGAGTTCTAGTCAACGGATCTGCTACATTGAGATCCGTATGTACTTTACAAATCTTTATATCTCCATCCTTGACATGCTCACGGATGGAGTGAAACCGGCGCTTAATATGTTTGGAATTCTTGTGAGACCTTGGTTCCTTTGTGTTGGCTATGGCTCCATTGTTGTCACAATAGATCACCATTGGATCCAACACACTAGGAACCACACCCAGCTCGGTAATGAACTCCTTCATCCAAACCGCTTCCTGTGCTGCTTCTGAAGCAACAATATATTCTGCCTCCGTTGTTGACCTTGTTACCACGGGTTATTTGGAGCTCCTCCAACTAACTGCTGCTCCATTCATGAGAAATACGTATCCGGATTGAGACTTAGATTCGTCCGGATCAGTGTCAAAGCTAGCGTCGACATAATAATTAGCGACCAGCTCTTCTTCACCTCCGTATACAAGAAACATTTCCTTAGTTCTTCTCAAGTACTTAAGGATATTCTTGACCGCTATCCAGTGTTCCAAACCTGGATCAGATTGGTACCTACTAGTCAAACTAATAGCATGTGCCACATCCGGTCTTGTACATAGCATGGCGTACATTATAGAGCCTATGGCTGAAGCATAGGGGACCTTATCCATTATCTCTCTTTCTTCCGCCATAGCCGGACTTTGAGTCTTACTCAATGTCTTGCCTTGCAACATAGGTAAGAACCCCTTCTTACTTTCGTCCATTTTAAACTTCTTTAAAATCTTATCAAGGTATGTACTTTGCGATAGCCCTATTAGGCGTCTTGATCTATCTCTATAGATCTTTATGCCTAATATATATGACGCTTCACCAAGGTCTTTCATAGAAAATTTGCTATTTAGATAACTTTTAACACTGTTTAAAAGATCTATATCATTTCCAATCAATAATATGTCATCCACATATAATATCAGAAATGCCACATTGCTCCCACTCACTTTCTTGTACGTACAAGCCTCTCCAAAAGTTTGGACAAATCCAAACTCTTTGATCACTTCATCAAAGCGGAGATTCCAACTCCGTGATGCTTGCTTCAGTCCATAGATGGATCGCTGAAGCTTGCACACCTTGTTAGCATCCTTAGGATCGACAAAACCCTTTGGTTGTATCATATACAACTCTTCTTCAATGTTACCATTGAGGAACGCAGTTTTGACATCCATCTTTCATATTTCATAATCGAAATATGCAGCAATTGCTAACATAATCCTAACTGATTTTAGCATCGCTACAGGAGAGAATGTCTCATCGTAGTCAACTCCTTGAATTTGTCGAAACCCTTCTACGACAAGTCGAGATTTATAGATGGTTATATTACCATTAGCATCAGTTTTGTTTTGAAAATCCATTTATTCTCAACGGCCTTTCAGTCATGAGGTAAGTCCACCAAGGTCCAAACCTGGTTTTCGTACATGGATTTCATCTCGGATTTCATGGCTTCTAGCCATTTTTTGGAATCCGGGCTCATCATCGCTTCTTCATACGTCGCAGGGTCATCTATTTCATCAACCATGAAATTTACAATAGGATTCCCGTACAGTTCAGGAGCTGCACATGTCCTGCTTGACCTGCGAGGTTCAGTAGTGTTCTCTTTCAGAGTTTCATGATCATTATCATTAGTTCCTTCTTCATTTGGTGAAGTCAACTCCAGAACGACTTCCGGTGCTACACCACTCGCCATTTTATGAAGAGAAGGTTCAATAACCTCTTCGAGTTCTAACTTTCGACTACTCACACCTTTCGCGAGAAACTCTTTCTCTAGAAAGGATCCATTCTTGGCAACGAAAACCTTGCCCTCGGATTTGTGATAGAAGGAATACCCAATTGTTTCTTTAGGGTATCCTTTGAAGACGCATTTTTCCGCTTTGGGTTCGAGTTTATCTGGTTGAAGTTTCTTCACATAAACACCACATCCCCAAACTTTAAGAAATGACGGCTTAGGTTTGTTTCCAAACCATAATTCATACGGTGTCGTTTCAACGGATTTAGACGGTGCCCGATTTAAAGTGAATGCAGCGGTTTCCAGTGCATAACCCCAAAATGATAGTGGCAAGTCAGTCAGAGACATCATAGATCGAACCATATCCAATAGAGTATGATTATGACGTTCTGATACACCATTACATTGTGGTGTTCCGGTAGGCGTGAGTTGTGAAACTATTCCACACTCTTTCATGTGTGTGCTAAACTAGTAACTTAGATACTCACCTCCACGGTCGGACCGCAGAAATTTGATCTTTCTATTATGATGATTTTCCACTTCATCTGAAATTCCTTGAACTTTTCAAAGGTTTCAGACTTATGTTTCATCAAATAGATATACCCATATCTACTCAAATCATCAGTGAAAGTAACAAAATAACAATATCCACCTCGCGCCAACACACTCATTTGACCGCATACATCAGTATGTATGATTTCCAATAAATCTGTCGCTCGTTCCATTGAACCGGAAAACGGCGTTCTAGTCATCTTGCCCATAAGGCATGGCTCACATGTATCAAATGATTCAAAATCAAATGATTCCAAAAGTCCATCAGAATGGAGTTTCTTCATGCGTTTAACACCAATATGACCTAGACGGGAGTGCCACATATATGCAGATATATCATTATTAAGTTTAATTCTTTTAGCATCAACATTATGGATGTGCGTATGAGTATTATCGAGATTCAACGGAAATAAACCATTCATCACGGGTGCATGACCATAAAAGATATTATCCATATAAATCGAACAACCATTGTTTTCGGATTTAAACGAATAACCACATCGCATCAAACAAGATCCAGATATAATGTTCATGCTCAGTGCAGGCACCAAATAAAAATTATTTAGATTTATAACTAATCCCGATGGTAGGTGGAGAGGCAACTTTCCGACAGCGATCACATCAACTCTTGATCCATTGCCGACACGCATCTTAACCTCACCCCTTGCTAGCAGTTGCTTGTTCTGCATCCCCTGATTCAAGTTACATATGTTAGCAACCGATCCGGTATCAAATACCCAGGTGCTACTGCGAGTACTAGTCAAGTACACATCAATAACATGTATATCATATATATACTTTTGTTTTCCTTGCCGGCTTTCTTGTCCGCCAAAAACTTGGGGCAGTTGCGCTTCCAATGGCCAGTCCCCTTACAATAGTAGCACTCGGTATCAGACTTAGGCCAGCCTAGGATTTCTTTTCAGGCGCGGCAACAGATTTGCCGCCCTTCTTTCCCTTCTGTTTACCCTTCTTGTCTTTCTTGAAACCGGTGGTCCTATTGACCATCAACACTTGATGTTCTTTCCTAATCTCCACTTCTGCAGTCTTAAGCATTGCCAGAAGCTCGGGGAGAGTCTTCTTCATACCCTGCATGTTATAGTTCATCACGAAGCTCTTGTAGCTAGGTGGCAAAGATTGGAGAACACGATGTATGCCTAAATCAATGGGAATCGTTATTCCCAAGGACACAAGCTTATCGGCGTACCCAGACATTTTGAGTATGTGCTCACTTACGAAGCTGTTCTCTTCCATCATGAAGCTAAAGAACTTTTCTGGAGCATTATAACTCTCTACGGAAACATGGGTATCAAAAATCATTTTCAATTCACCCATGGTATCAAAGGAATTGCCATTTTTGAAACGCTTTCGAAGTTCTGGCTCTAGCCCATACAATATGCCGCAATGAACTAAGTTGTGGTCCTCCTAACGAGTCACATAGACATTCTTTTCCTCGTCAGGGGCATCAGGAGCTGGTGGGGGGCCTAGCGGCGCTTCTAGCACATATTGCTTTTGTGCAGCAGAGAGGAGAATCCTCAAATTCATAGCCCAGTTGGTGAAGTTGCTACCATTTGCAGTAAGTTTCTCTTTCTCCATGAACACATTGAAATTAAAATCAGGTGGTGCCATCTACAACAGAATTTGTAAAGTTTATTTAGACCAAGTTTATGATAGATTGAGTTCAACTAAACTCCCACTCAAAAACAACATCCCTCGTGTCTTTTTGGTGATTACATGAACCAAATCCACTATACCAAGTCTGATCATCACGTGAGTTGGTGTAGCTTCAAAGGCGAGCATCTATATGGGCATCATATCAACTATATGACTCATGCTTAACCTTTCGGTCCATGTTCCGAGGCCATGACTGTACATGCTAGGCTCGTCAAGTAAGAACCTTAGTGTTTGCCTTGCCGGACTTCTTGTCCGCCAAATACTTGGGGCAGTTGCGCTTCCAATGGCCAGTCCCCTTGCAATAGTAGCACTTGGTGTCAGACTTAGGGCCAGCTCGGGGTTTCTTTTCAAAGTGAAACAGACTTGCCACCCTTCTTTCCTTGTGCTTGCATTTCTTGTCCTTCTTGAAACCGGTAGTCCTATTGATCATCAACACTTGATGTTCTTTCCT
The DNA here is from genome assembly GCA_023614405.1 of Avena insularis. Classification (NCBI taxonomy): domain Eukaryota; kingdom Viridiplantae; phylum Streptophyta; class Magnoliopsida; order Poales; family Poaceae; genus Avena; species Avena insularis. The sequence goes on from CM042688.1 coordinate 129,847,303, forward strand.
AATCTCCACTTCGCAGTCTTAAGCATTGTGAAGCTCGGGAAGAGACTTCTTCATGCCCCATATTATAGTTCATCACGAAGCTCTTGTAGCTAGGTGGCGAGATTGGAGAACACGATGTATGCCTAAGTCAATGGGAATCGTTATTCCCAAGGACACAAGCTTATCGGCGTGCAGGACATTTTGAGTACGTGCTCACTAACGGAGCTGTTTTCTCCATCATGCACTAAAGAACTTTTCTGTAGCATTATAACTCTCACGGCAGCATGGGTATGAAAATCATTTTCAATTCTCCCATGGTATCAAAGGCATTGCCATTTTCAAACGCTCAAGTTCGCTCTAGCCCATACAAGATGACGCAATGAACTAAGTTGTGGTCCTCGACGAGTTATATAGACGTTCTTTTCCTCGTCAGGCATCGAGCTGGTGGAGGCCTAGCGGCGCATCTAGCACATATTGCTTTTGTGCAGCAGTGAGGAGAATCCTCAAATTCATAGCCCAGTTGGTGAAGTTGCTACCATTCGTAGCAAGTTTCTCTTTCTCCATGAACACATTGAAATTAAAAGCAGGTGGTGCCATCTACAACAGAATTTGTAAAGTATATTTAGACTAAGTTTATGATAGATTGAGTTCAACTAATCCAAATTACTAATAAACTCCCACTCAAAACGACATCCCTCGTGTCCTTTTGGTGATTACATGAACCAAATCCACTACACCAAGTCTGATCATCACGTGAGTCGGTGTAGCTTCAAAGGCGAGCATCTATATGGGCATCATATCAACTATATGACTCATGCTTAACCTTTCGGTCCGTGTTCCGAGGCCATGTATGTACATGCTAGGCCCGCCAAGTAAGAACCTTAGTACTCGCGTGTGTAAAATTGTCTTACACCCGAAATATGATCGTGGATTCAAGTACACCCGATCATCACGTGATGTCTTGAAGCGGATAAACATAAACGGTGCGTACTTAAGGAAGAACACATTTTTATCTTGATATTAAAATGAGGGATCATCTTATAATGCTACTAAAACGCAAAACTAGCAATATAAGATGCGAACATCATATGTGTAAAGTGAAATGATATGGTTCTTGCATTTGATCACTATCATATGCATCGTGGTATGATCTCTATCATTCCTTTGTGTGTAAGGCTAAGGTCTATGGAACTTACATGTTAAGTGTGTTGTAAGTGTATAAACTATACATCAACTCACAACAATACCATATCAAGACATGAGCCCAGCAATGATCTAAACTAGACGCCTCTAATTTATCAATTGCAAGTTTTACGTGGCTTAGGGCTTTCGAAGATAGAACCGTTCTTACCTACGAACATGGAACCACAACGATGATAACCAAATTATTAGCAACTCTTTGTAAATCAGATATTGACTATAGTAGGAGAGATAGACACCCGCCACCCACTTATGCAAAACTAGTTGCATGTCTGTCGTGGAACCGGTCTCATGTGTGATGACATGTAAGGTTGGTCCGGGCCGCTTCATCCCACTATGCCACCAATATCCAAAGTACATATAAGAATAAATAACATGATCATCACCACCCACATACTCTTATGTGTTCTACCCGTGCAAAGCACCTACGCATAGATCAGGCTCTGATACCACTGAAGGGTTCACAAAATAGAAAACAAAAAAATTCCTACGATGAGAACTATATGCCAAGATCTATCTACTAGATACAAGCAACAGGTGGATATACATCCATGGAGAACTTACCCTCGAAGACAATAAAGTTTTGTTAACGAGTAGGAACTCGTGGATGATGTAGTCGTACGCTTGCCGGTCTCAAGATCGTGTGGAAGTCCTAGCACCGCAACCAGTAGCGCATCCGCACTCGCACACACGTTCAGGCCACCGAACAACCTCCGCCTCCTCGCTCCAGCGATGCAGCAAAAGCAGCAACTCCTTCCAGACGAAATGCCACCGGGAACATGTATCTCGCTAATCCGAGACCGGGGGGAATAATTCTAGAGGGGGAGAGAGATCCTTCACGAGGAGGTGTGAGGAAGAAGGGTGAGAGGGGTGGCCTTTTATAGGAGGAGGGGGGTTCCCCTCCCCATGGCCGGCGCCCCATGGGAGGGTGACCCCTCACCCCCCCATTCATGTGGTGGTAACCCCCTCCACATAAAAGTGTCCCTTAACATTCCTCTTTAAAGTCTTTACTTTAAATGCATTAAATTTCTCCAAATTTAATGCTCTCATTTAATAAAACTCTTTTATTAAATTTATTCAGAATTTTGTTATTACTTTAATTAACAAACATTCACATAAACCCCCCTGCAACATTTCAATATTATATGTAGAACCAGTTTCAGCAATTTCACCCAAAACAGTTTCGGTGTCTATTGAAATAATTCCAGTGCTTTGCAATTCATTCGTTTGAAACACATTTGCTCCAAATGGTGTTGGTGTCCCTTAAATGTGTCACCCTATGGTTCGTGAATAATGTAGACATGATCGAGACCCCTCTTAGATCAATAATCAGAAGCGGGACCCGGAGATCCATACTGACTCCTACACATTCTACGATGACTTCTGTGATTGTGAGAACCTTTAACATTAGTAACTAAATCTCTTTGTCTCGCAATATATTACATGTCTGAGATTCGATCATCGGTATCTCTATACCTAGTTTGATCTCATTACCGACATGCACTCTTTTCTCGTTCCCGTGATATAACATTCTAGTGATCTTATCACTTACTTGCAAGCTAACCAATGTGATATCACCGAGAGGGCCTAGAGAATATTTATCCGTCATCAGGATGGAAAAATCCCACTCTTGATCCATGAGCTTCTACATAACACTTTTGTAGCACTCAACCCACCTTTATAATCACCCTTTCACGGTGTGACATTTGATGTTATCAAGATACTCTTCAAGTGTTAGTGATTAACATGATCTCGTGGTCTAAGGACTAGGATTACTTTGTTAGATGTTATAGCAATACAAACATAATGACTTTGATCGTACTGCTATACTTCAGATGAATGTTCATCACATCATTCCACTAATGCTGTGATCTTGTTATTAACAACATCCAATGTCCATGATCAGGGAACCTTGATCATCTTATTAATCAACGAGCTAGTTTATAAGAGAGGAATAACTAGGAACTTTCATTTTGTTTATTAAACACACATCTATTAACGTTTCCAAATTAATACAATTATAGCATGCAAAATAAACATCTATCATATACTTGGAATATGTATAATAACAACTTTATTATTGGCTCTCAGGACATATTTCCTTCAATAAATACAATCAATATTCAATAAAGGTTTTCTCACTTTTGGGGAGACCTCTAGTTGATCTCTCTCTCTCTCTCTCTCTCTCTCTCTCTCTCTCCCGTGACCATGGTCCCAAGTTCAGACCAAGTGAGCAAGAGACATCTTCACCGCGGAACGCCGTCGTACTGCAGGATTCGGATCCAGGAGCTCTACTTCCGCAACTGCTGTTGGATCGGGGAAGCGGGAGTCATCGCCAGGCACCGTATGCATGTAACTCCCTGCAAGGTGCAACATTTGAGGCACTAAGAGTTCATCACGACCTTGAGGTCGGCTTCGGCTCGTCTACATCAACCACGCTCTACTGAGCATTGACAACGCTTTTCGGTCTTTACGGACAAGTTCACGAAAAGTCCCTCCCGTTACTGTATTACTAATAGATAGATCCTAGTAACAAAGGGATTCAGGGGTGTATGGTAAAAAATTATTGTTTTCATCCGCGAACCCCTACACTCACTAAGCTTATTACGATATCCATGAGAAAATTCTTAATTGTGGTGTCCTGTACGAGTTATTGCTCTTAGACATCGCAGTGATTATTTACAAATGAACTCAATACCTAATTCAAGAAGCGACCGCTCACAAGTCTTTTAGCGAATATCTTATTATTGAGCTCTCTCCACATATGTCATAACATAAGAAATGGATTATCCTAATCATAAATAATTACCTTATCCTAGTGGTGTATCCTACATCCCGAGAACACCGCTTTAGTCTTTATTGAGTTCCAACACTATTTTCCAGCGCTTTCACTTTTGTTTACTTTTCTTGCCTTTTTACTTTCTTACACACAACTACAAAACCGTTTAAACATCCTTTACTTGAAATCAAAGGTAGTTTACAAGTATCCTTTGATAGATAGTGACAAGGGGCATAAAGAGATTAACCAAATAGCTCTCCGTGGGTTCGCTCTTATTTCGAAACTAGGTACAATAAATATGTGCTCTTGCAGTCATCACGTCGCGCAACACTGTTCATTACGCCCGGTGCACGCTGCTCATTCGGCTGTCGATCTTTGATCCGACGGTCCAGTTCAGGTACTGTGGATTCCTACTTTTGCTCAGTGGTCTCGTGACACGTCGCACTGGTTTAATTTTTACGACTGTAGTTTTACACGACAATTCCAACAGGCCAATGGTCTCACAACATGTCGCACTGTTATAATTGGACTGTAATTTTACACGGTACTTCCGACGACTATAAGTCGAGCAACTTATGCAGCAGTAATTTTCCGATGGTTAATTTATCGCCGGTAACTCTTTGACGGCATTTCCTTAACAGTGCACGAACAGTAATTTTTTGATTTAAACCGGTATTTCACCGTAATTTGCTTACGTACATATTCTTTGCCGCCAATAATTTTCACGGTCTTTTCTATGGTGTTTATTTTTGCTTTTTCATACGTCGACTAACAATTTTTCGAGACGATTTTCTGTCGGCAATTTTCCGACCACAATTATCTGTATCTCCTTTGCGGTGAGTACTTCCCCCACTGTAATTCTTTCACGGTAATTTATTTTTATTGGCCTTGGCAGTAATTTTGGGCACAGTCTCCCAGTCATAATGTCATGTCCGTAGTTATTCCAAACTCATTGACGTTTAGTGATTCTCTCACTGTAATTCACTAACAGTTATTTTCTACGATAATTTTTCGACACACTCTTCCGACCATAATTTCACGTTAGCTACGTGCGGGTAATTCTTTGACTGCGAGTAATTTCTAGGCCGCAATTCGTCATCGGTAATGTAGAATTCTTCGACAATAATTTCACAGCCCTTCGCCTCTTTTATCAGGAAAGATAGTACAACTATCTTCTACTCCCTCCGTTCGGAAATATAAGACATTATAGCTTTGTGAAACGAATGTATCTTAGTGTATAAGTTCACTCCAAATTTTTATAAACCTATACACTAAAAGACGTCTAGATACATTCGATTAACAAAGCTAAAAAGTCTTATATTTCCGAATGGAGGGAGTATGATAACTTGAGACAATAATTATACTGATCTCCAGCGGTACTTCTGACCTTACAAACTATTTGACGGCACCAGGTGCGGCGTGCCGCCGCGGCACATTCTCAAGTATTATTTAGACTTTATGTTTAGTGTTATATAATTTATTTAATTGTGTAAATTAAAGGATAATCATTCCTTGTATCCCTTGTGCAGTTTGCCAAGAGGCAACCGATGCGACGATCCCCAGGCACCCTATGAACGGACGTTTCTCTTCTTTGCATGTGTAGAAATTCTAAGATCATCGATGGAATGGAACACTGATTGGATCCGTTCTGTATTCAACCCCACAGGGAAAGACTTTTTCTAAAAAAAAAACACACAGGGAAAGACTATAGAAATAAACACAGGGAAAGAAAAGCAACCATTTTGGGCCTGCGTACAATGCTGCTTGACGACCACGGAAACACGGCACCAAGCAAAAGTGAAGCAAACAACCGGAACAGACAGAAGGAAGCGATAAACGGCCGAGCCCATGACCGTACTCACTAAGCGAAACGGTGGTATCGTGACGCCCGCGCGCTACAGAGTCTTTTCTGCCTTACTCTGATATTGGGTCCAGAGAGCTCGCCAGCTCTCTCCTGGCAACTCGTTGTCCACCATCGATGGAGAGGGTGTGACACCGTCTTCGGTCTCGTAACCAGGAGAACACGACCCGCGGCCCGGCCGATCTGACCTCCTCGCGGGATCCGGTCCCCGGCACGCCCTCGGGGTTTCTCCTCCGCGCCTCCGTCCATCCGACCGCTCCGCAAGCCCGCGCTTGAGGGGAGATGCAGAGGCCGGGGGATTTTAAGCTTCCCCCCCTCTTCAACTACCCGCCCTACTTTACGTAATCCCTCCCCCCACGCCGTTTTTATCTTCCAACTCTGCACAGCAGTAGTGCCAAATGCTAGCGTGAAGACATGTTTTGCTGGTCTTCAGTGTGTGTGGGAGTAGGCCAGTAGGGCTTCTATAAAAAGTAGTATGTATAGGAATTGGGGTATTGAATGGTTGCTAAAGTAATTGTTACAACAATCAGTGGTACAGTAACAGTCTGATCGATTCTTTTATGGATTTGAGTTAAACTGTTACCTGATGCTAACAAACTGTCAAATGTGTGCGTAAATATTATTTCAGACCGTAGAATGCTTCTTTCTTTTTCGAAATATAATGTGTTGCTTGAATTAGGCCTGTAAGTGGGCATGCCCACCGCTGCCCGTGGGCTTGCCGTTTGTTCCTGCTTTATAATCGGGACTGTGGCGCCGACTTGTGAGCGCTTGCCTGCAAGATGAATAGCTGCTGCGGTTGCTTTTTTGGTAAAGTTTAATCGGACTGATGGACGCCGGCGGCACGAAGTGGTTATCTAGTAGGCAAAATTGTAGTCCTGATTAATTAAACGGGAACAAACGGCAAGTCATGGGTGTGCCCACTTACAGGCCTAGCTTGAATGTTCTGGACTTTCAGTAGCATGATGTGTTTCTTGTTCATTGTTGATTGCATTGGATATTATATTCTTAAACAGTGCTTGGTGAAAGCTTGGGCAGAAACATCTGCTTCATGTACTAATGGTAGTAATGAAATTACCTTTTGTGTGAATTAAATTTCCAGCACTGATCTTAGTTTACTTGACAAAGTATGCAATTTACTAGTTCATGATTTTTCTTCAGCACCTTGCCCTTTTGTAAGGATCAAACTTGTTGTTCGTATTCCAGATATATCATATAATCATGTGAGTACATTCTAAGTCCTGTGAGCTTCTCTAATCTCTGAAGGAAGTATTCCCTTGTTTATTGTGAGCTAGCTTGTCAATAAAATATACAATGGCATTTTATAGACTGCAAAATGCAAAACACGCGGTGGTTAGTGATATTTTGTAAGTGAAGAACTGAATATGCATGCAGGATTTGTACATCAGGATCTCTAAAGGAACCATGTTAGTAAGCTTAAGCACTTGTTTCTTCAAAAATCTGCCTTTGGTCGAAACTCAAATGTCTCTCTTAACAAATCTCTACTCCATGACATCCCCAAAATTGTAGCATGGTATTTGGTTCAGAGTGTCTAAGCCTATCTCTTTCGCTATGAGATGTTAAGATCTGGCATCTTGCATGTTCCAACAGTCTGTTTGTAGTCGTTGAAGCAGTTCCTTGCTTTACTAATGCTTACATTTGGTTGTGTTACACAAGTGAACTTTTGGCTATGTTACCTTAAATCCAGCTATGAGAACTTTTGTTAACACTAATTTCGACCATATGTTTTATATATGGACTTGTAATAATAGCATGAATTTGTTCCCAGTTTGCAGCCTGTGAGGGAAACACGCGAAAAGCAAGTGCAGCTATGGAAAGATCTGATACTTGATTACTGTAGAAGTCAAAAGATGTATATAATCTCCCTGGAAGAGGATTTTCCATTGTTCTCCAATCCAAAGATTGAGAGTAAGCTGTATTTATCCTAATCTTGTATTGACCACTACTCTTCTGCAGTTCAGCAAAACATGTCTTATAATCGTGGTATTGTCTGGTGTGTGGATAATTTTATAACAGAGTGATCTGGCATGATGGTAATGTGTTTGAAAGACCTTCCCTGGAGGCTTTGTGAGCATGGCTTAGTATTGTATACATGAAAGTTTTATTTACTCGACTAGTTCACTATACATTTGGATATTTCTTTTGGCGTTGCACTGAGCATACATGCTTTATATTATTCAGGATCTCTAAGCTATGAAGCAAAGGAAGTGTTCCTTGCAGCTCTTGTTAGTGAAGGTTTATTCTGCACAACATTGAATCTTTCTGTTATTGATGCATGCTCTATTTAGTTTGTGCTACTTAAATCCAAGTTCAAACTGCAGGGCGCGCTGAGTGGATTGACAAAAGTCACAAGAAGTGCCTCATTCTTTGGCTGCGGATTCAAGATTGGGCCAACTACATATTAGACTTTGTAAGGCTTATTTTACTTGACTTGTTTCCTCCAGAGCTATGAGTTTATCAATGAATAGTGGTAGTGACTTCTAATCATGCCATAATATTTGTCTTCATGTTGTGCTTGTAGGTAAAGGAAAATGGGTTGGAAGTAACAACAATTGAAGATATCCGCTCTGGAATTGAAACACATGGAACCGGTGAGTACACCAAACTTCATTGTGATGAGATTAGGTTTACCATTTCCAGTATTTCTGTGACAAATAAATGTATTTTCTTGCTTCAAAGCAATTTGTGGTAGGAACAGCATATACATGTAAGATTAGATGCATTTGTTGGATTTATTTTCATCTTTACCAAAATTGTCATGTGCCTTTAGCATTTAGCCGCCGCATGCCTCACGAGGAGCCATCCGGCTAAGTCTAGGCCTAGAGATAAATCTTTTGTTTCTTGACTCCCTAATCCGTTAGTTTGGATGATAATCTACTGGAACTATGCAGTTAGGACTTTATTTTTACAGCCCCGGTCATCTATGTTACCTACTGTCAGTGAATAAATCAGATGTTATCCTTCAAAAACCCTATCCCCTGCATCTATCACGCCACGACACAACCTCCCTACACGACTATGCTCTCTGGAGTTTAGGCCGTGATATAAATTGGTGGCGGTGCCTGATCAGTGATGCATAGGCCATGCCCGGTATCTCACAATTAAATCTGTTCTTATGGTGCTGAGGCTCGTTTGGATCATCTTATCCTGTGGCATCTATTGCAGAACTTGCGGGGATTGATCGCTGTGTCCTCATGCGAGCTTTGAAGCTGTTGGAACAAAAGGGAAAGGCGGCTATATTTAAGGGCACTTCAGCGGACGACGAAGGCGTCAAGTTTTCTGTTTAAACTTTGTGCAGTCCTCAACTAACAGATGAATAATCTTGTTCGGTGCCGTTGAACTTCATATATATTCCTTTTTACCCATATGCTGATCACATCATTCCGATTATTCGCCGGCATATTTCTCACTGCTTGGTATTTATAAGACACGCCATATTTCCCCGAACTGCTGTCAAATGAATTCCATTCATTTCTTCGGCATCCTTAGCTATGAAACCAACTGTTATGTGTCTTGGACTGGTGCCTATAATTCGAACCCAATTTTCTGCCTAGTTCTATCTGTTCAGTACCAGGCGTTGTTCAAAATATTAAGGCTTGTTTGAAATGGAAGGAATTTGGAAAGTAGGTATGTATAAAAGAGCGAGCTTTCGTCTGTGAAAGGAGGGAATAAACTCTTGGAAGTTTCATGTAAGTTTCTTGCAGATTGCAGTTCAAACACCTCTAACACAGAGAACCAATCTGTTACTAGCATAGTAATTACTACAGTATCTATGTATCATAATATAAGACGTTTTGGTAGGCTATGGTAGAGGTGATAGTAGTACTCGTAAGGAGTAGGTTTCTTGTATTATGCTCTATCACAATCAGGTCTCAGGCCAACGGCCACTCAAACAAAAGCTGGCTTCCACTCATTTCTACCCCTTGGCTTGCAGCCATTCAACACGCATGGATTGGATTCTCTCATACGGTCGCTGACATGTAGGCCATAAAGGAATCAATCAGTCGGCAGGAATCAATCAGTCGGCAGGGGTTCCCACCAGAATCCGTAGATTCTTTTTATTTCTTGCGATTATCAGGAGGAAACGCGTCTGTCTTTCCGTCCGTTTCAGTCTACCTCAGCTGCCAGAGATACATGCACATCTCTCCATACCCCTCGCCATCCATTAATTTATTGCTGTTGAGAGAAGAAAATAAGGAAGAATATATATATCCGTTGTAGTGGATGGGGCATTTGATTTTGATATTACTATACTACTAGTAGTATACGCCTTCACTCGCCTTTGCCGATCAACCATGGCGCCACTAAAGTAAGCAGGTCCCATCGAACGACGATTCGATGAAGACGAATAAATAAAACCAGCACGCTAACCTGTACTGGCAAGCAAACGGCATCAAGGACAAGGATAGACAAGAAAAGAGGGTTCATTTACGCATATAGCCCTGCTCCTGGCCTCTTTCCCCGGTTCCATTATTGGTTCTTGCGAGGGGGCGGAGAAACGGAAGCAGAGAGAGCAGAAGAGGACACCATCAGGCTTCAATCAGCGAGGTTTGTTCTGTCTCAGACTCTCAGTTCTTCTCCTGATTGTTTATAGCAGCTGGTTTGATGATATCTCTCCTCTTCTGGTTCTTGGAAAGAGTAGGAGGAGGAGGAGGAGAAGCAAGCGTATGCATGATGGCGTCCAAGAGGATACAGAAGGAGCTCAAGGATCTGCAGAAGGATCCCCCTACCTCGTGCAGTGCAGGTCTGCTTCCTTTCTTTGCTCTGCTTTGCTTGCTCCTTTTGGCGTGTATTAAGAGTCTGATTTTGTACACATGCTTCTGGATGAATGACCCGGTTGTGCACATGCTCGATGTCTTCACATAGAACTGTACCCTTGGAAAAATGCTCTGCTTAAGCAGTTATTTGGAGGGTATGCTCTGCTGCTGTTTCCCCAAAAAATGGGAAAGGAGAGCAGGTGCGATGTATGTTTGGAGTTCATGAGGAACTAGGAAGTGACTTCTTGGAAGAACACCAAGTTGGGGATAAAATTTGTAGTATTGGTGTTGAAAACTGACCATATTAGTCCTGTAAAGACAGGGCATCCACTCGGTTCTATTTACAGAAACGAGCACCACATCATCATAAGAACCATGGCTGGTCTAGTCGAGTAAGCGTCCAAGTCCATCTGTCATGGTCCAAGATTGATGTAATCTCTATTATTTTTCTCTTCCATGTAACCATTATCTGATAGCTAGCAGTCATGTTCTTTTGCACGACCACTTCTCTTGGGCAACAGTATACAAAACGGCACCACTTCCTGCACATACTCAGTATTCAGTATGAATCACTGGTGCATGTCTGCAAGAAGGTTGGTTATAGACAAAATCCTCTCGTTACTAGCCAAGATCTCCTCATTACCTTTCAGTCTGGAAACCGCCTTGCGGCTGTCGATGACTGTTCAGGTAGTAGCGAGTGGTGACCACCTTCCACGCTCAGGAACCAGTTAAGCAGCTCAAGATTTCCTGAGAAAAGTCGCTGCATGTCTGCATTATTTGTTGTTATTATCGTTGAACTACTTTGTGGTTGATTTGTACCTCTATTATGTCATATGATTGTGGAATTTTGAATATACTTGTGAATTGCTAGTTTTTTACCCAAGGTCATGGTGAATTTCTGGCACCTAGCGTTTGAGTTGTCAAACCGAGCTTTGCAAGTATTTGTCATAGCTGCATAATGTTAAAAGTGGTTCGACCCTTAATAACCAACGGTTAACCATTTAACCCCCAATAACCTAACGGTTTACCTATATTATCTGTTTACACAAAATGGTTAAATAGGTTTGAATCCGAAAGATAAATGGTTAAACAAATCCCATCCTTAAGTCTGAAGTCTATGCATGAACTTTGACTTGGGTCGTCGGTAGTAGTATGAACTGGCACAGCCGCATAGTCTGTCAAGTAATCATGCAACAGGTAGTGAATGTCACAGCGATTGACGGAGATACTGTGTTTGCCCCTCATGCTGGATAGCATAAATGTTGTTAACAAAATCAAAACACAAAGTCCCTGGTTGGATGTGCGGGATTTGATAGGGTTTAGTTCCAAGCCAGCCCGAGCATAAACAGTAAGCATCACTACATATATTTTTTCCATGTGCAATCTGTGTTTAAACTTTAAAATTTGTTAAAAGTAAATTAATTCTTTGATATATAAGGATTGGTAACCTGTGAGTCAATAAATATTGGTTTCTTGAACACTGACAAAAAAAGGTTAGATGCATTAATGGGATCTGACACATTTCATATTTTCAAACTGATGTTGCCAAACTATTCAAACGGAAATACTTAAGTTGTTACGTCTAGGTCAATTGTATAGATGAATATACATATTTTGCATTTTTTTTCATCAGCCTTCAGAGTGACATGTAGCATACGATTTAATCCAGTATATTATTCATCACACTAGTAGGTTGGCATGTGAAAAAGCACAACATGGTTATGTTGGAAAGAATGTAGCTAAGTGTTCCAAATGCTCCTAAACTTTTGTCAGACATATCACTTTGATCCGAAGCTCCTTGAATGTGAGAACTTTGCATTGTATTACTGTGTCAACCGAGGTCCTTACCGCATTTTATTAGCAAAAAGTACCAACTAATGATGATGTGAATATTTGGGGTTTTTATGCCAAGTTTTGAGCTCAGCAATGTACGATGCACATTACTGTAACTAGTTCTCAACCAATGCAACTTCAGGGGCTAGCAGTTCAGTTGTTTTATTTCTGTGGTTTCAAGAAAATTTGTATCTGCATAGCTCTATCTATTTTATTATGCAGTGTTACTATATTTGATTTTAGAAATAAAAGTGAAATGTGTTGCTGGATTATCTTAGATATATTTAATATGCAGAATTTTCATAGATGTATGACCAATTAATTTTTCATAGTTGACTGAGCAATGTTACTTGGATAGTGTGTAAATATGAATCTAAAGAGTTTGGGCATGAAAAAAAACTAGAACTTTTATTCCTTTATCTGTATTCTTATTGGCATCACATTGTCAATATATATAAATTGTAATTGCAGAACTTTGTACTCCGTCCTAAAATAAGTGACACAACTTTGTTTAGATACGCATGAATCTAGATGTGTTTTAGTGTTTAGATACATGCGTATCTAGACAAAACTGCGTCACTTATTTTGGGATGGAGGGAGTACTAGTTAAAAGGAAGGATTATGGACCAGTCTTGAAATGTTATTGACCAATGTGATCTATGAGTAACAATTTCTCTCCTGATCAAAATATATTTTGATGGATCGATGATCTAAAGTGTATATACTATTATTGTTATACAAACATGGTCGTAAAATCAGAAATATTTACAGAATTATAGAAAAAATCTTTAAAAATCTAATGTTATTATTTACCTTTGGCCAATCTAAATCTGTACCGAGCCATAGTTACAAAATTTTGAATGCACACTTTTCTAGTATGTCGCCCATTTTGAAACAAGTTAGTATGTGGGAAATTCTGTTTCTTCTTCTTTTATGTTAGTTTGTCAATTTTCAGACTATTAGTTAACACATAGATCATGACTTCACTAATGGACACACGCATGAATGAGCCAAATAAACTGGAACCAATGTAAAATCTTACCTAACTAGGCATATACATGGAGAAAATGGAATCAACAGTTTCAGAAAATATTCTTCTTGCAATGTATATATGTGTATGAAATGTAACGCATACATAAACTGTCTTATGAAATCCAAACGATGCATAATCTAGATGTATGTGTTGGGAATTACTTGGTACTTAGTCCACATATAAGGTGGGGGCTTACATTAATTAAATGAAGATAAGATTGCATAAGAGAATCGTTCGCCTGAGAAAGGCACTAAGGATTGCTTATTAATGTTCAGTCTTCACCTTATTTAATCGTTCAGGATGAGGCAATAGCTCCTTTTCCCTTTTTAGTCTAATTGGATTCACCTTGTTTGAGTACTTATAGTCTTCTTGCAAGTTTAGTTCTTGTCAAAGATGTAAAGGCTAAAGCTAGACCACATGTCTATCAGATAATATGGTTCTAACACAAATAATATGGTTCAAACTTAGTTCAGTCGAAGTACATTTCTTGATGATGATATGATCCTATTTAACAGGTCCTGTGGGTGAAGATATGTTCCATTGGCAGGCAACAATAATGGGTCCATCTGACAGCCCATATGCTGGTGGAGTTTTCCTAGTTACTATCCACTTCCCTCCTGATTATCCTTTCAAACCACCAAAGGTATTTGGCAATCACCTAATGGTTGATTGGTTCTCTGCATTTATTTTGTTTCATTTTATATTTTCAATTTTCTATGCCACATGTCTCAGGTTATTTCACAATTCATATCTAAGAATGGAACTCTTATACTAGATGTGGTTCATATGAACACAGGCAATCTCATGAGTTCATCGGTTCGGTTCATCTTTTTGGCTGTCTTTTCTAATCTGTTTTAAAGCCTTAGATGGGTTTCGAGTGTGCGGTAGTTTTAGAAGTAATGCTAACGAGTAGTCTGCACTAGCTTAACCCTCAGGTGCCATGCCACTGAGCACACTTGCTGAAGACATTTGATGGCTTAGTATATGAACTCTTAAGACTTGGGCCGTTTCATGTGAACTGGTTCTGGATGGTAAATTTGGGTTATTACTAGTTAGGGTGGATATGACGCATGTTTTGGTAAGCTATGGTTTCAGTTAGGTTCAGATATGTAGTTAGCAAACTGCCCGTATTGTTTTCCATACGTCAACACTTAGTGCAGTGTCTGTAATGCTTAGCAGTGTACACACACTTTTTCTAGCTCGTTGTTTATAACCACAGAATATGGCTTTGCAGTAATTGTGTGGTCATACTACTAAATAACTGAGGTGTTCATCTGCTTATTCTGAAGGAACAAACAACTAACATTTTTTTTAAGAAGCTCTGCAGTCTGATTATGTTATGCAAGCTTGAAAGTTTGAGTCTGAAAGTTCATTTGCCATACTGAATATCCGTAGCTTTATTTACAAGAAAAGAAGAAGCAAATCATCAGCACATTGCGCAGGAAGTGACCTCTTTGACATGGCAATTTGCAGGTAGCGTTCCGTACGAAGGTGTTCCACCCAAACATCAACAGCAACGGGAGCATTTGCCTGGACATCCTGAAGGACCAATGGAGTCCCGCTCTAACCATCTCCAAGGTTTGCTCTTCTGGCTTAGTAAACCCCGTCTCTTCTCCTGGTCCTTGACGGTAGGGCTGCTCGAACTCATTCATATATGCATACAGGTGTTGCTGTCCATCTGCTCCCTGCTGACAGACCCGAACCCCGACGACCCTCTGGTTCCCGAGATCGCCCACATGTACAAGACAGACCGGCACAAGTACGAGAGCACCGCGAGGACCTGGACTCAAAGGTATGCCATGTAAGGCGGGTCGGGGCGGGGCGGATGGATCGCCGGAGTCGCTCCTGTAACATTCTCCATCTGCGTGCTGTGTGTGTTGTATGGATCGTCAAAAACAGGCTGTGTGTGTGTGCAGCAATTGTGTCTTGGAACATTTCTTTTGCATTCAGATGATGCTGCTGCCTGCCACCTGCCAGCAAGTCAGTGTTTGCAATGAAGTGGTTCGTTGTTTAGGAACCTTGAAATCGCTTAGCTGTCCAAGCGTGCTTTGGAAGGAATCGCTCTCCTCTTTGTTTACCTACTACACCGCGCATCCGTACCGTACTGGTGTCTGACGATGCACGAGGCGTCGAGGCCTCGAGGCTCAGCCTCAGCTGCTGGCGTTAAAAGAATCGGTTAGCGTGTGATTACTGTGGCACTAGTACTATGATGCGAGGGAGGAAGCACACAGTTCGAATTTCAAAGTGTGTTCGCTTCAAGAAAGTAGCAGGGTGAAGATGTTATCATAGTAAATCGGGTGGGGGCGAGATGCTTGCTGTTTTCTGTGCAGGGCAACGAAGTAATATCACTGACTGCGAGTCCACCCCACTGCACGCAGGCAAGAAAAGAAAAGAGGAGAATTTCCTTTTTTTCTCGAGACCGTCTCCTTTAACCGAAAAGGAGAACTCGTTCAATTCTACTTCTAGAGTGGAGTTTACACAAAGGGCCGACCAATAATTTGCTACATTTGGTGAGTTTTTTCTCCAACTCCCTTTCTGACGACAGTTTGACTGCAGCAAGTTAGTAGTACTACAGTCTACAATGTCCGTGTGCTTTCTCCAGACTTGCGGTTAGTCTCGCACAGAACGCGAAAGCAACACCTTTTGGCCATGACCACAGCAACGGATGGCCACGTTGATCTGGCCCGAACGAAACCCTACACGACTTTTTGGCGACCGAGAGGAGGGGGGGACGATCCGTAGTGAGCGAGATGCAGGGTGCAGCAGCCTTGTTGCCTGGGCAATAATACCGGCGGCACAGGGGCTGTTGGTTGTTGTGGCGTCCCAAAAATGAGTCCCGTAATCATGCACGGCTCACGTGGCCGTGCATGCCCGTTCTGCAGCTTTCGCCACACCGTGGACGTGGTGGAACCGTGGATGCTGTGGGTCGTCTCGTCGTACGGGATCCGGAGACCGGCGGGGACGTGCCTCTACTTTCTGGTATTTTCTCGGGCATGCTGCTTTGGGATAGCAGCGGCGTGCACCTCTCGAGCATGGAGCGGTTATCCCGGCGCCGATTACGCCGCCCGAGAGCAGCCAAGGCGCAGCAGATGGTACAGGACGAGCACTCTGCGCTGCGCTGCGCCGCGCCGGTGGAAGCAGCCAGGGGGTGCAGGCCAGGTGCAGCACGTACCACTCCGTGAAACCGTGCCCGTGCATGCCACGACGCGCCGCAAGGCTCCAATCCGCTGCGTCTCTCTCTCTTTTCCTCCACTTGCTCTCCGGCTGCGCGCCATGGCGTGGTGGTGGTCTCGTGTCCCGAGCGCAGGCCGCGGCATTTGGGCGATGGATTGGGCCAGCCATTTAACTGCTACCGGCCATGCGTTCCAGTTTGGTATGGTACGAACTCCCATGCAGTCTCTCGAGCATCTCTTCCGTGGCACGGCCTCGCGGGGATGCACGCTAGCTGGACCAATGCCCGTCTCTGTCGCCGCACTTCTTTTCCAAGGTGCAGTCAATACCTCCTCATTCGTGGCCCCGACCGAGATAACGGAAAAAGTACTCACGGCTTCGCCAGAGCGTATGCCTCAAACTCTGCGTCAAAAAGCTTCACGATGTCCATGTCAAGTCCATGCATCTTACGTGGCGTCATTGGTTAACAGTAGTAGTACTACCTCCGTCCCAAAGATAGTCCTTTAAAAAAAACTCAAACTATGTAAAGTTTAAACAATTTTTTACAATATAAAGTCCATACTTTTGATACATCATTGCTTTGCGGCCGCGCGCACGTGTCATCATTGCTCTGCGGCGTGCAGCGTAACGTCCCGTCGCACGTCGCCTCGG
This sequence comes from Avena insularis, assembly GCA_023614405.1. Lineage (NCBI taxonomy): Eukaryota > Viridiplantae > Streptophyta > Magnoliopsida > Poales > Poaceae > Avena > Avena insularis. Next base: position 129,864,585 of record CM042688.1, read on the forward strand.
GAGACGGCCGTTTGTCTCTTCGGTTTCCGCTCCAGGATCTTCTGCGCACTCGGCGCCTGCACATAGGATCTGGCGCGGTGGCTGGAGTGGGGCGCGGCTCGGAGGGTGCCGCGTGGCATTGCGGACGGTTGCCCTCACGGGCCTTTAAAGGGTCGCCGGGGCTCCTTTCGCTCACTGCCTCCTCAGTCTCCTCCTTGCGCCCTTGCCTTCTCGCCTCGCATCGCTTGCTCTTGTCCCCATAGTTCGCCGCGCCGCCCGTTTAGGTCCGCCGGAGACACGGGCCACCGCCACTCCACAGCCGGTGCGACGGTCAACGAACCGGTAATGGCTTCGGAGCGCCGTGCCTGGTGTGGTTCCTCCGTCACAAAGGAGCACATCGAGAAGTATCGCGCCACCCGCGTCCTGCCGCCGGAGACGGAGGTAAAAGTGCGGTTGGCGCCGGCGGGAGATGAGTCGCTGCACCCGGCGGAGGGGGAGCGGGTCATTTTCCTTTCCCACCTCGCTCGCGGATTCGCTCTGCCGGTGCATCCCTTCTTCCTGACGTTCCTTGCGTTCTTCAATTTGCGCCTCCACCACCTCGGCGCCAACGCCATCGGCACGCTGGCGCACTTCGTGGCGTTCTGCGAGAGCTACCTCGGGATCCAGCCGGATCTCGGGTTGTTCTGCCGGTTGTTCCGCGTCCGGCCGTAGGTGCAGTTTACCCAAGGACCGCTGGTGACGTGCGGCGGCACCTCCATCTACTCCCGCACGCAGACCGGCTACCCGAAGTTCCGGTTGCAGGACACAGTGCGACTGTGGCAACAGTCATACTTCTACGTCAGCAACGTCACCGCCGGCGACCGAATCGATCTGCCGGCTTTCCAGGACGTGGAATCTAGCCGACAGAATTGGGACCTGAAGATCCATAGGGAGAAGGCGGAGTCGGACGCAATGCTGCAGAGGATGCGCTCCCTCGTCACCGCCGGCTTGACTGTCCTGGACATCACACTTAGCTGGATGTCTCGGCTGATGATGCCGCTGCAGCAGCGCGCACACAAGATGTGCTTCTACTCCGGCCGGCTGGACCCGACCCGGCTGTCCCGCCGTGATCCCCGCTACCACAACCTTAAGGAGTGGGTGTGGACGATTATGAAGGAGCGGCTGCCGGAGCACTGGAAGTTCGGGCTGCCCCCTATAGCCGCGATAATGGCGTGCCCCGGGTAAGTTTCTCGCTAGCCGGTTTTCTTTGTTTCCTGGCCCTTCTTTCTATTCGGCTAACTTTTGTCTTCCTTCTTTTGTAGACCTTCCCCTGCATCATCCGGGAGGAGGGCGAGACCCCCCTCCAGAACTTCACGCCTGACCTTCCCGAGCCGCGCGCTCGCCGGTCTAGCGAGGAGTCGGATGGGGACGGCGATGTCTTCCCTAGCCGGAACGACGAGCCGACGCATGACCCCCATGTGGAGGTCGACGAGGAGGAGGAGGCCGCATGGAGGATGGCGATTCGGGCCGGTCTGGCATCGGTGGGAGTAGCTCTAGCCGGTCTGGCGCTGGTGGGAGCGGCTCTAGCCGGTCCGGTGGAGGAGGAGGCGGGGCCAGTCGGCCTGCCGTGGAGGAGCCATCCTCCAAGAGGAGCCGGACCGACGCCCTTCCCCCTAGTTGCCTTGGCCGCAAGAAGGGGCCGCCCCCCGTGGTTCCAGGGTAAGTCATCTGCTGACCTTGTTTGTTGCTTCTGCCTTCTCTCTTTCTTTTGTGCAGCTCTTTCTGTCTTTTGCCTTACTTGCTTTTGTATTTTTCTTATCTTACATTTGCTGTTTTCGCTGGTCTCCTTGGTGCCACAAGCGGCGTGGCGCCCCATCTCGCCGCCCATCGCCGGACACCGCGCCACCTCCGGCTGCTTCTGCTCCCCCTCCTTCACCTAGGGCTTCGTCTCCGCCCCCGCCTCGGGCTAATCCAGCTACCACAGCCAGAGCAGGGGACGCCCCGCTGACCATGGTGGTGCAGCCGGAAACGGCTGCGGCGGCCCCACAAAGTGGAGGTAGTTCCCTCGTGGCAGCACGGAGGGCCTCCACCGGAAAGGAACTCGTGGTCGTCACCGACGACAACTCCGACGATGAGCTGGGGGAAGAGTGGTGAACGGCGGTGCTAGAGGCGAAGGAGTCGCTAGTCACCAACGCTGTTGACGATGATGCTTCCTCCGCTGCCTCGCTGGCGGATCTGTCTGCTACCCTCGAGCTAGCGGTGAAGGAGATCCGACTGCTCGAGGCCATGACTGGCGGCAACCGGACCCTGGAGCAGAAGCTGGCAGCCGCCAACGGTACCTCCCAGAGTAAGTATTTTTATCCGGATTCCATTGCCGGTCACTTTTGTCTTCCTCTTCTTCCCACCTTTTTTTACTGATAGTCGATTTCCGTAGCCATCATGGTGTGTGCTTAGCGGGAAATCGATCGTCTAAAGAAGGCGAACGATCGGATGAGCAAGTCCAACTCCACGCTCCGGTTGCAGAACAAGGACTGGCACGCCAAGACGGATGCGCTGGAGGCCACCCTCAAGGAGCGCGACTCCGCCCTCGCCAGCCGGGCCTAGGCCTTTGATCTTCTCGATGCCCAGAGCAAGGACCAAGAGAAGGAGATCAAGCGGATGGCGGACCGGGAGAAGGTTTTGCTCGAGGAGTTGATGCAGGTTGGGCGCATCGCCAAGGGTAAGTTCTTTCTGACCAGCTTCATCTTTCCAGATCCGGTAGCTGAATCTGACTTTCTTTTTTCTGACATCGTTTTATCTCGGTGTAGACCTGCTGGCGTACAACCAGCTATAGGAAAACTGGCCGAGAGAGTAGCCCACCTCCCAGGAGTTGGTTGCTCTCCTTGGCGAGGCGGCTCACGCGGTCTTCGAGTTCTAGTGGCCGGATGCGGCGGATCCGGAGACGATCGCCCAGCTGGTGACCAATGTCACGGAGGTGCCGGCTGTCGTCGATCGGCTACGGGACCTGGCGGCGTGAGCCAGAGCGGAGATGGCCTTGGCCTTGATGCTCTCCTGGTACAAGGACGCCCGTGTCGAGAAGATCGACGGGGGCTTCCGTGCCGGAGCCGACCTCGTCGCCATCCGCCAAGCCCATCCGGAGCTCTGCGCCTCCGCCATCAAGATAGCCGACTATGCTGATGTCGATGAGGTCATCACCGACTCGGAGTCTGCCAGGACGCCGTATGCGGGAGCCGAAACCTTGTTGCAGCCGACTGGCGGGGACGTTGGAGCCGGAACTGCCATCGCGCCTCCCGAAACCGCCTCCAGCCAGGATCAACCTCATGGCAAGGGCCCAGCCGCTTAGATATGATCCCCGGGATGCCGAGTGAACTTGTAATTATTTCGTTTTGTTGAACTTTGTTGTCTGTGCCAGCTGTCTCTGACGTCGGGTGAACTTATGGGAGCTTCGACTCCCTTTTTTATCCAATCGTACTATTTGCTTGCTTCCATTTTCCTTGTGATTTTTTGTATGCTTCGAAGTTTTTATCTTTTGCCAGTTACCTTTGCCCGGCTAACGCCTTTAGTCGGGGAAACTTCAACTCCAGTGGGGGCACGCCAGCGCACCCACTGGTTGTAGCCCCCGAGATTCAGAGTGGCTGGAGAAGCCAGGTGCTTCGAATCTTCTTCTTTCTTTTCTTCAAACCCTTAGCTTCGTCCGGCTAGACACCTCTAGACGTCCACCACCAACCGAGAGGTATATGGTTACCCTTGCCCGGCTGAACGCCTTTAGTCAGGGGAACTTCAACTCCAGTGGGGGCGCGCCAGCGCACCCACTGGGTGTAGCCCCCGAGATTCAGAGTGGCTAGCGAAGCCAGGTGCTTTGAATCTTCTTCTTTCTTTCCTGCCCTTGTCCTCACCTGGGCCCCAAATATCTGGCTAAACGCCTTTAGCCGGTCGGAAACTACATGATTCCACTAGGGGCGCGCTAGCACACCCAGTGGGTGTAGCCCCCGAGATTCGGCGCGCTTGGTGAAGGCAAGGACTTCGATCTTCCTTCTTCTTGAACTCCGACTGGGTGTAGTCGTACAAAACAGACACATATATATGCCCATTCGTTAATAGGTTAGTCGGTTAAGGTAGCGCTTATTAGCCGGAAGACAGCTTTAGGTTTTGAAAACTAGCTTGTGCTTATCTGGACACTTAGTCGCTTTCCCGTGCGCTTTGTTGTTTACGATGTGTCCTTGCCGGGCAGCCAACTTGCGGTCTACAGCCGGAATCAAAGGGAGCTGACAATACATTGCGCACAGTACTGAGGGATTAGTAACCGGATCATCTCAAACTAGGCGCAAGGCCGGAACGCCCGATCCATCGCATCTCCTCCCCGTCTTTCATGTGGGATGCCTCGGGCTTTTGCTCTTGCTAGCAGAGACAATGGGTTGGCGGTCAGTAGCTTTGCCTGCAGTGGGACACGTGCGGATCATCATCAGAATGAGACGAAGAGTGGGCCTCTGACATCATCGCACACTACTTAGCCGGTTTGTTGATTTAGCAGGTTGGGCCAGCCGGCGAGCCCCCGGGTAGGGGTTGCCGGAGCCGGAAAAACTAAAGCAGAAACGAATACGCACAAATTTCTAGCAAGGAGCCCTCGAGTATCTCAGGGGGTCTGCATTTTCATTCATAGAGTTCGTGGGATACATACACTGTCCGATGACTAGGTGTAAAACGGGTGGAGCAGGGCCACGTTCCAGGGGCGATCTGTCTCTTCATCCGACTTGTCCATCTTGTTCTTGCGCGGCTGTTGCACGTCGATGAGGTAGTAGGAGTTGTTGTGCAGCGCTCGGCTAATGATGAAGGGGCCCTCCCAAGGTGGTGACAACTTGTGCATGCCCTAAATGTCTTGCACTAGCCGGAGAACCATATCGCCTTCACGGAACGCGACAGCCCGGATCCAGCTCGAATGGTAGTGGCGTAGGCGCTGCTGGTACAGGGCCGATCTGGACAGTGCCAGCTCGCGGGCTTCCTCGAAAAGGTCTACGCCATCCTCCCGCGCCTCCTTGTTGGCCTTTTCGTCGTAGAGGAGCTTGCGCGGTGAGTCGAACTCGATGTCCGCAGAGAGGACGGCTTTCGAGCCGTAGACGAGGAAGAACAGGGTGAAGCCGGTTGACCTATTCGGCATGGTGCGGAGGATCCACAACATAGCTGGAAGTTCTTCAATCCAGCATCCGGGCGATCGCTCCAAGGGCTCGATGAGGCGCGGCTTGATGCCGGCTAGCACTAGGCCATTTGCCCTTTTGACTTGCTCGTTGGACTGCGGGTGTGCGACAGTGATACGTCCATTTTGCATCACTATTCTATGTCTTAATTCACTATTATTCATTGATATATTTCATACTGAGAGGTGATACTTATGTTATTTCATCTATTTTTGCATGGTTGATGACTTTTGGAGCATGGACCGCTGCGGTCGGATTCGATGGAAAAGGTGTTGTTTGGAGGCAAAATTGCGAAGATCAGAAAATCCGAAAATATACGGAAAATCCTATTTTCCGAAGACTAAGGATGCCGTAAGACGGAGTGGAGATGGGCTGAGGGGCCCACACCACCCGGCGCGGCAACCCTAGGTCACGCCTCGAGGTGGTGTGGCCACCCAGCCCACTCCAGCCTCTCCTCGGGCGATATCAACCTCCGAAACCCTAAGACTCGGGAGCGACCAAAAGATTACGCCACCTCTGTGGGTGGAAAACACCGAGAGAGAAGATCTCTCCCAGACAGAGATTTCTGCCGGGGGAATTCCTTCCCGGAGAGGGGAGATCGTCGCCATCAACACCACCATCAAGCTGGACTTCATCGGGATCATCATCATCATCACCATCAGCACCCTCATCACCATCTCCATATTGTTGTAACAATTGCGTTGAATCTTGCATTAGTTCATAGGGGAAACTTTCCCGGTGTTGATTACTCTTTGTAGTTGATGCTATTGAGTGAACCATTGAATTATTGTTTATGTTCAGATTGTTATACATCATTATTCCATCTCTGGTCATGATCCATATGATGTCTTGTGAGTAGTGCTTTGTTCTTGAGGACATGGGAGAAGTCTTGTTGTTAGTAGTGGAGTTGTGTTGAGAAAGATTCAATAGATTGTTATTTAAGTTGTGGTGTACTTCTTCTAGTGGTGTCATGTGAACATCGACTACATGACACTTCACCTATATGGGCCTAGGGGAATGCATTGTGTATTTGGCTACTAATCGTAGGGGTTGGCGTGTGATGAAACCTGAACCCCGTTAGGAAACCATTGCACAAGGGACGAAGGGTCTTAGAGTTTAAAGTTGTGGTTAGGTGTCTACCTTAATTACTTTCTTGTACTTACGGATGTTTGCAAGGGGTATAATCACAAGTATGTATTAGTCTTGGATGGGCGGTACATTAGCATGGTTCACCCACACAACACTTAGCAAGCTAAAGAAGATTAATCAACTATATGAAGCGAAAGCACTTGATGCCTTCCCATGTGTCCTCGAGAACGTTTGGTCATCTTAAGTAATACAACCGCTTGTCCTTTGCTGCATAAAGGATTGGGCCACTTGCTGCATTTATTCCTACTTTTTATTTACTCGTACTTTGATTACTTGCTTTATCAAAACCCCTAAAAATCTGTTTGCTAAGTATTTGCAGAGAATTCTGATCCATACCACTAGCCACCTTCGCTCCTCGTTGGGTTCGACACTCTTACTTATCGAAAATCTGCGATACACCCCTATACTTGTGGGACATCAATACTATTTTCTAGCGCCGCTGTCGGGAGTGAAGCGCTATTGCGAGTGGAACCGGTAAAGGAAACTTCTCTGTGTGTATTGTTTACTCGTTAGTTGCTTTATTTTCGTTATGGATAATTCTTGAGTTTCTTATTTGGTAATGCTACTACCCTCGCTAAGGTAGTAGATAAGCCACCACCTGCTGAGAATGATGTTTTCAAAATACCTACAAGAATTATTGATCGTGTTATGGATAACTACTATGTTGGGGATGGAACTATCCATCCCGGTGATCATTTACTCTTTATACACGAATTATGCGGGTTGTTCAAGTGTGCAGGTATTACTACAGATCAAGTTAAGAAGAAGTTATTCTCATTATCACTAAAAGAAAGAGCTGAGGAATGGTATAAGCTGCTGAAGAATGGTCAAGCTCTGGAATGGGAGGAAATAGTGCCTCTCTTTTATTCGAAGTTTTATCCTCCTAGTGAGATTCATAAAGATCGGAATCAAATATACAACTTTTGGCCTCTTGATGGAGAGACTACAGCTCAAGTTTGGGGGAGATTGAAGTTACTAATGCTCAAATGTCCCATTCATGAGCTCCCCAACAATATTATTATCAATAACTTTTATGCAAGGCTCCCTCTACATGACAAGGATTTATTGGATGCTTCTTGTGCTGGATCATTCACTCGTATGGAAGAAGAAGCTAAATGGGATCTTCTGGACCGTATTCAAGACAATGCTGAAGCTTGGGAGAATGACAAAGGTAGAAAGTTAGGTATAAATTATGATTATGAATGCATTGAATCTTTTATGGGAACCGATGACTTTCAAAATATTAGTAATATTTATGGTCTTGATTTGCAAGTTATTACGAATTGCTTTAGAGCTTTTGCTTCCTATATCGAAATTCCAAAAAGGGGATGGAACAATTACCATGCACCTTACAAAGATATTATTGACTATGCTCCTATTGGAAGTGCTGAGTATTGCATTATTGACCCTATCTTACCCGAACCTTATATCGAGAAGATTCCCTTCCCCAAAAAGGTAAAGGACCATCCTATGATAACTAATGTAATTACCAAAAGTGAAAAAAGAACTGTAAAACCTGATGAACAAATAAACATTGAACCTGTGGTAGCAATTGTGAAAGACCTTGTCACTAAAAGCGTAGAAGATGGGCACATAGTCTTTTGTGAGGATGCTTCTAATATTGTTTCACATCCCAATAGAACTAAAAAAGCTAGTGTTCCTGTGCTTTCTGTTAGAATTGGTGATCATTGCTATTATGGTTTATGTGATATTGGTGCAAGTTCCAGTGCTATTCCTTATGAGCTTTACAGAGAAATTATGCATGAAATCAGTCCTTGCGAGTTGGAAGAGATTGATGTGGTTATTCACCTTGCTAATAGAGAGACCATCTCTCCAATTGGTATTGTACGAGACGTGGAAGTTCTTTGTGGTAAGATTAAGTACCCTGCTGATTTTCTAGTACTTGGTTCTACTACTAGTAAAACCTACCCTATCATTTTTGGTAGACCTTTCTTGAGTACTTGTGGAGCTATTATTGATTGCAAGAGGGAGAAAATCTTGACTAAGTTTGATGGGGAATCTTATGAGTTTAATTTTTCGAAATTTGCTAAAGAACCTTGCGAAGAGGAAACCCATTGACGAGGGTTTAACTCGTCAATGCCCATTGTTATGGACTTGGGTTTTGGAGAAGGAGGGAGCGCTGGAGACATCTATCGGCTAGCAAACAAGCACACAGGGGACAAAGGATTTACCCAGGTTCAGGCCTCGTAGAGGTCCCTACTCCTGCTTGTCTGCTCGTGGAATTATCGAGGGAGTCGAAAGTTACAATGGTGCACAGATGTAATCTGGCGAGGGTTGTGGAAACTAGGGTTGTGTGTCCCCTTCTCGCCGCCCCTCCTAGCATTTATATAGATAGGCTAGGTCTCGGGTAGCAGGTCGAGTCGGTTACAAGTTAGGGGTTTTCCCTTTAATCTTTCTATCTTTAGCTTCTTCTTGTTCTTCAAGCAATCGAGAGTCCGTAGGTTACTCGAGTCCCTCCATCCGGGACTTGGCGACACCATGGGCCTGTATGTATTTGGATCGTATATACCAAGCTCGAGTACCTGTAGGGTATACCCATGTCAGTAGCCCCCGAGTGTCCAGTGGAATCGCAGATTCGACTGGGGACTTTTTGAAGCCTTCGAGTGCCTAAATGAGTACATTTCGATTGCTTTTATTCGTGTCATAGGGATTGTTAATATACGTGACTGATATAACCGAAGTATCGTTATCAGTTAACCACCTTAGGGTGAAACAACGCAATCTACTCAAATTCGAGTCCCCGGACTCGAATCCGGAAAAGTGCTGGTGTAATTCGACTCAGGCCGCGGAGGTCTTACAGGAGTCGAATTCCAGTTATATGGGTGTGAGCACTCGACGCGTCCGTCAAAGCATGTTCATCGTGCCTGTAGGCATGGATACATTTTTGGTAGTGCGTAGTTAAATGCGTTGCCAGGCCTTATTCAGGTCTTACCTTCACGCCGTAAGCACGGCATCCAAATTTTATCATCGCGGAGACGATTCGGACGTCCCAGGAGACGTAGTCTCTTTGTAGGGAAAATTTATGAGGCGGTGTCGCCAAGGGTTGCGAGTGCGGATGTTATCAACACACAGTTTTTATGCAAATAATCATAGGGTGCGCGACCAGCGCTCCCTATGGGAGTAGCCCCCGAGTGCCTGGTTGAGTCGAAGACGCAGGCAGGGACTAAAGAACTTTTGCGACTGCTGTCATTCTTTTGCTTACTTGTTTCAGTTGAAGACTCAGGCAAGGACTAAAAAACTTTCACGACTGCTGTCGTCTTTTGCTTGCTTGTTTTCAGTCGAATTTGTTTCCGGCGCTCCCTATGGGAGTAACCCATGTCCGTAATCGAACTGTGTTTCGAGTGGTTAGGTTTGCTTTGTGATTGTCCACATTCCTGCAACAAGAAAAGAAAAAGTCGTAGGGTGCACGGCCAGCGCTCAGGAGTAGCCCCCGAGTGCTTGGTGGAGTCGAAGACTCCAGCAAGGACTAAAGTAGTCGAAGTTTTCCGCTGCGTAGCTTTGATGACGCTGCCGACGCCAGGCGACCTCGGTTCGCGGAGCGAGTTTGACGGGACATGACGAGCGGTGGGTCCCACTTTCTGACTTTGATTTGACTGGGCGTGCGTAATCTTATTTTTAACTGCGCCTCCTCGATTTCCGCACGTAATGGTAGAAGTGGGGGGACGGTTCGCGCTTCCTCTTCTCCATGTGTCCAACGCGATGCGTGTCACGCGTCCAATAGGGTTTTTGTCAGCCGTTGGATTGCATCTCCCAGGGGTTAAGTAGCGGCGCTGCGGCGGTAATTTTCCATCTATGCTCTTTCGTCCTCGCTGCCATTGCCATTGCTGCTGTTCTTCTGCTTTCCTGTGCTCGTCTCCTCCATAGCGCTGGAACACCTCCGTTTGTTTCCAAGCTACTTTCTGCGCTCTCATCGCTGCCGCGCAATGGGAAAGAAGAAAGGAGGTGCTGCCGCTGATTCCGCGGCCACCGTTGCCGCGGTGAAGAAGAAGGGTGGCTCCACTGCTGCGGGCACCAGCGCCGCCGCCGGCGGGAAGAAGAAGGTCGCGGGCACCCGCGTGACAAATGGTGCATGGCGCCCCTCCATCATCAAGGCGTCGGATCTCCGTCTTCTTCGCTAGGATGGAATTATTTCTGTGGCAGTCACCGATGCGCGCGTCCTCGGCGGTGAGACCATTCCTGCTCCTCCCGCTGGTTTTCGAGTGATGTTTCTCGCATTTGTCAGTCGCGGTCTCTCCTTGCCTCTCCACCCCTTTCTTAGGGGTCTTCTTTGCTTCTACGGGCTCCAGCTCCATCAGCTGTCCCCAAATTCGATTCTCCACATCACCTGCTTCATCACCCTTTATGCAGCTGACTGGAATCGAGCCACACTTTGGTATTTTCAAGCGCTTGTTTAAATTGAAGGCCACCGCATCTGGCTCTTTAGTTTATGACGTAGGTGGTTGCGGAATCCACGTCGACCCATCCGCCACCTACTTCGACATCAAGCTTACCAAGTCCGTCCAGGGATGGAGGGACAAATGGTTCTATGTCCACGATCAGAAGGCCAAAGATGAGCACTTTGGACTCGCTCCCTTCGATCCGGTGACTCCCTGCAAGAAGATGCGTTCTTGGAAGAACGTAGTTATGCCTGGCGAACTCGTGGAGACGGACGTGCTGTATCAGTGCGTCTGTGACCTCGAAAGTCGCATAGGCGCAGAAGAGGGAGGCTACGCTCTTATCAGAACTTGGCTGCGCCGTCACGTCCAGCCTCTCCAAGCCAGAGTCCATCCCATGTTTCAATGGAGTGGCGCTGATGATGCCACTCGCGTGTCTGCCGATGGCATGTCCGCGAGTGAGGTGGATAAGAGGATTCGACTGGTCACGAAGTACACTGTCAAGGACGTGCTTCCAAGTAAACCAGTTGTTCCTCCTTTTGATGCTTCGAATCCTCCTCCTGAGGTGTAGTTGTGCTACGCAGTAGCTTATTTTCATGATTGCTTTTATGTTTGCTTACTTGTTCTGTTTGCTGATCTTCACTGTCTGTATGCAGGATTGGGCGGTGTCGCCTTGTATGCCTCCTCTCCCTGAGGGGATTATTCCTCGCGAAGCTTTGGAAGAGGACGAGTCTGAGTCGACTGTCCCTTCTGATGTGGAAGAGGAAGCCCCCGAGTCGGAGAGCCCGAATACTTGCAAGCGTTCGCGTAGCGAAGACTCCGACGCGTCGACTCCTTCGACTCTAGGAGGCACGGCTGTTGGCGTGGAGTCGCCAATTCCAGCCGTTCCTGTGAGGGCCGTGGCACTGTCTTCTCGCAAGAAGATGTGATTGCCCAAGGAGTCTTCGTCGGAGTCAGCGGCGGCCACGTTTGATCTTGACAAGTTTGACTGGTAAGTTTGCTAGTTCATTCATTCTTTTCTGTTTTCTTCTTGTTGACTTTGCGCTGGAGTTTGCCATTTCTCAATGTGGATTTGGTCTTGTAGTCAAGAGGCGTCGTCATCTTCTGGCGGCGTTGAGTTTTTGAAGGAATAGGGAGTCGCGACTTCAGGGGCCAAGGTAGATGTCGAGCGCGCTCCTTCCCCTCCGGCGGCGGCCCACTCCGGGCACAATTCTTCAAGCTCTCCTCACGTAGGGGAACATCGAATGGTTGCTCGGATGACCGTTCAGCAAACTTCTTCGGAGTCGCTGGAGGACCATGTAAATATATCTTTCCTTCTTTTTAGTATGGCAGTCGATGTTCTCTGTTGCCCTCTCTGATTCCTTGTTTGTGCGACAGCTCCTTGTAAAGGCAGCCGCACAAGTGGCGGAGCAGGTGATGGCGATGGGTCGCCAGCATGCGATGCTGGAAACGCGTCACCGCGTGGTCGAAAGTGAGTGTTCTACACTTATTCATTTTCGTCTCCTCCTTTTTTTGGTATAGTTGACTGATAATGAACTTTTGGTTGCCATGTAGCTAAGCATAACGCTTTACTACGCAACGTCGCCACCTTGGAAAAGACATTAGCCGCGGCTGTGAAGGGGCACAACGAGGCAATCACGGCTCGTGATGATGCACAAAAGCGCGAAGAGGATCTGCGTGCCTCCTTTGCGGGTAGGGAAAAGTTGTTCGAAGAGCAACTGTTCTCAGTCGCCAAGGCCCTCTCAGGTACCTTTGCTGGTAGATATTTTATTGTTGTCCTTCTCTGCATCTAGAGTTTTGCTGGTGGCGTTAGAGATTTCATCCATGTGTGGGTTTTCTGTGCCGATGCTGGCGATTTGAGCTTTGACCCGCAGGCCCTTCGTCGCGATGACACTCTGGCAGGCGCGGTGTCTGCAGTCGAGGACCGTAGTGCCGCTGTCCAAAATACATTGTCCAAGGCCAAGGTCACCCTTAGTCGCCTCCGGGAGGAGTTGATGCCGAAGGCGGAGCTGGTCGATAATGTGGACGAGCTGGTGGAGTCACTCGCCGGGGGTGTGCCTGCCACCTACAAGAACTCCCTCCGTGCGGCTGGTGCGACCATGTCACTCGCCATGGTGCAAGCCCACGGAGTCGAGATAGATCCTCTCGATGTCGGCGGCATGCTCGGCGCAGACGGTCGCCAGTAGTCTTCGCCTTTTCACGATCGTCTGCCAAATATGGCCATTCCTTGATAAATACTGTTGCCAAGTATTCGGAGGAGCTCCAACGTGCTAAGAAGGCTGCGAAAGCTTCGGCCTCAGGGGCCAGCGGAAAATCAGTGGCGTCTGATACTGCCACGGACTTGATGAAGCCCCCGAAGCCGTCGAAGTCGAAGAAGTCGGCTGCTCCGTAGTTAGTTTTTTGTAATAGTTAATGAATTGTCCTTTTGATCTGAGAACATGCCTGCTGGCGAGTGTGTTTGTGAATACTTTATGCTGATCCTGAATGCATCTGTTACTTTTTTCCTTTGTGTTAAGTTGGTTGCCTTATTTGCCTCTGTCTTGACTTTGTGGTAGGGTACATCAAGTGATCCTGTGGGGGGAACCCAGGACTCGCCATCTCTTGAAGATACAGTGGCACCACCGCGCTCCAGGGTAGAGGAGCTGTCCTTGCTTTTGTGACTTCGTGATCGCATTAAGCAGCTGGAGCGTGAGTTGCCCGTGATCCACGGTAGCGCGGACGTGTGGAAGTCGAAGGCTGAAAAGGCCGCCGCCCGCGAGCAGTATCTGCTTGGGGAGGTGACGCAGCTGGGCGACCAGTTTAAGTGTTAGTTTGCTTATTCTCATCTTTTCCTTTGCAGTTACCCGCAATAGTACGTTGTACTCATGCTATTGATGCTGCTTAGTGTAGTTGTTAGCGCGCACCGTCCGCGGGAGGAGAAGGATAGAATTGCCATTCGCCTTCATGATCTCACCCAGGAGCAACTTCAGGAGAGCGGATACTTCTGGGTAGATCATGACCGTGCGACTATGTTGGCGACCCTGTAGGATCGCGCATCGCGAGTGCTGCTCTTCCTGAAGAAGTCACAGTCGTGCTTGAAGAACATTTATCGGGCAATGTTCCCATTGGATGACGCTCCGTCAAGCCTGCTGGCTCTCCTTGCCAAATTTCAGGATATGTCCGCGGTTCGCAAGTGCGTGAGGCAGCAGTTGGTGGCTGGTGCCAAGGCTGCTCTCTCAATTGTGCGATTGCACAGGCCTGACGTGGATGTTGCCGCCATTGCTTCTGGACCGCCAGCACCACCAGCAGGATCTACCTAGAATATGGTGCCGCATTATCAGGCGGTGGACCGTCCAGCAGAGTAGATTGTCGACTTCTTTGAGGAGCAAACCAACGTTCATCTGTTGCAAGAGTAGCCAAATTTGTATCCTGCACATAAGTGTACTTGTGTTGTAAAGTTCGTACAGATGTTGTAGATAATTTGTTGTCAAAATGTGTATAAGGAGCTTTGTGAGCTGGAGGTGCGTTGCACTTATGCGAGTCCGTTTCGTTAGCCTGGCCATCTTTTATCTTAGTCCCTTGTCAACCTGTCAGGTGCGCTGCAGCTGGGTTGAGTTTGTGTTAAGGAGGTCGATTGTCGCGTTTTGGTTCGAAGAACAGATGCAAGTAGGGTGGCGCAACCCCCGAGTGTAAAATTGACAGAGTAAAGGAGAAACGCAGAGTTTTGGGGCACTTAGCTTTTATTTATTCGGAGACCAGTGCGAGGTACAATGTGTGGCTGAGTAGCCTTGGCTGAGTAGCCTTATTTGCGATGTAAAAGTAAAGAAAACGACTAATAGAAGCGTCGCAGTTGTGCGACGTTCCAAGGGTTAGAGTATGCGACTCCTGTCTCTAAATCTTGAAGGCGATAGGCGCCACCTGGGATTACTTCTGTAATCACGTACGGTCCTTCCCAGGGGGACTCGAGCTTGAGATGTCCCTGCTGCTTCAGTCGCAGGACCAGGTCACCTTCGACGAAGGATCTGGGGCGAAGCCTTCTACTGTGGTAGTTGCGCAGGTTCTGCTGGTAGATCATAGATCTTTCTGCGGCGATTTCTCTTACTTCGTCGAGGAGGTCGACAGGGTCTTCGAGTGCAAAGGATGACTCTTGTTCGCTGTAGGCGACCACGCGCGGCGCCTTGTACCGTACCTCGGCCAGTAGTACCGCTTCCGCTCCGTGCACCATAAAGAATGGCGTGTAGCCCGTGGCGCTGTTTGGAGTTGTACGTAGACTCCAGAGTACGGATTGCAGCTCATCTAGCCAGCAACCCGCCGCTTGTTCGAGTGGTCACAGGAGTCGCTTCTTGATGCCGCTGCAGACGAGCCCGTTTGCTTTTTCCACCTGACCGTTGGTCTGTGGATGCGCTACTGAGGCGTAGCTGATGTTGATCCCCAGGTTCTCGCAGAATTCTTGGAACTCCTTGGATGTGAAGTTCGTCCCGTTGTCGATAATGATGCTGTGTGGCACGCCGAAGCGGTAGATGATGAACTCGAAGAACTTGACTACGATGTGTCCTGATTGGTTGTTCATTGGCATGGCCTCGATCCACTTGGTGAATTTGTCGACTGCAACCAAGAGGTAGACGTAGCCTCCGCGCGAGGATCTTGGCAGCTTGCCAACCATATCGAGCCCCCATTGTGCGAAGGGCCAGGCCAATGGAATAGGCCGTAGCTCTGCGCCTGGTGTGTGTGGCTTGTCCGCGAATTGCTGGCAAGCATTGCATTTTTGGACTATGTCCTTGGCGTCGCGCATGGCCGTGGGCCAGTAAAATCCAGCTCGTAGAGCTTTGGCGACGAGGGCGCGACTGCCTGCGTGGTGCCCGCAGGTCCCTTCATGGATGTCGAGGAGAATTTCTCTTCCGTCAACCATGGAGACGCATCGTTGTAGCACTCCTGTGATGCTGCGTTTAGTTCGCCGTTGAGAACGGCGAATGCCTTGGAGCACCGCGCGATGTGTCGTGCATCTGTCGGATCGTCCGGTAGTCTCTTGCTGAGGAGGTATGTAATGTACGGCTGCGTCCAAGATTGCTCGATCATCATGACCCTCATTGGTCCCTTGAGTCCTGTGTCCAGCTCCAAGTCATCTAGTGTCATTGGCTCATTGGGTGGCGTAGGCCCCGAGTCCGTTGCTGTTCTTGTTTTCTTCTCTGCGGCCTTTGGCTTGATGGAGTGTTCGCATATGCGCTCGAGAAATACCCCAGGTGGTATGGGGGCGCAGGTAGAGCCTATGTTGGCGAGTGTGTCCGCCCCCTCGTTGCTTTCGCGACCTATGTGTCGCAACTAGCAACCATCGAAGTCTCCTTCGAGTGTATCGTAGAGGTCGCGGTACACGATCATGTTGTCGTTCAGTGCGTCGCACTCGTGCATTGTTTGGTTGACGACCAACTTGGAGTCACCATATATGATGATCCTTTTGGCGCCACAGGCTTTTGCCATCCTCATCCCATGCAACAGGGCCTCGTATTCAGCCTCGTTGTTTGAGGCTGTGAACTGCATTCACATGATATATTTTAGCTTGTCCCCTTGAGGTGATGTCAATATGACACCTGCGCCTACTCCGTCTTTCCGTTTGGACCCATCGAAGTGCATTGTCCAGAGGTAGGACATATCTGGCTTGTCCGGGAGCTGGTTCTCCATCCAGTGCACGAGAAAGTCAGGGAGCACTTGCGACTTGATGGCGTCGCGTTTTTTGTATGTGATGTCTCGTGGAGACAGTTCTATTCCTCAAAGCGTGACTCGCCCCGTGGCGTCAGGGTTATTGAGGATATGCCCCAACGGGGCGTCGTTGACTACCACGATTGGGTGTTCCTAGAAATAGTGGCGCAGTCGCCGGGCGGTCATAAAGACGCCGTATGCCAGCTTCTGGTAGTGCGGGTACCGCTGTTTTGTTGGCGTGAGGACCTCGCTGAGGTAGTATACCGGGCATTGTATGCCGTGGACTTTGTTTTCCTCGGCGCGTTCGACGACGAGCACTATGCTGACCACCTGGTTGCTGGCGGAGATGTACAGCAACAGTGGTTCCCTTTCTCGTGGAGTCACTAGTACTGGCGAGGTGGATAGTAGGCGCTTGAGATCTTCGAATGCTTCTTGCGCTTCATTGGTCCACTCGAATTTGTCAGCTTTGTTGAGGAGCTGATAGAAGGGCAGCGCCTTTTCACCCATCCGACTGATAAATCGACTAAGTGCCGCGATCCGTCCAGCTAGTTGCTGGATGCCTCTTATGTTTTTTGGCTTCTCCATGGCCAGTATGGCTTTTATCTTTTTCGGGTTTGCCTCGATCCCCCTCGTGGAGATGAGATACCCGAGTAGCTGCCCAGATGGTACACCGAAGGCGCATTTGTCCGGATTGAGCTTGATCCGGTTAACGATCGAGATTGGCGAAGGTTTCACGCAAATCGTCGATTAGGGAGGCTTCCTCCTTGGTCTTGATTACTATGTCGTCGACATAGACTTGGATGTTGTGACCCAGTTGCTCCTTGAGGCAAGCCTGCATGCACCGCTGGTAGGTGGCTCCCGCGTTTTTAGTCCGAAGGGCATCGTGTTGTAGCAGAACACACCAAAGGGCGTTGTAAACGTTGTCTTCTCCCGGTCTTCCTCCTTCATTCGAATTTGGTTATAGCCTGAGTAGGTGTCGAGGAAGCAGAGGCACTCACATCCAGCGGTGGAGTCGATGATCTGGTCGATTCGTGGCAGCGTGAAGTGATCTTTTGGGCAATGCTTGTTTAAAGAAGTGAAGTCCACACACATCCATAGGATATCCGTGTCCTTTTTTGGTACCAACACCAGACATTGGCAGCCAAGTGCTTTTGATCTCAGATGAACTTGGCCTCAAGGAGTCTGTTGATCTCCATTTCGACTGCCTGCGCTCGTGGCTTAGACAGTCGCCTGATTGTTTGCTTGACTGGCCTTGCGTCGGGGTTGACGTTGAGTGCTTGCTCGGTGAATTCCCTAGGAACTCCTGGCATGTCCTCAGGACACCAGGCAAAAATTTCCCAGTGCTCACGGAGGAATTCGATGAGCACGAGTTCCTATGCGGGACTCGAGTTGTTGGCGATGAGGGCCGTCTTGGCGGGATCCGATGGATGGACCTGCACCTTCTTTGTGTGCACGGATGAGTCGAAGGAGAGATCAGGTGAGCTTGGCCTACTCACGGGAGGCAGACTATTGTCCGCTTTTCAGTCCTTGCGAAGTTCCTCCCGCATGTCAAGGATCGGAGATTCGCTGAATTTCGTCGCAAGCGCCGATCGCTCAAAGTTCACGTTGATCGTTATGACGCTGTTGGGACTCGCATTTTCATCCGCAGTAGGCGAGGGGGTACTGCCATGAACCTGGCGAATGCGACGCGCCCAAGGATGCAATGGTATTGTGAGGGCCAGTCGACGACCTCAAAGTCGATGCACTCGCGCCGGAAGTTCTTCGGCGTGCCAAAGATGACGTCGAGGTTGATTTTTTGCCTAGGGGGTATACGCCTTTCCCTGGGACGATGCCGTTGAACGTTGTGTCCGATGCCTCCAAGCAGGTTAGAGGGATCCTCATTGCTCGCAAGGTACTCGCAAATATGAGGTTGATGCCTCTTCTGCCATCCATGAAGACGCGACTCATGTCGAAGCCTCCAATTTGCGCCTCGAGTACGAGGGGGCAATGACCTGGGCGAGGTACTTGAGGCGGGTGGTCGTGTTTGTCGAAGGTAATGCACGACTCGCTGCCACT
Source organism: Avena insularis (assembly GCA_023614405.1). Taxonomy (NCBI): domain Eukaryota; kingdom Viridiplantae; phylum Streptophyta; class Magnoliopsida; order Poales; family Poaceae; genus Avena; species Avena insularis. The sequence continues at coordinate 129,883,006 of CM042688.1, forward strand.
GAGGTACTCAGTGGTGGATGGTGGCGAGTGCGTGGCCAAGTTGACTTGGTGAGTGATGGCCTTCTGCACCCTGTTGGAGGGGCGCCCCTTTTGGATCATCATGGTACCCATGGACCGTGGGTATGGTTCGCCTCCGTGGTGCTGGTCTGGTGCAGCTCCGTTCGGGGGTGGCCCAGGTGGTGGTGGTGGTGCGCCATGTGCCACGGCGCCCGGAGCGGCTCCGTAGCCTCTTTCGACTGCATTGCGGTTCATCCGAACCAATCCCTCGTGTAGTTTGAGGAACTCATGGCAGTCCTTGAGGAGGTGGCTGGACTTTCTCTTGCCGTCATGCTTGTCGATGTGTACCGTGCATGGCCCGGACAGTTTGTCCTCGATGGAGGTCGCGGGTGCCTCATCGCGAGTGTGGCGTTGCCACACTTGCATGGTTTTCCCGGAGTCACGGTATCTGCCGCTGCGGTATCCGCTGTTGCGGTTATCGTCGCGTCTATCGGCGTAGCCGGCTGCGACCATGTTGACGTCGTCGCGATCGTCGTAGATGCGCATGCGACGCTTCCCTCGGCGGTTGCGTCTGCGTTCGAGTTCTGCCTCCTTGTCAGAGTGAGCGCGATTCTTCACCGAATCTTCTCCATCGGCCCACCGATTCGCGATCTCCATCAGGTGGTGGATGGTCTGGGGCTTTGAGAGGCCTAGCTCCTCCCTGAGTTCCATGCGGCGGACACCACCGTTGAATGCATCAATCGCGCGGTCTTCCGAGATGTTCTCCACGGAGTTCTTGATGATGGACCACCTTTGGATGTAAGAGCGCAGCGATTCGCCAGATCTTTGCTGGTAGCATCTCAGTTCTTCAATTGAGGCTGGCCGTTTGTACGTTCCCTTAAAGTTGCGCACGAAGCTGTAGACCAGCTCATCCCAACTGCGAATGGATCCGCGTGGGAGGTTATTGAGCCATGCCCGGGCGGCGCCCTGCAGCTGTAGCTGCAAGCATTACATGGCAGTACTTCGACTGCCTCCGTGTAGCCTGACGGAGGAGATGTGGTCCTCCAGCCAGATCTTAGGGTCCTGTAGACTGTCGAATTTCGGGTTCTCTGATGGGAGTTTGAACCCTTTAGGCATTCGCTTCTGCCTAATGGATCTGCTAAAGCATCTGGCACCGCAGAGCTCCCCATCTTCCTCTTCCGAGTTAGTCGACCGAGCATGTTGTGCCTTTGACTTGTCGATCTTGCGTTGTGTGAGGTTGTCGCGCGCATCGTAGTCGCGGTCGTGTCGCCATGAGCAGCGTCGTCGAGACAGGTCGTGACTGTCATCGCTAGATGAGGGCGAGGAGTAGCGCTTTGCCCTTTTTTGGGTCTGGTACTGGCTCCTTGTCGAGGGCGGCCTCGATTAGCCCCAAGCCCGCGATCGTAGATCGGTGCATGGCAGTTTGGGGATCTCCAGCTGGCGGCTGGTTATTAAGGAGGTACATGGTGGCTGCTGTCACCGCGGCCTGTGGCGTCCTGGGAACCATGTTGCCTCTCGTGTCGACTGTCATAGAGCCAAAGTCGAGGACTTTCGCGGCTTCTATGCGCTCTTGCTCGGTGAGGTGAGCCATCCGTGACTGCCTCTTCTTGGCGAGGTACTCGTTGCCTCTTGAGGAGGATCCTCCGTAGGAGGAGAGCCCAGCACGACGAAGGCTCGATTCGTCTGCTGCCTTCTTACGCGCCTCAAGTTGCGCGATTACCTGTTTTTGGCGCTTGAATTCTTCTTTTAGAAGCCAATGATAGCCCATCAGCAGTTCCTGCAGAGAGCCAAAGGGTATAGGTGCACCCTGTAGGGCTTCGCGGCAGCGATCCCACTCTTGCTCGTTGAGCCTAATCACGACGCATTCGCCGGTTTGCTCATTGATCATGCTGGGAGGTTCGACTGCTCCTCCGTTGCCACCATTACTGCCGTTGCCACCATTGCCGGTGTTGGGTGGATCGGTGCCGTTGCCGGTGTTACCACTGTTGCCGCGATTGGGTGGATCAGTGTCGTTGCCGATGTTATCACTGTTGCCGCGATTGGTGGAGGTGTCGCCTGCGTTGATGACGGCGCACATGAAGTGATTGGAGTCGCGACCGTAGGTTCCATCTTCAGTGGCCAGATCACTTAGATCGGAGTCGCGACTGTTGTCACTGACCGTGTTCTCGACTGCCATCGGAGCGTTGAGCTCGCTGAGGGTGCCGATCGATGGAGGGAACCATGATGCTGGGGCAATCGCCGGTGTTGTCGGCTGATCAGGCATGCGAAGCGTGCCCATCTGACCAACTTGGAAGCGGAAGCTCCCAATCACCAGGCTAATTCCTTCGCCTACGGACTCGAAGGCCAGACGGGTGGCCAGCGTGTGGACAGTGAAGTCGAAGGCACCGAAAAGCTGACAAATCTCCGCTGGTGCGGAGTTGTAGATCGCAGTTGATGGGGCCGAAGAAGCCGCAACATCAGCACTCCCAATTCCCAAAGACGGCGCCAATTGACGAGGGTTTAACTCGTCAATGCCCATTGTTATGGACTTGGGTTTTGGAGAAGGAGGGAGTGCTAGAGACATCTATCGGCTAGCAAACAAGCACACAGGGTACAAAGCATTTACCCAGGTTCAGGCCTTGTAGAGGTCCCTACTCCTGCTTGTCTGCTTGTGGAATTATCGAGGGAGTCGAAAGTTACAATGGTGCGTAGATGTAATCTGGCGAGGGTTGTGGAAACTAGGGTTGTGTGTCCCCTTCTCGCCGCCCCTCCTAGCCTTTATATAGATAGGCTAGGTCTCGGGTAGCAGGTCGAGTCGGTTACAAGTTAGGGTTTTTCCCTTTAATCTTTCTATCTTTAGCTTCTTCTTGTTCTTCAAGCAATTGAGAGTCCGTAGGTTACTCGAGTCCCTCCATCCGGGCCTTGGCGACACCGTGGGCCTGTATGTATTTGGACCGTATATACCAAGCTCGAGTACCTGTAGGGTATACCCATGTCACCCATAATGAGGATTTTAGGGTTGAACAACTTGCTTCTATTTCTCTTGCTCCTAACAATGCTTTGCAGCAATTTATGGAAGATCATGAAAGTGAAATCTTCATGGAAGAAAGGAATGAGATTGACAGGATTCTCCGTGATCAACCTATGATGCTTAAGCACGACTTGCCTATAGAAGACTTGGGTACCACGATGCCACCTAAAAAGGATCCGGTTTTCGATCTAAAACCTCTCCCTGATGATCTTAAATATGCTTATATTGATGATAAAAATATATATCCTATTATTGTTAGCGCTAAACTTTCAGGGAAGGAAGAAGAAAGGTTATTGGAAGTTTTGAGGAAACATCGAGGAGCTATGGGCTATACTCTGGATGATTTAAAAGGGATTTCACCTACTATATGTCAGCATTCTATCAACATAGAACCGGATCACGAAGCGGTAGTGGAGCACCAACGACGTTTAAATCCTAGGATGAAGGAAGTGGTAAGGAATGAGGTACTAAAACTCCTTGATGCTGGTATCATTTACCCTATTGCTGATAGTGAATGGGTTAGTCCTGTTCATTGTGTTCCTAAAAAGGGAGGTATTACCATTGTCCCTAATGATAATGATGAGCTTATTCCTCAAAGAATAGTGGTAGGTTATAGGATGTGCATCGATTTTAGGAAAGTCAATAAAGTTACTAAGAAAGATCACTACCTGCTTCCTTTTATTGATCAAATGTTGAAAAGGTTGTCTAAAAAGATCCATTTTTGTTTTCTTGATGGTTATTCTGGTTTCTCTCAAATTGCTATTAAACAACAAGATCAAGAAAAAACTACTTCTACTTGCCCTTATGGAACTTATGCTTATAGACGTATGCCTTTTGGTTTATGTAATGCTCCTGCTACTTTCCAAAGGTGTATGTCTGCTATCTTTCATGGTTTTTGTGAGGAAATTGTAGAAGTGTTCATGGATGACTTTTCTGTCTGTGGAACTTATTTTGATAATTGTCTGCACAACCTTGATAAAGTTTTGCAGAGATGTGAAGAAACTAATCTTGTTCTTAATTGGGAGAAATGCCACTTCATGGTTAATGAAGGGATTGTTCTTGGGCATAAAGTTTCTGAAAGAGGCATAGAAGTTGATAGAGCTCAGGTTGAGGAAATTGAGAAGATTCCATGTCTAAGAGACATCAAAGGTATTCGTAGTGTCCTTGGTCATGCTGGTTTCTATAGGAGGTTTATTAAAGACTTCTCTAGGATATCAAAACCTCTCACTAATCTTCTTCAAAAAGATGTACCCTTCATTTTTGATGATGATTGTAGGGAAGCTTTTGAAACTCTTAAGAAGGCTTTAACTACAGCCCCTATTGTTCAACCACCTGATTGGAGTTTACCCTTTGAAATAATGTGTGATGCTAGTGATTTTGCTGTAGGGGCTGTCCTTGGGCAACGTATTGATAAAAAGTTAAACGTTATCTATTATGCTAGTAAGACTCTAGACGCTGCTCAAAGGAATTATGCCACTACTAAAAAGGAATTTCTAGCTGTTGTTTTTGCCTGTGATAAGTTTAGGCCCTATATTGTGGACTCAAAAGTAACCATTCATACTGATCATGCTGCTATTAAATATCTTATGACAAAGAAGGACGCTAAGCCTAGGCTTATTAGATGGGTACTGCTTTTACAAGAGTTTGATCTACATATAGTAGATAGGAAGGGTGCTGAAAACCACATGGTGATAATTTATCTCGTTTGGAAAACATCTCTTTTGACCCTATGCCTGTTAATGATAGTTTCCCAAATGAATAGTTAGCTCATGAGGGTGAGCTCGCGAGGAAGCCCTTGGTATGCTGATTATGCTAACTTTATTGTCTCCAAGTATTTGCCTCCAACTTTTATAGCTCAGCAAAGAAGAAAGTTCTTCTATGATTTGAGGCATTATTTTTGGGATGACCCACACTTATACAAAGAAGGAGTGGATGGTATTATGCAAAGATGTGTTCCAGAATAGGAACAAAAGGAGATATTGCGTAAATGTCATGGTAGCGCCTATGGAGGACATCATGCAGGAGATAGAACTGCACAAAAGGTACTACAATCAGGTTTCTACTGGCCTACCCTTTTTAAAGATGCAAGAAAATTTGTTTTATCTTGTGATGAATGTCAGCGCGTTGGTAATATTTCTAGACGCAATGAAATGTCTATGAACTCCTTCTAGTTATTGAACCTTTTGATTGTTGGGGATTTGACTTTATGGGTCCTTTCCCTCCTTCGAAAGGCTACACTCATATTCTTGTTGCCGTTGATTATGTTACTAAGTGGGTGGAAGCCATTCCTAGAAATAGTGCTGACGGGGAGACTTCTCTAAAAATGCTTAAGGATATTATCTTTCCTAGGTTTGGGGTGCCCAGGTATCTCATGACTGATGGGGGTTCTCATTTCATTCATGGTGGTTTTAGGAAGACCCTTGCTAAATATGATGTTAATCATAGAATTGCTTCAGCTTATCACCCCCAAACTAGCGGGCAAGTAGAGTTATCAAATAGAGAAATTAAATCTATCTTGCAAAAGACTGTTAATAGGTCTAGAAAAAACTAGGCTAAGAAGTTAAATGATGCTTTATGGGCTTATAGAACTGCTTACAAAAATCCTATGGGAATGTCTCCTTATAAAATGGTTTATAGGAAAGCTTGCCACCTACCCTTAGAATTAGAACACAAAGCTTCGGGCGTTGAAAGAACTAAATAGAGATTGTAAGCTCGCTGGTGAGAAAAGATTATTTGACTTAAGTTCTTTAGATGAATGGAGGAGTGAAGCCTATGAGAATGCTAGGCTCTTTAAGGAAAAAGTTAAAAGATGGCATGACAAGCGAATACTTAAGAGAGAATTTCATGTTGGTGAGAAAGTTCTATTGTATAGGTCTCGTCTCAGATTTTTTGCAGGTAAGCTACTATCAAAATGGGAAGGACCTTTCATCATTGAAGAAGTATACCGTTCAGGAGTAATAAAAATTTCTTCTCTAAAAGATAATACTACACAAGTAGTGAATGGACAGTGACTCAAACACTATATTGCTAGAGATTCTTACAATGAAGATGTTGATGCCTTTCAAGTTATAACTCCGGATAAATTCATCGAGGACCAAATTCAGAGACTTGCAGAGTCTGTTTTCAAATAGGTAACAGTTCTAGTAAGAAAAGTTCCGCAAAAATACAATACAACTATATTTTTGCAGTTTTCAGTCGATAAGGAAAGTTACGAAGCATAAAAGGGACGGAACCGGAGCCGGGGTAGCCCACACCACCCTGTGGCGCGGGCCCACCCCTAGCCGCGCCACCAGGTGGTGAGGCCACCCAAGACTCCGCCTCCGACCCGTTTTCACCCAGTACCTTCCTTTTGATATGAAACTTTGTAATATATAACCCCTCGGATCCCCCGAGGTCCGTATATCGTGTTTTTGTTTCGATCTGTTTCTGCCAGGTAAAATCTCAGATTTGTAGCCTCAATGTCTTCCACTGGATCAGTTAAGGGAGATTCCTTGGAAGATATCATCAACCCATACATGAGAGAATTGAAGATTCATCCCAAGGAGTTATTGCTCGAAGGTGGGGAGGTTCGAATTAAAGAGGTTCAAGGCCCTAAAGGTGAAGGAAGTCTGGAGGACAGGATGGAAGCATTGGAACAAGAAGTCTTTAGGTACAAGAAGATGGCGGAGCGCGAAGTGGATATCATCCATAAGATTTGTTCCGAACTCATCACCGATCACCAAAAGGAGACTGCTGAACTCAAAGACGAAGTCCTCTCACTCCGTTAAACAACCAACAAACTGCAAGCACAGTTCTATGACGTTCAAAATCAAAACTGCAAGTATGAGGCTAGATTTAAACTCATAAGTGCTGCTGCAAGTTTCAGGATGTTGGAAACCACGATGTCCTTTGTTGATGGGAAGCCTTTACCTTGGAAGACGGACGAAGATGAGAGGATACCACCACCACTGAAGGAGTAATTCGTCATCAGGTTTGGCATCCCCTTGGTTTGTTCCAAGCTTGGGGGAGTGCCACGGTATCACATCACTATCTTCTATCTTTTTACCTTTTTAGTAGAGTCATATCATGAATAGAGGAGTTATTATGTAGTATGGTTTGCATTATGGAAGTGTCCCCTCTCTCGTTAGATATGTATCCCTTGGTGTGAGTTGCCGTTATGGAATATTAATGAGAAGTTCTATCATTCACTCTTTTGCATAGCTTATATTAGTTTTCAATTTGTGGTTATATGATTGATCTTGTTGTTAGTATTGGTATCACTCTGGGATCATTGAGTTAATTTAGTTGGTTTTGGCAAACCTGGCTCGGTCAGTAGCAACACTATTTTTGAGAGTTGAATGAAAAAGATATAAGTGCTCTAGAGAAAAATAATTTCATCATCTTTCTTTCTTGATTTGCTCATAAGTCTAGTATTCTCTAGTTAAGATCTTTTGTGCTTCCAAGGAAGATTGCATGTTTTTCTTTATGACTTGTATGTTTGTTTGTTTCCTTCAACTCTTATACTTGCTACCCAGCCTTGCTAGCCAAAAACCTGTACTGAGAGGATTTCTTCTCGTGCATCCACCTTCCTTAAACCAAAACCTTTGCCATTTGTGTCCACCATACCTACCTAGTAGCATTATTGCTATTCCAAGTAAATTCTTGTTTTATCTACCTCCCAAATTAAACTTGTCATGTGAAAATTAGTGATTAAATCTCTCATGAACTTGATGGCACACCTTACTTTCTTGCACTTAATAAACTTGAACCATTGTGCTCACCTATGTTGCGTATATGCTTGCGCTTTGTAAGTTGTGAATTAACAGAACCATGCTATCATGGGGAATGCTTTCAACATTGCACTGGTACTTTGTACCAAGTTGATATCATGTTCTTTTGTCTATGGATGTCGTCGGTGTGAAATGAAAGGGGAGCTTGTAAGTCCATGGAATTATGCATATGTGTTAGAGAAACGCCTGGGCCGCTGGTCTAATCCATGCTGAGATGGTGGAAACCTGCAGCGTAACCATAACGAGTATATATGAAGCATTCTTCTTATAAAAAAAGAGATAGAGATTGAGAAAAAGAGAAAAAGGGGAAAAAGAGATATTATGAAAAGAGGAAAGAGAGAAAAAAGCACCATATTCCCATGGTAAATAAGAAGATTGCTGAGATGCTTGTTGTCTGCTTGCCTTGTCATTTTGATATGGGGATTCTTCCGTATCATCAGGCAAGGGGTACCCCGTTGGCTGTTCCCTATGATACACATATGCTTACAGTGACAACAACTTACCGGTGACTAAACTTGAGTAGCATGAGGAGCGACCCTCGTATTCAAGGGACATGAGATTCTCAACTTACAACTTGTCAATGCATATCCTTATTTTTGATCACTTTAACCTTAATCACCTAAAGATGCCTATGATAGGGGCAATGAGAGCTGAAAGCTAGTAAGTATCATAATTTTTGGGAGCTCTTTATGAGACTTGCAATCCCTGCTTCCCTCTTTGAAGGGCCTTTCTTTTACTTTGTAGTTGAGTCAGTAAACCTATTCCCTTCTATCTCAGCAAGTATTTTGAGTTGATGTGTTTCATTCATTCATATGTTGATTTATTCATTCATGTTTCTTATGTTCCTTGTTTTGCACATTGCTCTTATCCTGATGTTTACTACTTTGAAAGCTATCTTTGAAAAACCAGCTATTTGTGAACTCCAGCAATTTATCAACTATTCTTCGACCAAGAGCTAAGTTTGCCATTACCAATTATGATTCACTTTATGTATCTTTATTGTGTTTCCTTTACTCATTACAAGTTGAGTTATATAATAGTGAGTTGTCTTCTATTATGATCTATGTATTTGATGAATGTGATGCTTCTTGTCCGTATTATTTTATCGACTCTTCACTCCATAAACCCGAGGCCATGTTTATTGAGCTCAGTTTCGCTTGGGGACAAGCGAAGTCTAAGCTTGGGGGGAGTTGATACGTCCATTTTGCAGCACTATTCTATGTCTTAATTCACTATTATTCATTGATATATTTCATACTGAGAGGTGATACTTATGTTATTTCATCTATTTTTGCATGGTTGATGACTTTTGGAGCATGGATTTGCGTCGAGATTCGATGGAAAAGGTGTTGTTTGGAGGCAAAATTCACGAAGATCAGAAAATCCGGGAAAATATACGGAAAAAATCCTATTTTTCCAGAAGACTAAGGATGCCAGAAGACAGAGTGGAGATGAGCCACAGGGGCCCACACCACCCACTGGCGCGGGCAGCCCTAGGCCGCACCTGGAGGTGGTGTGGCCACCCTGGCCCACTCCAGCCTCTCCCCTCTAGCGTACATCAACCTCCCGAAACCCTAAGACTTGGGGAGCGATCACAAAAAGATTCTGCCGCCTCTGCGGGGCGGAAAACACCGAGAGAGAAAGATCTCTCCGGCAGACAGATTTCTACCGGGGGAATTCCTTCCCAGAGAGGGGAGATCGTCGCCATCAACACCACCATCAAGCTTGACTTCATCGGGATCATCATCATCATCATCACCACCATCATCACCATCAGCACCCTCATCACCATCTCCATATTGTTGTAACAATTGCGTTGAATCTTGCATTAGTTCATAGGGGAAACTTTCCCGATGTTGATTACTCTTTGTAGTTGATGCTATTGAGTGAACCATTGAATTATTGTTTATGTTCAGATTGTTATACATCATTATTCCATCTCTGATCATGATCCATATGATGTCTTATGAGTAGTTCATTTTGTTCTTGAGGACATGGGAGAAGTCTTGTTGTTAGTAGTGGAGTTGTGTTGAGAAAGATTCAATAGATTGTTATTTAAGTTGTGGTGTACTTCTTCTAGTGGTGGCATGTGAACGTCCACTACATGACACTTCACCTATATGGACCTAGGGGAATGCATTGTGTATTTGGCTACTAACCGTAGGGGTTGCCGGAGTGACAGAAACCTGACCCCCCGTTAGGAAACCATTGCACAAGGGACGTAAGGGTCTTAGAGTTTAAAGCTATGGTTAGGTGTCTACCTTAATTACTTTCTTGTACTTACGGATGTTTGCAAGGGGTATAATCACAAGTATGTATTAGTCTTGGATGGGGCGGTACATTAGCACAGGTTCACCCACACAACACTTAGCAAGCTAAAGAAGATTAATCAACTATATGAAGCGAAAACACTTGACAGTCTTCCCATGTGTCCTCGAGAACGTTTGGTCATCTTAAGTAATACAACCGGCTTGTCCTTTGCTACATAAAGGATTGGGCCACTTGCTGCATTTATTCCTACTGTCTTTTGTTTACTCGTACTTTGTTTACTTGCTTTATCAAAAATGCCTAAAAATCTGTTTGCTAAGTATTTGCAGAGAATTACTGATCCATACCACTAGCCAGCACCTTTTGCTCCTCGTTGGGTTCGACACTCTTACTTATCGAAAATACTGCGATACACCCCCTATACTTGTGGATCATCAGACAAAAGCGAGGTCTAGCCGGATGCCCTTGTTGCTGCAGAACCGAGCGAAGGCTCCCTTGGCGAAGTTCGTGTCGTTATCCGTGATGATGCTGTTGGGGTAGCCGAACCGGTTGATGATGTTCGTGAAGAAGGTGACTACTGTCACCCTGTCTAGCTTCCGGATAGGCTTGGCCTCTATCCACTTCGTGAACTTGTCCACCACCACCAGCATGTGAGTCATGCCCGAGCGCGCTCGCTTGAAGGGACCGACCATGTCGAGGCCCCAAACGTCAAAGGGCCAGGTGATTGGTATGGTCTTGAGTACCACAGCTGGCATGTGCATGAGCTGCCCGAAGCGCTAGCACATGTTGCACGCGTGGACTGCTCGACGTCTTCGTGGGCGGTGGGCCAATAGAAGCCGTGGCGGAACGCCTTGGCGACTATCGCCCGGGATGAAGCGTGATGCCCGCACTCGCCCTGGTGGATGTCCTTGAGTAGCCGGTAGCCCGTGTCTACATCGACACATCGCTGGAAAATGATGAATACGCTGCGTTTGTATAGCTCCTTGTTGATGATGGTGTACGTGTGCGCGCGTCGGCGGATTTGCCTGGCCTCTACTTCATCATCCGGAAGTTCTCCGTTGGCGATGTAGTTCATGAAGGGCTGCGCCTAGGATGGTATCTCCCGGATGGTGAGGACGCTCGCGTTCTCCGGCTGAGGGATGACAGGGGGCCGCCCGGGTGAGGTACCTAGAATGGCAGCCCCCGAGCCGCTTGATGAGCCAGCAGCCCCCGGGTCTTGCGAGCCTGAGGGTGCGGACGTGCCAGAGTCGGTGCGAGCCTTCTTCTTCACGGGTTCTGCCGGTTCCGCATCTGCCGTGCCGTCAACCGGAATGCTTCCCGTCCAGATAATGGAATCCGACTGGGGAGACGGATTGATGGAGGGTTTGCGTAGATGCTCCAAGGAGACCCCTGGTGTGATCGCCTGCCTGGTGGATCCGATTCGGGCGAGCGAATCGACTGCCTCGTTGTTGACGCGAGGGACGTTACGGAACTCACATCCGTCGAAGAAGGCGCTAAGCTTCTGTACGTGGAACCGGTAGAGGGCCATGTTTGTGTCACGGGCTTCCCATTCCCCGAATACCTACTGCACCACCAGATCCGAGTCACCGAAGCAAAGGATCCGGTTGATGCCAATCTCCCTGGCCAGCCGGAGGCCATGCACCAGTGCCTCGTACTCGGTGACATTGTTGGAGGCCTTGAAGTGGATCTGGAGAACATACTCAAGCCGGTCTCCCTTGGGTGAGGTGAGGACGATGCTGGCTCCCAAGCCCCCGAGCATCTTCGAGCCGTCGAAGTGCATCTTCCAGTGGTCCGAGTCGGGAACCGGGGGAGGTATTGGGTTTCAGCCCAGTCGACGAGGAAGTCCGCCAGGGCCTGTGAGTTGATCGTGAGCCTTGGCTCGTACTGTATGGAGTAGGCGGCGAGCTCGATGTCCCACTTGGCTACTCGGCCAGTGGCGTCCTTGTTGCCGATGATTTCCGAAAGGGGTGCGGTGCACACGACCTTAATCAGATCCTCCTGGAAGTAGTGCTTGAGCTTGTTGCACGCCAGGTACATGCCATAGCACATCTTCTGGTAGTGGGGGTAGTTCTGCTTGGAGAGGGAGAGAACCTCGCTGAGGTAGTAGACAGGTCGCTGAACCGACTGATCCTTGCCTTCCTCGGGGCGCTCCACCACCAGGAGGACGCTGACGACCCAGCTGATGGCTGCTATATAGAGCAACATTGGCTCCTTGCTAGCCGGCGTGGCTAGAACCGGCGCTGTGGATAGCATGCGCTTGAGGTCATGAAAGGCGGCGTCGGCCTACGAGGTCCAGGAGAACTTGTCCGTCTTCTTCATCAGCTGGTACAGCAGAAGTGCTTTCTCTCCCAACCGGCTGACAAAACGGCTGAGTGAAGCCAGGCATCCGGTGAACTTCTAGACTCCAAGCAAGCTCTTGGGCGGCTGCATTTTATCGATGGCCGCAATCTTCTCCAGGTTCGCCTCGATCCCTCGTTGTGAAACGAGGAACCCGAGTAGCTGGCCGGATGGGACGCCAAAGACGCACTTCTCCGGGTTCAGCTTCATCTGGTACCGACCGAGGTGGCCGAACATTTCCCCCAAGTCCTCGAGGAGGGTGCGTTTCTCCTTCGTCTTGATGACGATGTCGTCTACATAGGCATGCACGTTTCGGCCGATCTACGAGTGTAAGCATTTCTGCATACAGCGCTGATAGGTAGCGCCTGCATTTTTCAGACCGAAAGGCATGGTTACATAGGTGAAAGCCCCATACGGGGTGATAAACGACGTTTTTATGTGGACAACCGGGTTTAGCCGAATCTGATTGTAACCAAAGTAACAATCCAAAAAGGACAAAAAATCACAGTCGGCCGTGGAATCTATAACCTGATCGATATGGGGCAAAGCGAAGGGGTCTTTCGGGCACGCCTTGTTAGGCTAGGGTAGTCGATACACATGCGCCAGGTCTTGTTCTTCTTCAACACCAGGACTGGGTTGGCCAGCCAGTCCGGGTGGTACACTAAAGGAGATATGCCCTAGAGGCAAATAATAAATAGGTTTTTATTATCATATCTCAATTAGTATATAATAGTTTCATATTGTGCTATAACTGTGCCAAGTAGAAACATTGGTACAGGTGTGGTATGAAACAACAAAGTCCCTAGTAGCCTCTATTCATACTAGTTCGTTGGTCATGAGGATGATCTGGGTTTCAAGATCATGGGCATTTATGCCGATTAACAATGGGATCATATCATTGGAGAATGATGTGATTGGACATTCCTCGAAGGATTGCAACACGATCAAGTCATATAGTTCATTGTTGCAACAGCTATACCTAGACTCCTTTTCCTTAGATCGTGAGCTCATATTACTCACTATTTCCCGAGGCTGCTTAGACTGCATCAAGCGCCACTTGGTAATATAGTGGTTATAAAGGTGTACGTTGGGTATTCCGAAGGAACAATAGATGACATGTGACTGCAAGACCAGGATTTGTTCACCCACATGACGGGTAAAGATACATATGGCCGGCTTGGTGAGATTACATCCATAAATGTTGCAACATGTGACTCGGTCATGGGGATGTAATATCACGGTAACAAGAAAACAGAACTTGTTGTGAACGAGATTGAACAAGGTATGGGATACCAATGATCGGATCTCGGACAAGTCGTATCGAGAAACAAAAGGACAAGGATGCTACATTTAGTGGTTCAAACGACATTGTCATAAGGAATGCATAGGGGTCACATGGATATCCCTGGTCCCTCTGTTGATCATTGATACAGATCATGTCTAGAGCATTCCCGAGCCGTGAGAGGATACACTTAAGGGTACGATGAGAGCGATCATTCATAAGATGGAATCACATTAGAGAAAGAGAAAGCCGGAATTGTTCCATAGAGAGATCCAAAGTTGTTCGGAGAAAGAATAAAGGACCAGAATCATTTCGGGAAAGATCCAAAGTTGTTCGAAGGAAATCGAAAGGGAACCGAAAGGTGTTTCGGGTCAAGATGGATTTTGTAATATGTATTTACATATTAATTAATGTAATTAATATTAAAAATTATATTAAAATCTAATTTGAATGGGTATTCCACTAATGGGCCAAACTTCCTAGGGAAAAAAGGGACCATGAGGGAAAACCGAAGGAGGGAAGGGCCAAGGGCTAAAGGGCCAAGGCCCAGGCGCCTCAAGGGGGCCCACCCAGCCAGCCTAGTGCTGTGCGCGGGGTGGGGCCCACCCCTGGCCGGCCGTCCCATGGTGCCCTAAGGGCCCATGCGCCTCCCCCTCTCCCTTGAATAGTCCCACATGGGAAACCCAAAGGGGAGGGCACACCCCCTTCCCCTATATAAAGGGGTGCCCATGGGTGGGATGAGACACACCAATATTCGGAGAAGTCCTTTGGTTGACTTCCTCCTTCCCTCTCTCTCTAGCCCTTGTGACCATGGCCCCAAGTTTGGGCTGTGCGATCAAGACACACCTGCAGTACGCCGTTGCGCTGCAGGGATTCCTAGCCAGATATCAACTTCCACACTCCCGGCGGGATCGGGGAGCCGGAGGTCTCATCGTGCACCGGATGTGTATGAAGACATGAGGAACAACACTTGGGGCGCTTAAATGTCGTGAGCTGGAGCTGTTGCACGATGAAGATGAAGAAGGAGCAAGGGGTGACCTGCGAGGAGCTTCACGACCTTGAGGTCGGCTACGAGTATGACTACTTCAACCACGTTCCCCGTGGAACATTAACCGCGTACGGTCTACAAGGGTATGTATTCTATACGCATCGGCCGTTACCGCATACATAAATAGATCCTAGGCAGTTTTGGGGTTCCATCGTAGGAAATTTTTTGTTTTCTGCTGCGGATCCCCTTCAGTGGTATCAGAGCTGATCTATGCGTGGGAGTGATGTACGGCCAGTACGCACATGTATTGTGCGGGCATTGATCCCTTAGTTGTTACCCTCTAACGTGTACTTGTTTATATCGCGGTATTGTTTGATGAAGCGGCCCAGACCGACCTTACGCGTATTTGTACCCGAGACTAGTTCCACGCTCAACATATGGCTTGTACCGTATAAGTGGCTAGCGGGTGTATGTCTCTCATTTGATAGTTTATATAGCATTTACAACAGAGGGCCCCGAAAGGGGTGTAGTAGAGACAACTGTCGGATCCATGTTGTGGTTGGAAAGTTCGTAGTTTAGAAACGGTTCTAGTGCGAAAGCCCTAACAACCACGTAAAACTTGTAGATAAAGTAGAGGCGTCTAACTTTATTTTGCAGGGGGGCATGTGATTATGATATGGCAATGGTCGTTACGAAGGTAAAGTAGTTTACTTTTCTGTTACTAAGTAGTATAGTAATAGTCATCGTTCCGATGAACGACCTGGTGGAGGCGTCGTGGACTTGGCGTCAAACCAAGGGCAAGATGGAGATCATGCCGGAGCGCTCGATGGAGATCAAGGCGCAAGAAGGACCATATCATATCACATTATACATATGATGTTGATACATGTTTTACATCTTATCATGTGCTAGTATTAAGATATTAAACGGTAGCAAATAAGATAATCCCTATTTAATTCCAATGTTCCGTGTTCCCCTTGTGTGTGCACCACCAAGAAAGTTCTTGATGAGGCGCCTGATGAGTGCTGGTCAGACATATCTATGTTCGCATATAGTGGGTGTAAGCCATGTTGCACAGCGAATACACACAAGTTAGATTTGGAGAGCCTAGCATGTGCAGACATGGCCTCGGAACACAAGAGATCGAAAGATCGAGCATGAGTCACATGGATGATGTGATTGACATTGTTGAATGTCTACCTTTGATAATGCACTGATGGCCGTGACGATCGGGGGAGGTGCAGAGGATAGGGATCATGTGATCACTAAAATCGTCTAGGGGATGACAATTTTAGTGGAGACCAATTATAAATTGATCTCTTATTATAAACTTAGTCTAGATGTCTGTTTGCAAATATCTTAGTAGATCTTAGCCTATCCCATTGAGGTCCTTTGCGACCATGGGAATATATTGCTTAATTTGGAACTTAGCAAAAGGGTCCAACTTCATAGATTAACACCCACGCCTGACGGATATCCTCGTAAAACGTGATCTTCTCTTCTTGATACAATAACCATTAGGAGATAATTCGATGACTCTAGAATGTTTGTGTTTTCTCCATAATCATCCAATAAGCCATTCTCCATTCGATGGAGAGTTGGGCTACATTTTGTATTCTACAGAATCAGGCACATAGAGTATGAGCCGTTGGATGGGTTTTCCTCCATCATGGATGAAAAGAGAATATTTGGAAAATCACTTAGTGATCTTGCATTAGAGTTGAGAACTCTTGGAAGGGCTTGATTGCAAAAGTAGGTCATGGATGAAAAAGGTATATGTAAGATATACAAATTATAAATGTTGTTCTTGCAAAACTCGTTGCAGTTTACAAAGTATTTGATACTTGTCCCGTTTTGTGAAAACAGGAGGATCTGCTTGAGAATTCCTGGATTTGAGGCAATGTGGCTTGATGATGGCAAGCAAAATAGTTGATGGCCGACATCACCTCTTTCCTCAAAGTTTATCATTTGAATTAGTGGACTTGAATATAATTTTGTAATCCCTGTTTGTGTGTCTTGCTTTTGGCGAGACGATTATTCATATGAACAAGTTACAAGCCAGTTTGTACTATTCTTATGAACAATACCATTATGGTCACATTACGATTATAAATAAGTTATTCGCATCACTATGTTAATGATAATAGTTTAAACATTTATAAAGGATAAGAATGTTGAGATATATCCAAAGTTTAATAATGAAATGATACTATAGTTTAAGTCATTTTGGTTATTGCATGTTCTTTATGAAGATCAGGGTCCTAGATGCTTAATCTAGAGACTTTGCAAAACCATGCCTATTAGGCAAAATGACTAAAACTCTGCATTCTGGTAAAACGGTTATATGCAAAGAAATGTTGAATCTTATACATAGTGATGTATCGTATTTTCAACAAGTAGTGGAAATCATTTATTGTGGACTTAAGTGAATAAGCGTATTTACTTGATGAAACATGAAGTTCGAAATGATTTGAATTGTTCAAATGAGTCCGGAACAAAGGAGGATATTGAAATTAACGAGAATACAAAGTCTCTTCGATTTGATCGACATGACTGAAGTATTCAAGTTAACTTTAGCATAAAAGGGACTTGTGAAAGATGTTTCACAAATTATGATAATTGGATGAACTCAAACTATGTTTAAATGTCTAAAAATCATAATCATTATGTATTAAGATACATATGGTGTAATATTATCTCTTATAGGGGTTACAGTTGTTGTTTAGAGTTAGAGATCAAAATAAGCAAAACACTCGTTTGAAATACAAAGGAACATCTAAAAGATTCGTGGAAACAACACCATAAGTTTGATGGCAAGTTCGAGTTTCTGGAGATTTCAACAAGTCGAAATTGTGGCTAATAAACAAGTCTTTGTAGAGCATTCTTAGGAAGCTAAGAATGCATCTTCCACAAAAGGGTCAAACTTGTTGTTGTCCTAAGTTGATGTGTCTTGATGAAGATATAGGTGGAAGAAAGTAAAAGATCAAAACAAGGTATTTGACCTTACCTCCGAATTGTTGAGTGGCGCAGTGGAATTTATTTCGTGAATCCAAACTCTGCAAATAGAGGAGAAACCAATGATAATGATCATAAAGTTTTAGTGAATACTTTTACTAAAGAAAGTAGGATTCAACTATATATTCTACAAGTTTGTGGAATTATATTGTTGATCCACTTGTCATGTTTTGAACAAGACATACCTACGAATTACAAAGAAGCGTGATGGACCTAAGTACGAGAAATGAATGGTCATTGAAATCTCGTTAGTGGAATGCTCGATTTGATGGTGATCAAAGAATTTTGGAAATATCCAAGATTATCGAGAGGACCTAGATTTGAGTGGGAGCAAATCAGCTTGGCTAATTCATAATATGTAGCTGACATATTTTGAGTGGGAGCTAAGTGAAATCCCTGGATCTCAAACATGAATGTCATATTTGAGTGGGAGCGTGAAATCATTCTGGGATATGTGGATGATATATGTGAATGATGTGATTGGTGTTAATAATATTTAAAATAAGTATGAAGTTGAAGTTATTAAACAATAAGATCTATCGAGATAGATTGGTGAGTTTAATAAACACTGAATGTCGAATGCTTCCTAGACTTGATTCTGAAAGATGTTCAGAATGTCCTAAGCAAGATTCTGAAAAAACTCAGAATGGAACAAGGTGAGAAAGTAGTTCTTACTATATGAAGCATTGAGTTAGTATTTCAACTATGGTTGAAAGAAAGAGATGCGTTGCATCTCCTATGCCTCAGTCATAGGTTCTTCCATATAACCCTGTTGTATACTCAATGTAATGTGACCCGAAGTTCTGGTTGGTAGGACAAAGCCTTAACTGTAAGAGCATGTCTTTAAGTGATTCCTGAGTTGATCACAGAACCAGAATTAAATTTCTACATAAATAGCAAGAAGCAATGTAAGTGGCATAGTTGCATTTCATGCACTATGATCTACATAGATATAGAAGTATAAAAGCTTCATCTGATGTGATGTATAATGTTATGGCGGGGCTAGTTCGCTTTTAACATAGAATGATGTGTCCCAGGGCCCAGTGCCCATGAGAAAGCCCTCGAGGTTGATCTAAAGTCATTGTAAGCTCCTAGAATCCAGCCTCGTTCTGCTGCCATGACTACAGTATATACACAAAGGATAGCAAAGTGTGTTTCGGAGTTTAGATGACAACGGTGAAAACGACCATCATTATAAACACTAGAAATAAAGTCTCACTTTGTTGCCAAACAAATGCTTTGACCCATTGTAAGATGATGGTGTGAATGTCAAATTAGGAAGACGTTAACGATTTGCAAAAGACATAATGATCTGGTAAAATAAAACATGGACATGACGTTTCCCATGAGCATGCATGATCTGTAAACGCATATGGTATATGGTTTATATGAGTAAAATGCGAGCTAGATTATTTGTACTCTAGTGCAAGTGGGAGACTGAAGGAGATATGCCCTAGAGGCAAATAATAAATAGGTTTTTATTATCATATCTCAATTAGTTTATAATAGTTTCATATTGTGCTATAATTGTGCCAAGTAGAAACATTGGTACAGGTGTGGTATGAAACAACAAAGTCCCTAGTAGCCTCTATTCATACTAGTTCGTTGGTCATGAGGATGATCTAGGTTTCAAGATCATGGGCATTTATGCCGATTGACAATGGGATCATATCATTGGAGAATGATGTGATTGGACATTCCTCGAAGGATTGCAACGCGATCAAGTCATATAGTTCATTGTTGCAACAGCTATACCTAAACTCCTTTTCCTTAGATCGTGAGCTCATATTACTCACTGTTTCCCGAGGCTGGTTAGACTACATCAAGCGCCACTTGGTAATATAGTGGTTATAAAGGTGTACGTTGGGTATTCCGAAGGAACAGTAGATGACATGTGACTGCAAGACCGGGATTTGTTCACCCACATGACGGGTAAAGATATATACGGCCGGCTTGGTGAGATTACATCCATAAATGTTGCAACATGTGACTCGGTCACAGGGATGTAATATCACTGTAACAAGAAAACAGAACTTGTTGTGAACGAGATTGAACAAGGTATGGGATACCCGTGATCGGATCTTGGACAAGTCGTATCGAGAAACAAAAGGACAAGGATGCTACATTTAGCGATTCAAACGACATTGTCATCAGGAATGCATAGGGGTCACATGGATATCCCTGGTCCCTCTGTTGATCATTGATACAGATCATGTCTAGAGCATTCCCGAGCTGTGAGAGGATACACTTAAGGGTACGATGAGAGCGATCATTCGTAAAATGGAATCACAGTAGAGAAAGAGAAAGCCGGAATTGTTCCATAGAGAGATCCAAAGTTGTTCGGAGAAAGAATAAAGGACCAGAATCATTCTGGGAAAGATCCGAAATCGTTCGGAGGAAATCGAAAGGGAACCGAAAGGTGTTTCGGGTCAAGATGGATTTTGTAATATGTATTTACATATTAATTAATGTAATTAATATTAAAAATTATATTAAAATCTAATTTGAAGGGGTATTCCACTAATGGGCCAAACTTCCTAGGGAAAAAAGGGCCCATGAGGGAAAACCGAAGGAGGGAAGGGCCAAGGGCCAAAGAGCCAAGGCCCAGGCGCCTCAAGGGGCCCCACCCGGACAACTTAGGGCTGTGTGCGGGGTAGGGCCCATCCCTGGCCGGCCGGCCCATGGTGCCCTAAGGGCCCATGCGCCTCCCCCTCTCCCTTGAATAGTCCCACATGGGAAACCCAAAGGGGAGGGCACACCCCCTTCCCCTATATAAAGGGGTGCCCATAGGTGGGATGAGACACACCAATATTTGGAGAAGTCCTTTGGTTGACTTCCTCCTTCCCTCTCTCTCTAGCCCTTGTGACCATGACCCCAAGTTTGGGCTGTGCGATCAAGGTACACCTGCAGTATGCCGTTGCGCTGCATGGATTCCTAGCCGGATATCAACTTCCGCACTCCCAGCGGGATCGGGGAGCCGGAGGTCTCATCGTGCACTGGATGTGTACGAAGACACGATGCGCAACACTTGGGGCGCTTAAATGTCGTGAGCCGGAGCTGCTGCACGATGAAGATGAAGATGGAGAAAGGGGTTACCTGCGAGGAGCTTCGCGACCTTGAGGTCGGCTACGAGTACGACCACTTCAACCATGTTCCTCGTGGAACATTAACCACGTACGGTCTACAAGGGTATGTATTCTATACGCATCGGCCGTTACCGCATTACTACATAGATAGATCCTAGGCAGTTTTGGGGTTCCATCGTAGGAAAATTTTTGTTTTCTGCCGCGGATCCCCTTCAACACCTCCATAATGAACCCGGCTGCAAGGAGCTGGGCGATCTCGTCACCAATGATCTTTCTCTTCTCTTCTGCGAACCGGCGTAGAGGCTGCTTGACCAGCTTGGCATCC
This sequence comes from Avena insularis, assembly GCA_023614405.1. NCBI lineage: Eukaryota > Viridiplantae > Streptophyta > Magnoliopsida > Poales > Poaceae > Avena > Avena insularis. The sequence goes on from CM042688.1 coordinate 129,904,083, forward strand.
GGCCGCACATGAAGTGAGTGCTCGACGAACTCCCTCGACACACCTGGCATGTCCTAGGGTGACCATGCGAAGATGTCCCGATTCTCACGGAGGAAGTCGACGAGCGTGCCTTCCTATTTGCTATCCAAGTTGGCACCAATGGTGATGAACTTGGTCGAGTTGGAGGGGTCGAGCAGGATCCTCTTCGTCTCCTTAGCCAGCTGGAACGCTGCTTCTCGAGCCGGCTTCCTGCTAGCCGGTATTTCTTGCTGGGCCATGGCCACATTGCGCATGATCTCGTGCTTCTCTTCGGCTATGATGAGTGTTGCGGCCAGCTTGGATCCGGCTGAGGCGCACTCCATCGACCGCCTGAAGCAGCTGGCGACGGTGATCATGCCGTTTGGCCCCGGCATCTTCGTCTTGAGATATGCATAGTGGGGGATGGCCATGAACTTGGCGAGGGAAGGGCACCCGAGGAGAGCATGGTAGGAACTCAACAGGTTCACTGCCTCGAACCATACCAGCTCATGCCGGAAGTTCTCCTTGGTCCCGAAGATGACGTCCAACTGGATTTTACCCAGCGGAGCGGAAGCCGGCCCCGACAGTACGCCATGGAACATCGTGGTAGTCGGGCTCAGGTCGCACTCGCGGATGCCAAGCTTCTCTAGCAATGACCGGTAAACCAGGTTGAGGCTGCTACCCCCGTCGATGAGGACACACGAGAAACGACAGGTGCGCTCGTCAGAGACAATGAGGGGGTCGAGCACCATGGCGTAGCCCCCGGGATTCGGAAGCTGATCCGACTGATCCTCCCGGCTCCAGGTGATGGGGGTCTCCGACCAGTTCAGGTACTGGGGGACTAGAGAGACGATGGTGTTGACCTCCTTGGAGCACCGTGTGCGGCTATGCTTGTCGTCCAGCTCGGTCTCGAAGATGTGGTAGGTGGTGTGCGGCTGGGGGTAGCCGTTATCGTTGTTGCCGCCATTGCTTCCGTTACCATCATTGCCGGCTCCCGTAGCCGGCGGTAGGGGTCCACCGGGAGGGGGCGGTTGTAGCCGCTGCTAGTTGCCTTGGTCCTTCAGCTGGTGGGTCTAGCTGCAGTTCCGGGTGGTGTGTGTAGCTGGCTTGAAGGGACCGCTATGCGACTTGCACGTGTCGTCGAACATTTGGTCGAAGGTGAGCCGTGGCTTCTGCCTTCTTGCGTCGCTAGCCGGTGCATCAGGCGCACCCTCCACGGTGTTGATCTGTCGCGCTTGGTAGCGAGGCTTCTGCTGTCCGGCTTGGCGGTCCCCATGGAACCGGTTGTCGTTGCCGTGGCGCCTGGAGGATCCGGCTTCTCCAGCCGGATTGCTTGGTCGGTCGCGAGCCGTCTTCGAAGGAGTCGGACGCCCGCCAGCACTCACCCGGAGAGGTTTCTTCATTGCGGCGCCAACCGTGGCGTACTGGTCTGCAACCGTCATGAGCTCTGCCATGGTTTTCGGCTCGTCACATAGTAGTCGGTGGTGAAGAATGGTGCCTTCTCGGCACCCCTCAACGAAGAACCCGATCGCCTGGCTCTCCAGGATGCCTTCGCAGGTGTTGCGCAGATCTGTCCATCTGGCAAGGTACTTGCTGTTCGACTCACGGTCACCCTGGATGCACAAGGCCAGGTCGCGCGAGCGGCCCGATCGCTTGTACGTGCCGTTGAAGTTGCGAACAAACACCTTCTCGAAATCTGGCCATGCGTTGATGCTATTGGGCGTGAGGCTGTTGAGCCATGTCCTCGCTGACCCGGTTAGCATGAGGGGGACATAACGCACGGCTGTGCGCTTGTTCCCATGGGCGATGTCGACTGTCGTGGCGTAGTTGGTCAGCCAGTCCTCTGGCTTCATGCTGCTGTCGTACTTGGGGGTATCCCGGGGTAGGGTAAACTTATCTAGAAACGGCTCATTCTATATGCAAGGTCCAAAACAAACCAGTCCGGTGGAGTCTTTCTCTTCTGTGACGCGCGCTTGAGCGAGGAGCTCGATGCGATCGCGGGCATCCGGACAATCTGGGTTGGGCGCTCCTACCCGGCCCGAGATACGGGAACCGGCAGGTCGTGGCGCTCCGGTTGGTGGAGGGGGCGATGGTGGGTTGCTGTCCACCATCTTCTCCTGACACGGCTGGCCCTTGTTGCCAGAGCTGTGGCGCTTGCTGTGGGCCTTAGCCGGAGGGGAGGACGCATGCTGGGTCTCGCGGGGTGGGCCCTTGATATTTCCGGGTGGCTTGCTTCCCCTGGAGCAGCTGGGGTCCTCGTGCATCAGCCGGATGGCATCAGCCTGCTCGTCAGCGACCCGGAGGAGCTCATGTACCTGGGCATGCTGCCGGTCTCGCTCCTTGCCCTCCAGGTTGGGCAGCTCGTCTGCCGCGGCTTGCGCCGCGTGCAGGTTCTTGATGGGTGTGCTGTAGGTGGGCCAGATGAGAGCCGGTGGCGGATCCGTCTCGCCGTCCCTCTCTATCCTTCCGCCGAGCTCTCCGCCCCGGCGCCACACTTTCCTGTGCCGGCTCGGCTCCGCGGTAGTTGGAGTGTGGCCATGGGCGCGGTCGTACTCGCGCCGGGTGATCTCGATTTGCTTCCTGGTCGTAGCCAGCTCCATGGCCTCCTGCAGGAGAAGCTACCTCTCAATGGCGAAGTTGGCCTCCGCCCCCTCCGGGTTGTCCCCGAGGTTAACCGGCATGAGGAGCCGGTCGGTGGCCTCTTCCACCGGGTTCCTAGTCCGCGGCGGAGCGGAAGTTCCGGGCTCGCCATCGCCCCGCTCCCGAGGCTGGCAGGGCTGAGAGCTGGAGCCGTCCATCATGACCTCGACGCCACGGGGAGCGACGGAGGCGCCGCTTCCGAGGTACAGCGGCTCCGTGACAGAGACGATCTCCCTAGGGAATAGCCACGGTGGCAATGTAGATGGGGAGGTCGCCGAAGAGCAGAATTGAGCTGTTTGCTAGAAACATGGATACGGAAAAGCACGAAGCGTTGTCGATGACGCAGTCGAACTTGCTGAGCGTGAGCACCAGGACGGAGGCCACGCGCTCACCGGCTGAAGTGCGGGGTCCCGTGCGGGACGTGACTCCGGTCGATGCCATCTGGCCCCACGGTGGGTGCCAAATGTCATTGTATTGGGAACGGTAATACCTAAACAGGTTCGATAGAGGTGTGGGGACTAGCAGGGAAGCTCTCGACGGCATCCGCAGGCGTGACTGGATACGAGCAAGTGTAGCGAGACACAAGAAGTACCTAGGTTCAGAGCCCTCGTGGTGAGGTAAAGATCCTACTCCTGCCGATCTGACTATCAATGGGATACAGACTACAATTGCTCCTTGAGTTGTGTCTTCTATCTACCTCCTTAAATGCACACAGACCAACCCTTGGTACGAGAGCCTTGCCTCTCCTTATATAGGTAGAGGGGCAACAGTCTCACTGGCTAGTCCGGCTGGCGGGCCCCATAGGCGGGTCCCGGCAGACTGGTCATCTACAGTATCCGGTATGGTTACATCCCATCGAGGTACATGCAGTAGGGTCGTCATGGGTACAGTGAACGCCATGCGAGCCTGTCGTCAGCATCTGGCCACTGTGCCCGCGTCACCCAGCAAAGTCTTCGGTATGGCCGTGTAGTTGCGGGTCTTGTCATCGTACCAGGGAGTACCGCACACTATGCAACACGTCGCCCTGTCCTCCTGATTGCGTTCGGCTACGCTGATGTAGCCGGTCCTGTGTCTTGTTGCTCCTCCTGATTCCGGCTACTGGATAGCAGCTGGTACGAAGTGTTCGGGTCCGGCTACTGGAAGGTATCCGGACACGAACCATCTACCGCAGATCTTGTCTGGTTAGGGTTTCCGGAGGTCATCCCCCCGACACCTTTCAACAACAATGTTTTGAGTTTTGGTAAAACAAAATTTATTTTGAAAGAAGGAACACTACCGGTATCTACATCATTCTAGAAACAGATTATCTTCTCCCTAATCTAGCTGATTACTACTTACTATGAATTCATTTCCAAGAATAAGCATTTTGAATTGTTAGCATTGACATGGTCAAAATTTCTAGATTAGTAGATGATATTAACTCAAATGAATTTTATTTTATTATTTAGCTTGAGAAAATTAGCAAAGTATATAACATTCACAATTGTCTCAAAGGTATCAAGCATACATTGTACCGAGTTTACCACAAGTTCCAAATAAAAATCCTATAATAACAGAAGAACAAAGCAATCATTCTATGCTACAATATATATACATATGTCATAGTGCAAAAACCTACTCAAACGAAGTAATCAAACTCATTATTGATGCATTCCAAGCTTAATTCCCTCCTGAAATATCATGGACTCTTGGATATTGTTGGGGATATACTTTCTGGGTATCCTCACTGTGCCTCACTGACCAGGGTGGCCTACTTCGGGTTAGAGCTTTGCTTCACGGGCGCCTAGTGGGAGAGAGAGAAGTCCGGCCACGGGAAGGTCCAGAAGACTTACCGACATAGGCATGTAGTGTTACTTGTAGTTCAAGATGTACTCTATAACCGACTCTTAGTCGTAGCCGGATAGGTCTCTCCTGTAAACCCTAGGCCAGATATCTATATAAGCCGTCCTATGGACCAGTCTTTAGGGCACCCCACAATAGTCTACAATCTCAAATCGATGACCAGAAACCTTGTAACCCATATTCGCTCTGCCAGACATCGGATTGCTAGCAGGAGTAGGATCCATCCAAAGCCGACAGATTTGAACCTAGGTAAAATTGTGTGCTCACCGTCCTAGAACACTGTACATCTCACCCCCCCCTCTCTTCCACACGCCTCGAGGACCCCCTCATGGCGTACTTGTCCTTAATCCGACGATAGTTGGCGCCCACCATGGGGCAAGTGAGCTTCAGAGCTGCGTTTCGAGTGAAATCTGCAAGAATCGAAATCGGCGAGACAATCACCATCGGTCGCATCCTCTACGCCAACGACATTCCTCTCATCGTTCTCGACAAGACCTAGATTCTGGATAGGGAGGCTATGACTGCCTACACCATCATGTCTTTCGGTGAGATCGATGTTTACATTGGTTTCACTGAACCTGCCCCACTCACCCCAGTGGTGATGATAGAGACAGAAGTAGCTTCTGGTCCACTTTATCCGCAGAGGCGGCAGAGGTCCAGATCCCAGAAAATCCCAATCCCACCCAGCCCGCACCTAACACGGAGATAGTGGAGAAAGATGAGACTGAAGCAGATCTTATGGTGAACGTCGAATCTGGAGTGGATCTCCCTAGCGAGGCTGAATCCTAGATCGATCTTCCCAACGAGGTCGAAATCTAGGAGGAGCAAGACAACAACTCTGGTTCTAGCTCTACCAATGCTGAAACGGATCAATCTTTCCTGAGGTACACGTTGAGGCGTATGATGCTGCATGACGCCAGCATGCATGATATTATCGAGACGATTAGACATTTTGAGGAATCCCACGAGGAAAGCCGCAACTACCTCAGGACGCATGCGTCGCACTTTGTCGGATACGTTGGATCTGGATCTGGCTCTTCTGATGCTGGAGACAACAAAGACTCGGTACTGTAGGCGATCGGAACAAACACCAACTTACCGGCATCTTCAGATGATTTGATGATGTCGGCAGATTTCCGAAAGTTCTCCGCGGAGTATGAAGAGGAGTACAAATCCAAAGCTGTAGAAGAAGGAGAAGCCATGGACGAAGGATCTAGAGAAAACTCTCCCAAAGTGCAGGATGATATGGATCTCAGAGATAACCCCGATGTCCAGATGTCTAAAAGTACTGATCAGAGCTTGACTCCAGGAAATAGACCCAAAGCCATCTTTGCTATTGGCGATGCCAAGAGGGCAAAGAAGAAGAAGAAGACTTCGAAAAAGGACCCTTCGGCTGAGGAGGTAATCGCCGAAGAATACGAGGAAGACTCAGATGGAGCTTTAATCCTAGACGAGTCAAAAGACACTCCGGTGGATGGACACATGGTTACCCCTGGTGCCCGTAAACTCATCGAAGAAGCACTAACTATACCAATCCCTACTACTGCAGATATTACACCTGCAAAATTGGAAGATAGGGCCCAAGCCCTAGAAACACATCGTCAAGTACTCCTGGACGAAGCTAACAACGTCCTGGAGGAAAAGAAGCGCATGGCATCTGCGAGGCAATTCAACTCCCTGCAACACCAGAAGACCCAGAACGGTCCCGAGCAGTCTAACAAAAATCCGGAAGTCCACAAGACCCTCTTTAAGGGAGATGACACCATCAAGGGAGAACCTCGGCTCGATAGCAAATGAGATCTGGTGTATGGAACACCAATGGAAAACACTGCTGCAGCTCGAGATATCCTGGCGAACAATCCAAACCTAGATCAAATCCGGTTAGGCGTAAAGCTACTTACCAAGGGTCTGGAGCAACAGAAGGCCGTGAAATCCGGGAGCGGAAAACTGGTCTCCAAATCCGACCAATGTTGCATGGATCCGGCCTGGCATGACATAAGGCCTCGATGGGACCCGAACAGAATCACCGTCCCGACTGTCAGGAGGACAATTACTCAAGAACCAGATCTTCAGGGCAACGGCACAGAACCGCACATGACTAGAGTAATGTTGCTCCGGCCGCGGAGCAATACACAGTTGCAGCACTGGTTCCAAGACAGCCTCCCTGGCGACAGTCAAATAATCGCAGGGAAGACGAAGAAGAGCAACATCGGGAGGAGGACCGACAAAGGATGCCACCTCCTAGACATACAAGCTGTCCGGCTTAACCTCATCACAATGGGGGAAACGACAGACGAAGGAATGATGGAAATTGTTCCGAGTCAAGCCGGCAGGGGGCTCGTCGTACTCAAGACCCTCCCTAGAACCAGAATAACGATGTTTTGGACGGAGGCCAGCACTTAGTCGAAAAAATTCCACCTACACCACCCTCTCCACCAATCAGCCATCATAGTGGCTCTCGATGAGGCCAAGGAAGGCGTCATGGCGTAGGAGGTGGTGGCAGAAGCAGAAGTCCATCTCCAAGGCACCGCAACCATAGTGAACAACTAAGAAGGGTTTCTCTGTCACCAAGTAACTGAAGGCACCGGATCAACTCTAACATAGAGGGGCGGCGCTACGAGTTAGACAATATTTATGTGGGTCCAAAGTGCTTCAGACCATGCATTCGACAAACAAACTTCCTGGAAGGATTTGCTATCTCGAGACACATCCAACCCTACAACGATGTGGCTCGGCCAGACACTTGGCTTCAGGATTTTTTCTAGGCTTGCTGCATCGCCAAAGGCGGAAATAGATTGGTCGCGACCCGGTATCTCCCACTTATGCTAAGTAAGATAACACGATCCTGGCTCAATGAACTTCCGGAAAACACAATCCACAACATATATGACATGTAGAGCGCGTTCTTTCGGAATTTCGAAGGCGCATATCAGAGGCCCTGTATGGTAGGAGACCTACAGCGTTGCACCCAGAAAGCCGGAGGAACTTGCCGAGATTATCTCGAATGATGGACCAACACCAAGAACTCCTGTGAAGGAGTAAACGATCAAACTACGATTGAAGCTTTCATTGCAGGACACCCAATTGGTTTACTATGTCACCGTTTGAAGTGCGACAAAGTCACTGATCTGGGAGAGATGATAGAGAAGGCAAGCAAATATGCAGATGCCGAGGATGACACGGAAGGACTACTGAACGTCCTGGTTGTACCACAGTTGGAAAAATAGCCAAAAAAACAAACTCAGAAGCACAAGAACACCTCGGAAGAAAAGCCCCACGCAAAAATAGCGGTTGTCAATGCTACTTTCGGGTCTGGAGGATGAGGAGGGCGCGGAGGCGGCCACGGAGGCGGTCGTGGAACATTTAGATTCCAAGGTAGAGGAGACCAGTAGCCTAGTAAAACCTACTCTTGGGCCGACATTGCCAACAATCCATTGTGCATCACTTGGATGCCAACGGGGGCTCATCCCACACAAATGCCAAATGTTGTTTCAATGACGACATCAAGAAAGACGAATCCTCTAGCTACAGGGCCAAGCGAAGAAAGGGAAAGAAAAATCCTGAAAAAGAAAAGAGACCAAGGAAGATTCCATCATGGAGGAAGCAGAGCCTACAAATCCCAAGTGGGATGGAAAGAACTTCCCAACAAAGAAGGACACTTATGTCACTTTCCTTGGGTCTCAACCAGCTAAGGTCAAGAAGGCAGTTTTGCATGAGATCAACGCAACTATTCTGGCTGTCCCCTAGTTTTTGGACTAGTCGGACGTGACAATCACATTTGATCACGCTGATCATCCGCCTAAGTTACACAAACGAGGAAAGTATGCTCTAGTCGTCAATCCACTTATTGATGACTATGGTTTTTCCAAGACCCTCATGGATGGCGGCAGCAACATTAACATCCTCTACATCGAAACGCTGCGTCGGATGAGGATCTCGGAAACACAACTGAATCACAGCTCTATGATCTTTCACAGAGTTGTCCCAAGAAGACAAGCAAATTCCCTGGGAGAGATCACTTTGGACGTTACTTTTGGAACTCCAAAGAACTACTGGACAAAAGCACTTTCTTTTGAAGTGGTCTCGTTCAAGAGCGCATACCACGCTATCTTTAGACGGCCGGCTTACTAGGCTTTTATGGCTCGTCCATGTTACATTTACAATATGATGAAAATTCTAGACCATCAGGGGAGACCTGAAGAAAGCACAAGAGTGCGAGGATGGAAATACCGCCTTTGCTGAAGGCGTACTGCACGCCTAGGAGTACCAGGAGATCAAGAAGACCATTGACTCGCTTGAGATGCCCGCGACGAAGAAGGAGGTGACGAAGCCAACTCTAGAGTTCAAGGCATCGGAAGAGACAAAGATGATGCCGTTGAAGGATGATGACCCCTCCAAGGTGACCCAGATAGGTGTAGGTTTAGATAGCGCATAGGAAAGTGCGCTCGTCAAGTTCCTCCAAGCCAATCAAGATATCTTTGCATGTCAGCCATTTGACATGACCGGAGTACCTAGGGAACTTGCCGAGCACTCTCTAAATGTACACCCAAACGCTAAACCCATCAAACAGTCCTTACGATGTTTTGACAATGAAAAGCGAAAGGCAATAGCTAAGGAACTAGCCCGGCTCAAGTTAGCCGGATTCATAGAAGAGGTCACCCACACTGAGTGGTTGGCCAATCCTGTAATGGTCCCTAAAAAGGACACCACTGAATTAAGGATGTGTGTTGATTATACCGCCTTGAACAAGGCTTGTCCCAAAGATCCGTTCGCTCTGTCTAGAATTGATCAGGTTATCGACTCTATGGCAGGCTCGGAGCTCCTATGTTTTCTCAACGCATATTACGGTTATCACCAAATCTGTATGAAGGAACCAAACAAAGTCAAAACTTCATTCATAAACCCCTTCGGAACCTTCTGTTTTGTTACGATGCCCTTTGGCTAAAAAACGCAGGAGCTACGTACCAGTGCACTATGCAGCGTTGCCTCCACGATCAAATCAAACACAATGTACATGCATATGTTGATGACATAGCGGTGATGTCCAAAAAGAAGGAAACTTTAATTTCCGACTTGGCGGAAACGTTCGCCAATCTATGCAAATATAACATAATGCTTAATCCGAAGAAATGTTTCTTTGGAATACCAGCTAGAAAATTGTTAGGTTTCATCATGTCTCAAAGAGGCATAGAGGTGAACTGAGACAAGATTAAGGCTATACTTAACATTTCTAGGCAGACTCTCCTGAAGGATGTACAAAGGCTAACTGGTTGCATTGCCGTAGCCAGTCGGTTTATAAGCCGGCTTGGTGAAAGAGACGCACCAATCTACAAGCTCCTAAAAAGACCAAAAAATTCATTTGGACTGATGAAGCTGAAGCTACACTACAAGACCTGAAAGCAGATACTCTCATCCGCTCCTATCCTTGCAGCGCCGGAACCTCATGAACCGATGTTGCTTATCGGGCTGCGGCAAATAGAGTTGTCAGCATTGTCATGGTGGTGGAAAGACCATAGGGAAAACAAGAACACCCGATGCAGCATCCGACTTACTACCTCAGTGAAGTCCTAACTGAATCGAAGCAGAGGTATCCGCATTATCAAAAGCTGGCTTATGGTGTGTTCTTTGCATCTAGGAAGCTACGACAGTACTTTTAGAAGCACCAAATTACCGTGGTGAGCACAACTCCCATGAGAGACATAATTAACAATAGCGATGCTACATGACGTATCGCAAAATGGGGAATAGAGCTTTCAGCTTTCGACATTGAGTACAAACCTCGTACGACAATTAAATCCCAAATCCTCACTGACTTTGTCGCTGATTGGATAGAGACAACGGAGAATATGACCCCACCAGAGATGGAATACTAGACCTTGCATTTTGATGGGTCTAAAGCGCTCGGGGGCTACCGTGGTGCTCAAATCACACCAAGGAGATAAGCTTTTCTATGTATTGAAGATCCACTTCACGGCAACAAACAACATTGCCGAATATGAAGCACTGCTACATGGAATCTAGATTGCTAAAGATATCGGCATCCGGTGACTTATGTGTTATGGAGACTCAGATCTTGTTTCTCAACAAGTGTCGGATCACTGTAATGCAAACAAACACATGGCAGCATATAGGGCTGTCGTGGCCGAACTATCTAAATCGTTCGAAGGGTTTGAGGTTCAACACATCTCTCGAACAAAAAATGAGGAAGCAGATGCATTATCTCGAATAGGCTCTGCATGGAAAAAGGTCCCGGATGGCTCTTTTTAGAGCACCTAAAAGTTCCCTCTATCATAGGAGTTGATGAGGAATATCCGACAAAATCCGACTCACCTTTAGTAGTAGTTCTGGCCGTGATTCCCAGTTAGACAAAACCCTACCTCTATATCTTGGTAGAAGGAAAATTACCAGAATATGAGGTTCTGAGCCGGCAGATCATCCGACAAGCAAAAACCTATACAATAATAAATGGTGAGCTCTATAAAAGGAGTGTATATGGGTTTTTTTAGCACTGTGTATCTCCGGAAGGAGTGGAAATCCTAAGGGAAATTCACGAAGGTGAATGTTGCCATCATGCTACAGCCAAATCTTTAGTGGCAAAAGCTTTCAGACACGGATTTTTCTGGCTTACAGCCAAGGCAGATGCCGAACGACTGGTCAATACATGCAAAGGCTACCAAAAGTACGCCAAACAAGCTCATGTTTCGGCTGATCAGCTGCGAACAATTCCGATAACATGGCCCTTCATGGTCTGGGGGTTTGACATGGTAGGACCGTTTAAATGGCCTCCAAGTGGATTTACTCACCTCTTAGTGATGGTGGATAAGTTCATGAAATGGATTGAGGCTAAACCCGTCACAAGCTATGATGGGGCAACAACTAGAAGATTTGTCGAGGATGTTATAATCCGATATAGTTATCCGCATAGTATTATCATAAACAACAGGAGCAATTTTTCTATGGGAGAACTTGCTGAATTCTGCGATGAACAAAAAATCTGGCATGACATTACGTTAGTCGCGCATCCATAGGCCAATGGACAAGTTGAAAGAGCAAATGGTCTAATCCTTCAAGGCCTCAAACCAAGACTCGAAGCACCACTTCGTCGTGCTGTGGGGTCTTGGGCAGACGAATTGCCGACTGTGATATGGAGCTTGAGAACAACTCTGAACAGGTCAACCAGATACACACCTTTCTTTTTGGTCTACGGAGTAGAAGCAGTTCTTCCTAGTGATTTATTTCATACTTATCCCTGAGTTAATACGTATATTGAAGAGGATGCTGAAATTTCTCGACAAAATGATCTCGATTTAAGCGAAGAAGTCCGTTTCGTTGCTGAGCAAAGATCAATAGCCTATCAGTAGAAGTTATGCAAGTATCATAGCCAGAGAGTCAGAAACCGGTCTTTCAATAAGGGCGGTTTGGTTCTCTGGCTTGTGCAGAAAAGAAAGCACAAACTTTCCCCAGTATGGGAAGGGCCCTTTTTAGTTAGCCGAGTATTACACAATGGTTCTTACTATCTAACTGATATGCGGCCAGTCAAAGAAAGACCTGCTACTAAGAAGAGAAAGAGGGCTGGAGGTAGTACATACCTGGAAGAATTAGACAGACCGTGGAATATTGCTCAGCTACGTCCCTTTTATTCTTAAATTTTCTTTCTTTGTAATCATATATGTGTACATGTTCAATGAGAAATAAAGTATTGGTTGCCTCAATATTTTCTGAGAAGTTTTATATTACCATCTTATTTCTAAATGATCATGTCACAGTCGAAAATCCTAGAATAATTGAAAGTAATTTATGCTCATGTTTGTTCTTGTTAGATTTCCGATTCTAAAAATGCTACCTTCGGGTATAAAACTTTATTTTTTAGTTTATGCTCTAATTTTTTGTCTGGTTGCTAGATGCGGGTATTTTCTGAGTAGTGAATTGTTGGTACTGGAAGCCAGCTTTGTTTTCGAGTTTAAACTGGTTTAGCAATTGAGCTCTGTTGCTCGGCAAAGTTTCCATGTTGAAGGTTTCTCGACTCACGAAAGGGACGAGGTGGAAAGCCAGACAAACGATAAGTGTTAACAAAACAAAAAGTGCTAATGTAAAAATTCAGGCACGTCAAAATAAATACAAAAGTGCTAAAAGGAAGTAAAAAAACATCAGTTCTTACAAACTTAGCACTAGCAAAATATTATACTACTTATTACAATTCGATTGTTTCAGAATAACACATTTTTTCTGGTACTCTATGATGCAGGAGAAGAGGTAGGAGCTGCCAGCTCACTGGAGGCATCACCTTCGCCTTGGTATCTTTCTAAGATAGGCAAATCAGAATCGGTTTGCTCATCGTTGGAAACTTCAGCTGTTTCTTTAGGAGGCGGTGGAGGCGTTTCCACACGAGTGAAGAATGGAGTGTCATAGCTGGTCAGATTAGCTACATGGCACCCATAGTCGGCGCAGGAGTCCATGATATCCTTGATATTTTTCTCCTTGTCGTCCTCTTCATCCACAGTCGAATAACCCCTGGTTACTTGCCAAATCTCCATGCTTACATGGTGGCTCATAACCATTGTTAGGGCATTTTGTGCCGTAGTTCGCGCATAGGACATGTTCTAGTCCTGGATGAGCTGGGGCATCTCTTTTGCCTTATCTCTCACTTTAAAGGCGGACATTCTGTTGATCTTGGAAATCTTTAAGGTTTCGCCAATATCCTCCATTGACTGGCGGAAATCGTGAAGCAGATCTCCGACTTCATTAAGCCGTCTAGTGCGAGACTCGGAAGAAGAAGAATCCAGCAAATTTAGAGGACCTGCATATATAAGGCAAAGGTCAAAAATATATCTGAACTCCTAGAGTCAGAAGAAAGAAAATTCAGAGACGGGAAAATTATGAAAGATGGCATCATCAACTTTGGTCTTCTCCGCCCTAAGACTCTGGAGTTCATCCCGGAGAGCTTGGGTGATTTCCTTCTCCATGACTAACTCGTTTGTGAGATCTAAGATTTTCTTATCCTGGATAGCAATTTTGTGATCACGTTCTTTGGTGGCCATGTTGGATGATTCAAGAATGCTGTTAATACTGCGCTCATGATTTACCTTAAGCTCGTTCAGATCTTGCCTTAAGTCGGCGTTCTCCACCTCTAGGGTTTTGAAATTCTCGGCCTCTTCAATCATTTTGCATGACTATTTGACTAGTTCTATAAACAAAAGAAAACAGTCGAATAAGAATTCAACTATGAAAACAAAAGAGCAAGTATGAGGACTGAAATGATTACCTTCAGCTTCATCCTTGGAAATCTTCAGTTGAGCATTTTCAAGGCGGAGAGCTCTGATCTCTCTCCGCTTATTGCAGATATTCTTTAGAAATTCCTAGTTATAAGCATTAACTTTCTATAAGTCAGAATAATATCCAGAGTCAGAAGTCTACTAAAGACTCGAGCTAATAGTTTAACTAAGTTAAATATCAGCACGAGCCTTGGGGCTATACTAGTTTGTTCTTTAGCATCCTATGAAAGCATAAATCCAGATTTCCTATCCAAATTCATGCTTGGGGGCAAGAGGATATGATATGAAATAAAGTAAAAACGAGAGACAAATTCCAACTTACATAATGTTCATGTGTTAGTTTACTCAGACTCATGTTCACCTTAGAAGAAACCTTCTCGGCGAGAGTCAGAGGGATCACTGGTGCTGGCGGAGCCACCCCGGCCTTCCGCTTGTCGTCGCAAAGACGAACTTGGTCAAGAAGCTCGGAGAGTTTTACGTCCTCGGCTTCTTGCGCCTTTTCTTCGGGCATGTTCATCTGCGGTACCAAAGTTCACAGGCCAGCGCATGGTGGTACCTAAGTTGCCTGAAATTACCGCGTTTCGAAAAGTTGGGCCGCCAACTATTGAGAGGGGCCATTTCGAGGCAAACTCATCTCACCCCTGCCAAATTCAAACATTCCGTTAAACCGCCCCGTGAAGTAGACGGTCGGGACCCACATGTCAGTCATCTGTCTGTGACATGGGCGCCAACGTGGCAACCTCTTAGGCAAATCGAGCAGCTAAGTGGATTGGATGCGTTGACCAATTTCACAAATCCATTCCCAGCTTTCCCCTAGCACCGGCGGTGTTGGAATCCACCCTCCAGGCAGGATGATCCCTTCGTACATTTGACTTCCGGGGCCAAGTTGCTGCGCCCAGTCGCTGATACCGAGCTCCAATGGCGCATGCCGTAGCCGCTGTTGCGAGGCTCTAGCCCGCCTCCGCTGTCGACGAGCCGAGCAGTTCGGAGGATGGCAGATCCTACTATCAAGGAAGAAGTAGTTCTGGCTACAAGCGGGTGAGCTACCTTTCTCTTTGCTATTCGCACTAATTATAACTGCTAGCTGGCTACTGAACCTCAAATTGTTTGTTAGCCCAACACTGACAAACATATTTTGTCCATAGTTTTCTGTCAAGTGGGATCTGCGCGGACCCCCTTACCTGGTTACGGTAGTCCTCTACAGGTACGACTCTAAGGGCAAGTGGTATGGAAGCCATTGTTTCACGATGGAAGAAGCGCCTATGTAGATCTGCACTATATTTGATATGGTTGCTGCTCTGCGTAATCATGTTGAATTATGGCCTAAGCAGACAACAAAGTTCAGCTTCATGGATGAACGTGGCATCATGGTTCCTATAACGTGTGACAGTCAGCTAATTGGGTTGATGAAAAGGTATGCTTCGGCTACCATGTTTGACTTCAAATGTCATGTACTGGATGTGGAAGCTGCTACAACTGGGAGTCGCCCTTCTATTCTTGGACAAGGTGGTTGCTCGAACCCAATTAGCTCCTGGTAAGCAAAGGTCGCTTGGGGTTCGCATGTTTATGCTGAATTGTAATTTTTGTTTTATTTACTCTGTAGATATTGGGCAGTTATGCAACAGTCTTGTTTCTTTGACAGGAAGTGCCGCAAGGTTAGAAACATGACTGCCGGGTCAGTCATTTTGCTGCCCGAAGAAATTAAAAACGAGTGGAAAGATGATGCTGGACACGATTCTGGTGCCCATTGTCCCGGCGATGCAGAGTACGTGAAGCTAAGAAAATTGGCACCGAGGAAGAGGAAGAAGGCAGGAAATGAAGAAGCCAGTGGACGTGAAGGCTTGACACCCAGGCTGCGGAAGAAGGCTGCTGGCAATGAAGATGCATAATAATGTGTTGAAATTGAACCTATATATGTAATTCTATTAAATTCTGGAGCTCTGTGTGTGGCATGTTGCTGGGCAAAACAATCTACACACGTTCTCTGAGTAAAATGTACCGCGACTTAGGGTTTGGAAACGCCTGAGTCAGTAGTTGAATCCGAAATTATGATTGTGCCACTGCTATCTGAAAACAAGGATCCACCGTTTCCATGATTGCTGAGGGGCAGGAGGTCTCCAAATACGACGGAATGTAAGTGGCATAGAAATAAATTATTTAAGCTGCCACACTCCACGAAGCAGCAACTTATTTCAGATGCTGCACAATGACGTGGCAACATAAACAGTAATGTTCTCACCGATAATGCCCGGATGAGGAGGAAATCGGTACCACTTTCTGGCCTAATCTTGAGCCCGTCTATCTCACCGCCTCTCTGCTCCTGCATCCCCTGCATCTGGCGAAGCTCCCGGATCTCCAGTAACCAGGTGTACGTGCTTCCACTTTATAAATTGTGGTTGTGCCATTTGCATGCGGCACAATCCACGTAGATTACGTTTAAACAAACCACCAATGTCAGAATACACTAGTAGAAAAGGGGTCTCGTCCACGGTCACGTTCCCAATCCGGGACAGAGATCTAAATCGAGGCAGAAATTGATCTAAATCACAAATTCTTCCACAAATTAATCGAGACAGAGATCTAAATCGAGGAACTTCATTACTTCAACCACAAATTATTCTAAACAAAGGTGCGATTTCACATCCTACATTAATTCAACCACTAGTCAACAATTTCACTTCCGCTGCCACTGTCCTCCGAGCTGTCGGCTTCCTCGTCGCTGTCAGATGGAACCTCCACAATGTCCGCATTGTTCACGAGACGGAGCACCTCTTCGTGGCGAGCGGCGGCGATGACGGTGTACTTGGTCCGTCCAGGGACGGACCAGAACCTCTCCCGCCCTTCTCGGTTGCGGAGATCCCGGTGCACCACGCGCCCGTCAACGATGCGGTTGCCAATCTTGGCCTTCCACTCCTTCTTTAATAGCGCCGACCAGTACGGGCTGGCCGCCGCGTATCGGGGCAGCGCCCTCTTCCACGCGGGCATCTGGCAGCGGCGCGCCGTGATTTCACTCTCCATCACGGCTTGGCCACGGAGCGGAGCCACCGGCACCCCCGCAGAGCTGATGCGCCATCCGTGGGGCACCGTCGCGGCTGGCAGCGCGAGGATGTCGAAGTTCGCGAACATCACCGCCTCGTAGAAGTTCAGATCGGGCATCTCCATGGCGGCGCGATGGAGATTGGAGAGGGACCAAGGGGATGGACGACGAAGCGATGACGCGGTGGAGATTGGAGAGGACGAGGGGATGGACGACGAAGCGACGCACTATGGCGCCTCCTATTTGTACACGAGGACGACGAAGCGACAGGCGGAATATCCAAGGGGCATTGGTCTGACAAAAGAAGTAATGCGGGGTCAGACAAAAGAAGTAATGTGGGGTCAGAGCAATTTTTTTCCTCCCTGGAATCCGGGACCAATAGTTCAGACCGCTAGGTCAACAAGTACAACTATTACAACTTAAAAAGGCATGGAGCTTAAGCTAAATAGAACTATTTATCACACATCGCCTTGATCTTCCTAATCTTAGCCTGATGCGCATCTTCCTGCGAGAGCAAGGATCGAATCGTCTGCTCCTTACTTTTAGCATCTTCCTTGCACAGCTTCAATTGTTTCTCTGCATTTTTCCTCATGCACTTGTCAATACTCGTAGTTGTGAACTGCAGGACTTTGGCCTGGTGGAGATCATTCCTTGCTTGAGTCAGTTCTTGCTCTGCTTTAGCCTTCAGGGCCAACGCCGCGTCCCTCTCCTTCTCGACTTTGCTAACCTTGTCTTGCAGCCACCTGAGATCTCGCTTATGCTTGGTCGTGTCAACTGGTTCCCATAGCTTCATCTCAACACTGTCAAGAAGTGAGCTGAATACGGATTCTTTCAACTCAACAGTCATTTCCCATAGTTTGTCCAGCATTTTCTGCATCGATTTGGGCCACTCTGGATCTACCCATTTGACAACACCGCAACTTCTGCCTTGCATCATTGCATGATGTCCTTGACACCATAGAAACCTCAGGCCCGCGTTTCGTCCTTCGAACGCTACAAATTTAGCGGCCACATATCCATGTTTACATAGCTGAGGACTGTCTTCATCCGCTAAACCGTGATAGTCGGATTCATATATCGTTTGGTTGGCCTAACACATCATACACGCATGAGTAAACAGATTAGATCTAGCTCAAAAAATAGATAACTGGCCACAGATGATAGAAATAGAGATGAGACGACTCACATAGAAATCACCGTCCACAATCGTCACGCCTCTCCCCTTGAACCCATGGCAAGAGGGAGGGTGGCTACGGAGAGGGATTGGGATGGAGCGCCGTGGCTTATGCTCTGCAGGATGGGAGTGAAGTGGGGAAACTGGTTTCGAGGAGAAGGAAGAGAAGTATGGGGAGGAAGATAAGTAATGGGTACGTGACACTGGGATGTGGCCCACTGAACTCGTGAGACGTGACACTCGCAACATGGGAGCGCAGGTGTTGCCAGTTTGTCTAGAGTAAGCATGGCCAATCATGCCGCAGAACAGCCTACCCGCGGATCACTCTCACGAAGACCATCCCAATCGTCCAAGTGCCCCGATCGAACAGTATGTAACAATCGTCAAGCAGAACAACTGTGTTAGGGCGTGCCTTCTAGAAGACTCGATCTAACGGCCACCCATGCAATGACACTGGTGTATCCATGTGTGGTTTGTGAAAAGAACAGACATGCAATCACACTAGGTGGATCCATATGTGGTTTATGGAAGTAACAGACATGCAATGACTCTAGCTATGATTCATGAAAAGAATAGACATGCAATGACACCGGTGGCTCCATGTGTGGTTCATGAGAAGAACACACATCCAATGACACTGGTGGACTCTAGCTGTGGTTCATGAAAAGAACAGACATGCAATGACACTGGTGGATCCATATGTGGTTTGTCTAGAGGGACACACATGCAATGACACTGGGTGTGGTTCATGAAAAGAACAGACATGCAATGACACTGCATGTGGTTTATGAGAAGAACATACATGCAATGACACTGCATGTGGTTTATGAGAAGAACAGACATGCAATGACACTGGTGGATCCTTATGTGGTTCATGAAAAGAACTGACATGCAATGACACTGGGTGTGGTTCATGAAAAGAACACACATCCAATGACACTAGTGGATCCTTATGTGGTTCATGAAAAGAGCAGACATGCAGTGACACCGGTGGATCCTTATGTGGTTTGTCTAGAGGAACACACATGCAATGACACCGGGTGTGGTTCAAAAAAGAACAGACATGCAATGACACTGCACATGGTTTGTGAAAAGAACAGACATGCAATGACATTGGTGGATCCTTATGTGGTTCATGAAAAGAACTGACATGTAATGACACTGGATGTGGTTCATGAAAAGAACAGACATGCAATGACACCGGTAGATCCATGTGTGGTTTATGGAAGTAACAGACATGCAATGACTCTAGCTGTGATTCATGAAAAGAACAGGCATGCAATGACACCGGTGGATCCATGTGTGGTTCATGAGAAGAACACACATCCAATGACACTGGTGGATCCTTATGTGGTTCATGAAAAGAACAGACATGCAGTGACACCGGTGGATCCTTATGTGGTTTGTCTAGAGGAACACACATGCAATGACACCGGGTGTGGTTCATGAAAAGAACAGACATGCAATGACTTATGTGGTTTGTCTAGATGAACACACATGCAATGACACTAGGTGTGGTTCATGAAAAGAACAGACATGCAATGACACTGCATGTGGTTTGTGAGAAGAATAGACATGCAATGACACTGGTGGATCCTTATGTGGTTCATGAAAAGAACTGACATGCAATGACACTAGGTGTGGTTCATGAAAAGAACACACATCCAATGACACTGTTGGATCCTTATGTGGTTCATGAAAAGAACAAACATGCAGTGACACTGGTGGATCCTTATGTGGTTTGTCTAAAGGAACACACATGCAATGACACTTTGTGTGGTTCATGAAAAGAACTGACATGCAATGACACTGCACGTGGTTTGTGAAAAGAACAGACATGCAATGACACAGGTGGATCCTTATGTGGTTGATGAAAACAACTGACATGGAATGACACTGGGTGTGGTTCATGAAAAGAACAGACATGCAATGACACCGGTGCATCCATGTGTGGTTTATGGAAGTAACATACATGCAATGACTCTAGCTGTGATTCATGAAAAGAACAGACATGCAATGACACTGGTGGATCCATGTGTGGTTCATGAGAAGAGCACACATCCAATGACACTGGTGGATCCTTATGTGGTTCATGAAAAGAACAGACATGTAGTGACACCGGTGGATCCTTATGTGGTTTGTCTAGAGGAACACACATGCAATGACACCGGGTGTGGTTCATGGAAAGAACAGACATGCAATGACTTATATGGTTTGTCTAGAGGAACACACACGCAATGACACTGGGTGTAGTTCATGAAAAGAACAGACATGCAGTGACACTGCATGTGGTTTGTGAGAAGAACAAACATGCAATGACACTAGTGGATCCATGTGTGGTTCATGAAAAGAACTGACATGCAATGACACTAGGTGTGGTTCATGAGAATAACACACATCCAATGATACTAGTGGATCCTTATGTGGTTAATGAAAAGACCTGACATGCAATGACACTGGTGGATCCTTATGTGGTTTGTCTAGAGGAACACACATGCAATGACATTTGGTGTGGTTCATGAAAATAAGAGACATGCAATGACACTGCGTGTGGTTTGTGAGAAGAACAGACATGCAATGACACTGGTGGATCCATGTGTGGTTCATGAAAAGAACTGACATGCAATGACACTGGGTGTGGTTCATGAGAAGAACACTCATCCAATGACACTAGTGGATCCTTATGTGGTTCATGAAAAGAACAGACAAGCAATGACACTGGTGGATCCTTATGTGGTTTGTGAGAAGAATAGACATGCAATGACACTGGTGGATACATGTGTGGTTCATGAAAAGAACTAACATGCAATGACACTGGGTGTGGTTCATGAGAAGATCAGACATCCAATGACACCGGTGGATCGTTATATGGTTCATGAAAAGAATAGACATGTAGTGACACCGGTTGATCTTTATGTGGTTTGTCTAGAGGAACACGCATGCAATGACATCGGGTGTGGTTCATAAAAAGAACAGACATGCAATGACACTGCACGTGGTTTGTGAAATGAACAGACATGCAATGACACTGGTGGATCCTTATGTGGTTCATGAAAAGAACTGACATGCAATGACACTGAGTGTGGTTCATGAAAAGAACAGACATGCAATGACCCCGGTGGAACCATGTGTGGTTTATGGAAGTAACAGACATGCAATGACTCTAGCTGTGATTCATGAAAAGAACAGACATGCAATGACACCGGTGGATCCATGTGTGGTTCATGAGAAGAACACACATCCAATGACACTGGTGGATCCTTATGTGGTTCATGAAAAGAACAAACATGCAGTGACACCGGTGGATCCTTATGTGGTTTGTCTAGAGGAACACACATGCAATGACACCGGGTGTGGTTCATGAAAACAACAGACATGCAATGACTTATGTGGTTTGTCTAGAGGAATGCACATGCAATGACATTGGGTATGGTTCATGAAAAGAATAGACATGCAATGACACTGCATGTGGTTTGTGAGAAGAACAGACATGCAATGACACTAGTGGATCCTTATGTGGTTCATGAAAAGAACTGACATGCAATGACACTGGGTGGGTTCATGAAAAGAACACACATCCAATGACACTGGTGGATCCTTATGTGGTTAATGAAAAGAACAGACATGCAGTGACATCGGTGGATCCTTTTGTGGTTTGTCTAGAGGAACACACATGCAATGACACCGGGTGTGGTTCATGAAAAGAATAGACTTGCAATGACACTGCACACGGTTTGTGAAAAGAATAGACATACAATGACACTGGTGGATCCTTATGTCGTTGATGAAAAGAACTAACATG
Source organism: Avena insularis (assembly GCA_023614405.1). Lineage (NCBI taxonomy): Eukaryota > Viridiplantae > Streptophyta > Magnoliopsida > Poales > Poaceae > Avena > Avena insularis. The sequence goes on from CM042688.1 coordinate 129,925,847, forward strand.
CAATGACACTGAGTGTGGTTCATTAAAAGAACATACATGCAATGACACCGGTGGATCCATGTGTGGTTTATGGAAGTAACAGACATGCAATGACTCTAGCTGTGATTCATGAAAAGAACAGACATTCAATGACACCGGTGGATCCATGTGTGGTTCATGAGAAGAACACACATCCAATGACACTGGTGCATCCTTTTGTGGTTCATGAAAAGAACAGACATGCAGTGACACCGGTGGATCCTTATGGGGTTTGTCTAGAGGAACACACATGTAATGACACCGGGTGTGGTTCATGAAAAGAACATACATGCAATGACTTATGTGGTTTGTCTAGAGGAACACACATGCAATGACACTGGGTGTGGTTCATGAAAAGAACAGACATGCAATGACACTGCATGTGGTTTGTGAGAAGAACAGACGTGCAATGACACTGGTGGATCCATGTGTGGTTCATCAAAAGAACTGACATGCAATGACACTAGGTGTGGTTCATGAGAAGAACACACATCCAATGACACTGGTGGATCCTTATGTGGTTCATGAAAAGAACAGACATGCAATAACACTGGTGGATCCTTATGTGGTTTGTCTAGAGGAACACACATGCAATGACACTGGGTGTGGTTCATGAAAAGAACAGACATGCAATGACTTATGTGGTTTGTCTAGAGGAACACACATGCACTGACACTGGGTGTGGTTCATGAAAAGAACGGACATGCAATGACACTGGTGGATCCTTATGTGGTTTGTGAGAAGAACATACATCAAATGACACTGGTGGATCCATGTGTGGTTCATGAAAAGAACTGACATGCAATGACACTGGGTGTGGTTCATGAGAAGAACTGACATCCAATGACACTGGTGGATCCTTATGTGGTTCATGAAAAGAACAGACATGAAGTGACACCGGTTGATCCTTATGTGGTTTGTCTAGAGGAACACACATGCAATGACACCGGGTGTGGTTCAGGAAAAGAACAGACATGCAATGACACTGCACGTGGTTTGAGAAAAGAATAGACATGCAATGACACTGGTGGATCCTTATGTGGTTCATGAAAAGAACTGACATGCAATGACAATGGGTGTTGTTCATATAAAGAACTGACATGCAATGACACCGGTGGATCCATGTGCGTTTTATCGAAGTATAAGACATGCAATGACTCTAGCTGTGATTCATGAAAAGAACAAACATGCAATGACACCGGTGGATCCATGTGTGGTTCATGAGTAGAACACACATCCAATGACACTGGTGGAACCTTATGTGGTTCATGAAAAGAAAAGACATGCAGTGACACCGGTGGATCCTTATGTGGTTTGTCTAGAGGAACACACATGCAATGACACCGGGTGTGGTTCATGAAAAGAACAGACATGCAATGACACTCCACGTGGTTTGTGAAAAGAACAGACATGCAATGACACTGGTGGATCCTTATGTGGTTCATGAAAAGAACTGACATGCAATGACACTGGGTGTGGTTCATGAAAAGAACAGACATGCAATGACACCGGTGGATCCATGTGTGGTTTATGGAAGTAACAGACATACAATGACTCTAGCTGTGATTCATGAAAAGAACAGACATGCAATGACACCGGTGGATCCATGTGTGGTTCATGAGAAGAACACACATCCAATGACATTGGTGGATCGTTATGTGGTTCATTAAAAGAACAGACATGCAGTGACACCAGTGGATCCTTATGTGGTTTGTCTAGAGGAACACACATGCAATGACATCGGGTGTGGTTCATGAAAAGAACAGACATGCAATGACTTATGTGGTTTGTCTAGTGGAACACACATGCAATGACACTGGGTGTGGTTCATGAAAAGAACAGACATGCAATGAAACTGCATGTGGTTTGTGAGAAGAACAGACATGCAATGACATTGGTGGATCCATGTATGGTTCATGAAAAGAACTGACATGCAATGACACTGGGTGTGGTTCATGAGAAGAACACACATCCAATGACACTGGTGGATCCTTATGTGGTTCATGAAAAGAACAGACATGCAATGACACTGGTGGATCCTTATGTGGTTTGTCTAGAGGAACACACATGCAATGACACCGGGTGTGGTTAATGAAAAGAATAGACATGCAATGACTTATGTGGTTTGTCTAGAGGAACACACATGCAATGACACTAGGTGTGGTTTATGAAAAGAACGGACATGCAATGACACTGGTGGATACTTATGTGGTTTGTGAGAAGAACAGACATGCAATGACACTGGTGGATCCATGTGTGGTTCATGAAAAGATCTGACATGCAATGATACTAGGTGTGGTTCATGAGAAGAACATACATCCAATGACACTGGTGGATCCTCATGTGGTTCATGAAAAGAACATACATGCAGTGACACCGGTTGATCCTTATGTGGTTTATCTAGAGGAACACACATGCACTGACACCAGGTGTGGTTCATGAAAACAACAGACATGCAATGACACTTCACGTGGTTTGTGAAAAGAACAGACATGCAATAACACTGGTGGATCCTTGTGTGGTTCATGAAAATAAATGACATGCAATGACACTGGGTGTGGTTCGTGAAAAGAACAGACATGCAATGACACCAGTGGATCCATGTGTGGTTTATGGAAGTAACAAACATGCAATGACTCTAGCTGTGATTCATGAAAAGAACAGACATCCAATGACACCGGTGGATCCATGTGTGGTTCATGAGAAGAACACACATCCAATGACACCAGTGGATCCATATGTGGTTCATGAAAAGAACAGACATGTAGTGACACCGGTGGATCCTTATGTGGTTTGTCTAGAGGAACACACATGCACTGACACCGGGTGTGGTTCATGAAAAGAACAAACATGCAATGACACTGCACGTGGTTTGTGAAAATAACAGACATGCAATGACACTGGTGGATCCTTATTTGGTTGATGAAAATAACTGACATGCAATGACACTGGGTGTGTTTCATGAAAAGAAGAGACATGCAATGACACCGGTGGATCCAAGTGTGGTTTATGGAAGTAACAGACATGCAATGACTCTAGCTGTGATTCATGAAAAGAACAGACATGCAATCACACCGGTGGATCCATGTGTGGTTCTTGAGAAGAACACACATCCAATGACACTAGTGGATCCTTATGTGGTTCATGAAAAGAATAGACATGCAATGACACCGGTGGATCCTTATGTGGTTTGTCTAGAGGAACACACATGCAATGACACCAGGTGTGGTTCATTAAAGGAACAGACATGCAATGACTTTGTGGTTTGTTTAGAAGAACACACATGCAATGACACTGGATGTGGTTCATGAAAAGAACAGACATGCAATGACACTGGTGTATCCTTATGTGGTTTGTGCGAAGAACAGACATGCAATGACACTGGTGGATCCTAATGTGGTTTATGACAAGAACTGACACACAATGACACTGGGTGGTGTTCATGAAAAGAACACACATCCAATAACACTGGTGGATCCTGATGTGGTTCATGAAAAGAACACACATTAAGTGACACCGGTGGATCCTTATGTGGTTTGTCTAGAGGAACACAGATGCAATGACACCGGGTGTGGTTCATGAAAAGAACAGACATGCAATGACACTGGTGGATCCTTATGTGGTTCATGAAAAGAACTAACATGCAATGACACTAGGTGTGGATCCATGTGTAGTTTATGGAAGTAATAGACATGCAATGACTCTAGCTATGATTCATGAAAAGAACAGACATGCAATGACACCGGTGGATCCATGTGTGGTTCATGAGAATACCACCCATCCAATGACACTGGTGGATCCTTATGTGGTTCATGAAAAGAATAGACATGCAGTGACACTGGTGGATCCTTATGTGCTTTGTCTAGAGGAACACACATGCAATGCCACCGGGTGTGGTTCATGAAAAGAACAGACATGCAATGACTTATGTGGTTTGTCTAGAGGAACACACATGCAATGACACTAGGTGTGGTTCATGAAATGAACAGACATGCAATGACACTGCATGTGGTTTGCGAGAAGAACAGACATGCAATGACACTGGTGGATCCTTATGTGGTTCATGAAAAGAACTGACATGCAATGACACTAGGTGTGGTTCATGAGAAGAACACACATCTAATGACACTGGTGGATCCTTATGTGGTTCATGAAAAGAACAGACTTGCAGTGACCGCGGTGGATCCTTATGTGGTTTGTCTAGAGGAACACACATGCAATGACACAGTTGTGTGGTTCATGAAAAGAACAGACATTCAATGACTTATGTGTTTGTCTAGAGGAACACACATGCAATGACACTGGGTGTGGTTCATGAAAAGAACAGACATGCAATCCACTGCATGTGGTTTGTGAGATGATGAGACATGCAATGACACTGGTGGATCCATGTATGGTTCATTAAAAGAATTCACATGCAATGACACTGGGTGTGGTTCATCAGAAGAACACACATCCAATGAAACTGGTGGATCCTTATGTGGTTCATGAAAAGAATAGACATGCAATGACAATGGTGGATCCTTATGTGGTTTGTCTAGAGGAACACACATGCAATGACACCGGGTGTGGTTCATGAAAAGAACAGACATGCAATGACTTATGTGGTTTGTCTAGAGGAACACACATGCAATGACACTGGTTCTGGTTCATGAAAAGATTAGACATGCAATGACACTGGTGGATCCTTATGTGGTTTGTGAGAAGAACAGATATGCAATGACACTGGTGGATCCTTATGTGGTTCATGAAAAGAACTGACATGCAATGACACTGGGTGTGGTTCATGAGAAGAACTCACATCCAATGACACTGGTGGATCCTTGTGTGGTTCATGAAAAGAACAGACATGCAGTGACATCGGTTGATCCTTATGTGGTTTGTCTAGAGTAACACACATGCAATGACACCTGGTGTGGTTCATGAAAAGAACAGATATGCAATGACATTGCACGTGGTTTGTGAAAAGAACATACATGCAACGACAGTGGTGGATCCTTATGTGGTTCATGAAAAGAACTGACATGCAATGACACTGGGTGTGGTTCATGAAAAGAACACACATGCAATGACACCGTTGGATCCATGTGTGGTTTATGGAAGTAACAGACATGCAATGACTCTAGCTGTGATTCATGAAAAGAACAGACATGCAATGACACCGGTGGATCCATGTGTGGTTCATGAGAAGAACACACATCCAATGACACTGGTGGATCCTTATGAGGTTCATGAAAAGAACAGACATGCAGTGACACCGGTGGACCCTTATGTGGTTTGTCTAGAGGAACACACATGCAATGACAAAGGGTGTGGTTCATGAAAAGAACAGACATGCAATGATTTATGTGTTTGTCTAGAGGAACACAGATGCAATGACACTGGGTGTGGTTCATGAAAAGAACACACATGCAATGACACTGCATGTGGTTTGTGAGAAGAACACATGCAATGACACTGGTGGATCCATGTGTGGTTCATGAAAAGAACTGACATGCAATGACACTGGGTGTGATTCATGGGAAGAACACACATCTAATAACACTGGTTGATCCTTATGTGGTTCATGAAAAGAACAGACGTGCAATGACACTGGTGGATCCTTATGTGGTTTGTCTAGAGGAGCACACATGCAATGACACCAGGTGTGGTTCATGAAAAGAACAAACATGCAATGACTTATGTGGTTTGTCTAGAGGAACACACATGCAATGACACTTGTTGTGGTTCTTGAAAAAAACAGACATGCAATGACACTGGTGGATCCTTATGTGGTTTGTGAGAAGAACAGACATGCAATGACACTGGTGGATCCTTATGTGGTTCATGAAAAGAACTGACATGCAATGACACTGGGTGTGGTTCATGAGAAGAACACACATCCAATGACACTGGTGGATCCTTATGTGGTTCATGAAAAGAACAGACATGCAGTGACACCGGTGGATCCTTATGTGGTTTGTCAAGAGGAACACACATGCAATGACACAGGGTGTGGTTCATGAAAAGAACAGACATGCAATGACTTATGTGTTTGTCTAGAGGAACACACATGCAATAACACTGGGTGTGGTTGATGAAAAGAATAGATATGCAATGACACTACATGTGGTTTGTGAGAAGATGAGACATGCAATGACACTAGTGGATCCATGTGTGGTTCATGAAAAGAACTGACATGCAATGACACTGGGTGTGGTTAATGAGAAGAACACACATCCAATGACACTGGTGGATCCTTATGTGGTTCATGAAAAGAACATATATGCAATGACACTGGTGGATCCTTATGTGGTTTGTCTAGAGGAACACACATGCAATGACACCAGGTGTGGTTCATGAAAAGAACAGAAATGCAACGACTTATGTGGTTTGTCTAGAGGAACACACATGCAATGACACTGGTTCTGGTTCATGAAAAGAGTAGACATGCAATGACACTGGTGGATCCTTATGTGGTTTGTGAGAAGAACAGACATGCAATGACACTGGTGGATCCTTATGTGGTTCATGAAAAGAACTGACATGCAATGACACTAGGTGTGGTTCATGAGAAGAACACACATCCAATTACACTGGTGGATCCTTATGTGGTTCATGAAAAGAACATATATGCAATGACACTGGTGGATCCTTATGTGGTTTGTCTAGAGGAACACACATGCAATGACACCAGGTGTGGTTCATGAAAAGAACAGACATGCAATGACTTATGTGGTTTGTCTAGAGGAACACACATGCAATGACACTGGTTGTGGTTCATGAAAAGAGTAGACATGCAATGACACTGGTGGATCCTTATGTGGTTTGTGAGAAGAACAGACATGCAATGACACTGGTGGATCCTTATGTGGTTCATGAAAAGAACTGACATGCAATGACACTAGGTGTGGTTCATGAGAAGAATACACATCCAATGACACTGGTGGATCCTTATGTGGTTCATGAAAATAATAGACATGCAATGACACTGATGGATCCATGTGTGGTTTATGGAAGTAACCGACATGCAATGACTCTACCTGTGATTCATGAAAATAACACACATGCAATGACACCAGTGGATCCATGTGTGGTTCATGAGAAGAACACACATCCAATGACACTGGTGGATCCTTATGTGGTTCATGAAAAGAACAGACATGCAATGACACTGGTGGATCCTTATGTGGTTTGTCTAGAGGAGAACAAATGCAATGACACCGGGTGTGGTTCATGAAAAGAACAGACATGCAATGCTTATGTCGTTTGTCTAGAGGAACACACATGCAATGACACTGGGTGTGGTTCATGAAAAGAACAGACATGCAATGACACTGGTGGATCCTTATGTGGTTTGTAAGAAGAACAGACATGCAATGACACTGGGTGTGGTTCATGAGAAGAACACACATCCAATGACACTGGTGGATCCTTATGTGGTTCATGAAAAGAATAGACATGCAGTGACACCGGTGGATCCTTATGTGATTTGTCTAGAGGAACACACATGGAATGACACCGGGTGTGGTTCACGAAAAGAACAAACATGCAATGACTTATGTGGTTTGTTTAGAAGAACACACATGCAATGACAGTGGGTGTGGTTCATGAAAAGAACAGACATGCAATGACACTGGTGGATCCATATGTGGTTTGTGAGAAGAATAGACATGCAATGACACTGGTGGATCCTTATGTGGTTCATGAAAAGAACTGTCATGCAATGACACTAGGCGTGGTTCATGAAAAGAACACACATCCAATGACACAGGTGGATCCTTATGTGGTTCATGAAAAGCACAGTCATGCAGTGACACCGGTGGATCCTTATGTGGTTTGTCTAGAGGAACACACATGCAATGACACCGGGTGTGGTTCATGAAAAGAACAGACATGCAATGACACTTCATGTGATTCATGAAAAGAACAGACATGCAATAACACCGGTGGATCCATGTGTGGTTCATGACAATAACACACATCCAATGAAACTGGTGGATCCTTATGAGGTTCATGAAAAGAACAGACATGCAGTGACACCGGTGGACCCTTATGTGGTTTGTCTAGAGGAATACACATGCAATGACAAAGGGTGTGGTTCATGAAAAGAACAGACATGCAATGACTTATGTGTTTGTCTAGAGGAACACACATGCAATGACAGTGGGTGTGGTTCATGAAAAGAACAGACATGCAATGACACTGCATGTGGTTTGTGAGAAGAACAGACATGCAATGACACTGGTGGATCCATGTGTGGTTCATGAAAAGAACTGACATGCAATGACACTGGGTGTGGTTCATGATAAGAACACACATCTAATAACACTGGTTGATCCTTATGTGGTTCATGAAAAGAACAGACATGCAATGACACTGGTGGATCCTTATGTGGTTTGTCTAGAGGAGCACACATGCAATGACACCAGGTGTGGTTCATGAAAAGAACAGACATGCAACGACTTATGTGGTTTGTTTAGAGGAACACACATGCAATGACACTGGGTGTGGTTCATGAAAATAACATACATGCAATGACACTGGTGGATCCTTATGTGGTTTGTGAGAAGAACATACATGCAATGACACTGGTGGATCCTTATGTGGTTCATGAAAAGAACTGACATGCAATGACACTGGGTGTGGTTCATGAGAAGAACACACATCCAATGACACTGGTGGATCCTTATGTGGTTCATGAAAAGAATAGACATGCAGTGACACCGGTGGATCCTTATGTGGTTTGTCTAGAGGAACACACATGCAATGACACAGGGTGTGGTTCATGGAAAGAACAGACATGCAATGACTTATGTGTTTGTCTAGAGGAACACACATGCAATAACACTGGGTGTGGTTGATGAAAAGAACATACATGCAATGACACTTCATGTGGTTTGTGAGAAGATGAGACATGCAATGACACTAGTGGATCCATGTGTGGTTCATGAAAAGAACTGACATCCAATGACACTGGGTGTGGTTCATGAGAAGAACACACATCCAATGACACTGGTGGATCCTTATGTGGTTCATGAAAAGAACATATATGCAATGACACTGGTGGATCCTTAAGTTGTTTGTCTAGAGGAACACACATGCAATGACACCGGGTGTGGTTCATGAAAAGAACAGACATCCAATGACTTATGTGGTTTGTCTAGAGGAACACACATGCAATGACACTGGTTGTGGTTCATGAAAAGATTAGACATGCAATGACACTGGTGGATCCTTATGTGGTTTGTGAGAAGAACAGACATGCAATGACACTGGTGGATCCTTATGTGGTTCATGAAAAGAACTGACATGCAATGACACTGGGTGTGGTTCATGAGAAGAACACACATCCAATGACACTGGTGGATCCTTATGTGGTTCATGAAAATAATAGACATGCAATGACACCGATGGATCCATGTGTGGTTTATGGAAGTAACGGACATGCAATGACTCTAGCTGTGATTCATGAAAATAACACACATGCAATGACACCGGTGGATCCATGTGTGGTTCATGAGAAGAACACACATCCAATGACACTGGTGGATCCTTATGTGGTTCATGAAAAGAACAGACATGAAATGACACTGGTGGATCCTTATGTGGTTTGTCTAGAGGAGCACAAATGCAATGACACCGGGTGTGGTTCATGAAAAGAACAGACATGCATTGACTTATGTCGTTTGTCTAGAGGAACACACATGCAATGACACTGGGTGTGGTTCATGAAAAGAACAAACATGCAATGACACTGGTGGATCCTTATGTGGTTTGTGAGAAGAACAGACATGCAATGACACTGGTGGATCCTTATGTGGTTCATGAAAAGAACTGACATGCAATGACACTAGGTGTGGTTCATGAGAAGAACACACATCCAATGACACTGGTGGATCCTTATGTGGTTCATGAAAAGACCAGACATGCAATGACACTGGTGGATCCTTATGTGCTTTGTATAGAGGAACACACATGCAATGACACCGGGTGTGGTTCATGAAAAGAACAGACATGCAATGACTTATGTGGTTTGTCTAGAGGAACACACATGCAATGACACTGGGTGTGGTTCATGAAAAGGACATTCATGTAATGACACTGCATGTGGTTTGTGAGAAGAACAGACATGTAATGACACTGGTGGATCCATGTGTGGTTCATGAAAAGAACTGACATGCAATGACACTGGGTGTGGTTCATGAGAAGACACACATCCAATGACACTGGTGGATTCTTATGTGGTTCATGAAAAGAACAGACATGCAATGACACTGGTGGATCCTTATGTGGTTTGTTTAGAGGAACACACATGCAATGACACCGGGTGTGGTTCATGAAAAGAACACACATGCAATGACTTATGTGGTTTGTCTAGAGGAACACACATGCAATGACACTAGGTGTGGTTCATGAAAAGAACAGACATGGAATGACACTAGTGGATCCTTATGTGGTTTGTGAGAAGAACAGACATGCAATGACACTGGTGGATCCATGTGTGGTTCATGAAAAGAACTGACATGCAATGACACTGGGTGTGGTTCATGAGAGGAACACACATCCAATGACAATGGTGGATCCTTATGTGGTTCATGAAAAGAACAAACATGTAGTGACACCGGTTGATCCTTATGTGGTTTGTTTAGAGGAACACACATACAATGACACCAGGTGTGGTTCATGAAAAGAACAGACATGCAATGACTTATGTGGTTTGTTTAGAAGAACACACATGCAATGACACTGGGTGTGGTTCATGTAAATAACAAACACGCAATGACACTGGTGGATCCTTATGTGGTTTGTGAGAAGAATAGACATGCAATGATGTAACACCCTCGAATCGACCCTATGCAGATTTTAGCGCTTCCTGCCAAACCCGCATAGAAACGATTCAAGGACGCCCACCAAGCACTTGCGTGCGGGTAGAAAACGAAGTAATACCATTACACATTAGTCCACGATGGAACCCACAGAACATATATATACAACAACAACTCCATGAGTCAAGAATACAGATATACTATACAAAGATCCAAATCACCTTGAAAACGATAGAGCATCCGACTATGGACAAAATGCAAATGGGGCTAAGAGCCCTGAAGAATAACCAATGGCGTCCATAACCCTCCCAGGCCAAGCCGGAAGGGTAACCCTGCTAACGACGTCGATCTCAAACCTGCTAAAACAAAAGGGGTGCCGACAAAGGGCAAAGGAAAAAGAGGAGCGTCAAGACGAGGCCAAGACAGCGAGGCTAGAATTGGCGGCTCTCGCCTACATAGGTATGGTGGATCAAGCAGCAAGCATGCACTAAACAACCTATAGAGACTCTATAAAACTGGCGGCTATTAGAGAGGGATAAGAAAGACCTATCCGGATCCAACCTGATAGTAACACCAAACATACCCATCCTGGTATTCCCCCTCGAGACCAAACAAGGAAGTTAAACCGAGGAACTCACACAGTTGGCAGTTTTATTCATTCGATTATAGTTGAAGCACTTACTAGTCAGATATAGATAGCATGAGTCATCATGATAGCATAAGTTGTGGGCAGTTTTAATTAACCAGTCCATGGTAGTTGGAACATTTACTAGTCAGATATAATTGTCCTGAGGAATCCCAAAACCCAGCAGTTGTTGGCACTTTTATCACATTCCATTGGAGTTGCAATACTTACTAGGCAGATATAAGAAGACACAAGGAACCCCAGCTCCACCAGTTGTTGGCATTTTTAATATCCATTCCGTTGTATTTGAATCTGATTACTAGTCACATATTAAGTCAAATTTATAGCACTACTTTAGTTATGCTTGTCTATGATCAAGATACTGTGCTCCAAGTCGTCCATAACCGTGGACACGGCTTTCAGAAAGTTTTACCCTGTAGGGGTGAACAAATAGCAACACACACTCGATCAACCTCGAAAAAACCAACTCAAAACCCAACGAGGCTTTCACGACAAAGCAATCATAGGATTCATAAATATTTCAGGGGGCCACCCCATTAAGCTACCCGCAACAAAGTTGGCCGGCTCTGAGACGGACCCAAGGTTTGCGTCAATGGCTGTAAACGACTGGGAACCCGAAAGTGTGACTGGGCTTGTAGATACCGCAAAAACACTCCGCATCCAAAATAGTACAGGTGCTCCACGCACAATCTTAAACAAAGTAGTAAAACATGGCATAAGTACAGGATAGTAATAAAGCCCCAAACTAGTTTGTCGCCCCAAGAAATAGAAATGAATCAAGCTCTGGCTCAGGGGGATCCCATAGGGTCTCCCAGATGTGGATAGTGCGAATAGTCAAGGAACAGGTATCAAGTACTCGGGACCTACGGGACACAAGTGGGCATGAAAAACCAAATAGCGCATATTGCCCACCGGTGCCACTTTCATTAGTTATCACAACAATTTAATAGTTGTAATTAAAGACATCATCTCCACCATAAACATCTGTCAGCATTCCAACAACTGTGGTACTCGACAACACGAGATCGCACCTGAGCAAGCAACTACGACTCGCAAGGCCAGCTATCTACCAAACAACAGGTATTAGGAGGTGTCCATGGCAATATAGAGGCTTCACGGGTTATAACTGGTGCACGGAAACTAAAGCATCGTGACACGGATAGCAATAGATCAACAGGAGAAAATAAAGACTATAAATGCAAAATAGGTAGAAGGGGGAGAGATGCTTGCCTGGGAAACACTGCCGGATATTCATCCGGAGAACTTGTCGATACTCGCATCCACTCATCGGCCTAGTCCGCGAAGAAGCAAACACTAGAAGAAACACCGGATGCAATATTTAATGCTACGGCAGAAGAATCGGCATGTTCATGGTATGATGCATGGCATGGCTAAAGTGCGGTGTAATTAGGCAGTATTAAGCGGAACCGGGGTCCCAACAATTAATTATATGGTTCAAGTTGTTTAGCTACCCCGCAATTTAAATGTTGTCTTAACAAGGCAAAACATGGCATCGGTTCGCAACACAAATTAAATGGAGACGATATAAGACTATATTTTCCCTCATATGGTCTCCATATTTAATTATGAGGTGAATCGGCATAATGCCCCCAAACCACATGATGCGATGCGAGTATGAATAACTTATATGCAACAAGTATATATAGCATTTATAAAATAGGGATATCGGATCGGGGTCACACATGGGGTTCCAAAGATCTTGGATTCGGGGTCGACGGGATCGGGTTGGTATCTGAGAAGGAGGTCTTGGCGTCCGAGAGGAAGACGAACTTGCCGTGCCGAGGTTCTCGGTCACTGGACCCGGGGAAGTCAATCATGGCAGTCTATGTAGAAGACCACGGGTGCGGCGTCGGATCGGTCTTGGACTTTGGCGCTGATGGTCGTGGCCCAACTGGTCGTACTTGTTCATCAGAAGGCCTTGATCAACAGAGTAGTGCTCCATCGGGAAGAACTTGCAGATCCCGCTCACACCACTGATACCTTAATACACCACCATCACCACCAGGTATCTAGACAGCAGTTGCTCATGTTTTCAGGAAGATCTTCGCGGTCACAACTTCGCATCACCAACACATCTCAACACGCCACCAGGTTAACACTATCACTTGTGTGCATCGGGAGCTTGTCGAGCAGCCGTAGAGAGGCACAGGGGCGACGAGGCCTGGGCCCCTTGGCAACGACAGGAGGAGCAAGCCCTTGCATATAGAGGCAGGGCGACGAGGTTGGACCGTGGACAGGAGGACGGTTCGACGCCCAAGGTGAGCGGGGCCGCATGGGAAAGTCCAGGAAGCGGCTTGGTCGAGGACGGACCACTGGGATTGGACTCGTGCTCGCCAGCGAGGAAACCCAGAGAGAGAGGCGGCGCTGGCCTACGAGCGAGGACGCCAGGAGGAGCACCGAGAGGCGGGGTAGAACCTGGCACGCGCGACGATCTGAGGCGGTGGGACCCCGTGAAGTGGTGGTGGCGCCTGGCTTAGCGGACGGAGGCGCGTGCTCGGAGGAGGGAAGAGGCGCAGCGAGGAGGCGCTACGTGGCGAGAAGGGCCTGTAGGTTGCGGGACGGACGGCGCCGGGAGAGACGAAGGCTCCCGGCGACGGAGGAAGTCAGTGATGGGGCCCGGTGGTGGGTGCGGTCGAGGACGGCTCGACAGTGGAAGGCGGCGGCGCCCTGGGAGCTTGCTTCGCGGGACGGAGGAGAGGGGAGGACGAACGGCGCGGGGAGGAAGGCCGGAGGCGCTCGGGATCGACAACGAGGCGGCAGAAGGGGAGCTCCAGGCGGCGGGGTCGTGCGGGAGAGAACGGAACACGGGGAGAGAGTGAGGGAGTGGGTCTAGCATGGGGATCGGGGCCAGGGGAGCGGGTGGGTCCAGGCGGAGATATCGAGGAGGAGGACACGGTTGAGCGGGGTGGGTTTGATGGGAGCATGCGTGGGCGGCTGCGCGACGTGGTCGCTGTGTGGGCCCAAGGGAGCAGGCGGTAGAGCGTTCACGTGCGAGGTTGGGTTTTTGGTCGCGACGCGCGCTGGGTTAGGATGGGGCCGGCGTGGCAGCGGGATGGGGTAAGGCTCGCGCGTGGACGGTGTGGCTGGTCATGTTGTGTGCGTGCGTGTGTGCTGGGTTTGGCTGGGCTTAGGGTGTGGGTTGGCGCTAGGTGTGGAGCGAGGTAGTGGCGGCGGCTATGGGGAGTAGGTGGTTAGGGTTTGCTTTTGGGTAGTAGGTGGCTGCGGCTGGGCTTTTGGGCCTGGCCGGCGGCTGCCTCCCCCACTGAAAATATTTTATTTTTATTTAACTTTTAAAATATTTTATAAATAGTTTTTAGACAAATAAAATATCTAGGAAGACCTGGTTTTATGATTTGAAATTAAAAGAGGGCTAATTAGAAAACAAAATAGGGTTTTTGCAAAGTACTTTTATGAACAAACATGCATGATGATGTCATGATGATGCACAAAGTAGAAACAACGAGCGATTTTCTAGTAGTGATTTTAGCGGGATGCCACAAATGACACTGGTGGATCCTTATGTGGTTCATGAAAAGAACTGACATGCAATGACACTAGGTGTGGTTCATGAAAAGAACACATATCCAATGACACTGGTGGATCCTTATGTGGTTCATGAAAAGAACAGACATGCAGTGACACCGGTGGATCCTTATGTGGTTTGTCTAGAGGAACACACATGCAATGACACCGGGTGTGGTTCATGAAAAGAACAGGCATGCAATGACACTGCATGTGGTTTGTGAAAAGAACAGACATGCAATGACACTGGTGGATCCTTATGTGGTTCATGAAAAGAACTAACATGCAATGACACTGGGTGTGGTTCATGAAAAGAACAGACATGCAATGACACCGGTGGATCCATGTGTGGTTTATGGAAGTAACAGACATACAATGACTTTAGCTGTGATTCGTGAAAAGAATAGACATGCAATGACACCGGTGGATCCATGTGTGGTTCATGAGAAGAACACACATCCAATGACACTAGTGGATCCTTATGTGGTTCATGAAAAGAACAAACATGCAGTGACACCGGTGGATACTTATGTGGTTTGTCTCGAGGAACACACATGCAATGACACAGGGTGTGGTTCATGAAAAGAAAATACATGCAATGACTTATGTGTTTGTCTAGAGGAACACACATGCAATGACACTGGGTGTTGTTAATGAAAAGAACAGACATGCAATGACACTGCAAGTGGGTTGTGAGAAGATGAGACATGCAATGATACTGGTGGATCCATGTGTGGTTCATGAAAAAAACAGACATGCAATGACACTGGTGGATCCTTATGTGCTTTGTCTAGAGGAACACACATGCAATGACACCGGTGTGGTTCATGAAAGGACCAGACATGCAATGACTTATGTGGTTTGTCTAGAGAAACACCCATGCAATGACACTAGGTGTGGTTCATGAAAAGAACAGACATGCAATGACACTGCATGTGGTTTGTGAGAAGAACAGACATGCAATGACACTGGTGGATCCATGTGTGGTTCATGAAAAGAACTGACATGCAATGAAACTGGGTGTGGTTCATGAGAAGAACACACATCCAATGACACTAGTGGATCCTTATGTGGTTCATGAAAAGAATAGACATGCAATGACACTGGCGGATCCTTATGTGGTTTGTTTAGAGGAACACACATGCAATGACATCAGGTGTGGTTCATGAAAAGAACACACATGCAATGACTTATGTGGTTTGTCTAGAGGAACACACATGCGATGACACTGGGTGTGGTTCATGAAAAGAACAGACATGCAATGACACTGGTGGATCCTTATGTGGTTTGTGAGAAGAACAGACATGCAATGACACTGGTGGATCTTTATGTGGTTCATGAAAAGAACTGACACACAATGACACTCGGTGTGGTTCATGAAAAGAACACACATCCAATGATACTAGTGGATCCTTATGTGGGTCATGAAAAGAACAGACATGCAATGACACCGGTGGATCCTTATGTGGTTTGTCTAGAGGAACACACATGCAATGACACTGGGTTTGGTTCATGAAAAGAAGAGACATGCAATGACACTGCATGTGTTTCATGAGCAGAACAGACATGCAATGACACTGGTAGATCCTTATGTGGTTCATGAAAAGAACTGACATGCAATGACACTGGGTGGATCCTTATGTGGTTTGTCTAGAGGAACACACATGCAATGACACCGGGTGTGGTTCATGAAAAGAACAGACATGCAGTGACTTATGTGGTTTCTCTAGAGGAACACACATGCAATGACACTGGTTGTGGTTCTTGAAAAGAACAGACATGCAATGAGACTGGTGGATCCGTATGTGGTTTGTGAGAAGAACAGACATGCAATGACACTGGTGGATCCCTATGTGGTTCATGAAAAGAACTGACATGCAATGACAATGGGTGTGGTTCATGAGAAGAACACACATCCAATGACAGTGGTGGATCCTTATGTGGTTCATGAAAAGAACAGACATGCAGTGACACCGGCGGATCCTTATATGGTTTGTCTAGAGGAACACACATGCAATGACACCGGGTGTGGTTCATGAAAAGAACAGACATGCAGTGACACTGCATGTGGTTTGTGAAAAGAACAGACATGCAATGACACTGGTGGATCCTTATGTGGTTCATGAAAAGAACCAACATGCAATGACATTGGGTGTGGTTCATGAAAAAAAAAGACATGCAATGACACCGATGGATCCCTGTGTGGTTTATGGAAGTAACAGACATGCAATGACTCTAGCTGTGATTCATGAAAACAACATGCAAAGACACGGTGGATCCATGTGTGGTTCATGAGAAGAACACACATCCAATGACACTGGTGGATCCTTATGTGGTTCATGAAAAGAACAGACATGCAGTGACACCGGTGGATCCTTATGTGGTTTGTTTAGAGGAACACACATGCAATGACACCGGGTGTGGTTCATGAAAAGAATAGACATGCAATGACTTATGTGGTTTGTTTAGAAGATCACACATGCAATGCACTGGGTGTGGTTCATGAAAAGAACAGACATGCAATGACACTAGTGGATCCTTACGTGGTTCATGAAAAGAACTGACATGCAATGACAATGGGTGTGGTTCATGAAAATAACACACATCCAATGACACAGGTGGATCCTTATGTGTTTCATGAAAAGAACAGACATGCAGTGACACCGGTGGATCCTTATGTGGTTTGTCTAGAGGAACACACATGCAATGACACCGAGTGTGGTTCATGAAAAGAACAGACATGCAATGACACTGCATGTGGTTTGTGAAAAGAACAGACATGCAATGACACTGGTGGATTCTTATGAGGTTCATGAAAAGAACTGAAATGCAATGACATTGGGTGTGGTTCATGAAAAGAAGAGACATGCAATGACACCGATGGATCCATGTGTGGTTTATGTTAGTAACAGACATGCAATGACTCTAGCTGTGATTCATGAAAACAACAGACATGCATTGACATCGGTGGATCCATGTGTGGTTCATGAGAAGAACATGCATCCAATGACACTTGTGGATCCTTATGTGGTTCATGAAAAGAACAGACATGCAATGACACTGGTGGATCCTTATGTGCTTTGTCTAGAGGAACACACATGCAATGACACCGGGTGTGGTTCATGAAAAGAACAGACATGCAATGACTTATGTGGTTTATCTAGAGGAACACACATGCAATGACACTAGGTGTGGTTCATGAAAAGAACAGACATGCAATGACACTGCATGTGGTTTGTGAGAAGAACAAACATGCAATGACACTGGTGGATCCATGTGTGGTTCATGAAAAGAACTGACATGCAATGACACTGGGTGTGGTTCATGAGAAGAACACACGTCCAATGACACTCGTGGATTCTTATGTGGTTCATGAAAAGAACATATATGCAATGACACTGGTGGATCCTTATGTGGTTTGTCTAGAGGAACACACATGCTATGACACCGGGTGTGGTTCATGAAAAGAACAGACATGCAATGACACTGCACGTGGTTTGTGAAAAGAACAGACATGCAATGACACTGGTGGATCCTTATGTGGTTGATGAAAAGAACTGACATGCAATGACATTGGATGTGATTCATGAAAAGAACAGACATGCAATGACTCTGGTGGATCCATGTGTGGTTTATGGAAGTAACAGACATGCAATGACTCTAGCTGTGATTCATGAAAATAACAGACATGCAATGACACCAGTGGATCCATGTTAGGTTCATGAGAAGAACACACATCCAATGACAATGGTGGATCCTTATGTGGTTCATGAAAAGAACAGACATGCAGTGACACCGGTGGATCCTTATGTGGTTTGTCTAGATGAACACAGATGCAATGACACCGAGTGTGGTTCATGAAAAGAACAGGCATGCAATGACTTATATGGTTTGTCTAGAGGAACACACATGCAATGACACTGGGTGTGGTTCATGAAAAGAACAGACATGCAATGACACTGCATGTGGTTTGTGAGAAGAACAGACATGCAATAACACTGGTGGATCCATGTGTGGTTCATGAAAAGAACTGACATGCAATGATACTGGGTGTGGTTCATGAGAAGAACACACATCCAATGACACTGGTTGACCCTTATGTGGTTCATGAAAAGAACACACATGCAATGACACTGGTGGATCCTTATGTGGTTTGTATAGAGGAGCACACATGCAATGACACTGGGTGTGGTCATGAAAAGAACAGACATGCAATGACTTATGTGGTTTGTTTAGAAGAATACACATGCAATGACACTGGGTGTGGTTCATGAAAAGAACAGACATGCAATGACACTGGTGGATCCTTATGTGGTTTGTGAGAAGATGAGACATGCAATGATACTGGTGGATCCATGTGTGGTTCATGAAAAGAACTGACATGCAATGACACTGGGTGTGGTTCATGAGAAGAACACACATCTAATGACACTGGTGGATCCATATGTGGTTCATGAAAAGAACAGACATGCAATGACACTGGTGGATCCTTATGTGGTTTGTCTAGAGGAACACACATGCAATGACACCGGGTGTGGTTCATGAAAAGAACAGACATGCAATGACTTATATGGTTTGTCTAGAGGAACACACATGCAATGACACTGGTTGTGGTTCTTGAAAAGAACAGACATGCAATGACACTGGTGGATCCTTATGTGGTTTGTGAGAAGAACAGACATGCAATGACACTGGTGGATCCTTATGTGGTTCATGAAAAGAACTGACATACAATGACACTGGGTGTGGTTCATGAGAAGAACACACATCCAATGACACTAGTGGATCCTTATGTGGTTCATGAAAAGAACAGACATGCAGTGACACCGGTGGATCCTTATGTGGTTTGTCTAGAGGAACACACATGCAATGACACCGGGTGTGGTTCATGAAAAGAACAGACATGCAGTGACACTGCATGTGGTTTGTGAAAAGAACAGACATGCAATGACACTGGTGGATCCTTATGTGGTTCATGAAAAGAACTGACATGCAATGACATTGGGTGTGGTTCATGAAAAGAATAGACATGCAATGACACCGATGGATCCATGTGTGGTTTATGGAAGTAACAGACATGCAATGACTCTAGCTGTGATTCATGAAAACAATAGACATGCAATGACACCGGTGGATCCATGTGTGGTTCATGAGAAGAACACACATCCAATAACACTGGTGGATCCTTATGTGGTTCATGAAAAGAACAGACATGCAGTGACACCGGTGGATCATTATGTGATTTGTTTAGAGGAACACACATGCAATGACACCTGGTGTGGTTCATGAAAAGAACAGACATGCAACGACTTATGTGGTTTGTTTAGAAGAACACACATGCAATGACACTGGGTGTGGTTCATGAAAATAACAGACATGTAATGACACTGGTGGATCCTTATGTGGTTCATGAAAAAGAACTGACATGCAATGACACTGGGTGTGGTTCATGAAAAGAACACACATCCAATGACACAGGTGGATCCTTATGTGGTTCATGAAAAGAACAGACATGCAGTGACACCGGTGGATCCTTATGTGGTTTGTCTAGAGGAACACACATGCAATGACACTGGGTGTGGTTCATGAAAAGAACAGACATGCAATGACACTGCATGTGGTTTGTGAAAAGAACAGACATGCAATGACACTGGTGGATTCTTATGTGGTTCATGAAAAGAACTGACATGTAATGACATTGGGTGTGGTTCATGAAAAGAAGAGACATGCAATGACACTGATGGATCCATGTGTGGTTTATGGAAGTAACAGACATGCAATGACTCTAGCTGTGATTCATGAAAACAACAGACATGCAGTGACACCGGTGGATCCATGTGTGGTTCATGAGAAGAACACACATCCAATAACACTGGTGGATCCTTATGTGGTTCATGAAAAGAACAGACATGCAGTGACACCGGTGGATCCTTATGTGGTTTGTTTAGAGGAACACACATGCAATGACACCGGGTGTGGTTCATGAAAAGAATAGACATGCAATGAGTTATGTGGTTTGTTTAGAAGAACACACATGCAATGCACTGGGTGTGGTTCATGAAAAGAACAGACATGCAATGACACTAGTGGATCCTTATGTGGTTCATGAAAAGAACTGACATGCAATGACACTGGGTGTGGTTCATGAAAATAACATACATCCAATGACACAGGTGGATCCTTATGTGGTTCATGAAAAGAACAGACATGAAGTGACACCGGTGGATCCTTATGTGGTTTGTCTAGAGGAACACACATGCAATGACACCGGGTGTGGTTCATGAAAAGAACAGACATGCAATGACACTGCATGTGGTTTGTGAAAAGAACAGACATGCAATGACACTGGTGGATTCTTATGTGGTTCATGAAAAGAACTGACATGCAATGACATTGGGTGTGGTTCATGAAAAGAAGAGACATGCAATGACACCGATGGATCCATGTGTGGTTTATGTTAGTAACAGACATGCAATGACTCTAGCTGTGATTCATGAAAACAACAGACATGCATTGACATCGGTAGATCCATGTGTGGTTCATGAGAAGAACATGCATCCAATGACACTTGTGGATCCTTATGTGGTTCATGAAAAGAACAGACATGCAATGACACTGGTGGATCCTTATGTGCTTTGTCTAGAGGAACACACATGCAATGACACCGGGTGTGGTTCATGAAAAGAACAGACATGCAATGACTTATGTGGTTTATCTAGAGGAACACACATGCAATGACACTAGGTGTGGTTCATGAAAAGAACGGACATGCAATGACACTGCATGTGGTTTGTGAGAAGAACAAACATGCAATGACACTGGTGGATCCATGTGTGGTTCATGAAAAGAACTGACATGCAATGACACTGGGTGTGGTTCATGAGAAGAACACACGTCCAATGACACTGGTGGATTCTTATGTGGTTCATGAAAAGAACATATATGCAATGACACTGGTGGATCCTTATGTGGTTTGTCTAGAGGAACACACATGCTATGACACCGGGTGTGGTTCATGAAAAGAACAGATGCAATGACACTGCACGTGGTTTGTGAAAAGAACAGACATGCAATGACACTGGTGGATCCTTATGTGGTTGATGAAAAGAACTGACATGCAATGACATTGGATGTGATTCATGAAAAGAACAGACATGCAATGACTCTGGTGGATCCATGTGTGGTTTATGGAAGTAACAGACATGCAATAACTCTAGCTGTGATTCATGAAAATAATGTATGCAATGACACCAGTGGATCCATGTTAGGTTCATGAGAAGAACACACATCCAATGACAATGGTGGATCCTTATGTGGTTCATGAAAAGAACAGACATGCAGTGACACCGGTGGATCCTTATGTGGTTTGTCTAGATGAACACTGATGCAATGACACCGAGTGTGGTTCATGAAAAGAACAGGCATGCAATGACTTATATGGTTTGTCTAGAGGAACACACATGCAATGCCACTGGGTGTGGTTCATGAAAAGAACAGACATGCAATGACACTGCATGTGGTTTGTGAGAAGAACAGACATGCAATAACACTGGTGGATCCATGTGTGGTTCATGAAAAGAACTGACATGCAATGAGACTGGGTGTGGTTCATGAGAAGAACACACATCCAATGACACTGGTTGACCCTTATGTGGTTCATGAAAAGAACACACATGCAATGACACTGGTGGATCCTTATGTGGTTTGTATAGAGGAGCACACATGCAATGACACTGGGTGTGGTTCATGAAAAGAACAGACATGCAATGACTTATGTGGTTTGTTTAGAAGAATACACATGCAATGACACTGGGTGTGGTTCATGAAAAGAACAGACATGCAATGACACTGGTGGATCCTTATGTGGTTTGTGAGAAGATGAGACATGCAATGATACTGGTGGATCCATGTGTGGTTCATGAAAAGAACTGACATGCAATGACACTTGGTGTGGTTCATGAGAAGAACACACATCTAATGACACTGGTGGATCCTTATGTGGTTCATGAAAAGAACAGACATGCAATGACACCGGTGGATCCTTATGTGGTTTGTCTAGAGGAACACACATGCAATGACACCGGGTGTGGTTCATGAAAAGAACAGACATGCAATGACACTGCACGTGGTTTGTGAAAAGAACAGACATGCAATGACACTGGTGGATCCTTATGTGGTTCATGAAAAGAACTGACATGCAATGACATTGGGTGTGGTTCATGAAAAGAATAGACATGCAATGACACCGATGGATCCATGTGTGGTTTATGGAAGTAACAGACATGCAATGACTCTAGCTGTGATTCATGAAAACAATAGACATGCAATGACACTGGTGGATCCATGTGTGGTTCATGAGAAGAACACACATCCAATAACACTGGTGGATCCTTATGTGGTTCATGAAAAGAACAGACATGCAGTGACACCGGTGGATCATTATGTGATTTGTTTAGAGGAACACACATGCAATGACACCTGGTGTGGTTCATGAAAAGAACAGACATGCAACGACTTATGTGGTTTGTTTAGAAGAACACACATGCAATGACACTGGGTGTGCTTCATGAAAATAACAGACATGTAATGACACTGGTGGATCCTTATGTGGTTCATGAAAAAGAACTGACATGCAATGACACTGGGTGTGGTTCATGAAAAGAACACATCCAATGACACAGGTGGATCCTTATGTGGTTCATGAAAAGAACAGACATGCAGTGACACCGGTGGATCCTTATGTGGTTTGTCTAGAGGAACACACATGCAATGACACTGGGTGTGGTTCATGAAAAGAACAGACATGCAATGACACTGCATGTGGTTTGTGAAAAGAACAGACATGCAATGACACTGGTGGATTCTTATGTGGTTCATGAAAAGAACTGACCTGTAATGACATTGGGTGTGGTTCATGAAAAGAAGAGACATGCCATGACACTGATGGATCCATGTGTGGTTTATGGAAGTAACAGACATGCAATGACTCTAGCTGTGATTCATGAAAACAACAGACATGCAATGACACCGGTGGATCCATGTGTGGTTCATGAGAAGAACATGCATCCAATGACACTGGTGGATCCTTATGTGGTTCATGAAAAGAACATACATGCAATGACACTGGTGCATCCTTATGTGCTTTGTCTAGAGGAACACACATGCAATGATACCGGGTGTGGTTCATGAAAAGAATAGACATGCAATGACTTATGTGGTTTATCTAGAGGAACACACATGCAATGACACTAGGTGTGGTTCATGAAAAGAAAGGACATGCAATGACACTGCATGTGGTTTGTGAGAAGAACAGACATGCAATGACACTGGTGGATCCATGTGTGGTTCATGAAAAGAACTGACATGCAATGACACTGGGTGTGGTTCATGAGAAGAACACACATCCAATGACACTGGTGAATTCTTATGTGGTTCATGAAAAGAACATATATGCAATGACACTGGTGGATCCTTATGTGGTTTGTCTAGAGGAACACACATGCAATGACACCGGGTGTGGTTCATGAAAAGAACACACATGAAATGACTTATGTGGTTTGTCTAGAGGAACACACATGAAATGACACTAGGTGTGGTTCATGAAAAGAACAGACATGGAATGACACCGGTGGATCCTTATGTGGTTTGTGAGAAGAACAAACATGCAATGACACTAGTGGATCCATGTGTGGTTCATGAAAAGAACTAACATGCAATGACACTGGCTGTGGTTCATGAGAAGAACACACATCCAATGACACTAGTGGATCCTTATGTGGTTCATGAAAAGAACAGACATGCAGTGACACCGGTGGATCCTTATGTGGTTTGTTTAGAGGAACACACATGCAATGACACCGAGTGTGGTTCATCAAAAGAACAGACATGCAATGACTTATGTGGTTTGTTTAGAAGAACACACATGCAATGACACTGGGTGTGGTTCATGAAAAGAATAGACATGCAATGACACTACTAGATCCTTATGTGGTTTGTCTAGAGGAACACACATGCAATGACACTGGGTGTGGTTCATGAAAAGAACATACATGGAATGACACTGGTGGATCCTTATGTGGTTTGTGAGAAGAACATACATGCGATAACACTGGTGGATCCATGTGTGGTTCATGAAAAGAACTGACATGCAATGACAATGGGTGTGGTTCATGAGAAGAACACACATCCAATGACACTGGTGGATCCTTATGTGGTTCATGAAAAGAACAGACATGCAGTGACACCGGTGGATCCTTATGTGGTTTGTTTAGAGGAACACACATGCAATGACACCGGGTGTGGTTCATGAAAAGAAAAGACAAGCAATGACTTATGTGGTTTGTTTATAAGAACACACATGTAATGACATTGGGTGTGGTTCATGAAAAGAACAGACATGCAATGACACTGGTGGATCCTTATGTGGTTTGTGAGAAGAATAGACATGCAATGACACCGGTGGATCCTTATGTGGTTCATGAAAAGAACTGACATGCAATGACACTAGGTGTAGTTCATGAAAAGAACACACATCCAATGACACAGGTGGATCCTTATGTGGTTCATGAAAAGAATAGACATGCAGTGACACCGGTGGATCCTTATGTGGTTTGTCTAGAGGAACACACATGCAATGACACCAGGTGTGGTTCATGAAAAGAACAGACATGCAATGACACTGCATGTGGTTTGTGAAAAGAACAGACATGCAATAACACTGATGGCTCCATGTGTGGTTTATGGAAGTAACAGACATGCAATGACTCTAGCTGTGATTCATGAAAACAACAGACATGCAATGACACTGGTGGATCCATGTGTGGTTCATGAGAAGAACACACATCCAATGACACTAGTGGATCCTTATGTGGTTCATGAAAAGAACAGACATGCAATGACACTGGTGGATCCTTATGTGCTTTGTCTAGAGGAACACACATGCAATGATACCGGGTGTGGTTCATGAAAAGAACAGACATGCAATGACTTATGTGGTTTGTCTAGAGGAACACACATGCAATGACACTGGGTGTGGTTCATGAAAAGAACAAACATGCAATGACACTGCATGTGGTTTATGAGAAGAACAAACATGCAATGACACTGGTGGATCCATGTGTCGTTCATGAAAAGAACTGACATGCAATGACACTGGGTGTGGTTCATGAGAAGAACACACATCCAATGACACTGGTGGATTCTTATGTGGTTCATGAAAAGAACATACATGCAATGACACTGGTGGATCCTTATGTGGTTTCTCTAGAGGAACACACATGCAATGACACCGTGTGTGGTTCACGAAAAGAACACACATGAAATGACTTATGTGGTTTGTCTAGAGGAACACACATGAAATGACACTAGGTGTGGTTCATGAAAAGAACAGACATGGAATGGCACTGGTGGATCCTTATGTGGTTTGTGAGAAGAACAGACATGCAATAACACTGGTGGATCCATGTTTGGTTCATGAAAAGAACTGACATGCAATGACACTGGGTGTGGTTCATGAGAAGAACACACATCCAATGACACTGGTGGATCCTTATGTGGTTCATTAAAAGAACAGACATGCAGTGACACCGGTGGATCCTTATGTGGTTTGTTTAGAGGAACACACATGCAATGATACCGGGTGTGGTTCATGAAAAGAACAGACATGCAATGACTTATGTGGTTTGTTTAGAAGAACACACATGCAATGACACTGGGTGTGGTTCGTGAAAAGAACAGACATGCAATGACACTGGTGGATCCTTATGTGGTTTGTGAGAAGAATAGACATGCAATGACACTGGTGGATCCTTATGTGGTTCATGAAAAGAACTGACATGCAATGACACTGGGTGTGGTTCATGAAAAGAACACACATCCAATGACACTGGTGGATCCTTATGTGGTTCATAAAAAGAACAGACATGAAGTGACACCGGTGGATCCTTATGTGGTTTGTCTAGAGGAACACACATGCAATGACACCGGGGGTGGTTAATGAAAAGAACAGACATGCAATGACACTGCATGTGGTTTGTGAAAAGAACAGACATGCAATGACAGTGGTGGAACCTTATGTGGTTCATGAAAAGAACTGACATGCAATGACATTGGGTGTGGTTCATGAAAAGAATAGACATGCAATGACACCGGTGGATCCATGTGTGGTTTATGGAAGTAATAGACATGCAATGACCCTAGCTTTGATTCATGAAAAGAACAGACATGCAATCACACCGGTGGATCCATGTGTGGTTCATGAGAAGAACACACATCCAATGACATTGGTGGATCCTTATGTGGTTCATGAAAAGAACAGACATGCAATGACACTGGTGGATCCTTATGTGCTTTGTCTAGAGGAACACACATGCAATAACACCGGGTGTGATTCATGAAAAGAACAGACATGCAATGACTTATGTGGTTTGTCTAGAGGAACACACATGCAATGACACTGGGTGTGGTTCATGAAAATAACAGACATGCAATAACACTGGTGGATCCTTATGTGGTTTGTGAGAAGAACAGACATGCAATGACACTGGCGGATCCTTATGTGGTTCATGAAAAGAACTAACATGCAATGACACTGGGTGTGGTTCATGAGAAGAACACACATCCAATGACACTGGTGGATCCTTATGTGGTTCATGAAAAGAACAGACATGCAATGACACCGGTTGATCCTTATGTGGTTTGTCTAGAGTAACACACATGCAATGACACCGGGTGTGGTTCATGAAAAGAACAGACATGCAATGACACTGCACGTGGTTCGTGAAAAGAACAGACATGCAATGACACTGGGTGTGGTTCATGAAAAGAACACACATGCAATGACACTGGTGGATCCTTATGTGGTTTCTGAGAAGAACAAACATGCAATGACATTGGTGGATTCTTATGTGATTCATGAAAAGAACTGACATGCAATGACACTGGGTGTGGTTCATGAGAAGAACACACATCCAATGACACTAGTGGATACTTATGTGGTTCATGAAAAGAACATACATGCAATGGCACTGGTGGATCCTTATGTGCTTTGTCTAGAGGAACACACATGCAATGACACCGGGTGTGGTTCATGAAAAGAACAGACATGCAATGACTTATGTGCTTTGTCTAGAGGAACACACATTCAATGACACTGGGTGTGGTTCATGAAAAGAACAGACATGCAATGACACTGCATGTGGTTTGTGAGAAGAACAGACATGCAATGACACTGGTGGATCCATGTGTGGTTCATGAAAAGAACTGACATGCAATGACACTGGGTGTGGTTCATGAGAAGAACACACACCCAATGACACTGGTGGATTCTTATGTGGTTCATGAAAAGAATAGACATGCAATGACACTGGTGGATCCTTATGTGGTTTGTCTAGAGGAGCACACATGCAATGACACCGGGCGTGGTTCATGAAAAGAACACACATGCAATGACTTATGTGGTTTGTCTAGAGGAACACACATGCAATGACACTAGGTGTGGTTCATGAAAAGAACAGACATGGAATGACACTGGTGGATCCTTATGTGGTTTGTGAGAAGAACAGACATGCAATGGCACTGCTGGATCCATGTGTGGTTCATGAACAGAACTGACATGCAATGACACTGGGTGTGGTTCATGAGAAGAACACACATCCAATGACACTGGTAGATCCTTATGTGGTTCATGAAAAGAACAGACATGCAGTGACACCGGTGGATCCTTATGTGGTTTGTCTAGAGGAACAGTCATGCAATGATACTGGGTGTGGTTCATGAAAAGAACAGACATGCAATGACTTATGTTGTTTGTTTAGAAGAACACACATGCAATGACAATGGGTGTGGTTCATGAAAAGTACAGACATGCAATGACACTGGTGGATCCTTATGTGGTTTGTGAGAAGAATAGACATGCAATGACACTTGTGGATCAATGTGTGGTTCATGAAAAGAACTGACATGCAATGACACTGGGTGTGGTTCATGAGAAGAATAGACATCCGATGACACTGGTGGATCCTTATGTGGTTCATGAAAAGAACAGACATGCAATGACACTGGTGGATCCTTATGTGGGTTGTGAGAAGAACAGACATGCAATGACACTCGTGGATCCATGTGTGGTTCATGAAAAGAACAAAGATGCAATGACACTGGGTGTGGTTCATGATAAGAAGAGACATCCAATGACACTAGTGGATCCTTATGTGGTTCATGAAAAGAACAGACATGTAGTGACACCGGTGGATCCTTATGTGTTTTGTCTAGAGGAACACACATGTAATGACACCGGGTGTGGTTCATGAAAAGAACAAACATGCAATGACACTGGTGGATCCTTATGTGGTTCATGAAAAGAACTGACATGCAATGACATTGGGTGTGGTTCATGAAAAGAACAGACATGCAATGACACCGGTGGATCCATGTGTGGTTTATAGAAGTAACAGACATGCAATGACTCTAGCTGTGGTTCATGAAAAGAACAGACATGCAATGACACTGGTGGATCCATGTGTGGTTCATGAGAAGAACACACATCCAGTGACATTGGTGGATCCTTATGTGGTTTGTTTAGAGGAATAGATATGCAATCACACAGGTGGATCCATGTGTGGTTTATGAGAAGAACACACATCCAATGAACTCTAGTGGATCTATCTTGGCATAATTTGATGTATTCCACGATGTATTTCATTGTACAAGACACTTTCCATTTTTATACTACTCAGTTTTGCCCTTGGGTTTACGTGGTACTACTTAGTTTTGCCCCCCTCTCTCTATCTTTCGTAGAAGCCCAAACCTGTGCTCACCATGTCTGCTACTCTCTGATTGGTTGTTATAGTTGTCACACGGATCGTGCACACCAACCGTTGATTCTGTGCAATCCAACGATGATCGTTGCACACGGCGTGCCCTTCACAGTACAGCGTGAGACAGCACGGACGTCTCCCTCAGCGAGACTTCTATAGGAACAAATACGATGCTGTCCATGGAAAAAATGCATCGAGCGGTCATGTCAAGTTTAATCAAGTCTAAAAAGCCCACTACTGCTACTACAACACATGCACAGGGCAACGGGGTCATCGAGTGCACGGTTGTCGATGGGACGCTACAATTTATTGCCACTTGATTTTAATAAGACATATCCTATTTTTACGCAGCGCTCTCAATCTCACGTCCAGCTGGGCCCTACCGCTAGTAACTTCCATGAGTCAAGGGTCCCCCTCGAGTAGATCTAACGTTGCTAGAAATTGGTTCCGTGCCACTTGCATGCAGTGGAATCGAGGTCTGCCATGAGCGTGTTTTCAATGCAGCTCTAAAGTGGAGATCGTGGCTATTTCAAAAAAAGTTTTCGAAAAAAAAGGGTGGAGATCGTGGTAGCCCCCCGCCCCCTCCCACCACACGTGTCCACTCGAGGACTACAAACGGTCCGGTGTTTATAACCCTCCTCGACCTTCTTCTTCCATGAGCTCGTGTCATTTCCCCCATGTCTGTCTAGTTCCAAGGTCCCAATCTACACCTTTCGCGCGCGCCGAAGCTCCCTCGTTTGCACTACCTCCTTCCCTTGGTGCGCCATGAAGCGTACGCGTGGAGGCGAGCCGGAGGTGAAGCCAGTTGAAGGCGCAGCAGCAGATGGCTCGATCGTCGCCAAGCAGACAAAGGCGTCTTCTCCGGGCACGAATGCCGCTTGTCGCTGCGCCGTCGAGGGTACGAGCTCATACATCCAGCCAGTAGCCGTCGCCGCCGAGCAGCATGGGGTCCGTCGCCGCCGAGCAGCAGGTGTAGCCATCGCCGCCGAGCAGCAGGTGGTAGCCATCACCGCCGAGCAGCAGGTAGTAGCCGTCGCCGACGAGCAGCTGGTGGCCGACAACATCGTGGCCGACAACGTCGTGGTGCCAGCGATAGATCTAGATGGGGGGCAGGCGGCAGGCGGAGGCAATCCGGTGATCTACATCGACGACCCCATCGCTGTACAAGAAATCTTCGATGCAATCACGAAGAATGATGAGTTCGAGGAGGAGGTCCCTGATGAGGAGTCTGAGGTACTATATTGCTAGCTTCTCTAGTCGCAGCCGCAGTTTTCACTGTTCATACATAGGATTTTCTCAATCGTGTATATATTCTTTTGCTCTTGAAGTAGGGTAGTATATATATGATTCGATCAGTTGATTGATGCATCTGCTATCTAGTCACAAAACCCCAATCCGTCTAGTCACAAAACCCCAATCTGCTCATCTGCCATCTAGTTGAGTTTGCTAGTTGAGTGTTGATTTCGATACACAGCAGGCCTATAACATTACATTTCTATTCCTTACTGAGCCCAATGATTCAATTTTGCCCCAAAATAGTGCAAGGGCATTTGATGGTGTCGTTTTCTTAGGGATGGTTAGTGAACCTCAGGCAGCAATGCACACAAACAATATAGGTTGTGCTGTTAGTATTTTGGTTCTCTGACTCCATCGCTGAAAAAAATGAGGCCCTAATTTTTTTCTCATATGGAACCTATATATATAATCTTTGTATTGTTTTTGATCTATGAATGCGTTGTATGATGCATATGTATATCCCCGAATATTGTTTTGTACGATTACATTTCAATTTCTTATTATGGCCAATGATTCAAATTTGCCCCAAAGAGAGGCAGACACATTGGTATTAGATTTTTTCAGGGATGAGTGAGCGAACCTGGGACCATGTACAAGATCAATATAAGCTGTGCAATTGTTACTTTGTTCGCTTACGCCATCTCTGTAGAAACTTATGAGGCTGCAATCTTTATTCTACATTCATAGAACTATGATATTTGAATTATCTATTCCATGCATTCATAGTGTATAAGAATTACATTTTAGTTTGTCACCGAGGCCGATGATTGAAATTTGCCCCAAAAGAATTCAAGGGGAGACACATATGATGGTCTCGTGTTTTAGGGATGGGTTGGTGAACCTGAGACAGTAATGCACACAAACAATATAGGTTGTGCTGTTGGTACTTTGGTTCTCCAACTCCATCTCTGAAACAAATTAAGAGCCCCTTGATTTATTCTCATATGGAACTACATATATGATCCTTGATTTGTTTCTGATCTTTTAATGATTGGTATGATGCATATGTATATGAATGGTTTTGATCATAAGTATTTTTAACATGTACCTGAAGATTAATTGTTTGGTTTTTATTTATAATTACAATATTTAGGCTTGTTTTTATACCTGACTATGTATATCCGTGAATAATGTTTTGTACGATTACATTTCAATTTCTTATTGTGGCCAATGATTCAAATTTGTCCCAAAAGAGAGGCAGACACATTGGTGTCAGATTTTTCCAGGGATGAGTTAGTGAACCTGGGGCGATGTACAACAACATTATAGGTTGTGCAATTATTAGTTGGTCCATTGACTCCATCCCTGAAGAAACTTATGAGGCCACAATCTCTATTCTACATTCATAGAACTATGATATTCGAATTATCTATTCAATGCATTCATAGTGTATAAGAATTACATTTTAGTTTGTCACCGAGGCCGATTATTGAAATTTGCCCCAAAAGAGTTCAAGGGGAGACACGTACGATGGTGTCATGATTTAGGGATGGGTTGGTGAACCTGAGGCAGCAATGCACACAAACAATATAGGTTGTGTTGTTGGAACTTTGGTTCTCCAACTCCATCTCTGAAACAAATTATGAGGCCCTTGATTTGTTCTCATATGGAACTACATATATGACCCTTGAATTGTTTATGATCTTTTAATGATTGGTATGATGCATATGTATATGAATGGTTTTGATCATAAGTATTTTTAACATGTACCTGAAGATTAATTGTTTGGTTTTTTATTTATAATTACAATATTTAGGCTTGTTTTTGTACCTGACTATGTATATCCCTGAATAATATTTTGTACGATTATATTTCAATTTCCTTATTGTGGCCAATGATTCAAATTTCCCCAAAAGAGAGGCAGACACATTGGTGTCAGATTTTTTCAGGGACAAGTTAGTGAACCTGGGGCGATGTACAAGAACAATATAGGATGTGCAATTGTTACTTTGTTCACTTTCGCCGTACCTGTAGAAACTTATGAGGCCTTAATCTTTATTCTGCATTCATAGAACTATGATATTCGAATTACCTATTCCATGCATTCAGTGTATAAGAATTACATTTTAGTTTGTCACTGAGGCCGATGATTGAAATTTGCCCCAAAAGAGTTCAAGGGGAGACACATATGACGGTGTCGTGTTTTAGGGATGGGTTGGTGAACCTGAGGCAGCAATGCACACAAACAATATAGGTTGTGCTGTTGGTACTTTGGTTCGCTAACTCCATCTCTGAAACAAATTATGAGGCCCTAGATTTATTCTCATATGGAACTACATATATGATCCTTGAATTATTTCTGATCTTTTAATGATTGGTATGATGCATATGTATATGAATGGTTTTGATCATAAGTATTTTTAACATGCACCTGAAGATTAATTGTTTGGTTTTTATTTATAATTACAATATTTAGGCTTGTTTTTGTACCTGACTATGTATATCCCTAAATAATGTTTTGTACGATTACATTTCAATTTCTTATTGTGGCCAATGATTCAAATTTGTCCCAAAAGAGAGGCAGACACATTGGTGTCATATATTTTCAGGGATGAGTTAGTGAACCTGGGGCGATGTACAACAACATTACAGGTTGTGCAATTGTTACTTGGTTCACCTAATCCATCCCTGAAGAAACTTATGAGACCCCTAGATTTATCCTACATTCACTCTGATGCAATTATTTGTCATTGTGTTGAGATGAAATGATATATGAACCGATCAAACTATTGCTGAGATGCTTTATCTTTGATATCCACGGATATATTGTCTTACATATACATGTTGTCAATTCTTGAGTTCTAATACAATTCAATCATATGTATGAGTTCTAAGTTATGTTCTTAAAAATCAACATGAGGATGATGATGAAGTGGACGATAGCAAGGTATCCAGGGACAACAAGAGCCTCTACGTGCTGAGGCAGTTACGGTGTGGGCTAATCCGTTTCCACCATAGGGGGAGACTGTTTTGCCCATTCTGTGGCAGAGCAATCAACGTGGACCTCAACAACATGATCCAGCACGCGGAGGGCGTTGGCAGAGGCGGAGGCAGAAGCCATAGACCGATTACCTTGGCGCGGCACGCAGCCTACAGCAAATTCCTCCGGGAGTATGCCAGGACTGGCCTGTATCCCATCGACTAGGCTGTCGCTGCCTCCTGCTGATAAACCCCTGCCCTACTAGGCGTCTCCGTGTCCCGGCCTCCTGCTGCAGCCCCTGCTTTTATTTTGTTCTAGTTAATTATTACCTGTGTGTGGCATGTAAGACAATATATCCGTGGTGTCTCTGGTGAACCTTCTATATTAATCTACTCCTTTATATGGATTGCCTTAAAGTTTCTAGTGTTCAATTATATTTACTGATCATGCTCATGCACACTACAAAATATTTCTAGTGCTCGATTATATTATAATTGTCAAGAAATACATCAACAAGTTAAATTGGTCGAAATTTTGTATTGAAGTAACTAAATGTATCAAACACATAATAAACTAGAAACTAAAATCTAGTTCAAACACATAATATATCACCACCACTTGTTGTCGTCCTTGACTTGCTTCCCCTTCAACCGCTTGATGTCGCCACCGTCCCAAGATCCCTGCTCGTCCTGAAACCGCTTTGTGTCCTCCTCGCGCTTCTTCTCCTGGGCTAGCTTGCAACCAGGGCATAACTCTCTCACGAGAAACCCCGCCTTAACCATCCCATCTTTCATGGTAATGAGCTTACTGTACAACTCGTACGCCATGTAGGCGTCTTTGGCTGCATACTCGAGGCGCACCTGGCTCATCGGCTTCCACTCCGATGGGTCGTGATCGAGTCGCTTCAATTTATTTAGTTTTTCATAGGATTTATCGATGATTTCTGCTGCCAGATCACCCATGCCATCCTTTGCTGGGTATGGTTTGATCTTGTACAAATTTTTGATGTCGATGTGGTGCCCATCTGGGATTTTTATCAACACACGAGAAAGCATAATTGTGTCATTTGTGATATCCACGCTAGTGAAAGTTATCCCTTTGCTACACAAGAACTCGACCAGAGCCGGACAATGCATCTCAGTTGGTTTACTCCTGCACTTAGATGGTTCTAGGGATGTAAGGGAACAAGGGATGCAGAAGTGGTGATCTCAAATTTAAATTTCACATACCTGCAGAAGTAGTAAACGAGGACCTCCTCATGTATGGCGATTTGCACGACAGCGATCTCTTGTGGAGTATTTTTTCGCTTATTTGCATGGGTGTACTCCAAGTCTAGCCCCACAAACTTGTGCTTCTCTTTCTCAAGCAATTGCTCAAACCTGGAGAGAGTTGTCTCCACAGTCGCTTCATCATTTGTGTACACCACTGTCAAAGTCATGGTGCCATGGGCAGGGACCAAGTGGGTTTCTATTGTGCGTTTCCCATCGTCCATTCCTGACAGGAAATGGGTGAAAGGAATGCCTGCAAGGAACTGCCTGCGAGAGGAAGAAGAAGGTGAACCAACGGTTCCAGAACAGAGGAAGAAGAAGCGCCCAGGAAAAACTGCAGAGGAATGACTGCAAAAGAAACGTGGTAACTGCAACTTTCGGTTCGAGAACTCACCGTGGTTAAGTGGAGATCGTGGCAGTGCCGCCGGTTCAACAAGTGGGGCCAGTTCCTGCGAGAATATGAAATTAGCTGTGCATTTTTCTATACGAGAAATTGAGAGAAATCATTTATATTTTGTCTTTCATAATTAAACATAATGAAGTTGGTACAGCCCAAGAGATTTAAACAAAAGATATTTGCTAGTTTAACACACAACAACACTTACAGGCCCAACATGGCAGAGCTTGGAGATCCCCAGAACTTGAGCTACCATAGAGACCTCGACAGAGGTGGTAGAATTGGTGCGGGTGCAACCACGGCGACGGCGAGCTCGGATTCTAGAGGAGGAAAACAGAACCGAGCATGGTCGACAAGGTGATAGATCTCACCGGGAACCAATTCTCGTCCCCGCACCGTGCCATGGGTGCGTCCATGGTGAGGGCGAGCTCCGACTCGGGATGGGGAGGAGAGCAGGGCTGAGCAGCTTCGTCATGTCCCAACTCTGCGCCATGGCCGCGACCATAGATTGCCGCTCCGGGGAAGAAGACGCATAATGGATGCAGGCGCCAACACTACAAGCCTACAGGGAGGAGAGCTAGGCCGAGCAGGTTCGTCCACGTCCCAGCTCCGCGCCATGGCTGCGACGCCCAACAGATTGCCGCTCCAGGGAAGAAGAAGACACGTAATAGATGCAGGCGCCAACGTTGCAAGCCTAATTGACACCTAAGCAACGGGAGCGAAATAACGGCGAGAACTGATAGGGGGGCCCCAACTTGACGGCCGTTAGCCTGATTTTTTGTATTGAAACGTAAAGTTGAATTTGTGCCGAAAAAGACCCTCTGAGTATTTGGCACACCAACTGTAGTCATCCCGGATGATTCCAGGGAACTTGGGTACCGCGTTGCCTGGACACCCCAACTTTCGGGCCGCAAAATGATATTCTCCTCTTCTTCGGCAGTGATGTTCCGGCTCTCCAAGCATTGCTGACCCAACTTTTGGATCTCTTTTGCAGTTTTTCGAGTAATGCCAAGTTTGGCGATACCCGTATTGCTGAGAAGGTTGTCCGCGAAAACCTCTACCGAGGGATCATTACCTTTTGAGGGTTCACCCTTATCAGTTACAGAATCACTCATGGTGATGTCGGTCTGCGAGCCAAGGTTCCCTGGCTCAGAATGCTGAGCCTGATCTTCTGCATCACGAGGAGATGAAGTAACCTCCGGTGTTGTAGAAGGCGTTGGGGTAGGAGTCGAAGGCGGAGCAGTAGGCAAAGTCAAATTTAACTTTGACTGTCGCAGAGGCTTTGTCGGGATTCCCTTCCCCTTGCCCTTGACGAGCTGTTTTGCTCTAAAGAAGTGACAGTACAAGATTATTAAGCTTCGGAAAGAATGAGAGATAAAGTATAAATGCCTCCTGAGGGAAGTTACCTCTTCCCAATAGGCACTGCTTTTGTGCCAATGGAAACAGTCGAAGTTTTATGCTTTTGAGTAAGCGCCTCTAGCAGCAGTACAAGTTTTCCTTCCTCCTGAGAAATCTTAGGAGGATATCCCTCAAGAGGAGCAAGCTCCAACTCGGGGATGTCGGCAAGCTGGAGGAAAACTTATCTCAGTATTGTGAAAAGTTGTAACAAAGTATGGATGAACACATATTCGAGTATAAGAGTAACTTCTGGAAAACTTAATGGTGTCACTGGGTCATCGGCCGTATACATGTCCAGAGAGATATCTGGAATCTTCCTCTCGGTCCGCTCTTTGATGAACCATTTGATCTAGGACTCGTAGTCTTTTTCTGAATATGATTTTGAGCATATTCAGAGGGAATCCATCTTGCTCTTGGTGATTCTATGCATGAGCCGGTCACCATGGTGCTGGAGAGGATGGATCCGGCATGCCAGCCAGCAGTGAACTAAGTCGGATCCATTCAGACCCTTGTGCTTCATCAGATACTCGATCCGCCTCTTGGTGAGAAGCAGATTGTCGGTGAGAGCCGGAGCTTCCGTCTCCTAGGACTCTTGAGGCATGGTAGCGCCATCGATGAAATCCGGCAAAGTAGTTGCTTTGATGGGAGCCGGTCTATCCTTATGATAAAAGAACGTGGACGGCCATTTCTTCACAGACTCACTAGCCTTAATTCTAGGATAGACTCGCTCTCTCCTAACTATAAGGCTAAGAGTTTCGGTAATATAAGGATTACCGGAAGTGATGGAATTTCTCTGGGTACCAAATAAGTACCAGAATAAAACAAGACTCGGCTTAATTCCGAGATACCCCTCACACAAAGATGCATAAGCACTCATTTCTAAGATTGAGTTCAGGGGGAAGTTATGGAGTTGAACTCCGTAGTAATCTACAACTTCAGAAAATAAATCTGAGGGAGGAAAACTCAAACCTCTGTCGAGGTGGGTGCCGAAGTGCACTCGCTCGTCAGCGTTGGGAGTGGGGACGGTTTGGCCATAGCCGCTCCGCTAGTCAATACCATGGAGGAGTCCTTCTTTCTTGACAATGCGGAGCTTGTCGTCATCAAGAACGCAGGGGATCCAAACCCCGCGGAAGTTCTCTGTCTCGACTGCTGTGGAGGCCGTCGATGTTGTCGCCACCGTACTAGAAGATGAAGCATCAGCCATTTTTGCGAGCGGTGCTGACCTAGGATGGGCGGAGCTATGTGTTTGGGGCAGACAGAGGAGCTTTTGCACGGTAGCATCAAGAGGAAGGAGAAGACACTGGCGTTGGTAAGGAAGAAAGAGGAAATCTTGACCCCTTATATCCCTCACCTGCGCTAAGATTCGTGCAGAGTAAATAGTAACCGTGCCACACGTCGTGGAAGGAGCTAGGTAACCTCCTCGCGAGGATTATGCCGCCTCGATCTCCGCACACGCATTAAAACGACGCCTTGGTTCTGCAAAAGGCAGACCCACCAACGTTCATGATGTCAGGAATGTCTGTCAGTGATGTGACTTGACCTTAACTGATGTCAGGTTACGGCAGAGACCAAAATCTGGCTTAGTTTAAAAGTCAAGCTGGAAATCTGAATAATTTTCTCATAGGTTTGGCTTATTTTTAAGACCCAGATCCTATCCTTTCTTTTGAAGTTTCAGGAACCCTTCAAGATTCTGCATGCCGAAGATGAATCAAGCTAGACTAAGGTGAAATCCGACTCTGGATCTTGGAGGCTTCCGGGGCTGCTATTGGGGATATACTTTTCGGGTATCCTCACTATGCCTCACTAACCAGGGTGGCCCACTTCGGGTTAGAGATTTTCTTCACGGGAGGCCCAGTCAGGAAGAAGAGACAGAGTCTAGTCCGGCTACGGGAAGGCCCAGAAGTCTTACCGAGATAGTCATGTAGTGTTACTTGTAGTTCAAGATGTACTCTGTAACCGACTCTCAGTTGTAGCCGGATAGGTCTCTCCTGTAAACCCTAGGCCGTATATCTATATAATCCGTCCTAGGGATTAGCCTTTAGGACACCCCACAATAATCTACAATCTCAACTTGCACATGCGAAACCATTGTAACCCATATTCCGACTCTGCTGTATTACTGGATTGCTAGCAGGAGTAGGATCCGTCCAAAGCCGGCGGATTCGAACCTGGGTAAACTTGTGTGCTCACCATCCTGGAACACCGTACGTCTCACACCCCACTTCCACACGCCTCGAGGACCCCCTCATGGCATACTTGTCCTCAGTCCAACGATAGATATTAAATGACTATCCAAACCAGGAACATGAGCACATGCTCAACAAAACATGGAAGAACCATCACCTATCATAATTGTGAAAGAATTCTAAGTAAAAATAATCATTTAGATCTCTTAAAAACGGAAAAATAATGAAAAGGAGCAGGCTTGGTTACCTTCTCCGATGATGTGGCGGCGTTATAGTCTTTGGAGGTGATGCCATTCTCCAGGATATGGAGGCGCAGTGATCCTAGGGGGATG
The DNA here is from genome assembly GCA_023614405.1 of Avena insularis. Classification (NCBI taxonomy): domain Eukaryota; kingdom Viridiplantae; phylum Streptophyta; class Magnoliopsida; order Poales; family Poaceae; genus Avena; species Avena insularis. Next base: position 129,965,472 of record CM042688.1, read on the forward strand.
CCATGGTGGTGCAATGGTACTGGAAGCCGTGGTGGTTCTATTCAAGTAATGGATCCACGTGTATTGTTAAAAAATACTTGAATGAATTCAAGTTAATAGATGGTCCATATACTTGTACTTAGTCGAAATGCAATGTTGCTAGCTAACATCATATATAAATTTTTGAGAGTGGGGAGTTGAAGTGTTTTTTGTCTTCAATAACTTCTTGAGGGCGGTTGATTTTTACTTTTGTATCATAGGTCCTCTTAATTGATTGATAAGGAAAACTTTGGACTAACTAACATCATATATAAGTTCGCTAGGAGAGAAAACATCATCAGATAACCAAGCAGGATGTTAACTACCTTATAATATCATATACATGCAATGTGTTAAATAACTTCATATATAAGTATATTAGGATAGAAAATGTCATCAAATAACCAAGCAAAAAAACACAAAAAGCTTTGGTTCATTGATAGAAACTTATTTACAAGCCAACATGGGCCACAACCATGGCACGGCGTTGGGGGGATGACCCTAGGTAGGGTCAAGACAAGGTATCAAGACAAGGTAGACCGAGGTATAAGTTGACAAAGCTATAAATGGGTCGGCCGAGTAAAGGCCGAGTTACCCAAAGCCTGGTTATCCCGACAAGACCTAGCCGACATATATCTTAAGTCGGCATAGTATCTATGTTGTTTTCTATGTGTAGGTACCGTACTGGCCGAGTCATCATGGTAGGGCTGACTCAGGGGTTGGCGTGCTCAGGAAGGAGTAAGCCGGCCTTAGAGTCAGCGCTTCTCTCTCTCCCAGAATTCCTAAAAGAGATAAGCGCTAAGTCAAGCACACCCCTAAAAGCTAGAATGAGGTCTGGGTGCGGGATTCCCGGAGGGGATAGTGTCAGACCGCCAATGGTTAGAGGTGATGGGTGCAGGTCAGGTGCAATCCAGCGGCCCATGTTGGGAAAAGGATTTGGCCTAACTAGCTATTTTGGTACAAGCATATGTTGGGAATATTCAGGCCACGCAAGCCCTAGATGTAATCTGGCCACCCCTTTATAAGGTCAGCCAGGGCCTCCGAGGAGAGGGTCGGTCCATTTGAGATATGCACAAGTAGTAGAGGGAGAGAGAGGCAGAGCACTTCATCTTCTTCCTCCTCTTGATACAGCTCAAGGAGCACTTGTACTAGTCCATTGATCATATTATAAGATCTAGAGGCAGGAGTAGAGGTTTTATCTCACTAGGAGAACCTCAAACCTGGGTATATCGTGTCTCTGTGTGTTCTTCATGTGCGGTACTCACCGAACTATTCGTCCCCGGATTCCACTAGTGTCATACAACCCCATCTTTAGCCATCCCATGTCATCTGCCGTGACATCACCATGACAGTTGGCGCCCACCGTGGGGCAGCAGCAGCGCTAGCTGGTGTTCTCATCCGGATGGGAAACTTCATCGCATCAGGGGAGCACATCGTCTCCGGTTTGGTACAGTGATTCGGCTCACTGGACTTCGTCAGCGACAACATGGGAAACTTCGGCAACCATCCACTCCCACGCAAAGGCAAGTTCGTCAGCTTCGGTGCTCACAAGGTCTACGTTGCGGTCGACGTCTCCTGCGCATTCCTGCAACGGGTCATCGTAGCTGCAGATCCTCCTCTCTATGCGGCTCGTTGTTCGTGTATCGCTCGCCCCGCTAGCTATGCTGAGGTGATGATGACAATGCTAGAGGCCGGCACCAACAAGGGGCCAGCCGAAGAAGGGGAGGTAACTCCCAAAGCTCCTAGGTCGAGGTTTCCTCCACTAGAGAGGCCACATAACATACTCCAGCATGCCATAGAGAGTTTGACTAATCTAGTAGCTCCTATAGTGGATCTGGCTCAGTGACAGGCTGAGCTGGACGAGACCCGACAGAAGGTATTCGAGGGAGCCAAGCAAGTGGCTTTGGCTCAGCAAGCGTTGAACATCACCCTATGTGAGTATAGCAAGGCCAATAGGATCAACGTGAGTTTGACTCGTATGGATGGTGTAAAGAGCAGAGGGAAGAACCTCATCAGTGAGATAGATAAAGAGCGTGCACCCAAGTCAGTAGTCTCAGGTAACCCACTGTCTATAGGTTTACCGAGGTATATTACCCCAGCAAAGAACCTTAGAGCCACAGATGCGGCAATAGCCGAGATAGCTGCTTTGTTCGGCGAAGCTCGGCAAAGGCAGCAGGGTAGAGTCAATGAGTTGGTGTGCATTGCGAACCAGCAGAATGAGGAACTTCTTAGGATGAACCCGATGAGAGCAGGTGGCTCCCACGTCGTTCATTCGACTGGGGGTGCTCCTGCAAAATCGGTTGGGGCAGCATCATCACCTGCTGCAGGTCCCAGGAGAGAGGGAAGTATAACCTCTAGTAGAAAAAACAAGAAGATGCTGGCTTATGACCCAAAGGTGGCCGGGAAAGGCAAAGCAGTACATGGCAACGATGGTTAAGGAACTGTTGGCCGAGGAAATGGTGGTCAAAGGAATCCCGGGCAAGGCAATGCGAGTCAGGGGAATGCTGGGCGTGGCAATGCTGGCCAGCATAACCCGAATCATCAAGGTCATCATTCGGCTAGAGGGGCGCATCCACAGCAACAGCAAAACCCACCTCGCCAGCAGCAAAGTGCGGGACCAACTATGTAGCAAACATGCTTACCCGGCACAGAACAGATACAATGATGGTTATTCGGCTATGACCAATGCTGGATTTCCCAAGCTGGATCATCAAATGATGGGGAACGCAATGGGTTCTCGGCTGGGAAACAGGAACTTGTAGCCGGATGATGCAAGGTTGAAGTTGGGCAGAATTTATATGTCGGAATTGATGGAGGGACAAGGTCCTCTGAGTCCAGCGTGTTTTGGACCTCGGATTATGAGGGAGCCACCTATGCCGAACTTTCAGTTGGCCAGGTGGACAAAAACATATGACGGCAGTACCAAGCTGTAAGATTGGATGATAGACTATGCCACCCTAGCTATGCACATCGCACATGGCAACCTCAGATGGGCAGTGAGATATGTTCCTCAGATGTTGGAGGGACCAGCGAGAGTGTGGCTGAATAATTTGCCGCCAGGAAGTATCAACTACTGGCTGGATTTTGAAGAAGTGTTTATTAGTAACTTCACTAGGACGTATAGAAGGCCGAATCGACCTCAGCAACTTACAATGTGCAAGTAGAGGCTGAATGAGAACGACCGGGAGTTTTTGACACGGTGGTGCACCCTGCGTAACTAGTGTGAAGGAATTTTCGAGTCGCATGCAATTGCATGGTTTACACAAGGGTGCCAACATACAAGTGTGATGTGTCAAAGGCTATAGAGAAATATGCCAACTACATTGGCAGAAACAATCAAGATTGCAGATTCATATGCATTGGGTGATCCGACCTAGCCCCTGCTAATGTCGGTAGAGCTGAATGAGGAGTATTACTCCCGGGATGGGGCCAAATCATCCCGAAGGAATGATTTCTAAGGTAAAACAAGAGACTAGAGGCTGGATTAATGGTATGGTTCAAATCAAGTGACTGTTGTGAACCAAGATCAGCCAAGTGCTGGAAATAACTAGCGACAGAAGAGTAGTGGCCATTAGTGGAGACAAAAAACTGACGAAAGAATCAGTGGAGCACTGAGCATAAGAAACGGTGGCAGGAAAGGCCGAGGTACACATATGAGACCATGTCGGATCAGCCATGTAAGTTTCACAAATTCTCAGTCGAGTTTCTCAAGTTCAGCCTTCTGGATTTTCTTCAAATTTCCATTCTCGGCGCGAAGCCAAAAGATTTCATCATCCTTGTCCTTCAACTGAGCTTGGTGTTCTCCTTCTTGTTCGAGAAAATGAGTCATCAGTTCGGGCATAGATATGCAATCCTGACGAACCTCTGCAAGAGCTTTAGTCTCGGTTGTGCCGAGGTAAAAATTACAATTCGAATCAAAAGAGGCAAGTGCAAAGTTAGGTGCAAGATAATACCTTCCAGGTTTGCTAGGCGCTTTTGCAGTTCTTCATTCTTGTCCTCCACCTCGGTTGGCAAAAGAGAATCAACAGTTAAGTCGACAGATAGAAAAATAAGTGAGAAGTGGGGCTATGAGGAAGAGACATACCCTTATCTTCCAGATCAAGCCGAAATTTCTTGTGCTTGGTGGAGAGACCCTGGTGCTCGAAGAGGAGTTTTTGGAACTCGGCAGTGTGCCTGTTGGTGGAGATATAAAATGACAAAGTATTTAATAACCGAGTAAACTGGATATTCATTTCTACTCAAGATCCAAGTCAATTAACTTAACCCGAATCTAGATGGCTAGATATTCATTTCTACTCAAGATGCGAACCGAGTAAACACAATGCAAATCTAGGTGGATGGATATTCATTTCTACTGAAGATTTGAGTCAGGTAAACTTAACCCAAACAATTTGATAAATGTTTCATTAGGAAATGCTTCCCCAAACAATTTGATAACTTTGCCTTTGCCCCTTCTGTTGGTGCTTCTGGGGGAATTCTGGTGGTGTGGAAGTCCAGCTTGTTTAAAGGTTGAAACTCATAGGTTTGGGGTTATCATCTCTTTCCAATATATCCACACAAATCAATGTTGGACTCTTGTTGTGGTGTATGGTCCTTGTCATGGGGAACCGAGAGATCAGTTTGTGCAATGGCTATTTGATTTGGTTATTCCTGATGATGAGTTGTGCCTATTTATGGGTGATTTCAATTTTATAAGATCACTTGAAAATAGAAATGCTCCTGGGGGAAATCTAAATGATATGTTTATATTTAACAACTTCATTGATCATGTGGGAATCCTGGAGTTGTCCCTTAAAGGGAGATGTTAAACCTAGTCAAACATGCAGAACAATCCACTCCTAGAGCAATTAGACTAGTTTTTCACTTCTGCAACTTGGATTTCTTTGTAGCCTAACACTATAGTTATTGCTATGGCAAAGCCCACTTCAGATCATATCCCTTGCCGAGTAAGCATTGATACCTCTATACCAAAGGCTCAACTGTTCAAGTTTGAAAACTTCTAGGTTGATCAACCAGGTTTTTATGACTATGTGAAAGAGGTGTGGGCTAGGCCAACTATAGCTATGTCTAGTGTGGATATTCTTACAGAAAACTCAAGCTTCTAAGGAGAGAACTTAAGCACTGGAAGATGAGTCTGTCTCAACTTAAGACTCGTATTGCAGAATGCAATATAGTTATCCTTTATTTTGATGAACTAGCAGAGGAGATACAATTGTTTATTCCTGAAGAAAATTTTAGGAAAATAGTAAAGTTGCATCATGAGAAGCTCCTGAGATTTCAGTACCAATACTGGAAGAAGAGATGCATGATTAGATGAATACAAATGGGGGACTAAATTACCAAGTTCTTTCATGCCATGTCCATAGAGAGGTATAGAAGGTATGCCATATCCAGTTACAATTACCTAATGGGCACATTGTGTCAGATCATGATCAAATGGTTGCAATTGCTTGGGATAATTATAAGAATAGAATGGGGACAACTTCTAGTATACAAATGAAAATTTGAGCTAAATAGTTTGATAAACATAGTGGATGACCTAGAGGATCTCACTAGGGAATTCTCAATTGAAGAAATGGATGTTGTGGTGAAGGAAATGCCATGTGGCAAGGCCCCTGGTCCAGATGGATTTAATGGTCTCTTTCTCTCAAAAAATGTTGGTTCATTGTTAAGGAGTATTTTTATTCTCTTTCTAAGAATTTCTAGGGGCAAAGTGTCTCATTGGAAATCACTAATTCATCTTATATCACTCTGGTACCTAAAAAGCCTAGTCCTGAGCAGATCAATGACTACATGCATATTTCCTTAACAAATACTTGCTTCAAATTCCTCTCCAAGATGGTTGCTGATAGTTTGCAGAGTAAAATGATGAAATGCATTCATAAAAACCAGTATATATTTATTAAGGGAAAATCTATTCATGATTGCTTGGCCTGGTCCTTTGAATACATCCAGAAATGCAAAACTTCTGGAAAGAAGATCATAATCTTGAAGTTAGATTTTGAAAAGGCCTTTGATTAAATTGAGCATGATGTCATTTTTACAATGCTTAGGCAAATGGGCTTCCCTAAAACCTTCATTGGGTGGGTTTATAATTTCCTAATCTGGTACTTCGTTAGTTTTGATTAATGGTGTGCCTGGCAGAAACTTTAGATGTAGAAGGGGTGTCAGGCAGGGAGACCCTCTTTTGCCACTACTATTTGTTTTAGGGGTTGAATTACTACAGTATGTGGTTAATGATCTCATGGCTAGAGGTATAATCAGAAGGCCAATCCCTGTATCAGATATAGACTTTACAGTGGTATAGTATGTGGATGACACAATTCTTGTTTTGGAAGCAGATTCAGTCCCGATGCATTCCTTAAAGGAAACTCTTCAGGCCTTTAGCCTCTCTTTAGGTCTCACAATTAACTTTCATAAGTCCTACATGTTGCCTGTGAACATTTTCGAGGAGGAAGTGCTCAGTCTAGCTATAGAGTTTGGTTGTACTGTGGGAACTTTCCCCTTTACTTACCTTGGCTTGCCAATGGGTACTACTAAGCCTATAATGATTGATCTAATGTCGCTTGTTGATAGGGTGGAGAGAAGGCTCACTACTAGTTCAAATTTCTTTCCTATGGTGGGAGGTTACAACTGATTACCTCATGTTTAACATCTATGTCCATCTATTTTATGTGTTCCCTTGATATTCCAGAGGGAATTCTAAAGGAGATTTATAGGATTATCAGGCAATGCCTTTGGAGGGGTAATAATCCTGATTCCAAAACACAGTCTGTAGCATCATGGGACATGATTTGTAAGCCAAAGAAAAGTGGGGACCTAGGCATTATGGACTTCAAGAAACAGAATGATGGATTACTCATCAAACATCTGCATAAGTTTTTATAATAAAGAGGATGTGCCATGGGTAAACTTGGTTTGGCAGCACTATGATGGAGAGGTACCGCATATTTCCAATCTCTGTGGCTCATTTTGGTGGAGGGCCATTATGGAATTGGTTAAAAAATATAGGAAAATATGTACTATGGAGGTAAGTGCTGGTAATATAGTACTCTTCTGGAAAGATGTTTGGCAAAGTAGAATCTTGCAACAGCAATTCCCTAGGTTGTTCTCATATCCTTTGGATGTTAACATATTTGTTCAAGAAATGGTCTTGGCCCAGGATAGATCATAGTTGTTTCACCTACCTATGTCACACCAAGCTTTTCAAGAGTTCCAAACCATGGAGGGAGTTTTAAATCTGGTGCAAATTCAAATAGATGCCAAAGATTCATGGAAAACTATCTGGGATGATGGAGCTTACACCTCTAGCAGATATTATCATTATTGTTTCAAGGACATTACTGCGAGTAAAATCTACTCCCACATCTAGTCTAGCAAAGTGATGCTTAGAATAAAGGTTTTTGCATGGCTGCTAGTTAGTGATAGGCTGAATACTAGGGACATGCTCAAAAGGAGACACTGGAATGTCACTAATGAGTTTCATTGTACTTTTTGCCCACTTCCAGTTGTAGAAGACTGGCAACTTCTATTTTTGGATGCAACTTTGGTGTCAGAATCTGGAATTACTTACAAGTGGAGTGGGAACCTAGAGATACATTTTAGCAAGTATTCTTTGTGTCCAAAGCTAAATTTAATACGCCTTTCTTCACTAAAGTTATCATACTGGCGGCTTGGCACATATGGAAACAGAGGAATGAGGTTGTGTTTTAGGGAGCCTGTCCTTTCTTCCGGAGTTGGAGAGTAAGGTTGATACATGAAGTCACCATGCATGTGCATAGGGTGAAGTCCAAGCATACTACAAACCTACAAAGATGGATTAGCTCATTGCCTTAGATTTAACCTCTAGCTCGTTGTATACCTTGTTTATAACTCTTTAATCAATAAAGTACTATGGGACTCAAGTCCTATAGTTGTTCCTCAAAAAAAATGCCGTCGGATTAATGAAAAGTACACCATGAGGGGGTCGTCGAGGCGTGTGGAAGAGAGGGGTGTGAGACATACGGTGTTCCGGGATGGTGAGCACACAAGTTTACCCAGGTTTGAATCCACCGGCTTTGGACATATCCTACTCCTGCTAGCAATCCAGTAATACGACAGAGTTGGATATAGGTTACAAGGGTTTTGCATGTGTGAGTCGAGATTGTAGACTACTGTGGGGTGCCCTAAAGGCTGGTCCCTAGGATGGCTTATATAGATATCCGGCCTAGGGTTTACAGGAGAGACCTATCCAACTATGACTAAGAGTCGGTTATAGAGTACATCTTGAACTATAAGTAACCCAACCGGCCTATGTCGATAAGTCTTCTGGGCCTTCCCGTAGCAGGACTGGACTCCGTCTCTTCTCCCTGACTGGGCCGCCCATGAAGAAAAGCTCTAACCCGAAGTGGGACACCTTGGTCAGTAAGGCACAGTGAGGATACCCAAAAAGTATATCCCCAACAGCAGCCCTCGGAAGACTCCAAGATCCAGAGTCAGATTTCATCATCGTCTAGCTTGATCCATCTTCGTCTTATAGAATCTTGAAGGGTTCCTGAAACTTCAAAACAAAGGATAGGATCCGGGTCTTAAAAATAAGTCAGACCTATGAATACATTATTCGGGTTTCTAGCTTGAAATTTAAACTAAGACGGAACTTAGTACCTGACGTAACCTGACATCAGTCAAGGCCAAGTCACGTCACTAACAGACATTCCTGTCATCACGACCGTTGGTGGGTCAGCCTTTTGCGGAACCGAGGCATCATTTTAATGCATGCATGAAGATCGAGGCGGCATAATCCTCGTGAGGAGGTTACCTGGCTCCTTCCACGATGCGTGATACGGTTACTGTTCATCTTGCACGAATCTTAGCGTAGGTGAGAGATATAAGGGGTCAAGATCTCCTCTTTCTTCCTTACCAACACTGGTGTCTTCTCCTTCCTCTCGATGCTTCCGCACAAAAGCTCCTCTGCCTCCCCCCAAACGCACAGCGCCACCCATCCTAGGTCACTACCTCCCACAAAATGGCTGGGGCTTCATCTTCCGGCACGGCGGCGACAATAGCGATAACCCCTGCAGCGGCGGAGGAGAACTTCCGCGGGGTCTAGATCCCCCACGTCCTTGATGAAGACAAGCTCCACATCATCGAGAAAGAAGGCCTCCTCCGCACCGGCGACTGGCGGAGCGGTTTTGTCCAAACCATCCCCACCACCAATGCCGACGAGCGAGTGCACTTCGGCACCCACCTCGATAGAGGTTTGAGTTTTCCTCCCTCAGGTTTCTTTTCTGAGGTCATAGATCACTACGGAGTTCAACTCCACAATCTCCCCCAAACTCAATTTTAGAAATGAGTGCTTACGCATCTTTGTGTGAGGGGTGTCTCGGCATTAAACCAAGTCTTGTTCTTTGCGGTACTATTTCCATACCTGGAGAAATTCCATCACTTCATGTAATCCTTACCTTACCAGAACTCTCAGCTTTTCTGTTAGGAGAGAATGAGTCTATCCTAGGATTAAAGCTAGCGAGTCCGTGAAGAAATGGCTGTCCATGTTCTTTTACCATAAGGACAGACTGGTTCCTGGCAAAGCAACTACTTTGCCGACTTTTGTCGATGGCGCCGCCACGCCCCAAGAGTCCTGGGACACAAAGGCTCCGGCTCTCACCGACGAATTGCTTCTTGCCAAGAGGCGGATCGAATATTTGATGAAGCATAAGGGTCTGAAAGGATCCGACTTGATCCACTACTGGCTGGCACACCGGATCCAGCCTCTCCAACATCATGGTGATCGGATCATGCATTCAATCAGTAAGAGCAAGACGGATTCTCTTCGGATCTGCTCAAGATCATATTTGGACAAGGACTACGATTCCCATATCAGATGGTTGATCAAAGAGCGGATCGAGAGGAAGATTCTAGATCTTTCTTTGGATATGTATAGGGCTGACGATCCCGTGAGACCAATAAGTTTTCCAACAATTATTCGAATATGTGTTCATCTATACTTTGCTATAGTTTTTTAGCAATACTAAGTTAATTATTCTTTCAGCTTGCTGACTAATACATTGCAAATGTATCTATAATTTTTGATGTTCCATGCTTGGTTTTATCCACTTTCTTGTGTTTTGTTCCAACTTTGGAGTACTTTTATTATGATTTCTTGGACTAACCTATTAACAAGAGCCATAGTGCGGCTACTTTGTTTCTGCTGTTTTGGTTCCGGAAAGTCAGAAAATGAATATTCTCGGAATTATGCGGGACAAAAGCCAAAGTGCCTATTTTCGAAAGGGATCAAGTGCGAATACGAGGCGGAGAAGGGTTGGGGCAACACCACCACAGCCATGCGGCCAGCCTGGCCCACGCCGAGGTGGTCTGGCCGACCCAGCACCTCGGCCTCTCCTTCCGCCTATAAGTTGCCCTCGAGCGAAAACCCTAAGTACCGATCAAAAATCCACGAAAGAGTGCATGGCTGTCATCTCCATCCCTAGATCGGGAGGGATGAGCTCTTCCGGCACCCCGGAGAGAATTCACCACAGAGGCCTTCTTCATCACCATGCAAGCCTCCGGTGTGATGCGTGAGTAGTTCATCCTTGGACTACGGATCCATGTAGTAGCTAGATGGCTGGTTTCTCCTCCTTTGTTCTTTCATGTTTAGATCTTGTGAGCCCCGTTCATGATCAAGGTCATCTATTTGTAATTCATACATGTTGTGTTTGCGGGGATCCGATGGATATTGAGATGCTATTTCAGATTGATTATTGATTCTATCATGTCTTTGTTATTTCTGATCTTGCTTGCTTTCCGTTGTTAGTAGCTATCTTGGCCAAGTAGATGCTAGCAACTCAAGAGATATTTATGCTCGATAGTGGGTTCATGCCTCACGGTAATGCAGGAAGTGATAGAAATCTCTAAGGTACTAGATGTCTGTTGCTACTAGGGAGAAAACAACGATCCTTTGTTCATAGAACAATTGTATTGTTTACCTTACATGATTAAGTAAAGCAATAATCATTGCTTGCAACTTAATCTTTGGAGGGGTTAGGATGATAACTTGAAGGTGGATTACTAGTCATAGATGCAGTTGGATGGCGGTCTATGTATTATGTTGTATTGCCCAATCAAGTCTCAAAGGAGTCAAGATGATTAGTATATGCATGTATTGCTTTCTCGGTGTTTGTCAATTGCCCCGCTGTAATTTGTTCACCCAACATGTTATCTATCTAAGGAGAGCCACCTCTAGTGAACTATGGATCTCGGTCCTTGTCTTTTATATACAATCTACAACTGTTTACTGCTTTGTGTTTACTTTCTGCAAACTTTTACATCTTTCCATTCGATACGTTTAATCCTTTGTTTTCCACAAAACACGGTGAGATTGACAACCTCATCGCAAGTTGGGGACAAAGTTCTGTGGTTGTGTTGTGCAGGTCTCCACGTTGCTACTAGCACCGGTAGTGCGCCCTGCCAAAGCTCAGCTAGTAACACCTTTGGGGTGTTTCCTTGCTCCTACTGGTTCAATTAAACCTTGGTTTCATAACTGAGGGAAACTTGCTGCTGTGCTCATTATACCTTCCTCTTGGGGTTCCCAACTAGCTCTACGTCGATCGTCGAGCGCATCAAGCTATTTTCTGGTGCCGTTGCCGGGGAGTCAAGGACATCTTAACAAGGGGAGTCCCTCATAACCAATCTCTTTACTTTTTTTTTGCTTAGTTTCTTTTTGCTTTGTTTGCTTGTTTTGTTCTTCAAAAAACACAAAAAAATAGTTTTACTAGTTTGCTTTATTTATCAAAAACACAAAAAAATTAAGTCTCCTTTAGTTGTCACCTCTTCCTTAGCTCACCATGTTGACCCCTACTTTCACCTTGAAAGACCTTTCAATTGGTAGTGGTTCTATAATTGGGAAAGATAATATTGAAGAATTCTTTAATCATGTTAGCAAACATGAAGATACTGAGGATAGATCCCTTGTAGAACTTGCTCCAAATTTTGAGATTGCTGCAGCTTCTTTAATTCACATGTTAGAAGCTAGGTTTGTTAACCTCAACCCCTTAATGCAAGTAATGTTTCTTAAGCTTAAAGAAATTGAAGACCCTGAAAAGAGGGATTTTATTCTAGAAACTTTGTTTAAGGAGTTCTATGATGTTGTCAAAGAAGCTAGAAAAGTTTTTAAACGTTTCAATATGCTAGGCTCATGTGTAGATGTGGTTGGTATACGAGAAAAGATGAACAAAACCGAACCTAATGGGGCGGAACCTAAGATACCAATACCCTTCAAACTAGTAGCTACATGATGCCATAGAAAAGAATCTTGATTGGATTGTTCCTGCAAACCCTTTTGATGAGAATAGTGAACCTAAGAGCATTGAGAAAGGATCCTCTAGAACTTACTTGGATGATATACATTGCATTGTTGAAAATATTTCTGGTATTGATCTTAATGTTTCTTTATTTGAGAACACTTGATTCTTTCTTTGCTTCTTATGCCTAACTTAAAGGCGTTAAAGAAAAGTACTTGTTGGGGGATAACCCAAGAGTTTTAGATGAGTCTTGGAAGTTATTACCTCTATAATAACCTCTCCTTATCATTTTTATTTGCTTTTTGTGCCAAGAGTAACCTCTAATGAGAGTGAAGTAATGATTGGGAAAGTTGCTATCCTGAAACAGATTTCTGTGCTTCACCGTAAAAATTCCTGAGAAAGCTCTGTATGTTGGATTGAGCTGAAATTATTTGTGATTCTGCCCCAGGTTGTTATCTAACTTTCGTCAGTTCAACACTTTTTGATTTGAGCAACATAAGGTCTTCGAAAAAATTTGTCTTTACCTGCTGGTCTGTTTTGACAGATTTCTGCCATTTTCTGCATTTGCTTCTTGTTAGTTCCTTCTTGAGTTCTTTTGGGGAATTGAGCTTTTTGAGGGAAGTGCTACAGTAGCTAGTGTTCTAATGGAAGTTTATTTGGTGTTAGAACTGAACCTTGAGACTTGTTTATCTTAAGTGCACTAATGTTGCTAATGAGATTGTGTGAAGTTTTGTATGAAGGAAAATATTCAGGTGTATGGAAGGAATGAGTAATGAGATGAAGGATGGACTAAAGCTCAAGCTTGGGGATGCCACGCGTGTCACCCCAAGAAATATCCAAGAAGTACAAGCGTCAAAGCTTGGGGATTCCCAAGGCATCCCCTTCTTCATCAATAAAAATCCCAGGTTTCTTCCAAACGCTTCATTTTTATTGTTTCATGCACAGTTGTGTTTTTCTTGGAGGGTCTTCTTTTTTGTTTTTTTTTTGGTTTTTAGTTTGCTTGGTTTGCTTAGTTTTCTGAATAAGTTGTTTGGACCCCCTCTTTCACATTTTGGTTTGCAAATAGTTTGGTTTGGTTTGGAAAAGAGTAGGAAAGTGCATACTTTTGTGGTAAAAAGAGCTCGTTTTTGACTGTGGCTATGCTTTGTCATGCCATGCTTGATATTGTTTTGGCTTTATGCTTAGTATTATTTGCTGTAGCATGACTTGTTATAAACAATTGAGATTGCTTAATGTTCCTTGGATGAATCATGCGTTGTTTTAGCATATTAAAGCATAGTATAGTGGTATTCTCCTTTGATGCTTTATTTGGGTTGACTTGGCACATGCTCAGACCATGTTATGACTGTCACAAGTCACCATAGCCTTTATAATCCTTTAGATTTAAACTTGTAGTATCACTTTATGCTTTGATCAATGATGTTTTGTCGCTCTGCATGATTATGGCCATTATTTCTCTCTTAGTTTGTCGCTCTCAGTCTTTTGCTAGCCTCCACCACAAGGTATGAGTTCCACTCATGCATCCAACTCCCTAAACCAAGTTATTCCAAAGAGTCCACCATACCTACCTACTAGCTTATGCTATTGCAAGTATATTCATGCTTTTGTCTACCTTTCACTTGTTATGAGAAAACTAGTGATTAAAGCTCTCACGAACTTGATGGCACACTTTACTTTTTTGCCTTGAATAAACTTGAACCATTGGGTCCTTCTTTGTTGCATATATGCTTGCGCTTTATAAGTTGAAATTAGTAGAACCATGTTTCATGGGGAACGCTTTCAACATTGCACTTGTACTTTGTACCCGTTGATATCATGTTCTTTTGCTTACGGATCCCGGCGGTGTGAAATAAAAGTGGAACTTGTAAGATCATGGAGTTTGTATGTGTGTTAGAGAAACGCCTGGCCCGCTAGCCTAATCCATGCCTAATCATGGTGGAAACTTGCAGCATCACCATAATGAGCACTCTATGAAGCATCCTCAATAAAAACCTATGCAAATAGCAAATAAAAAGATCGCTGAGATGCTCATTGTCTGCTTGCCTTGTCATTTTGATTGTGGGAAAGCTCTTGTATCATGTGCAAGGGGTACCCCGTTGGCGGTTCTTAATGATACACATATACTTACAATGACAAGAGCTTACTTGTGACTGAAGTTGAGTAGCATGAGGATCAGTCTTTGTAAGTAAGGGGCATGAGATTTCGGTTTATAACTTGTTAAGCATATCCTCTTAGTTGAGTCACTTTAACCTTAATCACCTTCAAGATGCTTATGATAGGGGCAATGAGAGCTGAAAGCTACAAGTACCATAATTATTGGAAGCTCTTTATGAGACTTGAATCCCTACTTCCTTTTACAAAGGCCTTTCTTCCACCATTATATTGAGTCTCCACCTTGTATCTTTATGCACTACTTTGAGAGCATAGTGGCCATTCTTAGTTCTATGTGCATTGTCCCAAGACTAGTTGATTGATGCATAACTTGTTATTGCTTGTTTGAAACTATTGTATCTAGTCACTCTTATGAACTTTGAAGGTGTCCCATGCATTTATATTTGCTACTCTATTGAGGGACAAGCTGAATACTTTTATGCTATGTTTTCTTTATGTGAAACAAACAAACGTCTTGCAAAGCATGTTATTCATGAATCTTTTGTTTGTGCCTTTCATGTTGCATCATAGTCTCTTTGCTTATTTCTAGAACTTTGTCTTTCATGTTATGATTGAAGTACTTTGATCCCAGCCTTGAATGTTTTGCAAATACTTTGATCAAGTCTTTGATGGTGCATGTCACCTCAAAAATTATTCTTTTTATCACTTACCTACTCGAGGACGAGCAGGAGTTAAGCTTGGGGATGTTGATACATTGCAAATGTATCTATAATTTTTGAGGTTCCATGCTTGGTTTTATCCACTTTCTTGTGTTTTGTTCCAACTTTGGAGTACTTTTATTATGATTTATTGGACTAACCTATTAACAAGAGCCACAATGCCAGCTGCCTGTTTTCTGCTGTTTTTGGTTCCAGGAAAGTCAGAAAATGAATATTCTCGGAATTGGACGGGACAAAAGCCAAAGTGCCTATTTTTCCGGAAGGGATCAAGTGCCAGAATACAAGACGGAGAAGGGATGGGGGCCGTCCACACCACCTGGCATGCAGCCTGGCTGGCAGCGCCAGTGGTATGGCCGACCCCAGCACCCCCTCGACCTCTCCTTCCGCCTATAAGTTGCCCTCGGGACGAAAACCCTAAGTACCCGATCAAAAATCCACGAAAGAGTGCATGGCGTCATCTCCATCCCTAGATCGAGAGGATGAAGCTCTTCCGGCACCACCGCCAGAGAGAATTCACCACAGAGGCCTTCTTCATCACCATGCAAGCCTCCGGTGTGATGTGTGAGTAGTTCATCCTTGGACTACGGATCCATGTAGTAGCTAGATGGCTGGTTTCTCCTCCTTTGTTCTTTCATGTTTAGATCTTGTGAGCCCCGTTCATGATCAAGGTCATCTATTTGTAATTCATACATGTTGTGTTTGCGGGGATCCGATGGATATTGAGATGCTATTTTAGATTGATTATTGATTCTATCATGTCTTTGTTATTTGTGATCTTGCTTGCTTTCCGTTGTTAGTAGCTATCTTGGCCAAGTAGATGCTAGCAACTCCAAGAGTTAGTATTTATGCTCGATAGTCGGTTCATGCCTCTGGTAATCTGGGGAAGTGACAAAAATCTCTAAGGTACTAGATGTGTTGTTGCTACTAGGGAGAAAACAACGATCCTTTGTTCATAAAACAATTGTATTGTTTACCTTACATGATTAAATAAAGCAATAATCTGTTGCTTGCAACTTAATACTGGAGGGGGTTCGGATGATAACTTGAAGGTGGATTATTAGTCATAGATGTAGTTGGATGGCGGTCTATGTATTATGTTGTATTGCCCAATCTAGTCTCAAAGGAGTCAAGATGATTAGTATATGCATGTATTGCTTTCTCGGTGTTTTTCAATTGCCCCGCTGTAATTTGTTCACCCAGCATGTTATCTATCTAAGGAGAGCCACCTCTAGTGAACTATGGATCCCGGTCCTTGTCTTTTATATACAATCTACAACTGTTTACTGCTTTGTGTTTACTTTCTGCAAACTTTTACTTCTTTCCATTCAATACATTTAATCCTTTGTTTTCCGCAAAACATGGTGAGATTGACAACCTCATCGCAAGTTGGGGACAAAGTTCTGTGGTTGTGTTGTGTAGGTCTCCACGTTGCTACTAGCACCGGTAGTGCATACCTTAAAGCTCAGCTAGTAACACCTTTGGGGTGTTTCCTTGCTCCTACTGGTTCGATTAAACCTTGGTTTCATAACTGAGGGAAACTTGCTGATGTGCTCATCATACCTTCCTCTTGGGGTTCCCAATGAGCTCTACATTGATCGTCGAGCACATCACTGACCTCCCCGAGATCTCTCAGGATGATGGAGAACTTATTGCATTGCGGGAGGCACTTACCCGAAAGCGTAAGACTCCGACAGTTTCTATTGGCACAAAAGAAGTGGCCATTGTGAAGAGGTAACTTTCCTCACAAGGTTTTTGTATTTTATCTCTCATTCTTTCCGAAGCATAACGGTCTTGTACTATCACTTCTTCAGAGCTAAACAACTCACCAAGGGCAAGGGTAAGGGAATCCTGGCAAAGCCTCTGCGACAGTCAAAGTTAAGTTTGACTTCACCTGCTGCTCCAACTCCGACTCCTACCCCAAAGCCTTCTACAACACCGGAGGTTACCTCATCTCCTCGTGCTGCAGAAGATCCAGCTCAGCATTTTGAGCCATCGAACCTTGATTAGCAGACCGACGTCACCATAGGTGAATCAGCACTTGATAAGGGTGAACCCTCAAAGGGTAATGATCCCTCGGCAGAAGTTTTCGCAGACAACATTCTTAGTAATCCGGGTATTGCCAAAATTGGCATTACTCGGAAAACTGCAGAAGAGATCCAGAAGTTGGCTCAGCAATGCTTGGAGAGCCAGAATATTACTGCCGAGGAATATGCGAAAGAAGCCGAGGACGTCAAGTTCTCCAAGATTCTTGACCAAGTTCATCTTCGTGACGAAAAGTTGAAGGCTGGCATGGCTCCGCCACCACCAGTGATATCACTGACTCTCACCGAGAAGGTTTCTTCTGAGGTGAACATGAGGCTAAGCAAGCTGACCCATGAACATTATGTAAGTCCGAATTTGACTTTCTCTTTTACTTTATTTCATATCATATCCTCTAGCCCCCAATCATGAAGTTGGATAGAAAATCTGGATTTATGCTTTCATAGGATGCCAAAGAACGAACTAGTGTAGCCCCCAAGGCTCGTGTTGATATTTAACTTAGTTAAAATATTAGCCCGAGTCTTCAGTAGACTTCTGACTCTAGGTATTATTCCGACTTACAGAAAGTTAATGCTTATAACCAGGAATTATTAAAGAATATTTGCAATAAGCGGAGAGAGATCAGAGCTCTCCATCTTGAAAATGCTCAACTGAATATTTCCAAGGATGAGGCCGAAGGTAATCATTTCCGTACTTATCCTTGCTATTTTTTCTTTCATTGTCGAATTCTTGTTTAACTGTTTTCTTTTGCTTACAGAACTGGTAAAGCAGTCATGTAAAATGATTGAAGAGGCTGAGAATTTCAAACCTTGGAGGTGGAAAACGCCGACTTATGCCAGGAGCTGAATGAACTTAAGGTGGATCATGAGCGCAGCATTGTCGGCGTTCTTGAATCATCCAACATGGCCACCGAAGAACATGATCGAAAGTTCACAATCCAGGATAAGAAAATCTCGGATCTCACACACGAGCTGGCCAGGGAGAAGGACATCACCCAAGCGCTCCGAGCTGAACTCCAAAGTCTTAGGGCGGAGAAAACCAAAGTTGATGATGTCATCTTCGGTAATTTTCCCGTCTTTGACCTTTCGTGCTTCTGACTTTAGGAGTTCGGATATATTTTTTGACCTTTGCTTTATATACGTAGGTCCTCTGAATTTGCTGGATTCTTCTTCTTTTGAGTCTCGCACCAGCTGGCTTAATGAAGTCGGAGATCTGCTTCACGATTTCTGCCAATCACTGGAGGATATTGGTGAAGCCTTAAAGATTTCCGATATGAACAGAATGTCTGTCTTTGAAGTGCAAGATAAGGCAAAAGAGATGCCCCAGCTCATCCAGGACTAGAACATGTCCTATCCGTGAACCGCAGCACAGAATGCCCTGACAATGGTTATGAGCCACCATGGAAGCATGGAGATTTGGCAAGTAACCAGGGCTTATTCAACTATGGATGAAGACGACAAGGAGAAAAACATCAAGGCCATCATGGACTCCTGCGCTGGATATGGATGCCACGTAGCTGATCTGACCAGTTACGACACTCCATTCTTCACTCGCGTAGAAACTCCTCCTCAGCCTCCCGAAGAAACAGCTGAAGTTTCTGACGATGAGCAAACCGAATCCTATTTCCCTATCTCGGAAAGATACCAAGGTGAAGGCAATGTCTCCAGTGAGGCGGCAACTCCTACCTCTTATCCTGCATCATAGAGTACCAGAAAAAACCATGTGTTATTCTAAAACAATCGGATTGTAATAACTAGTATAATATTTTTTGCTAGTGCTAAGGTTTGCAAGAACTGATGCTTTTGACTTCCTTTTAGCACTTTTTGCTTTATTTTGATGTGCCTAAATTTTTTACATAAGCAATTTTGTTTTTTCTATACTTATCGCTTATCTGGCTTTTTACCTCGTCCCTTTCGTGAGCCGGCCAACCTTCAACACGGAAACAATACCGAGAAATTGAGCTCAATTGCTAAACCAGTTTAAACTCGGAAACAAAGATGGTTTCTAGTACCAATAATTCACTACTCGGAAAATACCCGCATCCGGCAATCAGATAAAGAACCAAAGTATAAAATAGATTTTTTTAACTTTATACCCGAAAGTAGCATTTTTAGAATCGTAAATCTAATCAGAACAAACATGACCATAAAGTACTTTCAAGTATTCTAGGATTTTTGATTGTGACATGATCATTCAAAAATAAGATGGTAATATAAAACTTCTCAGAAACTATTGAGGCAACCAATACTTTATTTCTCATTGAACATGTAGACATATATGATTAGAAAGAAAGAATTTTAAGAATAAAAGTGACGTAGTTGAGCAATATTCCACGGTCTGTCTAATTCTTCCAGGTGTGTACTGCCTCTAGCTCTCTTTCTCTTCTTAGTAGCACGTCTTTCTTTGACTGGCCGCATATCAGTTAGATAGTAAGAACCATTGTGCAATACTCGGCTAACTAAAAAGGGCCCTTCTCATACTAGGGAAAGTTTATGCTTTCTTTTCTACACAAACCGGAGAACCAAATCACCTTTACTGTAAGACCGGTTTTTGACTCTCTGGCCATGATACTTGCGTAACTTCTGCTGATAGGATGTTGATCTCTGCTTAGCAACATCACGAACTTCTTCGATTAAATCAAGATCATTTTGTCGAGCAATTTTGGCATCCTCTTCAATATACACAGCAACTCGGGGAGAAGTATGAATTAAATTGCTAGGAAGAACTGCTTCAGCGCCATAGACCAACAAGAAAGGTGTGTATACGGTTGACCTGTTCGGAGTTGTTCTTAAGCTCCATATCACAGAGGGTAATTCGTCTGCCCAAGCCCCCGCAGCATGACGAAGTGGTGCTTCGAGTCTTGGTTTGAGGCCTTTTAGGATTAAACCATTTGCTCTTTCAACTTGTTCATTGGCTTGTGGATGCGCGACTAACGCAATGTCAAACTGGATTTTTTGTTCATCGTAGAATTCGGAAAGTTCTCCCATAGAAAAATGGGGTTTCTATTTTTGTGCCCCTGGTTCGTTAGTTGTACTCAGTTTTCCCCAGCCTCTTAGTTTTTCCTCACTTTTGCCCTCCCTCCATTCTGAAACCCTCACATGCGCCGGGGGATGCTGGTCGAAAAAGGCTTGACCATTAGATGCCGGTGTCTTTGTGTTAGGGGCGGGATGCGTTAGGTTATGTCGTCTCGACCGTTACATGCTGACAGGTGGGACCAGGATACACAGCAGACCAGCCATCCATTTCTCGCTGATTATGGGGGACGTGGTGTGGGACCATGTGGGGCGCGTTTGGTGGTTACGTGCGTCCTGTCGCCTAAATTGAAAGTTTTCTTTTTTGTTATTTTTATGATTGGCCTTTATAAGAGCGCATTTTCCCCCTCTCTCGCTAATAGTTGTTTTTTTTGCCCAAAAAGGTACCGAATCTAGAGCAGCTTCTCTCTTCATTCATTGTTCCTTTTCCCCTTGTTTTCCCCCAATCTGGTAGCAAATCTAGAGCAGCAAAACTAACCAGCACCATAAATAAATTTAGTAAACAGAGCAGATGTAAATAATGCAGCTAATATAGGTTATATAGTACAGAACTTAATGAGGTTCGACCATTAGGCTACTCAGCAGTAGCAGCGGACAAGTTCAACACAGACATGACAAAAGAAGATGCTTTACAGCAGCAACAGCAGATCAGTGCCTCCTCATGGCCTCTGCCAGGACGGCCTCTGCCTCCTCCCTCTGACGCCTCCTCCACTTCTTGCTGCCTAGTCCCTTGACCTTGGGCTTGATTGGGGGCATGCGACCCTCCTCGTTAGCCACCTTCTGGAGGTTGTGGAGGTGAAGACCGAGCGCCTGGTGCTTGGCTATGAAGCCGTGGACGTTCACGGACTCCCCGCAGGTCCTCACGTCCTTGGCATGCTTCATGAGGGAGTTGAAGTCCATGGCGCAGAGCCTCCTGGTGGGGCAGAAGGGGCACTTGTACACGTCGCCGGCAAAGAAGTTGTTGTACTGGCTGGACTTCAGCCTCCTCAGCACATGACGAGTCTTGGTGTCCTTGGACTCGTCGTCACCACGAACGTCGCTGCTATCCTCCTATAGAGTGCAATAAGGACATGATTGAGGTACTTTGATTATCGAGAATGATTATTTGCATAAATTAACCGATTGAGATCTCCTAATTATTCCCCTAATCTCAAACCAAATCGAATACTGATCCCAACTACGAACATGGGGGTTCAAATATGAAAAGGGGAATTCATCAAAATACGAGATCTAACACAAGATGATTATCTACTATAAAAATACGAATAACCGGTTCCTAATAACATACGATCTAGCATCCAATGATGGGAATGGGGAAGACCAAGGGAAGGGGAGAAAACCCTGGTTACTTCCGACCATGGGTCGGCGATGCTGGTGTCGTAGGGGTTCTCCAGCCTTAGGTAAACAACCTCCTCGTAGGTGTCCCAATCGAGCGGGATCTGCCCAAGACCAACGGGGGCCTCCTCGCTAGCGGCTTCGGTGGATGCGGGGACGGGGACGGGGGCCTCCTCACCGGTAGCCTTGGAGGCACCGATGGCCACCACGCCGTTCTTCTCCATCGCCGGCATGGTTGGGGTTTTCTTGGGGGTTTGCAGAAGGTGATGGGACAGTGGAGACGGTTGAGTGATCGAGTGAGTGATGAGTAAGAGTGGAGGCCTCTATTAAAGGAGAAGGGAAGCGACATTAAGTTGCACTACCGTGCACCGCGTACGCTACTGCACCGTGCACGGCCACACGTGTCCGCCATCGCCTCGTGCACCGCACATGCGTACCGTGTGACGAGGGTTTAACTCATCAATGCACATTGTTATGGACTTGGGTTTTGGAGAAGGAGGGATGCACTAGAAGTCTCGATCGGCTAGCAAACAAGCACACAGGTGACACGAGGTTTACCCAGGTTCAGGCCTCGTAGAGGATCCTACTCCTGCTTGTCTGCTCTTGATTGATGATGATCCGAAGGATTACAATGTCGTCGATGGCGGTGGATACGCAGATTGGATCTGGCGTATTTGTATGCTACGGGTGTTGTCTAGATCTGTTGTCTATTGTGGGAGAACCTAGATCTGTCTATTAGGGGAGTCGCGATGTCTAGATCTATTGTGGAGTAGCGTGTCCTCCTCGTTGGACCCTCCTAGCCTTTATATATGGGGAGGCTAGGTCTCAGGTACCAATACGAGTTGGTTGCAAGTTAGATTCAAACTCTAGTATTGAGACTTCCTTGTCTTGTGCGTTTGGGAGTCCGTGTCCTTATGGGCTTCATACCACTCGAACTGTCATAGGCGCCATGGACCTTGGCAATTCGTCGAGTGGGCCTTCCGTCGAGCCACACCAGGTAGGTTGTAGTTGGGTGCCTGTTGGGCATACCCATGTCAGTAGCCCCCGAGTGTTCATGCGAATCGTAGATTCGGGTGGAGACTTAGAAGTCTTGATCTTTGCATTAGGATGTCGGAGTCGATAATTGTGTCGAGTGCAAAGCACTCACCTGGAAGTTCATTGGGTCAGTCAAAATTTATAATAGTTCATAGGGATGTTGGTAAACGTGCCTGGTGCGCTTGATGGATCGGGACCAGTTAATTGCTCTAGGGCAAAAACAACGCTACCTACTTAAACTCGAGTCCCCAGATTCGAATTCGGAAGAGTGCTGGTGTAATTCGACTCAGGCCATGGAGGTCTTATAGAATCGAATCCCAGTGTGTAAATGTGAGCACTCAACGCGTCCGTCAAGGCTTATTCATCGTACCTGTAGGTACAGATTATTTCTGGTAGAGCGCAGCAGATGCGTTGCCAGGCCTTATTCAGGTCTTATCTTCACGCTGTAAGCAAGGCATCCAATTTTTTTGTCATCACGGAGATGATTCGGGTGGCTCAGGAGACGTAATCTCTTTGTAGGGAAAATATGAGGCGGAGTCGCTATAGCATTCGAGTGTGGATGTTATCGACACACAATACGATGTACAAGGAAAAATAATCATAGGGTGTGCGACCAGCGCTCCCTATGGGAGTAGTCCCGAGTGCCTGGTTGAGTCGAAGACTTAGGCAGGGACTAAAGAACTTTTATGACTACTATCGTCTTTTGCTTGTTTCAGTCAAATATGCTTTCAGCGCTCCCTATGGGAGTAACCCGATGCCCACAATCGAATCATAGATTCAAGTGAAGGGTTTTCATAATGCTTGGATATCTTCACAAATTTCTTCGGGTGCGTAGCCAGCGCTCCCTATGGGAGTAGCCCCCGAGTCCTTAGTCGAATCATGGATTCAAGTGAGGATTTAGAGCGTGTCACTTGAGGACCTTGTATATGCGCGACCAACGCTTTAGTTTGGAGTAGCCCCCGACTGTTTGGCGGAGTCGTAGACTCGGGAAAAGACTCGAGATTTGTATCTT
The DNA here is from genome assembly GCA_023614405.1 of Avena insularis. Lineage (NCBI taxonomy): Eukaryota > Viridiplantae > Streptophyta > Magnoliopsida > Poales > Poaceae > Avena > Avena insularis. The sequence goes on from CM042688.1 coordinate 129,989,050, forward strand.
GTAGACGCAGTTGAAAATAATGCGAGGAGAATCCAGGAGTTCTAGCCAGGTGAGTCGACGATGCGGATGGATTCGATGCAGTCACTTCTATCGGGTGCGCGGCCAATGTCGCGTGTGTGTAGCATCAAGCGATACAACCATCCGAGGAGGGACTCGACTTGGGTCTTGAGTGTATGTCGTAGCCAGTTGTTTTGTCGACTCCTGTTGGAGGACCCGATAGAATAGCTCGACGCAGTTGACGTCCTTGTAAGCTGCAGAAAACATATAGAGTTGTGAAGTACTTGTATCTTGTAAAGAATATTTGCCTGTCAACTTGTAAAGTAAGATTCTAGTGCCAATCGAGTCAACACTTTTGCACTGTATGCTAGGCCTTTTCTTTAGCCTGATTACCCTTAGTCTTAGTACCTTGCCGAGGCACTCGGAGTTCAAGGATTCGACGATCAAGCAAAATCAGCTACTCAGGCTGTCGCGTATGAGGTGCTCGAGTGCGTGGAGTCGATGACACATTAGGTTACTCAAAGAGGGCGCAGCCCCCGAGTGTTTCGAGTGCAATTAAAGTAAGAAAGAAATCATCTATGAGTAGAGAACTTAGCTTTATGGATAGTTGTCGTGGAATAAATCGATGCGGCCGCGGAGCGATGCGGTAACGAGACGCGTGTGGAATCGGAGGTTGTAGCGGGTTGCCATTGCCGAAGGAGGCAGCATCTCGCTGGATTCGAAGGCCACAACGAGTCGCTGGGTCGCTAATGCTAAGAGATCCCCCGAGTCGCTAGAGTCAAGGACCGAAGCGGGTCGTACAACAGAGTCGAAAGGGCCCCGAGTGTAGGGTTGATGTGGTCGATGTAGTCGAGGCGGCGTTCGAGAGCCGATGCGGCGGACCGAAGTCGACGCGGCAGTGGGTCATCGAAGACGATGGTGGTAGTGAGTTCCCGAAGCAGAGAGAGCCCCTAATTGTAGAGTCAAAGCCAACGAAGTCACCGTAGGCCGAAATTGACACCACAACGGATGCGTACCCGACACGGTGGACCAGTAGTCGACGCGATGGACATGGAGCGACACGATGAACATAGTCGACGATGTGGTAGTTAGAGTAGTTGATGCGGTAGTGGGTCACGTGGCAAGCAAAGTCGGTGTGCCAGCACGGTGCCAAAGCCGACGATGGCAGCGTGTTGCCGCAACCAAAGATTATAGCGACTCGCGGTGACGGAAGTTGAAGATCGTAGCGGGTCGCCAAAGCGGAGGGAGACCCTGAGTGTAGAGTTAACGCGGTCGAACGTAGTCGCATGGCGGACAAGGTGCCGAGGTTAACGTAGTCGCGCGGTCGGCGAGTCGCGTGATGAACGGATTCGATAGTGGACACGGAGTCCACACAACCGGACAAGTGACGTGACGGAGGAGTAGTTGATACAGCGGTCGGTCGCTGCAGGCCCTCATTGATGTCCTTGTCATGGCTAGAAAATCCATGTACGTCACTGATGTCCTTGTCATGTAAGGAGGTGTAGATCCATACGTGTCTTATACTGTATAATGAGCATTAGCAGTAATCCCGATTCCTAGTGCCTGCCATCGATCTTTCAATTGCAAATTAACTGATCCGCTTGATGATTTCTTTTCCTTTGCTGCTTCTTTTTCTGACTTGGTTACAGAATCGCACCGATTGACTTGAATAAGGAAAACTCAAACCGATCTGTAGAGTTCTACGTACGCCGACACTTGTGCCGGCAAGATTCCCTTGTTTATGTGTATGTCGACGTGATGCTGATCAATCTAGACGTGAAGATCGATTTCACGCGATGTGAGCAGAATTTGGAGACCTGGATCTTGATTCCATGCGCCATTTTTGGCAGTGATGAAGTCGCGTCGCCGTTTCCCAGAGATCGGCGAGTCGTAGATTGCGGGTGATAGAGCCGTCGAGATCGCAACATCAGCGCTCCCAATTCCCACAGACGACGCCAATTGACGAGGGTTTAACTCATCAATGCCCATTGTTATGGACTTGGGTTTTGGAGAAGAAGGGATGCACTGGAAGTCTCGATCGGCTAGCAAACAAGCACACAGGTGACACGAGGTTTACCCAGATTCAGGCCTCGTAGAGGATCCTACTCCTGCTTGTCTGCTCTTGATTGATGATGATCCGAAGGATTACAATGTCGTCGATGGCGGTTGATATGCAGATTGGATCTAGCGTATTTGTATGCTACGGGTGTTGTCTAGATCTGTTGTCTATTGTGGGAGAACCTAGATCTGTCTATTAGGGGAGTCGTGATGTCTAGATCTATTGTGGAGTAGCGTGTCCTCCTCGTTGGACCCTCCTAGCCTTTATATATGGGGAGGCTAGGTCTCAGGTACCAATACGAGTTGGTTACGAGTTAGATTCAAACTCTAGTATTGAGACTTTCTTGTCTTGTGTGTTTGGGAGTCCGTGTCTATATGGGCTTCATACCACTCGAACTGTCATAGGTGCCATGGACCTTGGCAATTCGTCGAGTGGGCCTTCCGTCGAGCCGCACCAGGTAGGCTGTAGTTGGGTGCCTGTTGGGCATACCCATATCACCGTGAGATGCGTTTTTTCCCTCGTGGCTAACCATGGCGACTCAGTTGTACTCAGTTTTGCCCTCGAGTGTAACACTGTTAGTTTGGTTCTTCTCATTTTTTCCCTCCAGTACTAACACTATTGTGTGCAATATACTCAATTTTACCCTCCGGTGGCTGGTCAACAGAGAGTCAACGGATAGGTTTTAGCTAGATAATTGAGTCATTTTATGCACAACAAATTCAAAAAGAGCAAAACATAGTGGCATCTACCTAGAGAGTCTTATTATGTGACCTACTACCATAAGAAATGTATATAAACCAAGTTTTAACCTAAATCACCACTTCTCAAATCACCTACTATCTATGAAGGTTCATGGCTTTCTACTCAAGCCTCTTCCCAAAACATCCCTCCCCAAAACATAGTTTGTCTGAATGAGGCAATAATTGTCAAACTGGTGTATATTTGAATTGCAAATAGTTTGATGTATGCCAATATGTATTTTACTGTATAAAACAAGAATTTTCCATTTTTTAAATCTTTTTCTATTTTCTATTTGAATCCCTTTGTCATTCTTGCCCTTGGTTTTTAAGTTCTACTCAGTTTTGCCCTTGGTTCTTAAGTGCTATTCAGTTTTCCCCTCTCTTTGTATCCATCTCTCGCACCTGTGCTCATCTTCGCTGCTATGCTCTGATTAGTCGAGACAGTTGTCACACGGATCGTGCCCACCAACTGTTGATCCACTATGATCTAGCGCACAGGATAACCCCTATATCCATCGGGGGGCACCCCTCTATCCATGCAAAATAACGAGTATGCCACCGGTACTTTAACTCCATAAAAAAATAAACTTGAATATAATTTGAAGGGAACATGTTCGAAGGTGTATAATTTATGCATTTTATTTCACTCCATGGAAATGGTAATGATTAGGATTTTCTTAGCACAACATTATCACGTATTAAGTGCGATTTCAAAGAGTTCAAAGGTGTATAATTTTTGTATACACAAGTTTTTGCATTATATTTCACTCCATGGAAATGATAAATGATCAGGATTTTCTTAGCACAACATTATCACGTATTAAGTGCGATTTCAAAGAGTTCAAAGGTGTATAACTTTTGTATGCGCAAGTTTATGCATTATATTTCACTCCATGGAAATGATAAATGATCAGGATTTTCTTAGGACAACATTATCACAACCTAAGTGCGATTTCAAAGAGTTCAAAGGTGTATAATTTTTGTATACGCAAGTTTATGCATTATATTTCACTCCATGGAAATGATAAATAATCAGGATTTTCTTAGCACAACATTATCACGACCTAAGTGTGATTTTAAAGAGTTCAAAGGTGTATAATTTTTGTATACGCAAGTTTATGCATTATATTTCACTCCATGGAAATGGTAATCTCTCAAGATTTTCTTAGCACAACATTATCACGACCCAAGTGCGATTTCAAAGAGTTCAAAGGTGTATAACTTTTGTATAGGCAAGTTTATGCATTATATTTCACTCCATGGAAATGGTAATCTCTCGAGATTTTTTTAGCACAACATTATCACGTATTAAGTGCGATTTCAAAGAGTTCAAAGGTTTATAAACTTCGTATACGCAAGTTTATGCATTATATTTCACTCCATGGAAATGGTAATCCCTCAAAATTTTCTTAGCACAACATTATCACGTATTAAGTGCGATTTCAAAGAGTTCAAAGGTGAATAAACTTCGTATATGCAAGTTTATGCATTACATTCCACTCTACGAAAATGAGGGAGAAAATAATAATCTCTCAAGATTTTCGTAGCACAACATTATCACGTATTAAGTGCGATTTCAAAGAGTTCAAATGTGTATAATTTTTGTATACGCAAGTTTATGCATTATATTTTCACTCCATGGAAATGATAAATGATCAGGATTTTATTAGCACAATATTATCATGTCCTAAGTGCGATGTAAAAGAGTTCAAAGGTGTATAACTTTCGTATAATTTCCGTATATGCATTACATTTCACTATATAAAAATGAAGCAATAGCACGGACACGCGGGCGAAGGGCTGTCTCAAGGTCCCATCTTGCAACGCCAACCTAGGTAAGCTGTGGGTCCGATGCTCACGTGGATAAGCTATGGGTCTGATGCTGATATGAATAAGTTGAGAGAGGTGTCCACTACGGGAATCGACTGAACATGGCCCCACTTGTCAGCATGTAACGGCAAGGGTACACTACGGGACCCGACTGAAGGCGGCCCCACTTGTCAGCACGTAACAGCAAAGTTGACGGACGGCGAGTTTTAGACCATGTGAGAGTTTCATACAAGGAGATGGGAAAAAGTGAGGAAAAACTAAGCAGCTGGGGAAAACTAAGTACAACCAACGAACCGAGGGCACGAAAATAGAAATCCCTAGAAAAAATTGCTCCCGTTGTCTATGATAATACTATGCGGATAATCGTATCGTATTATAATATCCTCAACAAATCTTCTAGCTATTGCTCCATCACAAATTGTGACAGGTTTAGCCTCAATCCATTTTGTGAACTTATCCACCATCACTAAGAGGTGAGTAGATCCACTTGGAGCCTATTTAATCGGTCCTACCATGTCAAGCCCCCATACCGCGAAAGGCCATGTTATCAGTATTGTTCGTAGCTGATTAGACGGAACATGAGCTTGTTTGGCGTACTTTTGGAAGCCTTTGCATGTCTTGACCAGCCGTTTGACATTTGCCTTGGCTGTAAGCCAGAAAAGTCCATGTCTGAAAGCTTTTGCCACTAAAGATTTGGCTGCAGCATGATGACCGCATTCTCCTTCGTGAATTTCCCTTAGGATTTCCACTCCTTCTTCCGGAGATACGCAGCACTAAAAAACCCTAGATACACTCCACTTATAGAGCTCACCATTTATTATTGTATAGGTTTTTGCTCGTCGGACGATCTGCCGGCTCAGAACATCGTCTTCGGGTAATTTTCCATCTACCAAGAAATCCAAGTAGGGTTTTGTCCAGCTAGGAATCACAGCCAAAACTACTACTAAAGGTGAGTCAGATTTGGTCGGATTTTCCTCATCAACTCCTGTTATAGAGGGAACTTTTAGGTGCTCTAAAAAAGCGCCATCCGGGACCTTCTTCCGCGTAGAGCCTATACGAGATAATGCGTCTGCTTCCTCATTTTCTGTTCGAGGGATGTGTTGAACTTCAAACCCTTCGAACGATTTAGATAGTTCATCCACGACAGCCCTATATGCTGCCATGTGTTTATTTGCCTTATAGTGATCCGACACTTGTTGAGCAACAAGATCCGAATCTCCATAACACATGAGTCGTCGGATGCCGATATCCTTAGCAATCCGGATTCCTTGCAGCAGTGCTTCATATTTAGAAATGTTGTTTGTTGCCGTGAAGTGGATCTGCAACACATAGAAAAGCTTATCTCCTTGGGGTGATTTGAGCACCACGCCAGCCCCTGAGCCCCCGAGCGCTTTAGACCCGTCAAAATGCAAGGTCCAGTATTCCGACTCTGGGAGGGTCATATTTTCTGTTGTCTCTGTCCAGTCAGTGACAAAGTCAGCAAGGATTTGTGATTTATTGCTATACGGGGTTTGTACTCAATGTCAAAAGATGAGAGCTCTATTCCCCATTTTGCAACACGTCCTATAGCATCGCTGTTTTTAATTATGTCTCTCATGGGAGCGGTGCTCACCACGGTAATTTGATGCTCCTGAAAGTAGTGTTGTAGCTTCCTGGACGTGAAGAACACACCATAAGCCATCTTTTGATAATGTGGATACCGCTGTTTTGATTCAGTTAGGACTTCACTGAGGTAATAAGTCGGACGTTGCACCAGGTGTTCCTATTTTTCCTCTGGTCTTTCCACCACCATGACGACGCTGACAACTTTGTTTATCGCAGCCATATAGAGCAACATCGGTTTGTGAGGTTCCGGTGCTGCAAGGATAGGAGCAGACGAGAATACTGCTTTCAGGTCTTGTAGTGCAGCTTCAGCTTCATCATTCCAAACGAACTTTTTAGTCTTTTTCAGGAGCTTGTAGAGTGGTGCGGCTGTTTCACCAAGTCAGCTTACAAATCGACTGACTACAGCAATGCAACCAGTTACCCTTTGAACGTCTGCCAGGCGAGTCGGCCTAGAAAATATTGAGTATAGCCTTAATTTTGTCACGGTTCACCTCTGTGCCTCTTTTAGACACAATGAAACCTAACAATTTTCCGGCTAGTATTCCAAAGAAACACTTCTTCAGATTAAGCATTATGTTGTATTTTCGTAGATTGGCGAACGTTTCCTCCAAGTCGGAAATTAAGGTTTTGTTCTTTTTGGACATCACCGCTATGTCGTCCACATATGCATGTATATTGTGTCCGATTTGATCATGGAGGCAATGCTGCATAGTGTGCTGGTACATAGCTCCTACATTTTTTAGTCAAAAGGGCATCATAACGGAACAAAAGGTTCTGAAGGGGATTATGCATGAAGTTTTGACTTTGTCTGGTTCCTTCATCCGGATTTGGTGATAACCAGAATATGCGTCGAGAAAACATAGGAGTTCCAAGCCGGCCATAGAGTCGATAACTTGATCAATTCTAGGCAGAGCGAACGGATCTTTGGGACAAGCCTTGTTCAAGGTTGTATAATCAACACACATCCTTAATTCAGTGGTGTCCTTTTTATGGACTATTACAGGATTGGCCGACCACTCAGTGTGGATGACCTCTTCTATGAATCTGGCTAACTCGAGCCAGGCTAGTTCCTTTAGAGAGTGCTCAGCAAGTTCCCTGGGTACTCCGCTTTCTCTTTTCATCGCCAAAACATCGTAAGGGCTGTTTGACGGGTTTATCATTTGGGTGTACATTTAGAGAGTGCTTGGCAAGTTCCCTAGGTACTCCAGTTATGTCAGATGGCTGCCATGCGAAGATGTCTTGGTTGTCTTGGAGGAACTTGACGAGCGTGCTTTCCTATGCACTATCTAAACCTACCCCTATCTGAGTCACCTTGGAGGGGTCATGATCCTTCAACAGTGTCGTATTTGTCTCTTCTGATGCCTTGAACTCCGGAGTTAGCTTTGTGCCCTCCTTCGTTGCGGGTATCTCGAACGGGTCGATGGTCTCCTTGATCTCCTAGTACTCCTGGGCATGTAGTACAGCTTCAACAATGGTGACATTTCCGTCCTCGCACTCTCGCGCTTTCTTCGGCTCTCCTCTGATGGTGATCACACCCTTGGGACCTAGAATTTCATCATATTATAAATGTAACACAGACGACCCATGAAAGTCCAGTAAGTCGGCCGTCCGAATATAGCGTGGTATGCGCTCTTGAACAGGACCACTTTGAAGGAAAGTGCTTCCGTCCGGTAGTTCTTTGGAGTTGCAAAAGTAACATCCAAAGTGATCTCTCCCAGGGAATTTTCTTGTCTTCCTGGGACAACTCTGTGAAAGATCATAGAGCTATGATTCAGATGAGTTTTCAAGATCCTCATCTGACGCAGCGTTTTGACATAGAGAATGTTGATGTTGTTGCCGCCGTCCATGAGCGTCTTGGAGAAACCATAGGCATCAATAAGTGGATTGATGACTAAAGCGTACTTTCCTCGCCTGTGCAACTTAGGCGGATGATCAGCGTGGTCAAAGGTGATTGTTACATCCGACCAGTCCTAGAATTGAGGGACAACCAAAACAGTTGCATTGAGCTCATGCAAAACTGCTTTCTTGACCTTAGCTGGTTGAGACCCAAGGAAAGTGACATATGTGTCTTTCTTCCTTGGGAAGTTCTTCTTTCCATCTGACTTGGGATTTGAAGGCTCGGCTTCCTCCATGTCGGAATCTTCCTTAGTCTCTTTTTCTTTTTCGGGATTCTTCTTTCCCTTTCTTCGCTTGGCCCTGTAACTAGCGGATTCGTCTTTCTTAATGTCATCATTGAAACGACACTCGGAATTTGTGTGGGACGATCCCCCGTTGGCATTTAAGTGATGCACACATGGATTATTGGCAATGTCGGCCCCAGAGTAGGTTTGATAGGCTGTTGGTCTCCTCTACCTTGGAATCTTGATGTCCCATGACCGCGTCCGCGGCCGTCTCCGTGCCCTCCTCATCCTCTAGACCCGAAAGTAGCGTTGACAACTGATTTTTCCGCGTTGTGTTTTTCTTCCGAGGTGTTCTTTCGCTTCTGAGTTTGTTGCTTCGGCTGTTTTGATGACTTTGGTACAGCCAGGACGTTCAGTAGTCCTTCTATGTCATCGTCGACGTCTGCATATTTGCTCGCCATCTCTATCACCTCTCCTAGATCAGTGACCTTGTCGCACATCAAACGGTGACGTAGTAAACCAATTGGGAGTCATGCAATGAAAGCTTCAATCGCAGTTTGATTGTTTACTCCTTCACAGGAGTTCTTGGTGTCGATCCATCGTCCGAGATAATCTCGGCAAGTTTCTCTGGCTTTCTGGGTGCAATGCTATAGGTATCCTTCCATACATGGCCTCCGATATGTGCCTTCAAAATTCCGAAAGAACGCACTTTGCATGTCATACCAGTTGTGGATGGTGTTCTCCGGAAGTTCATTGAGCCAGGATCGTGCCGTCTTCCCCAGCATAAGTGGGAGATACCGGGTCGCGACCAAGCTATTTCCGCCTTTGGCGATGCAGCAAGCCTGGAAAAAATCCTGAAGCCAAGTATCTATCCGGGCCTCACTATCATAGGGTTGGATGTGTCTTGAGATAGCAAATCCTTCCAGGAAGTTTGTTTTTCGAACGCGTGGTTCGAAGCATTTTGGACCCACATAAATATTGTCGGACTCGTAGCGCCGTGCCTCTATGTTAGATTTGATCCGGTGCCTCGCGTCACTTGGTGACAGAGAACACCGTCTTGGTTGTTCGCTGTGGATGCGGTGCCTTGGAGCCGGACTTCTACTTCTACCACCGCCACCTCCGCCACTACGCCCTCCATGCCCCCCTCGGGAGCCGCTGTGATGGCTACTTGGTGGAGAGGGTGGTGCAGGTGGATTGTTTCCGGCTGAGTGCTAGCCTCCATCCGGAGCATCGTTATTCCGGTTCCGAGGAGGCTCTTGATTACGACGAGCCCCCTGTTGATACCTTCGATCCGGATTATGGATGTACTATAGCTTATTTTTCCCTAGGAGACCTAGGTTATCGAATCTTCGGGAAGCAGATGCATAGTGAAGTTTCTTTAACAGACCTTCGGGAGTTTTAGAATTCCTTTTGTGTTTCCGGACCAAGAGTTTGCGTTTTGTTGTTGTTGATGATGGAGAGAGAGGGCCTAGGGTGTTCGGTTTCACCTATAGCTGTGCAAAACATCTAATGGGAATAAAAGATAGAGATAAAGTGTGCATATAATTGTTAGAGCAAGATAAATCATATATGGGCAGTGCACCCATAATTGCTATTGCCTCCACAACTGCTTATAGCAATAACCTACTAGTCTCATCCATAGAATAAAGAGAACTAATATGCATAGTGACATCACCGTTAAGCCCAAGTAAATCCCTCACATACAGCCGTACTACCCCTTCTGTCACTAGGGTTCCCAACCTGCAGATTAGTCATTACTCATACTCCCTATACATGGCTCAATCCTCGGGGTCTTGGGTACCTGACAAGTCCTTAGATTGAGGCAAGAGAGGATACAATAATCATCATGCCATACAAACGAATACATGATCCCATCTATGACAAATAGCATGCACAAAAGCTACATGGCTAGGTCGAAGCCCTTAGCCCAAGGAGAATTACTCACACATAGAGATGAGATCAACAATCACAAACATTGTAATGGAAATCATAAGCTTGATAGCAAATAGTCTTACAATGTCGCCAATCAAAGATGAGATCTACTATTACAAGTGGTGGAATATGGCTATGGTGGTGGAGAAGGGCTTTGGAGATTAGATCTAAGTCTATTCTTCCGGCGGCTCTTTGGTGTGGTGGATGGAGATCTGGAGGCGGCTGATGATCTTGGGCAGGGACTCTCAAGGCTCTTTTCTCATCACCCAAGGCTTCTTTATTAGGGGTCCCTTCAAGGAAGTTGTTCTGTTTGACCTAGCGGTGTCGTTGGCAACTATACGGCCAGAATTTTATTCTGGTCGTATAGTTGGTCGTTAAAGCATGTGCCTCTGACCCATGACTCATAGTTTCTTCTGGTTGTTGGAAATCTCGTATCTTTGACTTTAATGTAGTGATTCCCATCATCAAACGTTATTATCTGCATAGGAAAAAATAGAAGGAAAGGATTGCATACCCCTTTAATTATTATGCATGGTAGGGTTTAGAGAGATATTTCATCAAAAATATGAATAATATCCAGTTTAAATGTGGACGTAGATGGCTATATTTCAGAGCCATCAACCTCCCCAAGATGAAACTTGATCGTCCTCAAGCAAGAAAACCAAAATCAGAAAGGAACTCAGCATTTAAACTGAAATAACGAGATGATGATCTTACTCATGATTGGTAGTCTCATGTTTGCTCCACTTCATAAATCTGAAAAACTTCAGCATAGATAGAGTAATGGCAAGCATATCATACGGGTTTTACGCATCCTTATAGCGCAGAAAAATTAGTGTTAACATGGATGATTCAGATGAGTAAACTTTATTCCATGTCATGTAATCAACTCATAGGATTGCCTTTGAACAATACAGTATAATCATGTAAATTGAGAGTGTGAGAGTTGTCATGAAAGGCATATACACTAGAGTATCTCAATTCTCCCACATCAATAAATCAAGACTTTTCAAGCACTACTTTTCTATTCATTGACCTTCAAGAATTTTCAGTTCTTGAGTAATTGAGAGCATGCCAAAAAAATATTAGTTTATCGGGTTGTGATGGCATCACTAAGGTTTTTGTTCCTTTTGCATAATGATTACTCATAACAGCTAGAGGAGTGATTCCATCATGAACACACCTACTCAGGAGTGCCAAGAATCTTACCCACTATAGCATTGCTGCTACATGTGTTTAATCAACTCATAGCCAAAATCTAGGAGTTTCCTCCATGAAGATCGTTCGTAGGCCAGCAGGGTTGTTGGCATCCCTTTTCACACGCATAAAGCTATATCATTCTTATGATTAACAAGTCAAACTTCGACATGCTCACAAAAACCGCTAAACATTAATTCAATCAAACAAATCATTTTAAAGAGAGCTATTAAGTCAATCAACATTTTCAGTGGTGTTGAGTGTCTCTAGAAATAAGCCTTCAAGACTAAACAAAACAACACCCAAGCCTTCAATTGTGAGACATTTTCTTATTACAATTGTTTAGCAATTTTTAGGCAAGACTTGGTTAACTACGAGAGCTGGAACAAAACGTACCCAACTAAATACCCATGCATAAAAAAATCTTACTACAATACAAAGACTCACTCCACCAATATAACATCTCAACATTTACTACTAACTAGCATGGGTTTCTCAAACTTCAAAAGTGGTGAGTCATAAGGCATACCTCTCATGTTTGGTTCCACTTATCTCTTCCTTTTTTATTTGCTTCTTGGAAACTCGAAGTCGATCACTCTCCTGCAAATATATGAGAACCTCGAGGCGTAAAGAAAAGAAAGAGGGAAACAAAGAAAAATGGAGGAATTTTTTTTTTGTTTTTAAGAGAGGGAATTTAAAGAATAGAAAATTGGCGGAAAAGCTCGGCTAGAAAATATCAAAAGCAAATAGAAAGAACTAAAAATAAAATGTTGGGGAAACCAACACGAAAGCTTATAAACTCGAATTAAAAACACAACCTCGAAATAAATAAAAGCAAATGAACGCCAAATAAAGATACATGAGGAAACTTCCCCAAGCTTAGGCTTTTGCAATCCCTTCAAATCATTGCAGTGGCGGGAAAAAGTCATTACTCCAGTTTGCAAATTGAGTTGATAAATTACTAGTTGTTCCTTGGAGGTTCAAAGAGAGGCTATGCATCGTCTTCACTGTCCCTCCAAGTTCTTGGAAGTCTTGGTATGTGGCAAACCGGGTTTGTGGTGGCTCCTCTTGATAAGGAACTTCTTGCTCCTCTTCTTGGTCCTCATCCTCCTCCAGAATCCCCTCCTCAGGTTGGTGTTGCTCAACCTGCAAATCATATAGCAAACGTCCTTCCTCGATAGAGAAAAGACCATTAGGCATAGGAGCGGGGTAGAGACACCCAACTCCAGCAATATGCAGGTAATAAACACCACCTCTCCTAGTGAGCATTCCACAAGCCTTTAAAGTAGAGAAACCAACATATCGCTCACCTAGCACAGGTTGCAACTCACCTAGGTCGATGACTAGCATAGTGGCAAGCACGGTGAAGACGCCTCCACCTATGATTGGTCCTTGGCTTTGGGAGGATTGGTGCTCCAGGTAGCGCACAAGGATTGCGCCCAAGTTGAGTGACAAGTTCCAGTTGGTGTAAGCATCTTTTGCAAGGACTAGGATGTCCTCCTCATTGAGTCTTGTGAACTCATTTCTTGCCTGCAAGGTGTTAGCAATAACATAGAACAAATAGCGAATTGCAGGATGTTGAATATTCTTCCCCTTGCTTACTCTAGTAGTGAAACTCATTCCATTATAATATTTTGCAGGGAAGGGTCTAAGCCAATAAAGGATGCGTGTAAGGCATTAACATCATTGTTTGGCAAATTAAAACATCTGCACTGATACGTTGCAAACGTATCCATAATTTTTGATGTTCCATGCTTAGTTTTATCTACTTTCTTATGTTTTGTCCACACTTTGGAGTACTTTTCATATATTTCTTGGACTAACCGATTAACAAGAGCCATAGTGCCAACTGCCTATTTTCTACTGTTTTTGGTTCTAGGAAAGTCAGAAAATAAATATTCTCGGAATTGGACGGGACAAAAGCCAAAGTCAGTTTTTCAACGAGGGACACCTGGAGCCAGAATACGAGACGGAGAGGGGCTGGGGCCCGGTCACACCACCTGGCGGGCAGCCTAGCCTGTCCCACGCCAGGGGGTGCCTGGCCACCCCAGGCACCCCCTCGGCCTCTCCTTCCGCCTATATATTGCCTCTAATACAGAAACCCTAAGTACCCGATCAAAAATCCACGAAAGAGTCTATAGTCGCCATCATCTCCATCCCTAGATCGGGAGGGATCTTAAGCTCTTCCCGGCACCCTGCCGGAGAGGGGAATTCACCCTAGAGGCCTTCTTCATCATCATGCAAGCCTCCGGTGTGATGCGTGAGTAGTTCATCTCTAGACTACGGGTCCATGTAGTAGCTAGATGGCCGGTTCTCCTCCTTTGTGCTATCATGTCTAGATCTTGTGAGCTCTGTTCATGATCAATATCATCTATTTGTAATTCTGCATGTTGTGTTTGCGGGGATTCGATGGATATTGAGATGCTATTTCAGATTGATTATTGATTCTATAATGTCTTTGTTATTTGTGATCTTGCATGCTTTCCGTTGTTAGTAGCTATCTTGCCCAAGTAGATGCTAGCAACTCCAAGAGTTAGTATTTATACTCGATAGTGGGTTCATGCCTCTGGTAATCCGGGGAAGTGACAGAAATCTCTAAGGTACTAGATGTGCTGTTGCTACTAGGGAGAAAACAACAATCCTTTATTCATAGAACAATCGTATTGTTTACTTTACACGCAATTGGTAATGCAATTAACCGTTGCTTGCAACTTAATACTGGAGGGGGTTCGGATGATAACCTGAAGGTGGATTATTAGTCATAGATGCAGTTGGATGGCGGTCTATGTATAATGTTGTAATGCCCAATCGAATCTCAAAGGAGTCAAGATGAGTAGTATATGCTTGTATACTTTCTCGATGTTTGTCAATTGCCCCGCTGTAATTTTTTCACCCAACATGTCATCTATCTTAAGGAGAGCCACCTATAGTGAACTATGGATCCTGGTCCTTTATTTTACTATCAATATACAATCAACTGTTTACTGATTTGTGTTTACTTTCTGCAAACTATTACTTTCTTCCACTCGATACGTTTAATCCTTTGTTTTCAGCAAAACCGGTGAGATTGACAACCTCATCGCAAGTTGGCGACAGAGTTTTGTGATTGTGTTGTGTAGGTCTCCATGTTGCTGCTGGCACCGGTAGTGCGCCCTGCCAAAGTTCAGCTGGCTACACCTTTGGGTGTTTCGTTGCTCCTACTGGATTGATAACCTTGGTTTCATAACTGAGGGAAAACTTACTGCTGTGCTCATCATACCTTCCTCTTGGGGTTCCCCAACGAGCTCGTTAATACACGAGTCAGCAAGTACTTTTTCTGGCGCCGTTGTCGGGGAGTCAAGGACATCTTCACAAGGGGAGTCCCTCATAACCAATCTCTTTACTTTGTTATTTTTGTTTTGCTTAGTTTATTTCTTCTTTCTTTGCTTGTTTCTTTATCAAAAATACAAAAAAATTAGTTCCTACTATAGTTGTTATTTTCGTTGGTCTGTTATTGTCTTGCTTTATCATCCTTTCTATCAATGGTTCGTTTCTTTGAAACTGAATCTTATTGGCAAGGTGGGTTCACGGAAGAACAAAAATATTATTATAAGGAACACCGCTTGTCACAAAAAGGGGAACATTTGTGGGAACAAATTGATAAATTGTATACCATTGCTATAAACGTGTGCTCTACTTATAATGTTACTTATTGCTTTGATAAATCTTGTTGTTGTAGGAGGTATAAACACCTCCCTTTTCAATGTGAGTATAATGATAATGCTACCATATCTTCTTATGTTAAAGGAAATTATGACTTTTATGATGTGAAACAAATTGAAGAATTTATTGCTTGGAAGGGTGCATTTGAACTTGCTAGTTTGCTTGAAAATACTGATGATTCACCTTATAAATATGAGGTTTATAATATACTTAAATTTTGCTTTGATAATTACAAGGTAGAAAATGGCTATATTCTTGAATATCTTAATAGATACTCTCCACCAACAGAACAGACTTATGCCTTGCAGGAGCCTATGGAAGAAGAAATTGCTAAAACTGGAAGCTCATTGGATGAAAAAGAGGAGGAGAGTGAGGATCAAGAGGAGGAAGAATGGATCTACCCATCCCTACCTTCTAATGAGAGTAACTCTTTACCCCTTACATTATTTGATTGTCCCCCATGCTTACCAAAGGAGGACGAATGTCATGTTCCTAAGGATTCTTTTGAAAATGTTTATAATAAAGCTCTAGTGTTTGTAGATCATGAAAAGCATGCTTTATGTGATAGTTATATTGTTGAGTTTATTCATGAGGCTACTGAAAAATAATTATTATCAGAGAGGAAAATATGGTTGTAAAAGTTTTCGTGGTACTGAAACACCTCTCTATTTGCTGAAAGTTTTGAAGTTACTCTCATTTTATCGTCCTATGCATGTCGCTTTGTTCTTTGTGACTTTATTTGCATACAAGATTCCTATGCATAGGAAGTGGTTTAGACTTAAATGTGTTTTGAATTTGCTTCTTGATGCTCTCTTTTACCTCAATTCATATTTCTTATGTGAGCATCTTCTCAAACTATCATGCCTAACTTAAAGGCATTAAAGAAAAGTACTTATTGGGAGATAACCCAAAAGTTTTAGATGAGTCTTGGAAGTTATTACTTCAGTAATAACCGATCCTTATCCTTTTTATTTGCTTTTTGTGCCAAGAGTAACCTCTAATGAGAGAGAAGTAATGATTGGGAAAGTTGTTGTCCCAAAACAGATTTCTGTGCTTCACCGTAAAAATTCGTGTAAAATCTATGTACGTCCTTTTGAGGCGTGAATTTTTGTTCTTCTGCCCCAGGTTGTTAACTAACTTTCGTTAGTTCAACACTTTTTGATTTGAGCAACAAAAGGTCTTTGAAAAAATTCATCTTTACCTGCTGGTCTGTTTTGACAGATTTCTGCTATTTTCTGCATTTGCTTCTTGTTGGTTCCTTTTTTAGTTCTTTTGGGGAATTGAGCTTTTTGAAGGAAGTGATACAGTAGCTAAGTGTTTTAATGGAAGTTTTATTGGTGTTAGAACTGAACCTAAAGACCTATTATCTTGAGTGCACTAATGCTGCTAATAAAGATTGTGTGAAGTTTTGTATGAAGGAAAAATTTCAGGTGTAAGGAAGGAATGAGTAATGAGATGAAGGATGGACTAAAGCTCAAGCTTGGGGATGCCACGCGTGTCACCCCAAGAAATATCCAAGAAGTACAAGCATCAAAGCTTGGGTATGCCCAAGGCATCCCCCTCTTCATCAATAAAAATCCCAGGTTCCTTCCAAACACTTCATTTTTATTGTTTCATGCACAGTTGTGTTGTTCTTGGAGCGTCTTCTTTTTCGTTTTTGTTTTGGTCTTTCGTTTGCTTTGTTTTCTTAGTTTGCTGAATAAATTGGTTGGACCCCCTCTTTCATACATTGGTTTTCAAATAATTTGGTTTGGATTGGAAAAGAGTAGGAAAAGTTCATGCTTAAGTGGTAAAGAGAGCTTGTTTTTTACTGTGGCCTATGCTTTGTCATGCCATGCTCGATATTGTTTTGGCTTTATGCTTAGTATTCTTTGATTTAGCATGACTTGTTATAAACAATTGAGATTGCTTAATGTGCCTTTGAAGAATCATGCGTTGTTTTAGCATATTAAAGCATAGTATTGTGGTATTCTCCTTTGATGCTTTATTTGGGTTGACTTGGCGCATGCTGACACCATGTTATGACTATCCCAAGTCACCATAAGACTTTATGATCCTTTAGTTTTCAAATTGTAGTATCACTTTATGCTTTGATCAATGATGTTTTGTCGCTCTGCATGATTATGGCCATTATTGCTCTCTTAGTTTGTCGCTCCCAGTCTTTTGCTAGCCTCAGTAACCAAGTATGAGTTCCACTCATGCATCCAACTCCTAAAACCAAGTTATTCCAAAGAGTCCACCATACCTACCTATTAGCATATGCTATTCCAAGTATATTCATGTTTTTATCTACCTTCTGAATTAAACTTGTTATGAGAA
This sequence comes from Avena insularis, assembly GCA_023614405.1. NCBI lineage: Eukaryota > Viridiplantae > Streptophyta > Magnoliopsida > Poales > Poaceae > Avena > Avena insularis. The sequence goes on from CM042688.1 coordinate 130,006,551, forward strand.
AACTAGTGATTAAAGCTCTCACGAACTTGATGGCACACTTTACTTTTCTTGCCCTTAATAAACTTGAACCATTGTGTCGTCTATGTTGTATATGCTTGCACTTATTTGTTGGGGATTAGCAGAACCATGCTGTCATGGGGAACGCTTTCAACATTGCACTTGTACTTTGTACCTTGTTGATATCATGCTCTTTTGTCTATGGATGTCGTCGGTGTGAAATGAAAGGGGAGCTTGTAAGTCCATGGAGTTATGTATATGTGTTAGAGAAACACATGAGCCACTGGTCTAATCCATGCTGTCATGGTGGAAACCTGCAGCGTAACCATAATGAGCTGTCTATGAAGCATTCTTCTTATAAAAAAAGAGTCGGATATTGAGAAAAAAGAGAAAAAGGAAAAAAGTGATAATGAAAAGAGGAAAGAGAGAAAAAAAGCACCATATTCCCATGGTAAATAAGAAGATTGCTGAGATGATCGTTGTCTGCTTGCCTTGTCATTTTGATATGGGGATTCTTCCGTATCATCGGGCAAGGGGTACCCCGTTGGCGGTTCTCTATAATACACATGTACATACAATGACAAGAACTTACCGGTGACTAAACTTGAGTAGCATGAGGAGCGGCCCTCGTATTCAAGGGACATGAGATTTCCAACTTATACTTTGTCAAGCATATACACCATAGTTTGTTCACTTTAACCTTAATCACTTCAAGATGCTTATGATAGGGGCAATGAGAGCTAAAAGCTATTAAGTACCATAATATTTGGAAGCTCTTTATGAGACTTGAATCCCTACTTCCTTCTATGAAGGCCTTTCTTTTTACTTTTTTGTTGAATCTCCACCTTCTATCTTTATGCACCTACTTTGAGAGCATAGTGGCCATTCTTAGTTCTATGTGCATTGTCCCAAGACTTGTTGATTGATTCATACCTTGATATTGCTTGTTTTAAACTATTTGTATCTAGTCACTCTTATGAACTTTGAAGGTGTCCTATGCATTTATGTTTGCTACTCTATGAGGGACAAGATGTATAGCGGTCTATGTATAATGTTGTAATGCCCAATCGAATCTCAAAGGAGTCAAGATGAGTAGTATATGCTTGTATGCTTTCTCGATGTTTGTCAATTGCCCCGCTGTAATTTGTTCACCCAACATTTCATCTATCTTAAGGAGAGCCACCTCTAGTGAACTATGGATCCCGGTCCTTTCTTTTACTATCAATATACAATCAACTGTTTACTGCTTTGTGTTTACTTTCTGCAAACTATTATTTTCTTCCACTCGATACGTTTAATCCTTTGTTTTCAGCAAAACCGGTGAGATTGACAACCTCGTCGCAAGTTGGGGACAGAGTTCTGTGATTGTGTTGTGCAGGTCTCCACGTTGCTGCTGGCACCGGTAGTGCGCCCTGCCAAAGTTCAGCTGGCTACACCTTTGGGGTGTGTCCTTGCTCCGACTAGATTGATAACCTTGGTTTCATAACTGAGGGAAAACTTACTATTGTGCTCATCATACCTTCCTCTTGGGGTTCCCCAACGATCTCGTTAATACATGAGTCAGCATGCACCATTTATCTAGTGTTAAAGTGTAGTTGTTGTTCATAAGTCAGAAAGAAATCGTGTCCTCTCCTTGCCATAGTTTAATGGTGCTTTGCAACGAACTTAGGAATTCAATAGTTAAGCGACGATAAGTAGGCACATCATTATACACAAAGTTTTGCAGGCCAGCTCTATTGCAAAGTAAATTGAAGTCATTATAAATACCGAGTTGGTTTAATATAATGGGGCAAGCCCACTTGGTGGCCTTCACTTCTCGGTTCTTGATCTTGTTGAAGCGATCACGTTGGAGCTCATTCCTGAACCGTATCCCCATGCGTTCTTGAGTGACAGCCCGAGAAGAGCTAGCAGCAGCGCGAGCACGAGTTTGAATCCTTGTGTTCATCATCTAAAACAATGAATAAAGACAAAAATAAAACTTTTTGATCCAACAACAGTAAGTATAAAATATTCATCATCATAGCACACTAAAGAATCACCTCGAAATAATAATCTAGGCAAGAGAATCATGGCAATTAGTTCATAGTAGGTATCACCCTATATTGATAATGACAATAGATCAAAGATGAATTTACCAAAATTAATTGGAGGATCGGCGGAGAAACATACCGTATATCACTTGTGTGTGAGGAAATCGAACGAAATTGAGTAGAGATGAAGTTCTCTTGAGGTTTTGAGAAGGTTTGGAGGTAGAAGAGAGAAAAAGGATTGATGTTTTGGGGTTGGAGGTACCTCTCATGACATTTTTGTGGTCGGACGCAACTATACGGGCGGAACTATACGGCCAGAACAATGTGTTCCCGCCGTATAGTTGGCATGTTGTCAAAAGTTTAGGGTTTCCACCCAGTGGCGCAGCTATACGGCCGGACCAATATGTTCCCACCATATAGTTGGTCGTCAAACCGCCTGTACCTGGGAAAAGAAATTGTACAAAGGCATCGATATCTATACGACCGGAACTATATAGCCGGATTTTTTATTCCTGCCGTATAGTTGGTCGTTAAACCGTCAGTACATGGAAAAGAATTTGTACGAAAGCACCGATATCTATACGACCGGAGCTATACGCCCAAAAAATTTATTCCTGCCATATAGTTGGTCGTTAAACCGTCAGTACATATGAAAAAAAATTGTCGATGGCAAAAATATCTATACGATTAGAACTATATGGCCAGAATTTTTATTCCCACTGTATAGTTGGTCGTTAAACCTTCTGCATGCATCAAAAAATTATGTTTCTTTGAGAATTATTTCTTACCTTGTAACTTAGTGAAATACCTTGTTTTTGACAGAAAATTGATAGTGAATATTGTCAACCAACAACAACATGAATAAAGCAGGATTTTTAGTACTACCGAACTTCTTGTACTCAATTGGAGTTTTCTAGCACTCTTTATTAAACATAAACTTAAACTAAATCTAGAAAACTTTTACTCAAACCTTTATTTCACATGGGTTGCCTCCTATGAAGCGCTCTTTTATGGTCAATATATTAACCTCAATGTTGCTCACTTGGTCCAGATGAGTGGAACACCCACTCCAAAATAGTTGGCCTTCAAAGTTATGGCCTCCTTTTCATCATGCTTGGCTTTCTTCTTCCTAGGGAAATGAATAACAAAAGGATCCCACGAAGGCAATTGAAGCTTCACATTCCCTTCATGTAGATTAATTAAAGCCTTAATAGTTCTTAAGAAAGGACGGCCTAATATAATAGGAGCAGTAGCATCTTTAGGCATGTCAAAAATAACATAGTCAGTAAGAGCAGGACATCCTTTAATGTATACTAAAGTATTCTCCTTAATTCCTACAGCTTGTTTGTTGGTAGAATCTGCTAGATGCAATTTTAACACGCTGATCTCAAAAGAGCCAAGATTTAACTTGTTAAAAAGACTCTTTGGAATTGTTGAGACGCTTGCACCTAGATCACAAAGTAAAGCTATCTCATTAGTCCCAATCTTAATCTTAACAGTAGGCTCAAATATATCATCAAGCTTCACAGGTAATTTTTTAGCAATTTGCTTATATTCTTCCTCAAGCTCACGTACCTTTATTGCTACCTGATTAACGAAGTTTTGGTACATAGCTTCCTCATTTCCTTCACTTACCGGAATCTTAACATTGATCCTTTTTACGAGATCTTCAACGGTGTAGCTAGGTGAAGGAGCATTACTATAATCAAGTTCTTCAGGCTCCTCCCTTTGGATTCTCATCATCTTGAGGTCTTCAGCAGGATTGGGCTCATCTTTACCTGCAAATTTAGCTAGAATGAGAGTTTGACTCTCGGTTATCTTACCTTGTTGTGCCTCAATGATCCTCGTTCTTTCTTGGAGGGCCTGCAAATCATTTCTCAAACTTACAGCTTGGTTAGATAATTTACTAAGCATAACATCATGGTTCTCCGTTATTTTAACAAGAATATTGTTTTGTTCATTTTGTGAGTCTATAAAAGACTTAAGTGTTTCTTGGAGACTACCATTACTAGTTCCCATATTATTATTAGAGTTACCTGCATGACTAGAATAGTGTTTCTGAAAATTAGGATTATAATTCTTCTTCCAAGCAGGGTTATAATCATTACGAGCTATGAAGTCTATTTCTTCAATATTTGTTTCTAGGATAGCTCTTACCTGGGTTTCCTTAACTTTTACGGCTAGTATGAGCTCATCCAACTTAGCATTGAGTTCTTCATTTTCTTGTGGTGAGACTAAGTTCACCTTCTTCGTGTTTGATCTATCCACATGCCATTGGGCATGGTTGTCTTGCATATTGTCTAGCAGCTTCTTTGCTTCGGTAATATGTTTACCCATAAATGTTCCTCCAGCTGCAGTATCAAGCATAGACTTAGACACATGGTTAAGAGCATTATAAAATAGATGGAGAATTAACCAGTCTTCCATCCCATGACTAGGACAGTTTCTCATGCATTCTTTCATCCTCTCTCATGCAAGCGCTAGTGGCTCACGCTCTTCCTATCTAAAACTAGTAATATTAGATCTAAGTTGCATAGTCTTTGTAGGTGGGAAAAATTTAGTCATAAATAAAGAAGTGCATTCCACCCATGATGTAATAGTATTTCTAGGCAAAGATAACAACCATTCTTTTGCTCTTCCTCTAAGAGAGAAAGGAAATAAATGTAGTTTGACCGCATCAGGGTCAATATATTTTGTGCGCATCATATCACATATTTCAATGAAAGTATTCAAGTGCATACCTGCGTCTTCAACAACAGAGCCTCCAAATTGATTCTGTTGAACCAAACTTAAATAATGGGGCTTAATTTCATAGTCATCAGCAACAATTGTTGGCTGAGTAATAGGAGTACGAAAATAATCATTGTTGGGAGTAAAACTCCCCAAGCTTCTTTTCATCCATATTTCCTATGTTTTGGGGTTTTCTTAAACAGAGAATTATAATAGTAAAAGCAAGAATTTAAAGACTAACTAATTTTTTTGGTTTTTCAAATAAAGACTAAAAGCAAACTAACAAAATTAAAAACAAGAATTAAAACTAGCAAGGTTCCTACTAGCCTCACCAGGGTAGCTATTTCTTCCCCGACAACAGCGCCAGAAAAAGGGTTGATACCTTCAATCCGGATTACGGATGTAGTATAGCTTCTTTTTCCCTAGTATACCTAGGTTATCGAATCCTCGGGAAGCAGATGTGTAGTGAAGTTACTTTAACGGATCTTCAGGAGTTTTATAATTCCTTTTGTGTTTTTACCGGACCAAGAGTTTGCATCTTTTTGTTGTTATCGATGATGGAGAGAGGGGGCCTAGGGCGTTCGGTTTCACCTGTAGCTATGCAAAACATCTGATGGGAATAAAAGATAGAGATAAAGTGTGCATGTAATTGTTAGAGCAAGATAAATTATATATGGGTAGTGCATCCATAATTGCTATTGCCTCCACAAAGAATACATGATCCCATCTATGATAAATAGCATGCACAAAAGCTACATGGCTAGGCCGAAGCCCTTAGCCAAGGAGAATTACTCACACATAGAGATGAGATCAACAATCACAAACGTTGTAATGGAAATCATAAGATTGATAACAAATAGTCTTGTAATGTCGCCAATCGAAGATGAGATCTAATATTACAAGTGGTGGAATATGGCTATGGTGGTGGAGAAGGGCTTTGGAGATTAGATCTAAGTCTATTCTTCCGGTGGATCTTCGGTGTGGTAGATGGACATCTGGAGGCGGCTAATGATCTGGTGCAAGGAATCTCCAGGTATTTTCTCGTTGCCTGAGGCTTCTTTATATAGGGGTCCCTTCACGAAAGTTGTTCTATTTGACCTAGCGGTGTCGTTGGCAACTATATGGTTGGAACTATACGGCCGGAATTTTATTCCGGTCGTATAGTTGGTCGTTAAAGCGTCTGCCTCCGACCCATGACTACTGGTTTCTTCTGGTTGTTGGAAATCTTGTATCTTTGACTTTAATGTAGTGATTCCCATCATCAAACATCACTATCTGTGCAGGAAAAAATAGAAGGAAAGGATTGCATACCTCTTTGATTATTAGGCATTAGTGGCAGGGTTTAGAGAGGTATTTCATCAAAAATATGAATAATATCCATTTTAAATGTGGACGTAGATGGCTATATTTCATAGCCATCATCTGCCGGCTTGACTCGGCATGGTGTCCGTCGTTCCTTCATCCATTATTTCCCCCATTGTGATGAGGTTCAGCCAGACGACTTGTATGTCTAGGAGGTGGCATCCTTTGCTAGTCCTCCTCCCGACGTCGCTCTTCTTCATCTTCCCTGCGATTATTTGACTATCGCCAGGGAGGCTGCCTGGGAACCAGTGTTGCAACTGTGTCTCGCTCTGCAGCCGGAGCAACATTGCTCCAGTCACGTGCGGCTCTGTGCCGTTCCTCTGAAGATCTGGTTCTTGAGTAGTTGTCTTCCTGATGGTCGGGACGGTGATGCTGTTCCGGGTCCCGTTAGGGCCTAATGTCATTCCAAGCCAGATCTGTGCGACATTGATCGGATTTGGAGACTAGTTTTCCGCTTCCGGATTTCCTGGCCTTCTGTTGCTCCAGACCCTTGGTAAGTAGCTTTACGCCCAACCGAACTTCATCTGGGTTTGGATTGTTCGCCAGGATATCTTAGGCCACAACAGTGTTTTCCACTGGTGTTCCATACCAGATCTCCCTTGCTATCGAGCCGAACTGCTCCCTTATCTCCCTCAAAGAGGATCTTGTGGACTTCCGGATATTTGTTAGCCCGCGCAGGGCCGTTCCGGGTCTTCTGGTGCTGCAGGGAGTTGAACTGCCCCGCAGATGCAATGCACTTCTTTTCTTCTGTGAGGTTGTTAGCCTCATCCAGGAGTACTTGACGACGCGCTTCTAGGGCTTGGGCCATGTCTTCCAATTCTGTAGGTGTAAGCTCTGCAGCAGTAGGGATTGGCGTAGTTAACGCATCTCCGATGAGTTTACGGGAACCAGAGGTAACCACGTGTCCATCCACCGGAGTTTCCTTTGGCTCGTCTAGGATTAGGTCTCCATCCGAGTCTTCTTCATATTCTTCGACAATTGCTTCCTCAGCTGGAGGATCTTTTGCTGGAGTTTTCTTCTTGTTCTTCTTCCTCGCTATATCTTTCATGCTATGTTGAAGTACTATGATCCCAGCTATCAATGTTTTACAAATACTTTGATCAAGTTTACGATGGTGCATGTCACCTCAAAAATTATTCTTTCTTTTTATCACTTACCTACTCGAGGACGAGCAGGAGTTAAGCTTGGGGATGTTGATACGTTGCAAACGTATCTATAATTTTTGATGTTCCATGCTTGGTTTTTATGTACTTTCTTATGTTTTGTCCAAACTTTGGAGTATTTTTATACACTTTCTGGGACTAACCTATTAACAAGATGCCACAGTGCCAGTTGCCTGTTTTCTGCTGTTTTTGGTTCCAGGAAAGTCAGAAAATGAATATTCTCGGAAATGGACGGGACAAAAGCCAAAGTTAATATTTTACCGGAAGACACATGGAGTCCGAAGGAGAGACGAAGGGGGGCCACAGGGTGGCCACACCATCCCTTGGTGCGGGCAGCCCCGGCGGTGTTGTGGAACTTTTCCTGGCTGGAGGCTGTTCGATCTAGGGTTTATGCATCAGGAGGATTCTTATAGGCGAAGAGGTAAGGTAGGTGGGCGGCCAATGGGCCCACACCATCCCTTGGTGCGGGCAGCCCTAGGTCGCGCCAGGGCATGGTGTGGGCCCATTGGCCGCCCACCTACCTTACCTCTTCGCCTATAAGAATCCTCCTGATGCATAAACCCTAGATCGAACAGCCTCCAGCCAGGAAAAGTTCCACAACACCGCCGCCACCGAAGGGGAGATTCGGGGGACAGAAAGTCTCTATTCCGGCACCCTGTCGGGACGGGGAAGTGCCCCCGGAGCCATTTCCATCAATCTCCACCACCATCTCCATCGCTGTTGCTAATTCCCATGATGAGGAGGGAGTAGTTCTCTCTCGAGGCTAAGGGTTCTACGGTAGCTATGTGTTCATCTCTCTCTATGCATGATCATATTGTGATCATGAGCTGTGTAATCAAGTAGATCTACTTTGCTACTCAAGTGCTTTAATAGATCTCTGCTCTCCCCATGTGTGTGAAAGTGACAGTGTGCACACCATGGTGGCACTTAGGCTAAAGATTACAAACACTTGTTATGAGTTATATTTGGAGTTGGATGTTTCTATGAAATAGTGGTGTTTGTTGGAACCATCTAGTGCTCAAGGTGACAGTGTGGGGTTATCTAGACGGGGAAAGCGAACTTTAAGGAGTGCTGTTATAGCCCTACCATGGATTAGAGTGTCCAACCAAAGAGTAGTTCAGAGTAGTATCATGAAGAGAAGATATTTATATGAGAGTGTTCACTAGTGAAAGTATGATCCCTAGGCCTTGTTTCTAAGCATTGAAACACCGTTTGCAACTAGATCTGTTACATGTTTGCTTGCTGCTATCTTTATTTCAGTTTTCCTTTAGTCTCTTCCACGCCATCAAGCTATTTTCTGGCACCGTTGTCTTATATCCATACCACCTGTATTTGCAACTAGATCTGTTAAATGATCTTTTTAGTTCCCCAGCTTTAAAGAAGAAAATTTGCTCTGATGATACTTTATCTCCCATATGTGGTAATTCTAATGATACTTGTGATATTTTAAATCCACATACTGAAAGCATCTCTTTTAAAATACCTATAAAAATTGTTGAACGTGTTATGAACAATTGTTATTTGGGAGATGGAACTGTCCATCCTGGTGATCATTTACTCTTTATACACGAATTATGCGAGTTGTTCAAGTGTGCAGGTATTTCAATGAACCAAGTTAAGAGGAAGCTATTCCTTTTTTCACTCAAGGGAAAAGCAACGGAGAGGTATGAGCTATGAGATGATCCTCATCATTTGGAGTGGAAGGAACTAGAATCTCTCTTTTACTCTAAATTTTGTCCTCCTCATGAAATTTATAAATATAGGAATTACATTTATAATTTTCATCCACATGATGGAGAAAGTATTGCCCAAGCATGGGGGAGATTGAAGTCACTAATGCTCAAATGTCCCATTCATGAGCTCTCCAGTAATATTGTTATTAATAATTTCTATGCAAGGCTTTCAGGACATTACAAGGACTATCTAGATACTTGTTTAGAGGGATCCTTCACAAGTAAGGATGTCAAAGCTAAGTGGTATCTTCTTGAAACAATTCAAAGCAATACAGAAGATTGGGATAACAAGAAAGGTAAAGAACCAGGTATAAACTATGAGTATGATTGCATTAAGACTTTCGCTGAAACTGCTGATTTTCAAGAGCTTAGTGCTAAATATGGTCTTGATCCTCAAATTCTTATTGATTGTTTTAGATCCTTTGCTTCTCATATTAATTCTCCTAAAGAAAAATGGGACATGTATCACGAGCCTTTTAAAGACACTTGCATGGAAAATGAAATTGTTATTAATGATAGCAATAAACATGCTCAAACCTCTGAAAGTACTTTCTTATAAGCATGTTAATTTTTGTGGAATACATAGACCTTGTGAGAATAATCAAATTGAAGAAGAATATTGTATCACCCACAGGAATGAAAAAACTAGAACGTGGTATAGGACTCTAAATGATCTTGGTAAAAAAGTTTGTGCCCTCTATCATTTTATTTGTGAACTTTGCTTTGAAGTGGGTCATTTCAATTTTCAATGCTCAGGACATAATAATAGCCCTTCTAATCCAATGAGTACTGCAAGTTTGTATTGTGATGACATGATCACTCCTAATCAGCATGATGAACTTACATTATTTTTGGGGTGTGAAGAGGTATCAAGAAAAACTTCTTTGGTAGATATGAGTGCTTTTGATATGAATAGTGTCATGCATGGTTGTCATATTTATTGTGTTTATAATTGCCACACAAATACTTACATACAAAATATTATAAAAGATGAGGTTTTACCAAAATATGACAGGACTAATATGTGTTTTGATCTTATTAATGAAAAGGAGGAATCCTCCAAAGTTTCTTCTATTGTCTCTAACAATAAACCAGGGTATATGGAGAAGCTTCCTTTCAAGCCTCTCCCTCCTAAAGAGAATAAGAAAAAGAAGAAAGGAGGAGTAAAAGTAGAGAGGAAACGGTATTTTCCCCTAAGAATGTTGCTCCTATTATATTTTTGATGAGTCTGAACTCGATGATGTTCCTATGCCTATTACCTATAGTAGTGATCATGATTGGGAAAAGCACACTACTTTTGATATTGAAAATCTCTTTGGTACCAATTCTGAAAATGATGATATTAATAATAGCTGTACTATTAGTGCTATCCATGTTCCTTCCAATGATGACATGTTTACAAATGAACACACTTTGGAAGATAATTATTCTATTGCTTATGATGATACTACACCTCCAATATATGGTGATTACAATAATGAATATGATATTTTCAGTCCACCTACTATTGAGGAGAACATCAATTATGATTACAATACGCCTCCTATATTTGATGATTATGGTGATGAGAATAATAATGATAGCTATTTTGTTGAATTTGCTCCCACTATAATTAATAAGAATGACTATGTTTATGTGGGGAGTATTAATTCTTTTATGCATGTGGCTCATGATAAGAATGTTTTATGTGATAGTTATATTGTTAATTTTATTCATGATGCTACTGAAAGTTATTATGAGAGAGGCAAACATGGTTCTATGCATCTCAATAATATTAAGTTTCCCCTCTTTATGTTGAAAGTCTTGAAGTTGCACTTGTTTTGCTTTCCTATACTTGTTGATGTGTGCTTTCATGACTTGTTTATTTACAAGACTCCTATGCATAGGAAGTGTGTTAGACTTAAATGTGCTTTGAATTTGCTTCTTGATGCTCTCTTTTACTTCAATTCATATTTCTTATGTGAGCATCTTCTCAAACAATTATGCCTAACTTAAAGGCGCTAAAGAAAAGTACTTATTGGGAGATAACCCAAAAGTTTTAGTTGAGTCTTGGAAATTATTACTTCACTAATAACCTCTCCTTATCCTTTTTATTTGCTTTTCGTGCCAAGAGTAACCTCTAATGAGAGGGAAGTAATGCTTGGGAAAGTTGCTATCCCGAAACAGATTTTTATGCTTCACCGTAAAAACTCTTGTAAAATCTCTGTATGTCATTTTGAGGCGTGAATTTTTGTGCTTCTGCCTCAGGTTGTTATCTAACTTTCGTTAGTTCAACACTTTTCGATTTGAGCAATATAAGGTCTTCGAAAAAATTGGTTTTTACCTGCTGGTCTGTTTTGACAAATTTCTGCTGTTATTTGCATTTGCTTCTTGTTGATTCCTTTTTGAGTTCTCTTTGGGGAATTGAGCTTTTTGAGGGAAGTGCTTCAGTAGCTTGTGTTTTCATGGAAGTTTTATTGGTGTTGAAACTGAACCCGAAGACTTATTATTTTGAGTGCACTAATGTTGCTAATAAAGACTGTGTGAAGTTTTGTATGAAGGAAAAATTCTAGGTGTATGAAGAGAATGATGTAATGAGATGAAGAATGGACTAAATCTCAAGCTTGGGGATGCCACGTGTGTCACCCCAAGAAATATCCAAGAATTACAAGCGTCAAAGCTTGGGGATGCCCAAGGCATCCCCTTCTTCATCAATAAAAATCCCAGGTTTCTTCCAAACACTTCATTTTTATTGTTTCATGCACAGTTGTGTTGTTCTTGGAGCGTCTTCATTTTTTTTTTTGGTTTTTCGTTTGCTTGATTTTCTTAGTTTTCTTGAATAAATTGGTTGGACCCCCTCTTTCATACATTGGTTTTCAAATAGTTTGGTTTGGATTGGAAAGAGTAGGAAAGTTCATGCTTAAGTGGTAAAAGGAGTTTGTTTTTGACTGTGGCCTATGCTTTGTCATGCCATGCTTGATATTGTTTTGGCTTTATGCTTAGTGATCTTTGCTATAGCATGACAAGTTATAAACAATTGAGATTGCTTAATATTCCTTGAAAGAATCATGTGTTTTTTAGCATATTAAAGCATAGTATTGTGGTATTCTCCTTTGATGCTTTATTTGGGTTGACTTGGCGCATGCTCACACCATGTTAAGACTATCCCAAGTCACCATAGCCTTTATGTTCCTTTAGTTTTCGACATGTAATATCACTTTATGTTTTAATTAATGATGTTTTGTCGCTTTGCATGATTATGGCCATTATTGCTCTCTTAGTTGGTCGCTCCCAGTCTTTTGCTAGCCTCCACAACCAAGTATGAGTTCCACTCATGCATCCAACTCCAAATAAAACCAAGTTATTCCAAAGAGTCCACCATACCTACCTATTAGCATTTGCTATTCCAAGTATATTCATGTTTTTATCTACCTTCCAAATTAAACTTGTTATGAGAAAACTAGTGATTAAAGCTCTCATGAACTTAATGGCACACTTTACTTTTCTTGCCCTTAATAAACTTGAACCATTGTGTCGTCTATGTTGTATATGCTTGAACTTATATGTTGGGGATTAGCAGAACCATGTTGTCATGGGGAACACTTTCAATTTTGCGCTTGTACTTTGTACCTAGTTGTTATCATGCTCTTTTGTCTATGGATGTTGTTGGTGTGAAATGAAAGGGGAGCTTGTAAGTCCATGGAGTTATGTATGTGTGTTAGAGAAACACATGGGCCGCCGGTCTAATCCATGCTATCATGGTGGAAACCTTCAGTGTAACCATAATGAGCAATCTATGAAGCATTCTTCTTATAAAAAAAGAGATAGAGATTGAGAAAAAGAAAAAAAGAAAAAAAGATGAGAAAAGAGGAAAGAGAGAAAAAAGCACCATTTTCCCATGGTAAATAAGATTGCTGAGATGCTCGTTGTCTGCTTGCCTTTTCATTTTGATATGGGGATTCTTCCGTATCATCGGGCAAGGGGTACCCCGTTGGCGGTTCTCTATGATACACATGTACTTACTATGACAAGAACTTACCGGTAACTAAACTTGAGTAGCATGAGGAGCGCCGCCCGTATTCAAGGGACATGAGATTTCCAACTTATACTTTGTCAAGCATATACTCCATAGTTTGATCACTTTAACCTTAATCACTTCAAGATTCTTATGATAGGGGCAATGAGAGCTGAAAGCTAAAAAGTACCATAATTTTTGGAAGCTCTTTATGAGACTTGAATCCCTACTTCCTTCTATGAAGGCCTTTCTTTTACTTTTATGTATAGTCTCCACCTTCTATCTTTATGCACCTATTGAGAGAGCATAGTGGCCATTCTTAGTTTAATGTGCATTGTCCCAAGACTTGTTGATTGATGCATAACTTTGATATTGCTTGTTCGTAAACTATTTGTATCTAGTCACCCTTATAAACTTTGAAGGTGTCCTATGCATTTATGTTTTGCTACTCCATGAGGGACAACCTGAATGCCACTATGCTATGTTTTCTATATGTGAAACAAACAAACATCTTTCAATGCATTGTTACTCATGAACCTTTGTTTGTATCCTTTCATGTTGCAGCATAGTTGCTATGTCTAATTGTTAGAACTATATCTTTCATGGTATGTTGAAGTACTATGATCCCAGCTATCAATGTTTTACAAATACTTTGATCAAGTTTATGATGGTGCATGTCACCTCAAAAATTATTCTTTCTTTTTATCACTTACCTACTCGAGGACGAGCAGGAGTTAAGCTTGGGGATGTTGATACGTTGCAAACGTATCTATAATTTTTGATGTTCCATGCTTGGTTTTTATCTACTTTCTTATGTTTTGTCCACACTTTGGAATATTTTTATACACTTTCTAGGACTAACCTATTAACAAGATGCCACAGTGCCAGTTGCCTGTTTTCTGTTGTTTTTGGTTCCAGGAAAGTCAGAAAATGAATATTCTCGGAATTGGACGGGACAAAAGCCAAAGTTAATATTTTACCAGAAGACACATGGAGTCCGAAGGAGAGACGAAGGGGGGCCACAGGGTGGCCACACCACCCCTTGGCGCGGGCAGCCCTAGGCCGCGCCAGGGCATGGTGTGGGCCCCCTGGCCACCCACCGACCTTACCTCTTCGCCTATAAGAAGCCTCCCGATGCATAAACCCTAGATCGAACAGCCTCCAGCCATGAAACGTTCTACAGCGCCGCCGCCACCGAAGGGGAGATTGGGGACAGAAAGTCTCTATTCCGGCACCCTGTCGGGATGGAGAAGTGCCCCCGGAGCCATCTCCATCGATCTCCACCACCATCTCCATCGCCGTTGCTAATTCCCATGATGAGGAGGGAGTAGTTCTCTCTCGAGGCTAAGGGTTCTACCGGTAGCTATGTGTTCATCTCTCTCTATGCATGATCATATTGTGATCATGAGCTTTGTAATCAAGAGATCTACTTTTCTACTCAAGTGCTTTAATAGATCTCTGCTCTCCCCATGTGTGTGAAAGTGACAGCGTACACACCATGGTGGCACTTAGGCTAGAGATTACAAATACTTGTTATGAGTTATATTTGTAGTTGGATGTTTCTATGAAATTGTGGTGTTTGTTGGAACCATCTAGTGCTCAAGGTGACAGTGTGGGGTTATCTAGACGGGGAAAGCAAACTTTGAGGAGTGCTGTTATAGCCCTACCATGGATTAGAGTGTCCAACCGGAGAGGAGTTCAGAGTAGTATCATGAAGAGAAGATATTTATATGAGAGTGTTCACTAGTGAAAGTATGATCCCTAGGCCTTGTTTCTAAGCATTGAAACACCATTTGCCACTAGATCTGTTACATGTTTGCTTACTACTATCTTTATTTTAGTTTTCCTTTAGTCTCTTCCACGCCATCAAGCTATTTTCTGGCACCGTTGTCTTATATCCATACTGCTTGTATTTCACTATCTCTTTGCCGAACTAGTGCACCTATACACCTGACAAGTGTATTTTGTTTGTTGGGGACACAAGAGACTTCTTGTGTCTTGATTGCAGGGTTGCTTGAGAGGGATACCTTTGACCACTTCCTCCCTGAGTTCGATAAACCTTGGGTAATCCACTTAAGGGAAACTTGTTGCTGTTCTACAAACCTCTGCACTTGGAGGCCCAACAACTGTCTACAAGAATAGAAGTGCCTATACATCATGCCTCAGGAAAGGTTGATCTGTTCCGGCGTTGGCAGAGCCGGAACTAGAGTTGATATCATGCTCCTCCTGGATTTCGACCTTGTTGGGAAGATCGACCTGGGATTCGGCCTCCCTAGGGAGATCCACTCCAGATTCGATGTTCACTGTGAGATCTGCTTTAGGCTCAGCTTTCTCCACTATCTCCGCGTTAGGTGCGGGCTGGGTGGGACTGGGATTTTCCGGGATCCGGAACATTGCCGCCTTTGCGGACAAAGTGGACCCAGAAGCTTCTTATGCCTCTATCATCACCGCTGGGTTGGGTGGGGCAGGTTCAGCAAAACCGATGTAAACATCAATCTCACCAAAAGACATGATGGTGTAGGCAGTCATAGCCTCCCTAGCCGGAATCTAGGTCTCATCGAGAACAATGAGAGGGATGTTGCTGGCGTAGAGGAAACGACCGATGGCGATTGTCTAGCTGATTCCGATTCTTGCTGATTCTGCTTGGAACGTAGATCCGAAGCTCACTTGCCCCACAGTGGGCGCCAACTGTCGTCGGATTGATGACAAGTACGCCATGAGGGGGTCCTCGAGGCATGTGGAAGAGAGGGGTGTGAGACATACGGTGTTCCGGGACGGTGAGCAGACAAGTTTACCCAGATTCGAATCCGCCGGCTTTGGTTGGAACCTACTCCTGCTAGCAATCCAGTAATATGGCAGAGCCGGATATGGGTTACAAGGGTTTCGCCTGTGTGAGTTCAGATTGTAGACTATTGTGCGGTGCCATAAAGGCTAGTCCCTAGGATGGTTTATATAGATATCCGGCCTAGGGTTTACAGGAGAGACCTATCCGGCTACGACTAATAGTCGGTTCCAGAGTACATCTTGGACTACAAGTAACACTACATGCCTATGTTGGTAAGTCTTTTGGTCCTTCCCATATCCGGACTGGACTCCGTCTCTTCTCCCTGACTGGGTCGCCCGTGAAGCAAAGCTCTAACCTGAAGTGGGCCACCCTGGTCAGTGAGGCACAGTGAGGATATCCAGAAAGTATATCCCCAACATAAACTTAACCCAAATCTAGGTGGCTAGATATTCATTTCTACTCAAGATTCGAGTGAAGTAACTTAACCCAAATCTAGGTGGCTAGATATTCATTTCTACTCAAGATTCGAGTGAAGTAAGTTAACCAGAATCTAGGTGGCTGGATATTCATTTCTACTCAAGATTCGAACCAAGTAAACTTAACCTGAATCTAGGTGGTTGGATATTCATTCTACTCAAGATTCGACCCAAGTAAAGTCGGTTCGAATTTAGGTGGCTGGATATTCGACTCTAAGGGGAATTTCGACGAAGTTATAATGACTCGGCATGAAATCTCAGACATGCTAAGGTTCAAAACTAAATTACAAAGTTTTGGTCTGAGAGCATCCGACCGAGTAATACCTTACTCCCCCAGAGGCTCGGGGACTAGAGGTTATGTGTTATCTATTGAAAATATTAGAAGTGCAGTCGAGATATTTACCTCCATCATCTTATCAGCCTCCACAAGAGCCCTCCTGGCAGTAAACATCCTCTCACCAATTTCTGCCAGGCCAAACTTCTGTGGTAAAGGATTTCCAGAGGTAACTTCGCCATATTCGGCGTTGTTCCAATTGGTGGAATACTCGGTGACTGAGCCAAGGGATTTGCCACTCAGAGTCTGAGTCAAGACTAAACCTTTCCTGGCAAAAGTTTTCTTAGTGGTCATCGCCGAAACAGGGCTAACATGCATCGTCATCTGTTTATCCTTAGCCAAGCCAGAGGTAGCACTGAGTTTCTGTAGTATGGAAGCAACTAACGGTTGTCGGGATACAACCGTAGTCTTCTTCTGCGTCACCTTGGTTGCGGCAACTAGTTTCTTTGATTTAGTGGTGGGGTTGGCCCGCTGCTAAGATGTTGTTGGCCAAGGTTCAGTTTCTGAAGTTGGCGGAGGCTTAGACTACGAGATTTGTTAAGATTTGGGCCGTGGGATCTGCCGAGGTTGTTCTTATGGCCGAGTCGTAGCTGACTTGGATGATGGTTGTGGCGGTTGCTGCTGAGTCGAAATTGATAGATGAGTTGGTTGCTAATGGGATTGGGATTGAACTGGTTCTAGGATTAATGGAACCTCGGATGAAACTGTCTCGGCACCGGTACTGATGGCGCCATGTTCTTCACTATCTCTATCGGGGGCCGAGGTATTCTCCCTCTGATCTGGCATGGCCTCGTTAGTTGGGGCACCACTTCCCCCTCCAACCTCAGTTTCACTCTCTGGTCGACAGATATTGGTATCAGCTACTGGAGGAGTATTGGCCCGAATTGGGATAAGGACTCGAACATCATCTTGAGGAGGAGGAGATGGTGGTGTAACAACGGGTGATCCCATACTAGAGGCACTTTAGGGAATATCCAAAGCATCCTGGCAATTAGAAACAATAATACAAAAAGAGTCACATAAGAAAGAGAGACACTAGAAATACAAAACGAGAGAAACAAGAAATTCAAGATTAACCCGGAAGAGGAAGCTTACCTAGAAGCAGCAGGTGGTGCTCTCGGTTTCTGAACCTTCTTGAATCCCCTCTTTTGCCTCTTCGAGGGCTTGTAAGACTCGGATGGCGGGGCCGAGGATGCAGCATGTTTCTTCACCACCCCTTGGCTTCCCACAACAATGGGAGGGACATCGTGCACCTGACCAGTCGGGTTAGCTGGGTTAAAGTTAGGCAGATAGGTAAATGATATTGGTATCGGGTCAAGTACCTCAATAATAATACAATCATCTTCCTCATTGTCATCATCTGGTCAGTCCCTTAATGGTGATAAGACAGAAGTCTTACCGTGGGGTCAGCCGGAACCGATCTCAGGAATAGGCATAAATTCCTCTGAGTCCGGTTCTTCTGGATCCGAGGTATCGTGGTCATTGCCCCAAGTAAGGGAAGGAGTCTCGGTATCCTCAATAGTTTGCTGGAGGAATTTCTGCACATCGAAACAAAGAAAAATCAGATAAGCAAATATGTTAACATAACGTATAAGTTGGCAAGGATGACTCGGTTTTTACCTGGGAGCGGGGTTCTGTCGGCTGAAGGGAGCTTTCCCCCAGTCCCATATCTCGGTCATGTCCATATTAAACATGGACTTGACCCGCTTGCAAACTTGGGTCTTGTTTAGGAGAGCCCCTTGTTTAGCTTGACAGTGGAGGTGCGAGTCGGGTCAAACAGGCCGCTCATGTGACATATCTTGTGGCTCTAGCACTGTAGGGGGAAAACCTGGCTACTAATGAATGTCGCCATCAGATCCTTACTGGTTATCCTAGCCTCCTTAAACTCCTCAATGTAAGAGGTGACCTCATTAATAAATGAGCTCTTGTTCTTCAGGTCAAGTTCCTAGTTGGTCTTGGAGGGAACACCGACATAGAAAGCAGGGAGCCAAATCAGGTCTCTATCGGTGTTGTTCTTCACATAGAAGAAGGATCTCAACCATTTCTTGCATGAGTCAAGGCCTTGGATCCAGGGGAAGATAGATTTCCTTTGGGGTGTAATTGAGGCACCCCCCCACTGAGACATAGGCTTCTCGCTGGGAGGAAGATCCTTGCATGGAACAATGTTTGTGCAAAGTTGGAAGTACTTTGCCCAGAGGTTTACGCTAGACCAGAGGCTGATGTATCCCTCGCAATAGGAAATGAACCTGGACAGGGAGGCAATGGTGTTAGCCGGAAGATGGTGGGGCTGGAGGCCCAATGTCTCAAGAAACTCCTTGGATAAATCACTGACTAAGAGACCAAATCCTCAAGCGAAATGAGCAACGAAGACTACATACTCATCCTCCTTGACATCGGGAATCTACTCGTCGTCAAGGATGCGGCTATCCACCTCCAGTGGAATTCATCAGGTTCTCTAGAGCCAGTCGATCTCCACCTGAGTGACATCATACCCCTACCAGGAGCCTCTCTTAGAGGAAGCTTCTTCTTCATGCTCATCGATGATGACAACATCTTGGAGTTCCATCTCCTCGAGGTCGCTCTCCTCCGATGCAGAGCTTTCTTAGAGGATGCAAGGAAGAGATTGC
The DNA here is from genome assembly GCA_023614405.1 of Avena insularis. NCBI lineage: Eukaryota > Viridiplantae > Streptophyta > Magnoliopsida > Poales > Poaceae > Avena > Avena insularis. The sequence goes on from CM042688.1 coordinate 130,025,782, forward strand.
CGCGGTCCCATAGAGGTGGAGGAGGACGGTGCTTGGGCGAGGCAGCGATGCAGAGGAAACAGAGGAGCGACATGGTCGCAAGTTGCAGAGCGCAGCGGTGGTGGCGCGAGGAAGAAGAGGGAGCGGGAGTGGGGGAAAGTGACCAAGTGTTTCCCCTGCTCCCCTATTTAACGAGCACAGTTTGTCATGGGTAGTGGGATCCATTGTGCCCACGGACCCCAGGATGTGCACATGTATTGCGCGAGTCGGTTAGGGAGAACGTGCCACATGTGCGATTGCAAAATTGTAGAGGCATAACTACATCCCGTGACTTCTACGACAATCAAGGAGCCGCGCGGCGATGTGATATATGGCAGTGATAACTGCCACAACGTGACATTGAATAGTTTCTTGGCCCTTAAAATGAGGAGGAGCACAATGATTGCTTCACACGTAGGATAAGCTGATGAGTACCAAAGAAGCAAAGTATCTAAGAAAAATAACCCAAACACGGGAAAATGACTCGGCAAACAAGATGTAACTCGGATTAAGCATAGCAAGGTGAATGATGGGTAGTGAGTCACCAAGTGGTGTGGCCGAGTTAAAATTGGTATGGTCCGACATGTAAGTAAGCTGGCAATATGGACGAAGACCCGAGTAAGTTGAACCTGATGTGGCCTTTTTAGCTAAAGATGCTAAGACCGTGACAGCTTCGGAGACTAATGTTGGGGGATGACCCTAGGTAGGGTCAAGCTAAGGTATAAAGACAAGATAGACCAAGGTATAAGTTGACCGAACTATAAATGGGTAAGCCTAGTAAAGGTTGAGTTACCCAAAGCCGGGTTATCCTGGCAAGACCTGGCCGACATATAACTTATGTAGGCACAGTATCTATGTTGTTTTCTATGTGTAGGTACCATCCTGGCCAAGTCATCAAGGTAGGGCCCACTCAAGGGTTGGCGTGCTCAGGAAGAAGTAAGCCGGCCTTAGAGTCAACACTTCTCTCTCCCGGAATTCCTGGAAGAGATAAGCGCTATGTCAATGTAACACCCTCGAATCGGCCCTATGCAAGTTTTATCCCTTTCCGCCAAACCCGCATAGAAACGATTCAAGGACGCCCACCAGGCACTTTTGTGTGGGTGGAAAACGAAGTAATACCATTACACAACAGTCCTTGATGGGACCCACAGAACAGATATATACATCAACGACTCCATGAGTCAAGAATAAAGATATACTATACAAAGATCCAAATCACCTTGAAAACGATAGAGCGTCCGACTATGGACAAGATACAAATGGGGCTAAGAGCCCTGAAGAATAACCAATGGCGTCCATAACCCTGCCCAGGCCAAGCCGGAAGGGTAACCCTGCTAACGACATCGATCTCAAACCTGCTAAAACAAAAGGGGGTGCCGACAAAGGGCAAAATAAAAAGAGGAGCGTCGAAGCGAGGCCAAGACAGCGAGGCTAGAATTCAGCGGCTCTCGCCTACATAGGTATGGTGGACTGAAGCGGCAGCGCAGCAGCACTAAACAACCTATAGAGACTCAATAAAACTAGCGGCTATTAGAGAGGGATAAGAAAGACCTATTCGGATCCAACCTGATACTAACACGAAACATACCCATCCTGGTATTTCCCCCTCGAGACCAAACGAGGAAGTCGGACCAAGGAACTCACACAGTTGGCAATTTTACTCATTCCATTATAGTTGCAGCATTTACTAGTCAGATATATAGCATGAGTCATCCTGATAGCATAAGTAGTGGGAAGTTTTAGTTAACATTCCGTTGTAGTTGGAACATTTACTAGTCAGATATAATTGTCCTGAGGAATCCCAAAACCCAGCAATTGTTGGCACTTTTATCACATTCCATTGGAGTTGCAATACTTACTAGGCAGGTACAGCATGTCACCAAACAACCCCAGATCCACCAGTTGTTGGCATTTTAATATCCATTCCGTGATAGTTGAATCTGATTACTAGTCATATATTAAGTCAAGTTTATAGCACTACTTTAGTCATGCTTGTCTATGATCGAGATACTGTGCTCCAAGTCGTCCATAACCGCGGACATGGCTTTCAGAAAGATTTACCCTGCAGGGGTGCACAAATAGCAACACACACACGATCAACCTCGGAAAAACCAAATCAAAACCCAACGAGGCTTTCACGACAAAGCAATCACAGGATTCATAAAATATTTCAGGGGCCACCCCACTAAGCTACCCAAGAAGTTGGCCTCGGAATGGACCTGTGGTTTGTGACAATGGTACGAAAGCATTGGGAACCCGAAAGTGTGACTGGGCTTGTCGATACCGCGAAAACATTCCACGTCCCAAAACAGTACAGGTGCTCCACGCACAATCGTAAATAAAGTAGTAAGCATGGCATAAGTACAGGATAATAATAAAGCCCCAAACTAGTTTTTGGCCCCAAGAAATAAGAAATGAATCAAGCTCTGGCTAAGGGGGATTCATAGACTCTCCTGGATGTGGATAGTGCGAATAGTCAAGGAACAGGTATCAAGTACTCGGGGCCTAAGGGACACAAGTGGGCATGAAAAACCAAATAACATATAATTGCCCACCGGTGCCACTTTCATTAGTTATCACAGCAATTTAATAGTTGTAATTAAAGACATGATCATCTCCACCATAAACATCTGCCAGCATTCCAACAACTATGGTACTCGACAACACGAGACCGCACCTGAGCAAGCAACTACGATTGGCAAGGCCAGCTATCTACCAAACAACAGGTATTAGGAGGTGTCCATGGCAATATAGAGGTTGCACGGGATATAACTAGTGCACGGAAACTAAAGCATCGCGACACGGATAGCAATAGATCAACAGGAGGAAATAAAGACTATAAATGCAAAATAGGTAGAAGGGGGAGAGATGCTCGCCTGGGAGACACTGCCAAAGGTTTATATCCGGAGAACTTGTCGATACTCGCATCAACTCATCGGCCTAATCCGTGAAGAAGCAAACACTAGAAGAAACACCGGATGCAATATTTAATACTACAGCAGAAGATCCGGCATGCTTATGATATGATGCATGACATGGCAAAGATGCGGTGCAATTAGGCAATATTAAACGGAACCGGGGTCCCGACAATTAATTATATGGTTCAAGTTATTTAGGTACCCCGCAATTTAAATGTTGTCTTAACAAGGCAAAACATGGCATCGGTTCTCTACACAATTTAAATGCAGTCCAGAATAAGACAAAGATATCCCGCATATAGACTCCATACTTATTTATTAGGTGAATCGATAAAATAACCCGGACCCACAAAATATGTATGCATGTGTGAACAATTTAATATGCAACAGATGAATGTCATATTTTCTAAGAATAAGGGGGGTCTCGGATAGGGGTCACACATTAGGGTATCGACGATCTTGAGGTTCACCGAGGGGTTCGGGTTCGGTCTTCGGACTCCGGGGTTCAGGGTCTCCAGTCTCCATGAAGAAGAACTCGGCGGCGACACGATATCCTTGTGGGGGTTGTGGATCGTCTCGGTGTCTTCGAATACCAGGTCGGAGAGCTTGGTGGTCTTCGGTATCCATGATGGAGGTCATGGCGATTCCGAGGAGAAGATCTTGGCGAGGTTTTCGTACTCTTTAGGTGGTTCCACCTAACTTCACACGGTCGTTGTCCATGCCACACCACGACCGTTGCGCCATCATCGGTACAACACACTATCAAAACACGGGTGCAAGACACCAGGATAAAATGTTGTGAGTGAACAAGTCATGTATAGACATTTCCTCAAACACCTTCTGGGAGCCCGGGCATTGACCGCAAGGCAGAGACAGAAAACAACCTGCAAGGTGCATTATTTTAGGGGCGACCACGACGGAAGGCGGCGGTGGCAGAACAGAGGTCGGGCAGGCTCCTTGAAGAGGACCGGTCGATGGTGGTAGGAGGTAGAGGACGAAGACGGCCTGTACTTGCACGGGGTGCGGCACACGGGACGATGGGGCATGCCGGCCGACGGTGGCTGATCTTGCGAGGGGTGACGAGGAACTCACGACGGGGCTCCGCCTCGGGAAGGATCTCGCGGCCGCGGTGGAGCGTGCGGATGGCTGGCGCTCGACGACGGTGGCGAGGAGGCCGAGGCTTGATGCGAGAGGGGTCGGCGATGCTTGGGGTCGGGCTTGGCAGCGAGCGAGCGCGAGCGGCACGGCGGCAGGCACGGGCCGGGCCGTGCTACGGCGAGATGGGCGCAGGCGGCCGGGCGAGGAAAACGAGGCCACGGGGGCGCCATGCTGCAGAGAGAGCAAGGAGCGGCGGCGGCGGTTGGTGGCGAGTGACGCGGTCGTGGCCACGGATGGGAGGGAGCCGAGCATGGCGGCGGTCCAAGGCGCGCTGCGATGGCGTGCGTGGAAGGTCGACGCCAGGATCCGGACGAGGAAGGTGGCGTCGGGGAGAGGGAGAGATGGGGTCGAGCGGGGGTAGGTGGGGAATTGCGGGGTGGGGCCGGGTTCCTGCGCGAGCGAGAGGAGCGTGCGAGGCGAGGGGAGCGTGCGACTCGAGGCGGAGTCCTCGCGTGGTAGGGCCAGGCGGGCGCGTGGATGTCTGGGACGTCAGGCGAGCGAGGGCGGTGGGGAAAAGCGCCCAGGTGGGCGGGGGATCCCGAGGTGGGTCTCCAGGAAGGGAGGTGGTCGGCCGGTGGAGACCTAGGGAGTGGGCCAGGTGGGGGCGGTCGGTCTCGTTGCTGCTGCGTGCGTGCTACGTGAGTGTATAGGGAGGGTGTGGTTCGGTCGGTGTGGCGTGGTGTGGTGGCTGGGTGGTTGGGTTAGGGTAGATTTAGTCTAGGGTTTGGTTGGTCTAGACTGGGCCAGGCCTGCCCGGGTAGTAGGTGGTCTGGCCTACGGGCCGGGCTGCCTCCCCAGTAAAACACTTTATAAAATAGTTTTCTCTTATTTATTTTGAAATATTCTTTTGTAAAAATAGTTTAGACAATTAAATGATCCGGACGGACCGAGGGTTTTATGTTTGAAATAGAGAGGGGTATTTAGAAAACAAAGATAGGCTTTTGGAAAATAGTTTTAGGCAAAACCATGCATGATGATGACGATGCTCAAATGCAATGTGGCATGATGATATGAGCATGCGGTCATGATGATGCAATACACAAAAACACAATGATTTTCTAGTAGTAGTTTTAGCGGGATGCCACAGTCAAGCACGCCCCTAAAACCTAGAACAAGGTCTGGGCGCGGGATTCTCGGAGGGGACAGTGTCAGACCGCCAATAGTCAGAGGTGATGGGCGCAGGTCAGGTGCAATCCTGATGCCCATGATGGGAAAATTCTTTGGCCTAACTAGCTATTTAGGTACAAGCATATGCTGGGAATTCGGGCCACGTAAGCCCTATATGTAACCTGGCCACCCTTTTATAAGGTGACCCAGGGCCTCCGAGGAGAGGGTCAGTCCATTTAAGATATGCACAAGTAGTAGAGGGAGAGAGGCATAAACACTTCATCTTCTTCCTCCTCTTGATATAGCTCATGAAGCAATTGTACTAGTCCATTGATCATATTATAAGATCTAGAGGCAAGAGTAGAGGTTTTATCTCACTAGGAGAGCCTCAAACCTGGGTATATTGTGTCTATGTGTGTTCTTCGTGTGCGGTACTCACCGCACTATCCCTCCCCAGATTCCACTAGTGTCCATACGACCCCATCTTTAGCCATCCCATGGCATCTACCGTGACACCACCACGACACACGGCTTTGGCCTATGTCATCTGCCAATCAGGCCACCAAGATCAACAACAAATAATATCATTGACGAGTTCAAGGAACTACAACTAGTTCACCGAAGGCTTGGGCGAAGAATGAAAAGTCTTGAGTCATCTCGCGCTTCATTGTCCTTGGACTCCACTGCTAGCATCCGTTATTGATGAATGAAGATCACATGTAAGCGAATATCAGCAGGGTGCTTTGGGATAACAAAATTGATGAATAACAAAAGAACCCCTAATAACCTATGTCGCATCATACATCTAAAATGACAGATCAATAGATTATTTTGATAATAAATAAACACCTATCATCATTTCCCAAGTTAAAATAGTTAATTCCTCTAAAAGTTTGCAACATAAAACTTTATCTCTTAAGGGAATTTTAACAAGACATATACTAGCTCTTATGATGACAGGGCACTTGAGATGATTTCAATACTATCGGTTCCGGAACATTTTGATAAAATGGTAATCGCACAATCGTTAAGTCTAGCTATATCCAGATCCCCATAGTTAATAAACTAATGAAAAGCTTGACACTAGGGCTATAACTGGATAATGACAATGGCTACAATTTCATAACTTCATTAAGTAATGACCCCAAGTACAAATTTAAACACATACAATAAATAACATTATTGGTCATAAGTTGACAGTGAACACTTAACAACTACTATAGTTATTATGGCAACAATTTATGGGAAACAAATTAGCCCTGGAGTGTTGTAATTTAATGATGAGAATGAAGTTACCTTATACAATAGAGAAACTTGTTAAAGGATTATAGGTGCAGTCGTCATTTGCTTCAAAATAAATTATCTAGGTGTGGATTGTCTTCAGCTGAACCATACAGACATATGAGTCCACCTGAATAAAACTGTCATGATGTTCCTCCGCATAGCGGACTATGGATGAGTTCTTTCTAATCAGACCCTCCATTTGACATATCGCATCCAAATTAATAGTACAGCCACACAACCATCTAGTAACACCAGATAAATCGTCCCTCTCCCACATTGTCAATCTGCAGGTCTCATCACGGGGGCTCTACAAGGTGGCCAAGGCAACACCGCCATCCTTCGAATGGATGAGGTGAAGACTGTGAACACTAGAAGGCCTCTCCATCTCTACCAGAGCTAGACTTTGAGTATCCAGATCAAACTATATATCATTCCAGCCCCGAGCATGCAACCAATGAAGGGTGTTACCAACAAGTGTACCAGGAAGACCAACATTTCTAATAAGAGATGGATCAACTATTGTTGATAGATCACTCCAACCAGTATCTCAGTGGAGTACATAGTTGCGATGATTACACCCTGATGTTGATGCTCGTAGGTAGCCACCAGGACAACTTTGAAATTTCTCCAGTGGCAGTTGTCATGCACGTGCCCCCGACCATTGTTAGTATAGAGCACTACCAAGTGGCGGTAGACAATCTTTGGATTGGGGAACTCTAGGGGAACAACCAAGGTGCAGTAGCCTTTAGTGATGTAGTCCCACATGATGCACTAATGCTGCTCCCAGTGCTCAAAGAGTGTGCGCCTATGGCGGCAATCGACCAGGTCCCAGACTTGGAAGTAGACGTTGTCTTGCAACGAGAATCACCGACGATGGACCTTGTATGGCAGTTCTCGAATGGTTCTTAAAGAGACCTTCTGGGGATTATTCCCGTGGCCACATAGAACATCGAGGAGGGGAGGCTTACGATGGTGGATACGGAAGCTTTCACGAAACTTATCGTCAGCGGTGATACTTCTCTAGCTCGTGGAGAAGGAGGTGCGCATGAGATAGGGTGGATGTGATCTCCTGTGACAGCGAGGAGTGTCGGTGGGGGCTGCTGCTACGACCAGTCATGGCACCCGAATTGTGGAGTTGAACTGGCCGCCAGATTGGATCTCTAGAATGACAACTAGCATGGGAGTGGGGACTTGAAGTGTTTTTTTCTCTTCGGTAACTTCTCGAGGCCGGTTGATTTTACTTTGATATCAGCATTCCTCTTAATTTCTTGACAATGCGGCAACAACGAAGTAGGCGTATCTCTTTTCTTCATGGGAGAGGCACTTCTTTTTTTCTTTGAAAAGAACTACGCTAGACAAGATATTGAAGGGTCCAACGACATTCACAAGTGGGAAAATAGAACATAAGTGTAGCCGATTGGCCACCTACTAACAAAATCCAGTGACGTGCTAAATTCTTCATCACCGATATATCTGCCCAACCAATGAAGTTGACAATCTGACCGTTGTTAGTAACCTTGAGAACCAACATGACGAATATATGTATCGGGTCATTAGTGTTAACCTGTAACCAGTGAAAAATACGTATGGCACTAGTATTCGAGAGGACCTAGTGATATACTTCCTCTATGTTCTCGTCACCGCTATGCTCTATAGACATGACAGACGCAAAAGGTCGAATGTCACGCTTTTTTTAGACCACCGTATCTTGACATAGGTATGCCCAATGGGTGTTCACCCTTGGCCTATCTAGCCCATACTAGCAAGAGGCCCACGTGACAATCTGCTGGCATCAGCAAAGCCCGTGATGATTCGGGTGAGGCCAATCCCATGAAAGATTTGACACCTTGATGGACATGACAAGACTAGATAGTAAACCCTTAGGGTTACGCCCTCAAACTTGTAACCGACTCAAATGTCTCCCGAGACCTGGCCTCCCCATATAAAGGCCAGGAGGAAACGCCGGGGAGCATTATTGAAACTCTCATACACACAAGCCAGATCCAATATGCGCACCATAGCCATCTCGATGCCCTTGTAACCTTGGTTCCTCAATTAATAAAGAACTGACAAGCACGAGTAGGGTTTTCCCTTTGGGGGCCTGAAACTTGGTAAACCTCATGTCCCCTGTTGTTTGTTTGTTAGCTGACGAAGTCTCCAGCGTGCTATTCTTCCCTAAAAACCCAAGTCCATCAAGTATGACCATTGACGTGATCACCCCACATCAATTGGTGTCATCTATGGGAAGCCCCCACGCAGATGTCGCAACTTTGGTGGCTCCATCACCGGCGATCTATAATTCGTTGGCGTCAAGGGAGCATATATGCTTTGGCTCCTTTAGCTTCACCATCCACTCATCAGCCACGCACCTGGCTTTCGACTCCATCGATGATGGGGCCAACCTGATGTTCACAGTGCCTAGAGCATCAGCTGAAAGGCTCTACATGCGCCTAGATTAATAGATGTCCCTCGAGCTCGATCTGTAGCTGGGAGGAATAGGCGTATAGCTTCATCTAAAACTTAAATGGCACATACAAACACCCTGCATCCATCGAGATCGAGGAACTCTAGGAGTGCACCCAAAGATATGGTGAGTCCCTCCGCTCGTACATCCAACATTGGTCCATTATCAAGTACTCCATCAAGGACATCTCTGAGGAGCAGGCAATTGACGTGTTCAACGGCAGAGTACGTCGAAGAGAGCTCAAGGAGGAGCTAGGATGCACCAAGCCAAGAACCATCGACCACCTGATGGATATCACCAACCGCTGGGAGGATGGCAAAGACATTGTCCACAACAGCCGTGCACACTCGGATGACTAGGACGACCACGGTCATAGGCGTGACCATCAAGGAAAGTGCAAGATGCATGGCTACGAGGACCACAATGGAGTTGATATGGTTGTGGATGGTTACGCTGATAAGCGTGAAGACGGCAACTGCGACAACAACTACCACGATGACAAGACCATCGGCAAGACAACCCGTGAGTGGCAGTGGTGTCCCCGGGAGGATGGGCCACCCCCCATGAAACTCATGTTACGACCCTACAAGTCCACTTCTACATCAAGATCAAGGATGACAAAAGAAAGTCCAGCCATCTCCTCAAGGACTACCGCCAATTTTAGAAGCTCCAAGACGCTTACACCCAATTTCAATGAGACGCAACAAAATCAAGGCTATGCAACAGACCCAGGTCCCTTAGCATACGAAGAACCACCACCACCCCCAATGCCAATTAATGGACCACTACCACCCATAGTCGTGGTGGCTCAAAACAACGGGGCGGAACAATACCCGCGAGCGTACGGGAGTATGTGCATGATCCAGAAAGGACGTCCCTCCAACATGAGATAGAAGAAGATCTCATGGCAGGTGAGCCTAGCCGTAACTTCACCTCCCGCCATTCGTGAGTACCTCAGCAGATCCAAATCCTGGATCACCTATGACTGATCTAACCACCTGCATTAGGTCCCATGACCAGGCCACGCCTCCATGGTGCTAGAAGATTACATCAGCAGCTACGAAATGAGCAAGGTCTTCATGGATGGAGGTAGTTTCACCAACCTCAACTTCGCCAGCACCTTACGAGCCATGAACATCAACCTGACGAGCCTCGACCATCCGAAATCACCTTTCATGGCATTGTCCTGGGGAAACCAGTCCTTCCTCTAGGCAAAATATCCCTGGATATAATATTTGGCAAGCCCGACAACTTCAGGCGTGAGAGACTTGACTTTGAGGTCATCAACTGGCCATCACAATACCACTTCATACTTGGACGGGTTACATTCGCTAGGTCCCTGGTGGTACCACATTACACCTATCTCACGTTGAAGTCGCCAGGACCCTGTGGCGTCATCACCATCCGCGGAAGCTTCACAAGATCTGATAACTACGACAGGTAATTCAATAGAATCTCCCAATCATTCGAGATGCAAGAATAACTAGTGAAACTCAAGGAGTCGACGAACTACAATCTTCCTCATGTGAGCCAGCGAAATGCACTCTAGCAATCCTTTGACTCCAAAGTTGACACAGTAGAGGTCCAAGTTCACTTGACGGACCCCACGATGATGATAGTCATCGCAATCAACTTGAGTTCCACATAGGAACTCACGCTCATCAAATTCCCCCATGGGTGCTAGGAGATCTTTGACTGGTGTCATGCGTACATGCCAGGAGTCCCCAGGTAATTCACCGAGCATGCACTCAACATGTATCCGGATGCTAAACCGGTCAAGCAATCGATGTGCCGCCTCTTGGAGCTGAAGGCCAAACTATTGGCGTGGAAGTCAGTAGACTGCTGGATGCAAACTTCATCCACGAGATCAAGGAAAGCACCTAGGTATATAACCCCATGTTAGTCCCAAAGAAGGACACATATATACTCCGCACGTGCGTGGACTACACATCCCTAAAAAATGTTGGAGATATGCCCAAGAGGTAATAATAAAAGTGGTTATTATTATATCTTTGTGTTTATGATGAATGTTTACATCCCATGCTATAATTGTATTATAAGGAAACACTGATACATGTGTGTTTTGTAAACATAAAAGAGTCCCTAGTAAGCCTCTTGTGGAACTAGCTTGTTGATTAAATGATGATCATGGTTTCCTGATCATGGACATTGGATGTCATTAATAACAAGGTTATATCATTAGGAGAATGATGTGATGGACACACACACCCATAGTAAGCGTAGCATAAGATCAAGTCATTAAGTTCGTATTGCTATAAGCTTTTAAATGCATAGTAACCTAATCCTTCGACCATGAGGTTATGTTAATCACCATCACCGGACGGGTACTTTGATGACATCAAACACCGCTTCGTAACTGGGTGGTTATAAAGGTGTCATTGGGTATTCTGAAAGTATGTGTTGAAGCGCATGGACCAAGATTGGGATTTGTCCATCCATATGACGGATAGATATGCTCTAGGCCCTCTCGGTGGAATGTCATCTAGTTAGCTTGCAAGCATGTTACTAGGTCACAAGGGATGACATAACATGGAACGAGTAAAGAGTACTTATCAGTAACGAGGTAGAACTAGGTATGGAGATACCGACGATCAAACCTCGGATAAGTAGAATATCGCGTGACAAAGGGAATTGGTTTCGTATGTTAATGGTTCTATCGATCACGAAGTCATCGTTGAGTATGTGGGAGCCATTATGGATCTCCAGATCCCGCTGATGGTTATTGATCGGAGAGGTGTCTTCATCATGTCTGCATATTCACGAACCGTAGGGTGACACACTTAAGGTTCAAAGTTGTTTTAAGTAGATATGGAATATGCGTTGGAGACCGAATGTTGTTCGGAGTCTTGAATTGGATCCGAGACATCACAAGGAGATCCGGAATTGTCCGAAGAATAAGATTCATATATTGGGGATCATTTTCTAAGTTAGGAAATGTTCCGGAGTATTTGTATGAGGATTCTAGAAGGTTTGAATGTTAGGAAGGTTCTAGGAGCTGACTTGGAGTTGGCCTGAAAACCAAGAAAGGATCAAGGAGTCCTTGTGGGGCAAGACAAGGAGTCGTGGGGGAGGAGGACTCCTCCCCCCTCCCAATCCGCCGGCCAAGGAAGGGAGGGGAGTCCTACTAGGAATCCCCCTCCCATGGCGCCTCCCTCCTTTAAATACAGGGGTGGGGGCGCCACCCCCTTGCCCCCTCCACTCCAAACCCTAGCCGCCGCCTCTCTCCTCCTCCTTCCCTCTCGCCAGCGAGCCTGCAGAATTCTACTCCACCACCACCACCAAACCGTCGTGCTTTGGGATTCCGTGGAGAAGATCTACTACCTCCGCCGCTGAACGGGAGAGGAAGGTCTGCTTGACTCATGCGACGTGACCGATCATGGAAGCGCCGAACACGGCGCCGGAAGGATCGTCCACACGATCTTGAGATCGGCAAGTGATCGACTGCATCAACCACGAGATCCAATCTCGTAACGCTTTCGGATCTACGAGGGTTAGTACAGATCTATCTCGTTGCACATGTCTAATAGATTAGATCGTGGCTTTTATCTAGATTAGATCTGGGTTTTGTTCGTTCTTGCGGTAGAAATTCTTTGTTTTTCATGCTACAAACCCATCAGTGGTATCAGAGACGCATCTATGCGTAGATCTATTGCACGAGTAGAACACAATGGTTTTGTGGGCGTTGGTGCTCGTGCCGTCTTTTGCTTTGTGTACTTTGCATCTTGCGGTATGGTGGGATGAAGCGGCTCGGGCTAACCTTACATGTCATCGCACATGAGACTTGCTCCACGCTTGACGTGTAACTTGCTTTGCACAAGTGGCTTTGCGGGTGTCTGTCTCTCCCACCATAGTATAGATCCAATCTACACTTTGCACTCGATAGCACTTGTATCAACGTTGTGGTTCAGTTTCGTAGGTAAGATCCGTTCTTATTCGAAAGCCCCAAACCACGTAAAAGATGCAAAGAAAATTAGAGGCGTCTAACTTGTTTTTGCAGGGGTTTTGTGATGTGATATGGCCATCATGTGATTGTGATTATATTTGATGTATGCAATGATCCTTGTTGTCATATGGCAACGGCGAGAACTAATGGTTGTCTTTAATTACGTTAAGACCTGCGTGTCTATTCATCTTGTAATAGCTTTATTCCAAGTAGTTGTAATAGTTGCTGGTGATGATGGACAGCCATGAAGCGGCGCCCTTGACCTTGGACTTAATCTGGTGATGATGGAGATCATGTCCGTGCTTTGGAGATGGAGATCAAAGGCATAAGAAGAAAGGGCCATATCATATCACACTAATTATGAATTGCCTGTGATGTTAATCCTTTATGCATCTTGTATTGCTTAGATCGTGAAGGTAGCATTATAAGATGATCCCTCTCACTAAATTTCAAGTAATAAAGTGTTCTTCCTTAGTTGGCACCGTTGCTAAGACTCGTCGTCTCGAAGCATCTCGTGATGATCGGATGTGATAGATTCTACGTGTGCATACAACGGGTGCAAGCCAGATTTGCACATGCGGAAACTAAGGTTAATATTGACGAGCCTAGCATGTACAGACATGGTCTCGGAATACGGAATACCGAAAGGTAGAGCATGAATCATATAAGTGATATGATGAACATGAAGATTGTTCGCCGATGAAACTACATCTTGGTGTAGTGGACTTGGTTCGTGTAATCATTAAGACAATGTGAGGGATGTTGTTTTGAGTGGGAGTTCACCTAGTTAATTTAAGAATTAAAATTGAACTCAATTTATCATAAACTTAGTCTAAACTACTTGCAAATTTGTTGTAGATTATGGCGAACCTCTCCATCAATTTCAATGCGTTCCTAGAGAAAGAAAGCTTAAGAACAATGTAAGCAACTTCACGGACTGGCTCCGTGGTCTGAAGATTGTCCTCAGGGCTGGTCAGATGACCTATGTTCTCGAAGCACCGCTAGGTGACCCACCTGTAGAAGATGCCACCGATGACGTAAAGAATGTTTACGCCACTCGGAAAAATCATTACTCCATAGTTCAGTGTGCCATCCTGTACGGTTTAGAAATGGAGCTCCAGAAGCGTTTTGAGCACCACGACCCGTTCGAGATCATTAAGGAGCTCAAGCTCATTTTTGAGACTCACGCGGCCGTGGAGAGCTATGAGGCCTCCGAAAAGTTCTTCACCTGTAAGATGGAAGAGGGAAGCTCCGTTAGCGAGCACGTGCTCACCATGTCTAGGCATGCAAACAAGCTCCAAGAGTTGGGGATAACGATTCCTAATGAGTTAGGGATTCACCGTGTCCTCCAATCACTGTCACCGAGTTATAAGAACTTTGTGATGAACTACAATATGCACTGCATGAACAAGACGTTTCCTGAACTATCGTCCATGCTGAAAACTGCTGAAGTGGAGATCAAGAAGGAGCACCAAGTGTTGATGGTCAATAAGACCACCAATTTCAAGAAACAGGGCAAGCCTAAGAAAAAGGGCAACTTCAAGAAGGACGGCAAGAAAGCTGTCGCACCTGCTAAGAAGCCCAAGGCTGGTCCTATGCCTGAAACTGAATGCTTCTATTGCAAGGGTGCTGGTCACTGGAAGCTTAACTGCCCCAAGTACCTGGCGGATCTGAAGAACGGCAACATCAAGAAGAAAGGTATATTCGATATACATGTTATTGATGTGTATCTTACTGGTAATCGTAGTAGTGCCTGGGTATTTGATACTGGTTCGGTTGCTCATATTTGTAACTCGAAACAGGAGCTGCGGAATAAACGAAGACTGGCGTGAGACGAGGTGACGATGCGCGTTGGAAATGGCTCCAAGGTTGATGTGATCGCCGTCGGCACGCTCCCTCTACATCTACCTTCGGGATTAGTTTTAAATTTGAATAATTGTTATTTGGTGCCTGTGTTAAGCATGAACATTATATCTGGATCTTGACGGTTACTCTTTTAAGTCTGATAATAAAGGTTGTTCGATTTATATGAGTAATATCTTTTATGGTAATGCACCTGAGATGAATGGTTTATTCTTATTGAATCTCGATAGTAGTGATACACATATTCACAACATAGATGCTAAACGAATAAAATTGAATGATAATTCTACATACATGTGGCACTGTCGTCTTGGTCACATTAGAGTGAAGCGTATGAAGAAACTCCATTCTGATGGACTTCTTGAATCACTTGATTTTGAATCACTTGAAAGATGCGAAGCATGTCTAATGGGACAAATGACTAAGACTCCATTCTCTGGAATAATGGAGCGAGCTACAGACTTATTGGAAATAATACATACCGATGTGTGCGGTCCAATGAGTGTAGCATCGCGTGGTGGATATCGTTATGTTCTCACTTTCACGGATGACTTAAGTAGATATGGGTATGTCTACTTTATGAAACATAAGTCCGACACTTTCGAGAAGTTTAAGGAATTTCAAAGTGAAGTGGAAAATCATCGTAATAAGAAGATTAACTTTCTGCGTTCTGACCGCGGAGGTGAATATCTGAGTTATGAGTTTGGCATGCATTTAAAGAAATGTGGAATACTTTCACAGTTGACACCGCCGGGAACACCACAGCGTAATGGTGTGTCCGAACATCGTAATCGAACTCTCTTAGATATGGTTCGGTCTATGATGTCTCTTACAGATT
This sequence comes from Avena insularis, assembly GCA_023614405.1. Lineage (NCBI taxonomy): Eukaryota > Viridiplantae > Streptophyta > Magnoliopsida > Poales > Poaceae > Avena > Avena insularis. The sequence continues at coordinate 130,041,396 of CM042688.1, forward strand.
TACCACTATCGTTTTGGGGTTATGCATTAGAGACAGCCGCATTCACTTTAAATAGGGCACCATCTAAATCCGTTGAAACGACACCATACGAATTGTGGTTTGGTAAGAAACCTAAGTTGTCGTTCCTTAAAGTTTGGGGTTGCGAAGCGTATGTAAAGAAGTTACAACCTGATAAGCTTGAACCCAAAGCGGAGAAATGCGTCTTCATAGGATACCCTAAAGAAACAATTAGGTATACCTTCTATCATAGATCCGAAGGCAAAGTTTTCGTTGCCAAGAATGGATCCTTTCTTGAGAAGGAGTTTCTCTCGAAGGAAGTGACTGGAAGGAAAGTAGAACTCGACGAGGTTATTGAACCTTCTCTCGGAGTTGAGAGTAGCATAGCACCGGAAGATGTTTTTGTGCCGCCTGCACCAATTGGAGAGGAAGCTAATGATGGTGATCATGAAACTTCGAACGAAGTTACTTCAGAACCTCACAGGTCAACAAGGGTTCGTACCACTCCTGATTGGTATGACTCTGCCTTGAACGTCATGTTGGTGGACAACACTGATGACCCTGCGACGTATGAAGAAGCTATGGTGAGCCCAGATTCTGACAAATGGCAAGAAGCCATGAAATCTGAAATGGGATCCATGTACGAAAACCAAGTATGGACTTTGGTGGACTTACCGGATGGCCGTAAGGCTGTCGAGAACAAATGGATTTTCAAAAGAAAAACAGATGCTGATGGTAATGTTACCGTCTATAAAGCTCGACTTGTCGCGAAAGGGTTCCGACAAATTCAAGGAGTTGACTACGATGAGACTTTCTCACCAGTAGCGAAGCTAAAGTCTGTGAGGTTTTGTTAGCAATCGCTGCATATTTCGATTATGAAATTTGGCAGATGGATGTCAAAACGGCGTTCCTTAGTGGTGACATTGAGGAAGAGTTGTATATGGTACAACCCAAGGGTTTTGTCGATCCTAGTGATGCTGACAATGTATGCAAACTTCAGCGCTCCATTTATGGACTGAAGCAAGCATCCCGGAGTTGGAATCAACATTTTGATAAAGTAATCAAAAAACTTTGGATTTATACAAACTTATGGAGAAGCTTGTATTTACAAGAAACTGAGTGGGAGATCTGTAGCATTCCTAGTACTATATGTAGATGACATATTGTTGATTGGGAATGATATAGAACTTCTTAATAGCGTCAAAACCTATTTGAATAATAGTTTTTCAATGAAGGATCTTGGCGAAGCGGCATATATTCTAGGCATCACGATTTATAGAGATAGATCAAGACGCCTAATAGCGCTTTCACAAAGTACATACTTAGACAAAGTTCTAAAGAAGTTTAGAATGGAAGAGAGCAAGAAAGGGTTCGTGCCCATGTTGTCAGGTAAGACCTTGAGTAAGACTCAAAGTCCGGCTACGGCAGAAGATAGAGAAAAGATGAATAGTATTCCCTATGCCTCGGCCATAGGTTCTATCATGTATGCCATGCTGTGTACAAGACCGGATATAGCACCGATGTATGCCATGCTGTGTATCACCGACAACGGCTCCAACTTTACCTTGAAGGAATTCCAAGGCTTCTACGAGAATATGGGGATCAACATCAGCGACGCCTTGGGTGTGCACCTGTAAACCAATGACCAAGTCGAAAAGGGCAACGACCTCATCAAAGTGGCATCAACAAGCGACTCCTGTGACCCTTGGAGAGAGCAGCTAGAGCATGGCCTGAGGACTACCATCGGTGCTATGGAGCCTCCGAACAACCCCTAACAACACAACGGGCTACATGCCATTCTTCATGGTGCACGATGTAGAAGCAGTACTACCAGCTGAAGTACAATACAATGCCCCTCGGGTGCTCACCTACAACGAGGTTGATTCTATAGCCGCACTCGAAGATGCCATCGATCTACTAGAGAGGCACGCAACATCGCCTCTGACTGTTTGGTTGTCTACCAGGACAACCTCTGCAACTACCACTGTCGTCGACTGCGACTCAGGTCCTTCTCCAAAGGATACCTTGTGTTGTTGGTCAAACAAAAATTCCACCTCAATCTATAATCCCCTTGGGTGGGACCCTACATCATCACAAAAGTAATCCAAGTGGCGCCAATCGCCTCAAAGAGTTAGAATCCGAAGTCTCATACTCCAACCCTTGGAACGTCGTGTAGCATCGACGTTTCTACACTTAGATGTCTTTACTTTTCAATAAGTCTACTTAGCTAGGCTACTCCGTCGAAACATGTACCTGCTACCTACTATCGGTAAAGATAAGTTCCTCTACTGAGAGTTGATCCATCCCTTTTTTACTACTTACGCATCTCACACTCGGGGGTTGCGCCCCTCGAGCACCTTAACATGCCGTTGACTCAACACACCCAAATACGAACCTCTCGCGATAGCCCGAGTAGCTGACTCTTATTAAATGTCAAACCCTTGAAAACTCCAACCAAGCTGGAACTCAGCTGACAGGTTAGCAAGGCAGTGGGACCAAAAAGCATCAGGCTAACAAAAAGGCCTAGAATACGGTGTTTAGGATCAAGACACACACCAAAGAAAACTATTTACATCAGGCCAACATGCCAAAATTGTTTACATATCACACAACCTTTACACACTTAACATTATGTGCAGCTTACAACAAAAACGACTCGCTAAAATCTCGGTTGATTACGCTGTCGTTGGACCAAAGCTTGTTCGGACCTATCAAAATGGAGAACTATCATGATGGTTGGGCTCCAGGCAACCTCTATATGCAAGGATAACTACCTCTCTGAACCATCGGAAGTGGGGTGAGGTCTGTCGCCACAGCATCCAAGTCCAGGTGCGGATGATGCACCCAAACAAACGTTAATGCCATCTACGCACCCGCCACAAGTTGCATGCGGACAAACGCTATGACTTGGTCATGGTTGTGAAACTCTCGCATCAAGCCAAGGAAACTCAAAGGTCTAGGGTCCAAGGGGAACATTACATCCCACACCATGGCCGGAATGTTTTGAGCACCTTTCATATGCTTAAAAACCTGTTGGATGCGTTGATGAAGGGTAGCCAAACAATGACCCTGGCTCCTATCCATCCAGAAGTGACCGCCAACCTCCAATTTCTCTTGGATGAAGCTTGATGCAACTTTCCTCATCCTGAGGGTTGCGATTGGAAACTCCACAATAGCAAAGATATGGGTCAAGCAAGCAACAAAAGGTATATTCACAAGAAGCAAATACTTGGCTAATTCTTACATTTAAACATCTCGTTGACCTTGTTCACCTCGTCAAGAATGTACTCTTCCTGTTGAGTGGCCTTCTCAGCCTTGGATTCCCAAACATCCGCAAGGCCTTTGAAAGTTAGCGCTGCTGCTCCAAGCTCTTGACATGTTCACGAAGTCACACATTCATCGAGAGCTCATGAACTCTACTTCTTGATTGCACTCAAACTAGAGGAATCTCAGGAATTGACGCACTAGATGATCCCATGGCTGCCCCCTGCACAACATAAGTGCAAATTACTCCAACACTCAAGGAGCAAAATCTGGGCACATGATATCCCTTTGAGTCATACACTTGGGGGATAATCAAGGGAGCATAATAAGAAGCAACTTAACAGCATCATCAACATTCCAACTGTATCATGGTTCTCGAAACAAACACCATAAGGAGAAGTTCAAATTACAATACCAAAACCTAGCAACAGAAGAGCTAAACTATTTCACTACTCTACGACATGGTGTCTGACGGCTTCGCGGAACCTTCTGGTGTGCTAGCCATGGTGAGATGCTTTTTATCTTCACTATACTTCTCAAGCAGATAGACCAAACAAGGACCATACTTCTTTGCCCACTTGATATAGGAACAAATTCCTACCTCCTGGCCTTCGGCTGTGATGTGCAGGGAGGAGGACTCCTTGTCGAAGTAGAGTTATGCGCCATGCACAACAGCCACTCCAAAGGCCAGGGACTCGCTAGATGCCTTCTAGGCTTGCTTGTACTCCTTCACCGGATCCACCACTACATCGAATGAATCCACAAGCCCATTGACATCCTCGATGGCAATAGCCTTCGGGGGGATCTCCTTGTGGAATATCCCTAACACGGCTTTGGTATTCACCATCACATCTTTATGGGTGCTATGATCTTCGACTGCTGCAACAACATAAGCCAAAGGATCCACACACACCTAGGCATGGAGATCCAATGAAATCTTAGCGACATCTGTATGTGCAAGAAGCACAAGACTCAAAAAACATAATCTATGAAGACTTAGGCACAAAATACCATCAACACATACTCACCTGACAAATCCTGAGCTGCTGTTATGAACCATTCACCCAATGCCTCTTCACCCTTGGCAGACACGGTCAAGAGATCCTCTTCATGCTGCTTGTCTTCAGCCTTGAATAGGTCAAGTGCATCCTTGGCGCTTTTCTCCTTGTTTGGAGCACCACCAAGACTCTTCTCAATGACCTAAACATGATGCAAAGCATCATCCCTTTTGACTACCCTAGTACAATAACGTCAGAAGGAAGGCAATGCTTCTACATTTGCATGGAACTGCAAAGAGGCACTTACGTTGCATCTAGTCTCGCTCTGATTACACCCAAACATACCTTCGGTCCATTTCCACCATGTCGCGCGGGAAAGGATGCACCATACTCTACTCAGCAATAATGACTCGGGTGCTTCGTGAAATACACTCTTCGAGTTCCGAAGCTTGGAGGAGCTAGAGGAGTTATCACTGCCATGGGGATCTGTTTCCGTGGCAATCTCTATGAGCGCCTTGAAACCTGCAACCTTGGAGTCTACAACTCCTTCCTCCACTCTCTCTCCGACAACACCACCAAGTGGTGAATCAGTGTTGCACAACATCGAAATCAGTACAAGCCAGTACAATAGTTCAAATTGTTAACAAAGAAACAAGGAAGAACACTCATGATCTAATCTCATAAAGGTCCCAAACAAACTTTGGCTTCTTGGATGGAGGCGCTGGAGGCACGGTCCATAACGGCACCACCAGAATGTGACTCATGTGAGGATGTGTTGGGTCCCTTAGGATGTTCAAGAATTAAAGCATCTGAATCCTTACTTTGACTCCACTTCCGGGTGCCTTTGTCGCTATCTTTGTTAGTAGTGTCAGTGGGAGGAACAGTCGAGTCCGATTCGTCCGGATCGTTACCCTCTGCTACTTTGTATTGATCGGGAAGTGGCGGAAGCAATGACTTAACCTTATAACTCTGCACCCGAAGACAAAAATTTGCACCAAATAAATTGCAACGCTACGAGGGAAATACAGAGACAAGGGAAGCATGGAATCTTTACCTTGGGCACCTTCTTGCTGGAATTGAATGGTGCCACCGGTGAAGGCTGCGACAGCGCATCATCATTGGTCATGCTCGTGAGGATTTTATCTTCTTCTCTAATTCGGTGGATGACAGATTCTCCTCCTGACAGCGTGTTGGGTCTGATTGACCATTATACAACCACGTCGGATGCACTTGATACATTGCAAATGTATCTATAATTTTTTATGTTCCATACTTGGTTTTATCTACTTTCTTATGTTTTTTCCACCCTTTGGAGTTCTTCTCATATGATTTCTTGGACTAACCTATTAACAAGAGCCATAGTGCCAGCTGCTTGTTTTCTGCTGTTTTTGGTTCCAAGAAAGTCAGAAAATGAATATTCTCGGAATTGGACGGGACAAAAGCCAAAGTCAGTTTTTCACCGAGGACACTGGAGCGAATCACGAGGAGGAGAGGGGCTGGGGCCCGGCCACACCACCTGGCCCGCGCCAGGGGGTGGTCTGGCCGCCCCAGGCACCCCCTCGTCCTCTCCTTCCACCTATATATTGCCTCTGATACGGAAACCCTAAGAACCCGATCAAAAATCCACGAAAGAGTCTGTAGCCGCCGTCATCTCCAACCCTAGATCGGGAGGGATCTGAAGCTCTTCCCGACACCCTGTCAGAGAGGGGAATTCACCCTGGAGGCCTTCTTCATCATCATGCAAACCTCCGGTGTGATGCGTGAGTAGTTCATCTCTGGACTACGGGTCCATGTAGTAGCTAGATGGCTGGTTCTCCTCCTTTGTGCTATCATGTTTAGATCTTGTGAGCTCCGTTCATGATCAAGATCATCTATTTATAATTCTGCATGTTGTGTTTGCGGGGATCCGATGGATATTGAGATGCTATTTCAGATTGATTATTGATTCTATCATGTCTTCGTTATTTGTGATCTTGCATGCTTTCTGTTGTTAGTAGCTATCTTGGCCAAGTAGATGCTAGCAACTCCAAGAGTTAGTATTTATGCTCGATAGTGGGTTCATGCCTCTGGTAATCTGGGGAAGTGATAGAAATATCTAAGGTACTAGATGTGATGTTGCTACTAGGGAGAAAACAACAATCCTTTGTTCATAGAACAATCGTATTGTTTACTTTACACGCAATTCGTAATGCAATTACCCGTTTCTTGCAAATTAATACTAGAGGGGGTTCGGATGATCACCTAAAGGTGGATTATTAGTCATAGATGCAGTTGGATAGCGGTCTATGTATAATGTTGTAATGCCCAATCGAATCTCAAAGGAGTCAAGATGATTAGTATATGCTTGTATGATTTCTCGATGTTTGTCAATTCCCCCGCTGTAATTTGTTTACCCAGCATGTCATCTATCTTAAGGAGAGCCACCTCTAGTGAACTATGGACCTTGGTCCTTTCTTTTACTTTCAATCTACAATCAACTGTTTACTGCTTTGTGTTTACTTTCTGCAAACTATTACTTCCTTCCATTCGATACGTTTAATCCTTTGTTTTCAGCAAAACCGGTGAGATTGACAACCTCATCGCAAGTTGGGGACAGAGTTCTATGGTTGTGTTGTGCAGGTCTCCACGTTGCTGTTGGCACCGGTAGTGCGCCTTACCAATGTTTAGCTAGCTACACCTTTGGGGTGTTTCCTTGCTCCTACTGGATTGATAACCTTGGTTTCATAACTGAGGGAAATCTTACTGCTGTGCTCATCATACCTTCCTCTTGGGGTTCCCCAACGAGCTCGTTAATACACGAGTCAGCAAGTACTTTTTCTGGCGTTGTTGCCATGGATTGAAGAAGAAGAAGCTCCCACGTCAACCACGCGCCATCAAACTATATTTTTGTGGCGCCGTTGTTGGGGAGTCAAGGACATCTTCACAAGGGGAGTCCCTCATAACTAATCTCTTTACTTTGTTATTTTTTTTTTGCTTAGTTTACTTTTGCTTTTTTTGCTTGTTCCTTTATCTAAAACACAAAAAAAATAGTTTTACAAGTTTGCTTTCTTTATTAAAAACACACAAAAAATTAGTTCCTATCTTAAGTTGCTATTATGTCTAGCATTGCTTCAATCACTATGTCACTTGAGGAAATGATTTTCACTTTTAAACAAGGAATTGAAGTGAGTTTCAAAGAAGCTTGCTCTAGAATCTCTGATCTACATGAAAAACTGAGCCTAAAATGACTCAAAGCTTGTTCCTTAGCAGTTTTTACCTTGTAATTGCTCTTTGCTATAGATATGCTTTAGATGCTGTTGTGGGAGGAGATTTCCTCCAATGCAGTGAGGATGATGCTATAAAGAAATTGGTCTTTACTTACAACTTTCCTAGCAAAACTGATTCTTCTTTTATAAACATATTTGCTAGATTGAATACTCTGGAGACCAGCAATGCTAGTTTGAAAGATTGCTTTAATACGCTTAGAGAGCATCAAAACTATGTTCCAATAAACTCCAAACCCTCTGAATGGCTTCCCACAGTAAAGATTGCTATAAACAATGAAACTTTTCATGCTCGCTGTGATATCAAGTCTGAATTTTGTCTTATGCCCAAATATAATTATGAATCTTTGAATCTTTGGGGGCTTTCTGAAGGAGGAGAAGAAAATTTTCTTGCTAATAATGCCACAATATTACCCATTGGAATAGCTGAGGGAGTGTTTACAAAGATCCTAGGGAAAATGGTTTCTACTGATTATCTTGTTATTGAATGTGTAGGAAAAGGACAAATCACACTGGGAAGATCCCTATTGAAGCTCCTTGGAGCAATCATAGGTGTGGAAAAGGGCACCATGCGCTTTGTTTCTCCACCAAGCATTCACAAGTTCCCCAAGGTTAAGAATAAAAGTAAGAGAGGTAAGGGCAAGAATTTGGTTTTAAGGCTTCTTCATTTGAGAACACTTGATTCTTTTTCTTGCTTTTTATGCCTAACTTAAAGGCGTTAAAGAAAAGTACTTATTAGGAGATAACCCAAAAGTTTTAGATGAGTCTTGGAAGTTATTACTTCAGTAATAACCTCTCATTATCCTTTTTATTTGCTTTTTGTGCCAAGAGTAACCTCTAATGAGAGAGAAGTGATGATTGGGAAAGTTGCTGTCCTGAAACAGATTTTTGTGCTTCACCGTAAAAATTCATGTGAAATATCTGTACGTCCTTTTGAGGCGTGAGTTTTTGTGCTTCTACCCCAGGTTGTTATCTAACTTTTGTTAGTTCAACACTTTTTTATTTTAGCAACATAAGGTCTTCGAAACAATTCGTCTTTACCTGCTGGTCTGTTTTGGCAGATTTCTGCCATTTTTTGCATTTGCTTCTTGTTGATTCCTTTTTGGGTTCTCTTTGGGGAATTGAGCTTTTTAAGGGAAGTGCTACAGTAGCTTGTGTTTTGATGGAAGTTTTATTGGTGTTAGAACTGAACCAAAGACCTATTATCTTGAGTGCACTAATGTTGCTAATAAAGATTGTGTAAAGTTTTGTATGAAGGAAAAATTTCAGGTGTATGGAGGGAATGAGTAATGAGATGAAGAATGGACTAAAGCTCAAGCTTGGGGATGCCAAGCGTGTCACCCCAAGAAATATCCAAGAAGTACAAGCGTCAAAGCTTGGGGATGCCCAAGGCATCCCCCTCTTCATCAATAAAAATCCCAGGTTTCTTCCAAACGCTTCATTTTTATTGCTTCATGCACAGTTGTGTTGTTCTTGGAGCGTCTTCTTTTTCGTTTTCGTTTTCGTTTTTCGTTTGCTTGGTTTGCTTAGTTTGCTGAATAAATTGGTTGGACCCCCTCTTTCATACATTGGTTTTCAAATAGTTTGGTTTGGGTTGGAAAAGAGTAGGAAAGTTCATACTTAAGTGGTAAAGAGAGCTTTTTTTGACTATGGCCTATGCTTTGTCATGCCATGCTTGATATTGTTTTGGCTTTATGCTTAGTATTCTTTTCTGTAGCATGACTTGTTATAAACAATTGAGATTGCTTAATGTGCCTTGGAGGAATCATGTGTTGTTTTAGCATATTAGAGCATAGTATTGTGTTATTCGCCTTTGATGCTTTATTTGGGTTAACTTGGCACATGCTCACACCATGTTATGACTATCCCAAGTCACCATAAGCCTTTATGATCCTTTAGTTTTCAACTTGTAGTATCACTTTATGCTTTGATCAATGATGTTTTGTCGCTCTGCATGATTATGGCCATTATTGCTCTCTTAGTTTGTCGCTCCCAGTCTTTTGCTAGCCTCCACAACCAAGTATGAGTTCTACTCATGCATCCAACTCCTTAAACCAAGTTATTCCAAAGAGTCCACCATACCTACCTACTAGCATATGCTATTCCAAGTATATTCATGTTTTTATCTACCTTCCGAATTGAACTTGTTATGAGAAAACTAGTGATTAAAGCTCTCACGAACTTGATGGCACACTTTACTTTTCTTGCCCTTAATAAACTTGCGCCAGGGGGTGGTCTAGCCTGGCCATGCCAGGGGGTGGTCTGGCCTCCCCAGGTACCCCTCGGCCTCTCCTTCCGCCTATATATTGCCTCTGATACGAAAACCCTAAGAACCCGATCAAAAATCCACGAAAGAGTCTGTAGCCGCCGTCATCTCCATCCCTAGATCGGGAGGGATCTGAATCTCTTCTCGGCACCCTGCCAGAGAGTGGAATTAACCCTGGAGGCCTTCTTCATCATCATGCAAGCCTCTGGTGTGATGCGTGAGTAGTTCATCTCTGGACTACGGGTCCATGTAGTAGCTAGATGGTTGGTTCTCCTCCTTTGTGCTATCATGTTTAGATCTTGTGATCTCCGTACATGATCAAGATCATCTATTTGTAATTCTGCATGTTGTGTTTGCAGGGATCCGATGGATATTGAGATGCTATTTTAGATTGATTATTGATTCTATCATGTCTTTGTTATTTGTGATCTTGCATGCTTTCTGTTGTTAGTAGCTATCTTGGCCAAGTAGATGCTAGCAACTCCAAGAGTTAGTATTTATGCTCGATAGTGGGTTCATGCCTCTGTAACTGGGAAGTGATGAAATATCTAAGGTACTAGATGTGCTATTGCTACTAGGGAGAAAACAACAATCCTTTGTTCATACAACAATCGTATTGTTTACTTTACACGCAATTCGTAATGCAATTATCCGTTGCTTGCAACTTAATACTGGAGGGGGTTCGAATGATAACCTGAAGGTGGATTATTAGTCATAGATGCAGTTGGATTACGGTCTATGTATAATGTTGTAATGCCCAATCGAATCTCAAAGGAGTCAATATGATTAGTATATGCTTGTATGCTTTCTTGATGTTTGTCAATTGCCCCGCTGTAATTTGTTCACCCGGCATGTTATCTATCTTAAGGAGAGCCACCTCTAGTGAACTATGGACCCCGGTCCTTTCTTTTACTTTCAATCTACAATCAATCTATCGCTTTGTGTTTACTTTCAAACTATTACTTCCTTCCATTCGATACGTTTAATCCTTTGTTTTCAGCAAAACCGGTGAGATTGACAACCTCATCGCAAGTTGGGGACAGAGTTACGTGGTTGTGTTGTGCGGTCTCCACGTTCTGCTGGCACGATAGTGCGCATACCAACGTTCATTAGCTACACCTTTGGGGTTTTTCCTTGCTCCTACTGGATCGATAACCTTGGTTTCATAACTGAGGGAAAACTTACTGTTGTGCTCATCATACCTTCCTCTTGGGGTTCCCCAACAAGCTCGTTAATACACGAGTTAGCAGCGCTCTAGCCTAGAGCGACTGGATGTGATGCTCAATGAAGGCATGGATGATTTCCATTCCCTCTATGACTTGGCCAGGAATCAACTACATGTCCTCCACTCGAGTGTATAACACTTCGACATCAGGATCTTCCACTGGCGCCACCTTGTTCCTCCATGACCTCTTCTTCTCCTCTTTGGCACTTGGATCAAAGGGCGCCATGCCAGATCACCCACCTTCTTGTCTCGTATGTAGAACCATTTGGCCCTCCACCCCTGGGCAAAGTCGATGATATTGAAGGCAAAATATTTCATGTTTCCACGAATGTATATGTTGCACCTGCCAATAGGATATGTTTCCTGGTTACCCACTTGCCTCTTCAAGGAGTAGAGCTTCTTCCAGGTCCTGAAGTGTGGTGCGATGTTGATCCAGCAATCGCAAAAAGTGATGAAGCACACATTGTGCAGAATCAAGTTTGGTGTCAGCTGATACAGTTGGACACCGTAAAGAAAAGCATCCCACGGAGAAACTCGTGGGCTTGGAGGGACAACCCTCGAAGAAGAAAGGCAACGGACATCACCCTAAACCCGGGAGCGGGAGTAGGGATTATCTCTGAACCAGGAATTGTGTAGTCCTCTTCGGAGGGGAGCAACCCGGCCTGCCTCAGCAAGCGCAGTTTCGAGGCCTTCATCGTGGAGTTCCGCCAATCCCCATTGGTAACCCTTGACGCGGTGGGATTCTTCTTATTGGCGCGGTGGTGGTGCTGGAACTTGCCCCTCTGGTCTTCTTCGACTTCACCATCACGACACCACTTCTCCACTTCGCGGTGGCATGATTCTTCTATGTGGCACGAAGGAAGGCACTGGGGAATATCCTAAGTATGTCCCACATAGCAAAGAGGAATGGAAATTGTGGAGCGCATGGAGAAAGAAGACGCAAATTACAAGGAGTGGGGTATTTTTACTATACTTCCCCTTTAATTATACTGCCAACGGCTCAATCCTGGCCTCAAGTTAAAGATTAAGGACGTGTGGCGTACATCCAGAAGGACACGTGGAAGACAAGAAACAAACTGTTGCCACAGTCACTCCACTACGCACACAAACCGAGGAACCGTTGTTGATATCCCGGTCTTTGCACAGCGTGTGGTCAAGTCCCGGTCAACTTTTTTACTAGGGCCGACACCATCATGTCCCATCAACTTCTCAGGCTGACGGTTGAGCTCACTTGGCGTCATCCCTGATGTCAGGAATAATTCAAAACTCTTTACATCTTGCAAGGGGAGGCTCGGTGTATTCAACTACGTGATTCAAGAAAGACATTCGAGTCGAGCATTTTCCTCAAATACCATGAAGAGAAAAGATTGTTGACACTAATAAGATCTGAGTTTTTGTTTGAATCTACAACTCGAACAGACACTCGGAGGATACTCATATCAGGAGCACTAGTCGTGCACCCGATGATTTCCTGTGTCCAATGAAATCCTACGAGACCGTCGATCGATTGCAACGGTACTATGCAAGACTCGAATCTCTACCCGATTCTATGATTCGTCTAGATACTTGGGGGCTACTCCAAACTGGAGCGCTAGATGCGCACATAATAGATTTCGAGTTTGTCAAAAAGTAATTTCTCGACAAAGAGTAACACGCTCCAAATCCATACTCGAATCAATGATTCGACTAAGGACTTGGGGCTATTTCCATAGGGAGCGCTAGTCGCGCATTAAAAAACAAAAGCATTGGCATATATGGCATTCCAGGGTCATCTGAAGCACTTTCGGGCCACTATGTCTACACAGTCAACAACTATAAGTCTCTTCTCGAGTCTACAATTCGAACAGACACTCGAGGGCTACTCCCATAGGGAGTGCTGGTCGCGCATCCTATAGAAAACAAAAAAGATTGGCTATATATATCCATTGTGTCGACTACATCCACAATGTCGGCTCCTTTACAACAACCAAACTCATTGGCGACTTCGCCCGCTTTAAACTACATTGTCAGGTTTAGAGACGATGTCTCCTTGGCCACCCGAATGGCCTCCCCGGTGATAAACATTCGGATGTTGCGTCTATGACATACAGATATAATCTGATGATATGGCAACTGCATCCGCTGCGCTCTACCAGATAAATACCGTGCCTACAAGCGTGATGAAAATCCCGAAGGATGCGTTGGATACATACTCACTAAAACTGGAGTTCGGGTTAGTAAGACCTCCGCTACATGAGTCGAATTACACCAGCCTATACCAAATTCGAGTCCGGGGAATCGAGTTTGAGGAGGTAACATTGTTTTTTCTCAAGAGCAATTAACTGGTCCCGATCCGTCGATGCACTAGGCATGTGTACCAAAATCCCTATGAACTGCTAAAAAACTGAATTGGCCCGAGAAACATGTTGGGTTAGTACTTCGCACCTTATTCAACGATCTACTTCTAAAGTCTCCATCCGAATATACGATTTGAATGGACACTCGGGGGCTACTGACATAGGTATGCCCAACGGGTATTCACCCTTGGCCTATCTAGCACAGCCCAACAGGAGGCCCATGTGACGATCTGCTGGTATCAACGAAGCCCGTGACGATTCAGGTGAGGCCAAGCCCATGAAGGATTTGACTCCATGGTGGAAATGACAATACTAGATAGGAAACCCTTTGAGTTACGCCCTCAAACTTGTAACTGACTCGGATGTCTCCCGAGACCTGGCCTCTCCATATAAAGGCCAGGAGGGAACGCCAGGGAGCATCATCGAAACTCTCATACACAAACGCCATATCCGATCTACGCACCATAGCCATCTCAACGCCCTTGTAACCTTTGGTTTCTCAATTAATCAAGAACAGACAAGAAGGAGTAGGGTTTTAGCTCCGGGGGCCTGAACCTAGGTGAACCTTGTGTCCCCATTGTTTGTATGTTAGGCGACGAAGTCTCTAGCGTGCCGCTCTTCCCTAAAAACCCAAGTCCATCAAGTATGGGCATTGATGTGATCACCCCATGTAAGGTTCGCCCACAAAACATGTTGCAACGTCGTGCTTTTTTCTTGCTAGCGGTAAGTCCTGCGGGGATAAGTCTGCGACCTAGAGGTTACGGTCTTTCGCTCGCTCGCCGATGGTACACGTTACCACCAGCGTACTTTCACGCTTCCACCAATAAGGTTGTTGTGGCGCTAAGCCTTTTTCAGTAGTGATAGATTTGGAGTCTCCAAAACCTTTTCGGACATATACACTAGCTCCTTGAGTCGCCTGGAGAATGATTCAGAACTCCCGAAGACATCTAGGTATATACTGCATGCCGGTGTTGTTATGCTCCCCGCATGCTCCATGCCAACCTCCCTTCCGCAATAGTAAATAATAGCTGGATGCTAATAGTTTCCCAAGAACCCTGCTATCAATGGTGCCCCAGCTGCACCACTTCAACAGTCCAGCTAATGAAGAAGCATAACAGACATAAATATACTCCCTCTATCCTGAATTAAGTGACTTAACCTTTTTTGCATTCGTATGTATCTAAACACTAAAACATGTTCAGATGCACCTATCTAGAAAAAATTGAGTCAGTTATTTTGAAACGGAGTGAGTATTAATATTCAAGGAGCAAGAGTTAAGTGGTTGAAGACAGCGGTGGAGGGACACACACGTCTATCTCTAGTGGCAAGGCCGTCGTGGTGGTCGGTAGGACCCTATAGTAGCTTGCACGAGTGGTGATAACGAGACAGGGTCAAAGGCCGCGGACGATACGAGTTTGTGGGGTTTACCGGTGTGGGAGGTGGTGGCGATGATGCAACGAGATCAGCGTCAGAAGGTGCTCGGGCGCGTCCTGAAATGTGTATGAATATCGAAGGATAAGAGGGGCCTCTATGTTCCTTGCTTTGCCTTTATAAATAAAATATATATGTGGGTGTTTTAGACGGGCCTCCATTAAGGATGGAAGATCATTTAGTGAATCTCCTAATAGGTTTTTTCTCTAGGACCGAGAGTTTTTATAGAATCTATTCGAGCCGCTCTCAGTTTCTTAACAACATCTAGGAAATTAATTAGTAACATAATTACTTCATATTTTTATATAAAATGATTCATGTTTCATTCGGAAACACGACTTAATTCTTCTACTTTTTGCGAAATTCCACCGATTTATTAATAATCATTAACAACAGTACAAAGAGTCTTAAAAGTAATAAAAATTACAAATAGGTCATTGGACCACCTAGCGATGACTACAGACACCTAGCACGGGCCGAAGGCGTGCCGTCGTCCTCGCCCCTCCATCACCAGAGCCAGGCAAAGCTTGTCGTAGTTGAGCTTATTGTAGTAGACATACGAGAAGTCGTCGTGCTAAGGAACCATAGGATCAGCGCACCAGAGAAGCAACCATCGTCGAAGATGACAACCGTAGATCGGAAGAGATGACCTTAAACCACACCGACGAATACGGAAAATGGTCGGATCCCAAGGGATCCGTCAGACACATGACTCCACGCGTTCTCCATCGGCGCTAGACGCCCACCTGAGCGATGATAGAGCGGGGAGGATCTTATTCTAACTTTAGGACGCAACCGCCGCCTCAACATCCCGAAGAAGACACTGAAAAAAGACTAAACAAAAAACAAAAACCCTCCCGCCGGCGATAGGCCATAGTCCGCCACACCTCCAAGGGCCTAAAGCCACCGGAGACGGAGCGGACCGACGACGTCGCCGACGAGGAGATGCAACCCTAGATGGGTTTAGCTGGTTCCTTCCGGCGCCTGGCCACGACTTAATTCTTCGAGGGTGTGTAAGACGAGATTCATCCACATGTAGGGCTTGTTTGATTCATAGGATAGAAAAAGTATAGGAATAGGAAAAACATAGGATTGTCATGCCAACTTGAATCCTATGAAAAGAGTAATTATGTTTGATGTAGCAAAGGAATTTTTCCATGAGGTATGATTAATGTTTCTTTCCTATAGGAATTGCACTACAAGATTCTTATAGGATTAATTCCTATAGGATGTGTTCCTATGAATCAAACAATAATATAGGAAAAATTTCCATAGGATTCAAATCCTACACAATTCCTATGCAATTGCTACGAATCAAACAAGCCCGTACTCAAGTTGCTTTCCTAGTGACATGGACTATATGTTATGTATATACTAAGGGAAATAATACAAAATTCGTCTTTTTTATGTGAAAAACAACTCCGCCTTATTTGGTTTATATTCAGTTCAAGTACAAAATGAAAATAGCAGCCTTTGTTGCGAAGAACCAAATCCCGTCGGTGGAGAGGACCAAGGATCGGATTGCTTTTTCCTTTTTCTTTTCCAGGTCCTTTGTGAAAAAGTCAGTACGATGTTGTAATTTTATCTTCTTGACGTGTCCTATCTGTAATTTGTACCCACCTCTGACAGCTCGGGATCTTTTGTAATCCCTCTCCGTTCAAAATAAAATAAAATACTCGTACTGCCACGGAACCGGATACTCTAATTTATTGAAGAAAAGTGACGGCCTAGTACAAATCCTAGAACTGAAGCTAGAAACTGTTATAGGAGATTATCTGTTCTAGGTACTGTGGAGATTATCTGCTCTAGGTACTGTAGTATAAATAATCTAAACTTCAATTTATTACGCAATAATTTTGACCGTAAGAATTAACTACTCAGAGTACAGAATTGAACCCCATGCATTGCATCGTACAGGTAGTAGTAACTCCATATAACACCCAGACCGAAGCTAAACATAGTGCCAAGATCTAGGAACACTCGAGATCTAACCTGCATCCAACCACTCGACGTGGCTTCAGTAAGACAGTAACTACTCAGAGAGGAGAGCATGCGGGAACAACGCTATGGGGGACAGCGCAACAATTAGCTAAAGCCGGACGCTGTACGGACGCACACGCAGGACCATTTCTTTCTTTACTTAAAGTTTGATTTGGTGGTATTATACCGTATACTGAAACAGTAACAGGAGCAGGATGATCCGGCGATAAAACAAAATCAATGAGGCCTAGGTCAATTTGTTACGATCCAGTGCTAAGCGAAAGTTGGATCGAACTTGCGGTAGTACAACTATTTTGCTTGTACTCGCAGTTGGCAGTACTCCTCCACTAGCATGGTTCTGGTGATAAATAAATCCCAAATGCTCGTCGACCTGTGACACGTGTGTTTTCTTTTTGAGGGGGGACGTGTGGCATTAGCATAATCAGTAGTAACCCGCTTCTTGTTCGCCATTGGCTTCAAACTTAGAGAGATGGTACTACTCCCTCCATGTATAATCATCCGGCGTCCTGGTTAGTCAAAGTTAAATTTTAAGTGTTTAACCTCATTCATTGGAAAAAATATAGACATCTACAATATAAAAATTATTATAATCACCATAGATCATGCTTTCCTGTTATATGTATCTGGTATTATAGATGTTGGTATTTTCTTTTTAACCTAATCGGTAGTTTGACTTTGACTTTATCCGAAACACATGGTAATTAAAAACCAAGAGTATATAGAATTCTTGGGAAATTGCTTTAGCAGCGTACTCATGCCTACGACACCCGACATTGTCCATATTATTGATGGTATATTTGAGAACGGGGCGGTCGTCTAATGGTTGGGTCGCAGTTGTCGATCCCTGTTAGAGAGGAATTTTTGGAATTCTCACGTCGACCCATTTCTACTATATTAAAAAGGTGTCTAGTTTCTCCTAGCACTGTTTCATTTTTTTTATTGATGGTATATTTGTAATGTTGGAAATACTACTATTAGTTATCAATACCGAGGAGACACTTCACAAGACTTTGGGTGATTATTACCGGGTTTTTTTTGCGAAAAGGATGATATATTAATTCTCCGAACTTACAGAAAGGTCCAGAAATAAAGGAAAAATTACAAGGAAGCCCTCTGGATCCCCCCCGACGACGAGCCGGAGGCGATGGCTTATTCTGAAGCTCCCAAACATTGGATCGCGAAGCCCACCACACGCATACGGAAGTCACCGAGCACCGCCTCGAAGAGACTACTGCTGGAGCGTCGGCGCCGCCTGAAGAACCTCTCAGATCATCCTCTTATTGAGCGCATCCAGATCCACGCATACAGGATCTGGCCGTAGTCTTGAGGAAAGTCGCCGCAGTCGGTGAAGCCCTAGGGAACGCCACCGCCGGAGGGGATCTGCACGGACAACAGACGAACCAACAACACCTCCGCCTCCGAGCGTCGTCGGCCCCAAGCCCTACCATAAATACACGCCGTGAGACGGGCTTCCCCCACCCTCCCGCCGCCGAAGCAGCCAACGGAGGGGAGGGAACTCACGCCTCACCGACGAAAGAGATGGATTGACGGTGGACTCTCAAAATCGCCTCTTAGATCTGTAACAGGGAGAGAAAAAGGAGGGCGACGCTCTGGCTATTGGAAATCAAGTTGGGTGATTATTACCGTTGACAGACTTCACAAGACGGCGTCAACTCACATTTGTCTTTCCATGGATTGGGTGCATGCAATTTTCCATGGAAGCTAAGAAGATCTAGCTGAAACTTCTTTGAAGACTATGAAGGCAGATATTTAAATGACAGTCATTTTTTAGCCATGAAGAAAATTTTATCAAAAAGACATTCATTTATTTACTTTTAGGGGGGGGTGACAAATTGCGTGCACATCTCTTGAGAAAAACTAATAAATACCAAATTTCGGAAGTGCACATAATTCCTCACAACTTTATAACATGTTAAGAATGGCGGTCACTAGTACTCTCTCTCTTTCAAATTATCCCACGATTTTAGATTTGATCAAGGTCAAAATTTGACCAAGTATATAAAAATATTACAACATCAGATTAATAATATTAAAATCATTATGAAATACTCTCTCCGTTTCCAAATATAAGATGTTTTTAGCTTTGTGAAAGGAGTGTATCTAGACCCCTTTTAGTATGTAGGTTCATCTAGGTTTGGAGTGAACAAACACACTAAGGTTTCGTTTGGCAGGAGAGGATTGAAGTGTTTTGCCGAGTATTACCCTGGCCCGGTCTCAAAACGCTAGAAAACTCGTGTAGGCCGTTTTGCAGGCAGGTTTTCATTGGGCTAGGTCCCCGACAATCGTAGGAAAACCCTTCAATCTAACTCACGACATGCCTGCTCCCTAGGGTTTCTACAATCGCTTGACACGTCGTAGCTCCGGTGGCTCCGTGGCCGGGTCAAACTAGAGCGACGCTAAAGATAAACGGGAGGAGAGGGTTGGGGTGGAATCTAGGGGTCTGGGTGTGACAAGTGTTTTCACCAAATCCCCTTGGGATTATACTCTATAATTCCAGATAAAACGCCTCTATAAAACGAGACTTAAAAGATGTCTAGATATATTTCTTTCACAAAGCTAAAACATCTTATATTTTGAAACGGAGGTTTTATATTATTTGCATCTCTGTACTGCCAAAACTCTGAGTAATCCGAGTAGTGCTTATAATCATACAAATTGCTAGCGGAAATTTGCTGAACATTTAAAAACTTAAGAGTATGAGCCCCGAGCTGCAACTTGCGACAACTAGAAACATTTCCGGGTTCCACTCGTACAAGCTACTCCTGGAATAGTACTCCAGCCGTACACTATATAATCCATATTTATTCATGTTGGACGTTAATTGCTTCGGCTGTAAGCATATTTCACTTGGTCTCTTATCATTGGGTCCTCGTACCGTAATAGTACGGTGTATGGACAGTCAGCACGCAACATGGCATACGTGGAGCTTAGCATATATAGCCAAGAAAAATAAAGCCGTAGTAAAATGTAAAGAGAGGGCACCTCTTTAATTATTCGATATTCAATCAACATACTGTATGCTCCTTGATCGAGCCCTGCACTCCTGCCTGCCATGTGAGCCGTGCGTGCATGCACCGGTTTTGCCTTTGCAGTCTCCGGCATCTTTGCCCAGACACCTTCCACGTATCACCCCACAGCCCCAGCACACGTGTGAGGGAGGATACGTGCACGGTGCGCCGCACGCGCGCACCGGTACGTTAACGTGTTCACGTGCAGTCTAGTGCAGTGCAGGCGGGGCAAATTTCTCTCCAGTTAGCTAGCGGATGGAGAGACCTGACAGAGATCACCGGCCGGGCGCGCGCAGGGGTCGGTCGTGCATGCCATGCCCGTGCACGATCGGGACCGAGCTTTTCTCAAATCCGTCTAGCAACTTCTATTTGCACCAGCGAAGCATATACAGTAGTGCAATGTATATTAAGCGGTCGTAGCTGATCTCTACGAGTAACTGCTAAACTATGTTCCAAGGCTCCACGCTGTGTCCATATCTAGCTAGTCAATCCGGTCCGCAGTAAGGGTACTTTTAGTTTTCTTTTACCCCTTACAAATTAGTTGTCTTGATTTGTCTAGATTTAAATGTATCTACCACTAAAATAAATCTAGATACATTAGAATTTAGACAATTCGAGTAACTAATTTGAATTTGATGAAGTAAGTCAAACCCTTTAAAGTTTGACCAATTATATTTAGAAACGTAGACACATACCAAAATAGTTTCGTATATCCGTTTTGAAATAGAGTTCATAATATATTAATTTGATGTCATATATGTTACTATTTCATTTGGCTCATATTATTATCTAGATTTTGATGTACCTAGTTAAGGATTTAGACTATATGCATTTGTATTTAGACAAAGTTGAGAATATTAATATAAAACGGAGGGAGTACCGTATACAGTAAAGATGGTCAAATTTTGAAATATTTGACTCGATACAATCTAAAAGTATAATCTAGAAGTACACTTATTTGCGGACGGAGCGAGTAGTCCTGTAGCACCAGTATCATGGTCGAGCGTACATTGTTTGAGCACTGTCACCGCTGAGTCATACAAGATGCAGATAGGCTAGTCGAATTATAAATTTGGTACTTAGGTATATATTAAAAATTGAACGGATTCTAGGCGTTTAAAGGCTAAAGCACCGCATGCATATGCAAGTGTTAAATTTAGGAGGAGCCTAGCGCCACCGCCAGCAGCCCATCGCCGTTCGCCTCCTTCCTTCTCTCCCCTTCTCTCCTTTCTGTGTCGTCTCCTGCAGGGCAACTCCGCGGGCTCCTCTTCCACCCTAGCAAACCTCCGCTTATTCTACTCCCCATGATTGTTGCCCCTATTTTCGTCGGTGGTGGCGGCCATGCCTAGTCCTGCCAAAGATGGGGGGTAAGGGCGGGCGACCTCCGACGGTCTCCTACGTGCGAGAAGGGCCGTCATCGGGGTGGCGCATGTAGAACGCGGGTGGTGGCATATGTCTTCCATGGCGGTGCGTTGATCGATGGCGGGGGCTCCTCTTCGTTGTGCAGTTCGGTCGGATCCGGTGAAAGATCGCTCCTGTTCTGCAGTCTTCTTCCTTGATGCTGGCCTGGCCAGTGAGGTCTAGAGCGACAGGTCCAATAGGGTGTCGACGGGTGGCGTGGGGGGCTACTATCTCGGCTTGAATAAAAGGTGGCGGCCCTAGGGTTCCAACTTGCGCCAAGATGATGATATACCGGATGCCTGTCCCCATCGATCTGGCTGGCGTGTCATGTTCCGGAAGGCTCTGCTGGCGAACTCCACTCGGCGATTCATGCTTGGAGATTGCTGGATCCGGTGGGATTTGTTCGTGCGCAACTACATTTTTCTCTGACCGTTTGATTTCAGAGGGAGTGTTGTGAATCTCAGCTGGTTGTTACCATCATGGGGCACGTTTTCTCGCTCCATGGTGAAGTTAGCTGTCGGAAAATGTCACGGAAGCCGAGATCCGAGGACTAGCAATGGTTATTCGAGTCTTTGTGACGATGAGAAATTGGGTTGGTGATTCGTGACTTGGAGCAGCGGTATTGTAAGTGTGGGTGACATCGGAAAATTTTGAACTCTTACCTTTGAGGGAAAAATCAAAGGTCTAGTCTTAATTGATTATGTCTGGCAATGGTATTGTTGAAGGCATTATTGCGTGAGCGAGGACTTCTTTTAGGGTGAAAATCTAAGATCTATGATCGGGCGACGATGATGCTTGTGCTCTGTTCCATTCTTGGACGCATAGCTTTTGGAGGAGTTGGACTTCCAGTAGTACTGTCTTGGTGGTGTTTGTACTGCTGCTACAAGCAATAGATCACTATGGCGGGAGTTTTCATTTGTTGTAATTCGTATTTTTTAGATTGTGTAAGGACGCTAGTGCAATGCGTTATTGCAGAGGCCGGGTGTAATTGGTATCTTTACGATATTAATATATGCTCATTGTCGAAAAATGTTAAGTTTAGTGTAGACTAATTAGGCTACCATATAGAGTGCACAGATGCTAGCTATCCACCGGATCGACCCATTCGACCACAGGTTGGAGGTGAAACCCGCTCCAGCAGTCCGACCAAAACGACCACACGGGTCCGGGACGACCCATTCTTAGCCCAAATATGCGCTCGGAATGTATCGCGGCGGATATAGCGCGTTTCCTCGCGTCCATGCACGAGCACGCCTAGTAGTGACCGGGGCGCTCCCATGACGCTGGCTCATCTCCCGACGGCGGGGGTTTCGCCGCCGTCGTTTCCTGCCGGTTCCGCTGCTGTTTCGCGCCTGCTCTTACTGGTTTCCGCAATTTCCAGTAGGTCCCAGCGCTTCGCGCGGGCTTTCCCGCCGCAGCGGCTGCTCCGCTATAAAAAGGGGTCAGTCCCGTGGAGTAGCGGTGCAACACTGCACCTCTTCAAACAGCCATGCCTGGCCGCCCTCTTCCTCCCAGCACCCGTCACGCCGCTGAGTACTAGGCTCCCCGTCAGCATCCAATACCCTCGCCTTTAAAAAAGCATCTCACGGCCATCTTCTCGTCACCCCTCTGCTCCTAGCATTCGGCCCCTCCCTTGCTCCCAACCACCCACGAAAGAGCTGTCATTTACTCCGGGCGACGCTGGCTTCACGAGTGGGAGACGCGTGCCTTGTACGAGGCAAACTATCCGACACCTCCTGACTGTGTCTGCTCCATAGGGTGGGCACTGAGCAGAGGTGGCATCCTGATTCCACCAGTGCCGCGCGGTGAGGATCTGCATGCGACCATCTGACACGAGTGGGCGGGGTGCTTCACGGCGGTGCAATGGTCAGATCTGGACTAGGATCCCGACAATCTAACCGTCTGGATCGAGTTCTTCCGAAAGCGTCAGGAGAGGAAGCTCGTCTGGTACTACGGCGGTTGTACCCCGCCAGCGGACAATCACAATGAAGGGCGTAGGTTCTGGTGGAGCGTGCCGGGACGCACGCTGGCCTCCATGATGGACTACATCACGGCGGGGAACTACCTGCGTCTCCTACCGCCTCCGCCGTCGTCTCTTGCCCCTAGCATGACGCCAGTCATCGATCTCACGAAGGGCGATGATGAGGCGCTGTCGGAGGACGACAAAGGCCGATGACTAGGTTTCACCGCCGCCTCGGACACCACCGCCGTGTCGTATCCAGTTTTGGACTGTTTGTGTAATGCATCTAATTGTATTATTTGTATTGAAAAAAAGATGGGTCGCGCCTGTTGGGGCACCCCTCGATCCAAATGGACAGAGGTGAAAATAACCTGATTTCGTGCCTGCGGTCCGATCCAAGTGAATCAATTTGGATACATCCAATGCTCAAAATAGATCGTCCCGGTGGAGACGCCCTTATATGTCAATTATATAAAGAAAACATATGAAACGAATAGGACAAAATGCTTCCAAAAATGACGTCAAGTATGTGCAAAAATCAAAGAATCCATCCTCGTAATTTTGCTTTATGGCTAGGGTCCAAAATCCAAATACTAGTGCCCGGAAAGATCGCTCCGTTTGGTCCAAATCAAGGGAGCGTTTGCACCCTCTCCTGTCCGCGAGAACACAACACCTGGGGGGAAGTGCCCCACGGGTAAGCCACTTACCTATGGCGTACATGATGGACCTCTATGCCATGCGTCATGGCTGCGACCACTGCCCAGTTGTCAAGGTGCCTGCGACCATAGTCCAGTTGCCCATGGCGCACCTCTATGCCATGCGCCATGGATATGTGGGTTACTTGTGGGGTACTTCTATGCCATGCGCCACGGCTAAGTGCGCTTCCCTTTTTCACCTCCACACACCCGTGCGTGGATCGTCTTTTTAGGTTTGCAAAAAATAACAGTAAATGATAAACATTTTAAAAAATAAAATCCTTTCAGATATAGGTAGGTTATGTGATGTAGTTTCTAGGGAAATTAACAAACATGAATTTTGACTTTTTTGCAAAAAAAGTCATGACAGGTTAAACCGGCCATAACTTTTGCATACGACGTCTATTTTTTTTATAATATATCAAAACAACGGAATTTTCTAGCCGATGGCAAAAATCAAAGATTGTTTACCCATTTTTTAGAATCTCAAAATTTGAAAAGAATAAAAAGTTATTCAAAAATAAGAATTTTTCCCGCAATTTTTTTTTGAGGTCACTTACCGGTGGCGCACCTCATAGAATCCCGCCGGCCACCTACCTTTCTCTCCTCCTCCCCTTCTTCTTCACTTCTTCTTCTCCTTTTCCTTCTACCCTTCTTCTCCTCCTCTTCCTCCCCTTCTCCCCTTCTCCTCTCCTCCTCCTCCATCTTCCCTTCTCCCTTCTCCCTCCTCCTTCCCTTCTTGAGCACCTCCTTCTCCTTTGACCTCCACTCGACGCCGACGAGGACCTCCACCTCCGACTCCACGTGCTCCTTCGACCTCCACTTGATGCCGACAAGGACCTCCACCTCCGACCTCCACGCGCTCGTTTCGACCTCCACTCGATGCCAACAAGGACCAGCATGGCCACATCCTCCCGCACATTCCCGCGGTGGTAGGTTATGGTCACAGTCATGGCGACAACTTGCACGCCGGAACTCCGGCGAGGCTCCGGCAGCCACGGACTCGATTGCTTTTGTTTTTCAAAACTAGGGTGTTTTCTGCAATTTTTTTGTTTTGGCTAACTTGTTTTACCCGTGACGCACCACGTAGTGCGCCACGGCTAAGACTTAGTAGTGACACGAGGATAGTGGCACACATGTAGTGCGTCACGGATAGGTAAAACATGTATGCCACGGATATGCCTTTTTCTAGTAGTGAGATAGCAAAGACCCTGGACATTGACATCACGCAACCAGACTCTACCACCAAGTTCTCTGAAATCATGCGGCGAGCCCCCAAGAAGATCAAGAGCTTGGAAGTTCTCTTACATCAGGGCGCGAGCACGAATGGTGCTGGCGCCCAAGGCACATACGACGATGCTAACATCAAGTTGATCACCTCTATCATGCCAGTTGTTAATGAGAATGGCGAGGCCATTGATAGCGAATCTATCTGGAACTCTCTTGCCTGCTACCGCAACTTGGTGGACAACAAGGTCAATGCATATGTATTTGTCTGACATAAGCTATCCCTGTTTGTCCCGGTATAAGCTTTCTCAGACACGTCTCCTTTCGCCTCAGGTTCTTCCTTGGGCTTGTCGAATAATAGTGAAGATCTCGCTGGCTATCCTACTACTAACGGCACTGCATCGAAGTCCCCTGGAGCATAGATATAAAAATTGTGGTATTAAACATGTCTGTGTAAATATTTGTATGTTGTAAACTTATGTGCAAGGACGAAAGCTTATCTTCAAGCCTCCTTCTAGTGATCTAAGTTTGGCGTGTATTTTGTGTATGTTGTAAGCAAATATTGGCTTATCTATTATTCTGATTTTTACGCTTGACTTTTCGTGAGATGGAAAACAATTAGCATAGAACCTTGCCCATTGGCGATGATGCTTAATAGCACCATCCAAAACCTAGGGTGCAAAACTACTGACTTTGAGGACCGAAATATCACTACTTTGGAATCCACACAAAAAAACAACAGAAAATGTGTAGACCAGAAAACTTAAGATAACGCCAGAAGGCGGAGTTTTCACAAGTGCAAATTCAAACTTGTGCATAAAGATCTTATATGATCCAAAAATGAACAACCAAAGGAGGTAAAATACTTAGGATATGAGTGAACTAAATGATTTATTTCATCGGTCATATAAGGTACATATTACATAAATGAAATATGCTAAGTATAAAAAGGATATAGTTGTGCTATGTTCCATGACCGATCAGTCTCTGAATAGTCATCACCGGGGTCACGTCACTTGCGTTTATGGTATTTTCCTGGATTATCTTTCAACTCACGAATATCAACATCAACGGGGTAACAAGAACCATTGAGCAATGTTTTGCTTATGACGAACGGTCCTTCCCAAGGCAGGATTAGTTTGTAGGTTCTTTTCTGCTTGAGGCGAAGAACTAGATCCCCTTCTTTAAACGAGCGATATCGGACGTGGAAACTATGGTAACTACGTAGCTTCTGCTGGTAGATGGCAGAACTTTGGGATGCTAGGTGTTCTACCTTGAGTAGGTCCACATATAGTTGCTTAGATCCTTCAGCATCATCTTTATCATAGGCTACCAATCATCAACTCTATTCGAATTTTCTGGTACTGCTCCGTCACGGATGGTACGCGGAGGTATTCAAGGAAAATTCCAGGTGGGATTGTCTTACGTGCCGATACAAGATTTGACAGTAGATCCGCCGCTTCTTTATCCTTCCTTTTGACATACTTAACTTCATATCCATCGAAGTCCTTGGCTATCTCGTCTACTTTGTCTCGATATATAGCCATTACTAGGTTCCGCGCATTCTAGGTGCCAGCTACGTGCTAGGCAATCAAATCGGAATCTCCACATCAAACTATGCGCTTGATGCCAATATCCTTAGCTACACGAAGTCCATGAAGAATAGCTTCATACTCCGCCATGTTGTTGGTAGCGTTGAAATGGACCAGCATGGCATAATGAAGCTTCTCTCCCGTTGGTGATTGTAGTAATACAGTAGCCCCCAAGCCGTTGAGCATCTTCGGTCTGTCAAAATGCATGACCCAAAATTCCGTCTCTTTGAACGAGAGTATTAGCTGGGGTTTTCGTCCAATCTGCAATAAAATCTGCCAAGGCTTGAGATTTGATAGCGTCACGTTTCTTGGAGCTGATTTTGGAAGTGGCATGTTCTATGCCCCCACTTTGCCACCCTTCCCGTAGCTTCGCCTTTGTTGATGATGTCGGACAAAGGAACTTTGCTCACTATTGTGATAGGATGCTCCTGGAAATAGTGCCTTAGCTTCCAAGAAGCGAGGAAAACTCCATAAGCTAGCTTTTGGTAGTACGGGTAGCACTTCTTGGATTTCATCAAGACCTTGCTTACATAGTAAACTAGCCGCTGAACTCTGTATTCGTGTTTTGCTTCTTTACGCTCTACCACGACCACGATGCTAATGACCTAGTTGGATGTTGCCATGTATATTAACATGGGTTTCATTGATTCCAGTGATGCGAGGATTGGTGCAGAGGAGAGTACTCACTTCAATTATTGCCATGCAACATCTGCCTCATCCGTCTAGACGAATTTGCCAGCCTTCTTGAGAAACTTGTAGAGTGACATGGCCTTCTCTCCAAGTCGGCTGATGAACCTTCTTACAACTGTGATACAAACTTTGAGCCGTTGGATGTCCTTTAGGCACATTGGCCTTTTGTTTTTGAGGATAGACTTGATATTTTCCAGGTTATCTTAAATTCCACTATGTGAAACGATGAAGCCCAATAATTTGCCAGCTGGTACCTCGAAGACACACTTCGTTGGATTAAGCATCATGTTTAATTCCGAGGGTTTTCGAAGGTCTCTTGCAAGTCGGTGATGATATTTTTTCCTTTATTTGACATCACCATGATGTCGTCCACGTAAGCTTGAATGTTTCGACCAATTTGATCGTGGAGGCAATGTTGCATCATTCACTGATAAGTTGCACCTGCGTTTTTCAGACCAAAGAGCATTATGACGTAGCGCTACGTGCCGTAGGGATTTATGAATAAAGTCACCAGTTGGTCTGACTTGCACATCTTGATCTGGTGGTATCCGGAATAAGCATCCAAGAAACACAAAAGTTCTGAGCCAGTCGTCAAGTCAATGACTTGGTCAATGTGGGGCAAAACAAATGGATCCTTCGGTTACGCTTTGTTTATGTCGGTATAATCAACACACATCCTTAAAACTTTTGTCTCTTTCTTGGGAACATGTACAAGATTGTCTACCCATTTTGGTGTGGATCACTTCTCAGACAAAATTAGCCTTGAGTAGCCTAGCTAGCTCCTTACCGATGGCGCATCGTTTTTCATCTCCAAAGCATCATAGAGGTTTCTTCACCGGTTTGCTCAGGGATCCATATGACTTGTGCTCGATCTTTTGATCTCTCGTGTTTCGAGGCCATGTATTTACATGCTATGCTCGCCAATTCAACCTTAGTGTATTCGTAGCGCATACATGGCTTGCACCCACCGTATACGAACATCGATATGTCTAGCACCCGAACGTCATGGCTTGCTTCATCACGATGGAGTTTCTTGGTGGTGCACACTGAGGGAGGACACTATATTGGTATTAATAGGGATCATCTTATATAATGCTACCGTTGAGTATCTAATACTAGCATAGAATAAGATGTAAAAGGTATCAACATCATATGTATATTAGTGATATGATATGGTCCTTCTTCTTGCGCCATGATCTACATCGAGTGCTCCGGCATGATCTCCATCTTGCCTCCGGTACCGCGCCAAGTCCACAATACTACTAGTTGGTCATTATCCATCGATACGATGACTATTACTATACTACTTAGTAACAGTAAAGTAAACTACTTTACCTTAGTAACGACCAAGACCATATCAAATCACGTGCCCCTGCAAAATAAAGTTAAACGCCTCTACTTTATCTTTTACAAGTTTTACGTGGCTGCTAGGGCTTTCGCAATAGAACTGTTTCATACCTACAAACTTTCCAACCACAACATGGATCAAATAGTTATCTCTATTACACCCCTTTTGAGGACCCCATTGTAAATTCCATATACACTATTGAATGAGAGATAGACACCCGCCAGCCACTTATACGGTACAAGCCGTATGTTGAGCATGGAACCAGTCTCGCGTAAGATTACACGTAAGGTCGGTCTGGGCCACTTCATCAAACAATGATGCAATATAAGCAAGTACATGTTAGAGGGTAACAACTATAGGATCAATGCCCACTGATACGTTGCAAACGTATCTATAATTTTTGATGTTCCATACTTGGTTTTTATCTACTTTCTTATGTTTTGTCCACACTTTGGAGTACTTTTTATACACTTTCTTGGACTAACCTATTAACAAGATGACACAGTGCCAGTTGCCTGTTTTCTGTTGTTTTTGGTTCCAGGAAAGCCAAAAAATGAATATTCTCGGAATTAGACGGGACAAAAGCCAAAGTCAGTTTTTCACCGAGGAGGACACAGAGCCAGAATACGAGACGGAGAGGGGACAGAGGGCCGCCACACCACCTGGCCATGTGGCTAGGCCTGGCCCACGCCAGGGGGTGGTGTGCCCGCCTGGGGCACCCCCTCGGCCTCCCCTTTTGCATATAAGATGCCTTCGATACAGAAACCCTAAGTACCCGATCAAAATTCCACAAAAGTCTGTAGCCGCCGTCATCTCCATCCCTAGATCGGGAGGGATCTGAAGCTCTTCCCGACACCCTGCCGGAGGAGAGAATTCACCCTGGAGGCCTTCTTCATCACCATGCAAGCCTCCGGTGTGATGCGTGAGTAGTTCATCCTTGGACTACGGGTCCATGTAGTAGCTAGATGGTTGGTTCTTCTCCTTTGTGCTACCATGTTTAGATCTTGTGAGATCCGTTCATGATCAAGGTCATCTATTTGTAATCCTATATGTTGTGTTTGCGGGGATCCGATGGATATTAAGATGCTATTTCAGATTGATTATTTATTCTATCATATCTTTGTTATTTGTGATCTTGCATGCTTTCTGTTGTTAGTAGCTATCTTGGCCAAGTAGATGCTAGCAACTCCAAGAGTTAGTATTTATGCTCGATAGTGGGTTCATGCCACTAGTAATCTGGGGAAGTGACAGAAATCTCTAAGGTACTAGATGTGATGTTGCTACTAGGGAGAAAACAACAATCCTTTGTTCATAGAACAATCGTATTGTTTACTTTACACGCAATGCGTAATGCAATTATCTGTTGCTTGCAACTTAATACTGGAGGGGGTTTGGATGATAACCTGGAGGTGGATTATTAGTTATAGATGCAGTTGGATTACGGTTTATATATAATGTTGTAATGCCTAATCAAATCTCAAAGGAGTCAAGATGATTAGTATATGCATGTATGCTTTCTCGATATTTGTCAATTCCCCCGCTGTAATTTGTTCACCCAACATGTCATCTATCTTAAGGAGAACCACCACTAGTGAACTATGGACCCCGATCCTTTCTTTTATCATCAATCTACAACTGTTTACTACTTTTTGTTTACTTTCTACAAGCAATTACTATCTTCCACACAATACGTTTAATCCTTTGTTTTCAGCAAAAACGGTGAGATTGACAACCTCACTGTAAGTTGGGGCAAAGTTTTGTGGTTGTGTTGTGCAGAATTACAAGTTGGCAACAACACCTTGGAGGTGTTTCCTTGCTCCAACTGGTTCGATCACCTTAGTTTCATAACTAAGGGAAAACTTGCCGATGTGCTCATCATACCTTCCTCTTGGGGTTCCCCAATGAGCTCGATATATTTTGGGCCATCACCCACACAATCAACGTGCGTACTGGTCGTACATCAGTCCTACACATAGATCAGCTTTGATACCACTGAATAGGTTCGGGATAGAAAACACACACAAAATCTACGCTGAACAGACCTGACTGCCAGGATCTATCTAGGACGAAAGTTGTAATGGAGGGGGTTTCGGTTACATACCCTTGTAGAACAAAATATGTTAATGTTCCGAGGGGAACGTGGATGACGTAGTCGTAATCATAACCGACCTCAAGGTCGCGAAGCTCCTAGCAAGCCACCCCTTGATCCTAGTCACTCCTTGGTCCTTGTGTGACAATCTGGTCATGATAGTCAAGGTGCCACTAATTGCAACACCCTCGTGGTTTCACACACATACGGTGTATGATGACAACCTTTGGTTCTCTGATCCCTGCCGAGACTATGAAAGTAGATCTTTTGGATAGAATCCCTGTAGCACAACGGCGTGCCGCATGTGCGTCGTCTCTTGCGTGTACAGTCATTCGAGGGACCGCGCCTTCCCAAGAAGGCAACGAGAGGGAGAGAGTTCCCTGAGGAAATGCCTCAGAGAATTATTGTTGTGTATTTTACCACCCATATGCCTCTCCTTATATAGTGGAAAAGGGAAGACTCCCTTCCCTCAAGTCCCGGGGTGGGACTAAAGAAGGAGGAGGTGGTGCCAAGGGGAGGTGGGCCAGCTGGTCGGGCTAGGTGGGCCCCGCCCCTAGACATATCCCTAGGCTGGCCGAGTGGGCCCCCTTGGGCGGCTGGACCTCCCTCCCTCTTGGGCCCTTTTCCTTCGGGAATTTGGCCCATTAGTGGAAGTTCCCATTAAAATTAATTTTAAATATATATTTAATATTAATTCTATTAATTAATATAAAATACATATAATTAAGTTCCCTTTGACCCCAAACACCTTTTGGTGTAGTCCAGCCATATTTGGATCCTCCCGGAAGGATTTCGGTTCTGTCACGGAACACTTCTAGTTTTCTCTTCTCTCTCATCATGTGATTCTGATGATTCCATATTGATCTCCAAGTGTCATCGTATCCTTAAGTGTGTTACCTGAACAGCTCGAGAACATCATAGACATGATCGAGAGACCTCTCATATCAATGATGATTAGCGGGACTAGGATACCCATAATGATCCCTGTGCATTCCATGATGTTTAATGTCGTTTGAATAGTAAATGTCGAGTCCAATACTGTTTATTTCTTCAATACTGACTTGTCTGAGATACGATCATTGGTATCTCTATACCTTGTTCTATCTCGTTACTGACAAGTTTTGTTTTACTCGTTCCCGTGATATTTCATCCCCGTGGCCTAGTCACATGTTGCAACATTATGGATGTAATCTCACCAAGTTGTCCGTGTGTATCTTCCCGTCACACGGGTGAACAAATCCTGATCTTGATGCATCGGCCTCAACTTGTTCCTCTGGAATACCCAACGCACACCTTTATAGTCACCCAATTACGGTCATGATGTTTGATGTGATCAAAGCAGCCTCGGAGACAGTGATTAATATGCTCTCATAGTCAAAGGAGAGGGATACTTGATACCTTCGATCCGGATTACGGATGTAGTATAGTTCTTTTTCCCTAGTAGACCTAGGTTTATCGAATCCTCGGGAAGCAGAAGCATAGTGAAGTTAAATTAACGGACCTTCGGGAGTTCTAAAATTCCTTTTGTGTTTTTACCGGACCAAGAGTTTGCGTCTTTTTTGTTGTCGGTGGTGGAGAGAGAGGGCCTAGGGCATTCGGTTTCACCTGTAGCTGTGTAAAACATCTGATGGGAGTAAAAGATAATGATAAAGTATGCATGTAATTGTTAGAGCAAGATAAATTATATGTGCGCAGTGCATCTATAATTGCTATTGCCTCCGCAACCGCTTATAGCAATAACCTACTAGTCTCATCCATAGAAGAAAGAGAACTAATGATATGCATAGTGATGTCACTGTTAATCCCAAGTAAATCCCTCACATACAGTCGTACTACTGTAGGGGTTCGTAGCATGGAAAACAAAAATTTTCTATCGCATACAAACAAACAAGCCAAGATCTATCTACTAGATTGTAGCAACGAGTCGATGGAATAACTCACCCTCGAAGATTCCAAAGTGTTTAACGAGAGCAGATTCTCGTGGGTGATGTAGTCGTACTCTTTCCGATCTCAAGATCGCGTAGACGATCCTTCGGCCGCGTTCATGGCGCTCCATGATCGGTCACTGCGTTAAATTTTCGTGAAGACCTTCCTCTCCTTGTTCCAGGCGGCGGAGGTTGTAGCACTCTCCTCGCGATTCCGGCGACTGGCGTGGTCTGGAGTAGAGGGAGATCCTGCAGGCTTCGCCTTAAGCCGGTGCGAGTATGGTGGAGCTTATGAGAGAGGCTATTAGTGGTCTAGTAATTAGACACACCAATTAGAGGGCTCTAAACCAATTAGAAGGCTCTAAACCGAATAGCTCTAAACCGGGGTCTAGATCTAGGGTTTAATTTAGAGGATAGGAAACTTGTGTGTCTAGGAGGGGAGGCCTGCCCCTCCTTTATAGGTGGGAGGGCGGCTGGCCAAGGGAGGAGTCCCTCCCCAAGTCGGCCTGAGGCGCCCGGCCAAGGGGACTCCTCCCCCAAGTCGGTTTCCTCTTCTCCTCCTTCTCCTCTTTCCGAAAACTGGCAGTTTGACTTTTCAAACTAGCCGTTTGACTTTTCAAATTAGGATTTGAATTAACCCTTTATTTCGGACAGCAAGAATACTTAGTACATGATGCAATCATTCCAATATGTAATGACACACTCATGTACCCTTCCCCCTCCGGTCTTGGGACATTAGGGACCTTCTAGAATGTTCGGTGAAAACACGGAACCATTCCCCAACTCCGAAAGGAACTTTCCTTATATGAATCTTATTCTCCGGACCATTCCGGATCACCTCGTGATATCCCGGATCCCATCCGAGACTCCGAACAACATTCGGTCTCTTTCTCATAATACCATAACTACTCAAACAACGTCGAATCCTTAAGTGTGTCTCCCTACG
The DNA here is from genome assembly GCA_023614405.1 of Avena insularis. Taxonomy (NCBI): domain Eukaryota; kingdom Viridiplantae; phylum Streptophyta; class Magnoliopsida; order Poales; family Poaceae; genus Avena; species Avena insularis. The sequence continues at coordinate 130,075,079 of CM042688.1, forward strand.
GTTCGTGAATTATGCGGACATGATCGAGACACTTCTCCGAACAATAACCAATAGAGGAATCTGGAAATTCATATGGCTCCCACATATTTCTACGATTACTTTGCGATCGAATGAACCACTTACATACGATACCAATTTCCCTTTGTCTCACGATATGTTACTTATCCGAGGTTATGATCGTCGGTATCTCTGCATACCTAGTTCATCCTCGTTACTGATAAGTACTCTTTTCTCGTTCCCGTGATATGTGATCCCTTGTGACCCAGTCACATGCTTGCAAGCTAATTGGATGACATTTCACCGAGAGGGCCAGAGAATATCTATCCGTCATGTGGATGGACAAATCCCACTCTTGATCCATGTGTTTCAACCAATACTTTCCGAACACTCAATGCCACCTTTATAGCCACCACATTACGGTGTGGTGTTTGATGACATCAAAGCATCCATCCGATAAAGGCAATATGCATGATCTCATGGTGAAGGAATTAGGTTACTATGTATCGAAAGCATATAGCAATTGAACTATTGAAATGACTTGATCTTTATGCTACGCTTGTCTATAGGAGTATGTCCACCATATCATTCTCCTAACGATATGATCTTGTTGTTGATAACATCTCAATGTTCATGACAAAGAAACCACATCATCAATCAACCAACAAGCTAGTGAAGTATAGAGGCTATACTAGGGACTTCAAATTAAGTTTACAAATCACACAAGTATTAATGGTTTCCTTGTTAATACTATTATAGCATGAATGTAAACATTTATCATAAACACAAAGATATATAATAATAACTACATTTATTATTACCTCTAGGGCATATCTCCAACAGTCTCCCACTTGCACTAGAGTCATCCAATCTAGATTACATGGTAATATACCGAACACCCATGGCAGTTTGGTGTTGGTCATGTTTGCCCTCGGGAGAGGTTTAGTCAACGGATCCGCCACATTCAGATCTGTGTGTACTTTGCAAATCTTTATATCCCCATCACGGATATGTTCTCGAATAGCATGAATACGTTGCTTTATATGCTTTAGCTTCTTGTGTTACCTTTGTTCTTGCGGTTTGGATATGTCGCACATGTTATCACTGTAGATAGTCATTGGGTCCAGTAGCACTTGGAACCACACCCAGCTCTGTAATGAACTCTTTCATCCATATCGCTTCTTGTGAAGCCTCCGAAGCAACCATGTATTCCGATTCAGTTGAAGATCTCGCCACAACGCTTTGCTTTGCACTCCTCCATAGCTTCTGCACCATTCAAAATAAATCATTATCCAGTTGTGATTTAGAATCATCGGATCGGTGTTCCAACTAACATCGGTGTAACCATTAACAACGAGCTGTTCATCACCTCCATAAGAAAGAACCATACCCTTAGTTCTTCTCAAGTACTTAAGGATGTTTTGATCATTTGTCCAATGATCCACTCTGGATCACTTTGATATCTGCTAGTTAGACTAACGACATATGCGATGTCGGGTCTAGTACATAGCATGGCATACATTAGAGATCCTATGGCTGAGGCATAGGAGTCTTACTCATTCTTTCTCTATCTTACGCGATGTCGGACTTTGAGTTTTACTCAAGGTCGTATTGAGCAACATGGGCAGAACCCTTTCTTGCTATCTTCCATTCCAAACCTCTTTAGAACTTTGTCCAAATATGTACTTTGTGACAATGATATTTGGCGTTCGATCTATCTCTATAAATCTTTATGCCTAATATGTAGCTGCTTCGCCAAGATCCTTCATTGAAAAACTATTATTCAAATACTCTTTGACACTATTAAGAAGGTCTACATCATTCCCAATCAACAATATGTCATCCACATACGGTATTAAGAATGCTCTGAGCTCCCACTCACTTTCTTGTAAATACAAGCTTCTCCATAAGTTTGTATAAAACCAAAACTTTTGATTACCTTATCAAAGCGTTGATTCCAACCGGGATGCTTGCTTCAATCCATAGATGGACCGTTGAAGCTTGCATACCTTGTTAGCATCTTTAGGATCGACAAAACCTTTGGGTTGTATCATATACAACTCTTCATCAATGTCTCCATTGAGGAATGCTGTTTTGACATCCATCGCCATATCTCATAATCATAATATGCAGCGATTGCTAACATAATCCTCACAGATTTTAGCCGCTACGGTGAGAAAGTCTCATCGTAGTCAACTCCTTGAATTTGTCGAAACCCTTTTGCGACAAGTCGAGCTTTATAAACGATAACATTACCATCAGCATCTGTTTTCTTCTTGAAAAAATATTTGTTCTCGACAGCCTTCCGGCCATCCTGTAAGACCACCAAAGTACATACTTGGTTTTCGTACATGGATCTAATCTCGGTTCATGGCTTCTTGCCATTTATTGGAATCTGGGCTCATCATCGCTTCCTCATATGTCTCGGGGTCATCGGTGTTGTCCACCAACATGACATTCATAACGGAATCATACCAATGCAGGTGGTACGATTTCGTTGACCTCAGGGCTCTGTAGCAACTTCAGAAGTTTCATGATCACCATCATTAGCTTCCTCTCTTATTGGTGCAGGCACCATAGGAACTTCTTCGGTCTTTGCGCTACTACTAATTCGAGAAGGTTCAACAACCTCGTCGAGTTCTACTTTCCTTCCAGTCACTTCTTTGAGAAATTCCTTCTCTAGAAAAGATCCATTCTTAACAGCGAAGATTTTCCTTGGATCTATGATAGAAGGTATACCCAATAGTTTCCTTCGGGTATCCTATGAAGGCGCATTTTTCGCTTTGGGTTCAAGCTTGTCCGCTGTAACTTCTTTACATAGGCCGCATCCCCAAACTTTAAGGAGCGACAATTTAGGTTTCTTCCCAAACCATAATTCATATGGTGTCGTTTCAGCGGATTTAGGCGGTGCCCTATTTAAAGTGAATGCGGCTGTTTCTAATGCATAACCCCAAAATGATAGTGGTAAATCTGTAAGTGACATCATAGAGCGAACCATATCTAAGAGTTCGATTCTGACGTTCGGACACACCATTCTGTTGTGGTGTTCCGGCGGTGTCAAGCTGAAAGTATTCCACATTTCTTCAAATGCTCGCCAAACTCGTAACTTAGATATTCACCTCCACGATCGAGCGTAGAAATTTAATCTTCTTGTTACGTTGATTCTCTACCTCACTTTGAAACTCCTTAAACTTCTCGAAAGTTTGGACTTATGTTTCATGAAATAGATATACCCATATCTACTCAAATCATCCGTGAAGGTAAGAACATAACGATAACCATCGCGATGCTACACTCATTGGACCACACACATCGGTATGTATGATTTCCAATAAGTCGTAGCTCGCTCCATTATACTGAGAAAATGGAGTCTTAGTCATTTTACCCATCGGACATGCCGCATCTTTCAAGTGATTCAAAATCAAGTGATTCAAGAAGTCCATCGAATGGAGTTTCTTCATCGCTTCACTCAATGTGACCAAGGCAGCGATTGCCACATATAGGTCGAGTTATCGCTTGATTTCAAGCGTTTAGCTTCAATGTTATTAATATGTGTATTTCCACTATCGAGATTCAATATGAATAGACCATCTATCAAAGGTGCATGTGCATGAAACATGTTACTCATATAAATCGAACAACCATTATTCTCGGATTTAAACAAGTAACCGTCTCGCAATAAACAAGATACTGATATAATGTTCATGCTTAACGAAGGCACCAAATAACAATTATTTAAGTATAAAACTAATCCCGAAGGTAGATGAAGAGGTAGCGTGCGACGCGATCACATCAACCTTTGATCCGTTTCCTCGCGCCGTCACCTCGTTCTTCGCTAGCTTCCGTTTATTCTGCAGCTCTGTTTGAGTTACAAATATGAGCAACCGAACCGATATCAAATACCGGGCACTACTACGAATACTAGTGAGATACACATCAATAACATGTATATCAGATATACCTTTCTTCTTGATGTTGCCGTTCTTCAAATCTGCCAAGTACCTTGGGCAATTCCGCTTCCAGTGACCTTCTCCCTTGCAGTAAAAGCATTCAGTTTCAGGCTTAGGTCCAGCCTTGGTCTTCTTCGTCGGCGTGGTAACTTTCTTACCACCCTTCTTGAAGTGTCCCTTTTTCTTAGACTTGCCTTTCTTGAATTTGGTGGTCTTATTGACCATCAACACTTGGTGCTCTTTCTTGATCTCCACTTCTGCAGATTTTAACATAGCAAATAGTTCTGGCAACTCTTTGTTCATGTTCTGCATGTTGTAGTTCATCACAAAGTTCTTGTAACTTGGTGGTAGTGATTGGAGGATGCGGTAAACTCCCAAAGTATTAGGAATCACTATACCCAAACTTTGAAGTTTATTTGCGTGCCTGGACATCTTAAGCACATGCTCAGCGACAGACTACCCTCTTCCATCTTGCGGTTAAAGAACTTTTGAAGCTTCATAACTTTCAATTTCCGCATGAGTCTCAAAAATTAATTTGAGATCCTCGACAATATCATATGGGTCGACTCTTCAAACCTCTTACGAGCTCGATTCTAAACCATACAAGATAGCACTTGAACTATGGAGTCTTGATTCTTAGGCGAGGTAAACATTCTTTACTTCATCGGTAGCATCATTGCAGGTGGGTCACCTAGCGGTGCATCCAGCACATAGGTCAAATTACCTGTGAGGACAATCCTCAAATTGCGGAACCAATCCATGAAGTTGCTTCCATTGTTTTTCAACTTTTCTTTCTCTAGGCAGCATTAAAATTGATGGGAGGGGCTGCCATTGATCTAAAACATATTTGCAATAGTTTAGACTAAGTTTATGACAAATTGAGTTCAAATTAATTAATGAAATTAAACTAGGTGAACTCCCACTCAAAACAACATCCCTCACATTGTTTTAGTGATCACACGAACCAAATCCACTACATCAACACCGATCATCACGAGTTGATATAGTTTCAATGGCGAACAATCATCATGTTCATCATATCTACTATATGATTCATGCTTTACCTTCGGCGATCCGTGTTCTGAGGCCATGTATGTACATGCTAGGCTCGTCAAGATCAAACCTTAGCTTCCATAAGCAAATCTGGCTTGCTTACGTTGTATTCACCAGCGGAATCAAAGACACCCGATCATCACGTGGTGCTTGAGCGACAAGCTTTGTAGCAGTGCATACTAAGGGTGAACACTTTGGAACTTGAAATTTATGTGTATGAGGATCATCTTATAATGCTACCGTCGTCTACTAAGCAATACAAGATGCATAAAGGATTAACATCACATGCAATTCATAATATGTGATATGATATGGCCTTTCTTCTTTGTGCTTCCGATCTCCATCTTCAAGCACGAACATGATCTCCATCATCACCGGCATAGCATCAAGGTCAATGGCGGCTTCTTCATGGTTGTCGTCCACCAGCTTCAACTATTACAACTATTTTGAATAGACACGAGGTCTTAACGAAATTAAAGACAACCATATGGCTCCTGCGGTTGCCAACTTACAATAAGGAACATTGCATACATCAAATATAATCACAATCATGGCCATATCACATCACGGCACACCTGCAAAACAAAGTTAGGCGCCTCTACTTTCTTTGCATATTTTACGTGGTTTGGGGCTTTCAATAAGTGTCGTTCTAACTACGAACAAGAACCACAACATTGATACTAGTATTGTTGATCACCGTTGTAAATTGGATCTTTACTATGCTAGGAGAAAGCAGGCACCATAAAGCCACTTATGCAAAGCGAGTTGCATGTCAAGCGTGGAGCAAGTCTCATGAACGATGTCATGTAAGGTTAGCCGGGCGCTTCATCCCAACATACCGCAAGATGCAAAGTACACAAAAAGCAATCTACAATAAAAGCATCAACCCACAATGACCATTGTGTTCTACTCGTCTGTGAGATCTACATATAGACACGGCTCGATACCCTTTGTAGGGGTTCGTAGCATGGAAAACAAAAATTTCTATCGCATACAAACAAACAAGCCAAGATCTATCTACTAGATTGTAGCGAGTCGATGGAATAACTCACCCTCGAAGATTCCAAAGTGTTTAACGAGGCGATTCTCGTGGGTGATGTAGTCGTACTCTTTCCGATCTCAAGATCGCGTAGGCGATCCTTCGCGCAGCGTTCCATGGCGCTCCCTTGATCGGTCACACGTTCGGTACTCGGCGAAGACCTTCCTCTCCTTGTTCCAGTGAGCGGAGGTTGTAGCACTCTCCTCGCGATTCCGGCCTGTGGCGTGGTACAGGAAGTAGAGGAGATCATGAGGCTTCGCCTTAAGCGGTGCGAGTATGGTGGAGCTTATGAGAGAGGCTATTAGTGGTCTAGTAATTAGACACACCAATTAGAGGGCTCTAAACCAATTAGAAGGCTCTAAACCGAATAGCTCTAAATCGGGGTCTAGATCTAGGGTTTAATTTAGAGGATAGGAAACTTGTGTGTCTAGGAGGGGAGGCCCTGCCCCTCCCTTTATAGGTGGGAGGGCGGCGTGCCAGGGAGGAGTCCTCCCAAGTCGGCCTTGGAGGCCTTGGCCGACCAAGGGACTCCTCCCCAAAGTCGGTTTCCTCTTCTCCTCCTTCTCCTCTTTCCGAAAACTGGCAGTTTGACTTTTCAAACTAGCCGTTTGACTTTTCAAATTAGGATTTGAATTAACCCTTTATTTCGGACAGCAAGAATAATTAGTACATGATGCAATCATTCCAATATGTAATGACACACTCATGTACCCTTCCCCCTCCAGTCTGGGACATTAGGACCTTCTAGAATGTTCGGTGAAAACACGGAACCATTCCCCAACTCAAACGGAACTTTCCTTATATGAATCTTATTCTCGGACCATTAGGATCACCTCGTGATATCCCGGATCCCATCCGAGACTCCGAACAACATTCGGTCTCTTTCTCATAATACCATAACTACTCAAACCACGTCGAATCCTTAAGTGTGTCTCCCTACGGTTCGTGAATTATGCGGACATGATCGAGACACTTCTCCGAACAATAACCAATAGAGGAATCTGGAAATTCATATGGCTCCCACATATTTCTACGATTACTTTGCGATCGAATGAACCACTTACATACGATACCAATTTCTCTTTGTCTCACGATATGTTACTTATCCGAGGTTATGATCGTCGGTATCTCTGCATACCTAGTTCATCCTCGTTACTGATAAGTACTCTTTTCTCGTTCCCATGATATGTGATCCCTTGTGACCCAGTCACATGCTTGCAAGCTAATTGGATGACATTTCACCGAGAGGGCCCAGAGAATATCTATCCGTCATGTGGATGGACAAATCCCACTCTTGATCCATGTGTTTCAACCAATACTTTCCGAACACTCAATGCCACCTTTATAGCCACCCTGTTACGGTGTGGTGTTTGATGACATCAAAGCATCCATCCAGTAAAGGCAATATGCATGATCTCATGGTCGAAGGAATTAGGTTACTATGTATCAGAAAGCATATAGCAATTGAACTATTGAAATGACTTGATCTTTATGCTACGCTTGTCTATAGGAGTATGTCCACCATATCATTCTCCTAACGATATGATCTTGTTGTTGATAACATCTCAATGTTCATGACAAAGAAACCACATCATCAATCAACCAACAAGCTAGTGAAGTATAGAGGCTATACTAGGGACTTCAAATTAAGTTTACAAATCACACAAGTATTAATGGTTTCCTTGTTAATACTATTATAGCATGAATGTAAACATTTATCATAAACACAAAGATATATAATAATAACTACATTTATTATTACCTCTAGGGCATATCTCCAACAACTACCCCTTCTGTCACTGGGGTTCCCAACCTGCAAATTAGTCATTACTCATACTCCCTATACCTGGCTTAATCCTCGGGGTCTTGGGTACCTGACAAGTCCTTGGATTGAGACAAGATAGGATACAATAATCATCATGTCATACAAACTAATACATGATCCCATCTATGATAAATAACATGCACAAAAGCTACATGGCTAGGCCAAAGCCCTTAGCCCAAGGAGAATTACTCACACATAGAGATGAGATCAAAGATCATAAACATTGTAGTGGAAATCATAATATTGATAGCAAATAGTCTTACAATGTCGCCAATCGAAGATGAGATCTACTATTACAAGTGGTGGAATATGGTTATGGTGGTGGAGAATGGTATGGAGATTAGATCTTAGTCTATTCCTTCGACGGCTCTTCGGTGTTGTGGATAGAGACCTAGAGGCAGCTGATGGTCTGGCAGAGCTCTCTTTTCTCGTTGCCCTAGGCTTCTTTATATAGGGGTCCCTTCACGAAAGTTGTTCTATTTGACCTAGCGGTGGCGGCGCCAACTATACGACCGCAACTATACGGCCAAAATTTTATTTCGATCGTATAGTTGGTCGTTAAAGCATCTGCCTTTGTTCCACGACTCCTGGTTTCTTCTGGTTGTTGGAAATCTCGTAACTTTGACTTTAATGTAGTGATTCCCATCTTCAAACGTCGTTATCTACGCAAGGAAAAATAGCAAGAAAGGATTGCATACCCCTTTGATTATTAGGCATTAGTGGCAGGGTTTAGAGAGATATTTTATCAAAAATATGAATAATATCCAGTTTAAATATGGACGTAGATGGCTATATTTCAGAACCATCGATACTCCGTTTCTAACTATTGCAACGATGAACCATGTGACTTGATCATGTTACAATAATTATACTGGATAATGTCCATCATATCATTCTGCAATGATATGACTCTGTTGTCAACTGGCATAAATGCTCCATGATCAGGAAACCTTGATGATCGGTTACCAACGAACTAGTATAAATAGAGGCTACTAGAGACTTGGTATGTTTATATACCACACATGTATCAATGTTTCGACTTGATACAGTTATAGCATAGATGAAACTACTATGAACTAATTGAGATATGATAATAAAATCCGTTTATTATTTGCCTCTAGAGCATATATCCTTTAGTCTCCCACTTGCACTAGAGTACAAATAATCTAGCTTGCATTTTCTACTAACCATAAACCATATCACATACATGTTTATTGATCATGCTCGCTCATGGATAATGTCCTATCATTGATCTGTATTACCAGATCGGTATGTCTTTTGCAAATCATTAATGTCTCCTAATTTTGACATTCACACCATTATCATATATTGTGTCAAAGTATTTGTTTGGCGGCAGAGTGAGACTTTATTTCTAGTGTTTACAATAACGTTCGATCAGTCAATTGAACTTTCACTATTGTCATGTAAACTCCGGAACATACTCAATAGAAGTCGAACTTCTTTAGCCAAACAACTATACTAGCCACTTAAGAAGTAGCCATATACTTCTATATCTATTTTGATCCTAATCAATAGTGCATATAGAATGCAATTTTTATGTCCAATTTCGCTGCTTGCAACTTAAGGATAAACTTAACTCTGGTTCAGTGATTAACTCAGGAATCACTTCAAGACATGTTCTTACAGCTAAGAACTTGTTCTTCTTAACAAAAAGCTTGGGTCACATTACGTCGAGTATACAACACTGTTATATGAAAGAACCTGTGACTGAGGCATAGGAGATGTAAATCATATCTTTTCTTTTCTTTAAACCCATGGTTGTAATACTGATATTAACTCAATGCTTCATCTAGATATATAAGTAAGAACTACTTTCTTACCTTGTTGCATTATGAACTTTTTCAAAATCTTATCTAGGATATTCTAAACATCTTTGGAATCAGATCCAGAAAGCATTTCGAATGTAATGTTTATTAAACGCATTAATCTATCTCAATAGATTTCAATGTTCAATACTTTACTCAACATCATCCACGGAATATTTACTAACTTAAATATCATTAATACCAATTACATCATTCATTATATGTCATTCACACATACAAGAATGTTGCCACGCTCCCACTCTAGTATGTCATCACATATGAGATCTAGGGATTTCACTTAGCTCCCACTCAAAATATGTCGTCTACATATTAAGATTTAGGTAAGCTTTTATTAGCTCCCACTCAAATGCAGGTCTTCTTGATATTTTGGTAATTCCAAAATGCATTGATCATCCATCAAATCAAGAACTCTATCTACGAGACACTAGCATCCAAATGGTTTGAAAAAACTTGTTGTACCAATTACAACTCATTCTTCAATCTTGTCATTGAAGAACACGCAGTTTCGACAAACTTTTACCAATCATCAAATTGGAGTAATTACTGGTGTAAATCCAATAGACTCAAGCATTTCAACATATTGTAGTTAATCCTTTGAATTTGTCAAAAACGTACTTCGTGACAAATCGAGCTTTTAATTCTTTCTTTAAGTTTCATTTCTTCCTTGGGACTTTGTAGTCATTTGGAAAGATCAAGTAAACATCTTTACTTCATAAGATCAAGTAACTCATTACTTTGGAATCTTAAATGTAACTTAATATAGGACTTCATGCCTCTTAGTAATTTATTGTATTTAGGTCCATCACGCTTCTTCGTAGTTCGTAGGTGACGAGGGTTTAACTCATCAATGCCCATCGTTATGGACTTGGGTTTTGGAGAAGGAGGGAGCGCTGGATACATCTATCGGCTAGCAAACAAGCACATAGGGGACTCGAAGATTTACCCAGGTTCAGGCCTCGCAGAGGTCCCTACTCCTGCTTGTCTGCTCGTGGAATTATCAAAGGGATCGAGGATTACAATGGTGCGCATATGCAATCTGGTGAGGGTTGTGGAAACTAGGGTTGCGTGTGTCCTCCTCGCTGCCCCCTCCTAGCCTTTATATAGATAGGCTAGGTCTCGGGTAGCAGGTCGAGTTGGTTACATGTTAGGGTTTTCCCCTTTGAACTTTCTATCTTTGTTTCTTCTTGTTCATCAAGCAATCGGGAGTCCGTAGGTTACTCGAGTTCTTTGTTTGGGCCTTGGCGACACCGTGGGCTTCCATTGTATTCAGGCCGTATATATCAAGCTCGAGTACCTGTAGGGTATACCCATGTCAGTAGCCCCCGAGTGTCCAGTGGAATCGCAGATTCGACTAGGGACTTTATGAATCCTTTCGAGTGCATGACTAAGTATGTTTTTCGACTGCTTTGTTTATGTCATAGGGATTGTTCATGTGCGTGCCTGATTTAACCGATGTATCGGTATTAGTTAACTACCTTAGGGTAAAACAACGCCATCTACTCGAATTCGAGTCCCCGGACTCGAATCCGGAAAAGTGCTGGTGTAATTCGACTCAAGCCGCGGAGGTCTTACAGGAGTCGAATTCCAGTATATGGGTGTGAGAACTCAACGCGTCCGTCAAGGCATGTTCGTCGCACCTATTGGCACGGATATATTTCTGGTAGTGCGCAGAAAATACGTTGCCAGGCCTTATTCAGGTCTTATCTTCACGCTGCAAGTGCGGCATCCGAATTTTGTCATCACGGAGATGATTCGGGTGACCCAGGAGACGCAGTCTCTTTGTAGGGAAATGTCATGAGGCGGTGTCTCCATAAGCTTCGAGTGTGGATGTCATCAACACACAGTATAATGTAAAAATAATCATAGGGTGCGCGACCAGCATCCTATGAGTAACCCAGTGCTGGTTGAGTCGAAGACTCGGCGGGAACTCAAGAACCTTCTGTTCATTGCGTCTTTTGTTTGCTTGTTTCAGTCGAATTTATTTCCAACGCTCCCTATGGGAGTAACCCATGTCCATAGTCGAATTGCAGTTCGAGTGATTGGGTTTGCTTAAATTGTCCATGTTCCTGTAAAAAGGAAAGAAAAATCGTAGGGTGCGCGACCAGCACTCCCTATGGGAGTAGCCCCCGAGTGCTTGGTGGAGTTGAAGACTCGAGCAAGGACTAAAGTAGTCGAAGTCTTCTGCTGCGTAATTTTGGATGACATCAGTGCTGATGATCCCATGACCTCAGTTGCCCACGTGAGCGAGTTTGACGGGACGTGACGAGCGGTGGGTCCCATTTTCTGACTCTGATTTGATCGGGCGTGCGTAATCTTTGTTTTAACTGTGGCTCCTCGATTTCCGCGCATAATGGGTATAGTGGGGGACGGTTCGCGCTTCAGGTCCTCCACGTGTTGAGCACAATGAATGCCACGCGTCTGATAGGGTTTTACTTAGTCGTTGGATTACATCTTCCAGGGGGTTAAGTAGCGATGCGGCGACGATAATTTTCACATCTGCTTCTTTTCTCCCTTTGCTTCCGTCGCCATTGCCGCTGCTCCTCTGCTCCTTTGCGCTCCTTTCCTTCGCGGCGCTGGACCAGCTCCGCGTATTTCCCAGCTACTTCCTCCGGTCACACCGCTGCCGCGGAATGGGGAAGAAGAAAGGAGGTCCGTGCCGATCCGCTATGTTGGTATTTGCTGAACGAAGAAGAAGGTGGCTCACGCTTTGCGAACACCAACACCGCCATGGAAAAAAAAAAGAAGGGCACGGGCACTCGCGTCACTGATGCGCTCGACGATCGATGTAGAGCTCGTTGGGAACCCCAAGAGGAAGGTATGATGAGCACAGCAGCAAGTTTCCCTCAGTTATGAAACCAAGGTTTAATCGAACCAGTAGGAGCAAGGAAACACCCCAAAGGTGTTACTATCTGAGCTTTGGCAGGGCGCACTACCGGTGCTAGTAGCAACGTGGAGACCTGCACAACACAACCACAGAACTTTGTCCCCAACTTGCGATGAGGTTGTCAATCTCACCGTGTTTTGCGGAAAACAAAGGATTAAATGTATCGAATGGAAAGAAGTAAAAGTTTGCAGAAAGTAAACACAAAGCAGTAAACAGTTGTAGATTGTATGTAAAGAAGAAGGACCGGGATCCATAGTTCACTAGAGGCGGCTCTCCTTAGATAAATAACATGCTGGGTGAACAAATTACAGCGGGGCAATTGACAAACACCGAGAAAGCAATACATGCATATACTAATCATCTTGACTCCTTTGAGACTTGATTGGGCAATACAACCTAATACATGAAGCCATCCAACGGCATCTATGACTAATAATCCACCTTGAGTTATCATCCGAACCCCCTCGATTATTAAGTTGCAAGCAGCAGTTATTGCTTTACGGACTACGTGTAAAGTAAACAATACAATTGTTCTATGAACAAAGGATCGTTGTTTTCTCCTAGTAGCAACAATACATCTAGTACCTTAGAGATTTACGTCACTTCCCAGTTACGGAGGCATGAACCCACTATCGAGCATAAATACTAACTCTTGGTGTTACTAGCATCTACTTGGCCAAGATAGCTACTAACAACGGAAAGCATGCAAGATCACAAATAACAAAGACATGATAGAATCAATAATCAATCTGAAATAGCATCTCAATATCCATCGGATCCCATAAAACACAACATGTATGAATTACAAATAGATGATCTTGATCATGAGCAGACTCACAAGATCTAAATATGAAAGCACAAAGGAGGAGAAACCAGCCATCTAGCTACTACATGGATCCGTAGTCCAAGGATGAACTACTCACGCATCACACCGGAGGCTTGCATGGTGATGAAGAAGGCCTCCAGGGTGAATTCCCCTCTCCGGCAGGGTGCCGGGAAGAGCTTCAGATCCCTCCCGATCTAGGGATGGAGATGACAGTGGCTATAGACTCTTTCGTGGATTTTTGATCGGGTACCTAGGGTTTCGTCCCGAGGGCAACTTATAGGCGGAAGGAGAGGCTGAGGGTCTTGGGGTCGGCGGACCACCTGGCCTTGAGCAGGCTGGCAGCTGACTAGGTGGTGGCTGGCCCTGGTCACTCTCCGTTTCGTGATACGGCACTTGATCCCTTCCGGAAAAATAGGCACTTTGGCTTTTGTCCCGTCCAATTCCGAGAATATTCATTTTCTGACTTTCCTGGAACCAAAAACAGCAGAAAACAAGCATCTGGCACTGTGGCTCTTGTTAATAGGTTAGTCCAAGAAATCATAATAAAAGTACTCCAAAGTTGGAACAAAACACAAGAAAGTGGATAAAACCAAGCATGGAACATAAAAAATTATAGATACATTTGCAATGTATCAGTCACCAATGGTGCATGGCGCGCATCCGTGATAAAGTCTTCAGAGCTTCGTCTTTTGCACTAGGACAGAGTTTTGTCTTCCGCAGTCACGAACGCGCGCGTCCCTGGCAGTGAGGTAACCCCCTCTCCTCCTGCCGGCTTTTGGGTGATGTTCCTAGCGTTCATCATCTGCGGCGTTTGGTTGCCCCTGCATCCTTTCTTCAGGGGCCTTCTCTGTTTTTACGGGCTCCAGCTCCATCAGCTGTCCCCAAACTCCATCCTCCATGTAGCTTGCTATATTACTCTTTGCGAGTGCTGGCTCGGAATCGAGCCGCATTTCGGTCTCTTCAAGTTGAAGCGCCAATCGGCGTCTGGCTCCGTATTCTATGATGTAGGCGGCTGCGGTATCCATGTCGATTCCTCCGCCACATATTTTGACATCAAACTCATGGCGTCCATCCAAGGGTGGAGGGACGAGTGGTTCTACATCCGCGACCTAAAGGCCAACAGAGACCACTTCGGACTCGCGCCTTTCGATCCCGCGATGCCGTGCAAGAGGAGGCATTCCTGGAAGAACATAATTATGCCCGGCGAGTCCGCGGAGACAGATGTGCTATACGAGCGTGTCTACGACCTCGAGAGTCACATGGGCAAACAGGAGGGAGGCTGCGCCCTCATTCTCACATGGCTGCGCCGACGTGTCCAGCCCCTGCAGGCCAGAGTCCACCCTATGTTCTGGTGGGCTGGCGCAGACGATGTCACTCACGTGTCTGCCGATGGCATGTCCACGAGTGAGGTAGATAAAAGGGTGCGACTGGTCACCAAGTACACCGTCAAGGATGTGCTCCCTAGTGAACCAGACGTTCCTCCGTTTGATGCTGCTAACCCTCCTCCTGAGGTACAGTTGTGCTACGTAGTAGCTTTGTTTGTCGACTGCTTCTTTGCTGTTTCTTGACTTTGTGCTAAATTGTTTTCTGTATGCAGGATTGGGTGGTATCACCCTATATGCCCCCTCTTCCCGAGGGGGTTATCCCTCATGAATCCTTGGAAGAAGATGAGTCGGAGTCGACCGTCCCATCTGATGTGGAGGAGGAAGCCCCCGAGTCGAGTGGTACGGACACTCGCAAACGTTCGTGCAGCGAGGATTCAGATGCGTCGTCTGCTTCGACTCCGGAAGGTGCAGGTGTTGGTGCAGAGTCGCCGATACCTGCCGTTCCTGTGAGTGCCATGGCGCCATCCTCTCGCAAGAAGATGCGGCTGCCGAAGGAGTCGTCGTCAGAGTCGGGGGATTAAACCTTCGATTTTGACAAGTTTGATTAGTAAGTATACGGGTCTTCCTTTTGGTTCTTTTTTGGAGTTGCCTTTCCTTGATGTTGGTTTTATTTTGCAGTCAGGAAGCATAGTCATCTTCTAGTGACGTACAATTTTTGAAAGAATCTGGAGTCGCGACCTCCAAAGCCAAGAAAGTGGCTGAGCGCACTCCTTCTCCTCCATTGGCGGCCCACTCCGGCCATAATTCATCGATTTCTCCGCATGATGTGGAGCATCAGATGGTTATCCGGACGACTGTGAATCCATCGACTTCAGAGTCTTTGGAGGATCATGTAAGTGTAGTATTTGCTTCCTCTATTTTTGCAGTCGAATGTATCATATTCTATCATCTTGCTTATCCTTTGCTATTTTCTCCTATCGCAGCTTATTGTGAAGGAAGCCGCTCGCTTAGCGGAGCAAGTTCTTGCGATGGGTTGCCAGCATGCAATGCTGGATACTCGCCATCGCGTAGTTGAAAGTAAGTGTCCTGCTTCTTCTTCATCCTCCTTGTGATATATCCGGCTGATAGCCTATCTTTGTTTGTCTCATAGCTGAGCATAATGCACTCCTCCGCGATGCCGCTTCCCTTGAAAAGGTGCTTGCCGCAGCGGTAAAGAGTCGCGATGAGGCAATCGCAGCTCGTGACAAGTCGCGGAAACGCGAAGAGGATCTGCGCGCCTCCATCGTGGCTAGAGAGACGTTGTTTGAGGAATAGCTTTTCTCGATTGCCAAGGCTCTCTCAGGTATTCCCCTGTCTGGATTTTCATTGTTTTTCTTCTTTCAAATTTGTCGTTGGTGCTGACCTCCGTGCCCATGCTTGGGTTCTATATAGATGCCAGCGATTTGAGCTTCGACCCTCAGGCCCTCCGCTGTGACGATGCCTTGGCGGGTGCCCTTTCAGCAGTCGAGGATCGCAACGCTGCCATTCAAGGGACGCTCTCCAAGGCCAAGGGCGTGCTCAGTCGCCTCCAGGAAGAGCTGGCGGCCAAGGCTGAGCTGATCGAGAATATGGACAAGCTGGTGGAGTCTCTTGCCGGGGGCGTCCCTGCAAGCTTCAAGAACTCGCTCCGTGCGGCAGGCGCTTCGATATCACTCGCCATGGTTCAAGCCCATGGAGTCAAAGTTGATCCTGCGGCGGTCTCCAAGGCAATGCCTGTCAGTGCAGATGGCTAGCAGGTAGTCTTTGCTCCCTTCACAACTGCTTGTGGCAAGTACAGACCGCAGCTGATCAATACATTTGCGAAGTACTCTGAGGAGCTTCAGCGCGCCAAGAAAGCTGCGAAGGCTACGATGTCAGGGGCTGGCGGGAAGTCTGTGGCATCTGATACTTCCACAGACTCGATGAGGCCCCCAAAGCCGAAGTCAAAGTCGAAGAAGCCAATCGCTCCTCAGTAGTCGCATCTTGTAATAGTTAAATAGCTTATGTCTTTTGTCAAGAACATGCCTGTTGGTGAGTGTATCTGCTGATACTTTTATTAATCTTGAATGCACTCGAATCTTTTGTCTATGCCTCGCCTTAGTTCTCTTATTGTCCCTTGCTTGATTTGTGATAGGGCACATCGAGTGACCCCTTGAGGGAACCTCAGGATTCGCCGCCCCTTGATGACACTTTGGCACCTCCGCGCTCGAGGGTGGATGAGCTTTCTTTGCTCTCGTGACTGCGTGATCGCGTGAAGCAGTTGGAGCATGAACTGCTCGTGCTCCGTGGAAATGCGGACGTATGGAAGTCGAAGGCGGAGAAGGCCGCCGCCCGAGAACAATATCTGCTAGGGGAGGTGACGCAATTGGGCGACCAATTCAAATGTTAGTCTTCTTCCTTCCTATCATTTTTGTGTGGTCACTCGCAGTAGTTCGTTGTCCTTATATTTTGCCTTTTCTTGGTATAGTTGTCAGCGCACGCCATTCGCAGGATGAGAAGGATAGGATTGCCATTCGCATGAATGACCTGACCCAAGAGCAGCTTCAGGCGAGTGGATACTTCTGGGTAGATCATGATCGCGCAATTGCATTGGCGACCCTGCAGGATCGTGCGTCGCGAGTGCTTTGCTTCTTGAAGAAGTTGCAATCATGCTTGAAGAATATTTACCAGACGATGTTCCCGTTGGACGTCGTTCCCTCGAGCCTGTTGGCCCTTCTCGCTAAATTCCAGGACTTAAGTGCGGTCCGCAAGTGTGTACGGCAACAATTAGTGGCTGGTGCCAAAGCTGCTCTGTCACTGGTGCAACTGCACAGGCCTGATGTGGACGTTATAGCGATTGCGGCCGGACCCCCAGCCCAGCCAGCGGGTTCGACTTGGAACATGGTTCCTCACTACCAGGAGGTGGATCTCCCAGCGGAGGAGATCGTCGAATTCTTTGAGGAGCAGACCAATGTCCCTTTGTTGCAATAGTAGTTTAGTTTGTATCCTGCACATAGTTGCTCCAGTGTTGTAAAGTTCATAGATATGTTGTTTATAATTAGTTAATATTGATGTATATAGAAGGCTTGTTAGTGTGTATATTTTGCGAGTGTGTTGCACTATGCGACTCCTTTTCGTTAGCCTGGCTTTGTGTTTATTTCTGTCCCTTGTCAACCTGTCAGGTGCGTTGTAACTGGGTTGAAGTT
Source organism: Avena insularis (assembly GCA_023614405.1). NCBI lineage: Eukaryota > Viridiplantae > Streptophyta > Magnoliopsida > Poales > Poaceae > Avena > Avena insularis. The sequence goes on from CM042688.1 coordinate 130,093,028, forward strand.
TATCAAGGGTTTCGATTGGTGCGCTAGCTACGCAGGATATCGTGTTAGTTCGTAGAACAGATGTGTGTAGGGTGGCGCAGCCCCCAAGTGGATAATTTGCGAAAAATTAAAGAAAAACACAGAGTTTCGGGGCACTTAGATTTATTTATTTGTGGGATAGTACGAGGTACAATGTGTGGCTAAGTAGCCTTGGCTGAGTAGCCTTATTTGCAATGTAAAAGTAAAAGCGACTAAGGGTAGAAGCATCGCAGTTGCGCGACGTTCCAGGGATTGGAGTATGCGACTCCTGTCTCTAAATCTTGAAGGCGATAGGCGCCACCTAGGATTACTTATGTAATCACGTATGGTCCCTCCCAGGGGGACTCGAGCTTGAGATGGCCTTGCTACTTCAGTCGCAGGACCAGGTCGCCTTCGATGAAGGACCTGGGTCGTAGCCTCCTGTTGTGGTAGTTGCGCAGGTTCTGCTGATAGATCGTTGATCTTTCCGCGGCGATTTCCCTTGCCTCGTCAAGGAGGTTGACGGAGTCTTCGAGTGCAAGAGTTGACTCTGCCGTATGGCGACCACGCGGTGCTTTGTATCGTACTTCAGCGGGTAGCACGGCTTCAACCCCGTGCACCATGAAGAACGGGGTGTACCCTGTAGCGCTGTTTGGAGTTGTGCGTAGGCTCCAGAGTACTGATTGTAGTTCATCTGGCCAGCAGCCCGTGGCCTGTTCGAGTGACCGGAGGAGTGGATTCTTGATGCCGCCGCAAACAAGCCCGTTAGCTTTTCCGACCTGACCGTTGGTCTATGGATGTGCCACGGAGGCATAGCTGGCTTTGATTCCCAGATTCTCGCAGAATTCTTGGAACTCCTAGGATGTGAAGTTCGTCCCATTGTCCGTGATGATGTTGTGTGGTACTCCAAAGCGGTAGACGATGGACTCGAAGAACTTGACTGCGCTGTGTCCTAATTGATTGGTCACTAGCATGGCCTCTATCCACTTGGTGAATTTGTCGACTGTGGACAGGAGGTAGACGTAGCCTCCTCATGAGGACTTTGGGAGCTTGCCGACCATGTCGAGTCCCCATTGCATGAAGGGCCAGGCCAATGGAATAGGCCGGAGCTCTGCGCCAGGTGTGTGCGGCTTGTCCGCGAATCGCTGGCACGCGTTGCATTTCTGGACGATGTCCTTGGCGTCGCGCATGGTCGTAGGCCAGTAGAATCTAGCTCGTAGAGCTTTGGCTACGAGGGCGCGACTGCCGGCGTGGTGCCCGCAGGTCCCCTCATGGATGTCAAGGAGAACAGCTCTTCCATCGGCCGTGGAGACGCATCGTTGGAGCACTCCTATGATGCTGCGCTTGTAGAGTTCGCCGTTGATAACAGCGAATGCCTTGGATCGCCGCGCGATGTGCCGTCTTGTCGCCATCGGTCGGTAGCCTCTTGCTGAGAAGGTACGTGATGTACGGTTGAGTCCAGGATGGCTCGATCATCATGACGCTCATTGGCCCTTCGAGTCCTGTGTCCAGCTCCAGGTCGTCGAGTGCCATTGGCTCATTGGGCGGCGCAGCCCCCGAGTCTGTTGCTGCGCTTGTTTTCTTCTCTGCGGCCTTTGGCTTGATGGAGCGTTCGCAGATGCGCTCGAGAAATACCCCAGGTGGTATGGGGGCACAGGTAGATCCTATGTTGGTGAGTGTGTCCGCCTCTTCATTGCTTTCGCGACCTATGTGCCGCAGCTCGCAGCCGTCGAAGTCCCCCTCGAGTGTGTCGTAGAGGTCACGGTAGGCGACCATGTTGTCATTCAGTGTGTCGCACTCGTGCATTGTCTGGTTGACGACCATCTTGGAGTCGCCATATATTATGAGCCTTTTTGAAAGAACATTTCATGTTTTCCTATGTTTTGCGTGTTAGATAACAATACTATGGAGACTTTTCATGTGCGCTAAGTGTGCAGGAAGTTTTGAGGGCGGATAATCGGCCCACCAAGGCGGATAATCCGCCCTCAGATCTCTCAAGGAAGCCAAGGCGCGTTGCTCGGTGTCCAGTCGGATTTTCTCCCGGAAAATCTGAACTGGGGCGGTTTTTCCTCCCCAGGCCAGATAATCCGGGTGTCGCAAGGGCTAGATAATCCGGCCCCCAGTTTTCGAGCAAAAGAGGCCAAGGCGCATCGCACGGTATCCGGTCGGATTTTCTCCCGGAAAATCCGAACTGGGGCGATTTTTCTTCCCCAGGCCGGATAATCCGGCCCTCACATAGGACCGGATAATCCGGCCCCCAGAAGTTGATCAAGGGAAAGCTCGGCGCGTCTCTCTGATAGGGGGCGGATTATCTGCCGGATATTCTGAGTCTGGGGTGGTGTTTTCCCTAGGCCGGATAATCCGGCCCCCAAAGTGTGCAACGGCTGGTTTCGAAAGGGGGTATAAGTACCCCTTCTTCCCCAACGTTCAGAACTCTTGATTCATTCGAAATTGACCAGACATTGTGCAAGAGCTCTCATTCTCGATCTCCCACTTCAACCACCCGAAGGTCTTGATCTTTGGTGGAATTGAAGGAGGAGAAGTTCATCATCATCATCAAGAATCAAGCTCTTCAACTCCTCTCCATTCACTTGGAGAAATCCCTGATCTAGTATTCTTGTCAATACCTAGATCTTATTTATTGTATTTGATAAGTTTGTTCTTGTGGCGGCTTGTTGTCATTTCGGGAGCCTCCAAGTTGTTGTGGAGTTGTTGCCCCGCTAGTTGTGTAAAGGCGCCGGTGCCCACCTCGAAGGGTACCTATAGTGGAAGGTGGATTAGGCCTGTTGTGGCAAGATCCATCGGAGAACAGGGTGAGGCCATTTGTGGCGTGGTGGTCTTAGTACGGCCCACCCCTCCAACGCAGACGTACTTCCCTTAACAAGGAAGGAACTTCGGTCAAACAAATCCTGTGTCTCCACGTGCTTCACTTCGGTTTACTCGTTCCTCTTCCACTTGCTCTTTACTTGCTAGTAGATAGGTTTGCATATAGGGAAATTCCACCTAATAGTTTATCTAGATAATTTACCCTTTGTGCTAAGCCTAAAATTGAAAAAGAATTAAAAATTGGTTTAGCACCTATTCACCCCCCCTCTAGTTGCCCATACGATCCATTTCACTTTTGGCGCCGCAGGCTTTCGCCATCCTCATCCCGTGTAGCAGGGCCTTGTATTCGGCTTCGTTGTTGGCGGCGGTGAACTGCATTCGCAGAATATATTTTAGCTTGTCTCCCTGAGGTGATGTCAGTATGACACCTGCACCAGCTCCGTCCTTCCACTTGGATCCGTCGAAGTGCATTGTCCAGAGGTAGGACATATCTGGTTTTTCAGGAAGCTAGTTCTCCATCCAATGTACAAGGAAGTTAGGGAGAACTTGCGACTTGATTGCGTCGCGTTTTTCATATGTGATGTCTCGTGGAGACAGTTCAATTCCCCAGAGTGTGACTCGTCCGGTAGCGTCGGGATTGTTGAGGATGTGCCCAAGCGGGGCGTCGTTGACTACCATGATTGGGTGTTCTTGGAAGTAGTGGCGCAGTCGCCGGGCTATCATGAAGACGTCGTATGCCAGTTTCTGGTAGTGCGGGTACCGCTGTTTTGTTGGCGTAAGTACCTCGCTGAGGTAGTAGACTGGGCGTTGTACCCCGTGGACCTTGTTATCTTCGGCTCGTTCGACTACGAGCACTGTGCTGACCACCTGGTTGGTGGCGGAGATGTATAGCAACAATGGTTCCCTCTCGTGTGGGGTTACTAGTACTGGCGAGGTGGATAGCAGGCGCTTGAGGTCTTCGAATGCTTCCTGCGCCTCATTGGTCCACTCGAACTTGTCATCTTTGCGGAGGAGTTGGTAGAAGGGCAGTGCCTTTTCACCCATCCGACTGATGAATCGATTGAGAGCCGCGATTCTCCCAGCCAGCTGCTGGACGCCTCTTATGTTTTTCGGCTTCTCCATGGCCAGTATGGCTTTTATTTTCTTCGGGTTCGCTTTGATCCCTCTCGCGGAGATAAGATACCCGAGTAGTTTCCCAGATGGTACGCCGAAGGCGCACTTGTTCGGATTGAGCTTGATCCGGTAGCGGTCGAGGTTGGCGAAGGTTTCGCGCAAATCGTCGATTAGTGAGGCTTCCTCTTTGGTCTTGATTACTATGTCGTCGACATAGACTTGAATGTTGCGACCGAGTTGGTTCTTGAGGCAAGCCTGCATGCACCGCTGGTAGGTGGCTCCTGTGTTCTTTAGCCCGAAGGGCATTGTGTTGTAGCAGAACACACCAAAAGGCGTTGTAAACGCTGTTTTTTCTTGATCTTCCTCCTTCATTCGAATCTGGTTATAGCCTGAGTAGGCGTCGAGGAAGTAGAGGCGCTCGCATCCCGCGGTGGAGTCGATGATCTGGTCGATTCGCGGTAGCGGGAAGTGGTCCTTTGGACAGTGCTTATTCAAAGAGGTGAAGTCCACGCACATCCGCAGGATATCCGTGTCCCTTTTTGGTACTAGCACCGTGTTGGCGAGCCAAGTGCTCTCCTTGATCTCGCGTATGAATTTGGCGTCGAGGAGTCTGTTGATCTCCATTCCGACTGCCTTTGCTCTTGGTTCAGATAGTCACCGAATTGTTTGCTTGACTAGCCTTGCGTATGGGTTGACGTTGAGTGCGTGCTCGGTGAATTCCCTGCGAACTCCTGGCATGTCCGCTGGACACCAGGCGAAGATTTCCCAGTGCTCATGGAGGAATTCGACGAGCACGAGTTCCTATGCGGGACTCAAGTTGTTGGCGGCGAGGGCCGTCTTGGCGGGATCCGATAGGTGGACCTGGACTTTCTTCGTGTGCACTAATGAGTCGAAGGACAAGTCGGGTGAGCTTGGACGGCTTAGGGGAGGTAGACTATTGTCTGTCGATTCCTTCAATCTTGCGAGTTCCTCCTGCATGCCGAAGGACTGGGAGATTCTGTTTAATTCCCTATCGCAGTTGTCGGACCTCTCGAAGCTCCCGTTGATTGTGATGACACCGTTAGGTCCTGGCATTTTCATCTGCAGGTAGGCGTAGTGCGGCACCGCCATGAACCTAGCGAACACGACACGTCCGAGGATGCAGTGGTACTGTGAGGGCCAGTCGACGACTTCGAAGTCGATACGCTCGCGCCGAAAGTTTTTCGGTGTGCCAAAGATGACGTCGAGGTTGATTTTACCAAGGGGATATACGCCCTTGCCTGGGACGATGCCGTGGAATGTTGTATCTGAGGCCTCTAGGCAGGTCAGAGGGATCCTCATTGCTCGCAAGGTACTCGCGAACATAAGGTTGATGCCACTTCCGCCGTCCATAAAGATGCGACTCATGTCGAAGCCTCCAATTTGTGCCTCGAGGACGAGGGGACAATGGCCTGGGCGAGGTACTTGGCGCCGGTGGTCACGCTTGTCGAAGGTAATGCATGACTCGCTTCCACTGAGGTACTCAATGGTAGATGGTGGCGAGTTTGTGACCAAGTTGACTTGGCGAGTGATGGCCTTCTGCACCCTATTCGAGGGGCGTCCCTTTTGGATCATCATGGTACCCATGGCCCATGGGTATGGTTCGCCTCCCTGGTGCTGGTCCGGCACAGCTGCATTTGGGGGTAGTCCAGGTGGTGGTGGCGGAGCTCCATGTGCCACGGCGCCTGGGGAGGCTCCGTAGCCCCTTTCGACTGTGCTGCGATTCATCCGAGCCAGTCCCTCATGTAGTTTGAGGAACTCGCGGCAATCCTTGAGGAGGTGGCTGGATTTTTTCTTTCCATCATGCTTGTCGATGTAGAAGTGCACAGTGCATGGCCCGGACAACTTGTCTTCAATGGATGTTGCAGGTGCCTCATCACGATTGCGGCGCTGCCATACTTGCGTGGTTTTTCTAGAGTCAGCGATATCCACTGCTATGGTAGTCGGTGTTGCGGTTGTCGTCGCGTCTGTCGGCGTAGACGGCTGCAACCATGCTGACGTCATCGCGGTCATCATAGATGCGCATGTGGCGTTTGCTTCGGCGATCGCGTCTACGCTCGAGTTCTGCCTCGTCGTCGGAGTGAACGCGATTTTTCACCGAATCTTCTCCATCTGCCTAGTGATTCGAGGTTTCCATCATGTGGTCGATGGTTTTGGGCTTAGAGTGGCCCAACTCCTCCCTGATCTCTATGCGGCGTATGCCGCTGTTGAATGCGTCAATCGCGCGATCCTCCGAGATGTTCTCTGCGGAGTTCTTGATGATGGACCACCTCTGGATGTATGAGCGTAGTGACTCGCCCGACCTTTATTGGTAGCATCTTAGCTCTTCGATTGATGCGGGCCATTTGTAGGTGCCCTTGAAGTTGTGCACAAAGCTGTAGACCAGCTCTTCCCAGCTGCGAATGGATCCATGTGGGAGGTTGTTCAGCCATGCTCGGGCGACGCCCTGCAGCTGCAGCTGTAGGCATTTCATGGTCGTGCTTCGACTCTCACCGTGGAGCCTGACGGAGGAGATATGGTCCTCTAACCAGATTTTAGGGTCCTACAGGCCATCGAACTTTGGGTTCTCTGATGGGAGCTTGAACCCTTTGGGCATTCTCTTTTTTCTGATGGCCCTGCTGAAGCATCTAGCACCACAGAGCTCCACGTCTTCGTCCTATGAGTCAGTCGATCGGGCGCGTCGTGCCCTTGATTTGTCAATCTTGCAAAGTTGTTCTTTCATTAAGTATCCCACATCGCATGTGTGGCGTTTATGATGCTCGTGCATGATCGCTAAGTGATTCTCTAAGCATCTGTTTTCTTCCATCTTTTGGAAGGAAACTCATCCAATGGCTCATATTACATGATCTTATCTTGCAAAGAGTTCCTTCTTCATCAAGCATGTGTCGGTGTCAAAGAAACGCAGTCACAGCCCAGCATCCATCGAATGGAGCATTATCCAGATCATCTATTATCAAGGATATCTCTCATACATGGGTATTAATCTATGAAGTCTGACCTTACTAAAGTTTCACATCAAGCAAGAAAATTCTCATGGTCGCAAAGAACCTCATTGGGATAGGCCATGATCTACAAGGATATTTGCAAATACATCTAGACTAAGTTCATAATACGAGTTCAATTAATAATTGATCTCCCACTAAAATTGTCATCCCACTAACGATTTTAGTGATCATGCGATCTCTTTATCATCCCCGATCATAACATCCTTTGATATAGATGTCAGGTGGATAAAAACCGTCGGTCACATCATCCATGTGACTCGTTCTCGATCTTTCGATCTCTCGTGTTCTGAGGCCATGTCTGTACATCCTAGGCTCGCCAATTCAACCTTAGTATATTTATAGTGTTGGAGATATGCCCAAGAGGCAATAATAAAGTAGGTTATTATCATATCTTCATACTTATGATAAATGTTTACATACCATGCTATAATTGTATTAACCGGAAACATTAATACTTGTGTGATTTGTAAACTAAAATAAGAGTCCCTAGTAAAGCCTCTTGTTAAACTGGCTTGTTGGTTAATATATGATCATTGTTTCCTGATCATGAACATAGAGATGTTATTAACAACAGGGTCATATCATTAGGAGAATGATGTGATGGACATACTCCTATAGACAAGCGTAGCATAAAGATCAAGTCATTTCAATAGTTCAATTGCTATATGCTTTCTGATACATAGTAACCTAATTCCTTCGACCATGAGATCATGCATATCACCTTTGCTGGATGGATGCTTTGATGTCATCAAACACCACACCGTAACAGGGTGGCTATAAAGGTGGCATTGAGTGTTCGGAAAGTATTGGTTGAAACACATGGATCAAGAGTGGGATTTGTCCATACACATGACGGATAGATATTCTTCTGGGCCCTCTCGGTGAAATGTCATCCAATTAGCTTGCAAGCATGTGACTTGGTCACAAGGGATCACATATCACGAACGAGAAAAGAGTACTTATCAAGAACGAGGTTGAACTAGGTATGCGAGATACCGACGATCATAACCTCGGATAAGTAACATATCGTGAGACAAAGGAAAATTGGTATCGTATGTAAGTGGTTCATTCGATCATAAGTAATAAATGAAATATGTGGGAGCCATATGAATTTCAGATTCCTCTATTGGTTATTGTTCGAGAAGTGTCTCGATCATGTCGCATAATTCACGAACCGTAGGGAGACACACTTAAGGATTCGACGTTGTTTGAGTAGTTATGGTATTATGAGAAAGAGACCGAATGTTGTTGAGTCTCGGATGGGATCCGGGATATCACGAGGAGATCCGGAATGGTCCGGAGAATAAGATTCATATAAGGAAAGTCCCATTTGGAGTTGGGGAATGGTTAGGTGTTTTCATCGGGAACATTCTAGAAGGTCCCTAATGTCCCACTCGGAGGGAAGGGTACATGAATGTGTCATTGTAAGTTGGAATGATTGCATCATGTACTATGTGTTCTTGCTGTCCAAAATAAAGGGTTTATTTAAATCCTAAATTGAACAGTCAAACGGCTAGTTTGAAAGTCAAACGGAAATTTTGGGAAATGGGAAGAGGAGGATTGGTGGAGGCCGGGTGGAGGAGGTTCCTCCTTGGCCGGCGCCCACCAAGCCGACTTGGGGAGGACTCTCCTCCCCTTGGGCCTCCCACCTATATAAGGAGGGGCAGGGCTCCCCTCCTAGCACACACAAGTTCCTATCCTCTAAACTAAACCCTAGACCTAAACCCCGGTTTAGAGCTATTTCGGTTTAGAGCCTTCTAATTGGTTTAGAGCCTTCTAATTGGTGTGTCTAATTACTAGACCACTAATAGCCTCTCTCATAAGCTCCACCATACTACACCGGCAAAGCGAAGCCTGCGGGATCTCCCTCTACTTAGGTACCACGCCTTGGTTGTCTTAGGAATCGCGAGGAGAGTGCTACAACCTCCATTTTCTTTGGAACAAGGAGAGGAAGGTCTTCGTCAGTACCGAACGTGTGACCGACTGCGAAGCGCTGCGGAACGTGGCAATTGGAAGGATCGTCTACGCGATCTTGAGATCGGAAGAAATACGACTACATCATCCACGAGAATCTGCTCTCGTTAACCGCTTTGGAATCTTCGAGGGTGAGTTCCTCTATCGACTCGTTGCTGCAATCTAGTAGATAGATCTTGGCTTGTTTGTTTGTATGCGATAGAAAATTTTGTTTTCCATGCTACGAACCCCTACAGTGGTATCAGAGCCGTGTCTATATGTAGATCTGTTGCACGAGTAGAACACAATGGTCATTGTGGGCGTTGATGCTTTTATTGTAGATTGCTTTTTGTGTACTTTGCATCTTGCGGTATGTTGGGATGAAGCGGCCCGCTAACCTTACATGACATCGTTCATGAGACTTGCTCCACGCTAACATGCAACTCAGATTGCATAAGTGGCTTCTATGGGTGCCTGTTTCTCCTAGCATAGTAAAGATCCAATTTACAACGGGTAATCAACAATGCTAGTATCAATGTTGTGGTTCTTGTTCGTAAGTTAGAACGACACTTATTGAAAGCCCCAAACCACGTAAAATATGCAAAGAAAGTAGAAGCGTCTAACTTTGTTTTGCAGGGGTGTGCAGTGATGTGATATGGCCATGATTGTGATTATATTTGATGTATGCAATGTTCCTTATTGTAAGTTGGCAACCGGCAGGAGCCATATGGTTGTCTTTAATTTCAGTTAAGACCTGCGTGTCTATTCAAAATAGTTGTAATAGTTGAAGCTGGTGGACTACAACCATAAAGAAGCGTCATTGACCTTGATGCTATGCCGGTGATGATGGAGATCATGTTCGTGCTTGAAGATGGAGATCAGAAGCACAAAGTAGAAAGGCCATATCATATCACATATTATGAATTGCATGTGATGTTGATCCTTTATGCATCTTGTATTGCTTTGTAGACGACGGTAGCATTATAAGATGATCCCTCATGCACATAAATTTCAAGTTCTAAAGTGTTCACCCTTAGTATGCACCGTTGCCAAAGCTTGCTGCTTCGAAGCACCACGTGATGATCGGGTGTCTTTGATTCCGCGGGTGAATACAACGTAAGCAAGCCAGATTTGCTTATGCGGTAGCTAAGGTTTGATCTTGACGAGCCTAGCATGTACAGACATGGCCTCAGGAACACGGATCACCGAAAGGTAAAGCATGAGTCATATAGTAGATATGATGAACATGTTGATTGTTCGCCATTGAAGCTACATCAACTCTCGTGATGATCGGTTTTGATGTGGTGGATTTGGTTCGTGTGATCACTAAAACAATGTGAGGGATGTTGTTTTGAGTGGGAGTTCACCTAGATTAATTTAATTATTAATTAGAACTCAATTTATCATAAACTAAATCAAAGTGAATTTGCATAGTTGTTGTAGTCATTGGCATCCGTTTACCACCTTGCGCTTAGTTATAATTGAGATGAAAGAACTATAGAATTCTGGTTAGTTACTTTACGAACTGGTATCGTATTGTTTTGAAGTGTTAATCTAAAGTTTAAAGTCCTATTGCAAACTTTCAGTGAGTTCCGGTTACTCCATGAAGTTTAATAATTGGTATTAAAACAAGAGTGACAATTCCAAAGTGTTAGTATATGAGTATCATGTTTGTCTCCATGATTCTTGATATCTTAATATCAAGGTTATCTAGGATCTGAAAGAGTTGTTTCAGAAACCATGATGTGTGGAAGATATTGTGATATCTGAAACGAAGTTTTGGTTACAACATGATAGAGTATAATATGGCAAAGTCATGTTCTCATGTTTGATGAGAATTTGCGAAAGGTTGGAGACACTAGTTGTCCTAATCTTCCAAAAGGTTTTGGAGAGCAACATTATACTCGCGATTCACCGTTACAAGCTAAAAGTAGCTAGATCATGGATAAGTCCATGATGAGGGTGAATATTTGATGTAGGTAAAATATTTACTACATCAAGAGATTACTAAAGAAAGGAATTTGAAAGAACACCAAATATTTGATAATGGTGATGCGCTTCAAAGTGCAATTTCAAAGACATTGGTATTTAACTATACACGCTTTGGACTATGTGTCATATGTATGACTCCACTATTGATGTTGATAGATTCTTTCAAGCGTAAAAGGAAATCTTGAAAGAGAATCTCATAAGTATATGGCAGAAAAGAAAAGACTAGAATTGTTCGGTTTAAGTATATAGATGATATATGTGTTATGGCTATATTCTTTGCTTATTAAACAATGTGGTTCTTAAGTATTTGATACTGAATTTGTTGGTGTGAATCGTCATACGAAACAACACAATTCATGAACTACAATGGCCTAAGTAACTAGCAAAAGAATATGTGATGATGTTTATCAAGAACAAATAAAGGGTTATTGTGTTGCTCGTTAAACATCAAAGCTTGCCTTCGTGATTTGTTTTATCGGGTATTATGAGAACAAAAGGGTTGTTCAAATAATTGCCGTAATCCATAAAAGATGGATGATTCACAAATCTCGTTGGATAAATCACATCCATAAAACTAGTGCTAAAATTGTCGAAAGACAAATTGATTGAAAGATCACTTAGGAAGTGACATCGCCGTTTAAATTATATTGGAAAGAAAACATGAAGAAACTTCATGTGGATGGAATTTTGGAGTCTTTTGATTTTGATCAAATGACGTTTGTGAAACTTTCCTAGAGATAATTAAAACTTCGTTCATAGGCCAAAAGGGAACGAAAGACTAGCTTATTGGAACTTGTGCATATTGTTGTACGAACTCCATTATGTGTAGTCAAGAGCGATGGATTTCAACTTCATATGCTTTCTCCGAAAATTTGAGTGAATATGTGAATATTTACTTAATAAGGATGAAGTATGAAATATTTGAAAAGTTCAAAAGACTTTCAAGATGAAGTGCAAAATCATTGTAACAAGAATATAAATAGTTTATGATAAGATCATAAAGGAAGATATTCAAGTTACAAGTTTAGCATAATACCTAAGATTTAAGGAATCGTTCTGTGGATTTGCATTTCCCGAAACACCATAAGAGTATGGAGCATTCGAGATATGTAATTAAACCTTGTTTGACATGGTAAGATCAAAGGTATAATTCATAAAACTGCCATTATATTTTAAAGATTAAAAGCTTTAGAGATTACCGTTTTTCCACTGAAAAGAGCTTCATCATAATCCGCTGAAATGACACCATATAAAGTTATGGTTTGGGATAAAACCCAAGTAGTCCTTTCTTAAACATTGGTATGCTTTGCATAAGAAAGATGTTTGCAACCAAAGTCGGATAAACCTGTCTTTGTATTACTATTAAGTATTCCTCCATAAACACCGGAGACAAAAGTGTTTGTCACTTAGAACGTCAAGTTTCTTTGAGAAGGAATTTTTCGTGAAAAGATGAGTGGGAGGACAATAGAACGTTGATAAGGTTAAAGGAACCTTAGCTATATGTGCAGAGTTGCGCAGCGCCGAAAAGTGTTCCGGAGGCAGCAAAAGTGCTCATGGCTCACGTGCCTCAAAGGTTGTGGTCACGGAGATCTAAGTTCCTATTGAAACAAGTAGGTCGGATGAACAATCAAATACCAAGATTTGAAAGTTAAATCATTATTTGACAATAATGATCCGACTACATGCAAAGAAGCGATGATGGGCCCTGACTCCGTCAAATGGTTTGAAGCCATAAAATCCGTGATAGTTCCATACACGAGAAATCAAGTTTTGAACTTGAAGGACCCTTGAAAAAGGTGTAAGACCTTGCAGTTGTGTTTGGATCTATAAAGAAGTAGACATGGATGTTTCACATCTATGAAATAGTCGACATGTTGGGAAAGAGTTCACAACAATGTTCAAAGGTTGTATATGACAAGATTTGATCTTTCATAGCGATTTTTAGTCTAGACGGATTATTGTAGCAACCACTACATATAATTTGTTATGTGGTAGTAGAATAAACAAAACAAGTTCTTCTAATAGAATGGTTACCTAGGACGTGTGCATGACACGGTCCAAAGGGTTTTGTTAATTCAAAGGATGCTAAAAGCATATGCAAACTTCAATGGTTGAAGTAAGCATAGCGGAGTTGGAATCTTCACTATGATGAAACTGTTAAAAGAGTTTAATTTCATCGGAGACAATGAAGATGCTTGCATTTGCAAGAAATTAAGTGGGAGCGCTAAGACATGTTTCTAATACATTATGTGGAAGACATATTGTTGATTAGAAATAATTTATAATTTATTAACACATATTAAGAATTTCATCCCGATGAAAGACTTAGGCAAAACCAAATATTTGGCATCAATAGACGCTAATATGGTTGTGCCAAAAGTACATAAACGAGATATTGAATGAGTTCAAATATAGAAACTACAAGAAAGGTTCTTGTTGCACGAGAAAGGATTGAAAGAGTTCAATGTTGATGATATATTCAAGTGTATTGGCACTTGGTAAGTGAAACAAAGATTCAAGTATAGATTGATACTTGATGTATGAAATCACAAAGAGTATTTATATCAATCATCTTGTGATATGTACAAATCCAGATATGTCCTATGCTCTAAATGTTGTGAGCATATACCGAATGATTTGTAAGATGATCATTGGACAATAGTAAGGATATTCTTATGATCTTTTGGAAGAACTAAGAGTATATTATTTGTAGAAGTGACAAATAGATGGTTAGTTCATTGTAAAAGTACTACATTGATACTAGTTTTGTCACAAAGTACAAATTAAGTTTATCTCAATCTAAATTAAGGGTGGCACAATATAATGGAAAGTGAGTTCCATAATGGATTTGGATGAGTTCCAAAGTTAAGACATTGTGACAGATACTACAACAAAAGGCTAAGTATGAGCTATTATAGCAGCAAAGAGGGCATTTGTGTCAAGTAGTTTGTTATCAAACTAGGTGTAGTTTATACGGATAATACTATGAAGATATATTGCGACAATATTATCAACATGTTTTAACCCCAAAGAACTAAAGGTCACACCAAAAGACCAAATTATACAAAGCCATCTCATTAGAGACTGAGTGATGCGTAGAGACGCAAAGACATGCAATTACACATGGACCTGGAAGTGTCGATCCGAGATCGCTTAACCACTAGCAATCGTGTACATACAACCTTTGGAAGCCATAGGTGTTGAATACACAAAGGTTTGAAACTAGATTATTGACTCTAGTGCAAGTGGGAGACTGTTGGAGATATGCCCAAGAGGCAATAATAAAGTAGGTTATTATCATATCTTCATACTTATGATAATTGTTTACATACCATGCTATAATTGTATTAAGGAAACATTAATACTTGTGTGATTTGTAAACTAAAATAAGAGTCCCTAGTAAAGCCTCTTGTTAAACCGGCTTGTTGGTTAATATATGATCATTGTTTCCTGATCATGAACATAGAGATGTTATTAACAACAGGTCATATCATTAGGAGAATGATGTGATGGACATACTCCTATAGACAAGCGTAGCATAAAGATCAAGTCATTTCAATAGTTCAATTGCTATATGCTTTCTGATACATAGTAACCTAATTCCTTCGACCATGAGATCATGCATATCACCTTTGCTGGATGGATGCTTTGATGTCATCAAACACCACACCGTAATGAGGTGGCTATAAAGGTGGCATTGAGTGTTCGGAAAGTATTGGTTGAAACACATGGATCAAGAGTGGGATTTGTCCATCCACATGACGGATAGATATTCTGGGCCCTCTCGGTGAAATGTCATCCAATTAGCTTGCAAGCATGTGACTTGGTCACAAGGGATCACATATCACGGAACGAGAAAGAGTACTTATCAAGAACGAGGTTGAACTAGGTATGCGGAGATACCACGATCATAACCTCGGATAAGTAACATATCGTGAGACAAAGGGAAATTGGTATCGTATGTAAGTGGTTCATTCGATCGCAAAGTAATCGTAGAAATATGTAGAACCATATGAATTTCCAGATTCCTCTATTGGTTATTGTTCGGAGAAGTGTCTCGATCATGTCCGCATAATTCACGAACCGTAGGAGACACACTTAAGGATTGACGTTGTTTGAGTAGTTATGGTATTATGAGAAAGAGACCGAATGTTGTTGAGTCTCGGATGGGATCCGGGATATCACGAGGAGATCCGGAATGGTCCGGAGAATAAGATTCATATAAGGAAAGTCCCATTTGAGTTGGGGAATGGTTCCGTGTTTTCATCTGGAACATTCTAGAAGGTCTCGGAATGTCCCACTCCGGAGGGAAGGGTACATGAATGTGTCATTGTAAGTTGGAATGATTGCATCATGTACTAGGTGTTCTTGCTGTCCAAAATAAAGGGTTTCTTTAAATCCTAAAGTGAAAAGTCAAACGGCTAGTTTGAAAGTCAAACGGCAATTTTGGGAAGTGGGAAGAGAGGAGGATGGAGGCCGGGTGGAGGAGGTTCCTCCCTTGGCGGCGCCCACCAAGCCGACTTGGGAGGACTCTCCTCCCTTGGCCGGCCCCTCCACCTATATAAGGAGGGCAGGCTCCCCTCCTAGCACACACAAGTTCCTATCCTCTAAACTAAACCCTAGACCTAAACCCGGTTTAGAGCTATTTGTTTAGAGCCTTCTAATTGGTTTAGAGCCTTCTAATTGGTGTGTCTAATTACTAGACCACTAATAGCCTCTCTCATAAGCTCCACCATACTGCACCGGCTTAAGCCTCTGCGATCTCCTCTACTTCCTGATTACACGTCAGCCAGAATCGCGAGGAGAGTGCTACAACCTCCGCCTCTTGGAACAAGGAGAGGAAGGTCTTCGTCGAAAATCGAACGTGTGACCGATCATGAAGCGCCCGAACGTGGCGCTGGAAGGATCGTCTACGCGATCTTGAGATCGGAAAGAGTACGACTACATCATCCACGAGAATCTGCTCTCGTTAACCGCTTTGGAATCTTCGAGGGTGAGTTCCTCTATCGACTCGTTGCTGCAATCTAGTAGATAGATCTTGGCTTGTTTGTTTGTATGCGATAGAAAATTTTGTTTTCCATGCTACGAACCCCTACATATAGTTCATACATGGATTGCACCCATCATATGCGAATGTCAATATGTCTAGCACCCAATTATCACAACCTTCTCCATAATGATGTACTTTCTTGGTGGTGCACACTAAGGCAGAATACTATGTTGACATTAATAGGGATCATCTTATATAATGCTACCATTGAGTATCTATTACTAGCACACATAAGATGTAAAACGTATCATCATCATATGTATATTAGTGATATGATATGGTCCTTCTTCTTGCGCCATGATTTCCATCTGGTGCTCCTGCATGATCTCTATATTGACTCCGGTACCACACCAAGTCCATAACGCCACCAATTGGTCGTCCATCGATATGAGGACTATTACTATACTACTTAGTAACAGAAAAGCAAATCACTATATCTTAGTGACGACCAAGACCATATCAAATCACATGACCCCTGCATAATAAAGTTAGATGCCTGTAGTTTATCTTTTCCAAGTTTTACGTGGCTGCTAAGGCTTTCACGATATAACCGTTTCATACTTATAAACTTTTCAACCACAACATGGATCAAACAGTTCTCTATATTACACCCCTTTTGGGACCCCTCATTGTAAATGTCATATCAACTATTGAATGGCAGACAGGCACCTGCTAGCCACTTATACGATACACGACGTATGTTGAGAGTGGAACCAGTCTCACGTAAGATTACGTGTAAGGTTAGTCCGGGCCGCTTCATCAAACAATGTCACGATATAAACAAGTACGCGTTATAGGGTAACAACTATAGGATAAATGCCCGTACAAATCAATGTGCGTAATTATCGTATATCAGTCCTACGCATAGATTGGCTCTGATAGCACTGAAGGGGTTCGGGGCAGAAAACACAAAATTTTCCTACGCTGAACACACCTAACTGCGAGGATCTATCTAGGAGGAAAGATGTAATGGAGGGGGTTTCGGTTAGATACCCTTGTAGATCGAAAGCTATTATCGTTCCGAGGGGAATGTGGATGACGTAGGCGTACTCATAGCCGACCTCAAGGTCGCGAAGCTCCTCACAAGTCACCCTTGATCCTCGTCACTCCTTGCTTCTTATGCGACAGTTCGATCATGACAGTCAAGGTGCCACTAATGGCAACATCCTCTTGGTTTCGCACACATATGGTGTATGACGACAACCTCCGGTTCTCTGATCCCTACCGAGAGTGCAGAAGTATATATTCTGGTTGGAATCCCTGCAGCACAACAGCATGCCGCAGGTGCGTTGTCTCTTGCGTGTACAATCCTTCCAAGGACCACACCATCGCAAGAAGGAAACGAGAGGGATAGAGAGTTCCCTGAGGAAATTCCTTAGAGAATTATTGTTGTGTATTTTCCCATCCCTATGCCCCTCCTTATATAGGGGAAAAGGGAAGACTCCCTTCCCTCAAGTCCCGGGGTGGTACTAAAGGGGGAGGAGGTGGCGCCAATGGGAGGTGGGCCAGCCGTCTGGGCCAGGTGGGCCCCACCCTCGCGCACATCCCTAGGCTGGCTGGGTGGGCCCCCTTGGGCGGCTGCGCGGCCCTCCCTTTGGGTGGCTTCCCTCTGGGCCCTTTTCCTTCAGGAATTTGGCCCATTAGTGGAAGTTGGCCATTAAATTTAATTTTTAAATACATATTTAATATTAATTCCATTAATTAATATGAAATACATGTAATTAAATTCCCTTTGACCCGAAACACCTTTCGGTTTACTCCGAACATCTTTGGATCCTCTCGGAACGATTCTGATTCTCTCACGGAACACTTCTGGTTTTCTCTTTTCTCTCATCCTATGATTCCGATGATTCCATAATGATCTCCAAGCTTCATTGTACCCTTAAGTGTGTTACCCCAACAACTCGAGAACATCACAAATATGACCGAGACACCTCTCATATCAATGATCATTAGCGGGACCGGGATGCCCATAATAATCCATGTGCATTGCATGATGTTTAATGTCGTTTGAACCATAAATGTTGAGTCCAATTTCCTTTGTTACTTTGATACTGACTTGTCCGAGATCTGATCATGGGTATCATTATACCTTGTTCTATCTCGTCACTGACAAGTTCTGTTTTACTCTATCCCGTGATATTCCATCCCCATGACCTAGTCACATATTGCAACATTATGGATGTAATCTCACTGAGTCGACCATGTGTATCTTCCGTCACGCAGGTGAACAAATCCCGATCTTGATGCATATGCCTCAACCCGTTCCTCTAGAATACCCAACGCACACCTTTATTGTCACCCAGTTACGATCATAACGTTTGATGTGATCAAAACAGCCTCGGGATATAGTGATTAGTATGCTCTCATGGTCAAAGGAGAAGGATACTCCGTTTCGAACTATTGCAACGATGAGCCATGTGACTTGATCGTGTTACAACACTTATATTGGGTAATATCTATCATATCATTCTCCAATGGTATGACTCCGTTGTCAACTAGCATAAATGTTGCATGATCAGGAAAACTTGATCATCGGTTGTGCAACAAACTAGTATAAATAGAGACTACTAGGGACTTGGTCTGTTTACATACCACACATGTATCAATTTTTCCATTTGATACAGTTATAGCATAATATGAAACTATTATGAACTAATTGAGATATGATAATAAAATCCATTTATTATTTGCCTCTAGAGCAAATCTCTTTCAACCAATTTTCGCGAAGATATTGGTCATCGTCCGGTATTGAGCTCGCAGCGCCTCTTTCCCCACGGTGGGCGCCAACTATCGTGGTATTGTCGACGAGTATGCCATAGGGGTTCCTCATAGCGTGTTTTGAAAGATGTGGGGTAAGACGACGATTTGGCAAGTAGGAGGTAACACATCTTACCAGGTTCAGATCCTACAACGGTGATGAAATCCTACTCCTGCTTCCAATCACTATAATGGAAATTCGTCAGGTTACAGAGATGGTATGGTTCGCTATGCGAGGTTGAGTTGTGCCTTAAAGGCTCCCACAAGTCTGGCTTATAAAGACGCCAGAACCTAGGTTACAGGGCAAAGTCCATACCAGCTAGGTGATAGAGTCCTACACAAACACTTACTAGTCTTCGTGTCTTATACTATAAGGCTCCGACTTTGTCTATATCAGTACCGTAGTATCCATGTTATTCCGGTATTTCTATATTCTTCTAACTGGGTCGCCCAGCAGGCCATAGGCCATGCTAACATCTACGGGCCACCTGGATTAGCCAAACCAAGGCTATGCTATGGTGATACCCATGCATATATTCAACAAGGCCCTCGCTCTCGCCATGCGCCAGTCCGAGGAGGAGGCAACGCTCGCGGAGGAGGCGCGCTAGCAGGGCACCTTCCAGGCCCTGCATGTGTCAGCCATGGAAGCCCGGGCTGCTATCGCGCCATCGCCGTACTTGCAGCCGCCTCTGCAGTACGTGTCACTATGGAATATGCTTCTGCCACCACCACCACGCCTGCTGGCGGCGGGGCGCCACCTCACCCAGAGTGGTCGTGGGCGCAGTCGGAGTTCATCGACCTCACGGATGAGGACGACGAGTAGGCTACCGCCAACACGGCTGAAGTTTAAATTTAGTTCGTTTTATTTTAGTTTGCTTTTATTTTCAGTTTTTGGTCATTTTATGGCCCTATGTATTTTATATCAATGAAATTTGGATAATTTTTTCTCCTCCAAACTGTGGACAGAGGATGCCAATGCTTCTCGGCGTGTCTCAAACGGACAAAATCAGACACATTTGGTGCACGGAGTGCTCCCAAACCTAAGGTATGCCACCGTACAAGGATTGGCAAGACAAGATTACATCGGATGAATGACGTGACATAGCACACTCCTCACAATTATTGTCGACAAAATACATTCCCCTCCTATACCGTCCTAACTCCAAAGGATCCGACAGTTCCGGAATGAAAACGCGCATTTCTACAAATGAGTCAATTCGCCATGCGTCATGTGCAACGTTCATAGCCAGAAATTGCTTAGGTGCAGACGGGCCAAATGCCTCGACTTCCAATGGAGCCAAGGGACTGAAATAAATCAACCTATATATAGGAGTACACCAGAAAGGTAACATGCATATGCACTTATGGCGTGAGCTAAGCTTGCAGATCGATAAACGGAACAAGAACACCTCATTTCCGTGAAAAGTTATAGAGCATGAACCTTATCTCATTTTTCTAGCAACATCATGGACCTTATCCATATGCCGAACCCTGAACGCGTGGTATGAGAAGGAAGATCGCTGTTACATCACACGATCAGCGCCGTTGGACGATCTACGCGTGGTTCAGCTTGCTGCTGCTCGCAGACGAGAGCATCTAGGCGTTGTGGGCGGAGATGGGAGCTCCTTTTGCCCATGCAATATCTCCGTCCTCCTCTCCTCCCTCCGGGTCAGATGCTCCCTGACGCCGGTGCTCCGCCCGACGATTTGACCGGAGTTTCCTTTCCAGCCCAGCCCAGGCACGACCGACCGCCATCACGTGCCGCCCCACCTCCCCTCTCCCGCGAACCGATGGCCACAACGGGCCCACCGCGCGTCAGTCCACCATTGGCTCGCCCCTCCCCCCTGCGCCAGCGGCCCCCTGCCATCCTCCATCCCCTCTGCGTCCCGCGTGAGTGAGCGCGGCCCGGTGGCGCCCGCAGCTCAGGCACCAAGCAGGCGTGGGCCCGGTCTCCGTACGGAGGGCAGAAAAAAATATCACGACGGGACGCAACCCTGTTCCCTGCTCCGCTCGATAACGGAACGTGGGCATGGGGGCACGTACGCACAACCGACGGCCCCCGCGCCATGCCACATTTCTCTGCGCTAAAAGCTCTCGCTCGAACTGGTAGGAGTAATATATTCAGGCGCAAAAACAGTGCTGCTACTTCAGACTCGAAATTCACAAACGAATAAACAGCACTATTGCGCGCAAACATGAGTAGTAAGACCTTCCCTTTTTTTTCAGAGAGAGAAACAGTATCGAGGGATGGCACAAACTTCAGACCACCGCTCGCCATAGTTCAGGCAGACGGTGGCACTGCGCCACTGCCGACTTACCCAGCCCAGTAGCCCACGCCCGTTACGCAGCGCCCCCGTCGTTGGCCACTTGCACTGGCGGTACTACTGCACACTTCCTGCCAGCCAGCGACCACGGTACCAGTTAACCACAGTGCCGAACACGGCCGCAGTTTTTGCAGGCGCCGCGCACAGTTACAGCTAATGTAGTCGCAGCAACTCCATCTCCATCCTGTAGGAGTAAATGGACGGAGGCGAGGCGTCGTCCTCGGGGTAATTAAACTAGGAGGAGTGGCGCGGGATTTGAAATGGAACCTAACCCGAACGTAAACCGATGGTCGCCATTGCAAATTGCAAGCAGTAGCAGTAAATGCGGGCGGAGGAAGGGTTAAACCTGCAGGCTTTAATTACGGCCGGCCTGGCCTGCGTGGTCAGAGTTAAAAACGCTTTCACCGCGGAATCGGGCGTGGGCTCCAACAGAGCCTGTCGGGTCGAGGGATCCTATAAGACGGCGCTAACGTAACGACCCAAGCCCACCTCACCATCACCAGTCCACGCTCCCAAAAACCTCTCCAAACCCCCAAAACTCCCATCAGGCCATCACCGCTTCCCAAACACACACACACCTCTCAAGGACTAATAATCCCACACTTTCTCCTCTGCTCATTCTCTTCTCCTTCTTCTTCACTGCCGTCCTTGTTCCTCGCGCTTTCCTTGCCGCACTCCACTCTCTTCTGTTACCACCAGAGAGTCCAAATTTGTTACAGAGTTCGAAAACCGTTATTATCCCGGCGCGGCCGCCGCTGCTGCTGCTGCTTCGGGGCGGACGTACACGGCAGGCCGAGGACGGCTTTACTGCTGCCGCTGCTTTGAGCTACTCGTCGTCGCTGCATTTCTGCTCGCCTTTTTAAAGAGGCCGTCCTCTCTTTATTGCGGCCGCTGCCTTGGCCTGCGCCCGCTTCTGCCTACTCGCATCGTCACTCCACTCCGTCCTCCTCCGGCCCGCTGGTCTTTATTCCCCTGCCGATCCGCGCGCAGACGAGGGACGAATCCACCCGTTCAATCCTCCGTCAGCTCAGCTCCCTCAAAACGCAGCGAGGTTAAGGCTGCTGCAGCTTCCTTTCCTTTCCTGCTGGGGTCAGCTTGCAGTGCAGGCCTCGCTTCGTTTTGAGTTTTGGTGCTACTCTCTCCTCCTTCATACTACTACGAAAAGCAGTGAGTGAGTTCTGGGAGAGAGCCTTGTGCGGTGGTTCCGGTAGTGGATAGAAGAAGAAGAAGAAGAAGGTTTGCTTGCTGGTGCCGGTGCGTGCCATGTCGCGGTCGCGCACGGTGCGGATCCTCTGGGACGACCCCGACGTGACGGACTCCTCCAGCGGAGAGGAGGGGTGCGGCGCGCGCAGGGTGGGAAGGATGGTGCGGGAGCTTCCGCCGGCGCCGCCGCCGCTGGTGCAGGAGGCAGTCACTGCTGCTGCCGCTGGTTGGCCGGAGCAGTGCAGCGCCGGGGAAGATGACCGGTCCAGGCGGCCCGGTGGATGCACCGGGGCGCGGAAGAGGCTGGCCAAGGGCGGCTCTGGCACGCAGAGCACCAAGTTCCGCGGCGTCAGGAGGCGGCCGTGGGGAAAGTACGCGGCGGAGATCCGCGATCCGTGGCGCGGCGTGCGCGTCTGGCTCGGCACTTTCGACACTGCGGAGGAGGCCGCGCGAGTGTACGATACCGCCGCCATTCAGCTCCGTGGCGCCAGCGCCACGACCAACTTCTCCACCTCCGCAGACTCGGAGGGCACCCAGGATCCCGTGCCAGCCGGCGGGTACGAGTCCGGCGCCGAGTCCTCGCAGGCGGTGTCGTCGCCGACTTCGGTTCTCCGGAAGGTGCCGTCGATGTCGTCCTTGGCGGAGGACAGGGCGTACGATTCCGAGGCCTGTCAGGGCGATGCCGCCGCTGGTAGCAACTGCAGCCTCACGGTTTTGGAGGAGCTCGGCGAGTTCGTCCCGTTCGAGGACGCGCCGGTCTACTCCAGGAGCAGCTTCTGGGACTTCGAGCCGCAGGCAGGCCTGCTCTACGCGGAGCCCTCCTCGCCCGAGGCTTCGTGCGACGCCTCCGCCGGCGAGCCGTGGGCCGCGCCTGCGGTGCAGGAGAACGACTACTTCCAGGACTTGCGGGACCTGTTCCCGCTCAACCAGCTTCCCGCGATTTTCTGAACGGGCACGGCTGCTACTCTGTCGGAGCTTGCTCTTTTTTTTTTCTTCAGTTTAGTAGTTTCTCGAGAGTATTTTGTCGTGTACGTGTGTGTCCCTGTGTATTTGTACGTCTGTGTGCGCTGCTGTCTTTCAGTCGATGAGAAATGTATTATGATCCGAGTAGAGTTTTTCAAGTGCTACTGCCGCTCCCCACGTCAAAGTTTTCTGTACTGTCACGTCCGATCCGCTGCTGCACTGTACTCCTCGCTAGCATGCTGCATGCGTGCTTGGCTTGGCACGGCTCGGCGCCGTGGTCCGTGCTCGAAATGGGGAGGCCATGATTTGGTTGCGCAGAAAGCTTGCGGGTTTTGGTGGTCGGTCTGGGCCGCGCACCCCCGCGTCATGACTCATGAGTGAGCCCGCGCGCGAAATCGACAGGGCCCGGATGGACGCGCCGCGACTTGCGATCGGCGGGGGAGAGTGCCGTGTTGGAGTTGGATTGGTACAGCACTGGTGCCCGCCTGCACGGTCGTGCCGGGTACGTGCGAGTCACACCCTCGCCTCGCAAGGGACAGGCGTTTCGGTATTCATGAGGGCATTTACGCTGGTTGCAGTAACGGCACGTTTTTTCCTGCGATCGCGCTTGGCTCCGGCCGGGCCGAGAGTTATGACGCTGAGCCCGTACGCGCGCGTGAATCTTGTGACCCAACAGTGCGTACAAGGCGCGGCTCGAGTGAGCGAGTGAATGCGTATCCAGCAAGCGAGAAGCGCGGAGCCGTGCAGGAGCAGCGGTGGTCCTGCAGGCTGGCTCCTGCCTGAGGCGGTCGGGTCTCTTTCGTGGACCACGACCCACGTAGCGCCCCCGAACATGAACACGTACGACGGTGACCACATGGGCAAGGAGACAACGGAAAAGATAAGGGCTGCCCGGGGGCCGGGGATGAGGCGTAGGGAAAGTCAAGTACGTGGCGGTGAGGCCACAGTTTGCACTATGTGCATGCTCTTCTACCTTACCACGGCCCAACTATATATCCGTGGGCCGGATCGGCGGGCTAAGCGGCAGTTGCGGCACTAGCATCGTGACAGCATACTTCATACTTCCTCTGTTCCAAATTACTCTCCGCGCACCTTACCCAGGTAAGCTAGTATTTTTTTATTTTTATCCAAAAAATTCCTAAGATTTTTGTTACACGTAGTACACATTTCATAACATCTATTTCAAAAATTTCAGATTTTTTTAATAAAAAATGAAGGAGTACTAGCCACCTACATAAGCGTGCCGGCGGAGTAATTTGAAACACATGGAGTAGCTCCGTCCCAAAGTTCCTGTAGCTGTTTTTTTCCTTCACTTTTTTGAATTTTTTATTTCATACATTTTCCTTTTCTCTAGTTACTTCAACTTCAACTTTGATTTTGATATCTTTTACTCCCTCCGATCCACTAGATATATTCGAATCTAGACAAATCTGAGAACATTAATTTGAATCGGAGGAGCTATGTATTTTCATTTATATATTGGTTTCTTTTATTATTATTTTGCATTGTTCTTTTACCATCATATTTTCTGATTTAATTACTTGCTCCTTTCATTTTTTTTCTTTTGTATTCATTTTACATAAACTTTCCTTTTGAGACACATAAATATCTTTTAAACCATGATTTTTTTAGTTTAAATACATGAAGTTGTGTGGCTTGGGCTATGAGTTGACGGTTTGTGTGGTGTGGTAGCTCGGGACTGAGCACCGGTATCCCAGGGCAATGACCCTGTATGGTGGTGGTCTTGGTTGTCCGTGAAGTCAGAGCGTCGATTTCGAGTGTTCGGCAATTTTGAGGGTGTTTTGTAATGTAACTCATCCTACATACAACTTTACTACAACACCTACAAGTCTCTCAAGTGGACACACATGCTCGTGTTAAGGCTCTCCATGATAAAGTGAAAGCGCTCATCTTCATGTGTGACTTTTCAAGAGTGCATTTTTTATAATTTTATTCAAAAGATAATGAAAGTACTTATAGATGATTTTGTTGTCTATGGTTTCACATTTGAAAGTTGTCTCTACAATCTTAATTAAGTTTTGTAGTAGCATAGGCAAACAAACCTTGTTCTGGATTGGGAATACTGAAGATTTATGGTAAGGTAAAATTATTGCATTAGAGAGATTGCCTAGACCCCAAGATATCAAAGGAGTTAAGAACTTTCTTGGACATGCTGGATTCTATAAACGGTTTATTAAAGACTTTGCAAAAACTACCACTCCTCTAGTTAATATCATACAAAAAGATGCTCCTTTTGTTTTTCATAATGAGTGCCTTTTAGCCTCTGAACAACTAAAGAAAAGCTTTAGTTTCTGCACCAATTATTCAATCACCGAATTGGGGGAGCCTTTTAAAATTATATGTGTTGCCAGTGATTATGCAGTTGGATATATTCTAGGGCAACATGATGGTGTGGGCTTGAACTTTATCCAATATGCTAGTCGTTCTTTTGATGAGGATCAAAAAGCTATGTAACTATCAAAAAGAATTTTTAGTAGTTATATTTGCTTGCAATAAGTTTATATTCTACATTATAAACTCTAAGGTAATTGTACATACTAATTATCAAGCTTTGTGTCATCTTCTTGCAAATAAAGCTGCTAAGCCACGATTGATTAGGTGGGTTCTATTACTACAAGAATATGATCTATAGATAATAGATAAAAGAGGTAAAAATAATCTCGTAGTCGATCATCTCTCTCGTATGAAGGGAATCGTTGATGAATCTATACCTATCAATGAATCTAGGAAAATATATTACTACTATAACTTCTACAAATCCTTGATTTGCATATTATGCTAATTTTCTTGTAGAAAAGCGTATGCTAGCTCACATGTCTTGTAATCAAAGGGAGATTTTTTTCATGATATAAGGCATTATTTTTGGGATGATCCTTCTTTATATCGCCATGGACCCGATGGAATGATTAGAACGTGTGTACATGATCATGAGATGAATGTCATTCTACGAGCCTGTCATAACAACCCGTATGGAGGACATGAAGAGGTTCGTAGCAGAAAACACAAAATTTTCTATGATAGAATGCACCATACTGCCAGCATCTATCTAGTAGTAAAGCTGTAACGGAGGGGTTTTAGTTACACACCCTTATAGACCGAAAGAGGTTAACGTTCCGAGGGGAACGTGGATGACGTAACCGTACTTGTATCCGACCTCAAGGTCACGAAGCTCCTCGCAAGTCACCCCTTGGTCCTCGTCAAAAATTCGGGTTATGAAATTCTGGGTGCCACTAGTGGCAGCACCCCCGTGGTTTCGCACACATACGGTGTACGATGACAACCTCCGGTTCTCCGTTTCCTGGCGAAAACGCGGAAGTAGATCTCCTGGCTGGAATCACATGTTGCAACATTATGGATATAATCTCACTAAGTCAACCTTGTGTATCTTCCTGTCACGTGGGTGAACAAATCCCGATCTTGATGCATAGGCCTCAACCTGTACCTTGGAATACGCAAGATGCATAGTTATGATCACCCGATTACGGTCATGACGTTTGATGTAGTCAAAGCAGCCTCGGGTGATAGTGATTAGTATGACATCACGATCAAAGGAGAAGGATACTTCATTTCTAACTATTACAACGAGGAACCTGTTAGGTTTGCAGCATAGAAAACAAAAAAAATTCCTACGATGGGAACTATTATACGTCAAGATCTATCTATTAGATATAAGCAACGAGTGGATGTACATCCATAGAGAACATACCCTCAAAGACAACAAAGCTTTGTTAACAAGATGGAACTCGTGGATGATGTAGTCGTACACTTGCCAATCTCAAGACCGTGATGAAGTCCAGCAAGTCCAGCTCCAGCACGTCCATCTGATCCAGCTCCAGTAAGTCCAGTACCACCAAGTCCAACACCGCAAAGCAGCGGTGCATCCGTGATCGCGCACACGTCCGGTACCCCAACAACCTCCGTCCCTCGCTCTAGCAAAGCAGCGAAAGCAGAAAACTCCTTTCCAGATAAAGCCACCGGAAACATGTATCTCGCTAATCCGAGACCATGGGGAATAACTAGAGGGTGAGAGAGATCCTTCACGAGGAGGTGTGAGAGTGGAGGAGGAGGAGGTGCTCCTTATATAAAGGAGGGGCAGCCCAAGGAGGCATGGCGCTGGCCATGGTGGGTGCCCCCACCTCTCCCTCATTCATGTGGGTGGAGCTCCCACTCACATAAACACACGCCTCCACTCATGTCCACTCACATGCATTAAATTTCCACAAAATTTAATACAAGCTCTCATTAAATAAAACGGTTTTATTTATTTTATTCAGAATTTTGTTAATTACTTTAATTAATAAACATTCACATAAAACCCCCCTGCAACATTTCAATATCACATGCAGAACCAGTTTCTGCAATTTCACCCGAAATAATTCTGGTTTCCATCGAAATGATTCCAGCGCTTTTTTAAATCTTTATATGAAACATATTTGCTCCAAATGGTGTCGGTATCCCTTAAGTGTTGTCACCCTACGGTTCGCGAATAATGCAGACATGATCAAGACCCCTCTCCGATCAATAATCAGCAGCGCGACCTAGAGATCCGTACTGACTCCCACATATTCAACGATGACTCTTGTGATCATGTGAACTTTTAACGCTAGTAACTTAATCTCTTTGTCTCGTGATATATTACATATCCAAGATTCGATCATTGGTATCCAAATACCTAGTTTGATCTCGTTGCCGACATGCACTCTTTTCTTGTTCCTGTGATATAACATTCTAGTGATCACATCACTTGCTTGCAAGCTATTTCAATGTGATATCACCGAGAGGGCCCTGAGTATATATATCCGTCATCGGGATGGAAAATCCCACTCTTGATCCATGAGCCTCTACATATCACCTTCGTAGCATTGAACCCACATTTGTAGTCACCCTGTTACGGTGTGACGTTTGATGTTATCAAGATACTCTTTTGGTGTTAGTAATTAACATGATCTCATGGTCTAAGGACTAGGATTACTTCGTATGATGTTATAGCAATATAAACATAATGACTTTGATTGTAATGCTATACTTCGGATGAATGTTCATCACATCATTCCACCAATGTTGTGACCTCGTTATTAACAACATCCAATGTCCATGATCAGGAAACCTTGATCATCTTGTTAATCAACGAGCTAGTTTATATGAGATGCATTACTAGGAACTTTGTATTTTGTTTATTAAACACACATGCATTAATGTTTCCAATTAATGCAATTATAGCATGTAAAATAAACATTTATCATAAACATGGAATAAGATAATAACCATTTTATTATTGCCTCTCGGGCATATTCCCTTCAGTCTCCCACTTGCAGTAGAGTCAATAATCTAGTTTGTAAACTTGTATATACAACACCTAGGTGTTGAATATACGCGTTTGCTAGTGGTTAACATAATCTCCGGATCTGGTACTTTCAGGTCCGTGTATATTTACATGTCTTTGCGTCTCTACGCATCACTCATTCTCTAATGAGATGGCTTTGTATAAATTTGGTACTTTGGTGAGACCTTTAGTTCCTTTGGGTTAAATCATGTCGATAATATTGTCGTACAATATATCTTCATTGTATTATCCCACTGTGAACCACACCTAGTTTGATAACAAACTACTTGACACAAATGTCCTTCTTTGCTACTACTATGGCAGTCATATACTTAGCCTTTTGTTTGTAGTATCCGTCACAATGTCTTAACTTTGGAACTCATCCAAATCCATCATGGAATTTCCTTTCCATAATATTGTGCCACCCATAGTTTAAATTAAGATAAATTTAATTTGTATCTTGTGACAAACTAGTATCAATGCAACATATTACAATGAACTATTATTCACTATTTGTCACTTATACATGATATATTCTTAGTTCTTGCAAAGCTCATAAGAATATCTTTACTATCGTCCAATGATCATCTTATGAATCATTCTGGTATATGCTCATAATATTTAGAGCATTGGACATATCTGGATATGTACATATCATGGTATTATTGATCAAAATCTTCATGTGATTTTACTCACCAAGTGTTGAAACACTTGAATCTTGATACAATCCTTTCTATGCAACAAGAACCTTTCTTGTTATTTCCATATTGAACATTTTTCAATATCTCATATATGTACGTCTGACACAACCATATTAGCGCCTCAATCTATCCATATAGACATTGATGCCGAATATTCCGGTTTTTCCCAAGTCTTTCATCAAAATCTAATTTTAATGAAATTCTTAACCCGTGTCAATAAAAGATACATCATTTCCAATCAACAATACGTACTATATATAATGTATTGGAAATTTGTCTCAGCGCTCCCACTTAATTTCTTGCAAATTCAAGCATCTTCATCATCTCTGATGAAATTAAACTCCTTTAACATTTTCATCACGGTGAAGATTCCAACTCCGCTATGCTTACTTCAACTATTGAAGTTTGCATGCCCTTTTAGCACCCTTTGAATTAACAAAACCCTTCGGACTGCGTCTTGTACACGTTCTAGGTAACCATTCTATTATAAGAATATTGTTTTGTTTGTTCAACTACCATATACAAAATTATATGTAGTGGTTGCTAGATTAATCCATCAAGGCTAAATATCGCTATGAAAGATCAAATCTTGTCATAGTCAACTCCTTGAACATAGTCATAAATTCCTTTCTGATATGTCGATTATTTCATAGATGTGAAACATACATGTCTATTTATTTATAGATCCAAACACGACTGATATGCTTCATGCCTTTTCAGAGGGTCTTCCAAGTTCAAAAGCTTGATTTCTCGTGTATGGAAACTATCACGGATTTTATGACTTCTAGTCATTCTATGGAGTCAGGGCCCATCATCGCTTCTTTGCATACAGTCGGTTCATTATTCTCAAAACAATAACGACTTGTTTATCAAATCTCACTATTTGATTGTTACCTGATGCATATGGTTCAAGTAAGAACTCTAATCTTCAAGATCACAACCTTTGTAATCACGGGAGCCATGAGCATTGTGGCCGCCACCGGAACACTTTTGGCGCTACGCTACTTAGCACATTTAGCTAAGGTTTAATAACCTTATCAAAGTTCTATTGTCCTCCCACTTAGCTATTCGCAAAAAATTCTTTCTCAAGAAACTTAATGTTCCAAGCGATAAACTCTTTTGTTCTCGGTGTTATGGAGGAATACCCAACAAATTCTTTGGGATAACGTATAAAGACGTGCTTATCTGACTTTGGTTGTAAACATTTCACTTATGCATAACATTCCCAAATTTAAGAAAAAACAATTCGGGTTTAATCCCAAACCATAACTTATATGGTGTCATTTCAACGAATCACGATGGTGCTCTTTTCAGTGTAAAAGCGGTAGTCTCTAAAGCTTTAATCTTTAAAACATAATGGCAGTTTTATAAATGACACCTTTGATCTTACCATGTCAAACAAGGTTTGATTTGATCTCTCGAACATACCATACTCCCGTGGTTTATCAGGAAGTGCAAATTTCATGGAACAATTCCTGAAATCTTAGGTGTTTTGCTAAACCTGTAACTCAGATATCTTCCTTTATGATCAAATCATAAACTCTTTTATTTTCTTGTTACAATGATTTTCCACTTCACCTTGAAAGTCTTTGAACAATTTTCAAATGTTTCATACTTCTTCCTTATTAAGTAAATATATAGATATATTCACTCAAATTTCCGAAGAAAGCATATGAAGTCGAAAGATGCACCACACATGGCTACATATAATGGACTATGCACATCATCATGCAAAATTTCCAATAAGTTAGTAATCTATTCCTCTTTGGCCTATGAACGGAGTTTCAATTATCTCAAGGAAAGTTTCACAAGCGTCAATTGATAAAAAAATCAAAAGACTCCAAAAATCCATCAACATGGAGTTTCTTCATGTTTTATTTCCAATATAATTTAAACGGATATGTCACTTCATAAGTGATCTTTAAATCATTTGTCTTGCAACATTTTAGCATAGGTTTTATGGACGTGATTTCTCCAACTAGACTTGTAAAAGTTCATCCATCTTTTATGGAATACGGTAATTATTTGAACAACTATTTTTCTCATTATACCGGAACAAAATAACAATTATTTAAACAAATCTCGAAGGCAAGCTCTGATGTCAACGAGAAATTCAATAACACTTTATTTGTTTTCGATGAACATCATCACATATTCTTTTGCTAGTTACTTAGGCCATTGTAGTTCATGAATTGTGTCGTTATGTATGATATTTCATACCAACCAATTCGGTATCTAATACCCAAGAACCACATTGTTTAACAAGCAAAGAATATAACCATAACATGTATATCATCTATATACCTTAGCTAGACATTACCAGTCTTTTATTTTCTGCCAAATATTTTATAGATTCTCTTTCAGCATTTCCTTTTCCTTTTAAAAGAATCTATCAACATCAATAGTGGCGCCATACATATGACACACAGTCCAAAGCATGTATAGTAAAATACTAATACCTTTGGACTTGCACTTTGAAGTAGATCACAATCATCAAATATTTGGTGTTCTTTTAAAAAAATCCATACTTTAGTAATCTTTTTGTGTAGTAAACATTTTACTTACATCTTCTATTCATCCTTATCATGACAAATTTCATTATCAAGCTACTATGGCTTATAATGATGAATCCTGAGTATAATGTCAGTTCCCAAAACCTGTTTGGGAGATTAGGACGTCTAGCGTCTTCAATATTCGCAAATTCTCATACAATGTGAGAATATGTATTTTGCCAAATTATACTCTATCGTATTGCAACCATAAATATTGTTTCAGATATCAAAATATCTTCCATGCATGATGGCTTCTGAAACAAATCTTTCAGCTCCTAGATAACCTCGATATTAAAAATAACTTTTGAATATCAAGAATCATGGAGGCAAACAAGATACTTTAGATACTAACATTGGAATTCTTACTCTCCATTTAATATTACTCATTAAACTTCATGGAGTAAACAAAGTTTGCTAAAGGTTTGCAAGAGGACTTCTAAAATTGACATTCAAAACAATACGATACCAGTTCATAAAGTAAATATCCAGAATTCCATAGTTATATTATCTCAATTAAAACTAAGCATAAGGTAGTAAACAGATGTCAATGACTATAACAAATTATGCAAATTCACTTCGATTTAGTTTATGACAAATTGAGTTCGACTAATCCAAATTATAAATAAACTCCCACTCAAAAACGACATCCCTCGTGTCTTTTTGGTGATTACATGAACCAAATCCACTACACTAAGTCTGATCATCACGTGAGTCGGTGTAGCTTCAAAGGCGAGCATTTATATGGGCATCATATCTATCATATGACTCATGCTTAACCTTTCGGTCTGTGTTCCGGGGCCATGTCTGTACATGCTAGGCTCGCCAAGTAAGAACCTTAGTACTCGCGTGTGTAAAACTGTCTTACACCCGAAATATGATCGTGGAATCAAGTACACCCGATCATCACGTGATGTCTTGAAGCAGCGAAACATAAACGGTGCATACTTAAGGGAGAACACATTTTTATCTTGATATCAAAATGAGGGGTCATCTTATAATGCTACTAAAAACGCCAAACTAGCAATATAAGATGCAAACATCATATGTGTAAAGTGGAATTATATGGTCCATGCATTTGATCACCATCATGTGCATCGTGGTATGATCTCTATCATTCCTTTGTGTGTAAGGCCAAGGTCTATGGAACTTACAAGTTAGGTGTGTTGTAAGGGTATCTACTATACATCAACTTACAACATTACCATATCATGACACTAGCCCAGCAATAATCTAAACTAGACGCCTCTAATTTATCCATTGCAAGTTTCACGTGGCTTAGGGATTTCGGAGATAGAACTGGTCTTACCTACGAACATGGAACCACAACAATGATAACTAAGTTATTAGCAACTCGTTGTAAATCAGATATTGACTATAGTAGGAGAGACATACACCCGCTAGCCACTTATGCAAAACTATTTGCATGTCAGTCGTGGAACTAGTCTCATGTGTGAGGACATGTAAAGTTGGTCCGGGCCGCTTCATCCCACTATGCCACCAATATCCAATATACATGAAAGAAGCAATAACATGATCATCATCGCCCACATATAAACATATGTATACTACCCGTGCAAAGCACCTACGCATAGATCAGGCTCTAATACCATTGTTGGGTTCGTAGCATAGAAAACAAAAAATTCCTACGATGGGATCTATTATACGCCAAGATCTATCTATTAGATACAAGCAACGGGTGGATATACATCCATAGAGAACATACCCTCGAAGACAACAAAGCTTTGTTAATGAGATGGAACTCATGGATGATGTAGTCGTACACTTGCCGATCTCAAGATCGTGATGAAGTCCAGCAAGTCCAGCAGGTCTAGCTCCAGCACGTCCATCAGATCCAGCTCCAGCAAGTCCAGTACCACCAAGTCCAGCACCGCAAAGCAGCGGTGCATCCGTGATCGCACACACGTCCGGTACCCCGACAACCTCCATCCCTCGCTCCAGCAAAGCAGCAGAAGTAGTAACTCCTTTCCAGATAAAGCCACCGGGAACATGTATCTCGCTAATCCGAGACCATGAGGAATAACTAGAGGGGGAGAGAGATCCTTCACGAGGAGGTGTGAGAGTGGAGGAGGAGGAGGTGCTCCTTATATAGGAGAGGGGGCAGCCCAAGGGGCATGTCGCCGGCCATGGTGGGTGCCCCCACCTCTCCCTCATTCATGTGGGCGGAGCTCCCACTCACATAAACAGACACCTCCACTCATGTCCACTCACATGCATTAAATTTCCACCAAATTTAATGCAAGCTCTCATTAAATAAAACTATTTTATTTATTTTATTCAGAATGTTTTTAATTAATTTAATTAACAAACATTCACATAAAACCCCCTGCAACATTTCAATATCACATTCAAAACCAGTTTCTGCAATTTCACCCGAAACAATTTCGGTTTCCATCGAAATGATTCAAGCGCTTTCTTAAATCTTTATATGAAACATACTTGCTCCAAATGGTGTTGGTATTCCTTAAGTGTGTCACCCTACGGTTCGTGAATAATGCAGACATGATCGAGACCCCTCTCCGATCAATAATCAGCAGCGGGACCTAGAGATCCGTACTGACTCCCACATATTCAATGATGACTCTTGTGATCGTGTGAACCTTTAATGCTAGTAACTTAATCCCTTTGTCTCGCGATATATTACATGTTCGAGATTCGATCATTGGTATCCAAATACCTAGTTTGATCTCGTTGCCGACATGCACTTTTTTCTCGTTCCCATGATATAACATTCTAGTGATAACATTACTTGCTTGCAAGCTATTTCAATGTGATATCACGGAGAGGGCCCTGAGTATATCTATCCGTCATTAGGATGGACAAATCCCACTCTTGATCCATGAGCCTCTATATAACACCTTCGTAGCACTGGACCCACCTTTATAGTCACCCTGTTACGGTGTGACGTTTGATGTTATCAAGATACTCTTCCGGTGTTAGTGATTAACATGATCTCATGGTCTAAGGACTAGGATTACTTCGTATGATGTTATAGCAATATAAACATAATGACTTTGATTGTAATGCTATACTTCGGATAAATGTTCATCACATCATTCCACCAATGTTGTGACCTTGTTATTAACAACATCCAATGTCCATGATCAGGAAACCTTAATCATCTTGTTACTTAACAAGCTAGTTTATATGAGAGGCATTACTAGGAACTTTTTATTTTGTTTATTAAACACACATGTATTAATGTTTCCAATTAATACAATTATAGCATGTAAAATAAACATTTATCATAAACATGGAATAAGATAATAACCATTTTATTATTGCCTCTCGGGCATATTCCCTTCAGAACCATGTGACTTGATCGTGTTTCAATACTTATATTGGGTAATTCCCATCCCATCATTCACTAATGACATGACTTCATTGTCAACTGACATAAATGCTCCATGATTAGGAAATCTTGATCATCGGTTGCCCAACAAACTAGTATAAATAGAGGCTATTAGGGACTTGGTTTGTTTATATAACACACTTGTATCAACGTTTCCAATTGATACAGCTATAGCGTAGTATGAAACTATTATGAACTAATTGAGATATTATAATAAAACGCATTTATTATTTGCCTCTAGGGCATATATCCTTTACTACAATCAGGTTTCTATTGGCCAACCTTAATAAAGGACATGCACATGTATATTAATAATTGTGATGCTTGTCAATGCATGGGAAACATAGGTAAGAAGTAATAAATGAGTATGAATTATAACTTGGTTGTAGAACTGTTTGATGTTTGAGGAATGGACTACATGGGTCCATTTCCACCCTCTAATGGTTCTACCCATATTCTTGTTGCTATTGATTATGTTATTAAATGGGTTGAAGACATGTGCATATATGTTAATAATTGTGATGGTTGTCAATGCATGTGCAACATAGGTAAGAAGTAACAAATGAGTATGCATTATAACTTGGTTATAGAACCGTTTGATGTTTGAGGAATGGACTACATGGGTCCATTTCCATCCTATAATGGTTATACCCATATTCTTGTTGCTGTTGATTATGTTACTAAATGGGTTGAAGCAATACCAACTGCCCATGCAGATGTAGCTACATCCATAAAGATGATTACAAATATCATATTTCCCAGGTTTGAAGTTCATAAATTTTTAATAACTGATGATGGAACTCATTTTATGAAAGAGACTTTTAGGAAAATCCTACATAAATATGGAGTGACTCACCATGATTCTTCACCTTATCATCCATAAATGAGTGGACAAGTTGAACTTTCTAACTGAGAGATATAGGTAATATTACCAAAATACGTTATGGAAGTCAGGATTGGATTGGGCAATAAAGTTGAATGGTGCACTTGGTCCTACCGCATCGCCTACAAGAATCCAATGGGGATGACATCATACAAGATGGTTTATGATAAAGCATGCTATCTACCTTTAGAATTAGAGCATAAAGCTTATTGGGCTATAAAAAACTTTAAATATAATTTTAAAACTGCTGGAGGAAAGCACCTATTTGATATACATGCTTTAGATGAGTTTAGAAGTGAAGCATATGAAAATGCTAGAACTTTCAAAGATAAAGTTAAAATATGGCATTATAGGAAAATAAAGAATCTTGTGTTTAAAACTGGAGGTAAAGTATTACTCTACAATTCTCGTTTCAAGTTGTTTCTAGGAAAATTATGATTAAAATGGAAAGGACGTTACGAAGTAGATGAAGCTTATGCATATAGGACAGTAAAGTTAAAAGGACAAACCTCTTCTTCATGGATTGTTAACAGGCACAGACTGAAGCAATACCTAGCTGTCAAGGTAAACTAGGTTGAGGTAATCCATTTAATATATGCGACATATTTGATTCGAACAAGGTACGAAACTCTTTAAAAAAATCTTCTGAAAATCTTGCCTCGTAGAATTCTCTTTTTACCTTCCCTTTTGTCCGCATATTGATCCTTACAGTTTTGTGAACAATCTGAGCCTTTTATGCATCTGGTACGGGAGGGGGCCATATGGCCAAGCTTCGCCGTATAGATGCTCGTTAAAGTATCAGATCTTTTGCGATGTTTTATTCGAGTTTTGGCGAGGCAGTACACGCAAGCCATACAGCGAGCTCTCATTGTACGGATGATCGTTATTGTCTTTGGAATTTTCTCCATTTTCTTTTATCTCTAACTATTAGTACAGAAACACCGAACGATGGGGTGCCACCGAACCAACGACCGTTATTGTCTCAGTAAACTCGATCAGTTTCGTTTTTCTTCTTAAAAAAATAAGGTTGCATCAGTATCGGTCTTGATACAGGTGGGCAGTACGGTCAACTCTCACCCATATGAGAAATCTTTAAAGCGCCAGGCGCCCCTTTTTCTCCTATTTCTTGTTTTCTTCTTTCTTTTTATTTTATTTGCCATTTCGCTTACACATAATTTCGTAAGATCTAGGGTTTCTACCCATCTTCTTAAGCACCTCTCAAATTCTCCATCATCCAATCTGACCTAGTTGATCTAGAGGCATGCTGTATTTTCACATCAAGTAGACCTGGATAAAGAAAGGAGAAGTTCCCATCAAGATGTTCCAAAAGGAGGAGCCCAAGGGAAGTGCATCATCATTAAGCCCTAAACTTTTGAAGGTGGTACCACTTCCTAATTGGAAGGAGATGTTCCCACAAGTACTTGATACGATGGGGCACGTGGAACAACAGAAGAACAATTCTGAGCATCCTCCAAACCCCTTGATACCTTCGATCCGGATTCATGGATGTAGTTTAATAGCTTTTTCCCTAAAAGAACTAGGTTTAATCGAACCTTAGAAAACACTGCTAAAAGGTAATAAGAAAGGACGCGTCTACAAGACTTTGTTTGTCCGTTTTACCTTAGTTGACCGGACCAATCTTGTTTACTTTATAATGGGGTTGAATCAATGGATGGAGATAGGCCATGGTTGAAGATCTACCTGCATATGCACATCAAATGGGATGAAAGATAATAATAATCATAGTCATATATAGTGTTTGTATTGAGATAATCTTTTGTGGGCAACACATCTTAATATTCTAGAGCCCCCGTGATGCAGCGGGCATAGCAATAGACTTTTAATCCAACCGAGAACACACCGAAACCACAGGTTGCAAACGATTATTAAGTGTAAACATAGATTAAAGCTTTAAGTGGTGATGTTGTTGTTGATCCCGAATGGGGCGCTAAGCGAAGACCATACTTCCCTTTCTGTCACTGAGTTTCCTATGAGATTGCCGCTAGCCAAGTATCTCACCTCAAGCCTTTATAAATCTATGGGATCTTGGGTACCTACAAGTCCACAGATCGAGGCGTGAGACGAAGAAACAAAAGATACAAATCACAAATCTAAACAAAATACAATTCTCCCATGATCTAAATGCACATAATTACTGCGAGGTTTCTCTCCAACCCGCAGCCCGTGAGGACTACTCACTCATAACAAATAGACCAGAGATAGAAAACATCATGCAAATACTTAGATTGAAATCAAATATTCTTACAATGGTTGCCAAATCACAAGGAGATCTAAAAGTACAAAGCAATGACTATGACTAGTGGAGGGATGGATGGTGGAAGTGATGAACAATGGATGATATATGGATGAACAATGGTGTGGATCTCCTGTGGGGGTGTTGTGATGCAATCTTAGAATGGCGGCCCCTTGGCCGGCGGCTGGAGCCTAAAAATATATAGGCGCCTTCATGAAACTTGTAGGGTTTGACGAGATGAATCCGTCACCACCTGGTATGGGCAGGCGGTATGGGCAGACCGCGCCCGTACCGGTGGTTGTTAAGCGCACTGATTCCTTGGTTGGCTTTTCCAATTACTTGGCCGTGTGTACTTCCTCAAAATCCTTCATTATGACTGCTTATTTTGCCTTAAAAATAGTGATTTCCTTCACAACATAAATCAAAGAAGGGATTTGCATATATTTGCAATTATTAGTCATTAGTGGCAAGGTCGAGAGTTTATTTGGCAATTGCTTGACCAAAAACAACGTTTAAACGCAGTGGAAGATGGCAAAAATCAGAGCCATCAACTTCCCCAAAGCTCAAACCTTGATCGTCCTCGAGTAAGAAGAACCAAAAGAACTATAAGGAATTCAGCGTTTAAACTTGAAACAACAAGAATAGGAGTTCACTTAAAGTAGGTAGTCATATGTGAAGGAGTTATGCCCTAGAGGCAAATAATAGAGTGTATTATTTGATATATCTCCTATATGTTCATAATACGTTTCATACTGTGCTATAACTGTTTTAATACAAAATGTTATACACGTGCGGTATGTGAACAAACTGTGTCTCTAGTTACCTCTAGCGAACTAGTTCATTGGTCATGAGGATGATCTGGGTTTCAAGATCATGGGCATTTATGCCAATTGACAATGAGGTCATGTCATTAGTTGAATGACATGATAGACATACATCAAACCATTATATATTAATAAGATCTAGTTACAAAGTTCACCATTGATGATAAAACACAGAGAACCTCGCAACCTGATCCTTTGACTGTGAGGTAATGCAAATCACCATCCTGGAGGAAGCTTAGATGGTTATCAAGTATCATCTCGTAACAGGGTGATCAAAAAGATGCCACTCAGGTTTTCCAAAGGGATGCATAGAGGAGTACATATCAAGACCAGGATTTGTCCAATCCATGTAACGGATAGATACATGTGGCCATCTCGGTGATGTTGCATTAATGAAGCTAGCAAGAATGTGACTTGGTCATGGAATGCAACAACATGAGAACAAGTAAACAAGTTGATTGGTAACAAGACTGAACTAAGGTATGGGGATACCAAACATCCAGTCTCAAATGAATTAGGTATCATATAACAAAGGGAACAGGAAACGACCATCTCACGGTTCGAGCGATTACATTCGTGAAACGCACGGGGGTCACATGTCTATCCAGGTCCCTCTGTTGATCATTGATGTGAGAGTAGTATCGATCATGTCCAGAGTGTTTCCGAACCGAAGGATGTCACGCTTAAGGGTAGGGCCGCTTAGGGTAGATCAGGTATCGTAGGAGAAATAGAGAAAGAGAAACCGGAATAGTTCCAAGTAACATCCGATGGAGATCGGAAGGGGTTCGGATGGTGTTCCGGAGTGAAGGAATAAGATAATATGTGTATTTGAATGTTAATTGGAGAATTAATATTAAATATTTATTTTACTTTATTATTAAAGGCAGCCCAATGCTAATGGGCCTCACCCGAAGGGGAGGCCCAAGAGGCAAGGCGCCTAGGGAGAGGGGGCCAGCCGACCTGGGCTTGGTGGGCCGCCCTAGTGGGGCCCACCTAGGGCCGTCGGCTTCCCCTAGGTGGCCGGCGTGTGTGGGGATTAGTCCCACACCGCTTGCCCTCTAGGTGGTGCACCCCCCTCCCACTATATATAGGGGTCTCCCCTCCCCCTTTGGAATCACCCCATTCCCTCTCATTCTCTCTCTCTCTCATCCATTGAGGACTCCCTCGAAATATTGGGGAGGACTTCGTGGGTGAGTTCTCCACCTTCACACCACCATCGTGTGATCAACAATCCGGTGTCTACTTCTTCCGCTGCCCGTACCAGTGGTCGTTAAGTGCACTGATTCCTTGGTTGGCCTTTCCAATTACTTGGCCGTGTGTACTTCCTCAAAATCCTTCATTATGACTCCTTATTTTGCCTTAAAAATAGTGATTTCCTGCACAACATAAATCAAAGAAAGGATTTGCATATCTTTACAATTATTAGTCATTAGTGGCAAGGTCGAGAGTTTATTTGGCAATTGCTTGACCAAAAACAACGTTAAAACATAGTGGAAGATGGCAAAAATCGGAGCCATCAACTTCCCTAAAGCTCAAACCTTGATCGTCCCCGAGTAAGAAGAACCAAAAGAACTATAAGGAATTTAGCGTTTAAACTTGAAACAACAAGAATAGAAGTTCACTTAAAGTAGGTAGTCGTATGTGAAGGAGTTATGCCCTAGAGGCAAATAATAAAGTGTATTATTTGATATATCTCCTATATGTTCATAATACATTTCATACTGTGCTATAACTGTGTTAATACAAAACGTTATACACGTGCGGTATGTGAATAAACCGTGTCTCTAGTTACCTCTAGCGAACTAGTTCATTGGTCATGAGGATGATATGGGTTTCAAGATCATGGGCATTTATGCCAATTGACAATGAGGTCATGTCATTAGTTGAATGACATGATAGACATACATCCGACCATTATATATTAATAAGATCTAGTTACAAAGTTCACCATTGATGATAAAACACAGAGAACCTCGCAACCTGATCCTTTGACTGTGAGGTAATGCAAATCACCATTCTGGAGGAAGCTTAGATGGTTATCAAGTATCATCTCATAACAGGGTGATCAAAAAGGTGCCACTCAGGTTTTCCAAAGGGATGCATAGAGGAGTACATATCAAGACCAGGATTTGTCCAATCCATGTAACGAATAGATATATGTGGCCATCTTGGTGACGTTGCATTAATGAAGCTTGCAAGCATGTGACTTGGTCACGGAATGCAACAACATGAGAACGAGTAAACAAGTTCATTGGTAACGAGACCGAACTAAGGTATGGGGATACCGAAGATCAAGTCTCAAATGAATTAGGTATCATATGACAAAGGGAACGGGAAACGACTATCTCACGGTTCGAGCGATTACATTCGTGAAACGCACGGGGGTCACATGTCCATCCAGGTCCCTCTGTTGATCATTGATGTGAGAGTAGTATCGATCATGTCCAGAGTGTTTCCGAACCGAAGGATGTCACGCTTAAGGGTAGGGACGCTTAGGGTAGATGAGGTATCGTAGGAGAAATAGAGAAGGAGAAACCGGAATAGTTCCGGGTAACATACGATGGAGATCGGAAGGTGTCTGGATGGTGTTCTGGAGTGAAGGAATAAGATAATATGTGTATTTGAATGTTAATTGGAGAATTAATATTAAATATATATTTTATTTTATTATTAAAGGCAACCCAATGCTAATGGGCCTCACCCGAAGGGGAGGCCCAAGAGGCAAGGCGCCTAGGGAGAGGGGGCCAGCCGGCCTAGGCTTGGTGGGCCACCCAGTGGGTCCCACCTAGGGCCGTCGTCTGCCCCTAGGTGGCCGACGGGTGTGGGGATTAGTCCCACACCGCTTGGCCTCTAGGTAGTGCGCCCCCTCCCACTATATATAGGGGTCTCCCCTCCCCCTTTGGAATCACCCCATTCCCTCTCATCCTCTCTCTCTCATCCATTGAGGAGTTCCTCGAAATATTGGGGAGGACTTCGTGGGTGAGTTCTCCACCTTCACACCACCATCGTGTGATCAACACTCCGCGTCTACTTCTTCCGCTGCTCGGCTGGATCGGAGTCCAGTTGACGTCTCCTACACCGGACGTGTGACGAACTTTGGAGGCACCACACTTGAGGTGATGCTCGTCTTCATCAATATACGCCTTCCTACGTAAGGCGTGCCTCGGTCTTCAAAGGTATGAATACCTTATTTCTCTTCCGTTACTTATGTCTACATAGTATAAATCCTGGTATTAGTGTTCGAGTAGATAGAATTTTTTTGTTTTCTACTACGGAACCCTTCAGTGGTATCAGAGCAGGTCTATGGGTAGACATGGCGTATAGATAGAACACATAGCAATATGTGGGCACTGATTCTCTAGTTGCTACCCTCTTTTATGTTCTTGTTCATATCGCGGCACTGTTTGATGAAGCGGCCCCCAACCGACCTCACGTGGTGATTCATGAGACTGGTCCATGAATTAAAGTGGCTTAGGGGGTGTATTTCTCTCTATAGTAGTTGATATGGCATTGACATTGGAGGGCCCTGAAAAGGGAAGAAGAACAAAAATCATTGAATCCATGTTGTGGCTCCATGTTCGTAGGTGGGAAGGGGTTCTACCAGGAAAGCCCTAAAGCCACATAAAACTTGCAATAGATAATATATAAGCGTCTATTTTTATTATTGCATAGGTGAAAGGATACAGATGTCGCCTAGAGGGGGGTGAATAGGAGATTTAAAACTTTTACGAGAGGGGCTCAACAAAGGCGAAATTAAACTAGCGTTTACTTTGTCAAGCACAAACCTATAACAACTAGGGTTCACCTATGTGCACTAATAACTTATGCTAAGCAAGACAAGCAACTATGTGATAGCTAGATATAGACTTCAAGAACGAAGGCTATCACAAAGTAAAGTGCATAAGTAAGAGCTCGGGTATAGAGATAACCAAGGCACGCAGAGACGACGATGTATTACCGAGTTCCTCCCAACAATGGAGTACGTCTTGTTTGGAGAGGGGGTGGTATCAAACCACCAACGCCACAAAATGCCTTCCTTGTTCTCCGATGAATCTCACCCCAACGGGTTCGTTTCACCTCTTCCACTATATGGCAACCTTCGAGGTGGAAGCCGGCACCTTTACAACGAGTTCGGGGCACACATCCACAACTTAATTGGAGGCTCCCGAATACAAGCAAGCTGTCAAACAATCAAAGACAAGCTTGTAAGAATCAAATCAACCAAAACAAGGCTTAGGGTTTCCAATGAAACCCTAGAGCAAGGGGACCTCAAGTGAATGAGGGGGAAATGAAGATCTCTCTTGGTGAAGCTGTAGATCAAGGCCTCCTCCTTCGATTCCCCAAAGATCAGGGACTTTAGGTGGTTGGAGAGGGAGATCTTGGAGTTTTGGTGGCTCTCAAATGGTGTTCTTATTTTTCTGGAACGAGCAGCCTGAGGTTGAAGAAGAGGTCCCCTATTTATAGGCCCACTGATTTCTGACCGTTTTCTAACTGTTGGAGAAAAGTCAGATGAGAGACTCCGGCCTACACACCGGAGACTCCGGTCTACACCGGAGATTCCAGCCCATCTCCAGACCAGCCTCCGGACCACCAAACAGAATGACCTAGCCCTTCTGTCGGCCAAGTGGACCGGAGACTCTGGTTCAACCACACCGGAGACTCCGGTCAGGGGCTTGGACCGGAGACTCCGGCTAGACCTCCAGACCTTGCTCCGGACCACCTATCTGGCTAACCATGGGCAATATATTCGATCCACTCCGGAGGCTTGCGGAGAAACTCTGGACAACACCGGAGACTCCGGTCAGCACACACCAGAGACTCCGATC
Source organism: Avena insularis (assembly GCA_023614405.1). Lineage (NCBI taxonomy): Eukaryota > Viridiplantae > Streptophyta > Magnoliopsida > Poales > Poaceae > Avena > Avena insularis. Next base: position 130,136,986 of record CM042688.1, read on the forward strand.
CAAGAACCTGCAGAGGCAAACCTGATAGAAACAATAAAACTATAATGATCATAACATTTGCATCTGGACTCTGATTGACCCGAAACTAATTTTGTTGGAAAGGGGGTGACAAGAGCTACCGAAAATATTGGATAACACCAAGAGACAACATTTCATATATTATGATGTGAGATACCTCTCTTGGTGAGAAACTGGAAAAACCTCCAAGATCAAAAACATAATAAGGTATAAAGGGAAATCCGTTTTTGATGAACTAGAGCTTGTTATGAATTACCACAAGCTATAGAACCTCACATGGATAAGATCCAAATAACAATCAAGAAAGATTATGCCAAGAATACAAAGGTTTGGGCTCTCGTCGAAGGATATAATAAAGTTACTCACTCGGGAGCCCCTCTTGATAGAACAGTTATCTATCTAATAAACCGGTCTCTGCAACACGAGACCGGTGACAAGAAAACCCTATCAAGAACATACCTTTGCCTTGCGCATATTCCACTTGAGCTTGATGATGATGATCTTCTCTACCTCAAGATGGAACACCTTTCTTGATTGCGCTAGTTTGGTGAAGACTTGCAGATTGCTCTCCATACTCCACTATGGTAGAGCTTCTCTTTTGGGCATACCATCTTCCCATATCCATGATCACCATAGGATGGCAAGCATTAAGCAAATGATCTCTTCGAGATGGCTCATCTTAAACTTGCACATCATTTCCTCTTTCTTCATTATGTTGGTGCCTTGAAGGTACATAAGGTATATCATACCAACTTTATTCTTCAAGACACACTTGTTATAGGCCCAAATCTCACTTGACCAATCTCCGGATCACTCATTGAAACCTTGGTCAACACTTAATCTTCTTCACATTCTTCTTCTCCTAACCTTGAAGCCAACATATGGTTCAAGCATTGGATATGGACAAATCCTACAGGTAAAACTCGATGAAAACATAAGTCCATAAAGATTGTCATTAATTACCAAAGCCACACATGGGGGCACACATGCACTTTCAATAGGGGCATGTGTTGCGGCATGGTAATGACGAGTTTATGAAACTTTCATTGAAGCTATTGATGATGATCAAGATGCTTTAACCACGTCATAACACTTTACTTTATGAAGTATTACTTATTATGCTAGTGTAATTATATATACATTCGACGGAGCATAATAAGATAATCCCTCACAGTATTCCAGTTATCGTATTCCCCTTGTGTGTCCACCACCAAGAAAGTTCTTCGGTATGAGGCAGGCCGTGATGATCGGGTGTCAGACATATCTATGTTTGCATATAGTGGGTGAAGCCATGTTGCACTGCGAATACACACAAGTTAGAACTAGCAAGCCTAGCATGTGATAGACATGGCCTCAGAATACAGGAGACCGAAAGGTCGAGCATGAATCACATGGATGATGTGATCGACATTAGGGAATGTCCACCTTTGATAGTGCACTAATGGTCGTGATGATCAGGGGAGGTGCAGGGGATTGGGATCATGTGATCACTAAACGAGTGGAGGGATGTTCATTTGAGTAGGAGTTCTTTTGTTTCAAGTACAATAGTATAATTAAAACTTGAACTCATTATTATGAATGGTCTAACCACTTTGCAAATCCATTGTATATGTCTCGCCCACCCACCTTCAACCTTAGCACTTTCCTCGAGAAGGACAAGCTAAAAACTGATGGAACCAAGTTCACCGCATGGTTCCACAATCTTAGGATCCTCCTAGTCCCCTACAAGTTGACTTATGTAATCGAGGCTGAGCTTCCCACTAAGCCTACAGATTCCGCCTCCTAGAATAAAAAGAATGTCTGGCAGTCCAAGGCGGACGGTTTCTCCCTCATCTAGAGTGGAATGCTCTACACCATGGAGCCAGAGCTTCAAAAGCATTTTGAGAAGATGAATGATTTTGAGATCATTGAGGATCTCAAGACTGTCTTTGCTCCACAGGCTCGTGCAGTGAGGTATGATGCTTCTGAGCTCTTCTTCTCTGCTAAAATGGAAGAGCACATCAGTATCAGTGAGCACGTAGTCAAAATGTCTGGCTACGTTAAGCATTTGAATGCCCTGGATTGCAAAATCCTGGAGAAGCTCACAATTGATAGGTTGCTGCACTCGCTGCCCCTAGATATAAGAGCTTTGTGATGAACTACAACATGCAAGGGATGACTAAGACCCTTGCTGAGGTGTTCGCCATGCTCAAAACTGCCGAGGTTGAAATCAAGAAGGAGCACACAGTGTCAGTACAAGGAATGTGCTAATTTGTGACACCAAATATTGGTCATAGTAATCTATATATGACCTTTCTATGACCAAAATCAGTAGGTCACATAGCAAGGGTCACTATAGACAACTGGCGAACTTTTTTTTGAATTGGTCATGGACAACCATGACCAAAATAGAAGGTCATAGAGCCTATGACCAAAATGTTGGTCATGGGTAATCTACCATGTCCACGTCAGATCGTGTACGTGGCAAGCCTATGTGGCAAATCCATGACCAAAACAAATGGTCTTAGGTCAAATTCAGCCTGGTCCAGATTGATGCCTTAGATGGGCCGAGCCCATTAACTTGGCCTATTTATATTCTTTTTCTGACAATTTTGTTCAGCTACATGGGCCAAGTTCAACATTTTAGCCTTTTTATTTTCTAGGCCACAGTCTTTTTACAATATATATTCATTTTCTATTTTCAGCCTTTTTAATCTTGATCAGGTCCCATTTATTAAAGCGGCCCCGCTTCTCAGAATCGTTCCATAAGTTGGTCCACAATCAGAAACATCCAAACTATCAGATTATTCATATACTAGGTCCCACTGGATCTTTGCATACACAAAAAATATTTCTTAAGAACAGAAAACATGTAATTCATTAGGAAATAATCCTATTACATTCTACCCAGATAAGCCTAATATTACATTATAATATGCTACTATTTCCTATGTAGCAGTCAACATTGTGCCCTCGGACCGGTTGCTTGTTCTACAAGCGGGCTCAGCCGTCAAGCTGTGCCAAACGTCCCCTGCATGCTGCCTCAGTCATTGTGGAGCTCCTATAGAATAAGAACTGCCACATTTTAGTCTCAATAAAGGGAATACATTAAATTACAGGAAATCAACGTGGCAATACAATTATAAATACTGGGCATACAAAAAACCTACAAAGTGTGAAAGACATGAAGCAGATAAATCAACCATTGAAGTTTATGTCAAGCAATGCAATAGTACATCATGATTCAGTATAGTTATACTAAATGACATCAGTACAGGAAAGACAAGGAGCTACAATAGTACAGGAAAGACAAGTACTAGCTTCATATCATCATGTTTGATAGCAATCTTCTTGATTCTTGAACAAAAGAAGAGGTAGTGGAAACGGTTCTTACCCCTCTTGCGAGGTACTTATTCACACTTCCCAGGGTTAATGCTCTTGTAACCGAGAGGAAACACCATTTTCTATTACATTTATAGAGCTCTCGTAAAATAGCAGTGATGGCAATTCTCAGTAATACGCAGTAATCAAACCATCTTAAATAGGTTAAGAAATTTTATATTGCAACATTATAAATATTAGTGAGCTCAACCCATGTAAAATAAATTGACTGCACAACATATGAAATTCTAAACACTCACAAGGGACATATAGAGATTTTTTATAAGGTACAAACAATGAGTGTCACTGCAATTAGAAGCTAGACTAGACAGCTTCTGAAAAATGAAACGGGAAAATGCACAACTGATATAGCCAGGAGATAAGACAAGAACAAATACTAGACGGCCAAAAAATAAAAGTGTCATTTGGTTCATTAGTTATGCGATGTTGTTGCAGAAGCAATCCAATAAGTAATATGATATAGGAAGCCAGTGAGTGAAGAATGCACGTGAACAAACATCAGGTGTGTTACACAAATCAATCAATTGATACAAAGCACCTTTAGTGATTATGCATTGCATACATAAGAGGCAATGTTCAGGTATATTTTTTTACTGGAAGATCCTCTAGGAATGTGTCCTCGAAACCTCCTTGCTTGGCCTTGCATATCGGTGTCTGGTAGGCACTACAGGTGACATGGTGAAGAACATAGCGATCAAAACAAATAACATCCGTCTACATGTGTAGTAACTTTCTATAGCATTGTACACCCATATAAGAACAATGTTTTTCACTTCTATAAGAACCTAGCAATTTGGACTATAACTATGATTATGAGCTAGCCGCTGGCAAACTCTAAAATTTGAATTGTGTAGCATTTGTGGTCAAGTGTTATAAACTAGCACAATTTTAGCATGCTTGGTATACCTGGGGTATGCTATGCTGTGGAAGATATCAGTACCCTTCACAACCACCTGAACTAACCTACTGTTGGGGGGTTCAATTGTCTACAGCTCAAGAAGAAATTGTGCAATCACCAAGAATACAACATCATGTAGTAGATTGAAATAAGCAGGATATTCTCACTATAAATTAGCATGGTACACCTCCTGAATTTTGTGCAATTATCAAGAATATGATCAATATCACCACAAAATACATCCAAGTGCAGTGGAATTAAGTCGAATAAAGGACCCCTATCAAGTAAGATTGAAAAACCCAAGGTATGCAAGATTAGGTATTGACAATCGAAAGCTAAGCCACCATCAACAACGAAAAAAAGAACAGCCATACTTACTACTCTACAAGGAAAACCAAACACTTCGGTGTTTTTCTTCAGTTATGAATTGACGCTATTCATTCACCTATACTGCACTTATACAAGTGACCATGAGACAGTGAATCTGCTGCACCACGCTAGATAGGCTAAGCAGTTTTCTCCTTAAAAAAACATGAAATAGTTCCCAAATTTATTCATTGATTTGTATTGTCTAGTCACCAACCTTAACCAAATTTTCCATCCAAGTAAAGCATCAGAAGCGCACACATAGACATCACTGTCTCAAAATTACACTACAGCTAAAGCCTCCAGATCAAATATGGAAATTTGCTAGGAAACACCTAATCGTTAATGCAGACTTAGCTAAGACTATCTACAACCAATATCTAGTATAATTATAGCCATGTCTCACATAGTCAATAAAGGAGAAAAGTGAGGAACAGGGGAATTAGCTACACCATGAAGATAGGGATCTGGTGTCGTTGGGTGCGGGGTAATGCGGCAGTGGAGGACGTCTTGCAGGGCCCATGGTATGACAGCCACTACACATGCTCAGTGTCCATGACTGGTGAAGGGGATGGAGGGAGGCGGTGGTGCTAGTGATCTAGGGTTTGTGGCATCGAGGCGGCCGATGGAGTGGGGGACAAACATGGGATGCGGTGAGGGAGCCGAGCGGTGCGATCAATGGGAGGGGAGGGGCGTGGGCCGAGGATGCTGCGTGGTGGCGGGCGACAACGGGGAGAGAAGGAGACAGGGTGGCGGCGGAGGACGCGAGGAGGAAATGTGATGTGCTAGGGTTTCCTTGGTGCGGTGGGGAATAAACGAAATTTGGGTAGGGTTTTCTTCCCGCTCGCTCGCTATCCAATTTTAGGTTCCCGGCTTTTCCTTGCGGGGCTGCTTTGGTGGGACGGAAATTGGACGTCGGATGGTGGTCATGTACACGGCTGAGACCTGCTTCTGTGGATGATCCATGGATACTATGGTTCTGTTTTCTCATTGGTTGGCTCAAGAAAATCTAATTTCCATTTTTTAAGTGCAAAAAGGGGCATTTTGTGAAACATCTAAGAGTTTCAAAATGCTACCACCCTATTTTTCAAAATTACCAGAACACCTGACATGTACAATGTCCGAACCAGGGTATCTTGTGATGGAGAACAATATTACGAGAGGAAGTTTTCCATTTCATCGCACGGAAAAAGCATTTTCTATTTTCCGAGTGCCAAAATCAGGGCGTTTTGTGAAGCAACCACCAAATGATAGTTTCAAAATGGTACCTCCCTATTTTTTAAAAATAATAGACCCACCTTACATGAACAATGTCCTAACCGGGGTATGTAAAACCTTTCTGTCTACCCCTGACGAAAAAGACAAATTCCTACCGAATCGGTAGGAAGTGGGTCCGGTTTGAACTACAGGTACATTATCTAATACTCGTGAATTATTGAAAAAATAATTTTTAGACTCATAATATGATGTTTCTTCAGAGATATGATGCAAGTTTAGCGAGGCTCATCCCCTATCTTCATGCCCGCCCTTTTGAGCATAGTTTGAAACGATAAAATTTTGAAACGGGCATAAGAAATTCAAAAATGGTCCAAACAATGTAAATCCTTCATGTGGCATCGTATTATGTGACATAGTTTTAAGGAAAAATACTAAACTTGGTATATTGCAAGTTTCTCGAAAAAACCTACATAGAAATGACCTATCATGTTCGAGGTTTCATGTCTTTTAGGCTAAACGATCAATGTTATGGCTAGAATCATGGTATAGTTTATGATAATGTGCCCATATTGTGCACCCGTGTGCATCTTGTGATGGTGAACAATATTGCAGGAGGAAGTTTTCCATTTTGTCGCATGAAAAAAGCATTTTCTATTTTCTGAGTGCCAAAATCGGGGTGTTTTATGAAGCAGCCACCAAATGATAGTTTCAAAATGGTACCACCCTATTTTTGAAAAATAATAGACCCACCTTACACGAACAATGTCCCAACCGGGGTATCTAAAACCTTTCCGTCTACCCCTGGCAAAAAAGACAAATTCCCGCCGAATCGGTAGGAAGTGGGTCCGGTTTGAACTACAGGTACATTATCTAATGCTTGTGATTTTTTGCAAAAATCATTTTTAGACTCACAATATGATGTTTCTTCAGAGATCTGATGCAAGTTTAGCGAGGGTCATCCCCTATCTTCATGCCCGCCCTTTTGAGCATAGTTTGAAACGATAAAATTTTGAAACGGGCATAAGAAATTCAAAAATGGTTCGAACAATGTAAATCCTTCGCATGGCGTCGTATTATATGACATAGTTTCAAGGAAAAATACCAAAGTTGGTTTATTGCAAGTTTATCGAAAACACCTTCATAGAAATGACCTATCATGTTCGAGGTTTCATGGCTTTTAGGCTAAACAACCAATGTTATGGCTAGAATCGCGATATAGTTTGTGATAATGTGTCCATATTATGCACCCGTGTGCATCTTGTGACGGTGAACAATATTGCAGGAGGAAGTTTTCCATTTCGTCGCACGGAAAAAGCATTTTCTATTTTCCGAGTGCCAAAATCGGGGCGTTTTATGAAGCAACCACCAAATGATAGTTTCAAGATGGTACCACCTTATTTGTGAAAAATAATAGACCCACCTTACATGAACAATGTCCCAACCGGAGTATCTAAAATCTTTCTATCTACCCCTGGCGAAAAATACTAATTCATGCCGAATCGGTAGGAAGTGGGTCCGGTTTGAACTACAGGTACATTATCTAATACTCATGAATTTTTGCAAAAATCATTTTTAGACTCACAATATGATGTTTCTTCAGAGATCCGATGAAAGTTTAGCGAGGCTCATCCCCTATCTTCATGCCCGCCCTTTTGAGCATACTTTGAAATGAGAAAATTTTGAAACGGGCATAAGAAATTCAAAAACGGTCTGAACAATGTAAATCCTTCGCATGGCATCGTATTATGTGACATAGTTGCGAGGAAAAATACCAAACTTGGTATATTGATTGCATCTCGAAAAAAACTTAACAGAAATGACCTATCATGTTCGAGGTTTCATGGCTTTCTGGCCAAACGATCACCGTTATGGCCAGAATAGCGACATAATTTGTGATAATATGCCCATATTGTGCACTCATGTGCATCTTGAGATATAAAACAATGTTGCAAGAGGAAGTTTTCCTTTTTGTCGCACATAAAATGCATTTTCTATTTTTTGAGTGCTAAAAAGGGGGCGTTTTGTGAAGCAACACCAAATGTTAAATTCCAAAATGCTACCACCCCATTTTTTAAAATACTAGACCACCTTACATGAAAAATGTCCCAATCGGGGATTTTAAAACCTTCTGTCCACCCCTAGGGAAAAAGACAAATGTCTGCCGAATCGGTAGGAAGTGGGTCTGGTTTGAACTATAGGTACATGATCTGATGCTCATGATTTTTTATAAAAATCATTTTTAGACTCACAATATGATGTTTCTTCAGAGATCCAATGCAAGTTTTAGCGAGACACATCCCCTATCTTCATGCCCGCCGTTTTGACCATAGTTTGAAACAGGGAAATTTGAAAACAGGCATAAGAATCGGAGGAAGTGGGTCCGGTTTGAACTATAGATATATGATTTTTCATAATTTTTTTTTTTGATTCACAATATGCTATTTTATCAGAGATCTAATTCAATTTTAGCGAGGCTCAGCCCCTAGACGAAAAAATTCAATTTCCAACCCCTAGTGTCAAAACCATGATTTAAAATGTCTATTTACACCTATTAAGGTTTTATATGAGTGATATCTCCTTGTATATTTCATGGAAAATAAAATTTTCTATAATGTTCTAAAAATAGTCTCTGAAATTCTCCAAGTTTTCTAAATTTTATTTGACTCAATTTGGAGTGATGAATAAAAAGATAAAAAATAGAAAAGAATAAAGAGAAAAAAATTAGCTGGAGGCACTAGGCCGGGCAAACCTGCCATCTAGACGGCCCATCCCAACCTACCATGCGCGCTCGCATGTTGCCGCCGGCCCAATTACATCCCAAGCAGCTAGTCGTGCGCTCAGCTTTACACTTATACTACTAGTGTGCACATGTTTTCCAAAAGGTTGGCGTGGTGTAGTGGTAAGCAACGAGTGAGAATGGTTGGAAGTCATGGGTTCGAATCCCCGCTGCTGCTATTTTTGCTGGTTTAGTTCCTGTCGAGCAGGGCCTGTCTGGGTCTCGCCTTCAGTTCGTGGTGAGGCCGCACATTGCGTGTGTGTCATCTCAACAGTTTGTGGTGGGGCCGCATGGGGCGGGGCCGCTCGGGCCTGCATGTCAGCCCAAGTGCTCTTTCTTACTCAGCATGGATACGTGGGTCCCATATGTCAGATTGACACGTGGCTGAAAATTGACACTCGGATATGATATGTAGGCAAAAAATTGACACTTGTACATGACACCTAGGTGAAACTGATTAGTTGGCAGTCTGGTCGTTTCAACGAATCATGTATTAGAAGTAACGACCATTTAAATTGGTCGCAGTAATCTACAATTAAGGTCATAGACCGTGTTGTCTATGTTATGACCTATTGCTGTAATCAAGTTATGACCTTATTGACAAAAAATGTCATTATTTTTCATGGTTTAGAGCCTCCAAAATGACCTACGACCATTTGGTTTGAAATGGTCATAGATCTATGACTAAAAAATCCATGGTCGTTATGAAAAGGTCACTAGTTGACACATTTCTTGTAGTGTGTTGATGGTCAATAAGACCACCAACTTTAAGAAGCCAAGGCAAAAGGGAAAAGGCAAGGGCAAGAAGTACAAAAAGGATGGCAAGTTCGTTGCCAGTACCTTAAAGACTGCCAAGCCTGGCCCTAAGCCCGGCACTACGTGCTACTACTGCAAAAGGGATGGGCACTAGAAACACAACTGCCCCAAGTACCTTGAAGACAAGAAAGCCGACAAGATAGCCGCCAAGGACAAAGGTATATGTGATATACATGTTATTGATGTGTTCCTTACAAGCGCCAGGAGTAACACCTGGGTATTTGATACCGGTTCTGTTGCTCACATTTGTAACTCTCAGCAGGATCTGTAGAGTAGGAGGCACCTGAGGAAGGACGAGGTGACGATGCGCGTCGGCAATGGTTCGAGAGTCGAAGTGATGGCCGTCGGCACCCTGCATCTTCGTCTACCGTCAGGATTATTTTTGATTTTGAATAAATGCTACTATGTACCCACATTGAGTATGAATATTGTGAGTGGGTCTTGCTTGTTACAAGATCATTATTCGTTTAAATCAGGAACAAATGGTTGTTTAATTTATATGAATGATATTTTCTATGTTCATGCCCCTCTGTGTAATGGTTTATTCTTACTTGATCTTGATTGTGATACACACATCCATAGTGTTGATGCTAAACGTTGTAAGCAAAATGATGATAATTCCATGTTTATGTGGCATTGCTGTCTTGGTCACATTGGCGTAAAACGCATGAAGAAGCTTCATTCTGAAGGGCTTCTTGGATCATTGGATTTTGAATCCCTTGATACATGTGAGCCATGCCTCATGGGCAAGATGACTGGGACACCATTCTCCGGGACAATGGAGAGAGCTGTAGACCTAGGGGGAATCATACATACGGATGTATGTGGACCAATGAGCATCTCAACATACAATGGTTATTGTTACTTTATTACCTTTACTAATGACTTAAGTAGATATGGATATATCTACTTAATGAAGAACAAATCTGAAACCTTTAAAAAGTTCAAGGAATTTTAGAAAGAGGTAGAGAATCAACTTAACAAGAGAATCAAGCATCTCCGATCAGATCGGGGAGGCGAGTATTTGAGTTATGAGTTTAACATGCACTTGAAGGACTGTGGGATTATCCCACAGCTTACGCCAGCCGGAAGACCACAACGTAATGGTGTGTCAGAACGACGTAACCAAACCCTATTGGATAGCATGCGGTCCATGATGTCTTTAACTGGTTTGTCTGTGTCTTTTTGGGGATACGTGTTGGAAACCGCTGCTTTTATTTTAAACCGAGCACCATCCAAATCCATGGAGACAACTCCATATGATATATGGTATGGCCAGAAGCCAAAGTTGTCATTTCTAAAAGTTTGGTGCTGTGAGGCTTACGTCAAGAAACTACAACCTGACAAACTCAAACCCAAGTCGAAAAATGTATCTTTGTAGGATACCTAAGGGAAACAGTTGGATATACTTTCTACAACCAGGCCGAAGGAAAAACGTTTGTCGCAAAAGCCGGCACCTTTCTCGAGAAAGAGTTTCTTGCTAAAGGAGTTAGTGGAAGGAAAATTGAGTTAGATAAAGTTATTGACCCTTCTCTCCATATTCTGAGTAGCGCAATGGAAGCTATTCCGAAACCACTCTCCAACATGGAGGAAGAGCCCAATGATAATGATCAAAACAACAACACCAAGACTCCTGAGGTTCGTAGGTCTACAAGAGTTCATGCCACTCCTGATTGGCACAATAGCCACCTGCAAACTACAAAGAAGCTATGGATAGTGCTGACTCTGAGAAATGGCTAGAAGCCATGAGATCTGAAATAGGATCCATGTATGAAAACCAAGTTTGGACCTTGGTAGATCTTCCGGAAGGCCGCAAGGCCGTGGAGAATAAATGGATCTTTAAGAAAAAGACAGATGTGAATGGTAATGTGACCATTAACAAAGCTCGACTTGTCGCAAAGGGGTTTCGACAAATTCAAGGAGTTGATTACGATGAGACTTATTCTCCTGTAGTGATGCTTAAGGTTGTCCGGATTTTACTAGCAATTGCTGCTCATTTCGACTATGAAATTTGGCAGATGGATGTCAAGACCACATTCCTCAATGGTCACATTGATGAAGAGTTGTATATGATGCAACCGGAAGGTTTTGTTGATCCTAAGGATGCTGGAAAGGTGTGCAAGCTTCAACGGTCCATTTATGGATTGAAGAAGGCATCTTGGAGCTGGAACCAATGTTTTGATCAAGTGATCAAGAGTTTTGGATTTGTCCAAAATCAACAAGAGTTCTGTGTTTACAAGAAAGCGAGTGGGAGCTCGGTTGTTTTCTTAGTAGTATATGTGGATGACATACTACTCATGGGAAACAATGTGGATCTTATGAGAAGCGTGAAAGCATATTTGAGTAGTTAATTTTCCATGAAAGACCTAGGTGAAGCTCCATACATATTAGGAATCAAGATCTATAGAGATAGATCAAGACACCTAATTTCATTAAGTCAGAGTACTTACATCAAAAAGATTTTGAAGAGGTTCAAAATGGACAATACCAAAAGGGGCTTTGTACCAATGATGAAGAATTGCAAAATGAGTATGACTCAATATCCAATAACGGATGATGATAGAGAAAAGATGTCTTACACCCCCTATGCCTTAGCCATAGGATGTATCATGTATGCAATGTTAAGTACGCGACCTGATGTGGCATTGGCTCTTAGTTTCACAAGCCGATACCAAAGTAATCCAGGACCTGATCACTGGACAACTGTGAAGCATATCCTAAAGTATCTGAAAAGAACAAATGGCATGTTACTAATCTATGGAGGAAGTGATGAAGCTCTAAACATAATGGGTTACGTGGATGCGAGTTGGAACTCAGATCTTGATGACTCGAAGTCTCAAACAGGATTTGTGTTCCTAGTAAATGGTGGGGCGGTAAGCTGTAAGAGTAAGAAGCAGCCGGTGGTGGCACAGTCTTCAATGGAGTCTGAATACATTGATGTGGCTGATATAGCGAATGAAGCTGTTTGGCTAAGGAATTTCATCATCAAACAAGAAGTCTTTCCAAATGCGCAAGACCCCGTGACGATCTACTGTGATAACACGGGAGCTATTGCAAACACAAAGGAACCAAGGACTCATTCCGCAACCAAACACATCAAGCTTAGATTTCACGTCATCCGGCAGAATGTTGACAAAGGTGAACTCAAGATTTGCAAAGTAGATACGGAACTGAATATGGCAGATCCTTTAACCAAAGCTCTCCAACAAGACAAGCACGAACAACACCGATATTCCATTGGTGTTAGGTTCCTGCCTATTATAAACTAGTTTTATTTGTACTCTAGTGCAAGTGGGAGACTGAAGGAGTTATACCCTAGAGGCAAATAAGAAAGTGTATTATTTGATATATCTCCTATATGTTCATAATACGTTTCATACTGTGCTATAACTGTGTTAATATGAAATGTTAATACACGTGTGGTATGTGAACAAACCGTGTCTCTAGTTACCTCTAGCGAACTAGTTCATTGGTCATGAGGATGATCTGGGTTTCAAGATCATTTATGCCAATTTACAATGAGTTCATGTCATTAGTTGAATGACATGATAGACATACATCTGACCGTTATATCTTAATAAGATCTAGTTACAAAGTTCACCATTGATGATAAAACACAGAGAACCTCGCAACCTGATCCTTTAATTGCGAGGTAATGCAAATCACCATTCTGGAGGAAGCTTAGATGGTTATCAAGTATCATGTCGTAACAGGGTGATCAAAAAGGTGCCACTCAAGTTTTCCAAAGGGATGCATAGAGGAGTACATATCAAGACCAGGATTTGTCCAATCCATGTAACGGATAGATACATGTAGCCATCTCGGTGATGTTGCATTAATGAAGCTTGCAAGCATGTGACTTGGTCACAGAATGCAACGACATGAGAACGAGTAAACAAGTTCATTGGTAACGAGACCGAACTAAGGTATGGGGATACCGAAGATCAAGTCTAGAATGAATTAGGTATCATATGACAAAGGGAACGGGAAACGACTATCTCACGGTTCGAGCGATTACATTCGTGAAACACACGGGGGTCACATGTCCATCCAGGTCCCTTTGTTGATCATTGATGTGAGAGTAGTCTCGATCATGTCCGGAGTGTTTCCAAACCGAATGATGTCACGCTTAAGGGTAGGGACGCTTAGGGTAGATGAGGTATCGTACGAGAAATAGAGAAAGAGAAACCAGAATAGTTCCGGGTAACATCCGATGGATATCGGAAGGGGTCCGGAAGGTGTTCCGGAGTGAAGGAATAAGATAATATGTCTATTTGATTGTTAATTGGAGAATTAATATTAAATATATATTTTATTTTATTTTATTATTAAAGGCAGCCCAATGCTAATGGGCCTCACCCGAAGGGGAGGCCCAAGAGGCAAGGCGCCTAGGGAGAGGGGTGATGTCTACGCACTTCTATTCTTGTAGACAGTTGTTGGGCCTCCAAGTGCAGAGGTTTGTAGAACAACAGCAAGTTTTCCCTTAAGTGGATCACCCAAGGTTTATCGAACTCAGGGAGGAAGTGGTCAAAGGTATCCCTCTCAAGCAACCCTGCAATCAAGATACAAGAAGTCTCTTGTGTCCCCAACACACCCAATACACTTGTCAGGTGTATAGGTGCACTAGTTCGGCGAAGATATAGTGAAATATAAGTGGTATAGATAATTATAAGTGGTAATGGTGATAGAAAATAACTTGATGGCGTGGAAAATACTAAAGGAAAACTGAAATAAAGATGTAAGTAAGCAAACATGTAACAGATCTAATTGCAAACGGTGTTTCAGTGCTTAGAAATAAGGCCTAGGGATCATACTTTCACTAGTGAACACTCCTATATAAATATATTTTTCTTTATGATACTATGTGGAACTACTCTTCGGTTGAACACTCTAATCGATGGTAGGTCTATAACAACACACCTCAAAGTAAGCCTTTCCCATCTAGAAAACCCCACACTGTCACCTTGAGTACTAGATGAGTCCAACAAACACCACAATTTCATAAAGACATCCAACTCCAAATATAACTCATAACAAGTATTTGTAATCTCTAGCCTAAGTGCCACCATGGTGTGCACGCTGTCACTTTCACACACATGGGGAGAGCAGAGATCTATTAAAGCACTTGAGTAGCAAGGTAGATCTATAGATTACAAGGTCATGATCACAATATGATCATGCATAGAGAGAGAGATGAACACATAGCTACCGGTAGAACCCTTAGCCTCGAGAGAGAACTACTCCCTCCTCATCATGGGAATCAGCAACGGCGATGGAGATAGCGGTGGAGATCGATGGAGATGGCTCCGAGGGCACTTCCCCGTCCCGGCAGGGTGCCGGAACAGAGACTTTCTATCCCCCAAATCTCTCCTTCGGTGGCGGTTGCACTGTGGAACTTTTCATGGCTGGAGGCTTGATGATCTAGGGTTTATGCATCGGGAGGCTCTTATAGGCGAGAAAGGAGACTGAGGGGGTGCCAGAGGGGCCCACACCACCCCCTGGCGCGACCTGGCCTGGCCCGCGCCACCAGGTGGTGTGGCCACCCTCTGGCCCTTCTTCGTCTCGTATTCTGGCTCCAAGTGTCCCCCGGTAAAATAATAACTTTGGCTTTTGTCCCGTCCAATTCCGAGAATATTCATTTTCTGACTTCCTGGAACCAAAAACAGCAGAAAACAGGCAACTGGCACTATGGCATCTTGTTAATAGGTTAGTCCAAGAAATCATATGAAAAGTACTCCAAAGTTGGAACAAAACACAAGAAAGTAGATAAAACCAAGCATGGAACATCAAAAATTATAGATACATTTGCAATGTATCAACATCCCCAAGCTTAACTCCTACTCGTCCTCGAGTAGGTAAGTGATAAAAAGAAAGAATAATTTTTTAGGTGACATGCACCATCATAAACTTGATCAAAGTATTTGTAAAACATTCGAAGCTGGGATCATAGTACTTCAATCATAACATGAAAGACAAAGTTCTAGCAATAGGACAAAGAAACTATGATGCAACATGAAAAGGCACAAACAAAAGATTCATGAATAACAATGCTTTGCAAGACGTTTGTTTGTTTCACATAAAGAAAACACAGCATAATAGTATTCAGCTTGTCCCTCATAGAGTAGCAAATATAAATGCATAGGACACCTTCAAAGTTCATAAGAGTGACTAGATACAAATAGTTTAAAACAAGCAATATCAAGTTATGCAGCAATCAACTAGTCTTGGGACAATGCACATAGAACTAAGAATTGCCACTATGCTCTCAAAGTAGGTGCATAAAGGTAGAAGGTGGAGACTCAATATAATGGTGGAAGAAAGGCCTTCATAAAAGGAAGTAGGGATTCAAGTCTCATAAAGAGCTCCCAAAAAATATGGTACTTATAGCTTTCATCTCTCATTGCCCCTATCATAAGCATCTTGAAGTGATTAAGGTTATAGTGAACAAACTATGGTGTACATGCTTGACGAAGTATAAGTTAGAAATCTCATGTCCCTTGTATACGAGGTCCGCTCCTCATGCTACTCAAGTTTAGTCACCGGTAAGTTCTTGTCATCGTAAGTACATGTGTATCATAGAGAACCGCCATGTAGGTACCCTTGCCCGATGATACGGAAGAATCCCCATATCAAAATGACAAGGCAAGCAGACAACGAGCATCTCAGCAATCTTCTTATTTACCATGGGAATATGGTTCTTTTTTCTCTCTTTCCTCCTTTCATAATCTCTTTTTTCTTTTTCTCTGTTTTTCTCAGTACAGGACTCTTTTTTTATAAGAAGAATGCTTCATAGACAACTCATTATGGTTACGCTGCAGGTTTCCACCATGTCAGCATGGATTAGACCAGCGGCCCATGCGTTTCTCTAACACATATACATAACTCCATGGACTTACAAGCTCCCCTTTCATTTCACACCGACGACATCCATATACAAAAGAGCATGATATCAACTAGGTACAAGTACCAAGTGCAATATTGAAAGCTTTCCCCATGAAAGCATGGTTCTGCTAATCCCCAACAAATAAGTGCAAGCATATACAACATAGACGACACAATGGTTCAAGTTTATTAAGGGCAAGACAAGTAAAGTGCGCCATCAAGTTCGTGAGAGCTTTAATCACTAGTTTTCTCATAACAAGTTTAATTTGGAAGGTAAACAAAAACATGAATATACTTGGAATAGCATAATCTAGTAGGTAGGTATGGTGGACTCTTTGGAATAACTTGGTTTAGGGAGTTGGATGCATGAGTGGAACTCATACTTGGTTGTGGAGGCTAGCAAAAGACTGGGAGCGACAAACTAAGAGAGCAATAATGGCCATAATCATGCAGAGCGACAAAACATCATTGATCAAAACATAAAGTGATACTACAAGCTGAAAACTAAAGGATCATAAAGGCTATGGTGACTTGAGATAGTCATAACATGGTGTGAGCATGCGCCATGTCAACCCAAATAAAGCATCAAAGGAGAATACCACAATACTATGCTTTAATATGCTAAAACAACGCATGATTCTTCCAAGGCACATTAAGCAATCCCAATTGTTTATAACAAGTCATGCTATAGCAGAGAATACTAAGCATAAAGCCAAAACAATATCAAGCATGGCATAACAAAGCATAGGCCACAGTCAAAAACAAGCTCTCTTTACCACTTAAGCATGAACTTTCCTACTCTTTTCCAATCCAAACCAAACCATTTGAAAACCAATGTATGAAAGAGGGGGTCCAACCAATTTATTCAGCAAACTAAGAAAACCAAGCAAACGAAAAACCAAAACAAAAACGAAAAAGAAGACGCTCCAAGAACAACACAACTGTGCATGAAACAATAAAAATGAAGCGTTTGGAAGAAACCTGGGATTTTTATTGATGTAGAAGGGGATGCCTTGGCCATCCCCAAGCTTTGACGCTTGTACTTCTTGGATATTTATTGGGGTGACACGTGTGGCATCTCCAAGCTTGAGCTTTAGTCCATCCTTCATCTCATTACTCATTCCTTCCATAAACCTCAAATTTTTCCTTCATACAAAACTTAACACAATCTTTATTAGCAACATTAGTGCATTCAAGATAATAAGTCTTAAGGTTCAGTTCCAACATAAATAAAGCTTCCATTAAAACACAAGCCACTGTAGCACTTCCCTCAAAAATCTCAATTCCCCAAAAGAACTCAAAAAGGAACCAACAAGAAGCAAATGCAAATAATGGCAGAAATCTGTCAAAACAGACCAGCAGGTAAAGACGAATTTTTTCGAAGACCTTCTGTTGCTCAAATCTAAAAGTGTTGAACTAATGAAAGTTATATAACAACCTGGTGCAGAAGCACAAAAATTCACGCCTCAAAAGGACGCATAGAGATTTTACACGAATTTTTACAGTGAAGCACAGAAATCTGTTTTGGGACAGCAACTTTCCCAATCGTTACTTCTCTCTCATTAGAGGTTACTTTTAGCACAAAAAGCAAATAAAAAGGATAAGGAGCGGTTATTACTGAAGTAATAACTTCCAAGACTCATCTAAAACTTTTGGGTTATCTCCCAATAAGTACTTTTCTTTAACGCCTTTAAGTTAGGCATGATAGTTTGAGAAGATGCTCACATAAGAAATATGAATTGAAGTAAAAGAGAGCATCAAGAAGCAAATTCAAAGCACATTTAAGTCTAACCCACTTTCTATGCATATGAATCTTATAAAGAAACAAGTCATGAAAGCACAAAGCAACAAGCATAGGAAAGCAAAACAAGTGCAACTTCAAAATTTTCAACATAAAGAGGGGAAACTTAATATTATTAAGATGCATAAAACCATGTTTCCCTCTCTCATAATAACTTTTTCAGTAGCAACATGAATAAAATTAACAATATAACAATCACATGAAACATTCTTGTCATGAGCCACATGCATATAATTATTACTCTCCACATAAGCATAGTCATTCTTATTAATTGTGGTGGGAGCAAATTCAACAAAAGAGCTATCATTATTATTATCATCACCATAATCATCAAATATAGGAGGCATATTTTAGTAATAATTAATTTCCTCCTCAATAGTAGGTGGGCTGAAAATATCATATTCATCATTGTAATCATCATAGTAAATTTTCTCCTCTAAAGATAGGGGACTAAAAATATCATGCTCATCAAAACTAGCTTCCCCAAGCTTAGACTTTTCCATAGCATTAGCAATAATGGTGTTCAAAGAATTCATACTAATAACATTGCTATTAGCACGCAAATAAAGTTCCATAGGTTTTTTAATTTTCTCTTTAAACACTTCATGTCCTAACTCAAGATAAATACTATAAAGCTCTCTAATTTTGTTGTTGTTTTCCATTAAGACTAACTAGTGAAAACAAGAAACAAAAAGACAAAATTGCAGAATCTAAAGGAAATAACTTCGAGCACTCACACCGGAGGATGTGAGCACCTTTTACCTTACCTCCCCAGCAACGGCGCCAGAAAATAGGCGTTTGCCATGGGAGGTTCTTCTTCTTTAATCCTCCGGTGTGAATACCTTTTACCTTACCTCCCCGGCAACGGCGCCAGAAAATAGCTCGATGTCTGCGCACTTCTATTCTTGTAGACAGTTGTTGGGCCTCCAAGTGCAGAGGTTTGTAGAACATCATCAAGTTTTCCCTTAAGTGGATCACCCAAGGTTTATCGAACTCAGGGAGGAAGTGGTCAAAGGTATCCCCTCTCAAGCAACCCTACAATCAAGATACAAGAAGTCTCTTGTGTCCCCAACACACCCAATACACTTGTAAGGTGTATAGGTGCACTAGTTCGGCAAAGAGATAGTGAAATACAAGTGGTATAGATAATTATAAGTGGTAATGATGATAGAAAATAACTTGATGGCATGGAAAAGACTAAAGGAAAACTGAAATAAAGATGGAAGCAAGCAAACATATAACAGATCTAATTGCAAACGGTGTTTCAGTGCTTAGAAACAAGGCCTAGGGATCATACTTTCACTAGTGAACACTCTCATATAAATATATTCTTCTTTATGATACTACGCTGAACTACTCTTCGGTTGAACACTCTAATCGATGGTAGGGCTATAACAGCACACCTGAAAGTAAGCCTTTCCCATCTAGAAAACCCCACACTGTCACCTTGAGTACCATATGAGTCCAACAAACACCACAATTTCATAAAGACATCCAACTCCAAATATAACTCATAACAAGTATTTGTAATCTCTAGCCTAAGTGCCACCATGGTGTGCACGCTGTCACTTTCACACACATGGGGAGAGCAGAGATCTATTAAAGCACTTGAGTAGCAAGGTACATCTATAGATTACAAGCTCATGATCGCAATATGATCATGCATAGATAGAGAGATGAACACATAGCTACCGGTAGAACCCTTAGCCTCGAGAGAGAACTACTCCCTCCTCATCATGGGAATCAGCAACGGTGATGGAGATGGCGGTGGAGATCGATGGAGATGGCTCCGGGGGCACTTCCCCGTCTGAGGGTCTTGAACAGACTTTGTCCCGAATCTCCCCTTGATGTGGCGGCGCTGTCGAACTTTTCGTGGCTGGAGGCTTGATGATCTAGGGTTTATGCATTGGGAGGCTCTTATAGGCGAGAGGGGAGACCGAGGGGGTGCCGGAGGGGCCCACACCACCCCTGGCGTGGACTGGCCTGACCCATGCCACCAGGTGGTGTGGCCACCCTCTGGCCCTTCTCCGTCTCGTATTCTGGCTCCAAGTGTCCCCCGGTAAAATAATAACTTTGGCTTTTGTCCGTCAATTCGAGAATATTAATTTTCGACTTCCTAGAACCAAAAACATCGTAAAAGCAACCAGCGGCACTTGTGGCATCTTGTTAATAGGTTAGTCCAAGAAATCATATGAAAAGTACTCCAAAGTTGGAACAAAACACAAGAAAGTAGATAAAACCAAGCATGGAACATCAAAAATTATAGATACATTTGCAATGTATCAAGGGGGCCAGCCGGCCTGGGCTTGGTGGGCCGCCCTAGTGGGGCCCACCTAGGGCCGGCGGCAGCCCCTAGGTGGCCAGCGAGTGTGGGGATTAGTCAGACACCGCCTAGCCTCTAGGTGGTGCCCTCCTGCCACTATATATAGGGATCTCCCCTCGCCCTTTGGAATCACCCCATTCCCTCTCATTCTCTCTCTCATCCATTGAGGACTTCCCCGAAATATTGGGGAGGACTTCGTGGGTGAGTTCTCCACCTTCACACCACCGTCGTGTGATCAACGATCCGGCGTCTACTTCTTCCACTGCTCGGCTGGATCGGAGTCCGGTTGACGTGTCCTACACCGGACGTGTGACGAATTTCGGAGGCACCACACTTGAGGTGCTACTCGTCTTCATCAATATACGCCTTCCTGCGTAAGGCGTGCCTCGGTCTTCAAAGGTATGAATATTGTCTTTCTCTTCCGTTACTTATGTCTACATAGTATAGATCCTGGTATTAGTTTTCGAGTAGATAGAATTTTTTTGTTTTCTGCTACGGAACCCTTCAGTATGTTCTCAACACTTCATTCATTTGTAGAGATTATCAAAGTTAGAGAGATGACAAGAATATTATACAAGCTTCAGTATGTCAAGATAATCAAAGTAAAGTTTAATGGGTTATTTATTCGTTTACCACTTGAGGTGTTTATGTACTCAGTTTTGCCACTAGAGCCAAATCGTCCTCAGTTTTACCACTGCTTCGGGCACCCGAACTCGTTCCATCGCTGCTGCCGTTTACGCTAGGTCAACGTTCTTGACTCAGCTGTTTCCGTGGGACCACGCGCGTGGGGCTGAGTAGAGACATATTTCAAAAATACGACCGTTGCCGCCTGTGGGACCGCAGAACATTGGCCTCGTGTGTTAAAACCAACGGAACACGTCGGCGGAGATCACAGCATTGAGCAGGAATTGGAGGCGGGGGATGGGGTTGGAGGTGGGGGACGGGGTAGGAGCTTGCAGCGGTGAGCAGGAATCGATATCCATGTCTTCCTCAAGCTCCCGCGCCACCTCGCGGATCGGGAATTCAGTGCGCGTGGATATGCCGATCTTCCTCTGTCCGTGGTGCTGGGCGGGCGTTGATCGGAAGCTTTTGCGCACATCAAAGAACGCCAATCGTCTATTCTACGTGTGCAACGTGAATGGGCTAAGAGAATTAAGCGCATTTTCGCAATTTTTGTGATCGGGATCCTTGAGAAATACGGGGGTTGATCTGTTTAGCGTGCTTGTAGATGAAATGCTTCTTCCTTTGGGTTGATGTTCTAGCATAGAAGCTGATGAATGAGCTCATTGAAGAGCATGAAGAATGGTTGCCAATCCTGCCACAAACGATAGCTGCCGTAACACGAGCTCCAGCAGAGGAGACAGAGGGTGGAGCACTCATTGATAGGGAGGTAGTTACTGAGCTAATTAGGATGAACCAGAAGATTAGGAAGCTCGAAAAGAAATCACAAATTTGCAATTACATTTGTAGGTGGTATGGTAATTGCACTGGGTGTAATGTTGAAATTGTATGAAAAGGCATGAATTTGGGAGGAATTTCTAAGCGTGAAATAGTATGAAAAATGCTTGAAATAAGAAATGGCTTGTTATCATTTGTAAGGGATAAGAAATGGAAAAAACTTCCTGTAAAAAAAAGTATCCCAGAGCCGAGAGGCTAGTGTCAGCTTGGCTAATGGGCCAAGTCAATCGAATTAGGCCCATTCGGAGTAGGCAAATGAGAAGGGTTAGAAAATAAACAAAAAAGGGGGGTCGCAGCTAGGATTCAAACTCACGACCGCATAGTTTGGTAGTGTGAAGGGTTGCGCTGGTAACCAGTGGGATAGATAGAAAGATGCTGAGAAAGAAAGAGAAGAACGCTACCTATAGATCGTGCTTGGGTTTAGGGTTTTAAAACACATGTCGTGTTTGTGATTTTCACGAGCATGTTGTATTTTTATACACAGATAAATGATTTTTTGCCACTTTTCAACACACATAAAGATCATTTGGGCACAAACATTTTTCAACACACCACTTATTTATCTTTGGGCACTTTAACACACCATTCATTCTAATAACTTGATGATGAGACTAGCTTGGTAATAAAGGTAGTGTTTATTTCTAGACTAGCTTGGTAATAAAGGTAGTGCTTATTTGTAGACTAGCTTGGTAATGAAGGTAGTATTTATTTGTAGACTAACTTGGTAATAAATGTCCTAACATGTCCACTACTTGTCAGTTGTTACCCAATTTATAGTCTAGTTTGGTAGCCATGTGAAAATTTTCAACACATAATGACGAGATCTTTGGGCATGAACACGAACACTTTTGAACACACAAATGGTTACACAAGATAAATAAGATGCAAATGCGATCACCATTTCATAGATAAGTCCACGGACACAATACGACACATGACATAGAAAAGCATAATAAACACGATGAAACTAAAAACTCGAGGGTAGCTTCACGAACAACTTCATATTGCACCTTGGCCACCTTCACCACTGCTGTCTTCAACTTCACTCATCCTCCTCGTAGGGGAGGTTGTGCATCTGGTTTGGGGTCGGGAAGATGCAGTCAATATTGGTGAAGATGTTGTACGTCATGAAGAAGATTGACTCGCAGCCACACCAAAAGACTTGGCCGAGCAGCGCGTACGCGTCAAACGAGTTGGTGAAGGTGACCATGATCAACTTGAGGGAGACGCCGTCATAAACGTTGTTGAGGCGATACATCACCGGTGAGCCCCGGTGGTGCTTGGGGCGAGAGGATGGAGGGCTCACTCGGTGTTTGGAGTGGAGATTTCTGCTCTGGCTTGGGTGGTGTGTGGGAGAGGAAAAGGGTTGTATAAATAGGCTAGAAACGGTGGGTTAGGGTTAGGCAATGAAACGATGGGCGTATGAACACGTGTGTATCCGTGCGTCTGAATCGAGGAGGAGGCGGCGCATGGAACTGAATCGAGCAGGCGATGGCGCGTGGAAATGAATCGAGCAGGCGGCGGCACGTGAATCTGAATCGAGGAGGTGGCTGAGTCACTGCGGCGAGGCGCGCATGCATGCGGACGGCGCATCTAAATCGACTTAATGGCTCTGGTGCGACGAATCGCTGCGGTGAGGCGCACATGCATGGCGACGTCGTCGCTTCCCGTGCATGCATGGCCACGTCGTCGCTTCCCGCGCATGCCTAGAAAGACTGAGACCTAGCGTGCCCGCACATTGCACAACAGACACGAGCACAGACCGCGACATGGCCCAACGGTCCATCTAGCGTGCCCGCTCAAAAAAAAGCGTCCAGCCAATCAGATAGCAGAATGAGCTTCTCGCTGATCGCCCAAGCTTGCCAACAGATTCCTTCTAGAAGAACGATCGGACGGCTGCAGTTCAGCCTTAGGGTTACATCAACGGTCATTGTTCAGCGCTAGGGATAGATCGTTGAGGGTTTGGAAGCGAGTTTGACTAGGGTTTGACCAGATACTCAAATGAGTTTGAAATAGTTTTAAGTTTCAAAAACCACACCAAAGCTTCATTTTGGAGTGACTAAGAAGGATCCAGGCTTAGTTTTTCATTTACTTTTGAAAAACTTGTTTAAATGTTGGTCAAAGTTAGGTTTGACCAAATAGTCAAATGAGCATAAAAAATTCAAAAAAAACAAAAAATATAAAACCCTGCACACATAGTCTTCTTATGTCATATACTAAGGATTTAGGTCGATAAACAAGGTCTACATAGTTTCAAACAGAAGGTTCATGTACAATATGCGATATCTCGAACTCTGTTGTACGAAGTCAAGGGTTCAGAGAAGGAGTTTAGGTTTGGATCATGAAAAGTTTCAAAAAGCACACCAAAGCTTCATTTTGGAGTGAATAAGAAGGATCCAGGCTTAGTTTTTCATTTTCTTTTGAAAAACTTGTTTAAATGTTGGTCAAAGTTAGGTTTGACCAAATAGTCAAATGAGCATAAAAATTTTAAAAAAAAATTCAAAAAATGAAAAACCTGCGCACATAGTCTTCTTATGTCATATACTAAGGATTCAAGTCAATAAACAAGGTCTACATAGTTTCAAACATAAGGTTCATGTACAATATGCGATATCTCGAACTCTGTTGTACGAAGTCAATGGTTCAGAGAAGGGGTTTAGGTTTGGATCATGAAAAGTTTCAAAAACCACACCAAAGCTTTATATAAACAAAGTTAGGTTTGACCAAATAGTCTTCTTATGTCATATAAACAAAGTCTACATACTTGGAAACACAAATACAACAACATTGATCCAAATACGCATTGCAACATCCAAATAACATAGGTCCAACATTATTCAACACAAATACAACAACATTCATAATGTTTCAAACATTATACTTGGTTCTTGCCACCACTTTGCTCCTTGTGTTTCTTGCCACCACTTTGCTCCTTGTGATCATTGTGCTTATTGCCACCACTTTCCTCCTTGTGCTCCTTGTGCTCTTCTACTCTTCTCCTCTTTGTTGGAGGCACCTCAAGTACCTTAGAGCTCACTGCCACCACTTTGTTCGAACCTACCATAGAGATATACAACCCAAACATAAAGGGTTGTGAGATCATGTCAAGTGATAAATATAAAATAGTATTGGCAAGATTTACATACCAATCAGAACACACAACTATAGAAGGTTGGTCACCATCATTTGGAGCCTCAGTTGGAGCATTATTTTGCTCATCAGTTTGATAATTATTTAGAGCCTCAATTTGATTGTCATTTGGAGCCTCAGTTGGAGCATTATTTTGCTCATCAGTTTGATAATTATTTGGAGCCTCAATTTGATCATCATTTGTAGCCTCAGTTGGAGCATTATTTTGCTCATCAATTTGACCATCATTTGGAGCCTCAATTGGATCATCATTTGGAGCCTCAATTTGATCATCATTTTGATCATCAGTTTGATAATCATCTGAAGCCTCTTTTTGATCATCATTTGGAGCCTCATTTTGATCATTGTCTGCAACCGGCCGCTGACCATGATTTTCATCATTGAAACACTCTCCGAACACTAGATCTAATGTGTTATCACAATACTTTGAAAAATGACCAGACCCACCACACCTTGTGCACTTACGCTTCCTTGCTCCAAGTCTAGCTCCTTCGCTGTGAGGTCTTATTCAACTCTTCCTCGGTCTACCTGCTCCTCTCTTCAAAACTGGAGCACAACGTTTGAAACCAGGGTCCACTATGTTCCGTTGTTGTTTTCCCTCCAGAGCAGGTAAGGCATGTGCATATGTAGCTTTGAACCTTGCAACAGAGTAGTATTCATGCACATACTGCTGTATGTTCCCTGTTTGACCAGAGAGAGTTGTGATGAAAACAAGGCATGAATGCATGGCAACCCAGTTATCTGCCATTGCCTACAACTGCAAGTTCTAGCTTCTAAATCCACTAGATATCTCCATTACCTCTTCTATTTATCCAAGAATGACACCTCTAATGTGGTGGCCGAGCAAAGAGTCATGTCCATTTCCAAGCCTCTTGTTTTGTGCTTCAATTCATTCAACACGGAAGGGATGATAATGTGGCCCATGAATTTTGACGCGGCTATTCCTACACGAACATGAAACTTCTTAATGTATTCTATCCTTATCTTGTCAAGCAAATCCACCAAATAAAGACCCTTTAGTTTCCGGATCGTTGCATTGAAAGACTCTACAAGATTATTGTGCACATAGTCAACTTTGCTTAGTTCACTGAATTGGCTTCTGGCCCATAACTTGGAGTGGTGTGTTTTCAAGTATTCCTTCACTTTGTCATTCTTGTATAGCTTCCTCATGTGGTAGTTGTGCTTCTTCACATTACAAGTCAAAGATGCTGGCCACAAATTGTTTGCATACACCTTTCCTTTGAATTTCTTCCCAAAATTTGCAGCAAGGTGACACATGTATTCCCTATGCTCTACTCTAGGGAACACATTGTCCACGGCCACTTATAAACCCTTGCAGGCATCTGTATGAATTACCAACCCATTGGGATGTGCAATAGCCTGGCGCAGATTCTGCAAAACCAAGTCCAGCTCTCCTCAGACTCTGTCTCTAGCACACCATACGCAACTAGAAATACAAAATTGTGTCCATCAACTACACAAGCTACTACTAACTGTCCTTTAAACCTCCCTATGAGGAAAGTTGCATCAATAGCTAAATAAGGCCTATAGCCTTCCAAAAAAACCGAGCGACAAGCCTCAAAGCAGACAAAAACCCTCCTGAAGCATTCCTTGGTCATTGTCATTCCCCTCAACGTGTACTCCACGGAGTGGTGGTCAATATCTATAATACTACCAGGGCTGGTCCTCTCCACTTCACCTTTGAATGAATACAACATTTTAAAACTTTCTTGCCAATTACCATAAATAGATTCCATAGCATGTTGTGTACCATTGAACACCCTCATGTATGGTATCTCTATCTTGAACTTTTCTTTGAGGTTCTTCTGCAACTCCTTTCTACCGACCTGATGGTTTTCTGTCACCCACCGCTTTACTTCATCAGCCACCCATCTTGACTTGGATCTACTGATTGTTTCCTTTCTAAGGGTTGATTCTAGGCATGTGTGCCTAAAAGGGTTCACTTTGACCTGAATATTCGTGCTATTTCGCATTTTAGATGTGTGCATCCTCCATGGAAAATCATCAGTCAGACAGTGCACTCTATAACGAATAGTGTCTCTATGGTCAACTACGAATGTACGTTCTGCTTTGATGCAGTACGTCACAATTGCATTCTACACTCACTCATGGATGAAAAAATGGAACTAATGACCCACAAGTATAGGGGGTGTATCGTAGTATTTTTGATAAGTAAGAGTGTCGAACCCAACAAGGAGAAGAAGGTGCTGGCTAGTGGTATGGATCAAGAATTCTCTGCAAATACTTAGCAAACGGAATTTTAAGGGTTTTTGATAAAGCAAGTAAACGAAGTACGAGTAAATAAAAGACAGCAGGAATAAATGCAGCAAGTGGCCCAATCCTTTATGCAGCAAAGGACAAGCCAGTTGTATTACTTAAGATGACCAAACGTTCTTGAGGACACATGGGAAGACTGTCAAGTGCTTTCGCTTCATATAGTTGATTAATGTTCTTTAGCTTGCTAAGTGTTGTGTGGGTGAACCTGTGCTAATGTATCGACCTTCCTAGCACTAATACATACTTGTGATTATACCCCTTGCAAACATCCGTAAGTACAAGAAAGTAATTAAGGTAGAAACCTAACCAGAGATTTAAACTCTAAGACCCTTACGTCCCTTGTGCAATGGTTTCCTAACGGGGGTTCAGGTTTCTGTCACTCCGGCAACGCCTACGATTAGTAGCCAAATACACAATGCATTCCCCTAGGCCCATATAGGTTAAGTGTCATGTAGTCGACGTTCACATGACACCACTAGAAGAAGTACACCACAACTTAAATATCAAACTATTGAATCTTTCTCAACACAACTCCACTACTAACAACATGACTTCTCCCATGTCCTCAAGAACAAAACGAACTACTCACAAGACATCATATGGATCATGATCAGAGATGGAATAATGATGTATAACAATCTGAACATAAACAATAATTCAACAGTTCACTCAATAGCATCAACTACAAAGAGTAATCAACACCGGGAAAGTTTCCCCTAAGAACTATGCAAGATTCAACTCAATTGTTACAGCAATATGGATATGGTGATGAGGGTGCTGATGGTGATGATGGTGGTGATGATGATGATGATCTCGATGAAGCCCAGCTTGATGGTGGTGTTGATGGCGATGATCTCCCCTCTCCGGGAAGGAATTCCCCCGGCAGAAATCTGTGTGCCAGAGAGATCTTTCTCTCTCGGTGTATTCCGCCCCGCAGAGGCGGCGGAATCTTTCTGTGGTTGCTCCCTATGTCTTAGGGTTTCGGGAGGAATATATACGCCAGAAGGGAGAGCTAGAGGTGGGCCAGGGTGGCCACACCACCTGGTGGTGCAGCCTAGGCTTGCCCGCGCCATGGGGTGGTGTGGGCCCCCTATGGCCCATCTCCACTCCCTCTTTTGGCTTCCTTCGTCTTCTGGAAAAATAGTATTTTCTGTATATTTTCCTGGATTTTCTGATGTTCGCGAATTTTGCCTCCAAACAATACCTTTTCCATTAGAATCCTGACTACAGCGGTCCATGCTCCAAAAGTCATCAACCATGCAAAAATAGATGAAATAACATAAGTATCATCTCTTAATATGAAATATATCAATGAATAACAGTGAATTATGACATATAACAGTGACGCAAAATGGACGTATCAACTCCCCCCAAGCTTAGACTTCGCTTGTCCCGAAGCAAAACTGAGCTCAATAAACATGGCCTCAGGTTTATGGAGTGAAGAGTCGATAAAAGAATACAGACAAGAAGCATCACATTCATCAATACATAGATCATAATGGAAGACAACTCACTATTATATAACTTAACTTGCAATGAGTAAAGGAAACACAATAAAGATACATAAAGTGAATCATAATTGGTAATGGCAAACTTATCTCTTGGTCGAAGAATAGTTGATAATTTGCTGGAGTTCACAAATAACTGGTTTTCAATGATAGCTTTCAAAGTAGTATCACCAAGATAAGAGCAATGTGCAAATCAAGGAACATAAGAAACATGATTGAATAAATCATCATATGAATGAATGAAACACAACAACTCAAAATACTTGCTGAGATAGAAGGGAATAGGTTTACTGACTCAACTTAAAAGTAAAAGAAAGGCCCTTCGCAGAGGGAAGCAGGGATTCCAAGTTTTATAAAGAGCTTCCAAAAATTATGGTACTTATTAGCTTTCAGCTCTCATTTCCCCTATCATAGGCATCTTTAGGTGATTAATGTTAAAGTGACACAACTAAGAGGATATGCTTGACAAGTTATAAGTTGAAATCTCACGCCCCTTACTTATGAGTACCGAACCTCATGCTACTCAACTTCAGTCACGACTAAGCTCTTGTCATTGTAAATACATGTGTATCATTGAGAACCGCCAACGGGGTACCCCTCGCACATGATACAGGAGTTATCCCGTAATCAAAATGATAAGGCAAGCAGACAATGAGCATATCAGCGATCTTTTTATTTGCTATTTGCATAGGTTTTTATTGAGGATGCTTCATAGAATGCTCACTATAGTTATGCTGCAAGTTTCCACCATGATTAGGCATGTCTTAAGCTAGCGGCCTAGGCGTTTCTCTAACGCACATATGAACTCCATGATCTTACAAGTTCCCCTTTTATTTCACACCGCCGGGATCTGTAGGCAAAAGAATCATGATATCAACTAGGTACAAATTACCATGGCAGTGTTCAAAGCGTTCCCCATTATACATGGTTATGCTAACTTCAACTCATAAAGCGCAAGCATAGACGCAACAAAGAAGGACCTAATGGTTCAAGTTTATTAAGTACAAGAAAGTAAAGTGTGCCATCAAGTTCGTGAGAGCTTTAATCACTAATTTTCACATAACAAGTTTAATTTGGAAGGTAGATAAAAACAAGAATTTACTTGGAATAGCAATAATGCTAATAGGTAGGTATGGTGGACACAAATGGCATGGGTTTTGGTTTAGGGAAGTGGATGCACGAGAAGTATTCCCTCTTAGTATAGGTTTTTGGCTAGCAAGGCTGGGTAGCAAGTAAAAGAGTTGAAGGAAACAAACAAACATACAAGTAATAAAAGCAAACATACAATCTTCCTTGGAAGCACAAAAGATCTTAACTAGAGAATACTAAACTTATGAGCAAATCAAGAAGGAAAGATGATGAAATTATTTTTCTTTAGAGTACTTTTATCTTTTCATTCAACTCTCAAAAATAGTGTTGCTACTGACCAAGCTAGGTTTGCCAAAACCAACTAAATTAACTCAATGATCCCAAAGTGATACCAATACTAACAACAAGATCAATCATATAACCACGAATTGAAAACTAATATAAGCTATGCAAAAGAGTAAATGATAGAACTTTTCATTAATATTCCATAACGGCAACTCACACCAAGGGATACATATCTAACGAGAGAGGGGACACTTCCATAATGCAAACCATCCTACATAATAACTTCTCTATTCATGATATGACTCTACTAAAAAGGTAAAAAGATAGAAGATAGTGATGTGATACCGCGGCACTCCCCCAAGCTTGGAACAAACCAAGGGGATGCAAAACCTGATGACGAGTTACTCCTTTGGTGGTGGTGGTATCCTCTCGTCATCGTCCGACTTCCAGGGTAAAGGCTCCCCATCAATAAAGGACATTGTGGTCTCCAGCATCCTGAAACTTGCAGCAACACTTATGCGTTTAAATCTAACCTCGTACTCACAGTTTTGATTTTGAACATCGTAGAGCTGTGCTTGCAGTTTGTTGGTTGTTTGGCAGAGTGAGAGGACTTCATCCTTGAGCTCAACAGTCTCCTTTTGGTGCTCGGCGATGAGTTCGGAACAAATATTATGGATGATATCCATTTCGCGTTCCTCCATCTTCTTGTACCTAAAGACTTCTTGCTCTAGTGCTTCCATCCTGTCCTCTAGACTTCCTTCACCTTTAGGGCCTTGAACCTCTTTTATCCGGACCTCCCCATCTTCAAGCAACAACTCCTTGGGATGAATCTTCAACTCTCTCATGTATGGGTTGATGATATCTTCTAAGTAATCTTCCCTGCCTGATCCAAAA
Source organism: Avena insularis (assembly GCA_023614405.1). NCBI lineage: Eukaryota > Viridiplantae > Streptophyta > Magnoliopsida > Poales > Poaceae > Avena > Avena insularis. The sequence continues at coordinate 130,168,147 of CM042688.1, forward strand.
GAAGACATTGTGGCTCCAAATCTGGGACTCAACCTGTCAGAAACAGATCGAAACAAAAACATGATATACGAACCTCGGGAGATCCGTGGGTTATATATTACGAAGTTTCACAACAAAAGGAAGGTACTGGGAGAAAACGGGTCGGAGACGGAGTCCGGAGTGGCCACACCACCTGGTGGCGCGGCCAGGGGTGGGCCCGCGCCACAGGGTGGTGTGAGCCACCGCTCGCTTCCATCCTCTTTCGCCAGAACTTCCCATATTGACTGAAAACTGCAAAAATATAGTTGGATAGTGTTTTTGCGGAACTTTTCTTACTAGAACTATTACCTATTTGAAAACGGACTCTGCAGGTCTCTGAATTTGGTCCTTGATAAATTTCTCCAGAGTTATAACTTGAAAGGCATCAACATCTTCATTGTAAGAATCTCTAGCAATATAGTGCTTGAGTCGCTGCCCATTCACTACTTGTGTAGTATTATCTTTTAAAGAAGAAATTTTTATTGCTCCCGAATGGTACACTTCTTCAATAATGAAGGGTCCTTCCCATTTTGACAATAGCTTTCCTGCAAAAAATCTGAGACGAGACCTATACAATAGAACTTTCTCACCAACATGAAATTATCTCTTAAGTATTCGCTTGTCATGCCATCTTTTAACTTTTTCTTTAAAGAGCCTAGCATTTTCATAGGCTTCACTCCTCCATTCATCTAAGGAACTTAAATCAAATAATATTTTCTCACTTGCGAGCTTACAATCTCTATTGAGTTCTTTAACTGCCTAGTAAGCTTTGTGTTCTAATTCTAAAGGTAGGTGACAAGCTTTCCCATAAACCATTTTATAAGGAGACATCCCCATAGGGTTTTTGTAGGCAGTTCTATAAGCCCATAGAGCATCATTCAACTTTTTAGCCCAGTTTTTTCTAGACCTATCAACAGTCTTTTGCAAGATGGATTTAATTTATCTATTTGATAACTCTACTTGCCCACTAGTTTGGGGGTGATAAGCTGAAGCAATTCTATGAATAACATCATATTTAGAAAGGGTCTTTCTAAAACCACCATGGATGAAATGAGAACCCCCATCAGTCATGAGATACCTAGGCACTCCAAATCCAGGAAAGATAACATCCTTAAGCATTTTTAGAGAAGTCTCCCCGTTAGCACGCTTCGTAGGAATGGCTTCTACCCACTTAGTAACATAGTCAACGACAACAAGAATATGAGTATAACCTTTCGAGGGAGGAAAATGATCCATAAAGTCAAATCCCCAGCAATCAAAGGGTTCAATAACTAGAGAGTAGTTCATAGGCATTTCATTGCGTCTAGAAATATTACCAACACGCTGACATTCATCACAAGATAAAACAAATTTTCTTGCATCTTTAAAAAGGGTAGGCCAGTAGAAACCTGATTGTAGCACCTTTTGCACAGTTCTATCTCCTGCATGATGTCCTCCATAAGCACTACCATGACATTTACGCAATATCTCCTTTTGTTCATATTCTGGAACACATCTTCGCATAATACCATCCACTCCTTCTTTATATAAGTGTGGGTCATCCCAAAAATAATGCCTCAAATCATAAAAGAACTTCCTTCTTTGCTGAGCTGTAAAAGTTGGAGGCTAATACTTGGAGACAATAAAATTAGCATAATCAGCGTACCAAGGGCTCCCTCGCGAGCTTACCCCTACTGCAGCCAACTGTTCATTTGGGAAACTATCATTAACAGGCATAGGGTAAAAGAGATGTTTTCCAATCGAGGTAAATTATTAGCTACAGGGTTTTCAGCACCTTTTCTATCTACTATATGTAGATTGAACTCTTTTAAAAGCAGCACCCATCTAATAAGCCTAGGCTTAGCGTCCTTCTTCGTCATAAGGTATTTAATAGCAGCATGATCAGTATGAATGGTGTCTTTTGAGTCTCCAATATAGGGTCTAAACTTATCACAAGCAAAAACGATAGCTAGAAATTCTTTTTCAGTAGTAGCACAATTCCTTTGAGCAGCGTCTAGAGTCTTACTAGCATAATGAATAACGTTTAGCTTTTTATCAATTTGTTGCCCAAGGACGACACCTACAGCAAAATCACTGGCATCACACATTATTTCAAAGGGTGAACTCCAATCAGGTGGTTGAACAATAGGGGCTGTAGTTAAAGCCTTCTTAAGAGTTTCAAAAGCTTCCTTACAATCATCATAAAAAACGAAGGGTACATCTTTTTGAAGAATATTAGTGAGGGGTTTTGATATCCTAGAAAAGTCTTTAATAAACCTTCTATAGAAACCAGCATGACCAAGGATACTACGAATACCTTTGATGTCTCTTGGACATGGCATTTTCTCAGTTGCCTCAACCTTAGCTCTATCAACTTCTATGCCTCTTTCAGAAACCAAGGACAATCCCTTGATTAACCATGAAGTGGCATTTCTCCCAATTAAGAACAAGATTAGTTTCTTCACACCTCTGCAAAACTTTATCAAGGTTGTGCGGACAATTATCAAAAGAAGTTCCATAGACAGAAAAGTCATCCATGAACACTTCCACAATTTCCTCACAAAAACCATGAAAGATAGCAAACATGCATCTTTGAAAAGTAGCAGGAGCATTACATAAACCAAAAGGCATACGTCTATAAGCATAAGTTCCGTAAGGGCAAGTAAATGTAGTTTTTTCTTGATCTTGTTGTTTAACAACAATTTGGGAGAAACCAGAATAACCATCAAGAAAACAAAAATGGGTCTTTTTAGACAACCTTTCCAACATTTGATCAATAAAATGAAGCAGGTAGTTATCTTTCTTAGTAACTTTGTTGACTTTCCTAAAATCAATGCACATCCTATAGCCTACTACTATTCTTTGGGGAATAAGCTCATCATTATCATTAGGAACAACAGTAATTCCTCCTTTTTTAGGAACACAATGAACAAGACTAACCCATTCACTATCAGCAATAGGGTAAATAATACCAGCATCAAGGAGTTTCAATACCTCATTTCTTACCACTTCCTTCATCTTAGGATTTAAACGTTGTTGGTGCTCTACTACTGGCTTTGCATCTGGTTCTATATTGATAGAATGCTGACATATAATAGGTGAAATCCCTTTTAAATCATCCAGAGTATAGCCCATAGCTCCTCGGTGTTTATTCAAAACCTCCAATAACCTTTCTTCTTCCTTCCCTGAAAGTTTAGAGCTAATAATAATAGGATATATCTTTTTATCATCAATATAAGCATATTTAAGATCACTAGGGAGAGGTTTTAGATCGAAGACCGGATCCTTTTTAGGTGGCAACGTGGTACCCAAGTCTTCTACAGGCAAGTTATGCTTAAGCATCTTGGGTTGATGACGGAGAATCTCGTCAATCTCATTCCTTTCTTCCATGAAGATCTCACTTTCGTGATCTTCCATAAATTGCTGCAAAGCATTGTTAGGAGCAAGAGAAATAGAAGCAAGTTGTTCAACTCTAAAATCCTCATTATGGGTTTCCTCTTCACAAGGTTTTTTAGTAAATTTCGAAAAATTAAACTCATAAGATTCCCCATCAAACTTAGTTAAGATTTTCTCCCTCTTGTAATCTATAATATCTCCACAAGTACTCAAGAAAGGTCTACCGAAAATGATAGGATAAGTTTTACTAGCAGCTGAACCAAGTACTAGAAAATCAGCAGGATACTTAATCTTACCACAAAGAACTTCCACATCTCGTACAATACCAATTGTAGAGATGGTCTCTCTATTAGCAAGGTGAATAACCACATCAATCTCTTCCAATTCGCAGGGACTGATTTCATGCATAATTTCTCTGTAAAGCTCATAAGGAATAGCACTAGAACTTGCACCAATATCACATAAACCATAATAGCAATGATCAGCAATTTTAACAGAAAGCACAGGGACACTAGCCTTTTTAGTTCTATTAGGGTGTGAAACAATATTAGAAGCATCCTCACAAAAGACTATGTGTCCATCTTCTATGCTTTTAGTGACAAGGTCTTTCACAATTGCTACCACAGGTTCAACGTTTATTTGTTCATCAGGTTTTACAGTTCTCTTTTCACTTTTAGTGATTACACTAGTTATCATAGGATGATCCTTTACCTTATCTAGGAAGGGAATCTTCTCGATATAAGGTTCAGGTAAGATGTGATCAATAGTGCAATACTCAAAGACTCCCAACAGAACACAAATAACAATATCTTTATAAGGTGCATGGTACTTGTTCCATCCCTTTTTTGGAATTTCACTATAAGAAGCAAAAGCCTTAAAGCAATTTGTAATAACTTGTAAATCAAGACCATAAGCATTACTAATATTTTGAAAGTCATCAGTTCCCATAAAAAATTCAATGCATTCATAATCATAATTTATACCTGACTTTCTACCTTTGTCATTCTCCCAGGCTTCAGCATTATCTTGAATACGGTCCAGAAGATCCCATTTAGCTTCTACTTCCATGCGAGTGAATGATCCAGCACAAGAAGCATCCAATAAATCCTTATTATGTACAGAAAGCCTTGCATAAATATTATTGATAATAATATTGTTGGGGAGCTCATGAATGGGACATTTGAGCATTAGTAACTTCAATCTCCCCCAAGCTTGAGCTGTACTCTCTCCATCAAGAGGACAAAAGTTGTATATTTGATTCCAATCTTTATGAATATCACTAGGAGGATAAAATTTTGAATAAAAGAGAGGCACTATTTCCTCCCATTCAAGAGCTTGACCATTCTTCAGTAGCTTATACCATTCCTCAGCTCTTCCTTTTAGTGATAATGATAATAACTTCTTCTTAACTTGATCTGTAGTAATACCTGCACACTTGAACAACCCTCATAATTCGTGTATAAAGAGTAAATGATCACCGGGATGGACAGTTCCATCCCCAACATAGTACTTATCCATAACACGATCAATAATTCTTGTAGGTATTTTAAAAGCATCATTCTCAGCAGGTGGAGGTTCATCTACTACCTTAGCAGTGGTAGTAGCATTACCAAATAAGAAACTCAGTGAATTATCCATAACGAAAATAAAGCAACTAACAGAAGTAAACAATACTCACAGTAGAAGTTTCCCTTACCAGTTCCACTCTCCAATAGCGCCTCACTCCCTGGCAACGGTGCTAGAAAATAGTCTTGATGACCCACAAGTATAGGGGGTGTATCGCAGTATTTTCGATAAGTTAGAGTGTCGAACCCAACAAGGAGCAGAAGGTGCTGGCTAGTGGTATGGATCAGGAATTCTCTGCAAATACTTAGCAAACGGATTTTTAGGGGTTTTTGATAAAGCAAGTAAACAAAGTACGAGTAAATAAAATACAGTAGGAATAAATGCAGCAAGTGGCCCAATCCTTTATGCAGCAAAGGACAAGCTGGTTGTATTACTTAAGATGACCAAACATTCTCGAGGACACATGGGAAGACTGTCAAGTGCTTTCGCTTCATATAGTTGATTAATCTTCTTTAGCTTGCTAAGTGTTGTGTGGGTGAACCTGTGCTAATGTACCGACCTTCCTAGGACTAATACATACTTGTGATTTTACCCCTTGCAAACATCCGTAAGTACAAGAAAGTAATTAAGATACAAACCTAACCATAGCTTTAAACTCTAAGACCCTTACGTCCCTTGTGCAATGGTTTCCTAACGGGGGTTTAGGTTTCTGTCACTCCGGCAACCCCTACGATTAGTAGCCAAATACACAATGCATTCCCCTAGGCCCATATAGGTGAAGTGTCATGTAGTCGACGTTCACATGACACCACTAGAAGAAGTACACCACAACTTAAATATCAAACTATTGAATCTTTCTCAACACAACTCCATTACTAACAACATGACTTCTCCCATGTCCTCAAGAACAAAACGAACTACTCACAAGACATCATATGGCTCATGATCAGATATGGAATAATGATGTATAACAATCTGAACATAAACAATAATTCAACGGTTCAGTCAATAACATTAACTACAAAGAGTAATCAACACCGGGAAAGTTTTCCCTAAAAACTATGCAAGATTCAACTCAATTGTTACACCAATATGGAGATGGTGATGAGGGTGCTGATGGTGATGATGGTGGTGATGATGATGATGATGATGATCCCGATGAAGCCTAGCTTGATGGTGGTGTTGATGGCGATGATCTCCCCTCTCCGGGAAGGAATTCCCCCAGCAGAAATCTGTCTGCCGGAGAGATCTTTCTCTCTCGGTGTTTTCCGCCCCACAGAGGTGGCGGAATCTTTCTGTGGTCCCTCCCCGAGTCTTAGGGTTTCGGGAGGAATATATACGCCAGAGGGGGGAGCCAGAGGTGGGCCAGGGCAGCCACACCACCTGGTGGCACGGCCTAGGATTGCCCGCGCCAGGGGTGGTGTGGGCCCCCTGTGGCCCATCTCCACTCCCTCTTCTGGCTTCCTTCGTATTCTGGAAAAATAGGATTTTCCATATATTTTCCCGGATTTTCTGATCTTCGTGAATTTTGCCTCCAAATAGCACCTTTTCCATCAGAATCCTGACTGCAGCGGTCCATGCTCAAAAAGTCATCAACCATGCAAAAACAGATGAAATAACATAAGTATCATCTCTTAATATGAAATATATCAATGAATAACAGGGAATTATGTCATAGAATAGTGACGCAAAATGGACGTATCAGGAACCTTCTTCCATCTGAGGGTTCTCAGGGTCCCATTGAACAGGTGGAAGGTCTTCCTTCTCACCCTCCTCGTCATCAATTACAGAAGCATCATTGTTAGCCTCATCTTGGTTTTCGGCACGATATGCCCGTCGTAAATTCTGAACATCAGAATATAGCCTCTCTTCATCATCTACATAGTCAGGCTCCACTTCTCGGGGGACCCTAATGCTGGTGCCCACGCTTGTCGAGCCACCACGTCGTTGTGCACTAACTGAAGGTCCTCTAACCGAACTATTTTGGCTAGAGCTGCCATTACGACGACATGATTCTGCCTGAGAAGGTCCAAGTGTTGGCACAACCACATCATTTTGCAGCCTCACATGCAATTTTCCTTTCTCCTTATGCTTAGCAAACATGGTAGAGAGATCTACATCATTGCTAACTTTCACCCATTCAGTTCCTCCAGAATAGTATCTGAATTCCACTTCATCATGGAAACCCCAAGGATATGGACTGCAAATTACCTCCCCAAACTGTCTAAAACTCCAATTACAATCCATTGGCAATGGATAATCAAACCCTCCTTGGAATTTCTTATCATTTGCATCCACGATGTACTGGTCCCTTCTAATGTTCACCAAGAAAGCAAACCACAACTCCATCCTAACCCACAGAAACGGAGAGACAATTAGCACACCAATACCAAAATCAACCAAAAAACTAATTAAACCATGTGGAATCGACTATTGCAATGCACAAAAAAGCTCAACGGTAACAATACTTACCCCTTGGGAACCCAGTCATGGATGCGAAGGGTCTCTGGACCGACCCCTTCCTCGTCAAGGTCATCACTGCTGCTCGCCATTTTGTCGAGCAGGTGGCAGGCGCACTGGCGAAAACAAGTGCCCTATCGATGGCGTCTCAAGACGGCAGCGGCGGAGCAAGTGGAGGTGGAGCAGGTGGCGTCAGAGGAATGGGCGGTGGAGCAGGTGGACACGCCAGACGGCCGCAACGGCGTAGGTGGCGGCCCTAGTGGTGGCGGGAGCAGGGGTGGTTCGAGAGCGAGAATAGGGGGCGATGGTGCTCGTGGTCCCACCTGTAAGATCAAGGGGCAAGAAAAGGGGCGGGAGAACCATTGTGTGGTCCCACCTGTAAGATCTGGACCCACCTGACCACTAACGGCACGAGACGGAATCGAGCCAAAACTGGCCGTTTGGCCTCGCTAGAGCAGATGCGCCTGAGGCAGTGGTAAAACTGAGGATGATTTGGCTCTAGTGGCAAAACTGAGTACATAGAAGCCTCAAGTGGCAAACGAATAAATAACCCAAGTTTAATATAAGTATAAATAACTAGAAGTTTCATGTCCCAAGTAGTATAACAATAAAGTATATTATTTATGCCCACATCAATAGATCAAGTCAATCTAAAACACTTCTAATCCAATTATTGTCTTTCAAGAAAATTCGTAAAGTAGTAATGAGACCATGCCAGGGACTTGTTATGTGGATCCTCATAGATATCTTTTTTTCTTTCTTTCTTTTTCATCTCATTTTTCAAGGATCATTGTTTGTTTCTTTTACTAGTATTTGCACAACCTTTGGGAGTACCAATACTTTTGCCCATACATTGACACAGATGCCAATCATGTCATCAACTCATAGCCGAAATCCGAGGTTATACCATAGATCATTCAAAAGCTAGTGGAGTTGTTGACATCCCAAAGGTGCGTGTTAGAGACATAGAACAAAGTTGTCTCGCATCTTTGTTTTGATCTAGAACCGCGGTTTGATCCACAAGGTTAGCTTTGGCATGCGTCACAATTACCACTAGACTTTATTTCAGTCAAACAGTTCCTTTCATGAGTGTTGTCAAGACTGTCAAAATATCTATGGGGATAAGTATAATCAAAGGTATACTCTTAAGACAATGATTCATCAAACAAGTCATAAATTTCAAACTTTTTCTTGTTGTACTTGTTTGGCATTATTATTTCCAAGGCAAGACTTGGTTAACTCAAAGAACTAGAGCAAGAGCTTCAACAACTAATCATCATACTAATAAAATGCCTTACTCTAACCATATTAAATTACTTCCCACTAGCATGCATCTTAGCAAATCAACCAACTAAGATAAAAAATTCAAACTTCATAAGTGGGAGACATAGGACATACCTCTCATAAGTACCTTCCTGATCCTCTTCCTTATAGGGATGTGTTCCTTCAAAACTCAAACACGATTACTCTCGAAATGATATCAAAGCAAAGAGGAAAAGTATGAATCCATGTTTACGAAAAAAGGATAAACGGAAAAATCTTTTTGTATTTTTGAGGATAGAGATTAAAGAATAGAAAAGAACTTGCGACCAAGCAAGGGATAAAAGAAAAACAAAACAAATAAACTAAAACGAAAGCAAAGGAAAAAAAGAAAAGTGTTGGAACAGGCCAACACGAGTGTTTGAATGCTCACAAGGAGCAGGAGTAGAACCTCATTATTACACAAATAAATTTGCTAGGGGAACACATCCCCAAGCTCAGGCTTTTGCAAGCCCCTTTGTTGTTCATTGTGGTGGTGGTGGATAATCTCCCATGTTCCATTGGCTGCTCCAATCATGGAACTAGGTGGCGAGGCTTGCAGCGACATCTCGAAGGTTGATGGAGAGGTTGTTCATGGTGTGAATATTTCCTTCGTGTGCATAGATATCTTCATAGGTGGTGTAGTAGTTTAGTGGCTGCACATCATGTTCGGGTCCTTCTTGTTCTACTTCTTCATCTTCCCCTCCTCCCACGGGTATTACTTGTTGGGGTAGACTAGCTTCGACTTGCGCGTCATAACGCAAACGTCCATCCTTGATAGAGAATAAACCGTTAGGCAAAGGAGCAAGGATAGAGTGATCCGCTCTAGGTATATTGAAGAAATATCTACCATGATTTTTAGAAATCATACCACGTGCTCTTGGAGTAGATGGACCGACACGGTTACCTCCAATCAACGGTTGGATGTTACCTAGGTTGATGTGAAGTGCGCGTGCAAGAACAGTGACAACTCCTCCACATATGGGTCCTCGAGATTGAAGGGCTTGATGCTTAAGATAAAACACAAGTAAAGCACCCAAATTTGGCGTTGAATTACAATTGATTGGTGCAGCTTTTGCGAGGATCAACATGTCCTCCTCATTAACTCTAGTAAACTCACCACATGCCTGCAATGTGTTAGCAATAACATAGAACAAATATCGAATGACAGGATGATCAATTTGGTTCCCCTTGGGTGTGTGTCCACGAATTCTCATCAAGTTAAAGTATTGTGAAGGGGAAGGATCTAAAACAAAGGTAGTTGTGCGCACATCAGTGGTGTTGTTGGTAAACCCAAAGCATTGAGCCCATTGGCTGAGTGTCAAAGTATACTCATAGTTCATAAAGTGGAATTTGATTCGATCAACTCCAGGCCTTTGTTCCTTGGAACAACCATAAGGATCCACCATGTGTGTCAAGGTGCTGAAGAACTCAAGTGTCAAGTGGCGGTATGTCGCAACATCTTGAAAGATAAAATTGTTCAAACCAACATTGTTGCAAAGTAAATTGAAATCAGCATGAATGCCAAGTTGGTTCAGGATATAAGGATACACCCACTTGGTGGACTTTATCTCTCGAATCTTGAGACGATCGAAACGGGTAAGATGGAACACCTCGGTGAACTCGATGCCAAGTGAATCGGGAGTTAACGATCAACTGGTGGAGCGGAGGATTCTGTAGGCATCTCACGTGTACGACTCCTCGTGTTCATCTAATAAATAAAAACAAGAAAAAGTAAATAAAATTGCTAATAATTTTTTTGGTCCAATAGAAACATAGCATAAGTGATTCTCTACACTAAGTACAAAAGAAACTCTTCTAAAACAATGCTAAGCATACTTAGTACCAAGACAAAATCTAGAACGAGACCTATGTCTAGATTGACAATGATGAATGACTAAGCGAAGCTTTTGCACAAATAAGTTGGGCATCGGATGAGAATCATACCTTAGATCGAGTGAGTGCGAAGAATCAAAGAAAGATTGAGTAAATTTGAAGATCCAGTGGAGGTGATTTGAAGTTTGGAGGAAGAAGAAAGAGAAAATAGATGAATTGGGATTTTTAGGTTACCTCCTCGGGGTGATTATGGCGTCTGCATACTCGGTACGGGCGGGCGGTACAGCCAGAGCTCGCCCGTACCGCGTGGCTTACCTTGGGGCCGACGACTGCTCCCAGACGGTGCACTTGGTACGGGCGCGTGGTACGGTCACGCGCGCCCATACTGCTGGTCGTTATCGCAGCGGTGACTTTGCTTGAAATCTGATGTTTTGCTCGGGGCTATGGTACGGGTGCGTGGTACGGACGCGTCTGGCCGTACCAGTGGTCGTTATCGCCATTGATTCCTTCGACAATCAGCAAAAAAATCATCCCCCTTTGCCTTGAGGTGGTACGGGCGCACGGTACGAGCCACCCCGGCCGTACCAGTGGTAGTTATTGACGCTGTGAACTACAACAAACTCAAAATTTTTATTAGTAGCTCTGTGTGCCTTCACACATCTTATCAAAAGGTTAGATAGCAGCAAAAACACTAAGTAATGATCCAACAATACTTCTTAGGCCATGTGTTAGTAAAATATAATATAGAGGATTGCCTTATTTCTTCTCCTCTTTCCATAGGTCTTCTTGAACACTCTTTATTAAAAACAAAAACAAAACAAAAAATAACACGAAAATAAAACATAAGAAAACCTTAGAGAAAATTTATTTCACATGGGTTGCCTCCCATGAAGCGTTTCTAGTTAAGGTAAATTAGCTTGACCTTGATGGCAATCAGTTAGGTTTGGGGAGTGGAATGCCCACTCCAAAATAGTTTGCTTTTAAAGTAATCACACGATCATCATCATTAGGCTTGGCCTTCTTTTTCCTAGGGAAGTGGGCTACAAACAAATCTCTAGATGGTAGCCCTATCCTTACATTCCCTTCATGTAAATTAATCAAAGCTTTAATTGTTCTTAGAAATGGCTTACCTAGAATTTTAGGTGCTATGGGATCTTCAAGTATGTCGACAATAACTAGATCAATAAGAGCAGGACTTCCTTTGATTTCGACAACTATATTTTCTTTGATCCCAAGAGCTTGTTTATAAGTGGAATGAGCTAGATGGAGTCTTAATTCAGTTGTAACAAATGGCCCCAAATTTAATTTATCGAATAGACTTTCGGAAATTGTTGAGACACTTGCACTAAGATCACAAAGTGCAGATATCGCATTAACTCCCAACTTAATTTTAATAGTGAGCTCAAATATATCATCTAGCTTAGCTGGAAGCTTATCAGCTAGTCTTTTATACTCCATCTCTAAATCATGGACTTTAGATGCTACTTGCTGTATAAGTTGTTGGTACATAACATCGTTACCTTGTTCTATACCTGGATTCTTAACGGTGATCATCTTCAATAGATCTTCCATGGTATATTCCGATGTTAGCGCGTTGCTATAATCCAACTCTTCAGGCTTTTCATCTTTTGTCACTACCCTCATCATTTTGAGGTCCTTTACCGGATTTGGCCCAGGTTTGCCTGCGAAATTTGCTAGTATGAGAGCTTGGCTCTCGGCCACTTTACCCAGCTGAGCATCCACGACCTTTGTCCTTTCCTGTAGAGCCAGCACATCATTTCTAATTGCAATGACCTGGTTAGATAATCTTCCTAAACTACTTTCATGGTTCTCCATAATCTTAATAAGCATATTGTTTTGTTTGGTTTGAGCTTGCATAAATGTTCTAATAGTTTGCTCAAATGGGAGATTGCCATGATTTGCTCCATTAGTATTATCATAATTATTATAAGGAGCTCGTGCAGGACTAGAATGGTATTTTTGAACATTAGATGCATAATTATTTTTCCATGCATGATTAAAAGGAGTGCGATCTATAAAATTAACATCATTGACATCGGTAGTTGTAGCATTAACTTGGGTATCTTCCTTACCCTTTACTAAGATAAGCAACTCATCTACCTTAGATGTAAGCTCCTCATTGTTTACCTCGCTAATTGAACTTACTCTCTTCGAGGTCGTTTCTACATGCCATTGGGCATGGTTATTTTGCATATCATCAAGTAACTTCTTTGCAACACTTACATGTTTTCCCATGATCATTCCTCCTGCTGCAGTATCTAGCATAAGCTTAGACATTGGGTTAAGACCTTATAAAATAAATGTAATATAAGCCATTCTTCCATCCCATGATTAGGACATTTCATTACGTCTTCTTTCATCCTTTCCCACGCAAGCGCTAGTGGCTCACGGGCTTCTTGTCTAAAACTTGTGATGTTGGATCTTAGCCATAAACAAATTAGTTCATTCCTCCCAAGATTTAATAGTGCCCTTTGGTAGAGCTAGCAACCAATCCCTAGCCTTTCCTCTAAGAGAGAAAGGGAATAATCTTAGCTTAACATCATTTGGATCTATGTCTTTAATACACACCATGTCACAAATCTCAGTAAAAGTATTTAAGTGCAATCCCAAATCCTCGGAAGATGAACCCTGGAATTGGTTTTGTTGAATCAAACTTAAAAGGTTAGGTTTTATCTCTTCCGCATCAAATGCGGGTTGAGTGATGGGTGCACGAATAAAATCATCGGTGGGAGTAGCATACTCCCCTAATCTCTTTTGAGCCATGGCTCTTATCTTTTTGGTAATCTTTAAGTAATGAAAACAAATAATAAGTAACTATTGTTTTGGGTTTCCAAATAGATAACAAGAAAGTAAACTAATAACAAGAATTAAACTACAACTAATAATAAAACTAAAAACAAGGTCTCTAATGACCTCACCAGGATAGCGAAATTGCTTCCCCGACAACAGCGCCAGAAAAAGGGTTGATACCTTCGATTCGGATTCACTGATGTAGGATAATAGCTTTTTCCCTAGAAGATCTAGGTTTAATCGAACCTTGTAAAGCACTGTAAAAGGTAATAAGAAAGGACACGTCTACAAGACTTTGTTTGTTCGTTTTACCTTAGTTGACCGGACCAATCTATTTTACTTTATAATGGGGTTGAATCAATGGATGGGATAGGCCAGGGTTGAAGATCCACCTGCAGCTGCACTTCAAATGGGATGAAAGATAATAATAATAAGCATAGTCATATATAGTGTTTATATTGAGATAATCTTTTGTTGCCAACACATCCTAATATTCTAGATCCCCTATGATGCAGCGAGCATAGAAATAGACTTTTAATCCAACCAAGAACACACCGAAGCCACGGGTTGCAAACGATTATTAAGTGTAAACACAGATTAAAGCTTTAAGTGGTGATGTTGTTGTTGATCCCGAACGGGGAGCTAAGTGAAGACCATACTTCCCTTTTTGTCACTTAGTTTTCTATGAGATCGCCACTAGCCAAGTATCTTAGCTCAAGCCTTTATCAATCTATGGGATCTTGGGTACCTACAAGTCCACAGATCGAGGCGAGAGATGAAGAAACAAAAGATACAAATCATGATTCCAAACAAAATACAATTCTCCCATGATCTAGGTGCACATAATTGCTGCAAGGTTTCTCTCCAACCCACAGCTTGTGAGGACTACTCACTCATAACAAATAGATCGGAGATAGAAAACATCATGCAAATACTTAGATTGAAATCAACTATTCTTACAGTGGTCGCCAAATCACAAGGAGATCTAAAAGTACAAAGCAATGACTATGGCTAGTGGAGGGATGGATGGTGGAAGTGATGAACAATGGTGTGGATCTCCTTTGGTGTGTTGTGATGCAATCTGAGAATGGTGGCCCTCTGGCCGGCGGCTGGAGGCTCAAAATATATAGGCATCTTCACAAAAGTTGTAGGGTTTTACGAGGCGAAGCCATCACCACCTGGTACTGGGTGATGCAAGCGGACGCCACTGTGCAGTGGTCGATGTTAAGCTGTGACACCTTGGTTGGCTTCTCCAATTACTTGGCCGTGTGTACTTCCTCAAAATCCTTCATTATGACTCCTTATTTCGCCTTAAAAGCAATGACTTCCTGCACAACATAAATCAAAGAAGGGATTTGCATATCTTTGCAATTATTAGTCATTAGTGGCAAGGTTGAGAGTTTATTTGGCAATTTCTTGACCAAAAACAACGTTTAAACATAGTGGAAGATGGCAAAAACCAGAGCCATCACCCCTACAAGTATAATCTTCAAAGATCCTCCCTCAAATATCCTCCTAGCATTTCACCTCTGAAGGAGGGGTAGTCAGATGAGATTAAGGAGAAGATCACTGGACTTGAACAAATATCAGAAGCATGTGTTGAAACTATTGGAGAAGGAGCTGACTCCTACTAGATGATGAGCAAAGACCTTAAAAAACGTCAATGACATTGATATTATAGTTGAGACACTTGTTAACATTCTTCTTGAGAATACAGAAGATAGGGAAGAACTCTATAGAGTGGTTCAAGAACAACACGTTACTATTGCTAATCTGGCCGCTCGTTTCGCTGGTATCGCTCATGCATGCAATTCGAAGGGTGAGAAAGAAGAAGATATCTTTTTCACGCCGGAGAGAAACTAGGTACATATGAGGAATTATTTGATCCTACATGGCTAGATTTTAAGCTTGGGAAGATCTTTAAAACCTTGTAATATATCCTCTAGTTTTAGCATGTTTTATTTCCTCACATGCATATTAGTTTATTTCAAAGTTTTGCATAATAAGTTGCAACTTGCACTCTTTTGGGGAAGGAATGTGACGTGGGGTTAACACGTCAATGCCTATAGTTTATGGACTTGGGTTTTGAGGAAGAGGGGAGCGTTGGAAACTTTGTTCGGCTAACAGGCAAGAAACTCAGGGACACGATGTTTACTAGGTTTAGGCCCCCGGAGGGAAACCCTACTCCTTATTGTCTGCTCTTGATTGATGAATGAACTGAAGGTTTACAATGGTGCCTTGATGGCGATGGTGCGCAGATGTAATCTGGAGGGTGTATTTACTAGGGTTATTTATTCGTTTGCCACTTGAGGCTTCTATGTACTCAGTTTTGCCACTAGAGCCAAATTGTCCCTAGTTTTACCACTGCCTCGGGCGCATCTGCTCTAGCGAGGCCAAACGACTAGTTTTGGCCCGATTCCGTCTCGTGCCGTTAGTGGCCGGGTGGGTCCAGATCTTATAGGTGGGACCGTGCAACGGTGCTCCCGCGCCTTTTCTCGCCCCTTGATCTTACAGGTGGGACCATGAGCACCATCACCCCTATTCTCGCTCTCGAACCACCCCTGCTCCCGCCACCACTAGGGCCACCACCTGCTCCACCGTTCGTTCCTCTGATGCCACCTGCTCCACCGTTCGTTCCTCTGATGCCACCTGCTCCACCTACACTTGCTCTGCCGCCACCTGCTCTGCCGCCGCCGTCTTGAGACGCCATCGATAGGGTGCTTGTTTCCACCAGTGCGCCTACCACCTACTCGATGAAATGGCGAGCGGCATCAATGACCTTTATGAGGCAGGGGTCGGGCCGGAGACCCTCCGCATCCACGACTAGGTTCCCGAGGGGTAAGTATTGTTACCGTTGATCTTTTTTGTGCATTGCAATAGTCGATTCCACATGGTTTAATTAGTCTTTTTGGTTGATTTTGGTATTGGTGTGCTAATTGTCTCTCCGTTTTTGTGGGTTAGGATGGAGTTGCGGTTTGCTTTCTTGGTGAACATTAGAAGGGACCGGTACATCATGGATGTAAATGATAACAAGAAATTCCAAGGAGGGTTCGATTATCCATGCCAATGGATTGTAATTGGAGTTTTAGACAGTTTGGGGAGGTAATTTGCAGTCCATATCCTTGGGGTTTGCATGATGAAGTGGAATTCAGATACTATGCTAGAGGAACTGGATGGGTGAAAGTTAGCAATGATGCAGAGCTCGCCACCATGTTTGCTAAGCATAAGGAGAAAGGGAAATTTCATGTGAGGCTGCAAAATGACGTGGCTGTGCCACCACTTGGACCTTCTCCGGCAGAATCATGTCGTCGTAATGGCAGCTCTAGCCAGAATAGTTCAGTTAGAGGACCTTCAGTTAGTGCACAACGACGTGGTGGCTCGACAAGTGTGGGCATCAGCATTAGGGTCCCCCGAGAAGTGGAGCCTGACTACGTAGATGATGAAGAGAGGCTATATTCTGATGTTGTTCAGAATTTATGACGGGCATGTCGTGTCGAAAACCGAGATGAGGCTGACAATGATGCTTCTATAATTGATGACGAGGAGGGTGAGCAGGAAGACCTTCCACCTGTTCAATGGGACCCTTAGAACCCTCAGATGGAAGAAGGTTCCATTTTTTCATCCATGAGTGAGTGTAGAAATGCACTTGTGACGAACTGCATCAAAGCAGAATGTACATTCGTAGTTGACCATAGCGACACTATTCGTTATAGAGTGCACTGTCAGACTAATGATTGTCCATGGAGGATGCACGCATCTAAAATGCGAAATAGCACGAATATTCAGGTCAAAGTGAACCCTTTTAGGCACACATGCCTAGAATCAACCCTTAGAAAGGAAGCAATCAGTAGAGCCAAGTCAAGATGGGTGGCTGATGAAGTAAAGCGGTGGGTGACAGAAAACCATCAGGTGGGTACAAACGAGTTGTAGAAGAACCTCAAAGAAAAGTTCAAGATAGAGATACCATACATGAGGGTGTTCAATGGTAAACAACATGCTATGGAATCTATTTATGGTAATTGGCAGGAAAGTTTTAAAATGTTGTATTCATTCAAAGGTGAAGTGGAGAGGACCAGCCTAGGTAGTATTGTAGATATTGACCACCACTCCGTGGAGTACACGTTGAGGGGAGTGACAATGACCAAGGAATGCTTCAGGATGGTTTTTGTCTGCTCTGAGGCTTGTCGCCGGGTTTTTTTGGAAGGCTATAGGCCTTATTTAGCTATTGATGCAACTTTCCTCACAGGGAGGTTTAAAGGACAGTTAGTAGCAGCTTGTGCAGTTGATGGACACAATTTTGTATTTCCAGTTGCGTATGGTGTGCTAGAGACAGAGTCTAAGGAGAGCTGGACTTGGTTTTTGCAGAATCTGCGCCAGGTTATTGCACATCCCAATGGGTTGGTAATTCATACAGATGCCTGCAAGGGTTTAGAAGTGGCTGTGGACAATGTGTTCCCTGGAGTAGAGCATAGGGAATGCATGCGTCACCTTGCTGCAAATTTTGGGAAGAAATTCAAAGGAAAGGTGTATGCCGACAATTTGTGGCCAGCATCTTTGACTTGTAGTGTGAAGAAGCACAACTACCACATGAGGCAGCTATACAAGAATGACAAAGTGAAGGAATACTTGGAAACACACCACTCCAAGTTATGGGCCAGAAGCCAATTCAGTGAACTGAGCAAAGTTGACTATGTGCACAATAATCTTGCGGAGTCTTTCAATGCAACGATCCGGAACCTAAAGGGTCTTTATTTGGTTGATTTTCTTGACAAGATAAGGATAGAATACATTATGAAGTTTCATGGTCGTGCAGGAATAGCCGCGGCAAAATTCATGGGCCACATTATCATCCCTTCCATGATGAATGAATTGAAGCACAAAACAAGAGGCTTGGAAATGGACATGACTCTTTGCTCGGCCACCACAGCAAATGTGTCATTTTTGGATAAAGAAGAGGGAATGGAGATATCTAGTGGATTTAGAAGCTAGAACTTGCAGTTGTAGGCAATGTTAGATAACTGGGTTGCCATGCATTCATGCCTTGTTTTTCATTACAACTCTCTCTGGTCAAGTAGGGAACATACAGCAGTATGTGCATGAATACTACTCTGTTGCAAGGTTCAAAGCTACATATGCACATGCCTTACCTGCTCTGGAGGGAAAACAACAATGGGACATAGTGGACCCTGGTTTCAAACTTTGTGCTCTAGTTTTGAAGAGAGCAACAGGTAGACCAAGGAAGAGTCGAATAAGACCTCGCAGCGAAGGAGCTGGACTTGGAGCATGGAAGCGTAAGTGCACAAGGTGTGGTGGGCCTGGTCATTTCACAAAGTATTGTGATAACACAGTAGTTCTAGCGTTCGGAGAGTGTTTCAATGATGAAAATGATGGTCAGCAGCCGGTTACAGACAATGATCAAAATGAGTCTCCAAATGATGATCAAAATGAGGCTTCAGATGATGATCAAAATGATGATCAAATTGAGGCTCCAAATGATGATCAAATTGAGGCTCCAAATGATGATCCAATTGAGGCTCCAAATGATGATCAAATTGATGAGCAAAATAATGCTCCAACTAAGGCTCCAAATGATGATCAAATTGAGGCTCCAAATAATTATCAAACTGATGAGCAAAATAATGCTCCAACTGAGGCTCCAAATGATGATCAAATTGAGGCTCCAAATAATTATCAAATTGATGAGCAAAATAATGCTCCAACTGAGGCTCCAAATGATGGTGACCAACCTTCCATGGTTGTGAGTTCTGCTTGGTATGTAAATCTTGCCAATACTATTTTACATTTATCACTTGACATGATCTCACAACCCTTTATGTTTGGGTTGTACAGCTCTGTGGTAGGTTCAAACAAAGTGGTGGCAGTGAGCTCTGAGGTACTTGTGGTGCCTCCAACAAAGAGGAGAAGAGTAGAAGAGAAGAGCACAAGGAGCACAAGGAGGAAAGTGGTGGCAATCAGCACAATGATCACAAGGAGCAAAGTGGTGGCAAGAAACACAAGGAGCAAAGTGGTGGCAATAACCAAGTATAATGTTTGAAACATTATGAATGTTGTTGTATTTGTGTTGAATAGTGTTGGACCTATGTTATTTGGATGTTGCAATGCTTATTTGGACCAATGTTGTTGTATTTGTGTTTCCAAGTATGTAGACTTTGTTTATATGACATAACAAGACTATTTGGTCAAACCTAACTTTGTTTATATAAAGCTTTGGTGTGGTTTTTGAAACTTTTCATGATCCAAACCTAAACCCCTTCTCTGAACCCTTGACTTCGTACAACAGAGTTCGAGATATCGCATATTGTACATGAACCTTATGTTTGAAACTATGTAGACCTTGTTTATCGACTTAAATCCTTAGTACATGACAAAAGTAGACTATGTGCGCAGGTTTTTCATTTTTTGATTTTTTTTTGAATTTTTTATGCTCATTTGACTATTTGGTCAAACCTAACTTTGACCAACATTTAAACAAGTTTTTCAAAAGAAAATGAAAAACTAAGCCTGGATCCTTCTTAGTCACTCCAAAATGAAGCTTTGGTGTGGTTTTTGAAACTTTTCATGATCCAAACCTAAACCCCTTCTCTGAACCCTTGACTTCGAATAAAGAGTTCGAGATATCGCATATTGTACATGAACCTTCTGTTTGAAACTATGTAGACCTTGTTTATCGACTTGAATCCTTAGTATATGACATAAGAAGACTATGTGCGCAGGTTTTTCGTTTTTTTGATTTTTTTTACATTTTTATTGACTAGTTGGTCAAACCTAACTTTGACCAACATTTAAGCAAGTTTTTCAAAAGAAAATGAAAAACTAAGCGTGGATCCTTCTTAGTCACTCCAAAATGAAGCTTTGGTGTGGTTTTTGAAACTTTTCATGATCCAAACCTAAACCCCTTCTCTGAACCCTTGACTTCGTACAACAGAGTTCGAGATATCGCATATTGTACATGAACCTTCTGTTTGAAACTATGTAGACCTTGTTTATCGACTTGAATCCTTAGTATATGACATAAGAAGACTATGTGCGCAGGTTTTTCATTTTTTTGATTTTTCTTTGTATTTTTATGCTCATTTGACTATTTGGCCAAACCTAACTTTGACTAACATTTAAGGAAGTTTTTCAAAAGAAAATGAAAAACTAAGCCTGGATCCTTCTTAGTCACTCCAAAATGAAGCTTTGGTGTGGTTTTTGAAACTTTTCATGATCCAAACCTAAACCCCTCCTCTGAACCCTTGACTTCGTACAACAGAGTTCAAGATGTCGCATATTATACATGAACCTTCTGTTTGAAACTATGTAGACCTTGTTTATCGACTTGAATCCTTAGTATATGACATAAGAAGACTATATGCGCAGGGTTTTCATTTTTTTATATTTTTTTTGATTTTTTTATACTAGTTTGACTATTTGGTCAAACCTAACTTTGACCAACATTTAAACAAGTTTTTCAAAAGAAAATGAAAAACTAAGCGTGGACCCTTCTTAGTCACTCCAAAATGAAGCTTTGGTGTGGTTTTTGAATCTTTTCATGATCCAAACCTAAACCCCTTCTCTGAACCCTTGATTTCGTACAACAGAGTTCGAGATATCGCATATTGTACATGAACCTTCTGTTTGAAACTATGTAGACCTTATTTATCGACTTGAATCCTTAGTATATGACATAAGAAGACTATGTGCGCAGGTTTTTCATTTTTTTGATTTTGTTTTTGAAATTTTTATGCTCATTTGACTATTTGGTCAAACCTAACTTTGACCAACATTTAAACAAGTTTTTCAAAAGAAAATGAAAAACTAAGCCTGGATCCTTCTTAGTCACTCCAAAATGAAGCTTTGGTGTGGTTTTTGAAACTTAAAACTATTTCAAACTCATTGGAGTATTTGGTCAAACCCTAGTCAAACTCGCTTCCAAACCCTGAACGATCTAACCCTAGCACTGAGCAATGACCGTTGACGTAACCCTAACGCTGAATTGCAGCTGTCCGGTCGTCCTTCTAGAAGGAATTTGTGGGCAAGCTTGGGCAATCCGCGAGAAGCTCATTCTGCTATCTGATTGGCTGGACGCTTTTTTTCCGAGCAGGCATGCTAGATGGACCGTTGGGCCATGTCACAGTCTGTGCTCGTGTCTGTTGTGCAATGCGCGGGCACGCTAGGTCTCAGTCTTTCCAGGCATGCGCGGGAAGCGAGGACGTCGCCATGCATGCGCGCCTCACCGCAGCGATTCGTCGCACCAGAGCCATTAAGTCGATTCAGATGCGCCGTCCGTATGCATGCGCGCCTTGCTGTAGTGACTCAGCCACCTCCTCGATTCAGATTCACGCCGATTCCACGATTCAGTTCCGCAGCCGCTTTGCTCGATTCAGTTCCACGCGCCGCCTCCTCCTCGATTCAGATGCACAGATACACATGTGTTCATACGCCCATCGTTTCATTGCCTAACCCTAACCCACTGTTTCTAGTCTATTTATACAACCCTTTTCCTCTTCCACACACCACCTAAGACAGAGCAGAAATCTCCACTCCAAACACCGAGCGAGCCCTCCATCCTCTCGCCCCAAGCACCACTGAAGATGCAGTACAACGGACCAACCTTTCGCCGGCCGCCTACCGTGCCAGAGCTGTGCTACCCGGCGGGTGTCCTCGTGGAGAGCATGCTCCGTGTGTGGGCGCAATCACGGTGGAGGGGCTCTGTCGAGCTCGCCCGCAGCTTCCTCACCGCCGGCTTTGCCCACCTCCCACGGGGCTCACCGGTGATGTATCGCCTCAACGACGTTTATGACAGCGTCACCCTCAAGTTGCTCACGGTCACCTTCACCAACCCGTTCGACACGTACGTGCTGCTCGGCCAAGTCTTTTGGTGTGGCTACGAGTCAATCTTCTTCACGATGTACAACATCTTCACCAATATTGACCGCATCTTCCCGACCCCAAACCAGATGCACTGCCTCCCCTACGAGGAGGATGAGTGAAGTTGAAGACGGTAGTGGTGAAGGTGGCCAAGGTGCAAGATGAAGGTGTTCGTGAAGCTACCCTCGAGTTTTTAGTTTCATTGTTTTTATTGTGCTTTTCTATGTCGTGTGTCGTATCGTGTCCGTGGACTTATCTATGTAATGGTGATCGCATTTGCATCTTATTTATCTTGTCTAACCATTTGTGTGTTCAAAAGTGTTCATGTTCGTGCCCAAAGATCTCATCAATATGTGTTGAAAATTTTCACATGGCTACCAAACTAGACTATAAATTGGGTAACAACTAACAAGTAGTGGACATGTTAGGACGTTTATTACCAAGTTAGTCTACAAATAAACACTACCTTCATTACCAAGCTAGTCTACAAATAAACACTACCTTTATTACTAAGCTAGTCTAGAAATAAACACTACCTTTATTACCAAGCTAGTCTCATCATCAAGTTATTAGAATGAATGGTGTGTTAAAGTTCCCAAAGATAAATAAGTGGTGTGTTGAAAAATGTTTGTGCCCAAATGATCTTTATGTGTGTTGAAAAGTGGCAAAAAATCATTTATCTGTGTATAAAATACAACATGCTCGTGAAAATCACAAACACGTCATGTGTTTTAAAACCCTAAACCCAAGCACGATCTATAGGTAGCGTTCTTCTCTTTCTTTCTCAGCATCTTTCTATTTGTCCCACTGGTTACTAGTGCAACCCTTCACACTACCAAACCACGTGGTCGTGAGTTCGAATCCTAGCCACACCCCACCTTTTTTCTTTATTTTCTAACCCTCCTCATTTGCCCACTCCGAATGGGCCTAATTCGGTGGAGTTGGCCCATTAGTCAAGCCGACACTAGCCTCTCGGCTCTGGGATACTTTTTTTTACAGGAATTTTTTTCCATTTCTTTTCCCTTACAAATGATAACAAGCCATTTCTTATTTCAAGCATTTTTCATACTATTTCAAGCTTAGAAATTCCTCCCAAATTCATGATTTTTCATACAATTTCAACATTACACCCAGTGCAATTACCATACCACCTACAAATGCCCAAATGTAATTGCAAATTTGTGATTTCTCTTCAAGCTTCCTAATCTTCTGGTTCATCCTAATTAGCTCAGTAACGAACTCCCTATCAATGAGTGCTCCACCCTCTGTCTCCTCTGCCGGAGCTCGCGCTGCGGCCGCTATCATTTGTGGCAGGATTGGCAACCATTCTTCATGCTCTTCGACGAGCTCATTCATCAGCTTCTGCGCTAGAACATCAACCCAAAGGAAGAAGCATTTCATCTGCAAGCATGCTAAATAGATCAACCCCCGTATTTCTCAAGGATCTCGATCACAAAAATTGCGAAAATGCGCTTAATTCTCTTACCCCATTCATGCTACACACGTAGAACCGATGATTGGCGTTCTTGGATGTGCGCTAAAGCTTCTGATGAACGCCCGCCCAGCACCGCGGACAGAGGAAGATCGGCATATCCACGCGCACTGAATTCTCGATCCACGAGGTGGCGCAGGAGCTTGAGGAAGACATGGAGATCAATTCCTGCTCACCGCTGCGAGCTCCTACCCCGTCCCCCACCTCCAACCCTGTCCCCCGCCTCCAATTCCTGCTCAATGCTGTGATCTCCACCGACGCGTTCCGGTTTTAACACGCGCGGCCAACATTCTGCGGTCCCATAGGCGGCAACGGTCGTATTTTTGAAATGTGTCTCTACTCGGCCCCACGCACGCGGTCCCACGGCAACAGCTGAGTCAAGAACGTTGACCTGGCGGAAACGGCAGCAGCGACGGAACGAGTTCGGGTGCCCGAAGCAGTGGTAAAACTAAGGATGATTTGGCTCTAGTGGCAAAGCTGAGTACATAGACACCTCAAGTGGTAAACGAATAAATAACCCTATTTACTAGGTTTGCAATGATCATCCTCGTTATTCCCTCTAGGCCTTTATAGGTGGAGGCCGGGTTTCAGGATACAACCGAATCGGTTATCAGTTAGGGTTATTTCTTTAAACTTTATATCTAAATCTTGCTGTGTCCATCAAGGTGTCGCATCCTTCATGGTCCTAGGGCCACCTGAATCTTCATGGGCTTCACTATTGGCGGCATATCGTCGCATGGAATCCTGCTAGGCCAAATCGGGTAGGCCAATCTTTGTTGCCCCCTAGTGTCCATTCAAATTGTAGATTCGAATGGAGACTTTGAAGTTTTCATTCGTTAGAAGCAACTGCTTGTCACCTGAAAGTTTATCAGGTCGTATTGTTTGAGTCATAGGTGAAAATGCATTTCCCTATTAATGTGTTTTTTTGTTTTGACAACATAATGTTAGTCTAACCATGTGCTAAGTGGTTTCAGGTGTTTTCAAGCCATTGCACTAGTCGGTTTTATTGAAACAGAAAAAGGAGAAGTCCCGACAAAGTTTTCCTGAGAATCCAGCCTTCTACTCCCCTATTTATTGGATTCTTCGGAATCTCATCGCTGGAGACACCTGCCTGGCTTTCCTGATTCTGCAGCTACAAGCTCCTTGTATCTGGCCGGTAAGTCCGGCTCCTGTGCCGGAGACTCCGCCTCGCACGGAGTATCCGCGTCGACCGAGCCAGAGACTCTGGCCCATGCCCTCAGGCTAGCTAGCTGCTTGAGTCTGGTAGAGGTTCGGAGATTTCGTGTTTGGAAACGAAGGCTCTGGCCAGTCCGGAGATTCTAGTGGTGCAATCATAGAGATTCTGACATGTTCGCACGGTCCAGGGCGTTGCAAGGTTTTGTTGATGCCCAGGAGTCTTGGCCATTCGAAGCAGAGATTTCGGCCTGGCCGGAGACTCCAGCTTATGAGAACCAGAGACTCCGGGGTAAGTGGATTACAATGACTCAATTTTGATGGTGGGGCTATAAATAATGGGTTCGTAGCATGGAAAGCAAAAAATTTCTACCGCAAGAACGAACAAAACCCAGATCTAATCTAGATAAAAGCCAAGATCTAATATATTACACATGTGCAACGAGATAGATCTGTACTAACCCTTGTAGATCCGAAAGCCTTGTGCGAGATCGGATCTCGTGGTTGATGTAGACGATCACTTACCGATCTCAAGATCGAATAGACGATCCTTCTGGCGCCGCGTTTCGGCAGCGCTTCTGCAGTCGGTCACACGTGCAGAGTCGATGCAGACCTTCCTGTCCCCGTTCCAGCGAGCAGTGGAGGTAGTAGATCTCTCCACGGAATCCCAGCAGCACGACGGCGTGGTGGTGGTGGTGGTGGAGTAGAGAATTCTGCAGGGCTTCGCCTAAGCACAGGCGAAGGAGGAGGAGAGAGGCGGCTAGGGCAAGAGTGGAGGGCAGGGGTGGCGCCCACCCTCTATATATAGAGGGAGGGGTGCGGCCTAGGGTTCCCACCCCTAGGCCCACCTCCTAGGGCTGGCGCAAAAGGGAGAGGGGGGAGGGAGATTCCTTCCCCCCAAGTCTTCCCCTTTCCTTTCTTGGTTTTCAAGTAAAGTCCACGGAACCTTCTGGAACTTTCCGGAACATTCCGAAACCTTCTAGAATCCCCATAAAAACACTCTGGAACATTTCCGAACCTAGAAAATGATCTCCATTATATGAATCTTATTATCCGGACAATTCCGGATCTCCTCGTGATGTCCCAGATCCAATCCGAGACTCTGAACTACATTCGGTCTCCAACGCATATTCCATATCTACCTAAACAACATCAAACCTTAAGTGTGTCACCCTACGGTTCGTGAATATGCAGACATGATGGAGACACCTCTCCGATCAATAACCATCAGCGGGATCTGGCGATCCATAACGGCTCCCACATACTCAATGATGACTTCGTGATTGATAGAACCAATAACATACGAAACCAATTCCCTTTTGTCACACGATACTCTACTTATCCAAGGTTTGATCGTCGGTATCTCCATACCTAGTTCTACCTTGTTACTGATAAGTACTCTTTACTTGTTCCATGTTATGTCATCCCTTGTGACCTAGTCACATGCTTGCAAGCTAACTAGATGACATTCCACCGAGAGGGCCTAGAGCATATCTATCCGTCACATGGATGGACAGATCCCAATCTTGGTCCATGCGCTTCAACACATACTTTCAGAATACCCAATGTCACCTTTATAACCACCCAGTTACGAAGCGGTGTTTGATGTCATCAAAGTACCCATCCGGTGATGGTGATTAACATAACCTCATGGTCGAAGGATTAAGTTACTATGCATTTGAAAGCTTGTAGCAATACAAACTAAATGACTTGATCTTATGCTACACTTACTATGGGTGTGTGTCCATGACATCATTCTCCTAATGATATGACCTTGTTATTAATGACATCCAATGTCCGGGATCAGGAAACCATGATCATCTATTAATCAACAAGCTAGTTCAATAAGAGGCTTACTAGGGACTCTTTTATGTTTACAAAACACACAAGTATTAGTGTTTCCTAATAATACAATTATAGCATGGTATGTAAACATTCATCATAAACACAAAGATATAATAATAACCACTTTTAGTATTGCCTCTTGGGCATATCTCCAACAGTCTTCCACTTGCACTAGAGTCAATAATCTAGATTACATGGTAATATACCTAACACCCATGGCGTTCTGGTATTGGTCATGCTTTGCTCTAGGGAGAGGTTTAGTCAACAGATCTGCCATATTCAGATCAGTGTTTACTTTGCAAATCTTTATGTCACCATCTTGGACATACTCGCGAATAGCATGGAAACGTAGCTTGATGTGCTTCAGCTTGCTATGTGACCTTGGCTCCTGTGCATTAGCTATGGCACCTGTGTTGTCACAGTAGATGGCCATCGGGTCCAACGCACTAGGAACCACGCCAAGTTTAGTAATGAACTCCTTCATCCATATAGCTTCTTGTGCAGCCTCCGAAGCAGCTATGTATTCCGATTCAGTTGAAGATTTCGCCACAATGCTTTGCTTTGCACTCCTCCAGCTCACTGCAACACCATTCAAAATAAATACATATCGGTGTGACTTGAGTCATACGGATCGGTGTTCCAACTAGCGTCAGTGTAACTATTTACAACAAGCTGTTCATCACCTCCATAAGAAAGAACCATATCCTTAGTCCTATTAAGGTACTTTAGGATATTCTTGACCATTGTCCAGTGCTCCATTCCAGGATCACTTTGATATCTGCTAGTCAAACTAACAGCATGTGCTATATCCGGTCTTGTACACACAGCATGGCATACATGATAGAACCTATGGCTGAGGCATAGGGAATATTATTCATTTTCTCTCTATCTTCTGCCGTAGCTGGACTTTGAGTCTTACTCAAGGTCTTACCTGACAACATGGGCACGGACCCTTTCTTGCTCTCTTCCATTCTAAACTTCTTTAGAACTTTGTCCAAGTATGTACTTTGTGAAAGAGCTATTAGGCGTCTTGATCTATCTCTATAAATCTTGATGCCTAGAATATATGCCGCTTCGCCAAGATCCTTCATTGAAAAACTATTATTCAAATAGGCTTTGACACTATTAAGAAGTTCTATATCATTCCCAATCAACAATATGTCATCTACATATAGTACTAGGAATGCTATAGAGCTCCCACTCACTTTCTTGTCAATACAAGCTTCTCCATAAGTTTGTATAAATCCAAAGTTTTTGATTACTTCATCAAAACGTTGATTCCAACTCCGGGATGCTTGCTTCAGCCCATAAATGGAGCGCTGAAGTTTGCATACCTTGTCCGCATCTTTAGGATCGACAAAACCCTTTGGTTGTACCATATACAACTCTTCCTCAATGTCTCCATTAAGGAACACTGTTTTGACATCCATCTGCCAAATCTCATAATCGAAATATGCAGCAATTGCTAACAAAATCCTCACAGACTTTAGCTTTGCTACTAGTGAGAATGTCTCATCATAGTCAACTCCTTTAATTTGTCGGAACCCTTTCGCGACAAGTCGAGCTTTATAGACGATAACGTTACCATCAGCATCTGTTTTTCTCTTGAAAATCCATTTGTTCTCGATAGCCTTACGGCCATCCGGTAAGTCCACCAAAGTCCACACTTGGTTTTTGTACATGGATCCCATTTCAGATTTCATGGCTTCTAGCCATTTGTCGGAATCTGGGCTCACCATAGATTCTTCATACGTCGCAGGGTCATCAGTGTTGTCCACCAACATGACATTCAAGGCAGGGTCATACCAATCAGGAGTGGTACGAACCCTCGTTGACCTGCGAGGTTCAGCAGCAACTTCATTCGAAGTTTCATGATCACCATCATTAGCTTCCTCTCCAATTGGTGCAGGCGGCACAAAAACATCTTCCGGTGCTGTGCTACTCTCAACTACGAGAGAAGGTTCAATAACCTCGTCGAGTTCTACTTTCCTTCCAGTCACTTGCTTCGAGAGAAACTCCTTCTCAAGAAAGGATCCATTCTTGGCAACAAAAACTTTGCCTTCGGATCTATGATAGAAGGTATACCCAATTGTTTCTTTAGGGTATCCTATGAAGACGCATTTCTCCGCTTTGGGTTCAAGCTTATCAGGTTGTAACTTATTTACATATGCTTCGCAACCCCAAACTTTAAGGAACGACAACTTATGTTTCTTTCCAAACCACAATTCATACGGTGTCGTTTCAACGGATTTAGATGGTGCCCTATTTAAAGTGAATGCGGCTGTATCTAATGCATAGCCCCAAAACGATAGAGGTAAATCTGTAAGAGACATCATAGACCGAACCATATCTAAGAGAGTTCGATTACGACGTTCGGACACACTATTACGTTGTGGTGTTCCCGGCGGTGTCAATTGCGAAAGTATTTCACATTTCTTTAAATGCATGCCAAACTCATAACTTACATATTCACCTCCGCGGTCAGAACACAGAAACTTAATCTTCTTGTTACGATGATTTTCCACTTCACTTTGAAATTCCTTAAACTTCTCAAAAGTTTCGGACTTATGTTTCATAAAGTAGACATACCCATATCTACTTAAGTCATCCGTGAAAGTGAGAACACAATGATATCCACCACGCGATGCTACACTCATTAGACCGCACACATCGGTATGTATTATTTCCAATAAGTCTGTAGCTCGCTCCATTATTCCAGAGAATGGAGTCTTAGTCAATTTTCCCATTAGACATGCTTCGCATCTTTCAAGTGATTCAAAATCAAGTGATTCAAGAAGTCCATCAGAATGGAGTTTCTTCATACGCTTCACTCCAATGTGACCAAGGCAGCGATTGCCACATGTATGTAGAATTATCGTTCAATTTTGTTCGTTTAGCATCTATGTTGTGAACATGTGTAACACTACTATCGAGATTCAGTAAGAATAAACCATTCATCTCAGGTGCATTACCATAAAAGATATTACTCATATAAATCTAACAACCTTTATTCTCGGACTTAAAAGAGTAACCGTCTCACAATAAACAAGATCCAGATATAATGTTCATGCTTAACGCATGCACCAAATAACAATTATTCAAATTTAAAACTAATCCCAAAGGTAGATGTAGAGGGAGCGTGCCGACAGCGATCACATCAACCTTGGAGCCATTTCCAACGCGCATCATCACCTCGTCTCTCGCCAGTCTTCGCTTATTCCGCAGCTCCTGTTTCGAGTTACAAATATGAGCAACCGAACCAGTATCAAATACCCAAGCACTACTACGATTACTAGTAAGATACACATCAATAACATGTATATCGAATATACCTTTCTTCTTGATGTTGCCGTTCTTCAGATTCGCCAGGTACTTGGGGCAGTTACGCTTCCAGTGACCAGCACCCTTGCAGTAGAAGCATTCAGTTTCAGGCTTAGGACCAGCCTTGGGCTTCTTAGCAGGTGTGGCAGCTTTCTTGCCGTCCTTCTTGAAGTTGCCCTTGTTCTTAGGCTTGCCCTGTTTCTTGAAATTGGTGGTCTTATTGACCATCAACACTTGGTGCTCCTTCTTGATCTCCACTTCAGCAGTTTTCAGCATGGACGATAGTTTAGGCAACGTCTTGTTCATGCAGTGCATATTGTAGTTCATCACAAAGTTCTTATAACTCGGTGGCAGTGATTGGAGGACACGGTGAATCCCTAACTCATTAGGAATCGTTATCCCCAACTCTTGGAGCTTGTTTGCGTGCCCAGACATGGTGAGCACGTGCTCGCTAACGGAGCTTCCCTCTTCCATCTTACAGTTA
Source organism: Avena insularis (assembly GCA_023614405.1). Classification (NCBI taxonomy): domain Eukaryota; kingdom Viridiplantae; phylum Streptophyta; class Magnoliopsida; order Poales; family Poaceae; genus Avena; species Avena insularis. Next base: position 130,198,698 of record CM042688.1, read on the forward strand.
AAGAACTTTTCGGAGGCCTCATAGCTCTCCATGGCCGCGTGAGTCTCAAAAATCAGCCTGAGCTCCTTAATGATCTCAAATGGGTCGTGGTGCTCAAAGCTCTTCTGAAGCTCCGTTTCTAAACCGTACAGGATGGCACACTGAACTATGGAGTAGTGATTTTTCCGAGTGGCGTAAACATTCTTTACGTCATCGGTGGCATCTTCTGCAGGTGGGTCACCTAGCGGTGCTTCGAGCACATAGGTCAACTGACCAGCCACGAGGACAATCTTGATCCACGGAACCAGTCCGTGAAGTTGCTTCCATTGTTCTTAAGCTTTTCTTTCTCTAGGAACGCATTGAAATTGATGGAGAGGTTCGCCATAATCTACAACAAATTTGCAAGTAGTTTAGACTAAGTTTATGATAAATTGAGTTCAATCTTAATTCTTAAATTAACTAGGTGAACTCCCACTCAAAACAACATCCCTCACATTGTCTTAGTGATTACACGAACCAAGTCCACTACACCAAGTCCGATCTTCACGAGAGAAGATGTAGTTTCATCGGCGAACAATCTTCATGTTCATCATATCATTTATATGACTCATGCTCTACCTTTCGGTATTCCGTGTTCCGAGACCATGTCTGTACATGCTAGGCTCGTCAAGATTAACCTTAGTTTCCGCATGTGCAAATCTGGCTTGCACCCGTTGTATGCACACATAGAATCTATCACATCCGATCATCACGAGATGCTTCGAAACGATGAGTCTTAGCAACGGTGCCAACTAAGGATGAACACTTTATTACTTGATATTTAGTGAAAGGGATCATCTTATAATGCTACCGTCATGATCTAAGCAATACAAGATGCATAAAGTATTAACATCACAGGCAATTCATAATTAGTGTGATATGATATGGCCCTTTCTTCTTTTGCCTTTGATCTCCATCTCCAAAGCACGGACATGATCTCCATCATCACCAGCATTGCGTCAAGGTCATGTGGCGCCTCTTCATGGTTGTCCATCATCACTAGCAACTATTACAACTACTTGGAATAAAGCTATTATAAGATGAATATACACGCAGGTCTTAACAGAATCAAAGACAACCATTAGGCTCCTGCCGGTTGCCATATTACAACAAGGATCATTGCATACATCAAATATAATCACAATCACATGATGGCCATACCACATCACAAAACCCCTGCAAAAACAAGTTAGACGCCTCTAATTTTCTTTGCATGTTTTACGTGGTTTGGGGCTTTCGAATAAGAACGGATCTTACCTACGAAACTGAAACCACAACGTTGATACAAGTGCTATCAAGTGCAAAGTGTAAATTGGATCTATACTATGGTGGGAGAGACAGACACCCATAAAGCCACTTGTGCAAAGCAAGTTACACGTCAGCGTGGATCAAGTCTCATGTGCGATGACATGTAAGGTTAGCTGAGCTTCATCCCACCATACATAAGATGCAAAGTACACAAAAGAAAAAAGGCAGCTGACACCAACGCCCACAAAACCATTGTGTTCTACTCGTGCAACAGATCTACGCATAGACACGGCTCTGATACCACTAATGGGTTCGTAGCATGGAAAACAAAAAATTTCTATCGCAAGAACAAACAAAACCCAGATCTAATCTAGATAAAAGCCAAGATCTAATCTATTAGACATGTGCACCGAGATATATCTGTACTAACCCTTGTAGATCCGAAAGCCTTGTGCGAGATCGGATCTCGTGGTTGATGTAGACGATCACTTGCCTATCTCAAGAACGAGTAGACGATCCTTCCGCGCAGCGTTAATGGCGCTTCATGATCGGTCACACATGCGAAGTCGATGCAGACCTTCCTCTCCCTGTTCCAGCGAGCAGCGGAGGTAGTAGATCTCTCCACAGAATCCCAGCAGCACGACGGCGTGGTGGTGGTTGTGGAGTAGAGAATTCTGCAGGGCTTCGCCTAAGCCTGAGCAGAGCGAAGGAGGAGGAGAGAGGCGTCTAGGGCAAGAGTGGAGGGGCAAGGGGGGGTGGCGCCTCCACCCCTCTATATATAGAGGGAGGGGTGCGGCCTAGGGTTCCCACCCCTAGGCCCACCTCCTATGGCCGGCGCACAAGGGAGAGGGGGGAGGGAGATTCCTTCCCCCCAAGTCTTCCCCTTTCCTTTCTTGGTTTTCAAGTAAAGTCCACGGAACCTTCTAGAACTTTCCGGAACATTCCAAAACCTTCTAGAATCCCCATAAAAACACTCCAAAACATTTCCGAACCTAGAAAATGATCTCCATTATATGAATCTTATTCTCTGGACAATTCCGGATATCCTCGTGATGTCCCAGATCCAATCCGAGACTCCAAACTACATTCGGTCTCCAATGCATATTCCATATCTACCTAAACAGCATCGAACCTTAAGTGTGTCACCCTACGGTTCGTGAATATGCAGACATGATGGAGACACCTCTCTGATCAATAACCATCAGCGGGATCTGGAGATCCATAACGGCTCCCACATACTCAACGATGACTTTGTGATCGATAGAACCATTAACATACGAAACCAATTCCCTTTGTCACGCGATACTCTACTTATCCGAGGTTTGATCGTCGGTATCTCCATACCCAGTTCTACCTTGTTACTGATAAGTACTCTTTACTCGTTCCATGTTATGTCATCCCTTGTGATCTAGTCACATGCTTGCAAGCTAACTAGATGACATTCCACCGAGAGGGCCCAGAGCATATCTATCCGTCATATGGATGGACAAATCCCAATCTTGGTCCATGCGCTTCAACACATACTTTCAGAATACCCAATGACACCTTTATAACCACCCAGTTATGAAGCGGTGTTTGATGTCATCAAAGTACCCATCCGGTGATGGTGATTAACATAACCTCATGGTCGAAGGATTATGTTACTATGCATTTGAAAGCTTGTAGCAATACGAACTAAATGACTTGATCTTATGCTACACTTACTATGGGTGTGTGTCCATGACATCATTCTCCTAATGATATGACCTTGTTATTAATGACATCCAATGTCCATGATCAGGAAACCATGATCATCTATTAATCAAAAAGCTAGTTCAACAAGAGGCTTACTAGGGACTCTTTTATGTTTACAAAACACACAAGTATTAGTGTTTCCTAATAATACAATTATAGCATGGGATGTAAACATTCATCAGAAACAAAAAGATAATAATAACCACTTTTATTATTGCCTCTTGGGCATATCTACAACAATAAATACCCCCTTCTTCCCCAAGTGAAGGCTGTGGCTTCTACTCTCTCTCCTCCATTGTTGCTGAGCTCCAACCTCCTAGTTTTATCTCCCTAGCCACTAGAACTTGATGCCCCTTGGGGAATCAAGGGAGGAGACCTAGACTAAGATTTCCACCAAAGGGATTTGTGTTTCCCCACCATTTGTGTAAGAAGTTGTTGCTCTAGGATTTTAGGAAACCCTAACTTGAAGAATTCGCCCTCCGTAGCTCATCCTTGTGTGTAAGAGCTTCGGGGTCATATTGGGATCCTCCAATTCAGCTATGGAGAAGTGCCCAAGGATCTGTATAAGGTTTCGGTCGCCGCCTTCAAGGCCACCGTATAGTGGATTGTGTGCTTGCCGTGAGGCGGGTGCGTGGGACAATAGGGTGAGGCCTTCTGTGGCGCTGGTGGTCTGAGTACCACCCACCCCTCCAACAGAGACGTACTTCCCCTCAAAAGAAAGGAACTTCGGGAAAACATCTCAGTGTCTACTCTCGATTATTTCTATCCTTTACTCTCTATTATTGTTGTTTGAATGTGTGCTTGTCATATAGGTTATCTCATCTAGTTGCATATCTAGAGAACTTACTTTTTGTCAAGCCTTAATTTGAAAAGAAACTAAAAATTGAGTAGCACCTATTCACCCCCCCTCTAGTCGCTTACACTGATCTTTAAATTGGTATCAGAGCCTCGGCTCTTACTTTGGATTAACCGCCTAAGAGAAGTTTGGGCGACATGAGTAAGGAAGGTGAGAAATATTTCGGTGAGACTCCCATATCTAAGAGAGAATTCGATGAATCCATTGATATCATTCGGCAAGAGATGAAATCCATGTTCGAAATATACCTTGGAAAAAAGGAGGTCGCCATTGTCAACCCCGACGATCAACCATCATTGGGTACCAAACCGGTGGAAGATTTCCCTAAGGAATCTACCCACGGTGAGGATGACAACAAGGAAAAATTGGAATCCTATGGAAAAAATAACTCCTCCACCTAGCTATCAAAATGCTCCCCTCCCAACACCTCATATAAACCATCGTGGTCCACCACCTAAGCTTGATGAATCGAATTTCTCCAATTGGCAATATCTAATGCGCTTTCACTTCAAAAGTTCTAGTGTTCATGACGTGGGTATACCTTACATGTACTTGATATTAGCCTATACGGTTCAGCCCAAGAAGGAGTCCACGGTGCAATCGAAGCCCAAGAAGGATTCGGGTGGCCCATAGGAGTTCGACTTCTTGGAGGACACGACAAAGTGTAGATAAAAAATTAAAGGAAAAACCCTAATCTGTAACCGAGTCGACCTGCTATCTCGAGACTCGACTCCTCTACTGCAGCAGAGACTCGACTCCTCTTTGGTGCCTTCGACTTCACTCTCCACGCGCCAACGACTCTCTTAGATTTCGAGTTCGTGGGTGATGGGATCGGCCTGGCGATCGGAAGCCTACTCTTCCAGGTCGGCCGGATCGACATGGTTCGCCTCCCTGACCAGCCGCATGCTGCTTCGATTGCTCCTACGTCGTGGTTCCCACCACCGATCAGTACACTGAGCAAACTCAACACATTGGCATCAACCGAGAACACTGATAGCAACAACATTTGTGAGTCCGATCTGAGCAATCTCGAGATAGAAGATGGAGTCACCGTTCCGGATCTTAGAGCTGCGGGAGCAATAGCTTCCCCAGCCACTACATCTGCACTGTCATCAACACCGGTGATGGAGGCGCTCAAAGGGACAACATCAACGGCCGACCCACCAACAACGGGCCGACCAATCGACCTCTTGTCATCGGCCCCGTCCAGGATGAGCAGCCGCCCAACCCTGAGGGCGAACGCGCCAACGCGCAGCAGGAGATTCAACTCAACGACGCCAAGTGGGCGTGATGTAGGGAGGCCCTACAAGGCAACCTCTGCCACCAAACTCATCACAATAGATGTTGATGTGTTATCATCAGTTACTCATCCAAGAGTACAAGCGCCAGCAGGTGGTGAGCGCTTGACTCGATGAGTGCAAAAGGGCGGCAGATGAGTCGAGCCTTTGGCGAGAGGCGCTCTCTTCCATCGGAGGATCCTCCTCCAAGGGCAATGACCATGCACCGCTAAAAGGCGCTCTCGACCGGCCCAACTCAACAACAAGGAACAAGATGAAGCCACCCGAGCCCTCGACTTCATGACGGTGGACTCATGGGGTAACATGCTCCCGAAAACACCACAAGCAGCGGTGACAAAAGCCACCATATACCTGCTCAACAATCAACCGCCAGCTGGGGATCCATGATCCGCCATGCATCGATATATGATCGCTGGCCTTGGACTGGTCGAAGCTACGCTCACCAAAGTTCCAACGTCGGAGCCTAATAAAAGCAAGGCTCCAGCCAGGTACTACTCGCTCTCCAACAACGATGACGAGCATGACCTGTCGCGGCGATGCCACTCACATCGACATGATCACGACTACGACACGCGTGATGACATCACACAACGCAAAGTTGACTAGATGCGGGCAAGGCGCGCTCACGCAACGGACTCAAAGGATGAAGGAATGGAGCTCTGCGGCGCTGGCTGCTTCAGTAGAGCTATACGGCAAACAGGAATGCCGAAAGGTTCAAAGTACCGTCATGGAACCAAAAGTTCGACAGCCTCCAAGACCCAAAGATCTGGCTAGAGGACCACATCTCCTCCATAAAGCTGCACGGCGGAAACAAGAGTACATCCATGCAGTGCCTCCAGCTATAGCTGCAGGGCACTACCCGCGCGTGGCTCAACAACCTCCCCCGCGGGTCGATCCGCAACTAGGAAGAGCTGGTCTACAGCTTCATGCGAAACTTCAAGGGCACTTACAGAAGGCCCGCGTCAATCGAAGAGCTAAAGGCCTGCTATCAAAAGCCTAGTGAATCACTGCGCTCCTACATCCAGAGATGGTCCTTCATCAAAAACTCCACAGAGGACATCTTTGAGGACCACGCAATCGACGCGTTCAACAGCGGATACGCCGTAGAGAGCTCAGGGAGGAGCTGGGCCGCACAAACCCCAAAATAATCAGGCACCTGATGAAGATCGCAAACATGTGGGCTGATGGAGAGGACTCGGTGAAGAACAATCATGTCCACTCAAACGACGATGATGACCTCGGCCGCAGATGCGACCGCCGAGGAAAACGTCAAATGCGTGGCTATGAAGACCGCGAAGAAGTCGAAATGGTTGCGGCTAGCTACGCCGATAGACGTGAGGACGGCAACCACAACAGCGAATACCACAGTGGTGGCTACCGTGACAGTGGGAAAACCACACAGGTATGGCAACACCGTACCCGCGACGAAGATCCTAGAACAACGATCCAGGATAAATTATCTGGAGCTTGCAACGTCCACTTCTATATCGACAAACACGATGGAAAGAAGAAGTCCAGGCACCTCCTAAAGGACTATGGCGAGTTCATCAAGCTCCACGAAGGCCTCACCCAGATGAATCGCGACGCGATAAATCAGGGTTATGGAGCTGCCCCAGGTGCTGTAGCTCATGGAGCACCACCACCACCTGCAGCCACATGAGCCCAGAACAACGGAGGCGAGCAGTACCCACGACCACTGGGAAATATGGGCATGATCCAAAAAGGACGCCCCTCCAATAGAGTGCAAAAGTCAATCACTCGCCAAATAAATTTAGCGGTCAACTCTCCACCCTCAACCACTGAGTACCTCAGCAGGTGTGAGTCCCGCATCACCTTCGATAAGCGCGATCACCCGTGCCAAGTACCTCGCTCGGGCCATTCTCCCATAGTGCTAGAGGCGCAAATCGGTGGCTTTGAGATGAGTCGCGTCTTCATGGATGGCGACAGCGGCATCAACCTCATGTTCGTTAATTAGTACCCTGCGCACCATGCGGATCCTCCTCTCATGCCTAGAGACCTCCGACACAATGTTCCACGACATCATCCTTGGGAAAGGCGTATACCCCTTGGGAAAAATCAACCTAGACGTCATCTTCGGCACACCAGCAAACTTCCGGCGAGAGCGCCTCGAATTCGAAGTGGTCGACTGACCCTCACAATATCACACAATCCTCGAACGTGTCACCTTTGCGAGGTTCATGGCGGTCCCACACTACGCCTACCTGTAAATGAAGATGTCAGGACCTAACGGCATTATTACAGTCAGCGGAAGGTTCGAGAAGCCAGATAGCTGCGAAAGGGAATTCAACAGAATCTCCTAGTCTTTCGGCATGCAGGAGGAGCTGGCGAGGCTGAAGGAGTCGATAGACAACCGTCTTCCTCCTCCAAGTAAGCCAATTACACCCGACCAGTCCTTCGACTCGTTGGTGAACACCAAGGCGGTCCAGGTCCACCCGACGGACCCGACCAAGACGGCCCTCAGCGCCAACAACTTGAGTCCCGCATAGGAACTCGTACTCATTGAATTCCTCTGTGAGTGCTGGGAGATCTTCACCTGGTGTCCAGCAGACATGCCAGGAGTTCCTAGGGAATTGTCCGAGCACTCACTCAATGTGAATCCTGACGCCAGACCAGTAAAGCAGTCGATACATCGACTGTTAGAACCAAGGGCAAAGGTGGTCGGCATGGAAGTCAGCAGACTCCTCGACGCCAACTTTATACGAGAAATCAAGGAGAGCACCTTGGTAGCAAACCCTGTGCTCGTTCCCAAAAAGGACATGGATATCCTACAGATGTGCGTGGACTTCACCTGCCTCAACAAGCATTGCCCGAAGGACCACTTCCCATTGCCGCGGATCGGTCAGATAATTGACTCCACCGCGGGATGTGAACGCCTCTACTTTCTCGATGCCTACTCAGGCTACCATCAGATCCGGATGAAGGAGGAGGACCAGGAGAAAACGGCCTTAATCACACCCTTCGGCATCTACTGCTACACGACAAAGCCCTTCGGGCTGAAGAATGTAGGAGCCAACTATCAGCGGTGCATGCAGGCCTGCCTCAAAAACCAGCTTGGTCGGAACAAACAAGTTTATGTCGACGACATTGTCGTGAAAACCAAGGAGGAAGCCACATTACTCGACGATCTCCACGAGACCTTCGATAACCTCGATCGCTACCGGATCAAGCTAAATCTAGAGAAATACACCTTCGGCGTGCCATCTGGGCAACTGCTCGGGTACCTCATATCCGCCAGGGAATCAAGGCCTACCCGAAAAATATAAAGGCCATACTAGCCATGGAGAAGCCAAAGAACGTCAAAGGCGTCCAATAGCTAGCTAGGTGTATCGCAGCGCTCAGTCAATTCATCAGTCAAATCAGCGAAAAGGTGCTACCGTTCTATCAGCTTCTCCATAAAGCTGAGAAGTTCAAGTGGACGGACGAAGCACAAGAGGCATTCGAAGATCTCAAGCACTTACTCTCGACCTCGCCCGTGCTGGTGACGCCTAGGGAGAAAGATCCCATGTTACTATACATCTCCGCCACCAACCAGGTGGTCAGTACTATGTTGGTGGTTGAACGAGCTGAAGAAAACAAAGTTCATGCAGTACAACGCCTAGTCTACTACCTCAGTGAGGTGCTCACGCCAACAATACAACGGTACCTGCACTCTCAGAAGTTGGCTTACGACATCTTCATGATGGCCAGGCGACTATGTCACTACTTCCAGGAGCACCCCATCATCATGGTGAACGATGCTCCACCAGGTTACATCCTCAACAACCCTGACGCCACGGGACAAGTCGCCCTTTGGGGAATAGAGCTGTCTCCACGAGACATTACATACGAGAAGCGAGCGACAATCAAGTCGCAAGTTCTCCGGACTTCCTCGTTCACTAGATGGAGAACCAGCTTCTAGACACACTGGATATGTCCTGCCTGTGGACAATGCACTTTGATGGATCCAAACATCGAGAAGGAGATGGCGCCGATGTCATCCTGACATCGCCATAGGGTGACAAGATGAGATATGTTCTGCGAATGTAGTTCTGCGCCTCCAACAATGAATCAGAATACGAGGCCCTTCTCCATGGGATGTGGATGGCCAAAGCCTACGGCGCAACGTGACTCTTCATCTATGGTGACTCCAAGCTTGTGGTGGACCAAACCATGAACCAGTGTGATGCTCTGAGCAACAACATGATTGCCTACTGCAACCTCTAAGACACACTCGAAGGAGACTTCGACGGCTACGAACTGCGGCACGTAGGCCACGAAAGAAACGAAGAGGCTGACACACTCGCCAACATAGAGTCCACATGTGCTACGATGCCACCCGGTGTATTCCTGGAGCAGATCTGCGAATGCTCCATCAAGCCAAAGGCTCCTGAAGGACCATCCAACACATCAAAGGACTCGGGGGCTGCGCCACCTGAAGAACTCGAAAGTCCCAACAATGCGGAAAGGGACCTGAACTCAAGGGCCCCATGGAGGTCATGCTCATCGAGCCATCCTGAACACAGCCATACATCACATACCTGCTCAACAAAACGCTGCTAGATGACCCGACAGACACGCGACACATAGCGCAACACTCAAAAGCTTTCACCATTATTAATGGCGAGCTATACAAATGCAACATTATAGAATTCCTTCAACGATGCATCTCTAGGGGAGATGGTAGGGCCATCCTCCTTGAAGTACACGAAGGCACCAGCGGTCATCATGCCGGGAGTCGTGCCCTCATCACTAAGGCTCTACGAGCTGGTTTCTACTGGCCAACGGCGATGCGTGATGCCAAGGACATCGTCTAGAGGTGTAATGCTTGCCAAAGATTCACGAACAAGCCGCACACACTAGGCGCAGAACTCATGCCAATACCTATGGCTTGGCCCTTCATGTAATGGGGACTCGACATGGTCGGCAAGCTACAAAAGTCATCACTTGGAGGATACACCTTCCTCGTCATCGTAGTCGACAAGTTCACCAAGTGGATCGAGGCCATACCGGTGACAAACCAGACGGGCGCCACCGCCTTCAAGTTCTTAGAGTCCATCGTCTTCAGGTTCGGGGTGCCACACAACATTATCACCAAAAATGGGACGAACTTCACCTCGAAAGAGTTCCAGGATTTCTGCGGAAACCTGGGAATCAACATCAGCTACGCTTCGGTAGCACATCCCTAGACCAACGGTCAAGTCAAGAAGGCCAATGGCTTCGTCTCCAGCAGCATCAAGAAAAGACTCCTCCGACCATTCGAGCGAGCAGCTGGGTGTTGGGCTGAGGAGCTACCATCGGTACTATGGAGCCTGCGCACAACTCCAAATAGCACCATAGGGTACACCTTGTTCTTCATGGTACATGGCACCGAGGCAGTACTACCTACATAAGTGCACTCCAAAGCCCCTAGGGTCATCGCGTATAGTGAGGCCGAATCAACGGCCGCACTCGAAGACTTTGTCGACCTCCTCGACGAAGCACGCGAGATCACGGCAGAATGATCAACGATCTACCAGCAGAGCCTCCAAATCTACCATAGCCGACGGCTGCGCCCAAGGTCCTTCATCGAATGAGAGCCCGTCCTACGAATGAAGCAGAAAGGACACCTCAAGCTCGAGTCCTCCTGGGAGGGACCCTATGTGATTACCGAAGTAATCCCAGGTGGCGCCTATAACCTGAAGGACGTAGAGAGTGGAGTCACATACTCCAACCCCTGGAACGTCGCGCATCTATGATGTTTCTACCCTTAGACGTTTTTACTATGCAATAAGGCTACTCAGCCAGGCTACTAAGCCAAACATTATATCTCCTGATATTCTACAAATAAATAAAGCGATGTGCCTCCAACTTTGTGTCTTGTTTTCATTTACTTCCATTGCTATTTCTGCACTCGGGGGCTGCGCGTCCTTGATGACCTCGTCACATAAACAAAACAATGACATGAGTAGCAGACCACACTGCTAGTCGAACCCTTGGTAAAACCAACCCGGTTGCAACGCAACTAGCAGGCTGGTAGGGCGATGAAATTCGCAAGCGTCAGGATAACGAAAAGGCATGCATACAGGGCGCCTCACGAAATGATCAAGCTAACAGCTATACATCCAAACATGGGTATCAACACCCAGTCAAAACAATTATACAAGTTTTACAACACTCATACATCCCATGCGGGTTAATAATTATTCTAATGACGAGAAAGAAGGACATTTGTGCGCTCATCGAACAAGTTAATGATGTCTTCTGCTGGACGATCAACAACTCGATAATGAGGCACCATATTCCACGTCATCCCTGCCAGAGGAGGTGGTGGTCCTGCGACAACATCATCCAGGTCCACGTCAGGTCGCTGCATGCGCACAAGCGCCAACGCAGCCTTAGCACCCGCAATGAGAAATTGGTGCACGCACTGACGTACTGCATTAGCACTCTGAAACTTCTGCATAAGGGCCAACAGGCTTGAAGGTGCGGCATCCAACGAAAACATTGCCTAAAAAATATGCTTCAGGCACGACTACGCTTTCTTAAAAAAATACAGCACTTGCGACACACGATCTTGCAACATCGCCAGCGCGACTGCATGATCCAAGTCAGTCAAAAAGAATCCACCAGCTTCTAGCTGATCCTGAGTCAAACAGCTCAATCGAATGCTGATGTGATCCCTCTCTTTCTGCGGAATGAGATTGGCAACTGCAAAATATAGCAACATAAAAGGCATCAGCCACCAGAAGACAGCAACACAAGCACACTGCAGCAACAAAGTCAAAGCAACACTAACATCACAACTGCTCATTTATTTGGGCCACCTCGCCAAGAAGATAAGCTTCCCGCTCCAAAGATGTTTCTGCCTTCGACTTCCAGACATCAGCAATACCGCGGATGACCTGTGCTTCCTGCACTAAGTGCTTCATAGTCACGAAGTCAAGACAAAAGCGACAACTCCTCCACCTTCGAACGTGGCTGCGCCATAGGTTCACCAGGGGATGACTCGCCAGGCGCATCAGCAGAAGGCACATTGTGCGAATCACTTGAAGGACCCTAACCAAGTAGAGGATCGGAAGAATAAGAGACACTATGCATAAAAGTCGAATGGTGTAAGAACGAAACTAATTTATACATTAATAATTGCAACCAAGTTCTCACAGGAAAACCCCCACAAAAGAAGTCCAAGACAAAGCTAAAATGCTTCATGCAGCTACAAAAGGAAGCAATGAGGACGGCTACGCCTACGCTTCAGCACGCGCATGCTTCTTTGACTCCATGGCAACCTCGAACGCCGCGGCCTTCGCTGCGGTGGCATCTGATGATGAAACCCTTGCTACGGTGGCCCTTGACACCGTGGCCTTTGTCGCCTTTAGACGCTTATGCCCCTCCAAGTACCTCGCAAGTGTCTCTACGAGCCGAGGCCCATATTTTTAACAGCAAGAGGCAAAGGGAGCAAAAACTACCTGCTGGCCATCCGCGGTCATCGGCATCTTCGAGGAGACTTGCTGGCGTCTAGATCGACACCATGGGCTTGTGCCATTGCCAGCCCTAGGGTGGCGCCGAGCCCCTTCTATGCATTCTTGAAGTCCGGAGGGACGCCTTCGGCGAAAGACTCGACCAGGCCATCTTGGTCTTCAATAAGTTTGGCCTTGGGGACCATCTCCTCTTGAAGATTCCTGAGAAAATCCTTGGCCTTTTTGAGTGAGTCCTAGACAGAGATGCTACGCCCTTCGACTGCAGCCATGGCGCCGGCCAACGCATCCTCGCGAGCAAGAGCCTGTGGGTCGGAACTCACCGTAGGGGCATCTGCGGTGGATCCGCATAAATCCAGCAGAAAACAAACAAGTAAAGAAAGTAAAGTTGTAGGGGCACGAAAACTACGATAGTAGTATACCTGAAAGCGCTTTAGCAACGGAAAGAAGCTGTTCTGTGAACTCTTTTTCTCTATTAGCGGCAACAGCCATTAGCTCCTCTTCGCGCTGCTTCGACTCCTGCTTGAGGCTGTCGAAGGCCACGAGTGCCTCATCCTGTTTGGTCTCCGTCGCGCTGAGTCCCTTTTCAAGGGAGTTCACACGACGGAGCAAGTCATTATTGTCCTCTGCAAAACAAGGAAAATATATCAAGACCAATCAAAACAAATGTGTAGTAGCACAACACAAGTTGACAAGCTTACTTTGCAACTGGCGGTTGTAAGTATCAAGTCGAGCATGCTGCCGGCCTAGGTCAATGATCTGTTCGCCAAGGTGAATAGACTCCTAAAGAATAGGCTGCGGAAGGACGACACATATCATAACTCAGCTCGACTGCGAGCAATAACTCTTTGAGTAAAAAAGGTTCACGAATACTTACATGGCCATCCAAAGACTCCGAAGCTTCCTTCTGAGTTGACGTCTGAGCATGAACCAGGTGCTCCCCCATGTTGGGAGAACTCGAGGAATTTGCGCCGGAGTTGGATGCTATCTTTGGGGAGGGTGCAGGCTCCACCGCACCCTTGTTCTTGGAGTCCACAAGTCCCACCTCCTCCAGGAGACGGCCATCATCAGACGATGATGAGACGGTCATGCTTTAGCAAAGCATAAGTCATGTCATCATCAGTGCAAGCCGTTGGACACAATTTTAAGACATTAGAAAAGTAGAAAACTCACCCATCTAAGTTGTCGAGGTCGAAGGATTCATCTGACTCCTCCTTCTGCTTCTTCGACTTCTTCCGTGATGGAGGAGCTACAGTGCACACAAGCACCGCTAGAATCGGATCTGTGGTATCCACCCCAATCAACGGATCCTCCGGCGTCTCCAGAGAAGAAGCATCCAAGTCCTTGCTTCGGGAGCGCTTGCGAGTGGCGCCTTCGCTGGACTCGGGGCTTCCTGCTCCTCAACAACAGGCACAGTATACCCAGATTCATCTTCCTCCACAGCCTCGGAGGGAATTATCCCTTTCGGCTATGGAGGCAGAACAGTCTTCACCTTCCGTTCCTTCCAAAGCGCGAGGTTACAATCGCAAAACGCCCTGCAGGCAAATGAAGCACAGTAGAAGAAGACATGATGAAGTTACCTTAGAAGGGGCGTTACTCGCATGAAAGGGCATCATGACTGAATCCCTAGGGAGTTTTTCCTTGACAGTGAACTTGCTCAGTGCCCTGAACCTTTTGTCCACTTCGCCTAAAGGTAGGTTCTCTTGGGAGATGTGAGTGACATCGCCGGTGCTAGTCTAGAGATAAATCGGGTGCGCCCTAGCCTACAGTGGCTGCACCCGAAGACGCATCCAGGTATGGATGAGGTCCAGGCCAGCAATTTCCTTCCCTCAGATGAGTTGGAGATCACAGACATGCTTATACAAGACCTCTACTTCCTCGGCCTCGCTGGGCATCACCACATTTTTTCAAGACCTTCTCCTCTTTAGTTCTGCTTTTGGATCAAAAGGAGCGAGTTTGAAAAGTTCATCGTTGTTTTTTTGTTCATGGATGTAAAACTACTTCTTCCTCCATCCTTGGACGGAGTCGGCAATCTTGAGGGAGAAGTATTGGACATTCGGGCCCACATAGATACCGCAGCCTCAAATGTCGTAGACCACAAATCCAGAACCCGACTGTCGCTTCAGTTTGAAGAGTTTTTTGAAAAGATCAAAGTGCGGCTCGATTCCGAGCCAGCACTCGCAGAGGGTGATATAGCATGCGATGTGCAAAATGGATTTTGGGGTCAGCTGATGTAGCTGGAGCCCATAAAAGGAGAGCAACCCTCGCACAAACTTGTGGAGAGGAAGAGAAAGGCCCCGAAGGACAAAAGCAAGGAACATCACCCGAAATCCAAGAGGGGGATCGAGGATTACCTCCAGTCCAGGCAGCTTGCAGTCTGCTTCGTTAGTAGGGAGGAGACCATCTTGGCAATGTTGTTGGAGCTTGTGCTCCTTTATGGCGGTGCGCCTCCATGAGCCATTGGTGACGCGCATTTCCGTGCCCTTGTTCTTCCTGGCTATAGCAGCAGTGTCGGACCCGGTGGTGGCGACGCCCTTCTTCTTGGCCACGGCGGCGGCGGTAGCAGATCTAGCAGCAGTGGAACCTTCTTATTCCCCATCTTCCGGTGGCGATGGGATCGTAGGAACTAGCTTTGAAAAGTCTTGAGCCCGTCTAGCGCAGCAGCGAGGGCGAGTGCGATGGAGCAGTAGCAAGGAGCAACGGCAGCAATGCGCAAGGAGGAAGAAGATGGATTATGGGAAACTTACTGCATGGAATCCCTACTTAACCACAGGAAATATGTCATCCAACTGCTCACAAAGATTCACCCAGATGCGTGGTGCAAATCAATGCAGGCGTGTGGCGAACCGTCACCGCACTTTCCCTACTACGTGCGAGAATCGAGGAGACGCGGTTAAAACATGGATTACGTATGCCTAGTCAAATCCTAGTCAGAAATGGGGCCCCACCTCCGTCATGTCCCGTCATTGTTGCTTATGCGGGCAAGTGAGATCATCTAATCATCAGCACTGATGTCATCTACTCCAGCAGGAGATATTTTCGACTAATCTAGTCCTTGCTCTACTCTACAACTCGACCAAGCACTCAGGGGCTACTCCTAACTGGAGCATTGGCCGTGCATCCAAAAACTTCATAGGCACGGAACTGTTTTCACTAGCTGAAGCCCCTCTTTGAATCAATGATTCTGTTGTGGACTCGGGGGCTACTCCCATAGGGAGCTCTGAAAGCATATTCGGCTAAAAACAAAACAACAAATGACAGCAGTCGAAAAAGTTCAAAGTCCCCACTCAAGTCTACGACTCGAATAGGCACTCGGGGGCTACTCCCACAGGGAGCGCTGGCCGGGCACCATATGAAAAATCTTAAATCATTAATAAAAGTGTGTTGACTACGTCCACACTCAAAGCGGCGACTCCACCTCATATTTTCCCTACAAAGAGACTATGTCTCCTGGGCCACCTGAATCACCTCCGTGGTGACTAAAAAATCAGATGTCGTGTTTACAACATGAAGGTAAGACCTAAAAAAGGCCTGGCAACGCACCTACTGCGCTCTACCAGATATAAGTTGTGCCTACAGGAATGATGAAATAAGCCTTGACGGACGTGTCGAGTGCTAACACTTAAACACTGGAATTCTATTATGTAAGGCCTCCGCGGCATGAGTCGAATTACGCCAGCATTATTTCGAATTTGATTCCGGCACTCGAATTTGAGTAGATAGCGTTGTTTTGCACTAAGGTAGTTAACTGATCCCGATCCGTCAAATGAATAAGTCATGCATATCGACAATCCCTATGACACAAACTGCAACACCCGAAATAAATTCGGATAAACCTATGTTCCACGCACTTGAAAGATGTAACACCCTCGAATCGGCCCTATGCAAGTTTTAGCCCTTTCCGCCGAACCCGCATAGAAACGATTCAAGGACACCCACCAGGCACTTTCATGCGGGTGGAAAACGAAGTAATACCATTACACAACAGTCCTCGATGGGACCCATAGAATAGATATATATATATATACAACAATGACTCAATGAGTCAAGAATACAGATATACAATACAAAGATCCAAATCACCTTGAAAACGTTACAGTGTCCGAGTACGGATAAGATGCAAATGGGGATAAGAGCCCTGAAGAATAACCAATGGCGTCCATAACCCTGCCTAGGCCAAGCCGGAAGGGTAACCCTGCTAACGACGTCAATCTCAAACCTGCTAAAACAAAAGGGGTTGCCGACAAAGGGCAAAGGAAAAAGAGGAGCGTCAGATCGAGGCCAAAGAGGCTAGAATTGCGACTCTAAGCCTACATAGGTATGGTGGACTGAAGCGGCTGCGCAACATGCACTAAACAACCTATAGAGACTCGATTAACTGTCGGCTATGAGAGAGAGATAAGAAAGACCTATTCGGTCCCAACCTGATACTAACACCAAACATACCCATCCTAGTATTTCCCCCTCGAGACCAAATGAGGAAGTCGGACCAAGGAACTCACACAGTTGGCAATTTTACTCATTCCGTTATAGCTGCAGCACTTACTAATCAGATATAGATAGCATGAGTCATCCTGAAGAATAAGTAGTGGACAGTTTTAATTAACCATTCTGTGGTAGTTGGAACATTTATTAGTCAGATATAATTGTCCCGAGGACTCCCAAAACCCAGCAGTTGTTGGCACTTTTATCACATTCCATTGGAGTTGCAATACTTACTAGGCAGGTATAGTATGACACGATACACCCCAGTTCCACCAGTTGTTGGCAATTTTATTATCCATTCCACTGTAGTAAAGCTGATTACTAGTCACATATTAAGTCAAATTTATAGCAATACTTTAGTTATGCTTGTCTATGATCGAGATACTGTGCTCCAAGTCATCCATAACCGCGGACACGGCTTTCAGAAAGATTTACCCTGCATGGGTGCACAAATAGCAACACACACACAATCAACCTTGGAAAAACCAAATCAAAACCCAACGAGGCTTTCACGATAAAGCAATCACAGGATTCATAAATTATTTCAGGGGGGCACCCCATTAAGGTACCTGCAACAAAGTTGGCCGGCTCCGAGACGGATCCAAGGTTTGCGCCAATGGCTGTAAACGACTAGGAACCCAAAAGTGTGACTGGGCTTATCGATACCGCGAAAACACTCCGCAATTCCTAAACAGTACAGGTGCTCCACGCACAATCGTAAATAAAGCAGTAAAGCATGGCATAAGTACAGGATAGTAATAAAGCCCCAAACTAGTTTGTGGACCCAAGAAATAAGAAATGAATCAAGCTCTGGCTAAGGGGATTCATGGTCCCATATGCGGATAGTGCGATAGTCAAGGAACAAGTATCAATTACTCGGGGTCCTACGGGACACAAGTGAGCATGGAAGAACCAAATAACATCTATTGCCCACTGATTACTATGCATTAGTTATATCTAGAAATTTAATAGTTGTATTTAAAGTCATGATCACCTTCACCATAAACATCTGCCAGCATTCCAAAAACTGTGGTACTCGACAACACAAGATCGCACCTGAGCAAGCAACTACGACTCGCAAGGCCAGCTATCTACCAATCAATAGGTAATAGGAGGTGTCCCAGGCAATATAGAGGCTGCACGGGATATATCTGGTATGGAAAACTAAAGCATCGAGACACGGATATCAATAGATCAACGGGAGGAAATAAAGACTATAAATGCAAAATAGGTAGAAGGGGGAGAGATGCTCGCCTAGAAACACTGCCGGAGATTCATCCGGAGAACTTGTCGGTACTCGCATCCACTCATCGGTCTAATCCGCAAAGAAGCAAACACTAGCAGAAACACCGGATACAATATTTAATACTACGGCAGAAGATCCGGCATGATTATGATATGATGCAGATGCGGTGCAACTAGGCAATATTAAGTGGAACTGGGGTCCTGACAAATAATGATATGGTTCAAGTTATTTATCTACCCCTCAATTTAAATGTTGTCTTAATAAGGCAAAACAAGGCATCGGTTCGCTACACAAATTTAAATGGAGCCGATATAAGACTAGAAAAGTCCGCATATGGACTCCATATTTAATTATTAGATGAATCGATATAATGCCCCCAAACCACACAATATGTATGCGACATGATCAAATTAATATGCAACAATTATATATAGCATTTATAAAATAGGGGCTCGGGAAAAGGTTCACACATCGGGTCCGGGAGATCTTGGGTTCCGGGGGAAGAACTTGGGGTTCCGTGCCATAGACCTTGGTTTCCGGTGTTAGTGGCCTTCGGGCGACAATAACTCCGAAGTCCTTGCGGTAGAAGACGAAGACGATCATGGTGAAGGTTAACGTCGATTGTGGTAGGAAGATCTTGGAGACATCGCGATGGGGTTGGTCACAGAGCAAGAAATGCTTCAGAGGACTAGACCATGCAACACTCATCGTGAAACAACTCGAAGTTGTAGGCTTGGAGTTGTGGATCTTGTCATCGAGAAGGCTTCCTGGACACATAGCAGACCACATGCATCACAAACAACATCACTAATGTATCCAGGGAGACGATCCAGCTAGCACTTCCCTTAACAAGGGTAGCAACAAGAATACGAGAAGAAGGGCACAAAAGGTCTCCTCCTACCGACAACACGAAACGCAACAGGGGTGGTTCCTGGCGGCATGCAGCACGACGAGCTCAGGTTGATAGAGCTGTAGAGCAGGGCGGGGACGTGCGGCCTTGGCAGAGAGATGAGGAGCCTCAGGCGGTCGGTGGGTGGTCGGGTGCCAATGGGGCGGTGCAGAGCCACCTGCGGTGGAGGTCGACACGCGCAGGCGAGGGGGGAAGGACATTAGAACGAGGCGAGGAGAGGGCCGAGGTGCCGAGGATCCGTGAGGCAGCGGGGTCCACGAGGCGGCGGGGCTCCGAGGTCGCGGCGAGCGCGAGGAAGAAGGGGTCGGCCGGCAACGGCGCAGGGAGAAGGGAAACTGGCGGCGGCAGGGCGAGTCGGCGGAGCCGCTGCCGCGTGGTGTTGGGGGAGCTTATGGGAAGAGGTGAGGGAGGGGACCTGGCGCTTGCGGCGGCAACAGCCGAGGACGTGGCCGGAGGTGGGGAAGGCAAGGCCAACGCGAGGACGGGCGACCACAGGCGGATGCGCGAACGAGGAGGCCGGGCCCTATAGAGCATGCCCGTGGCGGTGGGGCCGGCAAGGTGGAGAGGAGGACCGAGAGGAGGCGGCCGAAGAAGAGCGCGGCGGCGCTGTGGTGGTTGGTGGGGGTCGAATGGGAGGGAAAGAGCGTGGGGAAAGGCGCGTCTGGGGACGACTACCGCGGGATGGGACCCGCACGGGTGGGGCCGGTTCGGGAGCGGAGATCCCGAGGCGGCCGGTTGTCGGTGGAGGCGGGCGGTTGTCGGTGGAGGCGGGCGACGCGATGTGGGGCCGGGCTGGCAGTGGAAGGATGGCGTGTGGTGGAGGGAGAGAGGAGTTTGGCCGGGTGCGTGCGTGAGCGGGAGTTGCTGGCAGGCGGGAAAGCGGCAGGTGGCAGGTGGTGTTGCGCGCCCAGGTGGGGCTGGGGGAATCCCGGGGTGCCTGGCGCGTGTGTTGCGTGTTGGAGAGGGGGTGGGGCCAGGCGGTGAGGTGGCGGCCTGGGAGTGGACGTGGTGAGGTGGAGGGTGGAGGAAGTGGCTAGTGAGTGATACGTCCAAAACATATCTACTTTCCCGAACACTTTTGCTATTGTTTCTCCTCTATACTTATGTGATTTGGATGCAACTAACGCGAACTGACGCTGTTTTCAGCAGAATTGCCTTGGTGTCTACTTTTTGTGTGCAGAAAATCAACTATCAGGAAAAATCCCAGAAAATATGCCAAAAATCCTATTTCACCCGAAGACTCCAGGAGCGAGAATACGAGACGGAGAAGAGCCCTGGGGGGCCACACCACCTGGTGGCGCGGGCCAGGCCAGGCCACGCCAGGGGGTGGTGTGGGCCCCCCAGACACCCCCTCAGCCTCTCTCTTCGCCTATAAGGAGCCTTCTGACTAAAAACTTTGGGGGGTCGATGTTTTTCCAGAAGGAGTTCCGCTCCGCTGCCACCATCAGATTCCACGAACAAACACCAAACTCCGTTCGCACTCTGCCGGACGGGAATTGAGGAGATCATCGCCATCATCATCACCATCGCTTCTCCATCGACCATCCATGTTTCCCCCATCTATGAGTGAGTAATCCCCGCTGTAGGCTATGGGGATGGTAGGGATTGGATGAGATCGTTCAT
This sequence comes from Avena insularis, assembly GCA_023614405.1. NCBI lineage: Eukaryota > Viridiplantae > Streptophyta > Magnoliopsida > Poales > Poaceae > Avena > Avena insularis. Next base: position 130,219,570 of record CM042688.1, read on the forward strand.
GTAATGGCATCAGATTGTTAGGGCATGGTGCCTTTTATCTTTTATTAGTGCTTTATGACTTTGTTGCAAATTTGTTGTGCTTAATGCTTGTCACTAGGGCCCGAGTGCCATGATTTCAGATCTGAACATGTTATTGATTCATTATGATAGTATTGTTTTGGGTCTTATCAGCAAGTTGTATACACACGTCGTTGTCCGGAACCTATGGCCCCGAAGTGACAGAAATCGGGTTAACCGGAAGGGAAATGCTTTGATGTGAGGATCACATGTGTTCACGGAGTGTTAATGCTTTGCTCCGGTGCTCTATTAAAAGGAGCACCTTAATTGCCAGTAGTTCCCTAGAGGCCCCGCTGCAAACGGGCTCATAGGACAAAAGATGTTGTGCAAGTTCTCATTGCGAGCACGTATGACTATATATGGAACACATACCTAGGATTGTCTAGTACTTGGATGCTTTATCTTATTTATCTGCAATTACCCTATGTTCTGATTGCTATGTAAATTGTCTTGTCCATGCAACGCCCGTCCATCCATCCCTATGCCTACCGCACTCAAATCCCACTGTTTACTGCTTTTGTTACTACTGTCTTTGCTTTGCTACGGCTGTTACTTTGCTATTCCTACTACAAAACTGTTCTACTGATAAATTGCTGTGAGCAAGATTGTTTCCAGGTGCAGCTGAATTGACAACTCAGTTGTTAAGGCTTATAAATATTCTTTGGCTCCCCTTGTGTCGAATCAATAAATTGGGTTTCACTTCCCTTGAAAATACTGTGATACACCCCCTATACTTGTGGGTCATCAAGACTATTTTCTAGCGCCGTTGCTGGGGACCATAGCTTTATTTATCAAGTTCACTTGGTTCTCTGTTGTTCGCTGCTATCCATACATCATGGGTAAGTCTCATGATGGCAAGGTTCCTATTTTACCATCCACTACAAGAAGAGGTACGGTTCTGAACACCTTTGTTGCTCTTGATTCACCATCTGTTATAAGTAAGCTCGTTACACCACCACATACACATGCTACACACACGGCTACTACTGCTGAATCTGAAACTTCTGATACTTATGATGCTGCTTCTACTATGCTTGATAAGAGTGGTTCATTAGGTCCTTTCCTAGATGCTACGATTGCTAGAAATATAGCTAGAAATACCGAAACTCCTAATGAAGACATCGCCACACACCGACTCACCTGAGTCTAGTAAGAGTTATGATGCTGAAGAAGATTATGTTGAGATGACTGATGAGTTTATTGAAGAATGTAGGAACACCCATGATAGGAGCGCTGCTAAGAGTCTCCTTGAGAGGCGTACTATTAGACCCAAATTATCTCTTGATGCTAGATTTGCTGCTTCTCCCATAAACATTATAGATGAAGATTATGATTTCTCTCTCGATCTATCTTACATAGCTATTGTCGAGAAAGAACCTTTTTGTGGGACTAAGAATGAAAGTGCGGTAGCACATATGAATGAACTTTCTACCATGAGTGGCTTGTTATCTGATGATATTAAGATGTGTACTTACTTTGTTGATAAGATTTTTCCCTTTTCACTGAAAGGAGAAGCTAAAACTTGGTTTAGTAATTTACCTCCTAGATCTATTGATAGCCTTGAGTGCTTGATTAGTACTTTCCTGTAGAAATATTTTCCTCCCAGTGCTAGACATGCTATTTTGCAGGAACTTTTTGATTTTAAACAGGGAGAAAAAGAGGTATTGCCTGAATCTTGGGCAAGGTTTATGCTTTGATTCATGCACAGGCTGGAAGTCCATTACCTAAGAATGAGCTTCTTGATATATTTTATAATGGACTAACCGAAGAATCTAGGACATACCTAGATAGTTGTGCTGATTGTGTTTTCAGGAATAGGACTCCTAAGGAAGCTGAGGAATTAATGGCTAAAATAAGCAAGAATTATGAAGATTGGACTCCTCCTAAACAAGCTATACCTGAAGTAATTATACCTGAACCATCTATTCCGGTGCCTATTCCAACATCAAAGAAGAGGGGAGTTATTGAATTAAATGATGAAGTGATGAAGGAAGCTAAGAAATGTCTTAAGGAGAAGGCAATTAAAGCCGCAGATGTCAAGAATTTACCTCCTATAGAAGAATTATGTAAGCCTATTCCCTACTCACCCACTATTGAGGTACACTCTCTCCAACACTTTGATGAAGGTGATATCCTTACTTGAAACCTCCTGATCAATGCTTAGAAGAATTTGATATCTTTATTGTTAAGCAAGATAACTTTAATAAAAGGGTGCAAAATCATCTAATGGAAAACACTAGAGCTATTGTTGAGTTGAAAGATATTGTGGAAAGAACCTCTAATGATGTTAAAGTGATTGTTAAACACTTTCAAATGGTTCAAACTCAAATAGATCAACTCGTTAAAGTGCAAAAAGACTTGCTAGTTAATGCTGCTAAAGAAAAACATGCTTATGAAATTAGAACTAGAAGTGGTGATGCTACCCAGGATCCTCTATATCCTGAGGGGCATTCCAAAAGAATTGAGCAGGATTCTCAACAAGCTGAAAATAGTGGTTCTACTCGTAAGAAAAGGAAAAAAGAAACATAAAACTGTTGTAGAACCCTCTAAACTTGCTATAGATCCTAATAGTATATCTATCTCTGATGCTGAAACTGAAAGTGGTAATGAAGAAAATGATGTGCCTAATGAAGAAAAAGTTGAAGAAGAACCTGAAAACCACACTAAGAATACTAAATACACTAAAGAAGATTCGATTGCTAAGAAACATGGTAGTGAAAGAGAACCTTGGGTCCAAAAACCTATGCCTTTCCCCGATAAGAAACACAAGTCAAAGGAAGATGAACACTATAATAAGTTTTGTGAGTGGATGAAGCCTTTATTATTGCAAATTCCTTTGACTGATGCTATTAAATTGCCTCCTTACTCAAAGTATATGAAGGACATTGTCTCGAATAAAAGGAAGATCCCTAATGAATAAATCTCTACTTTGCTTGCTAATTATTCTTTCAATGGTAAGGTTCCTAAGAAACTTGGAGACCCAGGGATTCCAACTATCCCTTGCTCTATTAAGAATAGTTATGTTAGAACTGCTTTGTGTGATTTGGGAGCTGGAGTTAGTGTTATGCCTTTCTCTCTCTATAAGAGGCTTCAGCTTGAAAAATTGATACCAACTGATATATCTTTGCAAATGGCTGATATATCTACCACTATTTCTATGGGTATATGTGAGGATGTACCTGTTCAGGTGGCTCACAATTGCTTGATATTAACTGATTTTTTTGTGCTTGAAATGCCTGAAGATGATAATATGTCTATTATTCTTGGGAGACCTTTTCTTAATACTGCAGGAGCTGTTATTAATTGTAATCAAGGAAAGGTGACCTTCAATGTTAATGGCAAGGAACATACTGTTTATTTCCCCAAGAAGATTGAAAGTACTTATGGCTTGAATTCAATTGAACATATTGAAGGCATTCAAGTTGGAGAAATATATTGTCCCATACCAAGAGAAAAATTTGAAACTATTATGATTGGGACCATTGTTATCAAGGTTAAGGTAACATAATCATTAGTGGAGTACAAAGTTTTGTCTCATATGCAATTGTTTTGGTAGCAAGACTTGATCAACCTTGCTAACAAAAGGATTCCATTGAACAAAACAATGTTTTCATTATGATTATCTCCGTTTATTTCTATCCTTTGCATTTTAGTTTTTGTTTTCATTTAGTTTTCTTTGTGTTGTTAGTTGCTTGCATGTTAGAACTTCTGTAGTTCTAGCCTTGTTTTGTCCTTGCATCATGTTTCCAAAAGAAAAAAAATCTGTCTATCAGAAAAATCATTCTTCTATTTCTGAAAAAAGCCCAAAAATAAAGTGTCTCGAAAAGTTCCAGAAAATTCATATTAAATTTTTACGTGAAAAAAGGGGCAGAGGAGTACCTGATAGGTACCAGGGGGGCCCACCAGGCAGGCACACCATGTGGTGGCGCGGCCAGCCCTGGGTGGCGCCATGCCCTGGTGTGGGCCACCCCTGGCCCCCCACCAACTCTCTCACCTGCCAGTTTCTTCTCTCTCCCGAGTAAGCTCCAGTTCATAGCTCAAAATCACGTTCTTTCTGTGCTTGCTCTCGATTTCTTCGATCTCCTTTCTCAGCCCATCTTTCTTGATGAAATTTGGAGCATTTGTTCCTTGGTATGTGACTCCTCTCCTTGTCCAAGTAGATTTGTGTTTAGTGGATTATATGTTGAGTATTTTGCTGCTATAGGTGACTGGTTATGAGAGCTTGTAAGCTTGTTTGATGCTTAGAGATATAGTTTTGATGCATGTTTAGGCCTCTTGCAAGTCCCTATGCGTAGAATCCTTTATTATATTTACTTTGCAATCACTTGTTTAATAGGTGTTTAAATTTCAGAATAGAAGATGAGTGAACACCACCTAAACCAACATGAGCTTTGGGTGCCTGAGGTCATGAAGGTCCACAGGGAGGAGGAAGTTTTTCCCTCCATTTATCCATGCCCTGAGTTCATGAGAGCTGTAGGAATTTTACAAGATTTCCACACTTTGGTTTCTAATGCAGGGTTAGAGTGCTTTCTGGAAGATGAACCTTGTCAATTTGTGAAGCTAACCATGTTTGTGGTGCAGGATTTCCAATTTAGTCACTCTTTGCCTAACCCCATGGTCCATTACAAAATTTACAATATTGCTGTCAATCTTTCTCTTGATGATTTTTGTGCAGCTATTAAGGTACCTCAATGGGGATCATGTAAGAAGATTAAAGAGAGATCAGAACCGCTCATGGATTTATACGCAGAAATTTGTCAAGGGAGTAGCTTCTCGAAGGAGATTGAAAAAATCCATAACATTCATCTTCCCTCCATTCGCTACTTTGCCTACTTTATTGCCAAGTGTGTTCTTGCTAGGAAAACTGCCAATAAGTTATCTTTGTTTGATCTAGCATTTATCTCTGCTGCTCTTAGACAAGATAGGTCTTACAACTTGGGTGCTTTGATAGCCTTCCGTCTTGCTGCTAACCATGAGAAATGTGGAATTTGTGGAGGCCTCATTGCTTCTCATTTGCTAGCATTGCATGGTTTAGTGCCTCATCATCTAGACTTACAGTTTCCCATAGATAGGCTTGATTTTAATTCCATGATACAGCATAAATTTATTTCCTCGTGGGCTAGTTTGAGTGAGTTATCTTATGAAATAACCTTTCTCAAGGCTGGCTAGAGAAAGAGCATGTCCAAGCGTATTGTTCTTTTGCCTGCACCTGTTTTGTTTAACCTTGATAACATGGAAGGATGGTCCCTCACTAAGGAGGAGCTTGACACGTACCTGGGAGAGCTTCCCCAGCAGGAGCAGGACACTAGAAGGGAGGTCACGGATGATTCGGTCCAACCTTCGAATGAGGGAGAGTCTTCATATCAGCAGCCCACTTATGATTGGGGAGCTTCCTCTTCTTCTCATGGGCCCAGCTACGACCATTCTTACCAAGATCCGCCCGCTTGGAACCCTTATTCGTACATGGATTGATACCCACTTAGGCCAAAAGCCTAAGCTTGGGGGGAGGTACGCCGACACCGCACTCATCTCCATATCATGTTGTGTCGGTACTTTGTGTATTCATGTTTTCGTTCTCTTTTTAGTTTTCATTCTTCTTTTCTTTTGCTTTCTTAAAACACAAAAAGACCAAAACTATTTTTGTTGTTTCTCTTTGGCTTGCTTCTTCTTTTTTCCGTGGTTTTATTTTTCCTTTTTGCCTTGTTTGAACTATTCGAAAAACCCAAAAAGATTCTGCTTTGCTAGTTTTTCTCTTTTGGTTCTTGTTTAAAAATCAAAAACACCAAAAATATTTGTCGTTCTTCTTTGGTTTTTGCGAGTTTGCTGCAGGGTTCGGCAGTTCTCAGTGGATTATTGGTTTCATATTATTATTCAAGCCATACAAGTGAAGAGCAATAATGAGGATTAATGACAACTTGAGGCGTGGTAAGAGGCTGGTAACGAACTCTATTTGTCTTCATTTTTGTACATATACTCATCATTGTGAGCTTGCTTAGTCCGTTCATGTAGGGTGTATGTTATCTTTGGATGCTTAGTAGTTCTTGCTTTCTTGTGATTAGCTCCAGCCCGCTAATAGTTTGTAGCATGTCTCATGAGTGTTTGCTTGCATTACTCTATTCATAAATTGGTATGACACCGTGGTATCCTCCTCTGAATGTTTCATTTGATTGACTTGGCACATGCTCACGCATGCACATGACTGTAATAATCAGTTAAGCCTCGATGAATTATTTTGCCTTGAGGATCTTGAATCACTTTCATGCCATGAGTAGTCCTGTTTTGTTGCAAGCATGATAATGACAGCTACTGCTCTCTCGTCTGTCGCTCCCTTACTATTGCTAGCCTTCACTTCCACTAAGTGTTTTACTCAAGTTTCCAATTCCCTAAACCAAATATTTCTAAAGTGTCCACCATACCTACCCATTAGCATCATTTGCTACTTCCGTGCATATTCAATATGCCTTGTTTTCTTCCGAATAAAATGTTTGCTTGTTATGAGAAAGTTAGTTAGTAAAGCTCTCAAGAACTTGATGGCACACTTTACTTTATTGCCTCTAAAATTGAACCATTGGGTCCTTATTTGTTGCGTATATGCTTGCGCTTTATAAGTTGAAATTAGCAGAACCATGTTTCATGGGGAACGCTTTCAACATTGCACTTGTACTTTGTACCCCGTTGATATCATGTTCTTTTGCTTACGGATCTTGGCGGTGTGAAATAAAAGTGGAACTTGTAAGATCATGGAGTTTGTATGTGTGTTAGAGAAACACATGGGATTTTCAGTTTATAGTCTGTCAAGCATATAACTCAGATTGGACCTCACTTTCACCTTAACCACATTAAAGATGCTTATGATAGGGGCAATGAGAGCTCAAAGCTAACGAGTACCATATTTTCAGCATTTGGAAGCCTTTCAAATTATTCAAAACCTTTTCTTCTACTTGTTGAGTCTCCACTTATTCTTTGAGCACCTTCTTGAGAGCATAGTTGTCATCCTTTGTGTTTGTTCCAATACTTGATTATTTGTGTTATGACTTTGATGCTTGTATCTTTGATATCTTTACTTCTAGTCATCACTTGAACTTCAGAGGTGCCTTGGCATTAATAATCAAAGGCAAGTGAGATACCACTCTATCATACCTTTCTATGAGCATTATAATGTTGCTTATGTTTGTGCTTCATGCTACTTATTATTCTTGAGTTGGAATCTCTTCATAGCTTGCAATGACTATTAAGTAGACTCAGTTGCATACTCTTTATTATGAATTGTCTAGGTAGTTGATCACATTGCTGAGAATATTTACATCATATGAAGCAAATGTGTTCGTGAAAGTTCTTTTATCGCACTCTGTTTTCAACTGAATTGCTTGAGGACAAGCAATAAGCTAAGCTTGGGGGGAGTTGATACGTCCAAAACGTATCTACTTTCCCGAACACTTTTGCTATTGTTTCTCCTCTATACTTGTGTGATTTGGATGCAACTAATGCGAACTGACGCTGTTTTCAGCAGAATTGCCTTGGTGTCTACTTTTTGTGCAGAAAATCAACTATCAGGAAAAATCCCGGAAAATATGCCAAAAATCCTATTTCACCCGAAGACTCTAGGAGCCAGAATACGAGACGGAGAAGAGCCCTGGGGTGGCCACACCACCTGGTGGCACGGGCCAAGCCAAGCTGCGCTAGGGGGTGGTGTGGCCCCCCCAGGCACCCCCTCGGCCTCTCTCTTCGCCTATAAGGAGCCTTCTGACCTAAAAACTTCGGGGGGTTCGACATATTTCTAGAAGGAGTTCCGCTCTGCCACCACCATCAGATTCCATGAAACAGCACCAGAAACTCCGTTCTGGCACCCTGTCGAGACGGGGAATTGGAGGAGATCATCGCCATCATCATCACCATCGCTTCTCCATCGACCATCCATGTTTCCCCCATCTATGAGTGAGTAATCCCCCGCTGTAGGCTATGGGGATGGTAGGGATTGGATGAGATCGTTCATGTAATGGCATCAGATTGTTAGGGCATGGTGCCTAGTATCTTTTATTAGTGCTTTATGACTTTGTTGCAAATTTGTTGTGCTTAATGCTTGTCACTAGGGCCCGAGTGCCATGATTTTAGATCTGAACATGTTATTGATTCATTATGATAGTATTGTTTTGGGTCTTATCTACAAGTTGTATACACACGTCGTTGTCCGGAACCTATGGCCCCGAAGTGACAGAAATCGGGATAACCGGAAGGGAAAGGCTTTGATGTGAGGATCACATGTGTTCACGGAGTGTTAATGCTTTGCTCCAGTGCTCTATTAAAAGGAGCACCTTAATTGCCAGTAGTTCCCTAGAGGCCCCGCCGCAAACGGGCTGGCAGGACAAAAGATGTTGTGCAAGTTCTCATTGCGAGCACGTATAACTATATATGGAACACATGCCTAGGATTGTCTAGTACTTGGATGCTTTATCTTATTTATCTGCAATTTCCCTATGTTCTGATTGCTATGTGAATTGTCTTGTCCATGCAAAGCCCGTCCATCCATCCCTATGCCTACCGCACTCAAATCCCATTGTTTACTGCTTTTGTTACTACTGTCTTTGCTTTGCTACTGCTGTTACTTTGCTATTCCTACTACAAAACTGTTGCTACTAATAAATTGCTGTGAGCAAGATTGTTTCCAGGTGCAGCTGAATTGACAACTCAGTTGTTAAGGCTTATAAATATTCTTTGGCTCCCCTTGTGTCGAATCAATAAATTGGGTTTCACTTCCCTCGAAAATACTATGATACACCCCCTATACTTGTGGGTCATCAGTGAGGCGGGAGCAGCGGCGGGAGGCGGCGGCCGAAAAAGGGAGTGTGGGAAGGTGGTGGCTGGTCGGGTGTGGCGGCTGGGTTGGTGGGGGCTGGTTAGGGTTTTGACTAGGATTTAGTATATGGGGTAGTAGGCAGGCTAGCTGGGCCTTTTGGCCCGGCCGGCTGCCTCCCCCTAAATAAAAATAGCTTTAATTATTTTTATTTTGTCTAAATAGACTCTAGTAAATATTTTGTAGACAAAACAAAATATCCGGAAGAGGCCGGGTTTTAATTTGAAATAAAGACGGGGCGTTTAGAAAACAAAACCAGACTTTTCGAAAATAGTTTTCAAACAAACCATGCATGATGATAATGATGCTCAAATGCAATGTGGCATGATGACATGAGCATGCGGTCATGATGATGCAATGCACAAAAACACCGTGATTTTCTAGTAGTGGTTTTTGCGGGGCGCCACAATTCGACACCACTAACAAGGGATCTCGCCCTCGAGATCCGCCTCATGGTACCGGAAAGAAGGTCGGCAATCTGAATCTTCTCTCTTCATGTAGATCCTTACGACACCACTAACAAGGATTCTTACTCCATCTTGGAATCGACGATGATACATTGCAAATATATCTATAATTTTTGATGTTCCATGCTTGGTTTTATCCACTTTCTTGTGTTTTGTTCCAACTTTGGAGTACTTTTCATATGATTTCTTGGACTAACCTATTAACAAGAGCCACAGTGCCAGCTGCCTGTTTTCTGCTGTTTTTGGTTCTAGGAAAGTCAGAAAATGAATATTCTCAGAATTGGACGGGACAAAAGCCAAAGTGCCTATTTTTCCGGAAGGGATCAAGTGCCAGAATACGAGACGGAGAGGGGCCAGGGGCCGGCCACACCACCTGGCCGCGCGGCCAGGCCTGGCTCGCGCCAGGGGGTGGTGTGGCCAGCCCAGGCACCCCCTCGGCCTCTCCTTCCGCCTATATATTGCCCTCAGGACGAAAACCCTATGGACCCGATAAAAAATCCACAAAAGAGTCTGGATCCGCTGTCATCTCCATCCCTAGATCGGGAGGGATCTGAAGCTCTTCCCGGCACCCTCCCGGAGAGGGGAATTCACCCTGGAGGCCTTCTTCATCACCATGCAAGCCTCCGGTGTGATGCGTGAGTAGTTCATCCTTGGACTACGGATCCATGTAGTAGCTAGATGGCTGGTTTCTCCTCCTTTGTGCTTTCATGTTTAGATCTTGTGAGCTCCGTTCATGATCAAGATCATCTATTTGTAATCCATACATTTTGTGTTTGCGGGGATCCGATGGATATTGAGATGCTATTTCAGATTGATTATTGATTCTATCATGTCTTTGTTATTTGTGATCTTGCATGCTTTCCGTTGTTAGTAGCTATCTTAGCCAAGTAGATGCTAGCAACTCCAAGAGTTAGTATTTATGCTTGATAGTGGGTTCATGCCTCTGGTAATCTAGGGAAGTGACAGAAATCTCTAAGGTACTAGATGTGTTGTTGCTACTAGGGAGAAAACAACAATCCTTTTTTCATAGAACAATTGTATTGTTTACTTTACACGCAGTTCGTAAAGCAATAATCTATTGCTTGCAACTTAATACTGGAGGGGGTTCGGATGATAACCTGAAGGTGGATTATTAGTCATAGATGCAGTTGGATGGCGGTCTATGTATTATGTTGTAATGCCCAATCAAGTCTCGGAGGAGTCAAGATGATTAGTATATGCATGTATTGCTTTCTCGGTGTTTGTCAATTATCCCGCTGTAATTTGTTCACCCAGCATGTTATCTATCTAAGGAGAGCCACCTCTAGTGAACTATGGATCCCGGTCCTTTTTCTTTACATACAATCTATAAACTATTTCTGCTTTGTGTTTACTTTCTGCAAACTTTTACTTCTTTCCATTCGATGCGTTTAATCCTTTGTTTTCTGAAAAACATGGTGAGATTGACAACCTCATTGCAAGTTGGGGACAAAGTTCTATGGTTGTGTTGTGCAGGTCTCCACATTGCTACTAGCACCGGTAGTGCGCCCTGCCAAAGCTCAGCTAGTAACACCTTTGGGTTGTTTCCTTGCTCCTACTGGTTCGATTAAACCTTGGTCTCATAACTGAGGGAAAACTTGCTGCTGTGTTCATCATACCTTCCTCTTGGGGTTCCCAACAAGCTCTACATCAACCAAGAGCCAACAAAGATTTTTTTGGCACCGTTGCCGGGTAGTCAAGGACATCTTCACAAGGGGAGTCCCTCATAACCAATCTCTTTACTTTGTTGTTTTTGTTTTTCTTAGTTTCTTTTTGCTTTGTTTGCTTGTTTTGTTCTTCAAAAAAAAACACACAAAAATTAGTTTTGCTAGTTTGCTTTCTTATTTGAAAACCCAAAAAAATGACTACTCTTGAGAACACTAAGTTGTGTGACTTCACTAGCACCAACAACAATGATTTTATGAGCACTCCAATTGCTCCACCTGTGGCTGAAAATACTTTCTTTGAGATAAAACCTGCTTTTCTCAATCTTGTTATGAGATAACAATTTTCTGGTATTGGTAATGAAGATGCTGCTTCCCATCTAAATAACTTTGTTGAACTTTGTGAAATGCAAAACCATAGGGATATAGATGGTGATATTATTAAACTGAAATTGTTTCCTTTCTCTTTGAGAGGAAAAGCTAAAGAATGGTTGAATTCCTTAACTAAGAATAGTATTGATTCTTGGACTAAGTGCAAAGATGCTTTTATTGGAAAATACTATCCTCCTGCTAAGATTATATCCATGAGAAGTGAAATAATGAAGTTTAAACAACTTGATAATGAGCATGTTGCTCAAGCTTGGGAAAGAATGAAGTCTTTGGTTAAGAATTGTCCCACTCATGGAGTGACTGCTTGGATGATCATCCAAACTTTTTATGCAGGATTGAACTATTCTTCAAGGAACCTATTGGATTCAGCTGCTGGAGGTACCTTTATGACCATCACTTTGGGAGCTGCAACAAAACTTTTGGACAATATGATGGTTAATTATTCTGAATGGCATACTGAGAGAGCTCCACAAGGTAAGAAGGTAAATTCTGTTGAAGAAACCTCCTCCTTGAGTGATAAGATTGATATTATTATGTCCATGCTTGTTAATGGGAAAGCCCATATTGATCCAAATAATGTTCCTTTAGCCTCTTTGGTTGCTCAAGAAGAGCAAGTTGATGTGAACTTCATAAGAAATAATAATTTTGGCAACAATGCTTATGGTAATAATGCTTATAGGAACAATTTTGGTAACAACAATTATAAGCCATATCCTTCCAACAATGGTAAATCTGAATTACCTAGTGAAGGAAGAATCTTAGAAGTTGAAAGAGCCACTAAAAACTTCATGCAAATGCAATACGAGCAAAATAAGCTATTTACTAAAACTATGGAGCAACAATCTATCATTTTGAAGAACATTAGCCATCAACTTGAGAGTCTAAATAGGGAAATTCCTAGTTTACAACTGAAACTCTCTAAAGCTGAAAGGAATATATCTTCTCTATCTGAAGCTCAATCTTCATTGATTAATAAAATGGCTGCTAAACCTGAAACTAATGACAATCCCTTTGCAGCTACTAATGCCATACAAGTAAGAATTGATGAAAATGTTAGACTATTAGCTGAATTACATGCTAAGTGGGAAAGAGAAGATGAAATTGCTAGAAATATTAGTGTTTCTACTATCACCACCACTAGTGTTGAGGCTAGTAATAGTGCTACTACTTTAGATGATAAAGTTGATTTTGATCTTGATGGTTGCAACATCTCTGAAGTTATTAAGTTCCTACACAAGCTTGCTAAAAGTCCTAATGCTAGTGCTATGAACATGGGTTTTGCAAAACACATTACTGATGCTCTCATAAAGATTAAAGAATAAAAGATGAAACATAAAGCTTCTATTCCTATAAAGCAAGAAGATGGTTGGGAACCCATCATTAATATGAAAGTGAATGACTTTGATTTCAAAGCTTTGTGTGATCTTGATAGTAGTGTTTCTATTATGCCTAGAAGGATTTATGATATGCTTGATTTGCCTCCTCTTGAAGATTGCTATTTGAATGTCCCACTTGATGCTAATGCTAAAAAGAAAATCATGGGGATTCTTAATGATGTTCTTATTATGGTTAATGATTCCTATGTCCCCGTTTATTTCTATGTTTTGGATGTTGAATACAATGCTTCTTGTCCTATTACTTTGGGAAGACCTTTTCTTAGAACTGTTGGTGCCATCATTGATATGAAAGAAGGTACCATTAAATATCAACTCCCACTCAATAAAGGTATATAGCACTTCCCTAAAAAGAGAGAAAAGATTTCTTTTGCTTCTCCTATGAAAACAAAATTTGGTTTTAATGCTTCTTCATTTGAGAACACTTGATTCTTTCTTTGCTTCTTATGCCTAACTTAAAGGCGTTAAAGAAAAGTACTTGTTGGGAGATAAGCAAAGAGTTTTAGATGAGTCTTGGAAGTTATTACCTCTGTAATAACCTCTCCTTATACTTTTTATTTGTTTTTTGTGTCAAGAGTAACCTCTAATGAGAGTGAAGTAATGATTGGGAAAGTTGCTGTCCCGAAACAGATTTCTGTGTTTCACCATAAAAATTCCTGAGAGAGCTCTGTACGTCGGATTGAGCTGTAATTTTTTGTGCTTCTGCCCCAGGTTATTATATAACTTTCGTTAGTTCAACAGTTTTTTATTTGAGCAACAGAAGGTCTTCAAAAAAATTCGTTTTTACCTGCTGGTCTGTTTTGACAGATTTCTGCCATTTTCTGCATTTGCTTCTTGTTGGTTCCTTCTTGAGTTCTTTTGGGGAATTGAGCTCTATGAGGGAAGAGCTACAGTAGCTAGTTTTTGAATGGAAGTTTATTTGGTGTTATAACTGAACCTTGAGACTTATTTATCTTAAGTGCACTAATGTTGCTAATGAGATTGTGTGAAGTTTTGTATGAAGGAAAAATTTCAGGTGTATGGAAGGAATGAGTAATGAGATGAAGGATGGACTAAAGCTCAAGCTTGGGGATGCCACGCATGTCACCCCAAGAAATATCCAAGAAGTACAGGCGTCAAAGCTTGGGGATGCCCAAGGCATTCCCCTTTTTCATCAATAAAAATCCCAGGTTTCTTCCAAACGCTTCATTTTTATTGTTTCATGCACAATTGTGTTTTTCTTGGAGCGTCTTCTTTTTCGTTTTCATTTTGGTTTTAGTTTGCTTTGGTTTGCTTAGTTTTATGAATAAGTTGGTTGGAACCCCTCTTTCACACTTTGGTTTGCATTTAGTTTGGTTTGGTTTGGAAAAAGAGTAGGAAAGTTCATGCTTTTGTGATAAAAAGAGCTCATTTTTGACTGTGGCCTATGCTTTGTCATGCCATGCTTGATATTGTTTTGGCTTTATGCTTAGTATTCTTTGCTGTAGCATGACTTGTTATAAACAATTGAGATTGCTTAATGTGCCTTGGATGAATAATGCGTTGTTTTAGCATATTAAAGCATAGTATAGTAGTATTCTCCTTTGATGCTTTATTTGGGTTGACTTGGCACATGCTCACACCATGTTATGACTATCACAAGTCACCATAGCCTTTATGATCCTTTAGTTTTCAACTTGTAGTATCACTTTATGCTTTGATCAATGATGTTTTGTCGCTCTACATGATTATGGCCATTATTGCTCTCTTATTTTGTCGCTCCCAGTCTTTTGCTAGCCTCCACCACCAAGTATGAGTTCCACTCATGCATCCAACTCCCTAAACCAAGTTATTCCAAAGAGTCCACCATACCTACCTACTAGCTTATTCTATTCCAAGTATATTCATGCTTTTGTTTACCTTCCACTTGTTATGAGAAAACTAGTGATTAAAGCTCTCACGAACTTGATGGCACACTTTACTTTACTTGCCCTTAATAAACTTGAAACATTGGGTCTTCTATGTTGTATATGCTTGCACTTATTTGTTGGGAATTAGCAGAACCATGCTTTCATGGGGAACACTTTCAACATTGCACTTGGTACTTGTACCTAGTTGATATCGTGCTCTTTTGTATATGCATGTCGTCGGTGTGAAATGAAAGGGGAGCTTGTAAGTCCATGGAGTTATGTATATGTGTTAGAGAAACGCCTGGGCCGTTGGTCTAATCCATGCTGACATGGTGGAAACCTGCAGCGTAACCATAATGAGCTGTCTATGAAGCATTCTTCTTATAAAAAAAGAGTCCTATATTGAGAAAAGAGAAAAAGAAAAAAAAGAAATACTATGAAAAGAGGAAAGAGAGAAAAAGCACCATATTCCCATGGTAAATAAGAAGAATGCTGAGATGCTCGTTGTCTACTGGCCTTATCATTTTGATATGGGGATTCTTCCGTATCATCGGGCAAGGGGTACCCCGTTGGCGGTTCTCAATGATACACATGTACTTACAATGACAAGAACTTACCGGTGACTAAACTTGAGTAGCATGAGGAGCGGTCCTCGTATACAAGGGACATGAGATTTCTGACTTATACTTCGTCAAGCATGTACACCATAGTTTGTTCACTTTAACCTTAATCACTTCAAGATGCTTATGATAGGGGCAATGAGAGCTGAAAGCTTTAAGTATCATAATTTTTGGAAGCTCTTTATGAGACTTGAATCCCTACTTCCTTTTTATAAAAGGCCTTCCTTCCACCATTATATTGAGTCTCTACCTTCTATCTTTATGCACCTACTTTGAGAGCATAGTGGCCATTCTTAGTTCTATGTGCATTGTCCCATGACTAATTGATTGATGCGTAACTTGTTATTGCTTGTTTGAAACTATTGTATCTAGTCACTCTTATGAACTTTGAAGGTGTCCTATGCATTTATATTTGCTACTCTATTGAGGGACAAGCTGAATACTATTATGCTATGTTTTCTTTATGTGAA
Source organism: Avena insularis (assembly GCA_023614405.1). Classification (NCBI taxonomy): domain Eukaryota; kingdom Viridiplantae; phylum Streptophyta; class Magnoliopsida; order Poales; family Poaceae; genus Avena; species Avena insularis. The sequence continues at coordinate 130,235,369 of CM042688.1, forward strand.
ACAAACAAACATCTTGCAAAGCATGTTATTCATGACTCTTTTGTTTGTGCCTTTTCATGTTGCATCATAGTTTCTTTGCTTATTTCTAGAACTTTGTCTTTCATGTTATGATTGAAGTACTATGATCCCAGCTTTGAATGTTTTGCAAATACTTTGATTAAGTATTTGATGGTGCATGTCACCTCAAAAATTATTTCTTTTTATCACTTACCAACTCGGGGACGAGCAGGAGTTAAGCTTGGGGATGTTGATACATTGCAAATGTATCTATAAATTTTGATGTTCCATGCTTGGTTTTATCCACTTTCTTGTGTTTTGTTCCAACTTTAGAGTACTTTTCATATAATTTCGTGGACTAACCTATTAACAAGAGCCACAGTGCCAGCTGCCTGTTTTCTGCTGTTTTTGGTTCCAGGAAAGTCAGAAAATGAATATTCTCGGAATTGGACGGGACAAAAGCCAAAGTGCCTATTTTTCTGGAAGGGATCAAGTGCCAGAATACGAGACGGAGAGGGGCCAGGGGTCGGCCACACCACCTGGCCACGTGGCTAGGCCTGGCCCGCGCCAGGGGGTGGTGTGGCTAGCCCAGGCACCCCCTCGGCCTCTCCTTGCGCCTATATATTGCCCCCGGGACGAAAACCCTAAGGACCCGATCAAAAATCCACAAAAGAGTCTGTAGCCGCTGTCATATCCATCTCTAGATCAGGAGGGATCTGAAGCTCTTCCCGGCACCCTGCCGGAGAGTGGAATTCACCCTAGAGGCCTTCTTCATCACCATGCAAGCCTCCGGTGTGATGCGTGAGTAGTTCATCCTTGGACTACGGATCCATGTAGTAGCTAGATGGATGGTTTCTCCTCCTTTGTGCTTTCATGTTTAGATTTTGTGAGGTCCGTTCATGATCAAGATCATCTATTTGTAATCCATACATGTTGTGTTTGTGGGGATCCGATGGATATTGAGATGCTATTTCAGATTGATTATTGATTCTATCATGTCTTTGTTATTTGTGATCTTGCATGCTTTCCGTTGTTAGTACCTATCTTGGCCAAGAAGATGCTAGCAACTCCAAGAGTTAGTATTTATGCTCGATAGTGAGTTCATGCCTCTGGTAATCTGGGGAAGTGACAGAAATCTCTAAGGTACTAGATGTGCTGTTACTACTAGGGAGAAAACAACAATCCTTTGTTCATAGAACAATTGTATTGTTTACTTTACACGCAGTTCGTAAAGAAATAATCTGTTGCTTGCAACTTAATACTAGAGGGGGTTCGGATGATAACCTGAAGGTGGATTATTAGTCATAGTTGTAGTTGGATGGCGGTCTATGTATTATGTTGTAATGCCCAATCAAGTCTCAGAGGAGTCAAGATGATTAGTATATGCATGTATTGCTTTCTCGGTGTTTGTCAATTACCCCGCTGTAATTTGTTCACCCAACATGTTATCTATCTAAGGAGAGCCACCTCTAATGAACTATGGATCCTGGTCCTTTTTTTTACATACAATCTATAAACTGTTTCTGCTTTGTGTTTACTTTCTGCAAACTTTTACTTCTTTCCATTCGATGCGTTTAATCCTTTGTTTTCCGCAAAACACGGTGAGATTGACAACCTCATCGCAAGTTGGGGACAAAGTTCTGTGGTTGTGTTGTGCAGGTCTCCACGTTGCTACTAACACCGGTAGTGCGCCCTGCCAAAGCTCAGCTAGTAATACCTGTGGGGTGTTTCCTTGCTCCTACTGGTTCGATTAAACCTTGGTCTCATAACTGAGGGAAAACTTGCTGCTGTGCTCATCATACCTTCCTCTTGGGGTTCCCAACGAGCTCTACATCAACCACGAGCCAGCAGGCGACACCACCAACAAGGGGTCGTTGCTCGCGTTCGTCGAGAGAACACTCCGTAGAAACAAAGGCGAAGAAAGAGGTCACAAGGCTACCTCTAACTTCAGTGCAAGGAGTAAATTGCATAGATCCACCAATTCAATGTGCAGAGCGAATGATAAGAGTAGTGGTATGGTCGCGACTCGATCCTGCACTCAAAACATTACTCTGTACATGAATAGTAGAATTATGCAACCAACTCTCGGAATCAGACTGAAGATCTCGACATATGAGGTTCGGAAACAAGGACTGATGCAGACTCTACACCAGATCTGGCATAGATGATGTCGTCGCGTCGGAAAACACCGTAAGGCACAACAAGGAACAGAGAGAAGTCCAACAGATGAAGGATTCCTCAGATAGCACGAAGACCGGATGTAGAAGCACCGTTACCAAAGGAGGAAGCGAAACCCGGAAGGTACGATGGAAACCCAACCACGAGAATTCCTGGACTCGAAGAAAAGATAAGAGGGAAGATTCAAAACACGCAGAGGTAAGAGGAGAACAGTAGAGGGGTAAGGAGCAAAATCACACCTAATCAGATCTATCCAACCGATTTTGCAAAATAGTTTTGACACTCCAGATCGTCCGTTAGCTAGGTTATCCTACAGGCTAGACCAGTGGGGTATTGCAACTGCTGAGCTCTAATACCACTCTGTAACACCCTCGAATCGGCCCTATGCAAGTCTTATCCCTTTCCACCAAACCCGCATAGAAACGATTCAAGGACGCCCACCAGGAACTTTCGTGCGGGTGGAAAACAAAGTAATACCATTACACAACAGTCCTCGATGGGACCCACAGAACATATATATACAACAACGACTCAATGAGTCAAGAATATAGATATACAATACAAAGATCCAAATCACCTTGAAAACGTTACAGCGTCCGAGTACGGACAAGATGCAAATGGGGCTAAGAGCCCTGAAGAATAACCAATGGCATCCATAACCCTGCGGGCCAAGCCGAAGGGTAACCTCGCTAACGACGTCGATCTCAAACCTGCTAAAACAAAAGGGTTGCCGACAAAGGGCAAAGGACAAGAGAGGAGCGTCGATCGAGGCCAGTACACGGCGAGGCTAGAATTCGGCGGCTCTCGCCTACATAGGTATGGTGGACTGAAGCGGCAGCGCAACATGCACTAAACAACCTATAGAGACTCGATTAACTGTCGGCTATTAGAGAGAGATAAGAAAGACCTATTCGGTTCCAACCTGATACTAACACCAAACATACCCATCCTGGTATTTCCCCTCGAGACCAAACGAGGAAGTCAGACCAAGGAACTCACACAGTTGGCAATTTTACTCATTTCGTTATAGTTGCAGCACTTACTAATTAGATATAGATAACATGAGTCATCCTGAAGCATAAGTAGTGGGCAGTTTTAATTAACCATTCTGTGGTAGTTGGAACATTTACTAGTCAGATATAATTGTCCTGAGGACTCCCAAAACCCAGTAGTTGTTGGCACTTTTGTCACATTCCATTGGAGTTGCAATACTTACTAGGCAGGTATAGTATGACACGATACACCCCAGTTCCACCAGTTGTTGGCACTTTTATTATCCATTCCATTGTAGTAAAGCTGATTACTAGTCACATATTAAGTCAAATTTATAGCAATACTTTAGTTATGCTTGTCTATGATCGAGATACTGTGCTCCAAGTCGTCCATAACCGCGGACACGGCTTTTAGAAAGATTTACCGTAGGTGCACAAATAGCAACACACACACGATCAACCTCGGAAAAACCAAATCAAAACCCAACGAGGCTTTCACGACAAAGCAATCACAGGATTCATAAATTATTTCAGGGGGCCACCCCATTAAGCTACCCGCAACAACGTTGGCCGGCTCGGAGACGGACCCAAGGTTTGTGCCAATGGCTGTAAACGACTGGGAACCCGAAAGTGTGACTGGGCTTGTCGATACCGCGAAAACACTCCGCAATTCCTAAATAGTATAGTGCTCCACGCACAATCATAAATAAAGCAGTAAAGCATGGCATAAGTACAGGATAGTAATAAAGCCCCAAACTATTTTGTGGCCCCAAGAAATAAGAAATGAATCAAGCTCTGGCTAAGGGGATTCATGGTCCCATATGCAGATAGTGCGATAGTCAAGGAACAGGTATCAAGTACTCGGGGTCCTACGGGACACAAGTGAGCATGGAAGAACCAAATAACATCTATTTCCCACCAATGCCTCTGCATTAGTTATATCTAGCAATTTAATAGTTGTATTTAAAGTCATGATCATCTTCACCATAAACATCTGCCAGCATTCCAACAACTGTGGTACTCGACAACACAAGATCGCACCTGAGCAAGCAACTACGACTCGCAAGGCCAGCTATCTACCAAACAACAGGTAATAGGAGGTGTCCTAGGCAATATAGAGGCTGCACGGGATATATCTGGTACAGAACACTAAAGAATCAAGACACGGATAGCAATAGATCAACGGGGAGGAAATGAAGACTATAAATGCAAAATAGGTAGAAGGGGGAGAGATGCTCGCCTGGAAACACTGCCGGAGATTCATCCGGAGAACTTGTCGGTACTCGCATCCACTCATCGGTCTAATCCGCGAAGAAGCAAACACTAGTAGAAACACCGGATACAATATTTAATACTACGGCAGAAGATCCGACATGATTATGATATGATGCAGATGCGGTGCAACTAGGCAATATTAAGTGGAACCAGGGTCCCGACAAATAATGATATGGTTCAAGTTATTTATCTACCCCTCAATTTAAATGTTGTCTTAATAAGGCAAAACAAGGTATCGGTTCGCTACACAAATTTAAATGGAGCCGATATAAGAATAGTAAAGTCCGCATATGGACTCCATATTTAATTATTAGATGAATCGATATAATGCCCCCAAACCACACAATATGTATGCGACATGATCAAATTAATATGCAACAATTATATATAGCATTTATAAAATAGGGGCTCGGGAAAAGGTTCACACATCGGGTCTGGAAGATCTTGGGTTCCGGGGGAAGAAATTGGGGTTCCGTGCCGTAGACCTTGGTTTCCGGTGTTGGTGGCCTTCGGGCGACAATAACTCCGAAGACCTTGTGGTAGAAGACGAAGCCGATCTTGGTGAAGGTTAACATCGATTGTGGTAGGAAGATCTTGGAGACATCGCGATGGGGTTGGTCATGGAGCAAGAAATTCTTCAGAGGACTAGACCGTGCAACACTCATCGTGAAACAACTCGAAGTTGCAAGCTTGGAGTTGTGGATCTTGTCATCGAGAAGGCTTCCTGGACACATAGCAGACCACATGCATCACAAACAGCATCACTAATGTATCCAGGGAGACGATACAGCGAGCACTTCCCTTAACAAGGGTAGCAACAAGAATACGAGAAGAAGGGCATAAAAGGTCTCCTCCTGCCGACAACACGAAACGCAACAGGGGCGGTTCCTGGCAGCATGTAGCACGACGAGCTCAGGTTGACAGAGCTATAGAGCAGGGCGAGGACGTGTGGCCTTGGCGGAGAGACGAGGAGCCTCAGGCGGTCGGTGGGTGGTCGGGTGCCGATGGGGCGGTGCAGAGCCACCTGCGGCGGAGGTCGACACGCGCAGGCGAGGGGGGAACGACGGCAGAATGACGTGAGGAGAGGGCCCAGGTGCCGGGGATCCGCGAGGCAGCGGGGTCCACGAGGCGGCGGGGCTGGACGGCGGGGCTCCGAGGTCGCAGCGAGCGCGGGGAAGAAGGGGTCGGCCGGCAACGACGCAGGGAGAAGGGAAACTGGTGGCGGCAGGGCGAGTTGGCGGAGCCGCTGCCGCGTGGTGTTGGGGGAGCTCGTGGGCAGAGGTGAGGGAGGGGACCTGGCGGTTGCGGCGGCGGCCGAGGACGTGGCCGGAGGTGGGGAAGGTGAGGCCCGCGTGAGGACGGACGACCACGGGCGGAGGCGCGGACGAGGAGGCCGGGCCCTGCAGAGCACACCCACAGCGGCGGGGCCGGCAAGGTGGAGAGGAGGACCGAGAGGAGGTGGCCGAAGAAGAGCGCGGCGGCGCTGTGGTGGTTGGTGGGGGTCGAACGGGAGGGAAGGAGCATGGGGGAAGGCACGTCTGGGGACGGCTATCGTGGGGTGGGACCCGGGCGGAGCGAGGGTCGGGAGCGGAGATCCCGAGGCGGGCGGTTGTCGGTGGAGGCGGGCGACGCAATGTGGGGCTGGGCTGGCAGCGGAAGGATGGTGTGTGGTGGAGGGAGAGAGGAGTTTGGCTGGGTGCATGCGTGAGCGGGAGTTGCTGGCGGGCGGGAAAGCGGCAGGTGGCAGGTGGGGTTGCACGCCCAGGTGGGGCTGGGGGAAGCCCGAGGTGGCTGGCGCGTGTGTTGCATGTTGGAGAGGAGGTGGGGCCAGGCGGTGAGGTGGCGGCCTGGGAGTGGACGTGGTGAGGTGGAGGGTGGAGGAAGTGGCTGGTGAGGCGGGAGCAGCAGCGGGAGGCGGCGCCGAAAAAGGGAGTGTGGGCAGGTGGTGGTTGGTCAGGTGTGGCGGCTGGGTTGGTGGGGGCTGGTTAGGGTTTTGACTAGGATTTAGTATATGGGGTAGTAGGCCGGCTAGCTGGGCCTTTTGGCCTGGCCGGCTGCCTCCCCCAAATAAAAATAGCTTTAATTATTTTTATTTTGTCCGAATAGACTCTAGTAAATATTTTGTAGACAAAACAAATATCCGGAAGAGGCCAGGTTTTAATTTGAAATAAAGACGGGGCATTTAGAAAACAAAACTAGACTTTTCGAAAATAGTTTTCAAACAAACCATGCATGATGATGACGATGCTCAAATGCAATGTGGCATGATGACATGAGCATGCGGTCATGATGATGCAATGCACAAAAACACAAAGATTTTCTAGTAGTGGTTTTTGCGAGGCGCCACAAAAGACTTATAGTCTCCACCCAAATCTGCGATTTGGCTGGACACTCGGGGGCTACTGACGTGGCTATACCTTACAGGTACTTGAGATTAGCCTATACGATTCAGCCCAAGAAGGAGTCCATGGTGCAATCGAAGCCCAGCAAGGATTCGGGTGGCCCATAGGAGTTCGACTTCTTGGAAGACACCACAAAGTGTAGATAGAAAATTAAAGGGAAAACCCTAATCTGTAACCGACTCGACCTTCTATCCCAAGACCTAGCATCCCTATATAAAGGCTAGGAGGGGGCAGCAAGGAGGACCAATACACACATGCTCGCATACACCTTGCCATATTACATCTACTCATGCTTGTAACTTTCGACTCCTTGTAATCAAGAGCAGACAAGAAGGGGTAGGGTCCTCTATGAGGCCTGAACCTGGGTAAAACCTCATGTCACCTGTGTGCTTGTTTGCTAGCCGATTGATGCCTCCGGCGCTCCCTACTTCCTCGAACCTAAGTCCATCAACGATGGGCATTTATGAGTTAACCCCTCGTCAGTTCATCTTTGGAAGGTTGTGGAGTTTGGCTTTAATCCATTCAACCCCTAAAACATGATGCCCACCGAGGAAATCAACAATCAACTCAATGGCACCTCCATGGACATTCTTCAAGATGCTTTGAATCATGAGAAAATGACCCACACTCGTTCTCATGACACCACCAAGGAATCTTGGAATGCCCTTCAAAGAGTCTATCTTGGCAATGAAAGGATACAAAACTCCAAGTTTGAAGAAATGCATTATGAAGCCGATGCCTTTGTTGGAAAGGAAGATGAGACTCCCGAGGACCTCTATCGAAGGGTCACAGCCCTTTCGATTAGGATGATTGACCATGGAAGTAGGGATGTGGATGATAAGTGGATTAAGCACAAGTTCTTGCAAGCCATCTTGTCTTTCCGGAGAGAAATGGCCAACAATATTTGCTCAAGGGCGGACTTATATGCCATATCCTGTAATGAAGTGCTAAGTGAGTTTGTGGCTTTTGGAATCATGAATAAGACTGTCGATGATGCTCTCGCTCGTGCTCAGAGAATGGATTCTCCAAATCTTGCTTTGAAGGCCAAGGCTCATGTTTATGAAGAATAAAGTTGATTCTTTGGCTTTAGTCTCAAGAAGCTTTTGGAAGAATCAAGGAAAGGGTAATCTGTCAAAGATCACCACAAGTAGCTCAAGACTCAAGTTGAGATCATGTTACAATTGTGGAGAAACCAACCACTTTATCGTCGAGTGCCCATATGAGAAGAGAGAAGATCATGGAGGAAGGCTTATTTTGAAGTCCAAGTTCAAGCCCACTCCAAACAAGAACTTCTTCAAGAAAGTCCAAAATAAGAACTTAGGCAACAAGAACTACCTAAACAAGAAGGAGCCACAAAAAAAATTTTGGTGGCTCGTGAAGAATACGAAGAGAATAATGAGAATGAGAGTGATGATGAAGATAATGGAGAGACTGTGGGCATGGCCGCCATTGCTACAATTGCTACCGCTTCCACTACTACGACCACAACCTCCTCACCAACATCCCTCTTCGACTCTCCCAATGAGAACAAGTGCATCACCAACCCTACATGTCTCATGGCTAAAGCCTCCGTGGTAACTCCTCCATCCACTATTCCTCTTCCTATTGATGCATCTTCGTATGATGATGATATGAGTCTCAAGATTAAGAAGGAAATAGTGGAATCCACTAGTAGCTTGAATAACTTGGAAGGTGAAGCCAAGATATGTGTCGAGGCTCTAATGAGCCAACTAGGTGAAGCACGTTATATCATTGACGAGAGGGATGATTCCATCTCGGAGATGTTTGGAAATACTCGTGAGGCCGCCATGGAGATTGCCGCCTAAACCGATGCTTTCGAGGAAGAGAAAAGTAAAAGAGTTACTCTTGAAGAGACCAATATTTTCCATGAAGAATCCTTTAACTTGAATGTCTCTCAACTTGTTAAAGAACGTGACTGATGGCTCCAAAATTAGCTATCTTCCATCGCGTTTAAAAATTGTTTTTGGTCAAGCAATTGATAAGAAAGTCTCAATCCTTGCCACTAATGACTAATAATTGCAAAGATATGCAAAACCTTTCTTTCAATTGTGTTGTGCAGGAAATCATGATTTTTATTGCGAAATTAGGAGTCATAATGAAGGTTTTTGAGGAAGTATACACGGCCAAGTAATTGGGAAGCCATTCTAGGGAATCAACACGCTTAACGACCACTAGTACGGGCAGGGCCCACCCATACCGTCCACCCATACCAGGTGGCATTGGCTTTGTCTCATCAAACCCTACAACTTTCGTGAAGGCAACTATATATTTTGCGGCTCCAACCGCCGGCCAGAGGGCCACCATTCTTAGATTACATCACAACACCACCAAAGGAGATCCCCACCATTGTTCATCCATTGTTCCTCACTTCCATCATCCATCCCCTCCACTATCCATAGCCATTACTTTGTACTTTAGATCTCCTTGTGATTTGGCGACCATTGTAAGAATATTTGATTTCAATCTAAGTATTTGTATGATGTTTTCTATCTTCGATCTATTTGTTATGAGTGAGTAGTCCTCACGGGTTGCAGGTTGGGGAGAAACCTCGTAGCAATTATGTGCATCTAATTCATGGGAGTATTGTATTTTTTTGCAATTGAGATTTGTATGTTTTGTTTCTTTGTCTCTTGTCTCAATCTGTGGACTGGTAGGTACCCAATATACCATAGATTGATAAAGGCTTGAGGTGAGATACTTGGCTAGTGGCGATCACATAGGAACCCTAGTGACATAAAGGGTAGTACAGTCTTTGCTTAGCAAGCCATTCGGGATCACAACAACATCACCACTTAAAGCTTTGATCTGTGTTTTACACTTAATAATCATTTGTAGCCCGTTGCTTTGGTGTGCACTCGTTTGGATTAAAAGACTATTGCTATGCCCGCTGCATCACGGAGGCTCTAGTATATTAGGATGTGTTGCCCACAAGAGATTATCTCCGTTCAAACATTACACATGACTATGCTTATTATTATCTTTTATCCCATATGATGTGCAGTTGTAGGTGGATCTTCAACCATGGCCTATCTCCATCCATTGATTCAACCTATTATAAAGTAAACTAGATTGGTCCGGTAAACTGAGTAAAACGAACAAACAAAGTCTTGTAGCCGTGTCCTTTTTATTTCCTTTTAGCATTGCTTTCCAAGGTTCGATTAAACCTAGGTCTTTGATATGTTGCAAACGTATCTATAATTTTTGATGTTCCATGCTTGGTTTATATCTACTTTCTTATGTTTTGTCCACACTTTGGAGTATTTTTATACACTTTCTTGGACTAACCTATTAACAAGATGCCACAGTGTTAGCTTCCTGTTTTCTGCTGTTTTTAGTTCCAAGAAAGTCAGAAAATGAATATTCTCAGAATTGGACGGGACAAAACCCAAAGTCAATATTTCACCGAGGGGGACACATAGCCAGAATACGGGACGGAGAGGGGCCAAGGGCTGCCCACACCACCTAGCCACACGGCCAGGCCTGACCCACGCCAGGGGGTGGTGTGGCCGCCTAGGGCACCCCCTCGGCCTCCCCTTTCGCCTATATATTGCCTCCGATACAGAAACCCTAAGTACCCGATCAAAAATCCACGAAAGGGTCTGTAGCCGCCGTCATCTCCATGCCTGGATCGGGAGAGATCTGAAGCTCTTCCCGGCACCTTGTCGGAGGGGAGAATTCACCCTGGAGGCCTTCTTCATCACCATTCAAGCCTCCGGTGTGATGCGTGAGTAGTTCACCCCTGGACTACGGGTCCATGTAGTAGCTAGATGGTTGGTTCTCCTCCTTTGTGCTATCATGTTTAGATCTTGTGAGCTCCGTTCATGATCAAGATCGTCTATTTGTAATCATACATGTTGTGTTTGTGGGGATCCAATGGATATTGAGATGCTATTTCAGATTGATTATTGATTCTATCATGTCTTTGTTATTTGTGATCTTGCATGCTCTACATTGGTAGTAGCTATCTTGGCCGAGTAGATGCTAGCAACTCCAAGATGGAGTATTTATGCTCGATAGTGGGTTCATGCCTCTAGTAATCTGGGGATGTGACAGGAATCTCTAAGGTACTAGATGTGCTGTTGCTACTAGGGAGAAAACAACAATCCTTTGTTCATAGAACAATCGTATTGTTTACTTTACATTCAATGCTTAATGCAATTATCTATTCCTTCTTAACTTAATACTAGAGGGGGTTCGGATGATAACCTGAAGGTGGATTATTAGTCATAGATGCAGTTGGATTACAGTCTATGTATAATGTTGTAATTCCCAATCAAATCTCATAGGAGTCAAGATGATTAGTATATACATGTATGCTTTCTCGATGTTTTTCAATTTCCCCGCTATAATTTGTTCACCCAACATGTCATCTATCTTAAGGAGAATCACCACTAGTGAACTATGGATCCCGGTCCTTTCTTTTAACATCAATCTACAATGGTTTAATGTTTTCTGTTTACTTTCTGCAAGCTATTACTTTCTTCCACACAATACGTTTAATCATTTCTTTTCAGCAAAACCGGTGAGATTGACAACCTCACTCTAAGTTGGGGGAAAAGTTCTGTGGTTGTGTTGTGTAGGATTCCAAGTTGGAAACAACACCTTGGAGGTGTTTCCTTGCTCCTACTAGTTCGATAACCTTGGTTTCATAACTGAGGGAAACTTACTGTTGTGTTCATCATACCGTCCTCTTGGGTTCCCCAATGAGCTCGATATCAACCACGAGCCAACAAGTATTTTTCTGGCACCGTTGCCGGGGAGTCAAGGACATCTTCACAAGGGGAGACCCTCATAACCAATCTCTTTACTTTGTGTTATTTGTTTTTCTTAGTTTATTTTTTCTTGTTTCTTTATCAAAAACACACAAAAATTAGTTGTACTAGTTTGCTTTCTTTATTTAAAACACAAAAAAATGACTTCACTAGCACCAACAACAATGATTTCATGTGCACACCTATTGCTCCACCTATTCCTGAAGCTACTTTCTTTGAAATTAAACCTGCTTTACTTAATCTTGTTATGAGACAACAATTTTCCGGAATTGGTACTGAAGATGCTGCTGCTCATCTAAATAACTTTGTTGAACTTTGTGAGATGCAAAAGCATAGGGATATAGATGGAGATATTATTAAGCTTAAATTATTTCCTTTCTCTTTGAGAGGAAAAGCTAAAGAATGCTTGCAATCCCTAACTAGAAATAGTATTGATTCTTGGACTAAATGCAAAGATGCTTTCATTGGAAAATACTATCCTCCTGCTAAGATTATATCTATGAGAAGTGAAATAATGAAATTTAAACAATCTGATAATGAACATGTTGCTCAAGCTTGGGAAAGAATGAAATCTTTGGTAAAGAATTGTCCCACTCATGGACTGACTGCTTGGATGATTATCCAAACCTTTTATGCAGGATTGAATTATTCTTCAAGAAATCTACTCGATTCTGCTGCTGGAGGTACCTTTATGACCATTACTTTGGGTGCTACAACAAAGCTTCTGGATAATAAGATGGTTAACTATTCTGAATGGCATACCGAGAGAGCTCCACAAGGTAAGAAGGTAAATTCTGTTGAAGAGACCACTTCCTTAAGTGATAAAATTGATGTTATTATGTCTATGCTTGTTAATGGGAAAGCTCATATTGATCCAAATCATGTTCCCTTAGCCTCTTTGGTTACTCAAGAAGAGCAAATTGATATGAACTTTATAAGAAATAATAATTTTGGTAACAATGCTTATGGTAATAACAATTATAGGCCTTACCCTCCTAATAATACTTATGGTTATCATGGCAAACCTGGAATACCTAGTGAAGGAAGAATTTTAGAAGTTGAAAGAGCCACTAAAAACTTCATGCAAATGCAATATGAGCAAAATAAATTATTTACTAAAACCATGGAGGAACAATCTACTATTTTGAAAAATATTACCCATCAACTTGAGAGTTTAAATAGGGAAATTCCTAGTTTGTAATTAAAACTTTCTAATGCTGAAATAAATATATCATCTTTGTCTGAAGCACAATCCTCTTTGATTAATAAAATGGCTGCTAAACCTAAAACTATTGAAAATCCCTTTGCTGCTACTAATGCCATTCAAGTTAGAATTGATGAAAATGTTAGACTATTAGCTGAATTGCATGCTAAGTGGGAAAGAGAAGATGAAATTGCTAGAAATATTAGTGTTTCTACTATCACTACCACTAATGTTGAAGCTAGTAAACCCAATGGAACCTTTTCTAATAAAAATGCTGAAACTCTTCAAAATATGGGAAACAATAGCTCTACTACTTTAGATGATAATTATGATTTTTATCTTGATGGTTGCAATATCTCTGAAGTAATTGAGTTCCTACAAAAGCTTGCTAAAAGTCCTAATGCTAGTGCTATGAATATGGCCTTTACAAAACACATTACTGATGCTCTCATAAAAATTAAAGAAGAAAAGATGAAACATAAAGCTTCTATTCCTATGAAACTAGAAGATGGTTGGGAACCCATCATTAATATGAAAGTGAATGATTTTGATTTCAAAGCTTTATGTGATCTTAATAGTAGTGTTTCTATTATGCCTAGAAGGATTTATGATATGCTTGATTTGCCACCATTAGAAGATTGTTATTTAAATGTCCCACTTGATAATAATGCTAAAAAGAAACTCATGGGGAGTATTAATGATGTCCTTATTATGGTTAGCAATGCCTATGTCCCCATTGATTTCTATGTTTTGGATGTTGAATGCAATGCTTCTTGTCCTATTACTTTGGGAAGACGTTTTCTTAGAACTGTTGGTGCCATTATTGATATGAAAGAAGGCACCATTAAATATCAATTTCCACACAAGAAAGGTATAGAACACTTCCCTAAGAATAGAGAGAAGATTCCTTTTGCCTCTCCTATGAAAACAAAATTTGCTCTTAATGCTTCTTCATTTGATAACACTTGATTCTTTTGCTTGCTTCTTATGCCTAACCTAAAGGCGTTAAAGAAAAGTACTTATTGGGAGATAACCCAAAAGTTTTAGATGAGTCTTGGAAGTTATTACCTCTGTAATAACTGCTGCTTATCCTTTTTATTTGCTTTTTGTGCCAAGAGTAACCTCTAATGAGAGAGAAGTAATGCTTGGGAAAGTTGCTGTCCCGAAACAGATTTTTGTGCTTCGTTGTAAACATTCATGTAAAATCTCTGTATGTCTGTTTGAGCTGGGAATTTTTGTGCTTCTTCCCCAGGTTGTTATCTAACTTTCGTTAGTTCAACACTTTTCGATTTGAGCAATAGAAGGTCTTTGAAAAAATTGTTTTGTACCTGCTGGTATGTTTTGATAGATTTCTGCCTTTATTTGCATTTGCTTCTTGTTGATTCCTTTTTGCGTTCTTTTTGGGGAATTGAGATTTTTGAGGGAAGTGCTACATTATCTTGTGTTTTAATGGAAGTTTTATTGGTGTTGAAACTGAACCCAAAGACTTATTATCTTGAGTACACTAATGTTGCTAATAAAGATGATGTGAAGTTTTGTATGAAGGAAAAATTTCAGGTGTATGGAAAGAATGATGTAATGAGATGAAGAATGGACTAAAGCTCAAGCTTGGGGATGCCACCCGTGTCACCCCAAGAAATATCCAAGAAGTACAAGTGTCAAAGCTTGGCGATGCCCAAGGCATCCCCTTCTTCATCAATAAAAATCTCAGGTTTTCTCCAAACACTTCATTTTTATTGTTTCATGCACAGTTGTGTTGTTCTTGGAGTGTCTTTGTTTTTGTTTTTGGTTTTCGTTTGGTCCGTTTGCTTAGTTTGCTTAAATAAATTGGTTGGACCCCCTCATTCATGCATTAGTTTTCAAATAAGATTGGTTTGGATTGGAAAAGAGTAGGAAAAGTTCATGCTTAAGTGGTAAAAGGAGCTTGTTTTTGACTGTGGCCTATGCTTTATCATGTCATACTTGATATTGTTTTGGCTTTATGCTTAGTGATTTTTGCTGTAGCATGACATGTTATAAACAATTGAGATTGCTTAATGTGCCTTGAAAGAATCATGCGTTGTTTTAGCATATTAAAGCATAGTATTGTGATATTCTCCTTTGATGCTTTATTTGGGTTGACTTGGCGCATGCTCACACCATGTTATGACTATCCCAAGTCACCATAGCCTCCATGATCCTTTAGTTTTCGACTTGTAATATCACTTTATGCTTTAATTAATAATGTTTTGTCACTTTGCATGATTATGGCCATTATTGCTCTCTCAGTTGGTCGCTCCTAGTCCTTTGCTAGCCTCATAACCAAGTATGAGTTCCACTCATGCATCCAACTCCAAATAAAACCAACTTATTCCAAAGAGTCCACCATACCTACCTATTAGCATTTGCTATTCCAAGTATATTCATGTTTTATCTACCTTCCGAATTAAAATTGTTATGAGAAAACTAGTGATTAAAGCTCTCACGAACTTGATGGCACACTTTACTTTTCTTGCCCCTAATAAACTTGAACCATTCTGTTGTCTATGTTGTATATGCTTTCACTTATATGTTGGGGATTAGCAGAAACTTGATGTCATGGGGAACACTTTCAACATTGCACTTGTACTTTGTACCTAGTTGATATCATGCTCTTTTGTCTATGGATGTCGTCGGTGTGAAATGAAAGGGGAGCTTGTAAGTCCATGGAGTTATGTATGTGTGTTAGAGAAACGCCTGGGCCGCTGGTCTAATCCATGCCTAATCATGGTGTAAACCTGCAGCGTAACCATAATGAGCAATCTATGAAGCATTCTTCTTATAAAAAAAGAGATAGAGATTGAGAAAAAGAGAAAAAGAAAAAAAAGATGAGAAAAGAGGAAAGAGAGAAAAAAGCACCATTTTCCCATGGTAAATAAGAAGATTGCTGAGATGCTCGTTGTCTGCTTCCCTTGTCATTTTGTTATGGGGATTCTACCGTATCGTCGGGCAAGGGGTACCCTGTTGGCGGTTCTCTATGATACACATGTACTTACTATGACAAGAACTTACTAGTAACTAAACTTGAGTAGCATGAGGAGCGACCCTCGTATTCAACAGACATGAGATTTCCAACTTATACTTTGTCAAGCATATACTCCATAGTTTGTCCACTTTAACCTTAATCACTTCAAGATGCTTATGATAGGGGCAATGAGAGCTGAAAGCTAATAAGTAACATAATTTTTGGAATCTCTTTATGAGACTTGAATCCCTGCTTCCTTCTATGAAGGCCTTTCTTCCACTTTTATATTGAGTCTCCACCTTCTATCTTTATGAACCTATTGAGAGAGCATAGTTGCTATTCTTAGTTTAATGTGCATTGTCCCAAGACTTATTGATTGATGCATAACTTTCATATTGCTTGTTATTAACTATTTGTATCTAGTCACCCTTACAAACTTTGAAGGTGTCCTATGCATTTATGTTTTGCTACTCCATGAGGGACAAGCTGAATGCCACTATGCTATGTTTTCTTTATGTGAAACAAACAAACGTGTTGCAAAGCATTGTTATTCATGAATCTTTTTTTTGTGCCTTTTCATGTTACAACATAGTTGCTATGTCTTATTGTTAGAACTTTATCTTTCATGCTATGTTGAAGTACTATGATCCCAGTTATCAATGTTTTACAAATACTTTGATCAAGTTTATGATGGTGCATGTCACCTCAAAAATTATTCTTTCTTTTTAGCACTTACCTACTCGAGGACGAGAAGGAGTTAAGCTTGGGGATGTTGATACGTTGTAAACGTATATATAATTTTTGATGTTCCATGCTTGTTTTATATGTACTTTCTTATGTTTTGTCCACACTTTGGAGTATTTTTATACACTTTCTTGGACTAACCTATTAACAATATGCCATAGTTCCAACTGCCTGTTTTTTGCTGTTTTTGGTTCCAGGAAAGTCAGAAAATGAATATTCTCGAAATTGGACGGGACAAAAGCCAAAGTCAATATTTCACCGAGGGGACACAGAGCGAAAATACGAGACGAAGAGGGGCCAGGGGCTGCCCACATCACCTAGCCGCGCGGCCAGGCCTGGCCCACGCCAGGGGGTGGTGTGGCCGCCTAGGGAACCCCCTCGGCCTCCCCTTTCTCCTATATATTGCCTCCGATACAGAAACCCTAAGTACCCGATCAAAAATCCACGAAAGAGTCTGTAGCCACCGTCATCTCCATCCCTAGATTGGGATGGATCTGAAGCTCTTCCCGGCACCCCGCCGGAGGGGAGAATTCACCCTGGAGGCCTTCTTCATCGCCATGCTATCCTCCGGTGTGATGCGTGAGTAGTTCATCCCTGGACTACGGGTCCATGTAGTAGCTAGATGGTTGATTCTCCTCCTTTGTGCTATCATGTTTAGATCTTGTGAGCTCTGTTCATGATCAAGATCATCTATTTGTAATCATACATGTTGTATTTGCGGGGATCCGATGGATATTGAGATGCTATTTCAGATTGATTATTGATTCTATCATGTCTTTGTTATTTGTGATCTTGCATGCTCTCTGTTGTTAGTAGATATCTTGGACGAGTAGATGCTAGCAACTCCAAGAGGGAGTATTTATGCTCGATAGTGGGTTCATGCCTCTAGTAATCTGGGGAAGTGAGAGGAATCTCTAAGGTACTAGATGTGATGTTGCTACTAGGAGAAAACAACAATTCTTTGTTCATAGAACAATCGTATTGTTTACTTTACACGCAATGCTTAATGCAATTACCTGTTGCTTACAACTTAATACTGGAGGGGGTTCGGATGATAACCTGAAGGTGGATTATTAGTCATAGATGCAGTTGGATTACGGTTTATGTATAATATTGTAATGCCCAATCAAATCTCATAGGAGTCAAGATGATTAGTATATCCATGTATGCTTTCTCGATGTTTGTCAATTTCCCCGCTGTAATTTGTTCACCCAACATGTCATCTATCTTAAGGAGAATCACCACTAGTGAACTATGGACCCCGGTCCTTTCTTTTACCATCAATCTACAATTGTTTACTGTTTTCTATTTACTTTCTGCAAGCTATTACTTTCTTCCACACAATACGTTTAATCCTTTGTTTTCAGCAAAACTGGTGAGATTGACAACCTCACTGTAAGTTGGGGCAAAGTTCTGTGGTTGTGTTGTGTAGGATTCGAAGTTGGAAACAACACCTTGGAGGTGTTTCCTTTCTCCTACTGGTTCTATAACCTTGGTTTCATAACTGAGGGAAACTTACTGTTGTGCTCATCATACCTTCCTCTTGGGGATCCCCAACGAGCTCGATATCAACCACGACCAGCAGTCTTCTAGGGAAAAAGCTATTATACTACATCCATGAATCCGGGTCGAAGGTATCAACCCTTTTTCTAGCGCCGTTGTCGGGGAAGCTATTTCGCTATCCTGGTGAGGTCACTAGAGACCTTGTTTTTAGTTTTATTATTAGTTTGTAGTTTATTTCTTGTTATTAGTTTACTTTGTTGTTATCTATTTGAAAACCCAAAAAATTTAGTTACTTGTTATTTGTTTTCATTACTGAAAATTTACCAAAAATATAAGAGCCATGGCTCAAAAGAGATTAGGGGAGTATGCTAGTCCCGCTGATGATTTTATTCGTGCACCTATCATTCAGCCCGATGTTGATGCAGAAACATATGAAATAAAGCCTAACCTTTTAAGTTTGGTTCAACAATACCAATTTGGGGGCTCATCTGCTAAAGATTCAGGTTAGCACTTAAACACTTTCACCAAAATTTGCGACATGATGCGTATTAAGGATATAGATCCAAATGTTGTTAAATTAAGATTGTTTCTTTTCTCTCTTAGAGGAAAGGCTAAGGATTGGTTGCTAGCTCTACCAAAGGGCACAATTAAGTCTTGGGAGGAATGTACTAACTTGTTTATGACTAAATCCCCCCCAGCTAAAACTATGTAGCTAAGATCCAATATTACAAGATTTAGACAAGAAGATCGTGAGCCACTAGCGCTTGCGTCAGAAAGGATGAAAGAAGCTGTAATGAACTGTCCTAGACATGGGATGGAAGAATGGCTTATATTACATTTGTTTTATAATAGTCTTAACCCAATTTCTAAGTCTATGCTAGATACTGCAACAAGATGAACAATCATGGGAAAGCAAGTGAGTGTTGCAAAGAAGTTACTTGATGATAGGCAAAACAACCATTCCCAATGGCATGTGGAAAGAACCTCGAAGAGAGTAAGTTCAGTTACCGAGGTAAATAATGAAGAGCTTACATCTAAGGTAGATGAGTTGCTTAGCATAGTAAAAGGTAAACAAGATACCCAAGTCAATGCTATCGCTACCGATGTTAATGATGTTAATTTTACAGCTCGCACTCCTTTTAATCCTGCATAGAAAAATAATTATGCTTCTAATGTTCAAAAACATTATCCTAATCTTGCAGGAGCTCCTTACAACAATTATGATAATACAAATGGAGCAAATCATGGCGATCTCTCGTTTGAGAAAATTTTTAGAACCTTTATACAAGCTCAAACCAAGCAAAATAATATGCTTATTAAAATCATGGATAACCATGAAACTAGTATAGGAAAATTATCTAACCAAGCCGTTGCAATGAGGAATGATGTGCAGGCTCTACAGGAAAGGACAAAGACCGTGGAGGGTCAGTTGGGTAAAGTAGCTAAGAGCCAAGCTCTCATACTAGAAAATTTTGTTGGAAAACCCGAGCCAAATCCGGTAGAAGACCTCAAGATGATGAGGGTGGTAACCAATGACTATAGCAACACACCAACACCAGAATATATCATGGAAGATCTGCTAAATATGATTACCGTGAAGAATCCAGGTATAGAACAAGGCAATGATGTTATGTACCAACAACTTATACAACAAGTAGGATCTAAAGTTTGCGAGTTAGAGATGGAGTATAAAAGATTAGTTGCTTCCAGCTAAGCTAGATGATATATTTGAGCCCACTATTAAAGTTAAGTTGGTAGTCAATGAGATATCCGTACTTTGTGATCTTGGTGCGAGTGTCTCAACGATTTCGAAAATTTTATTTGACAAATTAAACTTGGGGCCATTTGTTACTACTGAACTGAGACTCCATCTAGCTGATTCAACTTATAAACAAGATGTGGGGATTAAAGAAAATATAGTTGTGGAAATTAAAGGTAGTCCCGCTCTTATTGATCTTGTTATCGTGGACATGCCTGAAGATCCCATAGCACCTATAATTCTAGGTAGGCCATTCCTAAGAACTATCAAGGCTTTAATTAATTTACATGAGGGGAATGTGAGAATAGGGCTACCATCTAGAGATCCTTTTATAGTCCACTTCCCTAGAAAAAAGAAGGCCAAGCCTAATGATGATGATGGTATAATCACTTTAAAAGCCAACTATTTTGGTGTCGTTGTATTGGGAACGGCAGTACCTGAAAATGTTAGATAGAGGTGCGGGGACTAGCAGGGAAACTCTCAATGGAGTCCGCATGCGGTATTGGGTACGAGCAAGTGTAGCGAGACACAAGAAGTACCCAGGTTTGGAGCCCTTGTGGTGAGGTAAAACTCCTACTCCTGCCGATCTGACTATGAGTAGTATACGGGCTACAATCACTCCTTGAGCTGTATCTTCTAGCTACCTTCTTAAATGCACTCAGACCAACCCTTGCTACGAGAGCCTTGCCCCTCCTTATATAGGTAGAGGGGCAACGGTCTCACTGGCCAGTCCGGCTGGTAGGCCCCATAGGCGGGTCCTAGCCGGCTGGTCATCTACAGTATCCAGTACGGTTACGTCCCGTCGAGGTACATGCGGTACGGGGCATCGTGGGTACAGTGAACACCGTGTGAGCCTGTCGTCAGCATCCGGCCACTGTGCCCGTGTCACCCAGCAAAGTCTTCGATATGGCCTTGTAGTTGCGGGTCTTGTCGCTGTACTAGGGAGTACTGCGCACGGTGCAGCACGTCGCCCTGTCCTTATGATTGCATCCAGCTACGCTGGTGCAGCCGGTCCTGAACCTGGTCACCCTTCCTGGTTCCGGCTACCGTAGAGTAGTCGGTATGACTTGCTCATGTCCAGCTGCGCTCAGCCAGCCGGACGCGAACCGACTGCCATAGTTCTTGTCTGGTTGGGGTATCCGAGGGTCATCCCCCCGACATTTGGAGTGGGTATTCCACTTCTTAAATCTAAATGATTACCATTAGGGTAAAGCTAATTGATCTTAACTATAAGCGCTTCATGGGAGGCAACCCATGTGAAATAAAGTTTTTACTTTTGTGTTAGTTTTGTTTGTTTGTTTTGTTTTGTTTTTGTTTTTAATAAAGTGTGTTCAATAAGACCTTTGGAGAGACAAGAAGAAATAAGGTAATCCTCTATCTTTTATTTTACTAACACATGGCCTAAGAAGTATTGTTGATTTTTATGTAGTATATTTGTCGTTATTTTATCCTTTGATAAGATGTGCAAAGGCACACAGAGCTTCTAATCAAAAAAATTGAGTTTTGTAGCTTAGAGTTCTCTTAATGCTCACTGGTACGGCCGGAAGGGGCCGTACCATACGCCCGTACCACATCGAACCACATGAAGATAGGAATTATGATTTTTGCCGCAGGGAACGGTGCTCTTAATGACCACTGGTATGGCCAGACGCGCCCATACCACGCGCCCGTACAATACCCTTGAGCAAATAACAGATTTCAAGCAAAGTCATAGATTGGATAATGACCAGCAGTACGGGCGCGCGCGACCATACCACACGCATGTACTGAGTGCACCGCCAGAAGAGAATCATCACCCCCAAGGTATATCACCCGGTATGGGCGGGCTCCGGCCATACCGCCCTCCCGTACCACGTACGTGGCCACCATATTCAGCCCAATAAAGTAACCTAAAAATCCCCAAAACCAATCTTTCTCTTTCTTCTTCCTCTAAACTCCAAACCACCTCCATTGGATCTTCAGATTTACTAAATCTTTCTTCCATTCCTCGCACTCAATCGATCCAAGGTATGATTCTCCTCCGATCCTCAACTTATTTGTACAAAAGCTTCACTCAATATTTCACCATTGTCAATCTAGACTTAGGTCTTGTTCTTGATTCAATCCTGATATTGATCTTGCTTAGTATTGTTTTGGAGGAGTTTCTTTTGTAATTAGTGTAGATAATCACTTATGCTATGTTTCTATTGGACTAACTTTTTTTAGCAATTTTTACTTAATTTATCTTATTATTTTTAGATGAACACGAGGAGTCGTACATGTGTGATGGCCACGGAGTCCTCTGCATCACCCGTCGATACGTTGACCCCGAGTCACTTGGTATTGAGTTCACCGAGGAGTTTCAGCTGAACCGTTTCAATCGTCTCAAGCTCCAAGAAATCAAGTCAACCAAGTGGGTGTGTCCCTATATCCTGAACCAACTTGGCATTTGTGTTGATTTCAATTTACTTTGAAACAATGTTGGTTTTTATTATTTTGTCTTTCAGGATGTTGCCACGTATCATCGCTTGACACTTGAGTTCTTCACCACCTTGACGCATATAGTGGAACCCTACGGTTGTACCGAGGAACAAAGGCCAGGAGTTGATCGCATCAAATTCCTCCTTATGAACTGTGAGTACACCCTAACACTCAACAAATGTGATGCTTTAGGTTTACCAACAACACTACTGATGTATGCGCAACTACTTTTATTTTAAATCCTGCACCTTGGGAGTACTTTATTTTAATGCGAATCCGTGGAACCACACCCAAGAGAAACCAAATTGATCATCCTGCTATTCAATATTTATTTTATGTGATTGCTAACACTTTGTAAGCACGTGGTGAGTTTACTAGAGTTATGAGGAGGACATGTTGATCCTTGCAAAAGCTGCTATTATTAATTGTAACTTAACGCCAAATTTGGGCGCTCTTCTTCTGTTTTACATTAAGCATCAAGCTCTTCAATCTCGAGGACCCATATGCGGAGGAGGAGTTGTGACCGTTCTTGCACGCGCACTTTGCATCAACCTAGGTAACATCCAACCGTTGACAGGAAGTCATCGTCTCGGTCTCTCTACTCTAAGAGCATGTGGTATGGTTTCTAAAACTCATGGTAGATACTTTTTCGATATATCTGGAGTGGATCACTTGATCCCGGCTCCTTTGCCTAATGGTTTATTCTCTATCGAGGATGGACGTTTGTATTTTGATGCGCATGTTGAGGCTAATCTACCCCAACAGGAAACACCCATGGGAGGAGGATAAGATGAAGAAGTAGAACAAGGAGGACCCGAACAAGATGAGAAGCCACTGAACTACTACACCACCTATGAAGATATCTATGCACTGGAAGGAAATATTCAAAACATGAACAACCTCTCCATCAACCTTCGAGATGCTACTGCAAGCCTCGCCACCCAGTTCCACGATTGGAGCAGCCAATGGAACGTGGGAGACTATCCACCGCCACCACAATGAGCAACAAAATGGCTTGCAAAAGCTCGAGCTTGGGGATGTGTTCCCCCGACAAATTTATTTGTGTAATAACGAGGTTGTACTCTAACTCCTTGAGAGCTTTGAAACACTCGTGTTGGCTTGTCCCAACACCTTGCTTTTTTCCTTTGCTTTTTAGTTTGCTTTCGTTTTTAGTTTGCATTTGTTTTTCATTTTTTTTATTTTCTTAAAAACCTTGCTTGGTCACAAGTTCTTTTCTATTCTTTTATACCTATCCTCAAAAATACAAAAAGATTTTTCCGTTCTTCCTTTTTTTGTAAATGTGGATTCGCACTTTGCCTCTTTGCTTTGATATTATTCTGAGAGTAATTGTGTTTGAGTTTTGAAGGAACACATCTCTATAAGGAAGAGGATAGTGAAGTCACTTATGAGAGGTATGTTCTATGTCTACCACTTATGAAGTTTGAGTTGTTTATCTTAGTTGGTTGATTTGCTAAGATGCATGCTAGTGGGAAGTAATTTAATATGGTTAGAGTAAAGATTTTTATTAGTATGATGATTAATTGCTGAAACTCTTGCTCTAGTTCCTTTAGTTTACCGAGTCTTGCCTTGGAAATAATATTGCCGAACAAGTACAATAAGAAAAGGTCTGAAATTTATGACTTGTTTGATGAATAATTGCCTTGAGGGTATACCCTTGAATATACTTAACCCCATAGATATTTTGGTAGTCTTAACAGCACTTATTGAAAGGAGTTTTTTGATTGAAATAAAGTCTAGTGGTAATTGTGATACATGCCAAAGCTAACCTTGTGCATCAAACCATGGTACTAGCTCAAAAAAAGAGGAAAGAAGTGAGACTATTTTGTTTTATGTCTCTAATGCACACCTTTGGGATGCCAGCAACTCCGCTAGCTTTTGAACTATCTATGGTATAACCCCGGATTTCGGCTATGAGTTGATGACATGAGTGGCATACGTGTCAATATATGGGCAAAAGTATTGGTACTCTCAAAGGTTATGCAAACACTTACAAAAGAAACATTCAGCGATCCTTGAAAGAATAAAAGAAAAAAATATCTATGAGGATCCACATAACAAGTCCTTGGCATGGTCTCATTACTACTCTATGATTTTTTCTTGAAAAGTAATGATTGGATTAGAAGTGTCTTTGATAGACTTGATTTATTGATGTGGCTGTAAATAAGACACTTCATTGTTATACTACTTAGGACATGAAACTCTCTTACTCAATTATGCTAATTAAACATTCTTGTGTTCCTTGGTAAGCTGAGAGTTAACTAGAAGAATTGGATTGATTGCTACACTTCTAGTTATTTATACTTATATTAAACTTTACTTTGATTATCTTGACTTACCGAAGCTTGCATAGTACTCTTGTCATCTCTCTAACTTTGATAAGCCTCACAAATGAATGAAGTGATGAGCGCATATGACTACCAACCGTTTCAAATTTAAACGCTGAAATCCTTATATTTCTTTTGTTTCTTCTTTCTCGAGGGCGATCAAGGTTTGAGATTTGGGGAAGTTGATGGCTCCAAAATTAGCCATCTTCCAATGTGTTTAAACATTGTTCTTGGTCAAGCAATTGACAAGAAACTCTCAATCCTTGCCACTAATGACTAATAATTGCAAAGATATGCAAAAACTTTCTTTCAATTGTGTTGTGCAGGAAATCATGGTTTTTAATGCGGAATCAGGAGTCATATTGAAGGTTTTTGAGGAAGTCTACACGTCCAAGTAACTGGGAAGCCATTCCAGGGCGTCAGCACACTTAACGAGCACTGGTACAGGCAGGGCCCGCCCGTACCGTCTGCCCATACCAGGTGGTGTTAGCTTTGTCTCGTCAAACCCTACGACTTTCGTGAAGGTGACTCTATATTTTTAGGCTCCAGCCACCGGCTAGAGGGCTGCCATTCTCAGATTACATCACAACACCACCAAAGGAGATCCACACCATTATTCATCCATTTTTCCTCACTTCCATCATCCATCCCCTCCACTAGCCATAGCCATTGCTTTATACTTTAGATCTCCTTGTGATTTGGCGACCATTGTAAGAATATTTGATTCCAGTCTAAGTGTTTGTATGATGTTTTCTATCTCTGATCTATTTGTTATGAGTGAGTAGTCCTCGTGGGTTGCGGGTTTGGGAGAAACCTTGCAGCAATTTTGCATCTAATTCATGGGAGTATTGTATTTTGTTTGCAATTGAGATTTGTATCTTTTGTTTCTTTGTCTCTTGTCTCAATCTGTGGACTTGTAGTTACCTAAGATCCCATAGATTGATAAAGGCTTGAGGTGAGATACTTGGCTAGCACCGATCTCATAGGAACTCCGGTGACATAAAGGGTTGTACAGTCTTTGCTTAGCGACCCATTCGGGATCACAACAACATCACCACTTAAAGCATTGATCTGTGTTTTACACTTAATAATCATTTGTAGCCTGTTGCTTTGGTGTGCACTCGGTTGGATTAAAATACTATTGCTATGCCCACTGCATCATGGGGGCTCTAGTATATTAGGATATGTTGCCCACAAGATATTATCTCCGTTCAAACATTACACATGACTATGCTTATTATTATTATCTTTTATCCCATATGATGTGCAGCTGCAGGTGGATCTTCAACCCTAGCCTATCTCCATCCATTGACTCAACCCATTATAAAGTAAACTAGATTGGTCCGGTAAACTAAGGTAAAATGAACAAACAAAGTCTTGTAGATGTGTCCTTTTTATTTCCTTTTAGCATTGCTTTCCAAGGTTCGATTAAACCTAGGTCTTCTAGGGAAAAAGCTATTATACTACATCCGTGAATCCGGATCGAAGGTATCAGTGACCATGCACCTGCATTAACTAAGGTTCTTAATAAGGAAAAGCTTGAGTTTTGGGTTGTTCGTGATAGACTAAATGAAGGCTTTGAGAAACTCGAGAAGGAACATGAGGTCTTGTTGAGCAAATTATCTCATCTTTCAAAGTCACATGAACAACTTCAAACTCAAGTGATAAAGTATGTTTCAACCTTGTCAACTAGTATTGCTTCATGTTCTACTAAACCTTGTAGTGAGCATGGAGATCTTCTCGGGGATAATAAGAGGTTGAAGGCCACAATTGAGAAAGGCCTTGTATCATGCATTCAAGGTGAGAAAAGTCTAAATGACCTGTTGAGTAATCAAAGGGACAATGTGTCTAAAGAAGGACTTGGATTTGCAACCAAGTCAAAGAATAAGAGCAAGGGTAAGAAGAAGAAGAACTTGCTCACTCCCCCTTCCAAAATGATTACCTTTGTGAAGGAGGGGGATAAGGCAAAAGATAAGGAACCAAGTGTCATTAAGAGTGGTGATGAACCCTATCATAATGATTTTGCGGGAAAATATAACCCATCCTATGTTTTTATGAAATCTTATGATGGTCATGTCTATGCTAAATATGTAGGAACCTCTTATGGTGATGATTACCATTGGGCCATTTGGGTTTCTAAGATACTTGTGACTAACAAAATAGGACCTATTCAACAATGGGTACCTAAAAACAAGCATTGATTTCTTGTAGGACTATGTGAAAGGGAAACGGATGTCGCCTAGAGGGGTGTGAATATACTTTTAAAATAATTATGGTTTAGGCTCTAATAAATGCGGAATAAGACTAATGTTTAATTTATCAAAGCACAAAAACTAAAACCACTAGGTTCACTAAGTGCACCAACAACCTATTCTAAGCAAGACAAGAAACAAGGTGATAGCAAGATAAAATACTTCAAGCACGATGGCTATCACAATGTAAATTGCACAAGTAAAGGGCTCGGTTGAGAGATAACTGATGGATGCTAAGACAGTGGTTTTTATCCTGAAGTGAACTTCCAAAGAAGCTCCGTCTTTGTTGGAGAGGTGTGATGGCACAATGTATTCCGAACGCCACAAATGACTCACCTTGAGGTGTGGTGGCTCGATGATCACCCAACGCTACACAAGACCTCACCCCAAGATACAAAGGCATGCAACTCACCGACGCCACAAAAGGCTCACCCTATGAGATCACCACAAAGGCCTACTCACGATCCACTATGGGACACTTGAGGGCGGTCACCGAACACGTACAAGGCTTGGGGCAATCTCCACAACTCAATTGGAGGGCTCCCAAGAAACACCACAAAGGCCGCAAGCTTGAAGAATCTCCACAACAATTGGAGGCCCCAAGCTTGAAGAATCTCCACAACAATTGGAGGCCCCAAGAACAATGCCACAAAATGCCACCAGCTTGAGGAATATCCACAACTCAGTTGGAGGCCCTAAGAACTCACCACAACTCCACACAACCGTATAGGGTTCCAAGAACCCAAGAGTAACAAGCCCAAGAGCTATAACTCGCCAAATATCCGAGGAGAACTCAAACCTATGCACCAAATGCAAGGGTAAGTCCTTCACTCCCAAATTCCACCAAAGCTACAAAATCTATTGGGGAATAAGAGAGGAAGAACACAAGAGAAGAACACCAAATTCCTCCAAGATCTAGATCTCAAGATTCTCTTCACTAAGAAGAGATATGATTTGGTAGAGTTGTAGATCTAGATCTCCTCTCACTTTTCCCTAAAAAAGATGCAAGAATCATGAGAGGGAAAAGGAGTAAGAAAACTCAAGTATGTCAATGATGACCCACAAGTATATGGGGTGTATCGCAGTATTTTCGATAAGTAAGAGTGTCGAACCCAACGAGAAGCAGAAGGTGTTGACGAGTGGCTTGGAGCAGGAATTCTCTGTAAATACTTAGCAAACGGATTTTTAGGGGTTTTTGATAATGCAGATAGATAAAGTACGAGTAAATAAAAGACAATAATAATAATTGCAGCAACTGGCCCAATCCTTTCTTTATCAAAGGACAAGTCGGTTGTATTACTTAAGATGACCAAACGTTCCCGAGGACACATGGGAATACTGTCAAGTGCTTTCGCTTCATATAGTTGATTAATCTTCTCTAGTTGGATAAGTGTTGTGTGGGTGAACCTGTAATGTAATCGACCTTCCTAGGACTAATACATACTTGTGATTATACCCCTTGCAAGCATCCGCAACTACAAGAAAGTAATTAAGATAAAAACCTAACCACAACCTTAAACTTTGAGATCCTACACTCCCGTGTGCAAAGGTTTCCTAACGGGCTTCAGGTTTCTGTCACTCTGGTAACCCCTACGATTAGTAGCCAAATACACAATGCATTCCACGAGGCCCATAAAGGTGAAGTATCATGTAGTCGACGTTCGCATGACACCACTAGAAGAATAACACCACAACTTAAATATCAAACCATTAAATCTTTCTCAACACAATTCCACTACTAAGAACATGACTTCTCCCATGTCCTCAAGAACTAAACGAACTACTCACAAGACATCATATGGATCAAGATCAGAGATGAAATAATGATAAGTAACAATCTGAACATGAACGATAATTCAATGGTTCCACTCAATAGCATCAACTACAACAAGTAATCAATACTGGGAAAGTTTCCCCTAAGAACTATGCAAGATTCAACCCAATTGTTACAGTGGTACGGAGTAGTGATGATGGTGCTGGTGGAGATGACGATGGAGATAATCATGATGATCTCGATGAAGTCTAGCTTGATGGTGGTGTTGATGGCGACGATCTCTCCTCTCCGAGAAGGAATTTCCCCGGCAGACCTCTGCCTGCCGGAGAGCTCTTTCTCTCTCTGCAGTTTTCCGCCCCGCAGAGGCGGCGGAATCTTTCTATGGTCGCTCCCCGAGTCTTAGAGTTTCGGGAGGATTATATATGCCAAAGAGCAGAGCCAAAGGTAGGCCAGGGTGGCCACACCACTTGGTGGCGCGACCTAGGGTGGCCCGCGCCAGGGGGTGGTGTGGGCCCCCTGTGGCCCATATCCGCTCCCCCTTCTGGCTTCCTTCGTCTTCTGGAAAAATAGGATTTTCCATATATTTTCCGGAATTTTCTGATCTTCGCGAATTTTGCTTCTAAACAGTGTCTTTTACATCAGAATCCTGACTTCAGCGGTCCATCCTCCAAAAGTCATCAACCATGCAAAAACAAACGAAATAACATAAGTATCATCTCTTAATATGAAATATATCAATGAATAACAGTAAATTACGATATAGAATAGTGATGCAAAATAAACGTATCAGTCAACAATGGTGGGCAAAAATAAGCTCCAAATATGGGGAACAATTGGGGAAAAATCCCCCTTCAATAGGACAAGGAAAAACTGACCATTTGGGCCAGATCCACGCGCCACCGAAACTTTTGATGCTCCACCGGTATTACTGGTAAATAGAAACACAAGTTACTGAACAAAAAACAGTTTTCGTCGGAAGTTTGGGCGGAAGTTGGGCCGGTACTACCGCCCAAGTAAAAACGTTGGATAACATTGCACGAAAACTTTAATAACTTTTGACTCCGAACTCCGATTTCGATGATCTTGGGCTTGTTTTGAAGAGAAAAAAAAGATCTAGAAGATTATGCAAAGAAAAATAATAGTCCAAAATGGGAGGATAAAAATAAAATGGAGAAAGGTATGACCTCTCAAAAGCGACGAACCGGTAAAACCTCCAAAACCCAAAACGCAAGAAGTTGAGCTTGGAAACTCCAATTGGGATGAAACCAATTTTGTTGGAAATATAATAAAGAGTGGAATACAAGAAAAGGTGAAATATTGGATAACACCAAGGGAGAAAATATCAAGTATATATATATGTGAGATATCTTTGAAGGTGTGAAGCCGAAAAACCTGCAAGATCAAAAAACACAATCAGATATGCAAGGGAAAACCGTTTTTGATGAACTAGAGATTGTTATGAAGGTAAACACAAGCTCTAGATACTCACATGGAAAATATCCTAAAAACAACCCAAAAAGATGATGCTATGTATGCAAAGATTTGAGCTCTCCGAAAGATATGATCGAGCTACTCACTCGAGAGTCCCTTTTGATAGTACGGCTATCTATCCTAAACACGGTCTCCCAACACTACAAGAGACGGATAAAATATAAAACCTAGCAAGATCATACCTTTGCCTTGAGAAATCCACTTGATCTTGATGTAGACCATCTTGTCCTTCTCAAGATGGAACGTCTTTCTTGATTGCTCTTGCTTGATGAAGAGTTGCGAATTGCTCCCCCATACACCATAGGCAGACTTTTTCCTTGAACTTTTCTTCATCAAACCATGATCACCAAGGATGGTGTGAGGACCGGAACTTAACTTCCAGACCCCCCTGTGTTTCTTCGTCAATTCCAAGATCAAAGTTAACGACACAGCGAAATGTATATCATTGCAGACATACAAAAAATAATTATTACAAAATCTGGATAGCAACATAGTAAGATGTCTAGTGATATTTATTACATCCAGAAAGTACAATGGAAATATAAAACACGTAGCGACTCCATATTAGCCACGGGCATTCGATGTAGTCCACGAGGCCTCACTCATTAGCATCGTCATAGTAGTCGTAGTCATCACCTTCTCCATAGTACTCTAAAGTATCAACAAAAACATTGCCATGAGTACATAAAGTACTCAACATACCTCCTCATGGGAGACCTATAATATCTATAGGAGGCTTCAAAGGAAGGTTGTATGATTCTTTTGCATAAAAGCCAATTTTGTTTGAAATACGATAATAGATTTGATCAAGGTGGTTTTAGACGAAAACATGTTTTTATATTCAATGTAAAATTTATCATCAATAATTGTCCTAGACAACTCACATAAGCCATAAGATATCAACATAAGGATGGAGGCAAAGAGGGAAGTAGCAAGACAGGTTCCCGTATGTCAAGAAAGATTCATGTGTCGTCCATGACCGTGGACACGGCTATTCGAATAGGTTTACACTCTGTAGAGGTTGTACACTTTTTCCGCATGATACAATCTCGTCTTGTTGCCCAGCAGTGGCCGCTAGTTTAGTACACACCTGTTGGTGTACCAGTAGAGGGATCGTGACGAGGTATTTTAGCTAGATCCCCCAAAGATGTGACGAGACCACCGGTCATCGCGCACGGAACTGAGAGTATGTCCCCAAACTGGTCCCCCCATCTGTGCTGAAGGCTCCCCGCAGGCAGACACCTCATCAGCGGTACGGCGACATTGACACCTAAGGCTGACTAACCTACTTGACCAAGCGAGTGCCTATTATAGCATGTGGTTGTATGGTGGTCACAATCTTCAAATCCAAGACTTATTAGGCACACATGCGGCACAGACAACGGATTGCTCCCTCCAACTAGTGAAGGGCAGTCAATCGCTCCTTCTTTTGATCCAGATGTCGCCCACGCCCGTATTTAGACGATAAGTTCCACCCAGAGTAGAATAGAGTAGAAGAAACAACAATGGCTAATCAGCCTAGCTCAATGAGCTCAACAAGTTTCAAAAGGTGCGTGTGACCCGAAGGTCATCCAATTCCTCCAAAGAGGCAAGATAGAATATCCTAAAGATTATTGAGCATGGCTAAGCAGTTCTACTCTACTAGGATTACTATATAATATCTACTCAGGATATCAAGTATATGGCGACAAGCAGATCAAGATATGTGTGTTAGTCGACACGAATAAAATAGCGAGTATATTTGTAAAATAACAAAATAATATGGCCATGGTAAAACATGGGATAAATCATGAGCAAAAAGGGGGCATGCCTTCGTTGTTGAACTCCTGCTCTTCACCTTCTTGATAGAAACCGTAACCCGCTCCACTCCCGAATCGTCGTGTTGAAACAATACAAACCAAATAAATAAAAGCAACATGATGAATACGAACAAGTGTCAGATAAAACTCAAAGAGGGGCTAGCAAGGTTTAGATGGTTTATGGAGCAATCATCGGCCTCCGCTCTTACTTAGTAAATAACATATTAAGAAAATAATATGTTTTTTTGTACAACCACTATAGGTGCTATAATTTTAATATGCAATGCACCACAAAATATATGTTATCTAGCCATGCACATAAGCATACACGTGAAAATAAAAGCATACAAACACTATGTAACCATACACATGCAATAATAAAACACATGTCCTAAACTATGATAAGAACATTTGCATATGCAATACTGAGCACACCTAACATCCACCAGGTATGAACAAAGCAAAACAATATTGACTAGTAGCATGGAAAGTATCATGGCATCGATGCTAAATCTAATATGGTTATGTTAATAAAAGAATTACATGCCAACTTAATGTCTAACCTGGTGACAACATGTAATTGAAGTAAATCCTACAATCACTCTATCCTACAAGAAGGATGAATAGTATCGCTCAATATAGTTAAAAACAACCTGATATGCTCTACTGCAGTGATCAAACTATATATATAACAGTAGCAATACCATATGGAGAACACTGTTAGCTCAGTCTACCAACATGATGAGTAACAACACTAATTAAGGTTTTAAAAACAACTTGACATGCTACTGATAGTAACCAGAATAAACAAATTAATACAATAGAAAAGATGTACGTAAGGCTGTGATTAAAACTAGCAATTGATCATATAGCTAAGTATGTGTACATAATTTCAGCAGCTACATATCAACTAAAACAAACTAGACAATCATCAATACACAACTAACCAACAGCAATACACTAGGAACGTGCAACCATACTGACACCATCGTATGCTTTGCTACATGATGCATCGATCTCAATTCTTCTTTTAAAAATAGTTTGATAAACATCAATATACTCGCATCTAACAACTTTGATGGGTTCCTAGAGTTAATTGGCACAATCTATAGGTTGGGTTCGAGTTGATCTGGGATGTGTACAATGGCCTACAGCTCCATGCCGCCCGGTGACGGTTCACCGGCGACACTGTCAACTAGAAAACTACGGCCAGAAACTATGTCTAGGAGATTTCTACCATCCAATCTAGTGTGTTTGTACAAGGAAATCTGCTGATGCTCACCGAGTGCAAACTAATCTTCTACGGAAGTAAACTAATCTTCTACGGAAGTAGATGAACCGAGTTGCAACGGCGGTGGAGTGTGACGTGGAGCCTTCTGGTTCCTCAAATCAGCCCTTCTACTCCTCTTGATCATGGTCTTGCACCAGTTCATCCTCCCGTGGCCGGAGTCGTCGGGAACATGGGCGGCGTCCAACAACGATTTAGGTCGGAGCTCCGCTAGATGAGGCCATGGGGCGAGCTATGGATGAGCAGCGACAGGGATAGGAAAGAAGATGCAGGAGTATTGTTTACGAAGAATGGTCTGGCTCTTGAGCTGTTGTACGTGGGTACGGGGAGACGAAGGAGTCGCATGAAGTTTGGGGGACTTGGCTCGCTGGAAGAAGGTACGTCGTTCGGTCCAGCCCAGGTGTGCGTGTGGTGTTGGGACTCTGTCCCGTGCGTGCGTGCATGCGAGTCAGAGCGCTCGCTCGGCTGGGTTAGGTTGTGTCACTTGTCCAAATTGAATTGGCGCATCGGTAGAGAGAAAAGAAAAGAAGAGAACTACCAAGGTGATTGTGCAGTCTACAATGCATGCACGAGTGCATGTGCATGGACGTAGGACCAAATTTAAAAATACAAATTCGGACATAACCAAATTAGAAAGAAGTTGACAAATGAAAATCAGATTCAAAGAATAATATGAAAAGTACTATGAGGAATTAATCTCCTTCTCCTGTATATCAAATTAATTGTAAGAATTAATTGTAACATATCCAAACAAAATATTTAATTTTATTTGACCGCGCTCCAACATCCATTGGTTTAAAAAAATCAGGATGTTATAGATGGCAAGTTTCAAGCATGAGATCTACTAGAGATGGTACATCTTGAGCTTACACTTCATTTCTTGATGATATCTTGAACATAGTCATGATGAATTCCATCTTCTTCTTCAAGACACTCTTGATCTTTTTCTTCTACATGATTTCAATAGGCACAAAGTCCTTGGACATTGCTTCTTCTTTTTCATTGTTGAAACCAACACATGGTCCAAGCGATGCCAATGGACAAACCTAAAAGTGAAACTCAATTTACACATTAGTCCATAGAAATTATTATTAATTATCAAAACCACACATGGGGGCATACATGTCCTTTCACTATGCTTCCGCTGGAAGAAAATGGTAGTTGATAGTGGTGCCACGAGTCATATGACCGGAAGTAAGGAGATTCTTGATGCGATGAGACCTAATACTTCCAACATGTATGTCACTTATGGAGATGGATCAACCTCTAAGGTATTGGGTTTGGGTAAGGTAGTGGTCACACTGGATATATCCATTATGGACTTTATGCTTGTCAAAACCCTTTCATACAATTTACTTTTCGTTCATCAACTCACGCTTATGGGCTTTGTAGCCTACTTTACCTCTAAGGTTGTGGTTCTCATGTGGAGCAAGACTCTCTCTATAGTCTTTGTTGGGCATCACGATAAGAGTTTATATGTGGTATATTTCGATAAGAAACACACACCTACCACGACTTGCCTAATGGCTAAAGGTGACATGGGATGGCTTTGGTATCACCGTCTTGCCCACGTCAACATGAGGTCTTTGCAAAGCCTCCACACGGGAGGTCACATCCTTGGACTAAAAGATAATGTTTGTCTTGTCAAAGATCGTGTGTACAGGGCATGTATTGAAGGGAAGCTCCATGAGACGGCTCATCCCCCACAACAACCATCTATTCTGATGGGATCTTAGAGGTTATTCACATGGACCTCTTTGGTCCTCTATCTTTTGATAGCCTTGGGGGAAATAAGTATTGTTTGGCTATTGTGGATGACTACTCAAGATACACTTGGGTATATTTCTTTAAGAAAAAGAGTGAGACTCAACACACCGTCATCGACTTTGCCAATGAAGTACAATGTCAACATAACAAGAAGATCTTGGCCATTAGAAGTGACAATGCTACTGAGTTCAAGAACTACACCGTAGATGAGTTTCTTGGTGATGAGGGGATCAAGCATCAATATTCCGCTCCATATACCCCTCAACAAAATGGTGTGGAAAAAGGAAGAACCAGACTCTTATGGATATGGCAAGAACCATGATTGTGGAGCTCAATTCTCCATATAATTTTTGGGTCGGAGCTATCTCAACTGCTTGTCATATTGCCAACCAGGTTTATCTTCGCAAGCACTTGAACATGACTCCCTATGAGATCCTCACCGACAAGAAGCCAAGTATCCACTACCTTCGAGTGTTTGGGCTTAAGTGCTATATTCTCAAGAAAGGTAACCAGTTATCTAAATTCGAGTCTCGAGCTATTGAAGATATATTTGATGGCTATGCATCAGACTCTCATGCTTATAGAGTCTATAACAAGTCCACCGGGAAAGTTATAGTATCTTGTAATGTGAAGTTTGATGAGCATCAAGGCTCCCAAATGGGGCAAATTGATCTTGGTGATGTAGGTGATGAAATTCCTCCTCAAGCCATAAGAAGAATGTGTGTGGTATTTTTCCGCCCCATTGAGGAACCCCTTGTGGTGGAAGGAGAAGGAAAATGCTCTACTCAAGTGGATCCCTCACCTACTCAAGATCTACATCAATCCCATAGCCATAAGGATACCATGGTTGAAGAGATAGGTCATGATCAAGGTCAAGAACAAACGGATGATGGGTGCGTACCAACCCATGTTGACCAAGGCCAAGATCATGAAGAAGGACAAAGTCAAAATTTCGAGCAAGCTCATGAAGAGGAGCAAGCTCATTTTGAAGGTCAAGACATGGATCAAAATAGTGGTAATGACCAAGTAGCTTATCAAGAATCCATTGAGGAAGCTCAAGCTCGTCGTGAAGCAAGAAGGATCACCAAGCTAGTCCGAGAAGTACTTACCCTTGAAAATGTTTTTGGTGATCTTGAAAGGGGCATTACTACTTGAAATATTGTGGCTAACTTCGTTGGCCACAATAGTTCCATTTCTTGTTTAGAGCCCCAAAAGGTGTATGAAGCGCTTGAAGACCCAGATTGGCTTGATGCCATGCATGAAGAGCTTCACAACTTCGAGCGCAACAAAGTGTGGTCATTGGTGGAGAGACCCAAGGAGTGCCATAATCTCATTGGGACAAAGTGGATCTTCAAGAACAAGCAAGATGCAAATGGGATGGTCATTTGCAACAAGGCAAACTTGGTGTCTCAAGGCTTCTCCCAAGTCAAGGGTATCGACTACGGTGAAACTTTTGCCCCTATTGTCCGTCTTGAATCAAGTCGTGTCTTGCTTGCGTATACATCTCATCATAACTTTGCAACAAATGGACGTTAAAAGTGCATTTATTAATGGTCTCCTTAATGAGGTGGTGTATGTTAAGTAACCTATGGGTTTTGAGGATCCTAAGTTTCCAAACCACATATACAAACTTGATAAGGCACTCTATGGACTTAAAAAAGCACCATGTGCGTGGTTTGAGCACCTTAGAAAGTTGTTGGCAAACCGTGGTTTCTAGGTTGGGCTAATCGACCCCACTCTTTTCACTAAGAGAGTGGGAGGAAACTTGTTCATATGTCAAATTTATGTTGATGATATTATCTTTGGTTCTCCTAACAAAGTTTTTAATGATGTTTTTGCTAAGATAATGACCGATGAGTTTGAAATTTATATGATGGGAGAATTGCAATACTTTCTTGGATTTGAAGTGAAGCAATTGTTTGGAGGTATCTTCATTAATCAAGCCAAATACATTCAAGATATGCTTAGAGATTCAAGTTGATGGATTTAAATGAAACCAAGACTCCCATGCCTCTCAAATGTGATCTCACTCTTGATACTAAGGGTAAAGATGTGGATCAAAAGGTATATCGTTCTAAGATTGGTTCTTTACTCTATCTTTGTGCATCTATACATGATATCATGTTGAGTGTGGGTATTTGTGCATGGTTTCAAGCCGCACCAAAAGAAAGCCACCTTGTGGCGGTCAAGCAAATCTTTCGATATTTAGTTGATACCCCAAACTTTGGCTTATGGTATCCCAAGGGCTCAAGCATTGTACTTCATGGATTCACGAACTTAGATTGGTAGGGAGACTAAGTTGGAAGAAAATCAACCTCCGGGGATTGCCAATTCCTTGATAGGTCCTTGGTTTGTTGGTCATCTAAGAAACAAAATTGTGTCTCCTTGTCATCCGCCGAGGCCGAGTATATTGCGGCCGCTAGTAGTTGTGCACAATTGTTCTGGACAAGGAAAAATTTAAAGGATTACAGTGTCACATGTGACAAAGTGCCTATTCTTTGTGATAATGGAAGTGCAATCAAGATTGCCTACAACCCGATGTAACACACAAGAATGAAGCATATTGATATTCGTCATCACTTCATCTGGGAGCATGTGAATAATGGAGATACTGACCTCCCTTATGTTAGCACCTAGAAGAATCTTTCGGATTTATTCACCAAGCCCCTTGATGAGAAGAGATTTGAAGAGTTAAGGCATGAGCTAAATATCATAGATTCAAGCAATGTGGATTGTTACCATGCACGTTACCCATGCATTCATATGTTATTCTATCAAGTTGTAGGCATGGATGTAGGGGGAGTGCGATCCTAATTGGTTAGGCTATACCTCCCCCCCATTATGCCCAAAGTAAGAAAATCATCCTATTAATGTCGTTTTGTGATATGTGAGCTTCAATGATGAGTTTTGGTAATGGACCCAAGATATACCTTCGCGGTTCCAAGCCAAGTATACTCAAACATGGTGGCATCCTCACTTTCTTGGGGTTTGGATCTTATTTGACTTATCATTTCTATTGCATTTTTGTGGTTCTTCATTTGGATCTTGTGGTTGTTTTTCTTGTGCTTTGGTTTTCTACCAGTTTGCTGATCTATCCCGAGCCTTTTTCACCCCTGTAGCCATGCTCTTCTTGACACGCACTTGTCTAGCTTGTATCCTGCACTTTTGGTTGATGAGTCTAGAGACTCCAGTGTGCACTCACCAGAAACTCCGGATGGGACGGAGAATCCGATGTTCTGCACCCGGAGACTCTGGACCTAGGCGGTCTCATCATATGTCTTAGGGATTTCTATTTTCGTGCCCTTGGTTCCTTAGTTGTACTCTGTTTTCCCCAGCCACTTAACTTTTCCTCCCTTTTGCCCATCTCCTTGTACAAAACTCTCATACGGTCTGAAACTCGCCGACCGTCAGCCTTGCTGTTATGTGCTGACAAGTGGGGCCGCATTCAGTCAGGTCTCGTAGTGGACCCTCGCTGTTACATGCTGACAAGTGGGGTCGTGTTCTGTCGGGTCCCATAGTGGACCCTTGCCGTTACATGCTGACAAGTGAGGCCGCATTCAGCCGGTTCCCGTAGTGGACACCTCTCTCCACTTATCCAGATCAGCATGGGACCCACAATTTATTCATGTGAGTGTAGGACCCACAACTTACCTAGGTTGGCGTTGCAAGATGGGACCCCGAGTCAGCCACACGCCCACGCCCGTGCCATTGCCTCCCCTTTCTTCTTCTTCTCCGGCGACGGTGGCCCTTTGTCAAGCTTCACTTCAGCCTCCCGTTCGTCCTGGTCATAGTATGGTGCCGTCTCGTTGACCTGTATGAAGGATGCCAATGGCAACCGTGCACTTGATGTGGACAATCAATTAGCACAACTCGGGAGCTCAATTGGGTGTGCGCTTGCTATGGAGAATGCGGGCGGCGAGCCTCTATGATGATTTAATTGGTTTATTGAGTTAATGTCTCGGCTGTCGTCGGATTGAGGACAAGTACGCCATGAGGGGGGGTCCTCGAGGCGTGCGGAAGAGAGGGGTGTGAGATGTACGGTGTTCCGAGACGGTGAGCACACAAGTTTACCTAGGTCCGAATCCGCCGGCTTTGGACGGATCCTACTCCTGCTAGCAATCGATGTCTGGCGAGCGGAATATGGGTTACAAGGGTTTCGCCTGTGCGAGTTGAGATTGTAGACTATTGAGGTGTGCCCTAAAGGCTCTCCCTAGGACATCTTATATAGATATCCGGCCTAGGGTTTACATGAGAGATCAATCCGGCTATGACTGAGAGTCGGTTACAGAGTACATCTTGAACTACAAGTAACATTGTGGACCTAAGTCGGTAAGTCTTCTGGGCCTTCCCGTAGCCGGATTGGACTCCGTCTTTCTCCCTGACTGGGTCGCCCGTGAAGCAATGCTCTAATCCGAAGTGGGCCACCCTGGTCAGTGAGGAACTGTCAGGATACCCGGAAAGTATATCTCCAACAGTAGCCCCCGGAGGCCTCCAAGATCCAAAGTCGGATTTATCATCGTCTAGCTTGATCTTCGGCTTGCAGAATCTTGAAGGGTTCCTGAAACTTAACAACAAAAAATACGATCCGGGTCTTAAAAATAAGTCGGACCTATCAGTAGGTTACTCGGATTTTCCAGCTCGATTTTAAACTAAGATGGAACTTGGTCTCTAACGCCACCTGACACAAGCATGGTCAAGTCACGTCATCTGACAGCGTTCCGTCAGCACGACCGTTTGGTTGGTCCGCGGTTCGTGGAACCGAGGCGCCGTTTCAACGCGTGCATGGAGATCGAGGCGACGCAATCATCACGCGGATCCTTCCGAGTTCTTTCCACGATGCGTGGCGGTTATACTATAGCATTTGCACGAATCTTGGCGCAAGTAGATGGATATAAGGGGTTTGGATTTCTCCTTCTCCTTTCCACCAGTCCCTTGCCGTTTCCTTCCTTCCCAATCTTCCTGCACGCGCAGAGCCTCCTCGTCCTCCCCCCACAGAGCTCCCAGTGCCGCCCCTTTAAGGTCATCTTCTCACCGGAGAAATGGCTTCATCATCTTCTTCCTCCGGTTTGGCAGCAGCAGCGGCGGCGGCAAAGGCGGAAGCAGCAGCAGAGAAAGAGAGCTACCAGGGAATCTGGATCCCCTGCGCCCTTGATGAAGCAGGCCTCAAGAACATGGAGAAAGAGGGGCTTCTCGCTGCCGGAAACTAGCGGAGCGGCTCCGGCGAAACCGTCCCTAATCCACGTGACGGCGAGCGGGTCCACTTCGGCACCCATCTCGACCGAGGTCTGTCTTTTCCTCCCTCAGAGTTCTTCTCCGAGGTGATAGATCATTACGGAGTTCAACTCCACAATCTTCCTCCCAACTCACTTTTAGAAATGAGTGTGTATGCTGCGCTTTGCGAGGGCTTTATCGGCATTAGGCCGAGTTTGCTTCTCTTCCGGTATTATTTCCATGTCCGGAGAAATTCCATCACTGCCGGTGTTCCTTACATCACCGGCACTATTAGCTTTTCTCTTAGACGCGACCGGGCATATCCCAAAATTTCTGCCAGTGACTCGGTCAAACAA
The DNA here is from genome assembly GCA_023614405.1 of Avena insularis. Classification (NCBI taxonomy): domain Eukaryota; kingdom Viridiplantae; phylum Streptophyta; class Magnoliopsida; order Poales; family Poaceae; genus Avena; species Avena insularis. Next base: position 130,275,942 of record CM042688.1, read on the forward strand.
TGGCCAGCCACTTTTTCTATCATAGGGATATTCTGGCTCCCGGCAAAGCTACTGCTTTGCCGGTTTTTGTTGACGGAGCTGCCACAGCCCAGCCTTCCTGGGACGAGGCTGCTCCGTCTCTTACTGATGATCTGATCCTCGCTAAGAGGCGGATCGAATATCTGATCAAGCACAAGGGTCTGAAGGGATCCGACTTGGTCCAGTGCTGGGTCTCACGCCGGATCCAGCCACTTCAGTACCACGGGGATAGACTGATGCACTCCATCACGTCTTCTGAAAAAGATTCCCTCCGCATCAGCCCCAAATCCTACACCACTCAGGGCTACATAACCCAAATCAAGTGGATGATCAAGGAGCGGATTGAGAGGAGGATTCCGGAGGTTTCTCTGGATATGCACATGACAGAAAACCCCGTGGTGCCGGTAAGCTTCCATCAGTACACCCTTTATGTGTTTCAATCTTCGAGTTATACTGCAATACTGATATGTTTTCTTGTTTTCAGCTTGCTGACATCCCCGAGACGGAACTTGCTCCGCTCGAAGGATACCCTCCGGAGTTCTCTCAGGAGGTAGAAGTGGTCCCATTGTCGGACCTTGCGCTCAAGAAGCGCAAAGCTCCGACAATGGTTGTTGGCACGAAGGAGGTGCCTGTCGTGAAGAGGTAACTTCCAGTCACAACTTTTCTGCCTTTGTACTTTACTCAAATTTCTTTCCGAGATGCAACGTTTCCGACTTTGCTACCTTCTCAGAGCAGAATCAATCATCAAGGGCAAGGGGAAAGGAATTTCTTCAAAGCCCTTGCGTCAGATGAAGCTTACCATAGCTTCCCCTGCCGTGGCTCCTCCGACTCCGGCCCCTCAACCTTCTGCAACTCCGGCGATCACTCCTTCTCCGGTGGTTGCAGAAGATCTGGCTCCTCAAATAGAGCCTGCGATCCTTGGGTCACAAACTGACATCACCGTGGGTGCGTCAGCTCAAGATAAGGGTGAACCCTCTTCGGGTAATGATCCCTCGGCTGAAGTCTTCGCCGAAAACCTCCTCAGCAATCCGGGACTTACCAAGTTTGGCCTGTCTCGGAAATCTGCAAAGGAGATCCAGCGGCTAGCCAGGCAAGTCCTGGATAAAAGCCATTTATCCCCCGAGGAGGAAGCGCAAGAAGCAGAGGACGTCAAGTTCTCTGACCTTCTCGCTCAAGTCCGCCTTCGCGATGAGAGGATTAGGACTGGCGAGCTTCCAACAGCCCCAGTGATCCCTCTTACTCTTGCCGAGAAGGTGGCCGCTGAAGTAAACGCGGGTTTAGATAAACTCACCCGTGAGCAATATGTAAGTCGGAATTCCAACACTTGTTTTTTCCATTAGGTTATATCATATCCTCTAGCCCCCAAGCATGAAGTAGGATGTAGAATCCGGGTTTATGCTTTATTAGGATGCCAAAGGACGAACTAGTGTAGCCCCCAAGGCTCGTGCTGATATTTAGCAAAAATATTAGCCGGAGTCTTAAGTAGCTTTCTGACTTTGGGTATTCTGACTTACAGAAAGTATGTTCCTATAACCAGGAATTATTGACAGATGTCTGCGATAAGCGGAGAGAGATCAAAGCTCTCTGTCTTAAAAATGCTGAACTCAAAGTAGCTAAGGATGAAGCTGAAGGTAAACATTCCGAGATTCAAACCTTGTATTTTGCTTTTTCAATGTCGAATTTTTCCTGAACTGTTGTTCTTTTTTGACTTACAGTGCTGGTAAAACAATCCATCGCTATGATTGAAGAGGCCGAGAACCTCAAGACCCTGGTGGTGGAGAACAAGGGACTTCGCCAAGAGCTGGATAAGCTCAAGGTAGATCATGAAAAGAGCATAGCTCAAGTCCTTGAATCCTCCTCCATGGCCACTGATGAGCGTGATCACAAGATCTCTGCTCAGGATAAAATAATCTCGGATCTCAAGAATGAGCTTGGCAGAGAGAAGGACATATCCCAGGCGCTCCGGGCTGAACTCCAGAGTCTCCGGGAGGAGAAGACCAAGATTGATGACGTCATTTTTGGTACGTTCCACCTTTCTGACTTATATTTTTCTTCGACTTCTATCAATGTCGGTTTTTTCTTAACTTTATTTTGATACACAGGTCCTCTGAACTTGACGGACTCTTCCTCGTCCAGAGCCCCTTCCACCGGCTTACCCAAGTCGGTGATCTTCTTCATGACTACCGCCAATCCCTTGAGGATATTGACGAGTCTCTCAGGATTCCGGACATGCCAAGCATGTCGGATTTTCAGGTGCGGGACAAGGCCAAGGAGATGTCGCTGCTTGTTCGGGACTAGAACATGTCCTACGCGCAGACTGCTGCGCAGAACGCTCTCACCATGGTCATGAGCCACCATGGAAACATGGAGATATGGCAAGTGACGGAGAGTCTTACAAGGTGAGCGAAGACGGCCAGGAGCAGGACCTTCAAGCCATCATGCACTCCTGCGCCGGATAGGGGTGTCACGTGGCTGATCTGACCAGCTACGAGATCCCCTTCTTCACCCGCGTGGATACTCCGCCTCCTCCTACAGAAGAAACCGAAGAAATTTCCGACGATGAACGCACCAACTCGGATGCGGACATCTCGGAAAGATACCAAGGCGGAGTAACCAGCGAGCTGGCAGCTCCTTCATCTCCTCCTGCATCATAGACCAGAAATTTATGTATTATTCCGGAAAAAACCTGATGCGATTGTAAATATTAAGTACTATTTATCTTGCTAGTGCTAAGCTTTTGATCTATTCAGCACTTTTGACTTTTGAAATTGTTGCGTGCCTGAAATGTTTACACAAGCACTTATACTTTTTCGCCTCTACTTATCATTTATCTGGCTTTCCGCTTCGTCCCTTTCATGAGCCGGCTAAACCTTCCGCCGGAAACTTTGCCGAGCAACGGAGCTCAATTGCTAAACCAGTTTAAACTCGGAAACAACGCCGGCTTCTAGTACCAACAATTCACTACTTGGAAAATGCCCGCATCCAGTAATCAGACAAATAACCAAAGTAAAGACTAGAAACTTTAGAGTTATACCCGAGGGTAGCAGTTTTAGAATCGGAAATCTAAACCAGAACGAACATGAGCATAAAGTACTTTCAAGCATTCTGGGATTTTCGACTTAAGACATGATCATTAGGAAATAAGATGGTAAAAACTTCTCAGAAAAACTTTGAGGCAACCAAAACTTTTATTTCTCACAGAACATGTACATATGTATGATTACAAAGAAGGATAAACTAAGAATAAAAGGGACATAGCTGAGCAATATTCCACGGTATGTCTAACTCATCCGGATTTGTACTGCCTCCAGCTCTCTTTCTCTTCTTAGTAGCAGGTCTTTCTTTGGTGGCCTCATGTCGATTAAGTAATGCGATCCATTGTGCAATACTCGACTAACTAAAAGGGCCCTTCCCATCTTGGGAAAGTTTGTGCTTTCTTTGTTGCACAAGCGGAGAACCAAATCACCTTTATTGAAAGATCTATTTCGGACTCTCTATCTATGATACTTGCGTAACCTGGCGATAAATTTGTAGATCTCATTTCAGCAACGATCACGAACTTCTTCGACTAAGTCGAGATCATTTTGTCGAGAAATCTCGGCATCTTCTTCAATATACGCGGCCACTCTAGGAGAAGTATGAATCAAATCACTAGGAAGAACTGCTTTTGCGCCATAGACCAAGAAGAAAGGTGTGTATCATGTTGACCTGTTTGGAGTTGTTCGTAAACTCCAAATTACAGAGGGTAGTTCCTCTGCCCAATCTCCCGCAGCACGTCATAGTGGTGCTTCGAGTCTTGGTTTTAGCCCTTGTAGGATTAAACCGTTTGCTCTTTCGACTTGTCCGTTAGCCTGTGGATGTACGACTGACGCAATGTCAAGCCGGATATTTTGCTCGTCACAGAATTCAGCCAATTCTCCCATATAAAAGTTACTCCCGTTGTCCGTGATAATGCTATGCGGATAACCGTACCTGATTATAACATCCTCGACAAATCTTTTGGCTGTTGCTCCATCACAACTTGTGACAGGTTTAGCCTCAATCCATTTGGTGAATTTATCCACCATCACTAAGAGGTGAGTAAATCCACTTGGAGCTCGTTTAAAAGGTCCTACCATATCAAGCCCCCCAGACCGCAAAGGGCCATGTTATAGGTATTGTTCGCAACTGATCAGCCGGAACATGAGCTTGCTTGGCGTACTTTTGGCAGCCTTTACACGTCTTGACTAATCGTTCGGCATCTGCCTGAGCTGTAAGCCAGAAAAATCCATGTCGAAAAGCTTTTTCCACTAAAGATTTGGCTGCAGCGTGGTGACCACACTCGCCTTCGTGGATTTCCCTTAAGATTTCCACTCCCTCTTCTGGAGATACACAGCGCTGAAAAACCCTAGAAACACTCCGTTTATGGAGCTCACCTTTAACAATAGTATAGGCTTTTGCTCGTCGGATAATCTGCCGGCTCAGCACCTCATCTTCGGGAAATTTGCCATCTACCAAATAATCGAGGTAGGGTTGAGTCCAGCTAGGAATTATAGCCAGAACTGCTATTAAAGGTGAGTCGGATTTGGTCGGATATTCCTCATCTACTCCCTTTATTGAGGGGACTTTGAGGTGCTCTAAAAAAGCGCCATCCGAGACCTCTTTCCGCGCAGAACCTATCCGAGATAGTGCATCTGCTTCCTCATTTTCTGCTTGAGGGATGTGTTGAACTTCAAACCCTTCGAACGATTTAGATAGATCATCCACGACAGCTTTATATGCTGCCATGTGCTTATTTGCATTACAAATATCCGACACTTGTTGAGCAACAAGATCCGAATCTCTGTAACACATCAAACGTCGGATGCCAATATCCTTAGCAATCCGGATTCCGTGTAGCAGTGCTTCATACTCGGCAATATTGTTTGTCGCTGTGAAGTGGATCTGCAACACATATACAAGTTTATCTCCTTGGGGTGATTTGAGCACCACGCCAGCCCCCGAGCCCCCTCGAGCCTTAGACCCGTCGAAAAAGAGGGTCCAATATTCCGACTCAGGGAGTATCATATTCTCCTTCGTCTCTATCCAATCAGCGACAAAGTCAGCAAGGATCTGGGATTTTATTACTGTCCAAGGTTTGTACTCAATATCGAAAGCTGAGAGCTCTATGCCCCATTTGGCGACGCGCCCTGTGGCGTCACTGTTGTTGATTATATCTCTCATGGGAGATTTTCTCACCACGGTAATTGGATGCTCCTGAAAATAGTGTCGTAACTTAAGAGATGCTAGAAAAACACCGTAAGCCAACTTTTGATAGTGCGGATATCGCTGTTTTGATTCTATCAGGACCTCGCTGACAAAGTAAGTCGGACGCTGCGCCAGGTGTTCCTGATTTTCCTCTGGTCTCTCCACAACCATGACGATACTAACGACCTTATTTGTCGTAGCAATATAAAGCAACATCGGTTCCTGAGGTTCCGGCGCTGCAAGGATAGGAGCAGATGAGAGTACTTTCTTTAGGTCTTGTAGTGCAGCTTTAGCTTCGTCGGTCCAAACAAAATCCTTGGTCTTTTTCAGGAGTTTGTATAATGGTGCGGCTCTTTCACCAAGCCGGATAACAAATCGACTGACCGCAGCGATGCAACCAGTTAATCTTTGTATGTCCTTCAGGCGAGTTGGCCTAGAAATATTGAGTATAGCCTTGATTTTGTCTCGGTTCACCTCTATGCCTCTTTGAGACACGATAAAACATAACAATTTTCCGGCTGGTATTCCAAAGAAGCATTTCTTCGGGTTAAGCATGATGTTGTATTTTCGTAGATTGGCGAACATGTCCTCCAAGTCGGAAATTAGTGTTTCCTTCTTTTTGGACATCACCGCGATATCATCCACGTGTGCATGTACATTGCGTCCGAGTTGGTCATGGAGGCAACGTTGCATCGTGCGCTGGTACGTAGCTCCTGCGTTCTTCAGCCCAAAGGGCATCGTAACAAAACAGAAGGTTCCGAAAGGGGTTATGAATGAAGTTTTGACTTTGTCAGATTCCTTCATCCGGATTTGGTGATAACCGGAATATGCGTCGAGAAAACAGAGGAGTTCTGAGCCTGCCGTAGAATCGTTAACTTGATCAATTCTAGGCAGAGTGAACGGATCTTTTGGACAAGCCTTGTTCAAGGCAGTATAATCAACACACATCCTTAAATCAGTGGTGTCCTTTTTAGGGACCATTACAGGATTGTCCGACCACTCAGTGTGGATGACCTCTTCTATGAATCCGGCTAACTCGAGACGTGCTAGTTCCTTAGCTATTGCCTTACGCTTTTCATCGCCAAACCGTCGTAAGGACTGTTTGACGGGTTTAGCGTTTGGGTTTATATTTAGAGAGTGCTCGGCAAGTTCCCTAGGTACTTCGGTCATGTCAGATGGCTGCCATGCGAAGATATCTTGATTTGCTTGGAGGAACTTGAGGAGCGCGCTTTCCTATACTCTATCTAGGCCTACGCCTATCTGGGTCACCTTGGAGGGGTCATCATCCTTCAACGGTGCCTTTTTCGTCTCTTCTGATGCTTTGACCTCCGGATTTGGCTTGGTCACCTCCTTCTTTGTTGCGGGCATCTCTGACGGATCTATGCTCTTCTTGATATCCTGGTACTCCTGGGCGTGCAGCACGGCTTTGGCAAAGGCGATATTTCCATCCTCGCACTCTCGCGCTTTCTTCGGGTCTCCCCTGATGGTGATCACGCCGTTGGGACCTGGAATTTTCATCATATTGTAAATGTAACACGGATGAGCCATAAAAGCCCAGTAAGCCGGACGTCCGAATATAGCGTGGTATGCGCTCTTGAACGGGACCACTTCTAAGGAAAATGCCTCCGTCCGATAATTCTTTGGAGTTCCAAAGGTAACATCCAAAGTGATCTCTCCCAGGGAATTAGCTTATCTTCCTGGGACAACTCTGTGAAAAATCACAGAGCTATGGTTCAGCTGGGTCTCCGAGATCTTCATCTGGCGTAGCGTTTCAACATAGAGAATATTGATGCTGCCACCACCGTCCATGAGGGTCTTGGAGAAACCATAACCATCAATAAGTGGGTTGACGATTAAGGCATATTTTCCTTGCCTGTGTAACTTAGGCGGATGATCATCGCGGTCAAATGTGATTGCCACTTCCGACCAGTCCAGATACTGTGGGACAGCCAGAACTGTTGCATTGAGCTCGTGTAGAACTGCTTTCTTGACCTTTCCTGGTTGAGATCCGAAGAAAGTGACATAAGTGTCCTTTTCGGTGGGATTTGAAGCATCAGCTTCCTCCATGTCGGAATCTTCCTTGGTCTCTTTGTCTTTTTCGGGATTTTTCTTTCCCTTCTTCCGCTTAGCTTTGTAGCCCACAGTGTCATCTCTTTTGATGTCGTCATTGAAACGACATTCAGCGTTGGTGTGGGATAAGCCCCCATTGGCGTCTAGGTGATGCACACATGGGTTATTGGCAATGTCGGCCCAAGAGTAGGTTTTGCCTGGTTGTTGTTCTCCTCTACCTTGGACCCTTGATGTCCCACGGCCATGCCTGTGGCCTCCGCCACGTCCTCCTCATCCTCCAGACCCAGAAACAGTAGTAACTACCGCTGTTTCCGCATTGGGTTTTTCTTCCGAGGTATTTTTGTGCTTCTGAGCTTGTTGCTTTGGTTGTTTTGCCGACTGAGGCATAACTAGGGCATTAAGCAGTCCTTCTGTGTCGTCGTCGGTGTCTGCATACTTGCTCGCTGTTTCTATCATCTCTCCCAAATCAGTGACCTTGTCACACTTCAAGCGATGGCGCAGTAAACCAATAGGGAGACCTGCGATGAAAGCTTCAATCGCAGTTTGATCATTTACTCCTTTGCAGGAGTTCTTGGTGTCGATCCATCATCCGAGGTAATCCCGGCAAGTTTCTCTGGCTTTCTGGGTGCAACGTTGTAGGTCTCCAACCGTACAGGGCCTCCGATATGTGCCTTTGAAATTCCGAAAGAACGCACTTTGCAAGTCATACCAGTTATGGATGGTGTTCGCCGGAAGTTCATTGAGCCATGATCGTGCCGTCTTTCGCAACATAAGTGGGAGATATCGGGTTGCGACCAGGCTGTTTCCGCCTTTGGCAATGGAGCAAGCTTGGAAGAAATCCTGTAACCAGGTGTTTGGCCGAGCAATGCCGTTGTAATCTTGGATATGTCTTGAGATAGCAAATCCTTCTGGGAATTTTGTAGCTCTGATCCGTGGTCCGAAGCACTTTGGGCCCACATACACGTCATCATTTTCATAGCGCCGAGCCTCTATGTTGGAATTAATCCTGTGCCTTGCATCGTTCGGGGATAGAGATCGTCGTGAATGCCGGCTGTGGCTGCGGTGCCGTGGAGCCGGACTTCGGCTTCTGCCACCACCTCCTCCACCATGTCGTCCTCCTTGCCCTCCATGGGAGCTGTTGTGATGACTGTGTGGTGGAGAGGGTGGAGCAGCTTGACTACGACGAGCCCCCTGCTGGCTTCTACCAGCATGGTTTCCGTCGTTTCTTCATCCGTCGTTCCCACCATGGTGAGGCTCATTCGGACGGCTTGTGTGTTTAGGAGGTGGCATCTTTTGGCGATCCTCCTCCCGCCGTTTCTCTTTATCTTCTCCCCTTCTGTCGTTAGATTCTCGTCGGGGAGTGTTCGTCAGATTCAGGGCGGCAATGGCGTCTTTCTCGGCCACTGGGGCGACGTTGCTCCAGTTACGCAAAGTTTTGTGATGCTATCCTGAAGATCCGGCTCTTGAATAGTTGTCTTCCCGGTGTTCGGGGTGATGATACTGCGCCCGGACATAATGGGATCTTACGCCAGCCCATGCCGGATCTGTGCGACATTGGTCAGAATCTGAGACCAGTTTTTGACTTCTGGACAGGGCGACCTTTTGCTGCTCTAGTCCCTTGTTGAGTAGTTTGATACCCAAGCGGATCTCCTCCGGTCGTAGATTAGCCGATAGAATTTCTCGGGCTGCCACGGTATTCTGTACTGGTGTTGGGTATAACCAATCTCCGTTGCTGTCTTTCCGTGGCTTCCCCATCTCATCTCCAAAAAGAACGGTACGAACACGTGGGAATTGGTTGTCATCTATGTGACGCTTCCGTGTCTTCTGATGCAAACGAGACATGTATTCTTTGTTTGACATGCATTTCTTCTCCACCTCGATGTTTTTGGCTTCATCGAGGAGTTGTTGCCGACGCGCTTCTAGGGCCTGCGCCCTTTCGTCCAACTCATCTGCAATAAGTTCTGCAGCTGTAGGAATAGGTGTGGTTAATGCGGCATCGATAAGTTTACGCGCACCTTCAGTGATCACGTGTCCATCCACCGATGCTTCTTTTTTGGGCACGTCTGGGATAAGTGCTCCATCCAAGTCTTCCTCGTATTCCTCGGCAATCACCTCCTCTGTCAGTGGGTCTTTTGTCAGGGTCTTGTTTTTCTTGTTCTTCTTCTTTGCCTTCTTGGCAGCGCTGGTAGCAAAGACGGCTTTGGGTCCGTTTCCCGGAGTCAAGCTCTGATTGGTACTTTCGGACATCTAGACTTCGGGATTATCTCCGACATCCATGTCATCCTGCGCTTTGGGAGAGTGTTCCCCGGATCCTTCATCCATGGATTCTCCTTCTTCTGCAGCTTTGGAGTTGTACTCCTCTTCATATTCCGCGGAGAACTTTCAGAAATCTGCTGACGTCATCGATTCGTCCGAGGATGCGGGTACATCGGTGTTTGTTCCAATTGCCTCCAGCACCGAGTCAGTGTTTTCTCCAGCATCGGCAGAGCCGGATCCGGATCCCGTGTCGGCGAATGCTACGCGTGCTTCCTGAGGTACCTGCGGCTTTCGCGATCAGCCATATCGAAACTTTTGATGGTCTCGAGGATTGCATCTGCGCTTTCGCCTTGCAGTATCATACGTTTTAGTGTGTACCTTAGGAAAGGCATGTCTGTCCTGGCATCACCAGAGCCGGAATCAGTGTTGTTGGTATGCTCCAACTAGATTTTGACTTCCACGGGTGGGTCAATCTGGGATCCGGCTTCTCCGGGGAGATCCACTCCAGATTTGACTTGGTCCGCTAGGTCTTCTTCAGGCTCGGGTTTCTCCACTATCTCCGCAACTGGTGCGGGCTGGGTGGGATTAGGGTTTTCTAAGATCCGGAACTCTGTCGCCTCCCCAGACAAAGGGGACCCAGAAGATTCTTCTGCCTCTATCATCATCGCTGGGGTGGGTTGGGCAGGTTCAGCAAAACCGATGTAAACATCGATCTCACCAAAAGACATGATTGTGTAGGCAGTCACGGCCTCCCTAGCCGGAGCCCAAGTTTCGTTGAGAACGATGAGAGGGACATCGCTGGCGTAGAGGATGCGACCGACGGCGATAGTCTCACCAATTCTGATTCTTGCAGATTCCGCTCGGAACGTAGATCCGAAGCTCACTTGCCCCATGGTGGGCGCCAACTGTCGTCGGACTGAGGACAAGTACGCCATGAGGGGGTCCTCAAGGCGTACGGAAGAGAGGGGTGTGAGACGTACAGTGTTCCGGGACGGTGAGCGCACAAGTTTACCCAGGTTCAAATCCGCCGGCTTTGGACGGATCCTACTCCTGCTAGCAATCCAGTAATACGGTAGAGCCGGAATATGGGTTACAAGGGTTTCTCCTGTGCGAGTTGAGATTGTAGACTATTGAGGTGTGCCCTAAAGGCTCTCCCTATGATGGCTTATATTGATATCCGGCCTAGGCTTTACAGGAGAGATCAATCCGGCTACGACTGAGAGTCGGTTACAGAGTACATCTTGAACTACAAGTAACATTGTGGGCCTAAGTCGGTAAGTCTTCTGGGCCTTCCCGTAGCCGGATTGGACTCTGTCTTTCTCCCTGACTGGGCCGCCCATTAAGCAATGCTCTAACCCGAAGTGGGCCACCCTAGTCAGTGAGGAACTGTGAGGATACCCGGAACGTATATCCCCAACATCAGCTGCAATAGAGTGAATCTATGAGGTGAAAGTCAAACTTTGAGATTAGGGAGATGGATGTATAAGAAATAAGAGAATGACACAACTCTTCAACACTTTCAAATTAAAAAAATTGTACAACTCTTAATGTAAAAGAGTGTTTATAATTGACACAACTCTTGAACACTTTCAAATTACAATTTGGACATGATAATATTGTCCTAGGTAAATCTTGAGAGTTTACCATTTTTAGCGCATGAAAGGTGATCCCTAAACTAAAATCTTTAAGCCTCGTGAATATACGAAAATTATACACCTTCGAACACTGTGAAATCACACTTAGGACATGATAATGGTGTGCTAAGAAAATCTTGAGAGTTTTTGTCATTTTCATGGAGTGAAATATTATGCATAAACTTGGATATATGAAAATTATACACCTTTGATCACTGTGAAATCGCACTTAATACGTGATAATGATGTGCTAACAAAATCTTGAGAGATTATCATTTTCATATAGTGAAATATAATGCATAAACTTGCATATACAAAAATTATACACCTTTGAACTCTTTGAAATTGCACTTAGGACATGATAATGTTGTGCTAATAAAATCCTTATCATTTATCATTTCCATGGAGTGAAATATAATGCATAAACTTGCGTATACGAAAATTATAAACCTTTGAATAGTGTGAAATCGCACTTAATACACGATAATGATGTGCTAACAAAGTTTTGAGAGATTATCACTTTCTCCCCCATTTTCATAGAGTGGAATGTAATGCATAAACTTGCATATACAAAAATTATACACATTTGAACTCTTTGAAATCACACTTAATATGTGATGATGTTGTGCTAAGAAAATCTTGAGAGATTATCATTTTCATAGAGTAGAATGTAATGCACAAACTTGCATGTACGAAAATTATACAACTTTGAACACTTTCCCTTCAAATTATATTCAAAATCATTTCTTTATGGAGTTAAAGTACTGGTGGCAAACTCATTATTTTGCATGGATAGAGGGGTGCCTCCTGACAGATATAGGGGTTATCTTGTCCGCTAGATCACATAGGATCAATGGTTGGTGGGCATGATCACCGTGACAACCGTCTCAACCTATCAGAGCATAGCAGCCAAGATGAGCACATGTGTGAGAGTTTGTGACTAAGAGAGAGGGGAAAACTGAGTAGAACTTAAAAACCAAGGGCAAAACTGAGAAAGGGATTCAAACAGAAAATAGAAAGAGATATAAAAATGGAAAATGCTTCTTTTATACAATTGGCATACATCAAACTATTTGCAATTCAAATATACACTAGTTTGACAATTATTGGCTCATTCAGACAAACTATTGTTTTGGGAAGAGGCTTGAGTAGAAATCCATGTACCTTCATAGATAGTAGGTTATTTGAGAAGTGGTGATTTAGGTTAAAACTTGATGTCTATACATTTCTTATGGGGGCAGGTCACATAATAAAACTCCCTGGGTAAATGCCGATATGTTTTGATCTTTTTGAATTTCTTGTGCATAAAATGACTCAGTTAGCTAGCTAAAACCCATTCGTTGACTCTCTGTTGACCAGCCACCGGAGGGTAAATCTGAGTATATTGCACACGACAGTGTTAGTACTGGAGGGCAAAACTGAGTACAACCAAACTACCAGTGTTACACTTGAGGGTATAACTAAGCACAACTATGTCGCCAGGGTTAGACACGAGGGAAAAAATGTGACTCACGGTACACGTGTCGCAGTGCACGGGGCGACAGTGGACACGTGTGGCCATGCACGGTGCAGTAGTGTACGCGGTTACATGGTGCACGATGGTGCAACGAAATATCCCTTCCCTTCTTCTTTATAAAGGCCTCCTCACTCTCACTCACCACTCACTCACGCAACCATCTCCACTATCCCATCACCTTCTGCAATCCCTAAGAAAACCCTAACCATGCCGGTGATGGAGAAGAATAGCACGGTGGCCATCGTCGCCTCCAAGGCCGCCGACGAGGAGGCCCCCGTCCCTGTATAGGCCCCCGTCGAGGCATTGAAGGGAGCCGCCGTCCCCGTCCACACCCCCGTCCCCGCTTCCACCGTAGCCGCCGACGAGGAGGCCCCCACCCATCTTGGGCAGATCCCCCTCGGCTAAAACCCTTACGAGGAGGAGGATTACATCAGGCCGGAGAACCCCTACAACAGCAGCATTGCCAACCCATGGTCGTAGGTAACTAGGGTTTTCTCCCCTTCCCTTGTTCTTCCTCCATTCCCATCGTTGGATGCTAGATCGTATGTTATTAGGGTTTGGATGTTCGTATTTTTACAGTACCTAATCATCTTGTGTTAGATCTCATATTTCGATGAATCTCCCTGTTCGTATTTCAATCATATTTTATTTGTCCTCCAAGTTGCAGTTAAGGGATTCCCTAGTTAGTACTATTATTGATCTATAGTTGGGATCAGTATTCGATTTGGTTTGAGATATGGGGATTGGGGAATAATCAGGAGATCTCAATCGGTTAATTTATGATAATCAAGGTATCTCAATCATGTCCTTATTGCACTCTACTGTTTTTTTCCAACAGGAGGATATCAACGATGTCTGCAGTGATGACGAGTCCAAGGACACCAAGACTCGTCAGGTGCTGAGGAGGCTAAAGTCCGGCCAGTATGACAACTTCTTCGTTGGCGATGTCTATAGGTGCCCGTTCTGCACCAGGAGGCTCCATGCCACCGACTTCAACTCCCTCGTGAAGCATGTCGAGGATGTGAGGACCTGCGGCGAGTCCGTGAATGTCCACGGATTCAGAGCCAAGCACCAGTCGCTCGGTCTTCATCTCCGCAACCTCCAGAAGGTGGCCATCAAGGAGGGTTGCATGCCCCCGATCAAGCCCAAGGCACCCAAGGTTGTCAACACCCGGATTTTTAATTCCAGATGCCCGTTATGCCATACCTCGCAATCCTAGAATTACCATTTTTGCGAGACATAACGGATTGGATATCATAATACATCATCCATTACAAACCATACATAAGGTCTTACACAAATAAGGATCTCATGATCCAGTCTTAATACAACAAGCAGTGGAAATAAATATAAGGCATAGCGGTGGGGTCCATCTTCAGGGGCACAGGCAATGCTGACGAATGCAGATAGTCCTAATTATCATAGCCATCCTGTTGGCCATCATCTTGATAGTCTCCTTCATAGTCTGGCCATGAGAATAGCCAGGGACAAAAGCCATGAGTACTCTTTAAGTGCTCGCAAACTACCACTAACAAGTAGTATAATTCTAAGTTAAAGTGCTAAATCTAAGTTTAACTATAAGGTTAAGTTTGAAACCTAAGCTGAGTTCTGAAACAAAGAAAGACAAAATAAAGTTCTAGAATCACTTAAGTTGGGAAGCTAGTATTATAAACACAACCCTGTTGTGGTCAAGTCAAGATTCATCATTCCTTTCATAAGTTGTTTGGAAAACATCTGACAACGAAACAATATGGCCATTCCAACTGTCCATAACCGCGGACGCAGCTATTCGAATAGTTTGACACTCTGCATAGGTGGTACACTTTCACCACAAGATTCGATACATCTGTCAGGGATAACCCCGAATCATCATACTTAGTATGCAGATAATCAAACATAACCTTCCCTTTACACACCCTAGTATAAGCACCTCTCCTATGAGCATGGCCTCCCAACCATGACCATCAGTCATCTTGGGCACTGCATAGGTGGACAACATTGAGAGGTAGCCTCAGCTCAAACCTCTCCCGCGAGGGAACTAATACTAATGCATATAAACTTCCGGCTAAGCCTTACCCAATTCAGGCAGTGTGGTTGTACGGTAAATTTGGAATGGTATCTCATCCGAATCCAACCATCAATTTTATAAAAGGGCAAAGGCTCATGCCTCAACATTTTCATCATCATAAACCATTTGTGTCTCTCAACACATGTCAAAACATCTCAACAGAATGACTCATCATTCCAAGGTTTTCACAATTCATTTTCACCAAGTGTTCCCATCTAAGTGACTCAAGTTTTTGATCTACTCAAAACTACTAAGTTAAGAGTGTTTACTAAGGTGGAAAATGGTGGGATCAGTCTCATGCCATAGAATGACATCTAAAGGGTTCGAAATAGGTCAAGTTTTATACTCTTTAGGCTACCTTCAAAACAAGTAAAGAACTTTGGGTAAAGTAAAGGAAGTAAAGCTTGAAACTAAGACTTGGATGAAATACTAGTCAAGGTAGTATAACTCAAGCATGCCTAAAGCATCTTTGCTAAACCATCTAGTTCAATCCTAGCTTGCTAAGCATTATACTTGCAAGTGTTATCTTGCCTTGGTTGGTGCAGTGGTTGAAGTTTTCTTCTTCTTCTTGGTAGCACTCCTCCTCCTCGTAAGCTTGGTCGGTACTATCTTCTATAAATACATACGGAGTACACAATCACCAAACAATACTTAAATACTCTAATTAGTACTCTAAGGCACACAATTGATGATCTATCATCACAAGCATCACAAGTTTTATTCCATAGTTTCCTCCTTTTTATTTTAGAAAACTAATTTCTACTCATTGAAAAATTAACTAAGATTTAATATTCACCACTTAAAATATGGGATCATGTGGACACATGTCATCACCACATATTCTAACATGTGGGAAGGTAATTTAAGGGTTGGATCAAAATTACTTTGGTTTAAGTTCATTATTTAATGATTTAAAGTGACTAGAAATGCCATATAGCATTATTTTGGTACTAGTCCAAAGTCACTGCATGTAAACTTTGATACTATTACATATTCAGATAGGTATGATGAAATGTGATTTCTGAGAGTTGGAATCAACTCAAAAGCTAACTTGGTTGATTTTATAAAAATGTTGCAAGGTTGAAATGCTTCTGTTTTATTATTTTTACTAGGAGAGATCTATAATTCTAATTGAATTAAATCCAACGGGCTTGGATAGGTCATTTCAATACCTTTTAGATAAAATTGGTTTCATGCAATTTGGAGTTGTAAATCTCTCTGAATTGATTTTCAAACTCAGAGACAGAACTAAGTTTAAACTAAATAGGAAAATCCTAATTCAAACTAACTGGGTCGAGCGGGAAATTCTAACGGGCCGGCCCAGTGTCACTCTGTGACACGGGGCTCAACTGACAGGCGGGGTCCACCAGTCAGCGACTCATAACGCGCGAAGCGGTATGGAGCAATGTGGGACGTTAGATTAGAGTGGGGATCAACGGCTGGGGATCGTAAATCGGCAGCGGACTGTCGCCCGTGAGCTCGAACCCTAGCTGCTCGATGGGGGTGCATAGGGGCGTGCAGGGCTCCGGCAACGGCGAGGAGGCAAGCAGGACTGGTGGTCGACGGCGAGCTCAGGGACGGTCGAGGCAGCTCCGGGGGTGGTCGCAATCAGCGGCACCCTTCTCCTCTAGAAGTGGCCTGCTCCGGTGCAATTCTAGCGAACTACTGCTCCCCTTACTCTGGCTAGAGGTGTGGGACGATCAGTGAGGTGAGGGGAGTGGAGCGGTGTGCTTCAAATGGCTGGGGGTGCCCTCCTTTTATAGGCTCGACGGCGGGACCGATAGGGATGGCCAGGCAACGGTGGAGACATGGCTACGGGTGGCTAGCGGCATGGCTGAGGGTGGCGATCGACACACGGTCTCCTAGCGGTGCTCTAGGGCTTTAATGCTGGCTTAGGGGCGGTGGTATGCGGTCGGGGGTAGCTGGCGCTCTGAGCGGCAGAGATGGCGGTGTCCACGGCGAGCGGTGGCTGTGGTGCGTTGGGTGGCGAACGGGCATGTACGGCGTGTTCCCTGGGTCGTGGCGACGCGGTGGGCGCGGGCTGCGGTCGAGCGGCGGCTTGTGCGCGCGTGCCGGGTGCGGCGCTCTGGCACGTGCTCGGCATGGCGCGGTGGCACTAGGCTCGGGGTTTCCTCGGTGGTCCACGACTGGGCCTGGCTTGGGGAGGGGACAGTGGGCGGCGGTGAGGTGCTGGCTACCTCCTAGACATGGTGAGAGAGGGGGAGATGGTCTGCTGCAGCTGGGCAAGGTTTCGCCGGCGAGCATGGCCTCGGGTTGGCATGGCATGGCTTCTAGGGGGATATGGGATGGATGCTAAAGGCATGGTTAGATCATGAGGGGACAAAGAGATTAAATGGAGATCATTTGGGGGGCAAAACCCTATTCAAAATAGTGAGCTAAGATTAGGGTGTAAATCATGCCTGCCATGTGTTTGATGAAATGGCCGCATGAAATTTCTTTTTGAATTTTGAAAAGATTTTTAGTGGGTGTGCTAGTACTAATCTTGAGACTCTGTGGTTGCTTGGGTTTTGAAAATTGAGTTGGTTTGAATGGTTTTTGAAATAGTGGGATCTTCCCATATGAAGTAGATTCAATTTTAAACTGTCATTTAAAATTCGTATTTGATTGTTTTTAGCAGATCACAAAGTGGGCCTTGGTACCTCATTATGTGTACTAGAAAGGGGTGCAAAGATCCACATTTGTTTCTGTTAAGTTCTGAGTACTAGGAATAGCCAAAGTAGGCATGATAGTTAATTTGGCCAAAATGACCATTCACTTCAATTATTCATTTCGAGTTGTTTTTCTTTGGGAATGATTTAGATGATTTTTATTTCACCTAAGAAACATTTTACAAGAAAAGAATCACAGAACCATGGAAATTCAAATCAACTCCTAATTCAAATGCACCTACACATGAATGCTTTCATATTTTTAAATGAAAAAGTTTTTGTTACCCCTAATTTTGATGATTTGGATCTTAATAAGCTTGGATTAAAGTTTTGGGATGTTACAAACCTTCCTCCCTTAAAAAAAATCTCGTCCCGAGATTTACAAAGAAAACTAGGAACTAAAGAGATCTAGGAACTCTGTCCTAATGTAATCTTCGCGCTCCCAAGTGGCTTCCTCCTCGGTATGGTTGCTCCACTGAATCTTGAAAAACTTGATGCTCCTGGTCCTGGTGGTTCTGTAGGCTTCTTCTAAGATACGGATGGGCACTTCACGATATGTCAGGTCATTGTTGATCTCCACAGCTCTGTGATCGATGTTCTTGAAAACTTCAGTCTTCTCTGGCACTTCTAGGCATTTGCGAAGTAACGAGATATGGAACACATTGTGGATGGCTGACATCTCTTTAGGCAGTTCCATTTGATAAGATTCTTCTCCCCAACGGTTCAGAATTTTGAAGGGCCCGTTATATCTGGGGGCTAACTTTCCTTTCAGACTAAAGCGTTGGGTTTCCTTCAATGGTGAAACCTTGAGATATACAAAATCTCCGACATTGAAAGTCAGGTCTCTCCTTCTCTTGTCAGCATAACTCTTACATGCGGATTGGCGGTCTTGAGGTGCTCACGGACTTTGTGAACCTTCTCTTCGGCTTCTCGGAGAATGTCGGGTCCAAAGATCTAACTCTCTCCTACTTGCGACCAATTCAAAGGGGTACGACACTTCCTTCCGTATAGGAATTCAAATGGTGCCATCTGCAAACTAGCTTGATAACTGTTGTTATATGAGAATTCTGTGAAAGGCAGGCAGTCTTCCCATTTTGATCCATATTCCAACACACAAGCTCTAAGCATATCCTCTAAGATCTGGTTGACTCTCTCAGTCTGTCCATCTGTTTGTGGGTGATACGCGGTGTTGAAGTTCAACTTGGTGCCTAATCCTTCCTGAACTTTCTGCCAACATCTTGAGGTAAACTGGGTTCCTTGATCTGATACTATAGTCTTGGGGGTTCCATGTAGACTAACAATCCTAGCAATGTACAGTTCTGCTAGTTTCACACTCTAGTAGGTAGTCTTGACAGGTATGAAGTGGGATACCTTGGACAGTCTATCAACGATGACCCAGATTGAGTCATTTCCCCTACTAGAAGTAGGTAAACTGGTGATAAAGTTCATTCTGATGGAATCCCATTTCCATTCCGGAATCTGCAATGGTTGCAACAATCCTGCAGGTCTATGATGTTCTGCTTTGACTCTTTGACAGATGTCACACTTGGCGATGTAGCTTCCGATTTATCTCTTCATCTTGTGCCACCAAAATTGCTCTTTCAAATCCTGATACATCTTTGTTCCTCCAGGGTGGATAGAATAAAGAGTATCATGAGCTTCCTTCATGATAACTTTCTTCAGTTCCGAATCTACTGGCAGACCGATACGTCCTTTGTACCACAGTACTCCTTCTTCGTCTTCGGTGAATCCAGGTACCTTTCCTGTACCAATACGACGTTTGATTCCATCGATACTTTCATTCCCCTTCTGGGATTCCTTGATTTGGCTAATCAAAGTGGGTTGAAGTTCAATGCTAGCTAATCATCCTTTGCTAACTAATTCAGTTCTGAACTGCTCCAACTCCTCATACAAACTTGGCTGCTTCTCCTCGATCATGGTGTTTAGCCTACACGGCAATCTACTAAGATCATCCGCTACCACATTCGCTTTGCCGGGGTGATAGTGAATGTCAAGGTCATAATCCTTGATTAACTCTATCCATCTCCTTTTCCTCATATTCAGCTCCTTCTGAGTGAAAATATACTTCAAGCTTTTATGATCTGAGTAAATCTCACAGCGATTTCCCATCAGATAATGACGCCATGTCTTTAATGCCAGCACTACGGCTGCTAATTCAAGATCATGGGTCGGATAGTTCTGCTCATGCTGCTTCAGTTGGCGAGATAGATACGTGAGGACTTTGCCTTCTTGCATCAATACACATCCGAGACCAATCTTGGATGCATCACAATATACATCAAACGGCTTCTTGATATCTGGCATGATCAGTATTGGGGCTGATATTAATCTCTTCTTCAACTCCTGAAAACTGGCTTCACATTTGTCTGTCCATTCAAACTTCTTGTCCTTTTTCAACAATTGGGTCATGGGTCGGGCTATGCTTGAGAATCCTTCTATGAACTTGCGGTAGTATCCCGCTAATCCGAGAAATGCACGGACTTGGGTTTGAGTGGTTGGGGCTTCCCATTCTTCGACATCTTTGATCTTGGCAGGATCAATAGAGACTCCTCCGGCAGACACAATATGTCCTAGGAATCCTACTTCTTTCAGCCAAAACTCACACTTGCTGAACTTGGCATATAACTGATGTTCTCTTAGGGTTTCTAGGATGATTCTTAGATGTTTCTCATGCTCTTCTTCTGACTTGGAGTAGATAAGGATGTCGTCGATAAACACAACTACAAACTTATCTAGGAAATTCATAAAGATCTTATTCATGAGATTCATGAAATAAGCAGGGGCATTGGTTAATCCAAAAGACATAACCGTATACTCGTATAAACCATAGCGAGTAGTAAAGGCGGTCTTCGAAATATCCGTTGCACGAATCTTAAGTGGGTGATAACCAGTCCTAAGATCAATCTTTGAGAATACATGGGCTCCAGTCAATTGATCAAATAGATCCCCTATCTTTGGTAAGGGGTACTTGTTCTTGATGGTGACATCATTCAACTTTCTATAATCTGTACACAGACGATTGCCTCCATCTTTCTTGTCTACAAATAACACTAGTGATCTCCATGGAGATGCGCTTGGTTGAATCAAGCCTGTTGCTAACATGGCATCTAACTGCTTCTTCAACTCAACTAACTCTGAGGGGTTCATGCTATAGGGCCTCTGGGCTATGGGTCCGGTTCCGGGGATTAGTTCGATAATGAACTCAATATCCCTATCCGGGGGCATACCTGGCAATTCATCTGGGAATACGTCGGGGTATTCATAGACTACTCTTACTTGGTCTATGGTGGGTAGGGCTAGACTCTTGTTGCACTTGAATTGGCGAGGTAAGGTTTCAGATATATGCTCTACTGTGACTCCAGAACTACTGGTCATGGTGATGGCTTTCTTAGCACAGTCTATCAGTCCTTTATGCCTTGACATCTAGTCCATACCTAGTACTACTTCCAATCCTTTGGTTCCAAGTACTATTAGGTTGGCATAAAAATCTATCCCATGTATTCTGATAGGCACAACTTTGCAAAATTTTCTAGCTTTTGTAGTTGAACCGGGGATTTGACTATCATGACATGCTTCAGGTTGGTTGGGTGAATCTTACTAGTGCATGCAAATTCTTCGGTGACAAATGAATGCGATGCTCTCGAATCAAACAATAGTCTTGCTAAAACTAAGTTGACAGAAAACATACCCAGCACTACATCTGGCGCTTCTTGGGCTTCTTCTACGTTCATGTGGAAGAGACGACCGTTGCGGTTGTGAGGGTTCCCTGGGGAAAACCTTCTTCCTGGTTGAACACGACGCTGTTGTTGAGCTGGGACATTCATAGTGGCATTGGCGGCAGTCTTCTTGGGACACTCATTGGAGTAGTGACCCTCCACTCCACACTCGAAACAAGTGATCTGGGACTTGTCCTTGGCTGCGACAGGCACATCATTGCTGCCAGTTCTGGGTGCAGTGTTGTTGTTGTTGTTGCTGTTGTTGTTGCCCTTGGGAGGTGCACGGTTGAAATTGTTGGCGTTGCCGGAGTTGTGATGGTTTCCTCCGGACTTCACATTGCCTCCACTACGGTTGGGGTAACTTGGGCGAGACATTGGGGGTCGGTTGTTCCTTGGTGCATATCCTGGTGAGGGGTTGGGACGGTACTTCTGGTGACTGTTGGATCCTGATTGCTGCATCATACGACGTTTGTGGTTGTCGTTTGCCTAATTAATCTTCCCTTCCATCTGAATGGCAGAGTCGACTAGCTCTTCGAGATGCTGAAAACGGATGTTGACGAGGACAATCTGCATCTCATCATGCAGTCCGTTCAGGAATATCTCCTTCTTCTTCGCCTCCGTGTTGATCTCATCAGGTGCATATCTAGCAAGTGACAGGAATCTGTCACGGTACTCCACCACAGTCATTCTTCCTTTCTTCAATTCGCGGAACTCATCTCTCATTCGGTTGACTAGACCCTGCGGCACGTGGGTGCGGCTGAACTTGACTTTGAATGCTTCCCATATCATCACTTGACCATGGTTCATATTGCGGATACTATTCCACCAAGCTCTTGCATCTCCCGCCAGATAGTGGGTGGCGAAGAGAACTTTCTCGTTTTCATCAACTCCTACAACTTCGAGGTTGTTTTCCATCATCTGTAACCAGTCATCAGCATGTAATGGGTTTTCAGATTGGTTGAAGATTGGGGGATTGGTATTCTGAATTTTTTTGAATTTGGATCCATGGTGATCCTGATTTCCATGCCCTTGGTTGTTGAGAGCCATCTGGGCGATCTGCTGTAGTGTTGCTAAGTTGGCTTGACGTTCTGCCCTGCTTGCTTCACGGTCTGCGATGAGATTCTACAAGATCTGCAGCGTTGGGTCTTGCGACGAGCCACTCCCTCCTTGGTTTGCACGAGTCATCTGAGGATTGAGATAGTCAAAGGGGTAAGAGGGAAATTCTAAGGTTCATGGTTTTGGTTTCAAAGCTAAAACTTTGAGTTAGACTCAGGTTTTTCAACTACTCCATTTCATTCATGCAAACAAACACACGATACAACACACACCACAACAAACAAAGGAAACAGATGGTTTGGAGAACCATTCTGCAAGCTACGATACAGTGGGACCGATATATCTCATGCTACAACAGTGCTCTAGTGCATCTACTCATCGTCGATGAAGTCGAAGTCCTCATCGTCAGTGTAGAAGTCCACATCCTCCTCCTCCAGAAAGTCATCATCGTTGCTGAGGTAAGAATCCATGTCTCCCTGGATGTCTTCACCCTCATCATCTTCTTCCTTGGCGGCAAGCTGAGCTTCCTGCTCCTTGACGGTGTTCTCGAGGTCGGCCACCTTCTTGCAAAGACGGGCGATGGTGCGATCCTTCTTTGCATGCTGGCGGCGAAGAGACTGGCGATCCTGAACGAGCAATGCGAAAGTCTGGGCCTTCTAGTCGGCAAGGGCACGGTTCTGGTTGGCTAGCTCCCTGGCATTGTCCAGTTCCTAATGTCTGTCATGCAGCAAGAAGTCAAGATTCTCCACTTGACGCCTCAACTCTTGGTGACTTGGCATCTCCATCGGCATTCCCATGAAGTCACGTCTTGCATAGTGAGCAAAACGGGTTCCTTGGATTTTGTTGACGCTAAGGGCACATAGATGTGCGAGAGCTTCATGCATTGCCCTGGCTAATCCATCTAGCCAGTTGTTCTCTCTCACGGAGAACTGAATTCTTCCGGAAGTTGGTGCTTCGATGCTTCCTCTAAGATCAGCAGTGACTAGCCACTGTAGGTCTCCTCCTGGGGGTCCTGAAAGTTGAGCTCCAAGAAACTCCGGATGTGGGCATCCCAATAACTCCGACAGCGAATCCAGATCCCTCTCAAAGATCAGCTGACCTCCGTTTCCCAACTGGTAAAACTTGCTGAACTGAGTCTCCATCTACAAGAATTAAGGATGAGGAAATTAGTGAAGTGATCAAGTGTGTCAAATTTTAAGTAATAATGTAAGAATTTTGAGGAACATGAATTTTTGAGAAATAAAGAATTCCCAAGGATAAGAGAGGAGATAGTTTTTCGTAAATACTCACTTTGGTTTTGAAACTAAGTTTTTGTTTGGACGTCCATTCTAACTAGGGTCTCCTATGGTCAGGATGGCTCTGATACCAACTTGTCAACACCCGGATTTTTAATTCCAGATGCCCGTTATGCCATACCTTGCAATCCCAGAATTACCATTTTTGTGAGACATAATGGATTGGATATCATAATAAATCATCCATTACAAACCATACATAAGGTCTTACACAAATAAGGATCTCATGATCCAGTCTTAATACAACAAGCAGCAGAAATAAATATAAGGCGTAGCGGTGGGGTCCATCTTCAGGGGCACAGGCAATGCTGACGAAGGCAGATAGTTCTAGTTATCATAGTCGTCCTACTGGCCATCATGTTGATAGTCTCCTTCATAGTCTGGCCATGAGAATAGCCAGGGACAAAAGCCATGAGTACTCTTTAAGTACTCGCAAACTACCACTAACAAGTAGTATAATTCTAAGTTAAAGTGCTAAATCTAAGTTTAACTATAAGGTTAAGTTTGAAACCTAAGCTGAGTTCTGAAACAAAGAAAGATAAAATAAAGTTCTAGAATCACTTAAGTTGGGAAGCTAGTATTATAAACACAACCCTATTGTGGTCAAGTCAAGATTCATCATTCCTTTCATAAGTTGTGTGGAAAACATCTGACAACGAAACAGTATGGCCATTCCAACTGTCCATAACCGCGGACGCGGCTATTCGAATAGTTTGACACTCTGCATAGGTGGTACACTTTCACCACAAGATTCGATACATCTGTCAGGGATAACCCTGAATCATCATACTTAGTATGCAGATAATCAAACATAACCTTCCCTTTACAGACCCTAGTATAAGCACCTCTCCTATGAGCATGGCCTCCCAACCATGACCATCAGTCATCTTGGGCACTGCATAGGTGGACAACATTGAGAGGTAGCCTCAGCTCAAACCTCTCCCGCGAGGGAACTAATACTAATGCATATAAACTTCCGGCTAAGCCTTACCCAATTCAGGTAGTGTGGTTGTACGGTAAATTTGGAATGGTATCTCATCCAAATCCAACCATCAGTTTTATAAAAGGGCTAAGGCTTATGCCTCAACATTTTCATCATCATAAACCATTTGTGTCTCTCAACACATGTCAAAACATCTCAATAGAATGACTCATCATTCCAAGGTTTTCACAATTCATTTTCACCAAGTGTTCCCATCTAAGTGACTCAAGTTTTTGATCTACTCTAAACTACTAAGTTAAGAGTGTTCACTAAGGTGGAAAAATGGTGGGATCAATCTCATGCCATAGAATGACATCTAAAGGGTTCTAAATAGGTCAAGTTTTATAGTCTTTAGGCTACCTTCAAAATAAGTAAAGAACTTTGGGTAAAGTAAAGGAAGTAAAGCTTGAAACTAAGACTTGGATGAAATACTAGTCAAGGTAGTATAACTCAAGCATGCCTAAAGCATCTTTGCTAAACCATCTAGTTCAATCCTAGCTTGCTAAGCATTATACTTGCAAGTGTTAGCTTGCCTTGGTTGGTGCAGCGGTTGAAGTTTTCTTCTTCTTCTTGGTAACACTCCTCCTCCTCGTAAGCTTGGTTGGTACTATCTTCTATAAATACATACGGAGTACACAATCACCAAACAATACTTAACTAGTCTAATTAGTACTCTAAGGCACACAATTGATAATCTATCATCACAAGCATCACAAGTTTTATTCCATAGTTTCCTCCTTTTTATTTTAGAAAAGTAATTTCTACTCATTGAAAAATTAACTAAGATTTAATATTCACCACTTAAAAATGGGATCATGTGGACACATGTCATCACCACATATTCTAACATATGGGAAGGTAATTTAAGGGTTGGATTAAAATTACTTTGGTTTAAGTTCATTATTTAATGATTTAAAGTGACTAGAAATGCCTATATAGCACTATTTTGGTACTAGTCCAAAGTCACTGCATGTAAACTTTAATATTATTACATATTCATATAGGTATGATGAAATTTGATTTTTGAGAGTTGGAATCAACTCAAACGCTAACTTGGTTGATTTTATAAAAATGTTGCAAGGTACAAATGCTTCTGTTTTATTATTTTCACTAGGAGAGATCTATAACTCTAATTGAATTAAATCCAACGGGCATGGATAGATCATTTCAATACCTTTCAGACAAAATTGGTTTCATGCAATTTGGAGTTGTAAATCTCTCTGAATTGATTTTCAAACTCAGGGACAGAACTAAGTTTAAACTAAATAGGAAAGTCCTAATTCAAACTAACTGGGTCGCGCGGGAAATTCTAACGGGCCGGCTCAGTGTCACTCCATCATGAGGCTCAACCGGCGGGGATCCACCAGCGACTCATAACACGCTTGCACGGGCAATGTGGGACGTTAGATTAGTGTGGGGATCAAAGGTTGGGGATCGTGGTTGACGATAGACCTGTCGTCGGCGAGCTCGAACCCTAGCGGCTCAGTGGGGATGCATAGGGGGCGTACTAGGGATCTAGCGACAACGGCGAGGCAGGCAAACGGACTGGTGGTCGACGGCGAGCTCAGGGACGATCGAGGCAGCTCCGGGGGTGGTCGCAATCAGTGGCGCCATTCTCCTCCAGAGGCGGCCTGCTCCGGTGCAATTCCGGCGAACTGCTGCTCCCCTTGCTCCGGCTAGAGGTGTGGGATGATCAGTGAGGTGAGGGGAGTGGAGTGGTGTGCTTCAAATGGCTGGGGGTGCCCTCCTTTTATAGGCTCGACTGCGGGACCGAGAGGGACGGGCAGGCGATGGTGGCGACATGGCTACGGGCGGCTAGCGGCATGGCTGAGGGTGGCGATCCACATGCGGTCTCCTGGCGGTGCTCTAGGGCTTTAATGCTGGCTTAGGGGGGGTGGTATGCGGTTGGGGGCAGCTGGCGCTCTGAGCGGCAGAGACGGCGGTGTCCATGGCGAGCGGTGGTTGTGGTGCGTTGGGCGGCGAACGGGCATGTACGGCGTGTTCCCTGGGTCGTGGCGACACGGTGGGTGCAGGCTGCGGTCGAGCGGCGGCTTGTGCACGCGTGTCGGGTGCGGCGCTCTGGCACGTGCTCGGCATGGTGCGGTGGCACTAGGCTCGGGGTTTGCTCGGTGGTCCACGACTGGGCCTGGCTCGGGGAGGGGACAGTGGGCGGCGGGGAGGTGCTGGCTACCTCCTAGACATGGCGAGAGAGGGGGAGATGGTCTGCTGCAGCGGGGCAAGGTTTGGCCGACGAGCATGTCCTCGGGTTGGCATGGCATGGCTGCTAGGGGGGTAGGGGATGGGTGCTAAAGGCATGGTTAGATCATGAGGGGACAAAGAGATTAAATGGAGATCATTTGGGGGCAAAACCCTGTTCAAAACAGTGAGCTAAGATTAGGGTGTAAATCATGCCTGCCATGTGTTTGATGAAATGGCCGCATGAAATTTCTTTTTGAATTTTGAAAAGATTTTTGGTGGGTGTGCTAGTACTAATCTTGAGACTCTATGGTTGCTTGGGTTTTGAAAATTGAGTTGGTTTGAATGGTTTTTGAAATAGTGGGATCTTCCCATATGAGGTAGATTCAATTTTAAACTGTCATTTAAAATTCGTATTTGATTGTTTTTAGCAGATCACAAAGTGGGCCTTGGTACCTCATTATGTGTACTAGAAAGGGGTGCAAAGATCCACATTTGTTTCTGTTAAGTTCTGAGTACTAGGAATAGCCAAAGTAGGCATGATAGTTAATTTGGCCAAAATGACCATTCACTTCAATTATTCATTTTGAGTTGTTTTTCTTTGGGAATGATTTAGATGATGTTTATTTCACCTAAGAAACATTTTACAAGCAAAGAATCACAGAACCATGGCAATTCAAATCAACTCCTAATTCAAATGCACCTACACATGAATGCTTTCATATTTTTAAATGGAAAAGTTTTTGTTACCCCTAATTTTGATGATTTGGATCTTAATAAGCTTGGATTAAAGTTTTGGGATGCTACAAAGGTCAAGGGACTGGGTAGCAAGAAGTGGAGGAGGTGCTAGAGGGAGGAGGCGGAGGCCCTCCTCGCGGAGGCCATGAGGGGTTACTGATCTTGTGCTGCTACTACTGTTGTAAATCAACTTCTTTTGTCTTGTCTATGTTGAACGTGTTCGTTGCTGCTGCTGAGCAGTGTAATTGTCGAACCTCGTTAAGTACCGTACTGTATATCCTATATTAGCTGCTTTATCCACATCTGCTATATATATATATCCTAAATTAGCTGCTTTATCTACAACTACTCTATTTACTGAATGTATTTATGGTGCTGGTTAGATTTGCTGCTCTAGATTTGCTACCAGATTGGGGAAAACGAGGGGCAAAAGGAGTAATGAATGAAGAGAGAAGCTGCTCTAGATTCGCTACCTTTTTGGGCAAAAAAACACAACTGTTAGTGAGAGAGAGGGGAAAAGGCGCTCTTAAAAAGACCAATTATAAAAATAACATAAAAGAAAACTTCTAATTTAGGCGACAGGACGCACGTAACCACCAAACGTGCCCCACATGGTCCCACACCACGTCCCCCATAACTCGCTCCCAATAAACCGACCCCACGTAGTCCCACATGGCACGACCCCACACATCAGCACAACACGTTCCTGACCAAATGGCCCCACATGGTCCCAGACCGCACAGCCCCACATGTCAGCCAACGGCCAACCTGACGGCAGCTACCGTTCAAGCTCTTTGATGAGTTTCCGAGAAGGAGAGGGGCAAAAGTGAGGAAAAGTTAAGCGGCTAGGGAAAACTGAGTACAACTAACAAACCAGGGGCACAAAAATATAAATCCCTATGTCTTAAGGGACTCAGGGTGGAGAAAAAACATTGTTTTTCCCCCATTCACCCCGAGCCCCCTAACTCACACCCCGCTACCTCTCCTCACCGTCTGCACTGCCGGGTGCGCCGCCGCCCTCGGATTCCGCCATTGCCGCCTGCTCTCACCATCTCTCCGCCACTAGGTCCTTCCCCACCGGTCGAGCTCCTCCATGGAACCCCTGGGCAACCACTTCTCTCTCTCTCCTTTCTAGGGTTTGCCCTAGAAACATTTTTGAGATGGTTTTCCAAGTTCTTGTCCAACAGATCATCTTACTGCATGCAATGTGTGTCCCTAGCAACTTCTTCAATCCCGATCCGTCACTTGCCCGTCGCACCAAAGCTCTCCCTATGCAGCCAAGTCTCTGGCCGGATACTCCGATCCCTCTGGACCAGAGACTCTGGTGGTGGTGGAAACTCCCGCCCCTCTAGGCTGGAATATTCGCTCCATCCGGAGACTCCAGGGCTTCTACATCAGAAACTCTGGTGCTTAGCCGTCTGACAATTTGAATTGCTCTAGCTGCTAGCTTTTGATATCCTGGACTTGTGTGATTATCCCTCTACTACCTCCCTTTCTTGTTTTCTCGGGTGGAGGTGGCTCCCGTGGTCACACCAAGGTTGCATTAAGGATTGGTAGGGATGGTCATCAGGACAACCTTTCCTATGATGACACTGGTGAAAGGTTTGTGGAGGATCGTGTGACTGAGGACTCTCGTCAGAACAGTAGTGCCGCTGATAGAGAGGATATCCGCAGGTTGAGGGATGAACGTGTGAAGAAGTAAAGATATGATAATATCACCACCCTCAAGGGCATGTCTCCAAGTGACTATGCTGAGATGCGCAATCGCAACTTGTATGAGATGGCCCAAACTTTTGATGTTTCTCGCTTTTGGAGGAAGGAACAAGAGGTCATCTTCCAGGAATTCTATGGATCTCTCTCCAAGTACAAGGTTTGCCCTCAATCTGTGTTGGACTTTACATACATGAGGAAACACATGGAATATTTTTAGGACTTTCTATGGATCACTGATAAGCTTGGCATGCACAACATCATGCAAACTAAAGAGAATTTCAAGATTCATGTCATTCATCAGTTCTATGGCACTGTTGTTATTGACACTAGTGAGGACATCAACATGACTTGGATGACTAGAGATACCTGCTACAAGGCCTCCTTCCATGACTCTGCACGTGCTTTGGAGCTCCCCTTCAAAGGTAGCTCCACTCTCTGTGGTTTGCGGCTCCACAATGTAGCAGGCATATATGACGTTAGGCAATTGGATCCTCTCTGCAATTCCGATGGTGTTTGCGGTGAGACCAAGAACATGCATCTCTTTCAAAATCTATTGGTTTGTGGCTTCCGTGAGAACCTTGCCACTCAAGCTGGGAATTTGGATATGATTTGTGGTGTCCACGTGAATCTCTTGGCTCTCGCTTGGAAGGTCTATCTTGCGGGTCCCGATGCTCCTCTTAGGCACATTGATGTGATGGACTATATCTATGAGGAAATGTGGAGTTGCATCACTGCCAACAAATCTCCATTCTTTGCTCCATTCATCATGAAGCTCTTTATTGCCCAAGAAACTGGGCTGTATTCCATCCGGGCTTCTCTAGTGGAGCACAGTATCCATAAGCTCCAAAGGAAACAAGCCCCCAAGCCCGGTTCTCATGCTCCATCTCAAGAGGAAGATTGTGAGGATGATGTGCCCTGAAGTGGGCCTCGTATGAAGAATGCCTCCCACCTATCGCGAGGTTGTCTCCACCCAAGTCAAGAAGGCCACCTGGTGGCAAAGGGTCACCTATTGCATGCAAGTGGATATACATAAATCTCAATACAAACAATACCAATACTATAGGAAAATCATTTCCAATGAACAAGTGATTCTCAATGCCATCAATGAGAAGAATGGTCAGTCCTCGGGGGTTGCTAAAGGCGAGGAGGAGTCCAAGTGCACGCTCTCGTTTGGCAAGTGGAGTGAAGGCCTTTTCCACTTGACTGATTTTGAGGATGTTTCATCCGCTGCGACGTCCTCCTCTCTCCCTCACGGCAAGGGTCCAGCTACTTGTAATGATGTTCCACCGGCCTCCCCCTCCTCCTCCTCTGATGATGATGACGACGATTAAGAGGAGGAGTGATAACAATGGGACGAGTAGCATCACTCTTTTTCCTTTTTTTTGGCATCTTAATGCCAAAGGGGGAGAAGTAGTTGTATGTAGGTTGCGGGATTTGCATGGGAAGTCACAAGCTCGTTCTTTCTTTGATCTTTAGTTTCTTGTGAACTTTATTTGTCGCCTCATATTATGTGTGAACTTTATGTGCTATGTGTGAACTCTATTTGTGCTCTATTATGTGGAAGTCTATGTGGTTATGATTATGTGGATCTATCTTATGTGATAAATCTCTATCTAATTGATGCTCCTTTATACTCTTCATCACATACATATTTGTGCAAAGGTATGGGCATCAAGTCAAGTATTATCTTCTTTGCACCTATTGTTGGTTTGTAAAATTGAGGGGGGGTGTTGATCCTATAGTGTGTGTTCACTGCAAAGAAAGTTTGAACTTGCACACATCTAGGGGAGTCTGTCTCTATTTTACAATTTTTCTTCTTTTATCATAATATCCTTTTTGCAAATATGTGTGTTGTCATCAAACACCAAAAAGGGGGAGATTGAAAGGACATTTCCCTATTAATGTGTTTTTATGTTTATTGAAAACACAATGTTATTCTAACTGTGTGCTAAGTGGTTTTAGGTATTTTCAAGACATTACACTAGTCGGTTTTATTGCAACAGAAAAAAGGAGAAGTCCCGACAAAGTTTTCCTGAGAATCCAGCCTTCTACTCCCCTGTTTCCCGGAGTCTCCAAAATATCATCACCAGAGACTATGTCCTGGCATTCCCGAGTCTGCAGCTGCAAGCTCCTGGTGTCTAGTCAGAAACTCCGGCTCCTGCGCCGGAGACTCCACCTTGCTCGGAGTATCCGCGTCGACCGAGCTAGAGATTCTGGTCCACGCCCTCAGGCCAGCTAGCTGATAGCCTCTGGTAGAGGTTCAGAGACTCCACATCTGGAAATGGAGATTCCGGCTAGTCCGGATATTCCGGTGGTGCAATCCCGGAGATTCCAGCCTTCTCACATGGTTCAGGGCGTTGCAGGGTTCTATTGACACCCCAGAGACTCCGTCGTTCGAAGTGGAGATTCCGGCCTTCCCGGAGACTCCATCTTGTGGGGACCAGAGACTCCGGGGTAAGTGGACTACAAAATACCCCCTTCTTCTCCAAGTGAAGGTTGCGGCTTCTACTCTCTCTCCTCCATTGTTGCTGAGCTCCAACCTTCTAGTTCTCCTTCCCTAGCCACTAGAACTTGATGTCCCTTGGGGAATCAAGGGAGGAGGCCTCAACCTAGCTTTCCACCAAAGGGATTTGTGTTTCCCCACCATTTGTGTAAGAAGTTGTTGCTCTAGGGTTTGATGAAACCCTAACTTGAAGAAGTAGCCCTCCATAGCTCATCCTCGTGTGTAAGAGCTTCGGTGTCTTCTTGGGAGCCTCCAATTCAGTTGTGGAGAAGTTTCGCAAGGATTTGTACAAGGTTTCAGTCGCAACCTTCAAGGTCACCGTATAGTGGATCGTTTGCTTGCCGTGAGGCAGGTGCACGAGAGAATAGGGTGAGGCCTTCTGTGGCGTTGGTGGTCTTAGTACCACCCACCCCTCCAATGGAGACATACTTCCCCTTAAAAGGAAGGAACTTCGGGAGAACATCTTCGTGTCTACTCTCGGTTATTTATATCCTTTACTCTCTACTACTGTTGTTTGCATGCTTGCTTGTCATATAGGTTCTTTCACCTAGTTGCATATCTAGAGAACTTACTTTGTGTCAAGCCTTAATTTGAAAAGAAACTAAAAATTGAGTAGCTCCTATTCACCCCCTCTAGTCGCTTATAATGATCTTTCGATAGGGATGATTGATGCACGCGCCTGGATCATCTGATAGATCAGGACCAGTTAATTGCTCTTAGGTAAAAGCATTGCCATCTACTCAAATTTGAGTCCCTAGACTCATATTTGGAAATTGCTGGTGTAATTTGACTTATGCCGCTGAGGCCTTACTGAGTTGAATTCCAGTGGTAATGGTTATGTACCCAACTCGTCTGTCAGGATTTTTTATCACACATGTTGGTATGGTATGTATCTGGTAGAGTGCAGCGGATGTGATTGCTAGGACACCAGATGATATCTATAGGTCTTTCCTTTACATCGTATATGTAGCATCCGAATGTTTGTCACCGTGGAGGTGATTTGAGTGGTTAAGGAGATGTTGTCTCTGAAGTTGACATTGTAATCGAGCGGAGTCACTGAGAGCTTCGATTGCAGATGTGTAAATCTATGCTACTAACACAGTCAACGCAGAGGTTTGGGTGAGTGGATGACCTTCTTTTTTCTTTGTTTTCGTAGGTTGCGCGACCAACGCTCTCTATGGGAGTAGTCACCCGAGTGCTTGTTCAAGTTGTAGACTCGGGCAGGGACTTTATAGCCGTCGAGCCTTGTGAATGCCGTCAGCGGCCGTACTTTGTCGAATGCGCGACCAACACTCCTCTTCGAGGAAGACCCGCCAATCAAGGAGAGTTTTTCCCGTCGGGCACTCGACTCATCGGCGAGTTCTTGATGCTCTTCAAGGCATGCATGGGCTGCCCGGTGGCGGTGGAACTCCTTGTTTAAGTACCAATGGTATGCCATTAGTACTTCTTGCAAAGATCTAGGGGAGGGGAGTGGCATGCCACCCGCTAGGGCCTGCTTGACCCTTTACCACTCCACATCTGTGAGGTGGATCTGTGGCATGTTGTTGTCGTCAGTGGCCCCATTTCCATCCTTGGTATTGGTGCTAGTGCCGACGCCATTGACGGTGCCGTTGCTGGCAACGCCACCAGTATTGGTGTTGATGACGGTGCATTAGTAGTTTTTGGGGTGGATACTGCTTCAAGAGCTTTCCAGATCAGATCCGACATCGTGATCGCCTTTGAGCAGATTTCTCATATCAGAGTCGCAACTACAATTTCTATCTGGGCTGTAGGTCGAGGAGGAGGCATTCAACTCGCTGAGAGTCGCGAGTGGAGGCGAGGTCCATGAAGCTGGCACAATCGATGGTGGGATCGACTGCTCCGGGACCAACCAGATCTGGTCCAGTATGTGCAGAGTGCAGGTCTTGCCGACCTAGAAGACGAATCCACCGATCATCATGTCAGTCTCGGCATTGAGGGAGTCGAAGGCCGGGCACGTGGACGGCGAGTGAATGGTGAAGTCGAAGGCGCCAATGCTGAGGCATCCCTATGGCGCGGATGAGTTGAAGATGGCGGGTGATGAGGCCGCTGAAGTCGTAACATCACCACGCCTCTTTCCCACAGATGGCACCAATTTACATGGGTTAACACGTCAATGCCTAGAGTTTATGGACTTGGGTTTTGAGGAAGAGGGGAGCACTGGAGATTTCATTCGTGTAATAAGCAAGCAACTAAGGGACACGATGTTTACCCAGGTTCAGGGCCTCGGAGGGAAAACCCAACTCCTACTTGTCTACTCATGATTTATGAATGGACTGAAGGTTTACAATGGTGCCTTTATGGCGATGGTGTGCAGATGTAATCTGGAGGGTGTATGTACTAGGGTTTGTGATGATCCTCCTCGTTGTTCCTCCTGGGCCTTTATATGAGGAGGCTGGGTCCTAGGATACAACTGAGTTAGTTACAAGTGAGGGTTAGTTCTTTAAACTTTCTATCTAAAGCTTGCCATGTCCATCAAGGAGTCGCATCCTTCATGGGCCTGGGGCCACCTAAATCTTCATGGGCTTCACTATTGGCAGCAGATCATCGCATGGGCTCCTACTGGGCCGAACCGGGTAGGCCAATCTTAGGCACCCGTAGGGCATACCTATGTCAGAATGATTTATATTCTATAGATTGTGAGTTTTTATTATATGTGAAGTATATCAGTCTGTGGTTATCCTACTAGATATATGAACTAGGATGAGTTTTTCTATACTTGTACTTTTTAATGTCTTTGGAATCTTCCATACCATTAGTACCATTCACAAATTTAAAGAAACTTTGATAGTATGTTATAGATCAATGGTTTGCATATTGAAATATAAAAGAGAATGAAAAGATAAAAGAGGGAAAATTGAGAAAATCAAAAGCAATGATACTATCAAAGATTTAGAATAAGTACAAGTTGTTGTAGAAGTTCAAACCACCAGCATGAATTACTTCACACTTTATTTGGGAGTTTCAATCAAATGACTAGATCTATTTTGAGCCTTCCCATGAGTTGAACAATATGTCTAGTTCCTTGCACAACACTAGAAATGCTTAAGAGCGTATGTGTAATTCAAGAATGAATGTGCAAAGGGCAAATAGACATAGACGTTAAGAACATGAGAAGAAACGAAAGATACCATTCAAATGGTTAAACCTGAAGTGGATGTGTGAAGTTATAAACAAGTTTTAGACCTCCACGCATTCTCATTCGGTTGAACTAAAAGTTTTATATTATGTTATAAATTAATCTTCTTATTTATGGTTGGTTACTAAAGGTGTGGAAGCCTTCTAATTCATCTCACTACATAGAACTCAGAAAATAGTTCAATATCTCTTACTATGACTATTTGTTGCAATACCTCATTCTATTTTATCTACTCGCGCTTCATGAACATGATAATCTTGTCCATTAAGATGCTATCTTGCTCGGGGACGAGCAAGAGTCTAAGATTGAGAATGTTGATGAGTGCATTTATTCATCATGTTTACCTAGTGTTTTAGCATGAGTAGTGATAGGATTTTAATATTATACCATGCTCGCGCACCCTTTTTATGCTTGTTTCACTAGGATCCCCAAATGAAAGGTGTGGATGAATAGATCAATTGAACAAGTCAACTATGGGCATAAATATGCTATTTGGAGGCCATTAAAGCCTCCAAAATAAATATCGACGCACTTGGGGGGAAGGGGGAGCAAACCCCCCTCGCATCGCCACTGTTAGAGGCTTTGTTGGGGATATACTTTCCAGGTATCCTCACAGTTCCTCACTGACCAGGGTGGCCCACTTCGGGTTAGAGCTTTGCTTCACGGGCGAACCAGTCAGGGAGAAGAGACAGAGTCCAGTCCAGCTACAGGAAGGCCCAGAAGACTTACCGACATAGGCCCATAGTGTTATTTGTAGTTCAAGATGTACTCTGTAACCGACTCTTAGTCGTAGCCGGATGGATCTCTCCTGTAAACCCTAGGCCGGATATCTATATAAGCCGTCCTAGGGAGAGCCTTTAGGCACCCTCACTATCACAATCTCAACTCGCATAGGCGAATCCCTTGTAACCCATATTCTGGCTCTGCCGTATTACTGGATTGCTACCAGGAGTAGGATCCATCCAAAGACGATGGATTCGAACCTAGGTAAACTTGTGTGCTCACCGTCCCGGAACACCATACGTCTCACACCTCTCTCTTCCACATGCCTCGAGGACCCCCTCATGGCGTACTTGTCATCAATCCGACGTCAGTTGGCGCCCACCGTGGGGCAAGTGAGCTTCGGATCTGCGTTCTGGGCGGAATCTGCAAGAATTGGAATCGGCGAGACTATCACCGTCGATCGCATCCTCTACGCCAGTGACATCCCTCTCATCATCCTCGACGAGACTTGGATTCCGGCTAGGGAAGCCGTGACCACCTACACCATCATGTATTTTGGCGAGATCGATGTTTACATCGGTTTTGCTAAACCTGTCCCACCCACCCCAGTGGTGATGATAGAGGCAGAAGAAATTTCTGGGTCCCCTTTGTCCGCAGAGGCGGCAGAGTTCCGGATCTCAGAAAACCCTAATCCCACCCAGCCCGCACCAGTTGCAGAGATAGTGGAGAAAGCTGAACCTGAGGCAGATCTCACGGTGCATGTCGGATCTAGAGTGGATCTCCCTAGCGAGTACGAATCCCAGATCGATCCACCTGCAGAGGTCGAAATCTAAGAAGAGCAAGAAGATAACTCTGGTTCCGGCTTTGATGACGCCGGGACGGACAGGCCCTTCCTGAGATACACACTAAGGCGCATGATGATGCAAAACTCAGGCGTAGATGCAATCCTCGAGACCATTAGGCATTTTGACAAAGCCTACTATGAAGACCGCAGTTATCTCAGGAGGAGCATATCGCACTTTGTTGGATATGTGGGATCCGGATCCGGCTCCGCCGATGTTGGATACAACACCAACTCTATGCTGGAGGCTATCAGAACAAGCATCGAATTACCGGCATCTTCGGATGACTCCATGACATCGGCATATTTCCGGAAGTTCTCCATGGAATATGAAGAGGAGATTAACTCCACAGCTGCTGCAAAAGGAGAAGACATGGACGAAGGATCCGGAGAAAACTCTCCTAAAGCACAGGACAACATGGATCTTAGAGATGATCCCGAGAACCAAATGGCCGAAAGTACCAATCAAAGTTTGACTCCGGGAAACGAGCCCAAAGCCGTATTTGCTACCGGTGCTGCTAAGAAGGCAAAGAAGAAGAACAAGAAGAACAAGACCCTGGCAAAAGACCCTCCGGCAGAGGAGGTGATTGCCGAGGAATATGAGGAAGACTCGGATGGAGCACTTATCCTAGACGAGCCCAAAGAAGAGTCGGTGGATGGACACGTGATCACTGAAGGTGCGCGTAAAATCATCGATGCTGCATTAACCACACCTATTCCTACAGCTGCAGAACTTACTGCTGAAGAGCTGGACGAAAGGGCCCAGGCCCTAGAAGCGCGTCGCCAAGTACTCCTCGATGAAGCCGAAAACCTTGAGCAAGAAAAGAAACACATGGCAACTGCGGAGAAGTACAACTCTAGGCAACATCAGAAGACCAGGAAACGTCATACTCATGACGACCAATTCCCGCAGATTCACAAAGTCCTCTTTGGAGGAGAACATGGGATGCCTCGACGTGACAACAACGGGGATTGGGTGTATCCAACTCCAGTGCAAAACACCATTGCAACTCGAGAAATCCTATCTGCTAATCTAGGCCCGGAGGAGATCCGATTAGGTATTAAACTACTCAACAAGGGTCTACAGGAGCAAAAGGTCGCCTTGTCCGGAAGCCAAAAACTGGTCTCTCATTCTGACCAATGTCACACGGATCCGGCCTGGAATGACGTAAGACCCCAACGTGTTCCGGAACAGCATCATCGTTCCGACCGTCGAGAAGACAAATACTCAAGAACCGGATCTTGAGACGATGCGACAAAGCTGCGTGGTGGCGTAGCGTTACCCGGTTGTGGAGCAAGAGGAAATCACTGCACTGAATCCGAAGAATCCTCCCTGGAGAGAGTCGAAGGATCGCAGGGAAGAAGATAAAGAGAAACGTCGGGAGGAGGACCAACAAAGAATGCCACCTCCTAGAAACGCAAGTCGTCCGACTAACGGGCGAGGGAACGACGGACACCGCACCGAGACAAACCGGAAGGAGGCTCATCACAATGAATACCCTCCCCAGAACCGGAATAATGACACTCCGGACGGAGGCTGGCGATCAGCCGGAAACAACCCAGTTGCTCCACCCTCTCCACCAAGTAGCCATCACAATGGTTCCCAAGGAGGCCAAGGAGGAGGCGGTGGCAGAAGACGAAGTCCGGCTCCAAGGCACCGCAGCCGCATCCGTCATTCGGGACGATCTTTATCCCCAAGTGACGCAAGACACAGGATCAATTCCAACATAGAGGCGCGGCGCTACAAAAACGATGATATATACGTGGGCCCAAAGTGCTTCGGACCATGCATAAGAGCCACAAAATTCCCGGAAGGATTTGCTATCTCAAGACACATTCAAGCCTACGACGGCATAGCTCGGTCAGATACTTGGCTCCAGGATTTCTTCCATGCTTGTTGTATCGCCTAAGGCTGAAATATCCTGGTCACAACCTGATATCTCCCACTCATGTTGTGGAAAACGGAATCATCGTGGCTCAATGGACTTCCGGAGAACACCATCCACAACTGGTATGACATGCAAAGTGCGTTTTTTCGGAATTGCGAAGGCACATACGGAAGGCCCTGTACGGTAGGAGACCTACAACGTTGCACCCAGAAAGCCGGAGAAACTTGCCGGGATTATCTCGGACGATGGATCGACACCAAGAACTCCTGTGAAGGAGAAAACGACCAAACTACGATTGAAGCTTTCATTGCAGGACTCCCAATTGGTTTACTACGTCAGCGCTTGAAGTGTGTGATACATTGCAAATGTATCTATAATTTTTGATGTTCCATGCTTGGTTTTATCTCCTTTCTTGTGTTTTGTCCACACTTTGGAGCACTTTTCATATGATTTCTTGGACTAACCTATTAACAAGAGCCACGATTGCCGGTACTGTTTTTCTGCTGTTTTGGTTCGGAAAGTCAAAAATGAATATTCTCGAATTGGGCGGGACAAAAGCAAAGTGCCTATTTTTCCGAAGACTAATGGAGCAGAATACGAGGCGGAGGAGGGGGCTGGCCACACCACCCCGGTGGCTGGGCCTGGCCGCGCCAGGGCATGGTGTGGTGGCCCCAGGCACCCCCTCGGTCTCCCTCTTCGTCTATAAGAAGCCTTCTGACCTGAAAACTCCGGGGGGTTCGACGTTTTTCTAGAAGGAGTTCCGCTCCGCCGCCACCACTAGATTCCACGAAACAGCACCAGAAACTCCGTTCTGGCACCCTATCGGGGCGGGGAATTGGAGGAGATCATCACCATCATCATCACCATCGCTTCTCCATCGACCATCCATGTTTCCCCCATCTATGAGTGAGTAATCCCCCGTTGTAGGCTATGGGGATGGTAGGGATTGGATGAGATCGTTCATGTAATGGCATCAGATTGTTAGGGCATGGTGCCTAGTATCTTTTATTAGTGCTTTATGGCTTTGTTGCGACTTGTTGTGCTTAATGCTTATCACTAGGTCCCGAGTGCCATGATTTCAGATCTGAACATGTTATTGATTCATTATGATAGTATTGTTCTTGGTCTTATCTGCAAGTTGTATACACAAGTTGTTGTCCGGAACCTATGGCCCCGAAGTGACAAAAATCGGGATAACCGGAAGGGAATGGCTTTGATGTGAGGATCACATGTGTTCATGGAGTGTTAATGCTTTGCTCCGCTGCTCTATTAAAAGGAGCACCTTAATTTCCAGTAGTTCCCTAGAGGCCCCGCTGCAAACGGGCTGGCAGGACAAAAGATGTTGTGCAAGTTCTCATTGCGAGCACGTATGACTATATATGGAACACATGCCTAGGATTGTCTAGTACTTGGATGCTTTATCTTATTTATCTGCAATTACCCTATTCTTGAATATTTTAATAGATGCTTTCTACAAATGGAAGAGACTAATGCCTTGCAGGATCCTATGGAAGAAGAAATTGATGAACCTGAAATCTCATTAGATGAAAAAGAGGAGGAGAGTGAGGAACAAAAGGAGGAAGAATGGATTAGCTACCCATGCCTACCTTCTAATGAGAGTAACTCTTTATCCCTTACATTATTTGATTGTCCCCATGCTTACTAAAGGAGGATGAGTGTTATGTTCCTGAGGATTCTTGTGAAATTGTTTATAATAAAGCTCTAGTGCTTGTAGATCATGAAAAGCATGCTTTATGTGATAGTTATATTGTTGAGTTTATTCATGAGGATACTGAAAATTATTATGAGAGAGGAAAATATGGTTGTAGAAGTTTTCGTGGTATTGAAACACCTCTCTATGTGCTGAAAGTTTTGAAGTTACTCTTGTTTTATATTCCTATGCTTGTCACTTTGTTCTTTGTGAATTTATTTGCATACACAATTCCTATGCATAGGAAGTGGGTTAGACTTAAATGTGTTTTGAATTTGCTTCTTGATGCTCTCTTTTACTTCAACTCATATTTCTTATGAGAGCATCCTCTCAAACTTTTATGCCTGAAGATGATAATATGTCTACTATTCTTGGGAGACCTTTTCTTAAATACTGCAGGACCTGTTATTAATTGTAATCAAGGGAAGGTGACCTTCATTGTCAATGACAAGGAACATACTATCTATTTCCCCAAGAAGATTGAAAGGACTTATGGTTTGAATTCAATTGAACATGTTGAGGGCATTCAAGTTGGAGAGATATATTGTCCCATACCAAGAGAAAAAATTGAAACTATTATGATTGGGACCATTGCTATCAAGGTTGAGGTAACATAATCATTAGTGGAATACAAAGTTTTGTCTTATATGAAATTGTTTTGGTAACAAGACCTGATCAACCTTGTTAACGAAAGGATTTCATTGAACAAAACAATGTTTTCACCATGATTATCTCCGCTTACTTCTATTCTATCCATTTTTAGTTTTTGCTTATGCCTAACTTAAAGGCATTAAAGAAAAATACTTATTGGGAGATAACCCAAAAGTTTTAGTTGAGTCTTGGAAGTTATTACTTCATTAATAACCGCTCCTTATCCTTTTTATTTGCTTTTTGTGCCAAGAGTAACCTCTAATGAGAGAGAAGTAATGATTGGGAAAGTTGCTGTCCCGAAACAGATTTTTGTGCTTCACCGTAAAAATTCGTGAGAGACCTCTGTATGTCGGATTGAGCTGTATTTTTTTGTGCTTCTGCCCCAGGTTGTTACCTAGCTTTCGTTAGTTCAACACTTTTTGATTTGAGCAACAGAAGATCTTTCAAAAAATTCGTCTTTACCTGCTGGTCTGTTTTGACAGATTTCTGCCATTTTCTGCATTTGTTTCTTGTGGGTTCCTTTTTGAGTTCTTTTGGGGAATTGAGATTTTTGAGGGAAGTGCTACAGTATCTAGTGTTCTAATAGAAGTTTATTTGGTGTTAGAACTGAACCTTAAGACTTATTTATCTTGAGTGCACTAATGTTGCTAATGAGATTGTGTGAAGTTTTGTATGAAGGAAAATTTTCAGGTGTATGGAAGGAATGAGTAATGAGATGAAGGATGGACTAAAACTCAAGCTTGGGGATGCCACGCGTGTCACCCCAAGAAATATCCAAGAAGTACAAGCGTCAAAGCTTGGGGATGCCCAAGGCATCCCCTTCTTCATCAATAAAAATCCCAGGTTTCTTCCAAACGTTTCATTTTTATTGTTTCATGCATAGTTGTGTTGTTCTTGGAGCGTCTTCTTTTTCATTTTCGTTTTGGTTTTTCGTTTGTTTTGTTTTCTTAGTTTGCTGAATAAATTGGTTGGACCTCCTCTTTCATACATTGGTGTTCAAATAGTTTGGTTTGGATTGGAAAAGAGTAGGAAGCTTAAGTGGTAAAGGGAGCTTGTTTTTGACTGTGGCCTATGCTTTGTCATGCCATGCTTGATATTGTTTTGGCTTTATGCTTAGTATTCTTTGTTGTAGCATGACTTGTTATAAACAATTGAGATTGCTTAATGTGCCTTGGATGAATCATGCGTTGTTTTAGCATATTAAAGCATAAGTATAGTGGTATTCTCCTTTGATGCTTTATTTGGGTTGACTTGGCACATGCTCACACCATGTTATGACTATCTCAAGTCACCTTAAGCCTTTATGATCCTTTAGTTTTCAACTTGTAGTATCACCTTATGCTTTTATCAATGATGTTTTGTCACTCTGCATGATTATGGCTATTGTTGCTCTCTCGTTTGTCGCTCCCTTACTATTGCTAGCCTTCACTTTCACTGAGTATGTTTTACTCATGTTTCCAACTTCCTAAAACCAAATATTGCCAAAGTGTCAACCATACCTACCTATTAGCATCATTTGCTACTTCCGTGCATATTCAATATGTCTTGTTTTCTTCCGAATAAAATGTTTGCTTGTTATGAGAAAGTTA
Organism: Avena insularis; assembly: GCA_023614405.1. Taxonomy (NCBI): domain Eukaryota; kingdom Viridiplantae; phylum Streptophyta; class Magnoliopsida; order Poales; family Poaceae; genus Avena; species Avena insularis. The sequence goes on from CM042688.1 coordinate 130,318,180, forward strand.
GTTAGTAAAGCTCTCACGAACTTGATGGCACGCTTTATTTCCTGCATTTAATAAACCTGAACCATTGTGTCCTTCTTTGTTGCGTATATGCTTGCGCTTTATAAGTTGAAGTTAGTAGAACCATGTTTCATGGGGAACGTTTTCAACACTTCGTTGGTACTTAGTACCTCGTTGATATCTTGTTCTTTTACTTATGGATCCCGGCGGTGTGAAATAAAAGTGGAACTTGTAAGATCATGGAGTTTGTATGTATGTTAGAGAAACGCCGGGGCCGCTAGCCTAAGCCATGCCTAATCACGGTGGAAACTTGCAGCTGATGACCCACAAGTATAGGGGGTGTATCACAGTATTTTTGATAAGTAAGAGTGTCGAACCCAACGAGGAGCAGAAGGTGCTGGCTAGTGGTATGGATCAGGAATTCTCTGCAAATACTTAGCAAACGGATTTTTAGGGGTTTTCAATAAAGCAAGTAAACAAAGTACGAGTAAATAAAAGACAGTAGGAATAAATGCAGCAAGTGGCCCAATCCTTTATGCAACAAAGGACAAGCCGGTTGTATTTCTATAGATGACCAAATGTTCTCGAGGACACATGGGAAGACTATCAAGTGCTTTCGCTTCATATAGCTGATTAATCTTCTCTAGCTTGCTAAGTGTTGTGTGGGTGAACCTGTGCTAATGTACCGCCCCATCCAAGACTAATACATACTTGTGATTATACCCCTTGCAAACATCCGTAAGTACAAGAAAGTAATTAAGGTAGAAACCTAACCACAGCTTTAAACTCTAAGACCCTTACGTCCCTTGTGCAATGGTTTCCTAACGGGGGTTCAGGTTTCTGTCACTCCGGCAACCCCTACGATTAGTAGCCAAATACACAATGCATTCCCCTAGGCCCATATAGGTGAAGTGTCATGTAGTCGACGTTCACATGACACCACTAGAAGAAGTACACCACAACTTAAATAACAATCTATTGAATCTTTCTCAACACAACTCCACTACTAACAACAAGACTTCTCCCATGTCCTCAAGAACAAAAAGAACTACTCACAAGACATCATATGGATCATGATCAGAGATGGAATAATGATTTATAACAATCTGAACATAAACAATAATTCAATGGTTCACTCAATAGCATCAACTACAAAGAGTAATCAACACCGGGAAAGTTTCCCCTATGAACTATAGCAAGATCCAACGCAATTGTTACAGCAATATGGAGATGGTGAGGAGGGTGCTGACGGTGATGATGGTGGTGATGATGATGATGATGATCCCGATGAAGTCCAGCTTGATGGTGTTGTTGATGGCGACGATCTCCCCTCTCCGGGAAGGAATTCCCCCGGCAGAAATCTGTCTGCCAGAGAGATCTTTCTCTCTCGGTGTTTTCCGCCCCGCATAGGCGGCAGAATCTTTCTATGGTCGCTCCCCTAGTATTAGGGTTTCGGGAGGATGATATACGCCAGAGGGGAGAGGCTGGAGTGGGCCAGGGCGGCCACACCACCTCCAGGCGCGTCCTAGGCCTGCCCGCACCATGGGGTGGTGTGGGCCCCCTGTGGCCCACCTCCACTCCATCTTGTGGCATCCTTAGTCTTCTAGAAAAATAGGATTTTCCATATATTTTCCCGGATTTTCTGATCTTTGCGAATTTTGCCTCCAAACAGCACATTTTCCATCAGAATCCTGACTGCAGCGGTCCATGCTCCAAAAGTCATCATCCATGCAAAAAATAGATGAAATAACATAAGTATCACCTCTCAGTATGAAATATATCAATGAATAATAGTAAATTAAGACATAGAATAGTGATGCAAAATGGACGTATCAACTCCCCCCAAGCTTAGACTTCGCTTGTCCCCAAGTGAAACTGAGCTCAATAAACATGACCTCGGGTTTATGGAGTGAAGAGTCGATAAAAGAATACGGACAAGAAGCATCACATTCATCAAATACATAGATCACAACAGAAGACAACTCACTATTATATAACTCATCTTGCAATGAGTAAAGGAAACACAATAAAGATACATAAAGTGAATCATAATTGGTAATGGAAAACTTAGCTCTTGGTCGAAGAATAGTTGATAATTTGCTGGAGTTCACAAATAGCTGGCTTTTCAATGATATCTTTCAAAATAGTAAACTTCAAGATAAGAGCAATGTGCAAAACAAGGAACATAAGACATGAATGAAACACAACAACTCAAAATACTTGCTGAGATAGAAGGGAGTAGGTTTACTGACTCAACTACAAAGTAAAAGAAAGGCCCTTCAAAGAGGGAAGCAGGGATTGCAAGTCTCATAAAGAGCTCCCAAAAATTATGATACTTACTAGCTTTCAGCTCTCATTGCCCCTATCATAGGCATCTTTAGGTGATTAAGGTTAAAGTGATCAAAAATGAGGATATGCATTGACAAGTTGTAAGTTGAGAATCTCATGTCCCTTGAATACGAGGGCCGCTCCTCATGCTACTCAAGTTTAGTCACCGGTAAGTTCTTGTCATTGTAAGCATATGTGTATCATTGAGAATCGCCAATGGGGTACCCCTTGCCGGATGATACGAAAGAATCCCCATATCAAAATGACAAGGTAAGGAGATAACAGGTATCTCAGCAATCTTCTTATTTACCATGGGAATATGGTGCTTTTTTTCTCTCTTTCCTCTTTTCATAATATCTCTTTTTCCCCTTTTTCTCTTTTTCTCAATCTCTATCTCTTTTTTTATAAGAAGAATGCTTCATATATACTCGTTATGGTTACGCTGCAGGTTTCCACCATCTCAGCATGGATTAGACCAGCGGCCCAGGCGTTTCTCTAACACATATGCATAATTCCATGGACTTACAAGCTCCCCTTTCATTTCACACCGACGACATCCATAGACAAAATAACATGATATCAACTTGGTACAAAGTACCAGTGCAATGTTGAAACCGTTCCCCATGAGAGCATGGTTCTGCTAATTCACAACTTACAAAGCGCAAGCTTATACGCAACATAGGTGAGCACAATGGTTCAAGTTTATTAATTGCAAGGAAGTAAAGTGTGCCATCAAGTTCGTGAGAGCTTTAATCACTAATTTTCACATAACAAGTTTAATTTGGGAGGTAGATAAAACAAGAATTTACTCTGAATAGCAATAATGCTAATAGGTAGGTATGGTGGACACAAATGGCAAAGGTTTTGGTTTAAAGGAGTAGATGCACGAGAAGAATTCCCTCTCAGTACAGGTTTTTGGCTAGCAAGGCTGGGTAGCAAGTATAAGAGTTGAAGGAAACAAACAAACATACAAGTGATAAAGACAAACATGCAATCTTCCTTGGAAGCACAAAAGATCTTAACTAGAGAATACTAGACTTATGAGCAAATCAAGAAACCAAGATGATGAAATTATTTTTCTTTAGAGTACTTTTATCTTTTCATTCAACTCTCAAAAATAGTATTGCTACTGACCGAGCCAGGTTTGCCAAAACCAACTAAATTAACTCAATGATCCCAAAGTGATACCAATACTAACAACAAGATCAATCATATAACCACGAATTGAAAACTAATATAAGCTATGAAAAAGAGTGAATGATAGAACTTCTCATTAATATTCCATAACAGCAACTCACACCAAGGGATACATATCTAATGAGAGAGGGGACACTTCCATAATGCAAACCATACTACATAATAACTCCTCTATTCAAGATATGACTCTACTAATAAGGTAAAAAGATAGAAGATAGTGATGTGATACCGCGGCACTCCCCCAAGCTTGGAACAAACCAAGGGAATGCCAAACCTGATGACGAATTACTCCTTAGGTGGTGGTGGTGTCCTCTCATCTGCGTCCATCTTCCACGGTAAAGGCTTCCCATCAACAAAGGACATCGTGGTTTCCAACATCCTGAAACTTGCAGCAGCACTTAAGCGTTTAAATCTAGCCTCATACTCACAGTTTTGATTTTGAACGTCATAGAACTGTGCTTGCAGTTCGTTGGTTGTTTGGCAGAGTGAGAGGGCTTCGTCTTTGAGTTCAGCAGTCTCCTTCTAGTGCTCGGTGATGAATTCGGAACAAATCTTATGAATGATATCCAGTTCGCGCTCTGCCATCTTCTTGTACCTAAAGACTTCTTGTTCCAATGCTTCCATCCTGTCTTCCAGACTTCCTTCACCTTTAGGGCCTTGAACCTCTTTAATCCGGACCTCCCCACCTTCGAGCAACAACTCCTTGGGGTGAATCTTCAATTCTCTCATGTATGGGTTGATGATATCTTCTAAGGAATCTCCCTTGGATGATCCAGAGGAAGACATTGTGGCTCCAAATCTAGGATTTTTACCTGGCAGAAACAGATCGAAACAAAAGCACGACAAAAACACAATATACGAACCTTGGAAGATCCGAGGGGTTATATATTATGAAGTTTCACATCAAAAGGAAGGTACTGGGAGAAAACGAGTCGGAGGCGGAGTCCTGGGTGGCCTCACCACCTGGTGGCGCGGCCAGGGTGGGCCCATGCCATGGGGTGGTGTGGGCCACCCGGACTCCGTTTCCGTCCCTTTTTCGCTTCGTAACTTTCCTTATTAACTGAAAACTGCAAAAATATAGTTGGATTGTATTTTCGCGGAACTTTTCTTACCAGAACTGTTACCTATTTGAAAACAGACTCTACAGGTCTCTGAATTTGGTATCTAGTAGATTCTTCCAGAGTCATCACTTGAATATCATCGATATATTCATCTTCATACACCTATTACTTGAGTCATAAAACCCTTCTCTTCCTTATTACACCATTGTCTCCACTTCCTGGAAATTTCTTTCACATAAAACTTCACACGGCTCTCATTAGCAACATTAGTATAAGTGAAGTGATAAAACCTTTTGAGTCCCACTTCAACTGAAAACCAACAAAACATAAGCTACTGTAGCAACTCCTGCCGAAAACCCAAAAAGAATTCAAAAAGGAAATCGAATAAAGAAGCAAATGCAAGATTGGCTAAATTTGTCAAAACAGACCAGCAGGTAAAGATCAATTTTCGAAAATCTTCTGTTGCTCAAATCAAAAAGTGCAAACTAACAAAGTTAAATAACACCTTGGGGCAGAAGCACAAAAAATTACAGCTCAATCTGGCATACAGAGATCTCTCACGAATTTTTACGGTGAAGCACAAAAAACTGTTTCGGGACAGCAACTTCCCAAATATTACTTCTCTCTCATTAGAGGTTGATCTTGACACAAAAACCAAACAAAACGGATAAGGAGCGGTTATTGCCGAAGTAATAACTTCCAAGACTCAAAGAAACAAAAACAAACAGAAAGCAAAAACAAATTGGGTTGTCTCCCATAAAGCTCTTTCTTTATAGCCATTAAGATGGGCATGATATTTTTGAAGAAACTCTCATAGGGATATGAATTGAAATGAAAGAGAGCATTAAGAAGAAAAAACACACACACATTTAAGTCTAACCCACTTCCTATGCAAGGGAATTTTGTAAACAAACAAGTTGTTGAAACCAGAGGCAACTTGCATAAGAAGGCAAAAGGAGTGCAACATAAAAACTTTCAGCATAAAGCGAGGAAACTTGAAATTATTGAGATACATAAGAACACTTTTCCCTCTCTCATAGTAACTTTCAGTATCATGCATAAACTTAACAATATAGCTATCACAAGGACTAACATAGCAATGATCACTTATTCTAACAGAAAACACAGGAATACTAGCTCTCATAACACTACTTTGTGAAACAATATTAGAGGTATCCTTACAAAGGATAGTGTGTCCCTCTTTTTCATATTTAGTAACAAAGTGTTTCACATTTGCTACTATAGGTTCATCAACCATTTGTTTATCAGGTTCAACAGCCTTATTCATACTTTCATTGACCATACTAGCTATCATAGCATGTTCGTTTACCTTAACTAGGAAAGGCATTTTCTCAATGTAAGGTTCAGGTAAAACATGATTAGCAGTATAAACTTCAGTATTTCTTGTAGGAACACTCTTAGCAATATCTTTATAAGGTTCATGATACTTATTCCACTTCTTTTTAGGCACTTCAATATAGGAAGAAAAAGACTTAAAATAAGAAGCAATAGCTTGAGAGTCTAGACCATAAGCATTTTTAATATTTTGAAAGTCATTAGTTCTCATAAAAGATTCAATGCATTCATAATCATAATTTATACCTGACTTTCTACCTTTGTCATTCTCCCAAGCTTCAGCATTGTCTTGAATACGGTCCAGAAGATCCCATTTAGCTTCTTCTTCCATGCGAGTGAATGATCCAGCACAAGAAGCATCCAATAAATCCTTGTCATGAAGAGAAAGCCTTGCATAAAAGTTATTGATAATAATATTGTTGGGGAGCTCATGAATGGGACATTTGAGCATTAGTAACTTCAATCTCCCCCAAGAGAGGCACTATTTCCTCCCATTCCAGGAAGAGAAAGCCTTGCATAAAAGTTGTACTCTCTCCATCAAGAGGCCAAAAGTTGTATATTTGATTCCTATCTTTATGAATCTCACTAGGAGGATAAAACTTTGAATAAAAGAGAGGCATTATTTCCTCCCATTACAGAGCTTGACCATTCTTCAGCAGCTTATACCATTCCTCAGCTCTTCCTTTCAGTGATAATGAGAATAACTTCTTCTTAACTTGATCTGTAGTAATACCTGCACACTTGAACAACCCGCATAATTCGTGTATAAAGAGTAAATGATCACCGGGATGGACAGTTCCATCCCCAACATAGTAGTTATCCATAACACGATCAATAATTCTTGTAGGTATTTTGAAAACATTTTTCTCAGCAGGTGGTGACTTATCTACTACCTTAGTAGTGGTAGTAGCATTACCAAATAAGAAACTCAACGAATTATCCATAACGAAAAATAAAGCAACTAACAGTAGTAAACAATACTCACAGTAGAAGTTTCCTTTACCAGTTCCACTCTCCAATAGCGCTTCACTCCCCGGCAACGGCGCCATAAAATAGTCTTGATGACCCACAAGTATAGGGGGTGTATCGCAGTATTTTGGATAAGTAAGAGTGTCGAACCCAGAAGCGAGAAGGTCTTTGGCTAGTGGTATGGATCAGAATTCTCTGCAAATACTTAGCAAACAGATTTTTAGGGTTTCGATAAAGCAAGTAAACAAAGTACGAGTAAATGAAAGATGAGGAATAAATGCAGCAAGTGGCCCAATCCTTTATGCAGCAAAGGACAAGCCGGTTGTATTTCTATAGATGACCAAACGTTCTCGAGGACACATGGGAAGACTGTCAAGTGCTTTCGCTTCATATAGCTGATTAATCTTCTCTAGCTTGCTAAGTGTTGTGTGGGTGAACCTGTGCTAATGTACCGCCCCATCCAAGACTAATACATACTTGTGATTATACCCCTTGCAAACATCCGTAAGTACAAGAAAGTAATTAAGGTAGAAACCTAACCACAGCTTTAAACTCTAAGACCCTTACGTCCCTTGTGCAATGGTTTCCTAACGGGGGTTCAGGTTTCTGTCACTCCGGCAACCCCTACGATTAGTAGCCAAATACACAATGCATTACCCTAGGCCCATATAGGTGAAGTGTCATGTAGTCGACGTTCACATGACACCACTAGAAGAAGTACACCACAACTTAAATAAGAATCTATTGAATCTTTCTCAACACAACTCCACTACGAACAACAAGACTTCTCCCATGTCCTCAAGAACAAAACGAACTACTCACAAGACATCATATGGATCATGATCAGAGATGGAATAATGATGTATAACAATCTGAACATAAACAATAATTCAATGGTTCACTCAATAGCATCAACTACAAAGAGTAATCAACACCGAGAAAGTTTCCTCTATGAACTATAGCAAGATCCAACGCAATTGTTATAGCAATATGGAGATGGTGATGAGGGTGCTGATGGTGATGATGGTGGTGATGATGATGATGATCCTGATGAAGTCCAGCTTGAAGGTGGTGTTGATGGCGACGATCTCCCCTCTCCGGGAAGGAATTCCCCCAGCAGAAATCTATCTATCGGAGAGATCTTTCTCTCTCGGTGTTTTCCGCCCCGTAGAGGCGGTGGAATCTTTCTGTGGTCGCTCCCCTAGTCTTAGGGTTTCGGGAGGATGATATACGCCAGAGGGGAGAGGCTGGAGTGGGCCAGGGCGGCCACACCACCTCCACGCGCGGCCTAGGCCAGCCCGCGCCATGGGGTGGTGTGGTCCCCTGTGGCCCACCTCCACTCCATCTTCTGGCATCCTTAGTCTTCTGGAAAAATAGGATTTTCCATATATTTTCCCGGATTTTCTGATCTTCGCGAATTTTGCCTCCAAACAGCACCTTTTCTATCAGAATCCTGACTACAGCGGTCCATGCTCCAAAAGTGATCATCCATGCAAAAATAGATGAAATAACATAAGTATCACCTCTCAGTATGAAATATATCAATGAATAATAGTGAATTAAGACATAGAATAGTGATGCAAAATGGACGTATCAGCAGCATAACCATAATGAGCATTCTATAAAGCATCCTCAATAAAAATCTATGCACATAGTAAATAGAAAGATCGTTGAGATGCTCATTGTTTGCTTGCCTTATCATTTTGATTATGGGATAGCTCATGTATCATGTGCAAGGGGTACCCCGTTGGCGGTTCTCTATGATACGTATATACTTACAATGACAAGAGCTTACTTGTGACTGAAGTTGAGTAGCATGAGGATCGGTCTTCGTAAGTAAGGGGCATGAGACTTTGATTTATAACTTGTCAAGCATATCCTCTTAGTTGTGTCACTTTAACCTTAACCATTTAAAGATGCTTATGATAGGGGCAATGAGAGCTCAAAGCTAACGAGTACCATACTTTCAGCATTTGGAAGCCTTTCAAACTTTTCAAAACCTGTTCATTTCCTTGTTGAGTCTCCACACATTCTATGAGCACCTTCTTGAGAGCATAGTGGCCATTCTTAGTTCTATGTGCATTGTCCCAAGACTTGTTGATTGATGCATACCTTGATATTGCTTGTTTTAAACTATTTGTATCTAGTCACTCTTGTAAACTTTGAAGGTGTCCTATGCATTTATGTTTGCTACTCTATGAGGGACAAGCTGAATGCCACTATGCTATGTTTTCTTTATGTGAAACAAACAAACATCTTGCAAGGCATTGTTATTCATGAATATTTTGTTTGTGCCTTTTCATGTTGCATCATAGTCTCTTTGTCTTATTGCTAGAACTTTGTCTTTCATGTTATGATTGAAGTACTATGATCCTAGCTTTGAATGTTTTACAAATATTTTGATCAAGTCTTTGATGGTGCATGTCACCTCAAAAATTATTCTTTCTTTTTATCACTTACCTACTCGAGGACGAGCAGGAGTTAAGCTTGGGGATGTTGATACATTGCAAATGTATCTATAATTTTTGATGTTCCATGCTTGGTTTTATCTCCTTTCTTGTGTTTTGTCCACACTTTGGAGCACTTTTCATATGATTTCTTGGACTAACCTATTAATAAGAGCCACAATGCCAGCTATCTGTTTTCTGCTGTTTTTGGTTCTAGGAAAGTCAGAAAATGAATATTCTCGGAATTGGACTGGACAAAAGCCAAAGTGCCTATTTTTCCAAAAGACTCACGGAGCCAGAATACGAAACGGAGGAGGGCCAGGGGCTGGCCACACCACCCCCAGGTGCGGGCTGGGCCTGGCAGTGCCAGGGCATGGTGTGGTGGCCCCAGGCACCCCCTCGGCCTCTCTCTTTGCCTATAAGGAGACTTCTGACCTAAAAACTTCTAGGGGTTTCGACATTTTTCCAGAAGGAGTTCCGCTCCGCCGCCACCACCAGATTCCACGAAACAGCACCAGAAACTCCGTTCTGGCACCCTGCCGGGACGGGGAATTGGAGGAGATCATCGCCATCATCATCACCATCGCTTCTCCATCGACCATCCATGTTTCCCCCATCTATGAGTGAGTAATCCCCCGCTGTAGGCTATGGGGATGGTAGGGATTGGATGAGATCGTTCATGTAATGGCATTAGATTGTTAGGGCATGGTGCCTAGTATCTTTTATTAGTGATTTATGACTTTGTTGTGACTTGTTGTGCTTAATGCTTGTCACTAGGGCCCGAGTGCCATGATTTCAGATCTGAACATGTTATTGATTCATTATGATAGTATTGTTCTTGGTCTTATCTGCAAGTTGTATACACACATTGTTGTCCGGAACCTATGGCCCCGAAGTGACAGAAATCAGGATAACCGGAAGGGAATGGCTTTGATGTGAGTATCACATGTGTTCACGGAGTGTTAATGCTTTGCTCCGGTGCTCTATTAAAAGGAGCACCTTAATTGCCAGTAGTTCCCTAGAGGCCCCGCTGCAAACGGGCTGGCAGGACAAAAGATGGTGTGCAAGTTCTCATTGCGAGCACGTATGACTATATATGGAACACATGCCTAGGATTGTCTAGTACTTGGATGCTTTATCTTATTTATCTGCAATTGCCCTATGCTCTGATTGCTATGTGAATTGTCTTGTCCATGCAACGCCCGTCCATCCATCCCTATGCCTACCGCACTCGAATCCCACTGTTTACTGTTTTTGTTACTGTTGTCTTTGCTTTACTACTGCAGTTACTTTGCTATTCCTACTACAAAACTGTTGCTACTGATAAACTGCTGTGAGCAAGATTGTTTTTAGGTGCAGCTGAATTGACAACTCAGGTGTTAAGGCTTATAAATATTCTTTGACTCCCCTTGTGTTGAATCAATAAATTGGGTTTCACTTCCCTCGAAAATACTGCGATACACCCCCTATACTTGTGGGTCATCAGTGTCACAAGGTCACTGATTTGGGAGAGATGATAGAAACAGTGAGCAAGTATGCAGATGTTGACGACGACACAGAGGGATTACGGAACGCCCTAGATGTGCCATAGTCGGCAAAACAACCAAAGCAGCAAGCTCAGAAGCGCAAGAACACCTTGGAAGAAAAGCCCAACACGGAAACGGCAGTGGTCACTGCTACTTTCGGGTCTGGAGGACGAGGAGGGAGCGGCGGTGGTCGTGGATGCGGTCGTGGGGCATCAAGAGTCTAGGGTAGAGGAGACCAACAACCTGGAAAAACCTACTCCTGGGCCGACATTGCCAATAACCCATGTGTACATCACTTAGATGCCAATGGGGGCTCGTCCCACACAAACGCCGAGTGTCGTTTCAATGACGACATCAAGAAAGATGATACCGCTGGCTATAGGGCTAAGCGGAAGAAGGGAAAGAAGAATCCTAAAAAAGATAAAGAGACCAAGGATGATTACGACATGGAGGAAGCTGATGCTTCAAATCCCAAGACGGAAGGGAAAAAGAACTTCCCGACAAAGAAAGACACTTACGTCACCTTCCTTGGATCTCAACCAGGTAAGGTCAAGAAAGCAGTTCTACATGAGCTCAACCAACAGTTCCGGCTGTCCCTCAATTCTTGGACTGGTCGGAAGTGGCAATCACTTTTGACCGCGTTGATCATCCGCCTAAGTTGCACAGGTGAGGAAAATACGCCTTAGTCTTCAATCCACTTATTAACGGCTATGGTTTCTCCAAAACTCTCATGGACAGCGGCAGCAACATTAATATTCTGTATGTCGAAACGCTACGTCGGATGAAGATCTCGGAGACCTAGCTGAACTACAGCTCTGTGATCTTTCACAGAGTTGTCCCAGGAAGACAAGCAAATTCCCTGGGAGAAATCACTTTGGATGTTACCTTTGGAACTCCAAAGAACTACCGGACAGAAGCACTTTCCTTCGAAGTGGTCCCGTTCAAGAGCACGTACCACGCTATATTCGGACGTATGGCTTATTGGGCTTTTATGGCTCGTCCGTGTTACATTTACAATATGATGAAAATTCCAGGTCCCAACGGCGTGATCACCATCAGGGGAGACCTGAAGAAAGCGCGAGAGTGCGAGGATGGAAATGCCACCTTTGCTGAAGCCGTGCTGCACGCCCAGGAGTACCAGGAGATCAAGAAGAGCATAGATCCGTCCAAGATGCCCGCAATGAAGAAGGAGGTGACAAAGCCAAATCCGGAGTTCAAGGCATCAGAAGAGACGAAGAAGACGCTGTTGAAGGATGATGACCCCTCTAAGGTGACTCAGATAGGCGTAGGCCTAGATAGCGCATAGGAAAGCGCGCTCGGCAAGTTCCTCCAAGAAAATATGGATATCTTTAAATGGCAGCCATCTGACATGATCGGAGTACCTAGGGAACTTGCCGAGCACTCTTTAAATGTAAACCCGAATGCTAAACCCGTCAAACATTCCCTACGATGTTTTGGCGATGAAAAGCGTAAGGCAATAGCTAAGGAACTAGCGCGGCTCGAGTTAGACGGATTTATAGAAGAGGTCATCCACACTGAGTGGTCCGCCAATCCTGTAATGGTCCCTAAAGAGGACACCACTGATTTAAGGATGTGTGTTGATTATACTGCCTTGAACAAGGCTTGTCCCAAAGATCCGTTCGCTCTGCCTAGTATTGATCAAGTTATCGATTCTACGGCAGGCTCGGAACTCCTATGTTTTCTCGACGCATATTCCAGTTATCACCAAATTCGGATGAAGGAATCTAACAAAGTCAAAACTTCATTCATAACCCCCTTTGGAACCTTCTGTTTTATTATGATGCCCTTTGGGCTGAAGAACGCAGGAGCTACGTACCAACGCACAATGCAGCGTTGCCTCCACGATCAAATCGGACGCAATGTACATGCATATGTGGATGATATTGCGGTGATGTCCAAAAAGAAGGAAACCTTGATTTCCGACTTGGAGGAAACATTAGCCAATCTACGAAAATACAACATAATGCGTAATCCGAAGAAATGCTTCTTTGGAATCCCAGCCGGAAAATTGTTAGGTTTTATCGTGTCTCAAAGAGGCATAGAGGTGAACTGAGACAAAATAAAGGCTATACTCAATATTTCTAGGCCAACTCGCCTGAAGGACATACAAAGACTAACTGGTTGCATTGCCACAGTCAGTTGGTTTGTAAGCCAGCTTGGTGAAAGAGCCGCACCACTATACAAACTTTTGAAAAAGACCAAGAATTTTGTGTGGACTGATGAAGCTGAAGCTGCACTGCAAGACTTGAAAGCAGTACTCTCATCTGCTCCCATCCTTGCAGCATCGGAACCACGGGAACCGATGTTGCTCTATCTTGCTGCGACAAACAAAGTCGTCAGTATTGTCATGGTGGTGGAGAGACCGGAGGAAAATCAGGAACACTTGGTGCAGCGTCCGACTTACTATCTCAGCGAGGTCTTAATAGAATCAAAGCAGCGGTATCCGCACTATCAAAAACTAGCTTACGGTGTGTTCTTAGCATCTCACAAGTTACGACATTATTTTCAGGAACATCCAATTACCATGGTGAGCACAGCTCCCATGAGAGATATAATCAACAATAGTGACGCCACAAGACGCGTCGCCAAATGGGGCATAGAGCTTTCAGCTTTCGATATTGAGTACAAACCTCGTACAACAATCAAATCCAAAATCCTTGCTGACTTTGTTGCTGATTGGACAGAGACAAAGGAGAATATGACCCTTCTGAGTCGGAATATTGGACCCTATATTTTGATGGGTCTAAGGTTCACGGGGGCTCGGGGGCTGGCGTGGTGCTCAAATCACCCCAAGGTGATAAACTTTTATACGTGTTGCAGATCCACTTCACAGCGACAAATAATATTGCCGAGTATGAAGCACTGCTGCATGGAATCCGGATTGCTAAGGATATCGGCATCCGACGTTTGATGTGTTATGGAGATTCGGATCTTGTTGCTCAGCAAGTGTCGGATATTTGTAATGCAAATAAGCACATGGCAGCATATAAAGCTGTCGTGGATGATCTATCTAAATCGTTCAAATGGTTTGAGGTTCAACACATCCCTCGAGCAAAAAATGAGGAAGCAGATGCATTATCTCGAATAGGCTCTGCACGGAAAGAGGTCCCGGATGGCGCTTTTTTAGAGCACCTCAAAGTTCCCTCAATAAAGGGAGTAGACAAGGAATATCCGACCAAATCCTACTCACCTTTAATAGCAGTTTTGGCTGTAATTCCCAGCTGGACTCAACCCTACCTTGATTATTTGGTAGATGGCAAATTACCCGAAGATGAAGTTCTGAGCCAGCAGATCATCCGACGAGCAAAATCCTATACTGTAGTTAGTGGTGAGCTCTATAAGTGGAGTGTGTCTGGGTTCTTTTAGCGTTGTGTATCTCCGGAAGAAGGAGTGGAAATCTTAAGAGAAATCCACGAAGGCGAGTGTGGTCACCATGTTGCAGCCAAATCTTTAGTGGCAAAAGCTTTCCGAACGGTTTTTTCTGGCTTACAGCCAAGGCAGATGCCGAACGGCTGGTCAATACGTGCAAGGGCTACCAAAAGTACGCCAAACAAGCTCACGTTCCGGCTGATCAGCTGCGAACAATACCTATAACATGGCATTTTGCAGTCTGGGGGCTTGACATGGTAGGACCGTTTAAACGGGCTCCAAGTGGATTTACCCACCTCTTAGTGATGGTGGATAAATTCACCAAATGGATTGAGGTCAAACCCGTCACTAGTTGTGATGGAGCAACAGCCAAAAGATTTGTCGCGGATGTTATAATCCGGTATGGTTATCCGCATAGTATTATCATGGACAACGGGAGTAATTGCTCTATGGGAGAACTTGCCGAATTCTGCAGCGAACAAAATATCCGTCTTGACATTGCGTTAGTCGCACATCCGCAGGCTAATGGACAAGTGGAAAGAGCAAATAGTTTAATCCTACAAGGCCTAAAACCGAGACTCGAAGCACCACTACGACGTGCTGCGAGGGCTTGGGCAGAGGAATTACCTTCTGTAATATGGAGTTTGCGAACAACTCCGAATAGGTCAACTAGATACACACCTTTCTTCTTGGTCTATGGCGCAGAAGAAGTTCTTCCTAGTGACTTGATTCACACTTCTCCTAGAGTGGCCGCGTATATCGAAGAGGATCCCGAGATTTCTCGACAAAATGATCTCGACTTAGTCGAAGAAGTTCGCGTCGTTGCTAAGATGAGATCAGCAGCCTATCAGCAGAAGTTACACAAGTATCATAGCCAGAGAGTCAGAAACCGATCTTTCAATAAGGGCGATTTAGTTCTCCGGCTTGTGCAACAAAGAAAGCATAAACTTTCCCCGGTATGGGAAGGGCCATTTTTAGTTAGTCGAGTATTACACAATGGTTAATACTACCTAACTGATATGCGGACAGTCAAAGAAAGACATGCTACTAAGAGCTGAAGGTAGTACAAATCTGGATGAGTTAGACAGACCATGGAATATTGCTCAGCTACGTCCCTTTTATTCTTAGTTTATCCTTCTTTGTAATCATATATGTGTACATGTTTTATGGGAAATAAGAGTTTTGGTTGCCTCAAGTTTTTTCTGAGAAGATTTTACCATCTTATTTCCAAATGATCATGTCACACTCGAAAATCCCAGAATACTTGAAAGTACTTTATGCTCTTGTTTGTTCTGGTTTAGATTTCCGATTCTAGAATTGCTACCTTCGGGTATAAATCTAAATTTCCTAGTCTATACTTTGGTTATTTGTCTGATTGCTGGATGCAGGTATTTTCCGAGTAGTGAATTGTTGGTACTGAAAGCCGGCTTTGTTTCCGAGTTTAAACTGGTTTAGCAATTGAGCTCCGTTGCTCGGCAAAGTTTCCGTGCTGAAAGTTGGCTGGCTCATGAAAGGGACAAGGCGGAAAGCCAGATAAACGATAAGTGCTGACAAAAAAGTACAAGTGCTTATGTAAACATTTCAGGCACATAATATCAAAGTCAAAAGTGCTGAATAGATAAATTAAAACTTGGCACTAGCAAAAGTATCACACTACTTATTTACAGATCCATAATGTTTTCAGAATAACACATTTGTTCTTTCTGATGATCTATGATGCAGGAGGAGAGGTAGGAGCTACTGGCTCGCTGGATACATCAGCCGCACCTTGATAACGATCCGAGATGTTCAAATCCGATATGGTTTGATCATCGTCGGAAACTTTAGATGTTTCTTCGGAAGGTGGAGGCGGCGTGTCCACGCGGGTGAAGAAGGGAGTATCGTAGCTGGTCAAATCAGCTACATGGCACCCATATCCGGCGTAGGAGTCCATGATGGCCTTGATATCTTGCTCCTGGCCGTCTTCGTCCATAGTAGAATACCCTCTGGTCACTTGCCAGATTTCCATGCTTCCATGGTGGCTCATAACCATGGTGAGAGCGTTCTGCGCTACGGATCGTGCGTAGGACATGTTCCAGTCCTAAACAAGCTGCAGCATATCCTTGTCCTTGTCTCGCACTTCAAAACCGGACATGCTGTGCATGTCCGGAACCTTGAGAACCTCGCCAATGTCTTCAAGAGATTGGCAGAAGTCATGAAGCAAATCACCGACTTGAGTAAGCCGGTGGGTGCGAGGCTCGACAGAGGCGGAGTCCATCAAGTTCAGAGGACCTGTGCATATAATGCAAAGGGTAAGTCAAATAAACCCGAACTCTAGAGAGTCGGAAGGTGCAGAAAAATCAGGGAAAGGGAAACATACTAAGGATGACATCATCGACTTTGGCCTTCTCTTCGCGAAGACACTAGAGTTCAGCCCAGAGCACCCCGGAAATGTCCTTCTCTCTGAATAACTCATCGTTGAGATCCAAGATTTTTTGATCTTGAAGCGCAATCTTGCGATCACGCTCATCGGTGGCCATGGAGCTGGACTTGAGAATCTGAGCAATTCTCTTCTCATGATCTGCCTTGAGCTTATCCAGCTCTTGGCGAAGTTCTTTCTTCTCCACCACCAAGGTCTTAAGATTCTCGGCCTCTTCGATCATGGCACAGGACTGTTTTACCAGTGCTGTAAGTCAAAAGAACAACAGTTCAACAAAAATTCGACTATGAAATAAAAAAGACAAGGTTTGAGTTTCGAAATGTTTTACCTTCGGCCTCATCCTTTGAAACCTTCAGCTGTGCATTTTCAAGTCGGAGAGCTCTGATCTCGTTCCGCTTGTTGCAGATATTTTTAATAATTCCTAGTTATACGAATTAACTTTCTGTAAGTCAGAATACCTAGAGTCAGAAGTCTACTAAAGACTCGGGCTAATATTGTAACTAATATCAGCACGAGCCTTGGGGGCTACACTAGTTCATTCTTTGGCATCCTAAGTAAGCATAAACCCGGATTTGAATATCCAACTAAATGCTTGGGGGCTAGAGGATAGGATATAAAGTAACATAAAGGAAAAAGTGAGTTGGAATTCCGACTTACATGTTGTTCATGTGTGAGCTTTCTCAAGCACATGTTCACTTCAGTTGTAACCTTCTCGGCAAGGGTGAGCGGAATCACTGGTGGAGGTGGTAATACACCAGCTTCCAGTCCCTCGTCGCAAAGGCGGACTTGTTCGAGAAGTTCGGAGTACTTGACGTCCTCCACTTCTTGTGCTTCTTCTTCGGCAGAAAGATTCCGGCTTTCTAAGCACTGCCGAGCCAAACACTGGATTTCCTCCGCAGATTTCCGAGACGGGCCAAGTTTGGCAAGTCCCGAATTACTTAGGAGATTGTCGGCGAAGATTTCTACCGAGGGATCATTACCCGAAGAGGGTTCACCTTTATCAAAACCTGAGTCACTCATGGTGACGTCAGTCTGCAACTCAAGGATCGCTGGCTCTGCTGAGGGAGCTGGATCTTCTACAACAGTCAGAGATGGCGTAATCTCCGGCGCTGTAGAAGGCTGAGGAGCGGGAGTCGGAGGAGCCACGGCAGGAGAAGCCAGTTTGAGTTTTGACTGGCACAGGGGCTTTGCGGCAGCATCCTTCCCCTTGCCCTTGATGAGCTGTTTACCTCTGAGAAGAATATAGAATAAAGAACATTACATCTCAGAAGGAACTACAAGCAAAATACAAAGACCTCGTGAAGAAAGATTACCTCTTCACAACTGGCACTTCTTTGGTGCCTATGGCCAATGTCGGAGCCTTGCGTTTCCGAGGAACGACATCCGGCATTAGGACCAATTCACCCTCGTCCCGAGAAAATTCAAGAGGGTATCCTTTGATAGGAGTGAACTCCGACTCGGGGAGGTCAACAAGCTGAAAGGGAAAACATCTCAGTATTGCAAAAATAACATATAGATGAGCACAAAAAAAGAGTTAATGCTGAAGTTTACCGGCACAACAGGATTTTTCGTTGTATGCATGTTCAGGGACAGCTCCGGAATCTTCCTCTCGATCTGTTCCCTTATCAGCCATTTGATTTGGCATACATAGTCTTGCGGCTTTAAAGCCTTGGGGTTGATACAGAGGGAGTCATTCTTTGACGACGTGATGGAATGCATCAGTCGATCTCCGTGATGTTGTAGGGGTTGAATCCAGCGTGCCACCCAGCATTGAACTAAGTCAGACCCTTTTAGGCCCTTGTGCTTCATCAGGTATTCGATCCATCTCTTGGCGAGAAACAGATCGTCACTGAGAGTCGGAGTGACCTCGTCCCAGGACTCTTGGGGCGTAGCAGCTCCGTCGACGAAAGCTGGCAAAGCAGTATCTTTGCCGGAGCGGGGATATCCTTGTGGTAGAAAAATGGACGGCCATTGTTTGGCTGACTCACTTGCCATTATCCGAGGATAAACGCGCTCACGTCTAACTAAAAAGCTAATGGTACCTGTAATATAAGGATTACCGGCAGTAATAGAATTTCTCCGGACATGGAAGTAGTACCGGAAAAGAGTAAGGCTCGGCCTAATGCCGAGATACCCCTCGCACAAAGAAGCGTATGCTCTCATCTCTAAGATAGAGTTAGGGGGGAGATGGTGAAGATGAACGCCAAAGTGATCTATAACCTCGGAAAAGAATTTCGAGGGAGGAAAAGAAAGACCTCTATCTAGGTGAGTGCCGAAATGCACTCGCTCGTCGGCGCGAGGGTTTGGGATGGTTTCGCCGAAGCCGCTCCGCCAGTCGTCGGTGTGGAGGAGCCCTTCATCTTCTACGACCTGGAGTTTGGGATCATCCAGGACACAGGGGATCCAAACTCCGCAGTGGCTCTCTTTCTCCATCGCCGCCGCTACCGTCGCCGCCGCCGCTGCTGCCGAGCCAGAAGATGATGAGGAAGCCATTCTTCTGGTACGCCGGTGACCTTAGGTGGGCGGCGCTCGAGGTGTTTTTGCGGGAGGAAGTGAAGCACTAGGTTCATGGGAGGCGTAGGGGAGAAGGAAACGATGTTGGAACTGGTGAAGAATATGGGGGTAAGAATCCACACCACTTATATCCGCCAGACGCATCAAGATTCGTGCAAATGCTACAATGAACGTGCCACACATCGTGGAAAGGACGGGGACACCTCCGTGCGATGATTACGCCGCCTCGATCTCCACGCACGCATTAAAACGGCGCCTCGGTTCCGCGAAAGGCGGACCCACCAACGGTCGTGCTGACAGGAAATGTCTGTCAGTGACATGTCTTGACCATGGCTGGTGTCAGGCTACGTCAGAGACCAAGTTCCGGCTTAGTTTGAATTTCGAGCTGGAAATCTGAATAAATGTACTGATAGGTCCGACTTATTTTGAGACCCGGATCGTATCTTTTGTTTTGAAGTTTCAGGAACCCTTCAAGATTCTGCAAGCCGAAGATCAAGCTAGATGATGATGAATCCGACTTTGGATCTTGGAGACTTCTGGGGGCTGCTGTTGGGGATATACTTTCCGGGTATCCTCAAAGTTCCTCACTGACCAGGGTGGCCCACTTCGGGTTAGAGCTTTGCTTCACGGGCGGCCCATTTAGGGAGAAGAGACGGAGTCTAGTCCGGCTACGGGAAGTCCCAGAAGACTTATCGACATAGGCCCATAGTGTTACTTGTAGTTCAAGATGTACTCTGTAACCGACTCTTAGTCGTAGCCGAATGGATCTCTCCTGTAAACCCTAGGTCGGATATCTATATAATCCGTCCTAGGGAGAGCCTTTAGGGCACCCTCACTATCACAATCTCAACTCGCACAGGCGAACCCCTTGTAACCCATATTCCAGTTTTGCCGTATTACTGGATTGCTAGCAGGAGTAGGATCCATCCAAAGATGATGGATTCGAACCTGGGTAAACTTGTGTGCTCACCGTCCCGGAACACCGTACGTCTCACACCCCTCTTCCACACGCCTCGAGGAACCCCTCATGGCGTACTTGTCATCAATCCGACGACAGGCTTTAAAGACCATACGTACAGACATGATCCGCATGTACAACACGCCCGTACGATAGGGTGTTGAAGTCGCCTCTTCAAACACCCCATGCAGATGGATCTGATATTCGACATTCAGAGACACCACAACTCGTAGAGACCTCACCTCTGGAAGGGATCTAGAGGGGACTCACATCGGGGCTTCGATCCCCACCACTACAAAGATCTTTGAAGGATTGAATACCATCTTCATCATCATCATCGACCGCTACAACTCCACCATCAGCATCAATCCTCCCATCTCCACTATATTCATCTTGTTGTATTTTCTAGAATTTGTTGTGGATTTGCACGAGTATTTATAGATCCATTTGAATTCCATTCATCTATTATGGTGATGTTCATTTCCTACATGTGTGAGTAGTTTAGCTTGTTATTGGGAAGATGGATAAACCTTAGCAAACATTATGTCTTGAAATAAAACTGATCTATAACTTTGATTTATGTTGTATGTGTTTAATTAATCTCCCTTGATGTTATGTGAAGTGCACCATGTAATAATTGCCTTAGGGACTTGAGAGGGAATTACTCTTGGGCATGTGGTGGTGCTATGTTGCTAAGTGACATAATAGGCTGGATCATTACTCATGTCTTCAAGGGGGATAAGATGGGACTCACAATTCCTAGTCCATGATCATGGGAATAACCCTTAATGGCAGGGGATCGAGGGTGTCTTGCCTAATTTTACTGATGTGGTTATGAGAGGTTAAATATAAGATGGCTGGTCTTTGGTCATATAACTTGGAGCTCCTCCCATACATACACATGAAGAACGACATAGATTTTCCTACTCATAATTAATATATTTTCTAGTGGTGGATCCAATAGTCACTGAGAACGTTTTAGCCCTCTTGCAGTTTCAATTACTTTACATTATGAACTCTTGTTCTCTTTAATTAGTTTAATATTGCTTTGTTCACACAACCACTCTCAAACACTTTTTCGCACACACAAACACTAGAAATTAAGCATAACATGTGGCACTTTTCCATTACTAGTAGCAAACTATACTTAAGACCATTACTAGTAGCTCTCTGTGGTTTGATGCTCTTATTTCAAAACTAACAGCAAATGATATGTGCACTTGCAGACATCACATCCTCAAACCGACGTGGTAAAATTGAAGTCTTGGAAATATTCTCTAAGTATTGATCAAGAAACACCTGAAGTGTTGGGAAGATTGCATCCCATATGTGGAGTTCGCCTGCAACCGTGCCGCCCACTACATGACAAAGAAGAGTCTTTTCATGTTCGTCTACAACTTCGAACCCTACACCGTCCTTGATCGACTACCACTTCCACTACACGAGCGTGTCAATATGGACGTCGACAAATGAGCCAACGCAATGAAGAAGCTCCATGAAAAAACAAGAGCTACACTGGAAGAACAAGTACAACATCAAGCATCAAGAATGAACAATAACAAGAAGGACATGATCTCTAGAGAAGGAGACCTCATGTGGATTTACCCTCGGAAAGATAGGTTCCCTCATGAATGAAAATCCAAGGCCCATTCAGGGTCCTCAAACATATCAACAACAATGCATACGTCATCGACATACCACAATCGAATTATCCTCCTCGAAATAGGCTTTCTCCCCGCTATATTGATATAGTAATCATCCAATACAAGTTTGCGACCACTACTATGGCAAACAGCACAAATCTAGCCCAAAATAACCAAGAAAGAAAAATGAAGAGAAAACAAAGCCGACATCGGTGGCTCGACAAAACAAAGATGACTTACAACAGTTGTGACCTCCAGAGAATTCTCACCATGCTCCTAGCGCTCCTACACGCCCGTACCAAGCAACACCTCCAAGAAGGAAGCGATGATGTCAACACTGCTGCCCGGTCAGGTACTAGGATTTCCCCCGATACACTATGGGAGGTGGGGAATAGGTACACCCAATGCCCTTTAGGAAGGACAGCGACACCCGCAAGCGTCACCGTAACAGTGCCGAAATGATAGGGATTTCTCCCGACCTCCAAAAAACCACTCCCCCAGACGATCCGCAGCTCTCCACAAAGCTTTCCACCCACCAACGCACGCCGCCACGGTCTTGCAGTCACCATTGGCGTCTCACCGTGACCTATGTAGCGAGGTTGAAAAGACCGAGAAGAAATAACTTCGGCGAGTGGCAGCAATATAGCAGCACGCGGGAGGGAACGACCTCCACCATCATTGATGGTAGCCAACCGGATGTAGTAGCAGGAGCACACCAGGCCCTTATCGGCCCGGTCGGGCTTGAATTAGGCACGTAAATCCCCGTGGCAACACTATAGTAGGAACACCACTTTTTCTGCCACCCCTGGCACGAAGCCCGCTCCTCTGTCCGTCGGAGGTGCCGCCACCGTGCCCGAGGCCCGCTCTAACCTAGATAGGGCCTAAAGGGCCCAGATCTAGGTTGGGTGGGGCACCACGGCCATACCAATACCGACATCCCTCTAGCTACCATGGCACCCCACCGTGAAGCCGCTTCTCCATCGTCGCAAGACCACCCGAGCCTCGCTGGACCGCCGCCTGGCCAAGGTTCATCACTGCTGGATGCCATGTGTCGCGCCCCCCACGCCATGTGCACATTGGATGGCCTGCTACCACCGGCACCGCGTCCAGTTTTATCCAATGGTGCATCTCCATGTGTGACTTTGATACCCCTTGGATGGATTGCTACTTCATGCAAACATGTTATGTGTTCTTAGGTACGATTTCTAAGAGATGCATCGTTTGGAACAAGGCGCTGAAATCAAGCCATGCATACAAACTCGTGCACGTCAGAATGAGAAAATACCATGGCATTTGGGCTAGTGAGTTTGTGTAAAAGAATTGCTTTTTTGTACTTAACATGTATGCATGTACCCTAGTTTGCAACTGCAGAAAGAAATAAGCCAAAATCTACAGTGACAATGAATTGCAAATTCTTGTTTCAACTCTCACCATGATGGATGATATAGAGAGTTTGGCATAGTAACATGGGAAAAGTCCCTTTGATAACCGAGCCTCTTTTATTAAGAAACAGTATAACTGACCATCTAGGCCCTTTGACAGCGATTTGGCACTGTCCATCATCGGATGGTGTTGCTGGATGGTCCAGATCGTCCCAAGTCGGTGAAACATCACTTGTGCCATTTCGCGTTGTTGGTTTGCGCCAAATGGGCCAGCGAAACATTACCGGCCCGCTACTCCGCAAGTCAATTTAGAAGTTGACATGGGTATACCCTACAGGTACTCGAGCTTGGTATATACGGCCTAAATATGTAAAGGCCCACGGTGTCGCGAAGGCCCAAATGAAGGACTCGAGTAACCTACGGACTCTCGATTGCTTGAAGAACAAGAAGAATCTAAAGATAGAAAGTTTGAAGGGGAAAACCCTAACTTGTAACCGACTCGACCTGCTACCCGAGACCTAGCCTATCTATATAAAGGCTAGGAGGGGGCGGCGAGGAGGACACATGCAACCCTAGTTTCCACAACCCTTGCCAGATTGCATCTGAGCACCATTGTAATCCTCGATTCCTTTGATAATTCCACGAGCAGACAAGCAGGAGTAGGGACCTCTACGAGGCCTGAACCTGGGTAAATCTTCGAGTCCCCTATGTGCTTGTTTGCTAGCCGATATATGTCTCTAGTGCTCCCTCCTTCTCCAAAACCCAAGTCCATAACAATAGGCATTGATGAGTTAAACCCTCGTCAATTGGCACCGTCTATGTGAAGTGGGAGTGCTGATGTTGCGGCTTCTTCGGCCCCATCAACCGCGATCTACAACTCCGCAACAGTGGAGATTCACCAGCTCTTCGGCGCGTTCGACTTCACCGTCCACACGCCAGCCACTCGCCCGGCTTTCGAGTCCGTGGGCAACGGGATCAGCCTGGCAATAGGGAGCTTCCGCTTCCAAGTTGGTCAGATGGGCACGCTCCGCATGCCTGATCAGCCGACGGTGCCGTCGATCGCCCCAGCATCATGTTCCCTCCATCGATCGGCACCCTCAGTGAGCTCAACGCCCCGACAACAGTCGAAAACACGGTCAGCGACAGCAGTCGCGACTACAATTTGAGCGATCTGGCCACTAAAGATGGAACCTATGGTTCAGGATCTGAGAGTTGTGGGAGCAGCAGCTTCCCCAATCACTTCATGTGCGCCGTCATCAACGCAGGCGACACCTCCGCCAACCGCGACAACACGGGCAATCGCGGCAATGGAACCGACCTGCCAAACGGCGGCAATGGTGGCAACGGTGGCAATCGCACCCCTGTCAACAATGGAGGAGCAGTCGAACCTCCAACTATAACAAACGAGCAAACCGGCGAACGCGTCGTGGTCAGGCTCAACGAGCTTGAGTGGGCTCGCTGCCGCGAGGCCCTGCGGGGCAACCCTTTACCTCCTGGCTCCTCGCAAGAACTTCTGATGGGCTACCACTGGCTCCTGAAGGAAGAATTCAAGCGTCAAGCGCAAACAATCGCGCAACTAGAAGCACACAAAAGGGCGGCAGATGAGTCAAGTCTTCGTCGTGCTGGGCTCTCCTCCCACGGAGGATCCTCCTCAGAAGGCAATGAGTACATCGCCAAAAAGAGGCAATCTCGGATGGCCCATCTCACCGAGCAAGAACGCATAGAAGCTGCAAAAGTCCTCGACTTCAGCTCTATGACAGTCGATACGCGGGGCAATGTGGTCCCAAAGACGCCGCAAGCTGTAGTGATAGCGGCCACCATGTATGTCCTCAATAACCAGCCGCAAGCCGGAGATCCCCGAGCCGCCATGCACCGATCTATGATTGCGGGCTTGGGACTAATCGAGGCCACCCTCGATAAGGAGTCAATGCCGGAGCCGAAGAAAGGCAAATCGCTACTCCTCGCCCTCATCCAGTGATGACAGTCATGACCTGTCTCGACGCCGCCGCTCACGGCGACACGACCACGACTACGACGCGCATGATGACATCACGCAGCGTGAGATCGACAAATCAAGGGCGCGACGTGCTCGGTCGACTGACTCGGAAGAGGAAGATGTGGAGCTCTGCGGCGCCAGATGCTTCAGCAGATCCATAAGGCAAAAGCGAATGCCTAAGGGGTTCAAACTCCCATCAGAGAACCCGAAGTTTGACGGTCTACAGGACCCGAAGATCTGGCTGGAGGATCACATCTCCTCCGTTAGACTCCACGGCGGCAGTCGAAGCACAGCCATGCAATGCTTATAGCTACAGCTGCAGGCGCCGCCCGAGCATGGCTCAACAACCTCCCGCGCGGATCCATTCGCAGTTGGGATGAGCTGGTTTACAGCTTCATGCGCAACTTCAAAGGAACGTACAAGCGGCCAGCATCAATCGAAGAGCTAAGATGCTGCCAGCAAAGATCGGGCGAATCGTTGCGCTCCTACATCCAAAGGTGGTCCATCATCAAGAACTCCACAGAGAACATCTCGGAGGATCGCGCGATTGACGCATTCAACGACGGCATCCGCCGTATAGAGCTTAGGGAGGAGCTGGGCCGCTCGAAGACCAAGACCATTGACCACTTGATGGAAATCGCGAATCGATGGGCCGATGGAGAAGATTCGGTGAAAAATCGTGTTCACTCTAACGAGGAGCCAGAACTCGAGCGCAGACGCGACCGCCGAGGCAAACGCCGCATGAGCATCTACGATGACCGTGGCGGCGTCAACATGGTCGCAGCCGGCTACGCCGACAGACGCGATGACAACCGCAACAGCGGATACCGCAGCAGTGGATACCGCGACTCCGGGAAGACCACGTAAGTGTGGCAACGCCGCGATCGTGATGAAGCACTCGCAACATCCATTGAAGACAAACTGTCCGGGCCATGTACGGTGCACTTCTACATCGACAAGCATGATGGACAGAAGAAGTCCAGCCACCTCCTCAAGGACTGCCGCGAGTTCCTCAAATTACATGAGGGATTAGCTCGGATGAACTGCAACATAGTCGAAAGAGGCTACGGAGCCGCTCCAGGCGCCGTGGCACATGGCGCTTCGCCACCGCCACCTAGAATGCCCCCAAACGCAGCTGCACCGGACCAGCACCAGGGACGCGAACCCTACCCAAGGGCCATAGGTACCATGATGATCCAAAAAGGAAGCCCCTCCAATCGGGTGCAGAAGGCCATCACTCGCCAAGTCAACTTGGCCACACACTCGCCACCATCTACCATTGAGTACCTCAGCGGAAGCGAGTCATGCATCACCTTCGACAAACGCGATCACCTGCCTCAAGTACCTCGTCTAGGCCATTGTCCCCTCGTACTCGAGGCGCAAATCGGAGGCTTCGACATGAGCCGCGTCTTCATGGATGGCGGAAGCGGCATCAACCTTATATTCGTGAGTACCTTGCGAGCAATGAGGATCCCTCTGACTTGCCTAGATGCCTCGGACACAACATTCCACGGCATCGTCCCAGGAAAAGGCGTATATCCCCTGGGCAAAATCAACCTCGATGTCATCTTTGGCACGTCGAAAAACTTTGGGCACGAGCGCATCGACTTTGAGGTCGTCGACTGGCCCTCGCAGTACCACTGCATCCTCGGACGTGTTGCGTTCGCTAGGTTTATGGCAGTACCACACTATGCCTACCTGCAGATGAAAATGCCAGGTCCCAATGGCGTCATCATAGTCAACGGGAGCTTCGAGAGGTCCGACAGTTGTGATAGGGAATTCAATAGAATTTCCCAGTCCTTCGGCATGCAGGAAGAACTCGCAAGACTAAAGGAGTCGACAGACAACAGTCTGCCTCCCCTAAGCCGGCCAAGCTCGCCTGATCTATCTTTCGACTCATCAGTGCACACAAAGAAAGTGCAGGTCCACCCATCGGATCCCGCCAAAACGGCCCTCATCGCCAACAACTTGAGTCCCGCATAGGAACTCGCGCTCGTCGAATTCCTCCGTGAGCACTGGGAAATTTTTGCCTGGTGTCTTGCGGACATGCCAGGAGTTCCCAGGGAATTCGCCGAGCACGCACTCAATGTTAACCCAGACGCAAGGCCGGTCAAGCAAAAAATCTGGCGATTATCTGAGCCACGGCCGAAGGCAGTCGGAATGGAGATCAACAGGCTCCTCGATGCCAAATTCATATGCGAGATCAAGGAAAGCACTTGGCTCGCCAACACGGTGCTGGTACCAAAAAAGGACACGGATATCCTGCGGATGTGCGTGGACTTCACCTCTCTGAATAAGCACTGCTCAAAGGATCACTTCCCGCTGCCGCGCATCGACCAGATCATCGACTCCATCGCGGGATGCGAGCGCCTCTGCTTCCTCGACGCCTACTCAGGCTATAATCAGATCTGAATGAAGGAGGAAGATCAAGAGAAAACAGCGTTTACAACGCCCTTCGGTGTGTTCTGCTACAACACAATGCCCTTCGGGCTAAAGAACACGGGATCCACCTACCAGCGGTGCATGCAGGCTTGCCTCAAGGAACAACTTGGTCGCAACATTCAAGTCTATGTCGACGACATAGTAATCAAGAGCAAGGAGGCGATTTGCGCGAAACCTTCATGAACCTCGACCGCTACCGGATCAAGCTCAATCCGGACAAATGCGTCTTTGGCGTGCCATCTGGGCAACTACTCGGGTACCTCATCTCTGCAAGAGGAATCGAGGCAAACCCGAAGAAATTAAAAGCCATACTGGCCATGGAGAAGCCGAAAAACATAAGGGGCGTTCAGCAGCTGGCTGGGCGAATCGCGGCCCTTAGTCGATTCATCAATCGAATGGGTGAAAAGGCACTGCCCTTCTACCAACTCCTTCGCAAAGCTAAAAATTTCAAGTGGACCAACAAAGCGCAGGAAGCATTCGAAGACCTCAAGCGCCTGCTATCCACCTCACCAGTACTAGTGACCCCACGGGAAAGGGAACCACTGTTGCTATATATCTCCGCCACCAACCAGGTGGTCAGCAGAGTGCTCGTCGTCGAGCGAGCCAAGGAAAATAAGGTCCACGGAGTACAACGCCCAGTATACTACCTCAGCGAGGTCCTCACGCCAACAAAACAGCGGTACCCGCACTACCAGAAGCTGGCGTACGGTGTCTTCATGACCGCCCGACGACTGTGCCATTACTTCCAGGAACACCCAATCGTGGTGGTCAACGACGCCCCGTTGGGGCATATCCTCAACAACCCTGATGCCATGGGACGAGTTGCGCTTTGGGGAATAGAATTGTCTCCACGAGACATTACGTACGAAAAGCGCGACGCAATCAAGTCGAAAGTTCTTCCTGACTTCCTCGTGCACTGGATGGAGAACCAGCTCCCTGACAAGCCAGATATGTCCTATCTCTAGACAATGCACTTCGATGGATCCAAGCGGAAGGACAGAGCAGGTGCCGGTGTCATACTGACATCACCTCAAAGGGACAAGCTGAAGTACATCCTGTGAATGCAGTTCACCGCCTCCAACAATGAAGCTGAATACGAGGCCCTGTTGCACGGGATGAGGATGGCAAAAGCCTGCGGTGCTAAGAGGCTCATTATTTATGGTGACTCCAAGTTGGTCGTCAACCAAACAATGCATGAGTGTGACGCACTGAACGACAACATGATCGCCTACCGCGACCTTTACGACACACTCGAAGGGGACTTCGACGGCTACGAGCTATGACACATAGGCCGCGAAAGCAATGAAGAGGCGGACGCACTCGCCAACATAGGCTCTACCTGCGCCCCCATACCACCTGGGTATTTCTCGAGCGCATATGCGAGCGCTCCATCAAGCCAAAGGCAGCAGAGAAGAAAACAAGCGCAGCAACGGACTCGGGGGCTACGCCACCCAATGAGCCAATGGCACTCGCCGACCTAGAGCTGTACACAAGACTCGAAGGACCAATGAGCGTCATGATGATCGAATCATCCTAGACTCAGCCGTACATCACGTACCTCCTCAGCAAACGGCTACCGGACGACCTGACTAATGCGCGACACATCGCACGGTGATCCAAGGCATTCGCTGTTATCAACGGCGAACTATACAAGCGCAGCATCACAGGAGTACTCCAGCGATGTGTCTCCACGGCTGATGGAAGAGCTGTCCTCCTCGACATCCATGAGGGAACCTGTGGACACCATGCTGGCAGTCACGCCCTCGTGGCCAAATCTCTGCGAGCTGGGTTCTACTGGCCTACGGCCATGCGCGACGCCAAAGACATCGTCCAGAAATGCAACGCGTGTCAATGATTCGCGGACAAGCCGCACGCACCTGGCGTGGAGCTCCGGCCAATCCCATTGGTCTGGCCCTTCATGCAATGGGGACTCGACATGGTCGGCAAGCTCCCCAAGTCCTCACGAGGAGGTTACGTCTACCTCCTGGTGGCAGTCGACAAGTTCACCAAGTGGATAGAAGCCATGCCAGTGACCAATCAATCAGGGCACAGCGCAGTCAAGTTCTTCGAGTCCATCGTCTTCCGCTTTGGAGTGCCACACAGCATCATCACGGACAATGGAACGAACTTCACATCCAAGGAGTTCCAAGAATTCTGTGAGAATCTAGGAATCAACATCAGCTACGCACCGGTAGCACATCCACAGACCAACGGCCAGGTTGAAAAGGCGAACGGGCTCGTCTACGGCGGCATCAAGAAGCGACTCCTCCGGCCACTCGAACAAGCCGCGGGCTGCTGGCCAGATGAACTGCAATCAGTACTCTGGAGCCTACGCACAACCCCAAACAGTGCTATAGGCTACACCCCGTTCTTTAAGGTGCACAGGGCCAAAGCGGTGCTGCCCGCCAAGGTACGGTACAAGGCGCCACGCATGGTCGCTTATAGCGAGCAGGAGTCATCCCTTGCACTCGAAGACTCCGTCGATCTCCATGACGAGGCAAGGGAAATCGTCGCGGAAAGATCAACGATATACCAGAAGAACCTGCGCAACTACCATAGTAGGAGGCTACGCCCCAGATCCTTCATCGAAGGCGACCTAGTCCTGCGACTAAAGCAGCAAGGACATCTCAAGCTCGAGTCCCCCTAGGAGGGACCATACGTGATTACAGAAGTAATCCCAGGTGGCGCCTATCGCCTTCAAGATCTAGAAACGGGAGTCGCATACTCCAACCCCTGGAACATCGCGCAGCACTGACGCTTCTACCCCTAGTCGTTTTTTACTTTTACATCACAAATAAGGCACTTAGCCAAGGCTACTTAGCCACGCATTGTACTTCGTACTGTCTCATGAGTAAATAAAGCTAAGTGCCCCAAAACTCTGTGTTTTCCTTTATTTTTCATAACTTATCCACTCGGGGGCTGCGCCACCCTATACACATCTGTTCTGCGAACTAAAAACGTGATATCCCGAGTAGCTGGCAAATCAATCGAAAGCCTTGACACAACATCAACCCTGTTGCAACGCACCTGACAGGTTGACAAGGGACTGAGATAAGTGCATGGCCAGGCTAACAAAAAGGAATCGCATAAGTGCAATGCACTCACACGCTAACAAGCTCTTTATACATAATCGACAGTCAATTATACATAGCATACATACGAACTTTACAACATTGGTACACTTATGTGCAGGATACAAATTAAGCTACTGCTGCAACAAAAGAACGTTGGTCTGCTCCTCGAAGAAATCAACGATCTCCTCTGTTGGGCGATCCACTGCCTGATAATGCGGCACCATATCCCAAGCAGAGCCTGCTGGTGGTGCAGGTGCCCCAGCCGCAATTGCTGCAACGTCTACGTCCGGCCTATGAAGTCGCACCAGTGATAGAGCGGCCTTGGCACCTGCCACCAACTGTTGCCTTACACAGTCGCGAACCGCAGCCAGGTCTTGGAACTTGGCAAGAAGGGCCAGCAGGCTTGATGGAGCAACATCCAGCGGAAACATCGTCCGATAAATGTTCTTCAAACATGACTATGATTTCTTCATAAAGTGTAGCACTCGTGACGCACGATCTTGCAGGGTCGCCAGCACAATCGCATGATCGTGATCCACTCAGAAGTATCCACTCTCCTGAAGTTGCTCTTGGGAGAGATCATGCATGCGAATGGCAATCCTATCTTTCTCATCCTACGGATGGCGCACACTAACAACTATACAAAGTAACAACGGAAGCATAAGGACAACACACCATTGCGAGTGACTACAAGGAAAAGATAAGAGTAAGCACACTAACACTTAAATTGGTCGCCCAGTTGCGTCATCTCCCCCAGCAGATACTGCTCTCGGGTGGTGGCTTTCTCTGCCTTTGACTTCCACACATCCGTGCTACCGTGGATCACGGGCAATTCACGCTCCAACTGCTTCACGCGGTCACGCAGTCGTGAAAGCAGCGACAACTCATCCACCCTAGAGCGCGATGGCGCCAAAGTATCATCAAGGGGCGGCGAGTCCTGAGGTTCCCTCAAAGGATCATTTGATGTACCCTACCACAAGCCAAGCAAGAAGCGAATAAGAAGATCAAATTGACACACAGACAAAAGATTCAAGTGCATTCAAGATTGGCAAAAAGTATCAGCAGATACACCCGCCAAAAGGCATGTCTTAGACAAAAGGCATAAACTAATCAACTATTACAAAGCTACTGAGGAGCGGTTGGCTTCTTCGACTTCGACGGCTTCGAGGGCTTCATCGAGTCCGTGGCAGTGTCAGATGCCACTGACTTTCCGCCAGCCCCTGATGCCGTAGGCTTTGCCGCCTTCTTGGCTCGCTGCAGCTCCTCAGAGTACTTCGCAACCGTGTTAATCAGCTGCGGCCCATATTTGCCACAGGCAGTCGCGAAGGGAGCAAAGACTACCTGCTGGCCGTCTGCACCAACGGGCATCGCCTTTGCAACCGCTGTAGGATCAACCTCGACTCCGTGGGCCTGCACCATGGC
The DNA here is from genome assembly GCA_023614405.1 of Avena insularis. NCBI lineage: Eukaryota > Viridiplantae > Streptophyta > Magnoliopsida > Poales > Poaceae > Avena > Avena insularis. The sequence goes on from CM042688.1 coordinate 130,350,301, forward strand.
GAGTGACATGGACGCACCAGCCGCACGGTGCGAGTTCTTGAAGCTTGCAGGAACACCCCCGGTGAGAGACTCCACCAGCTCGTTCATGTTCTCGATCAGCTCAGCCTTGGGCATCAACTCTTCCTAGAGGCGACTGAGCACGCCCTTGGCCTTGGAGAGCATATGCTGAACGGCGGCGCTGCGATCCTCAACTGCTGAAAGCGCACCCGCCAAGGCGTCGTCACGGCGAAGGGCCTGAGGGTCGAAGCTCAAATCGCCAGCATTTGTACATAAACCCACACATGGACACAAACATCAGCGCCAACGGCAAAATATCGAACAAGAGCAAGATAATGATATCCAAACATAGTACCTAAGAGGGCCTTGGCAATCGAGAAAAGATGTTCTTCGAACAACTTCTCCCTGGCTGCGATGGAGGCACGCAGATCCTCTTCACGCCTCTGTGCCTCGTCACGCGCCGCAATTGCCTCATCGCGGCCCTTCACAGCCGCGGCGAGTGTCCTCTCCATGGCGGCAGCGTCACACAAAAGGGCATTGTGCTCAGCTACAAAACAAAAGGGGATTGACTATCAGTCGACTACATAAAAATGACGCAGAAAAGGGAGAAGTAGCGGGAACTTACTTTCTACCACGCGATGGCGCGTCTCCAGCATTGCATGCTGGCGGCCCATCGCCAGCACTTGCTCCGCCAAGTGAGAAGCCTCCTTCACAAGGAGCTACGACAAAAAGAAAGCAACAAAGGATCAACAGAAGCCATAGATAGCATCAACTGCAACTTCGAAAGAAAAAATCCTACACTTACATGATCCTCCAATGACTCCGAAGTCGATTGGTGTGCAGTCATCCGGGCAACCATTCGATGCTCCCCTTCATGCGGAGAACGGGAAGAGTTGTGCCCGGAGTGGGCCGCTAATGGAGGGGAAGGAGCACGCTCAACCTCTTTCTTGGCCCTTGAGGTTGCGACTCCTGATTCTTTCAAAAATTGGACGTCGCCAGAAGATGACGACGCATCTTGACTACAAGACAAAACTAACATCAAGGACAAGGCAAAAGCCAGTGAAGAATCAAAAAGGACAAAATCGAACACTTACCAATCAAACTTATCAAAGTCAAAGGTTGGTTCCCCCGACTCTGACGAGGACTCCTTTGGCAGTCGCATCTTCTTGCGAGAAGATGGCGCCACGGCGCTCACAGGAATGGCAGTGATCGGCGACTCCGCACCAACACTCGCACCTTCCGGAGTCGAAGGAGACGACGCATCAGAATCCTCGCTGTGTGAACGCTTGCGAGTATCCGGGCTACCCGACTCGGGGGCTTCCTCCTCCACATCAGATAGGATGGTCGACTCTGACTCGTCCTCTTCCAAGGCTTCGCGAGGGATAACCCCCTCAGGAAGAGGGGGCATACAGGGTGACACCGCCCAATCCTGTATACAGACAACAAACTCAGCACAAAAGCAAAGAAATAGCAAAGATGCAATCAACAAACTAAGCTACTACTTAGCACAATTGTACCTCAGGAGGAGGGTTAGAAGCGTCGAACAGAGGAACGACTGGATCACTAGGAAGCACATCCTTGACGGTGTATGTGGTCACCAGTCGAACCCTTTTATCTATCTCACTCGCGGACATGCCATCCGCAGACACGGGAGTGGCATCGTCAGCACCAGCCCACTGAAACATGGGGTGGACTCTGGTCTGCAGGGGCTGGATGCGACGGTGCAGCCATGTGCGAATGAGTGCGTAGCCCCCTTCCTCTTTACCTATGTGACTCTCGAGGTCGCCGACACGCTCGTACAGCACCTCTGTCTCCGTGGACTCGCCAGGCATGACTACATTCTTCCAGGAGCGCCTCCTCTTGCACGGCGTCACGGGATCGAAAGGTGCGAGTCCGAAGTGGTCTCCATCAGCCTTCTTGTCGCGAACGTAGAACCACTTGTCCCTCCACCCTTGGACGGACTTCATCAGCTTGATGTCGAAATATGTGGCGGATGGATCGACGTGGATTCTGCAGCCGCCTACATCATAGACTACGGAGCCAGACGCCGATTGGCGCTTTAATTTGAAGAGGCGCTTGAAGAGGCCGAAGTGCGGCTCGATTCCGAACCAGCACTCGCAGAGGGTGATGAAGCAAGAGATATGGAGGACAGAGTTCAGGGACAGCTGATGGAGCTAAAGCCCGTAAAAACAAAGGAGGCCCCTGAAGAAGGGATGCAGGGGCGGCGAGAGGCCGCGAATGATGAAGGCCAAGAACATCACTCGAAAACCAGCGGGAGGAGAGGGGATTATCTCACAACCGGGGACGCACGCGTCGGTGACTGCGGCGGACAGCACTCCGTCTTGGCGAAGAAGACGAAGCTCAGAGGACTTGACGACGGAGGGACGCCACGCGCCATTCGTGATGCGGGTGCCCGTGCCCTTCTTCTTCCCGCCGCTGGTGGTTCTGGTGCCCGCAGCGGCGGAGCCACCCTTCTTCTTCACCGCAGCAGCAGTAGCCGCGGAATCAGCCGCAGCACCTCCCTTCTTCTTCCCCATTGCACGGCGGCGATGCGATCGGAGAAAGTAGCTGGGAAATGCATGGAGCTGGTCTAGCGTCGTGGAGGAAAAGAGAGCAGAGAAAGCAGAGGAGCAGCGAAAATGGCGATGAAGGCAAAAAGATGAGCGAAAGCATATGTGAATTTTACCGTCGCAGCGTCACTACTTAACCCCTGGAAGATGCAATCCAACGGCTCAGGAAAACCCTACTGGACGCGTGGCGTTCATCGTGCTCGACACGTGGAGGAGCTGAAACACGAACCGTCCCCCAACTACTCCCATTACGTGCGGAAATTGAGGAGGCGTAGTTAAAATAAAGATTACGCACGCTCGGTCAAATCAGAGTCAGGGAATGGGACCCACCGCTCGTCACGTCCCGTCAAACTTGCTCACGCGGGCAACTGAGGTCATGACATCGTCAGCACTGACATCATCAAAAGCTACGCAGCAGAAGACTTCGATTACTTTAGTTCTTGCTCGAGTCTTCGACTCCACCAAGCACTCGGGGGCTACTCCCATAAGGAGCGCTGGTCGCACACCCTACGATTTTCTTTCTTCTTTCTTTTTTCAGGAGCATGGGCAATCAAAGCAAACCCAACCACTCAAATCATGATTCGACTATGGACATGGGTTACTCCCATAGGGAGCGCCGGAAGTAAATTTCGACTGAAACAAGCAAACAAAAGACGACAGCAGTCGCAAAAGTTATTTAGTCCCTGCCTGAGTCTTTGACTCAACCAGGCACTCGGGGGCTACTCCCATAGGGAGCGCTGGTCGCGCACCCTATGATTATTTGTACAAAGTACTATGTGTCGATAACATCCACACTCGAAGTTTATGGTGACACCGCCTCATAAATTTTTCCCTAAAAAGAGACTGCGTCTCCTGGGTTACCCAAATCGTCTCCGCGATGATAAAATTTGGATGCCGCGCTTACAGCGTAAAGGTAAGACCTGAATAAGGCCTGACAACGCATTTGCTGTGCACTACCAGAAATATATCCGTGCCTACAGGTACGATGAATATGCCTTGACGGACGCGTCGAGTGCTCACACCCATATACTGGAATTCGACTCCTGTAAGACCTCCGCGGCTTGAGTCGAATTACACCAGCACTTTTCCGGATTCGAGTCCGAAGGCTCGAGTTTGAGTAGGTGGCGTTGTTTACCCTAAGGTAGTTAACTGATACCGATACATCGGTTAAAATCAGGCACGCACACCAACAATCCCTATGACACAGACAAAGCAGTCAAAAAATGTACTCAGTCATGCACTCGAAAGACTTCATAAAGTCTCTAGTCGAATCTGCGATTCCACTGGACACTCGGGGGCTACTGACATGGGTATACCCTACAGGTACTCGAGCTTGGTATATACGGCCTAAATATGTAAAGGCCCACGGTGTCGCCAAGGCCCAAATGAAGGATTCGAGTAACCTACGGACTCTCGATTGCTTGAAGAACAAGAAGAAGCTAAAGATAGAAAGTTTGAAGGGGAAAACCCTAACTTGTAACCGACTCGACCTGCTACCCGAGACCTAGCCTATCTATATAAAGGCTAGGAGGAGGTGGCGAGAGGACACACGCAACCCTAGTTTCCACAACCCTTGCCAGATTGCATCTGAGCACCATTGTAATCCTCGATTCCTTTGATAATTCCACGAGCAGACAAGCAGGAGTAGGGATCTCTACGAGGCCTAAACCTGGGTAAATCTTCGAGTCCCCTGTGTGCTTGTTTTCTAGCCGATAGATGTCTCCAGCGCTCCCTCCTTCTCCAAAACCCAAGTCCATAACAATGGGCATTGATGAGTTAAACCCTCGTCAGAATTTTCTTGCGAATCGGGCTGAGTTAGCACCGCCGGGCCGAGTTAGCACCACGCGGCCCAGGTATCCTGGTGAAGGTCAATCGATTTCCTCCACAACTTCCCTAATAATTGTAGCGTTCATTCAGGGTAGGATGAGGGGAAGGCGGCGGCTCCGGCTTGTTGACGCAAGAGGACATGGCCGCGTCTCGCTTGTGCCAGAGAAAGAGGAGTCAGGGACGATTTCTAGGCTAGCATCCTCGAGGGTGTACCAGAGATTGTCCACATCGATATGTGAAATTCTAACATGAGCTCTCCACCTTCCTTTATCATTGAGCCATGGGCTCTCCATAATTTAACTCTCTGGTGTTCATCTTGTTCAACACCGGGTAGGAAAGCAATGATGCAAGGACGAAGATGACATGGTGTGCTCTTTGTCCAACCTACATCAAGTTTCAGATAGTAGAAAACAAAGGAGGTTGCAGTCTATATATGCTCGAAACATCTTGCAGCTATTGTACCAATTTCAGTTGCCTTCTAGCATGAATTAGTTTTTCTCACTTGAACTCCGCATGGTTCCTTTATTTACTCATCAAAAAGTGCATGCCCTTGACTGCTTCTTGAAGGGAAGTGATCATTCTTGAAATGTATATGTATATTTAGATCATCTACAGTAAGGACCTGGGTGTGAAAGATGATATCACAGAAGCAGTTTCAGATCATCAAAAGTGCATTCCCTTTCCTTTTTGGTTTTCAACGGGTACACCTATCAAGCACAGAGTGACAAGCATATTGACTCTACACTACACATTACTCTCTCAAGCAACAGAAGCATGGTATGCGATTCAAGGTTATAGAAAATCTTATTCCTGTCATTATTTGATCTAACACTTCTACTCCATAAGACATAATCATACCAGCAAGAAACTATTAAGGTACCTTTTTGAACTGCAGAGAATACCTTTTCTTCCCATAGTAAAACATAACTTGCTTTTATATCTTTCTGAATTTGAATAACGAGAATTTCCTTTGTTCTAAACACGTACAAATCCTAAGCAGACAGTTCCACACAGATATATTAAAAGTGACGCCGAAATGGGGATCCCCTCGGCCTTTTAATAATAGATTTGGTGTGTACGCACAACGATACGAGCTTGGAAGCTCGAACCCGGGCGGGCTGGGGAGTATCAGCACTTCCTAGCCACCTGGCTAGGCCTTGGTATTCTCCCAGGCTTCAGAAGCGCGGTATGCCAGTCAAAGTTGTAGGATTTCTTATTCCCATTATTATTTTTCCTACCACTTTATGTCCATATGACATGATCACACCATCAAGAAATTATTAAGGAACCTCTCTAAACTGTAGACAATACATTTTCTTCGCACAATAACCCCTAAACACCAAAATTGGAGAATATAATTTCATTATTCAAATTTAGAAAGTGGGGCTTTAGTCATGTGGATGAATATCGAATCCCATATGGGAGTCTCCTATGGATTTCAGACCTTACAAGTTGTATTCTGGATCATGTCATTTATGTAAGAGGCTACATTTATTTCTCACTATTGTTTGAACAAAGCTTGAATTTGCTAGACATATTTTTTATTTTAAAATTGGACTCTTAGGCTGTTCATCATGTTGACACTCAGGTGCTCTTTTGTGATTGTCACTTAGCATGTTATGTTGCGAAATTGTTTTGATTATTGACTATCTGAGGAAGATGTTGCTGAAGGTGGGATACGGGTCCTATTTACTTTATGAAAGGTAAAAAAGATACAACAAGTATCTCTCGATGTTCTCCTTTGGTGAAATAAAAAATGTGCGGGAAACCTGGAACACTGCTTGTTCTTTGTTGTAGCATGACCTTTTTTTACTTAGATATCCAGTTTATGCAAGGAATTTCAGGAAGATATTCTACAGAAGACCCCCCCCCCCCTTAGAGAGTTTAGTTACATGCAAGAGCAGACAAGACTACACTCCAGAAGATGCAGTGTTGTGAATATTTGTTATGCCTATTTCTCGTTCACCTCTTCTCGTGAGTGTTATAAAGAGAAAATGTGAACACAAAATCATTCATGGGATCAGCAGGGTCAGTCCTAACTATTGGCAATTATACCCCACCATCTTCACCAAGATATCATAATTTGAATCATTCAAATTTTTTACATACCGGTTTTCTTAATTTTTCGTTTACTTCTTATGGATGACGGGTGTGACAAAGCGCACATTCAGGTGCTGGTTTTTTAGGGTCGGGAGAAATTCCTGTCGGCTTGGCCGGCACCAATGCGGTGACACATGCGGCTGCCACTGCCCCTCCTGAGGGGCGTCGGGTGCACCCCTTCCCCACTCCCCTCTGTGCATCAGGGGAACCCTAGGATAAGTCCGAGCAGCAACATCATCGGTGTCACATTCCTTATTGAAGGTGTTGCTTAATACACGGCGCGTCAGAGGGCTAGAGTGTGGTGGGACAACTCCGGAGGGTGCAGCGGTTGGGAGTCATTTTCGTTTCGTTGATCTGCCTGGCATTTGTTTCTCCTTTACTTCTCTTTCTTTTTTTTTGGGCTGGATTGTGCTGCTGCCCTAGCATTGTTGTTGGTTGTATCATGTGGTTGCTATATTAATATAGCGGGAGTATCACTGAATTAGCAATTCTTGTTCATATTTGTTCAATAAATTATGGGTTTTCCCTTGAATATTTATTAGGTTGCATTAGCTTTTTTTCAGTTGAGCCGTTATTATTCCTCATCAGCGTATCATTTTATGTGATGTAGTATTACAAAATAAATAATGTCTGGTTCAGATAGCAGCCTGACATGTAACTCTGAATCAGATGCTACCACCTCTGCACTTGTTGAGCAAGTGTATTGATAGCCCTTTTCAGGATTAATATTTCATTCTGTATTATGAGCCTATCATTTAACTACAATGATTTTACAAATTGTGAACTATAGATTTTAGTCAGAACCGCAAAATACAGGTAGCTTGACCTCTCTCAGCCATCCTTAATTTGCAACTACAACTTTTAGGTAGCTTGACCTGCTCCTACCGATTTCTTGCATATTTCTTAGATGATGGTTTATGATTGGCTCTGCCATGAGGAAAATCTTTAGTTTTGTGTTGCACTTTCACGGGCAATTAAATTTAGCCATAAAAATATAAAAATGTACATCGGTGCTCAAGAATGCAAGGCTTAAATTCTTTCAGAAACGTGACTTCTTATTAGAGTTAAATTCTTCTCAAGAGTAGAATATACAAGCCTTGAGACAATGTAATTTGTATTGTTCTGATCTATCTATTTTTTTGTACTATGTACTCCTGAAAATATATTTTTTGTTATCTAGAGAAAATACAAGAGTAAACAATTCCACGTTTGTCTGAGTTCTACATGTATACAATATAATGTATCATCGCATTGTAATTGTATATTTTTCAAGTTCTACTCAATGTCTCTATACACCAGTTTTTCAAAATTTCTTTTCTCCACATGGACGGGCGCGACAACGTGATTACATGCATGAGCAATAAGGGCACTTGTATATTTTGTGTCTATGGAGTGCCGGTCCAGATAGGTTCCATGGTGGACTTTTTTTGAAAAATTCAAATTTAAAGATTTAAATAGTTTCAGTAAAAATATTAGGATACACGTGTACTAAATTTTATGTGAAAATACTTTGTATTATGGTCTCAGAAAAAACAAAAATATTCAGATCTATGTAAAGAATGCAGTTTTGAATGGGTCTTCCTTTTTCCGAAATTTATCATATTTGTCTTTTTTGTTGCGCTCGAAATATAAGATATTTTTCATTAAATTTTTACAGACGTGTATTTCATATTGTTGGCTACACGTAAGTATTTATTTTAACAATATTTGATGAATTTCAAAAAAATCAAAAAGGGCTCCATGGAGCCCGTGCTCTAAAGCGATTTTCCGTGGAGCTGACCCTCTCTTTCCCTCATCTCTCTATTCGTCTTTCTCAAGAGCTCCGAGCTAGGGTTTTCGGCTGCCGCCTACGATTCTCCGATTGCTACTACACTAAGCCCGCTCAACCGCAACTCCTTTAGGCTGCCTCTCCCGGCCTCATCCCGACCACCGTGCGGCCATGCGCGAGGAGGGGTGCATGAAAGTGTTGCTCCAGGCGGAGGTGTCGCGTAGGAGGACGAGCCGACGATAACGAGGAGCTGCAGAAGGCACTGGTCCGGCGGGGGGCTTGAAGACGCATCTCGAGGCAAGGTCTTTGGCGTGGAGTTAAGCTTGCAGAGGAGGCGTGGGGATGTCGACTCTGGAGCAGCACTGCGTGGGAGAGACGCACCTAGGTAGGTCGACTCCGCCTAAACCTTCCGGCCCGTCTTTGCCTAGAGACAAGAAAAGACGCTTCCTCCTCAGGCTGGCCACCCCTCGCATCTGCTTCTCTCCTCCACTCCTAGCTCTCTCTTCTCCTTCAACTTATGTGAAACAGACAGACATTCTGAGTAGGCGTTGTTGTGGATATGGTGACTACAAAATCCGCCCCCAGGTCGAGCTGTCATTTCCTTCTCCCCAACTCTCTTTTTTCTTCTTCTTCTCAATTTGCAAAATTTACTACAGATGGGCATAATTGTTCGTGAATTTTGTATCACCGATCTTTCATGTGCTAATTTATTGGTAGAGAAATCACGTATTAGATAAAGGAAATAAACATTTATTTATTTTTAATCTGAAAATATTCATTTATATTCTAATAATATGATAGGATCCAAGTGTTAACAACACTTCACCAATTAATCGTGTACACACTATTAATGTATTGAAAGAACTGGAAAAAAAAAGAAATAAGAGGCATGACCGAGAACTCAGGTGCTCGCCCCGCGATATAACGCGATATAGGCGAAGCTCGCGCTCATCTAGTATTTTCTGGTACCTATCGCCAATCAGCAAGGCCGGTGGACTGGTCGCCGAATATCCTTCCACAACGACATATTTGCGCCTTGGTAACCTTCGCTCCTACCTAAATTGCACGAGAGAGACAAAAATACATGTCTCGCTCCCAATATCCACTGCTCGATCGATCCATCCATCGCTAAGATGTAGGTACTGGTACTGCTCCTACTGGGACGCTTCCCACCTCTCGCGAGTGGAGACGAAATAACCCTGTCCGCGCGCGCCAACCGTAAAGCATTGCTAGCTTCCTGCTAGGAGCACACTGTAGAATATGCTGCCAACTAACACGAGACAGACGGAGGCCACGAGTGACGACAGTTTTCCCTCGTTGCAGCCGTCGTCCTCTGCTTCATCGACCTCCTGCCAAACTCCCTCCGATGCAACAAACTATAAGAACCATTGCTAGCAAGCCTCCAAGCACCAAGCACGGCGCCGAGTTGAGACGCACAAACACAGTTTGGCAGAGACATCTGCTCGCTGGGATCAAGATGGCGGAAAATGGGGCGGGGGGACAGAACCTGGCGGTGCTTGACGCGCTGGACTCGGCGCGCACGCAGATGTATCACATGAAGGCCATCGTGATCGCTGGCATGGGCTTCTTCACCGACGCCTACGACCTCTTCTGCATCTCCACCGTCTCCAAGCTGCTGGGCCGCATCTACTACCCGGATGTTAACGCCACCTCAGGCAAGCCCGGCACGCTGCCCCTCAACATCAACAACATGGTCATCGGCGTCGCGCTCGTCGGCACGCTCATGGGCCAGCTCGTCTTCGGCTACTTCGGTGACAAGCTGGGCCGCAAGCGCGTCTACGGCATCACGCTGGTTCTCATGGCCGCCTGCGCCATCGCGTCGGGCCTGTCCTTCGGGTACACAGCTAATGCCGTCATCGGCACGCTCTGCTTCTTCCGCTTCTTGCTGGGTTTCGGCATCGGCGGCGACTACCCGCTGTCGGCCACGATCATGTCCGAGTACGCCAACAAGAAGACCCGGGGCGCCTTCATCGCCGCCGTGTTCGCGATGCAGGGCGTCGGCATCATCTTCGCGGGGCTCGTCTCCATGATCGTCTCGGGCATCCTCCTCCACTACAACCCTGCGCCGCCGTACAAAGAAAGCCCTAAACTGTCGGTCCAGATGCCGGCAGCGGACTACATGTGGCGCATCGTGCTCATGATCGGAGCGTTCCCGGCGCTGGCGACCTTCTACTGGAGGATGAAGATGCCCGAGACGGCGAGGTACACGGCGATCATCGAGGGAAACGCGAAGCAGGCCTCCAACGACATGCAGAAGGTGCTGGAGATCACGATCGACGACGAGCAGGAGAAGCTCGCCAAGTTCAGGGCGGCCAACGAGTACACGCTGCTGTCCATGGAGTTCGCGCGCCGCCACGGGCTGCACCTCATCGGCACCACCACTACGTGGTTCCTCCTCGACATCGCATTCTACAGCCAGAACCTGACGCAGAAGGACATATTCCCAGCCATCAACCTCACCGGCCCCGCGGAGTCGATGAACGCCCTGAGAGAGGTGTTCGTGATATCACGGGCCATGTTCCTCATCGCCCTCTTCGGCACTTTCCCTGGCTACTGGGTCACCGTAGCCCTCATCGACAAGATGGGAAGGTACGAGCACACCCCAATCCTTACGGGTGATCGTCCGACTTGGTTGGTTTGGTTACACTCACAAGTGATTCCATCGCCTGCAGGTACCTGATCCAGCTCCTTGGTTTCTTCATGATGTCCCTGTTCATGCTGGTGATGGGCATCAAGTACCAGTACCTCAAGGAGAGCAACCACATCCTCTTCGCCATCCTGTACGCGCTCACTTTCTTCTTCGCCAACTTCGGGCCCAACAGCACCACCTTCGTGCTGCCGGCCGAGCTGTTCCCGACACGCGTGCGCTCCACATGCCACGCCATCAGCGCCGCGTCGGGCAAGGCCGGCGCCATCGTCGCTGCCTTCGGGGTGCAGAGGCTCACTCTCAAGGGCGACCCGAAGCACATGAAAGAGGCGCTCATCCTCCTCTCTGTCACCAACATGCTCGGCTTCTTCTTCACCTTCCTCGTCCCGGAGACGATGGGCCGGTCGCTCGAAGAGATCTCCGGCGAGGACGGCAATAACGGCGTCGTCCACGGCAACACTGCCAGCACAGGCCCCGCGGATGTGAGCAAAGATGACAAGTACCCTCCTGCTTCAAGCACCGAATGGCAGGCACCATCCATGCAGGCATGAGATCTTTTGCATCAGCCAAGTGAAACAGGAATAACGGCGACTAAGCTACTTAAGTTGCCCTCTACTACTTTACTTCGCTTGAGAGTTTGGCCCACGCACACGCGTATCTAGCACTATTGTGTTGTTAAGTTTTATTATTGTGAATTTTCAGTATATATATATATAAATGCGTGAGGAGTGAGCGAGAGACAGGCAGATGCTGCAATTTCCCTTTCTCAGTCATCAATAATATGTAATGCTACTTGTACTTCCATATTATATGATCATGTCAAGTACTATGCAACCTATGTATTGACAACAATTCCATTACTAGTAAGTACATCTCTAAGCTAATGAATTGGTAATTTTGACACTCCCAATTCTCTCCAAGCTGAACAGCTAAACTGACCAAGAAACTAATCGACAATTCCATCTTCTTTCTGAAAGGATTAAACTGGATGAATGAACCGAACACATGCTGCACAGAGAAGAGGGAGGTCAGAGGACCCTGTAGGCGGAGGACGCGTCCAGGGGGTGGATGAGGTAGGTGAGTGCAAGCGCCACGAACATGAGCACGTAGGCGATCCCTTGGTCCACGCTGGTTCCTGCCATCATCGACAAAACCAATGGAATCATTAGGCACTCGACGTTCGCTGTCGCCGTCGCCGCATAGCGCACAACGTTCCAAAAACAACATTGGAGCTTCCTCCCAAACCCAAACCCCCCACGGAATCAACATCGATTCAGACCAAGTTTTCCTTGTTCGAAAATGACGGTGCACGAAGACAAGAAAGGCAAAAAGGAAATCAGAAGAGGAAAAGGTAGTAACCATCGCTAGTGGGCGCTGGGGCAGGGGCCAGCTGAGCGTTGGCCACGGTGGCGAGCACGACAACGATGGCCATCACAAGAAGAAGGGAGACCCTAGAGATCACCGCCATGTCCTCCCCTCTATCTCTGTCTCTCTCTCACCAAAAGGAGAAACGGCTCTAGATCCCCCTCCCTCTCGCTCTGGGGATTAGGACGAGAAGGAGAGGAAGGGAAAGTGGAGAGGCTTGGTAGCGTTTCTTTTGTGTACTCGCATAAATCTCGGCGAATATAGATCAGACCCAGATTTTGTAACAGTCCTTCTGAAATAGCCCGTGAGCTCGTGCACAAATGAAGTGGTGGAAAGAGTGGCCAGCCTTGCCCTCATTCGCTTAGATTCAGGGCTATCTGGCTATCGTTTTTTGACCTCTAACTGATTCTTCGTCTCCACCTGGAGCGGATGATGCCTGCCTATATTATCAGCATCCGTGCGACTGCGTATTTGTTGCCCAGAAATCAAGGCATTGTAGTAGTTCACAGTGGACTGCTTCTGTTCTGAGCATGCTAGGGAAGAAACTCCGGACTAACCAGACTACCACCGTGCTCCAATTGTCAGGCTAGGAAGAAACTGCGCAGGACATGAGAGCCTGAATCTGCAAAACGGCAGGTCAAATGGAATAAAACAGAAATTCCTACTTCCACGTGCATGTTTTCCATCGCATGCTCTACTCGGTACATAGAACATCTTGTTTTGGACGAATCTTACCTGACAACGTAGAACAAGAAAGGGGAGAAAATTGCATATAACTACGACAATTGGGGCTAGGGCTTCAAAAACCTATGACTTTTAGAGATCGCTTCAAAAAACTACGAACTTTAGGGTTGGAGACTACAAACAACTACGAACTTTGCGTAATCAAGCAGTTAGCCAGTTTATTGCAATTCTGACAGGGCTCTCACCCTCAAAAAACTACGAGAACTTTGGGGCTGGAGACTACAAAAAAACTACGACTTTTGGGACTATCACGTCATGATCTGAGATGGGCCTGCCCTGTCAGAATTGCGATCAAACTAGCTAACTGTCCGATTACGCCAAGTTGTTGTTGTTTGTAGTCTCCAGTACCAAAGTTCGTAGTTTTTTGAAGCGATCCTCAAAAGTCGTAGTTTTCTGAAGCCCTAGCCCCAATTGTCGTAGTTTTCTGCAATTTACTCAGAAAAGGGTGAAAGCTAACTTCGCCAAGTCGCAATGCAAGATAGCTACATGCTGAAATTCCAGCTCCCAGACTCGTTGGACGTTCCCAGGTCGAAATTCGGCGCTATTTAGCGCCGAACGGATGTAACTTTCAGCCTGAGAATGGCCTGTTTTCACTCGTGTTCCCAGACCGAGTTCTCAAGTTCCGCCGAATTTTGATCAAACTCGGCGAAAATTGGACGATATAGAGATTTTAATTAAAGAGAGGCGAGTTGGTACCTAGTAGGCCAAACTCGGACATATACCCGAATTTTGGCTGCATTAGGCTAAAAGAAAAACGAAAAAACATAAAAGCAACTATTAGGCGAGGAGATGCCGATGCCGAGCCGCTCACATGCCGAAGTTACGGTAGAACATCGTGTAGTTGGGATCGGCCTTGCCGTCATCGTCGTCGCTCGGCATCTGCGGGGGGCGCGAGCTGCCCTGGCCAGCGTTGCCGCACCGCCACGGCGGGACGAGCGGCGCGCCCTGGTAGGCGCACTGGCAGCGAGACCTTCGGGCGGCCTCGCGCTCGGCCTCCTCCTGGTGGCGCCGAATCCAGTTGGCCTCCTCGCGCTCCTAGTCGGCTCGGGACCAGGCGAGGGCGTCCGACTCTAGCATCGCCGGCACGTCCCGGAGATATTGCTCCATTGCCATCCTAATGGCGAAGGAGTCCTCGTCGACGAGGACCACCCATTCGGCCGGCTCCGGCTTCGGCTGGCGCATGTGAAGATGACCGGTCGGCGGCGATAGCGCGCGGGGTTTGTTGATGACGATGCCCCGCGACCTCGTCCTCAGCGGCGATCACATTAGCGGCGAGGCTTATCGCTTCACCATGCGCAGCGCCTCGCCTAATGAGCACGAGGCCTACGCGGACGAGCGCGAGGCTGAGGCGGCGGTGGCCGAGCCAGACGAACTGCGGCTGTCCATCCTTCTGGGTAGCCAGTTCGCCGTTGGGCGCACCTCGCCCTCGCCGCAGGGACCGACAAGCTGGGGAAGCCAGTCTCGGGTGGTTACCAGTGTGGATGTGCTCTAGGACAACATTGAGCGTCCTTCCCGATGCACTCCACCAGCGACGGCGCCCCGCCGCGTTGTTGCGCTTCGGCGACATGCCGGGCGGGCCTTCGTGGGCGGCGAGCTCCCAGTTGCGGCGCTTGGAGAAGAACTACTCCCAGTAAACAAGGTTACCGGGATCTTCGCTGAGCTCCGGATCCGGTATCACCGCGATGGCGGCCTAGATCTCTGTAACACCCAAGCATTTAGAAACCAACGAAGGGTAGAAATAGGAATTTATGCATATGCATGCATTCATCTGTAAAATCGGGGTAAATTTTTCGCCAAACAAAAACCTAAAGAGATCAGAGTTTCTTTCACTATCTAGAGGTAGGAATAGCTCTATGAGGTGATTGCTATAAATTTTTACATGACCTTTAGGCATTAGTGTGTTTTGGGGGAACATTTTGAATTCACATTTGAAATTCAAATAATTTGAATAATATTTGAAAATTAGAAGTTAGAATCATTAAGTGGTTTTCCAAAATAGGTATTAACATTCTTTGATTATATTATAGATATATTAAGTAACAGTATGAATTTAAGACAAGTAAATTCAAGCAAGAAATGAATTCTTATTCTTTTCTTTAGTCCATAATAAATATTACAAATAGAGATCATTACATCAATACAGATATTTACAAGGAAGAAATTCCAATAAAGTGAATCTTTATTAAATCATAGAAATATTGTTATAAGATTCTTTACAAAAAGAATAAAGGGAAATTACAACACAATCTATCTATCTATCCCTATACTACATCTTGACAATCCAGGCTTTGTTCCTGCAAAATAAGATAAACCACTAAACAAAGAAAGAAAAATATTAGTGATTAGTTTTACTCTCAGTGGTGAACAGTAAAGTGCACTGTTCATATTACATCATAGAGTAATTTGAAGGGGCAAGTTTCACCAAAGTGTAGTATCTATTCTTTTAAGTAAATAGTTCCAGTGTCACAATATAAGCCAAATAGACAAGTGATAAGTTTCACCAGGGCAAGTAACCAGTAAAAGGGTAGACAATAATAGTCCAATTACTTGAGCTCATCCACAGCCAAAGCAAGTAGAGAAGCAGCTTACACACCTAAATGCATGCATTGAGGTGTCAACAGCAAAGAGCAAAGGGACAACTCAAGTTACAACCGTATAGAGCAAAGTAAGCTTTGCTATTCACTTCACAGCAAGCTCAACCACAGCTTCTCACCAGCACAACCAAGAATAGCACAATAACAACATCATATCTTACATAATGTCATTAGATCAAACCACTTTCCACCACAGAAAACCTAGTAAATCACCAACCAAGATGGTGACTTGAGGAGGGGGGAAGTATTGGGTGGACAGCAAGGTCAAATAGGAGCAACAACACCAGGTGGAAGCCAATATAAATCCAGGGCTACCACAATCCAGGAGTAGAAGGCAACAATCAGATAGAGCAATCAGAGTATGTTCTAGCATGTAGATCTAAGCATTTTCTATTTTGCACCTTCATTTTCTTGCAAGCACATGATAGGTAGACAGATTAGGCAACAGTTAATCAATAGCCAGATTGCGCAAGAGTTCTTGCATAGGCAAGGTCTCATACCAGCATCATTGACCTATGATCCATTTTTATCTAGATAGATACACGGCACAATAGCTGGTACAGGGCACATTCCTAGGAGGGTAGCACCTCTGTACCTAGCAAGATCAAGTCTGCTTGAATACTAGCTCAAGTAGATTTTATTCAATAGAAATAATCCTTTTCCTAAATATTTTAGGAATCATAAATAAAACACTTTCTTTTAACACAGACAGTAAAGATCAACACAGTCTATTATTAAACCACACTATATAGAAATCACCGAGTTAATCATTTTCCTATAAGTATATAGGAATCATATCATTGTAAATTATCTTCTTATTAATCATAGAGCAAGGTTTAGCACTAGCATTTGATTCACACAATAACAGGATTAAAACCTGAGGCTGAACATAGCAATGTTTCACAAGAAAACAATTAACCAAGCAACAATACAGAGAGCAGCCAACTTAACTCCATAGGAGTAAATCAATAGCCACAACAAATTGAGCATCCACACTAATCTAATCATGCTTTTACAGAGCATCCTAGGACAGAGAGCAAAGTAACACAAGCATGATCAGCAGAGTGTTCTCTGACAGAGAACAGAAGAATAAAACATGCACAATAGAGTGGTCATATGACAGAGAGCAGAGTAGCAAATCTTAATCAATAGTAGTAAGCAATACACCAACCATTAGACACCATCACATGATTTGCATAGATAGGATTAACCAAGGAGACAACTAAACATCACTACAAGGGGTATGAACCCTAGGAATTTAGGGATGAACCCTAAATGGGGAAATCCATCACAAGTGGCCACATATCATGGATAGGGGCAAGATAGAGCACAAAGGGAAGATGTAGAACTTACTCGAGGTCCTCGTAGATTTATTTGAAGAGGAAGCAGAGAGGAGGCCGGTGGCAGAGGGGTGGCGGCACGGAGAGCACCCCGAGGGGGCGCTGCAACCCGCGCCTGCACACAACAGTGGCGGTCATGGAGGAGCAGCACCACGAGTACCACAGCATCAGCGAGGGAGCGCCAGAGCACAAAGAACCCTAACCCTAGCCTCGTGTAGAGGTCAGCGTGGCCAGAGAAGAGGGCACCCGCGACGAATCAGCTTGGACAGTGTTGTGCAGCGGCATCGTCTTGGTCGTCATGTACCGTGGCAGCAGCCATGGTGGCCGGACTTGGCTAGAATCGTGCGCAGTAGCGGCAGTGGCATCGAGCGCCAGAGAGAGTCGCGAGAGATAGGGGTGAGGAAGAGAGAGTGTGTGTGGGGGGTACTAGGCCGGTGGGCTGCCCAGTACAGCCCGGGTGATCTTTGACCAGGCCGGGTGGGCCGGGTCTAGTTGGGCCGGGCCAGCCCAATGGGCCGGGCCCATATCTCAAAAGACATATCTAAAAATAAATATTTACAAATATGCCCCTGAAACAAGATCAGCTCTAGAAAAAAATCCTAAAAATACAAATAATATATTATGAAATCACAAAAATATCCTTTGTCCAATAAAAATAATAGATAGTAAATTTCAGTAATTAAATATAGATCTATTATTAAAATTGTTATTCCTTTGGGATTTTATAAAAATATATAAAACACTTAAAAATTGAATAAAATTCATTTTTAAGATCCTAAAAGGAAGTACTATTATAGAAAAATACTAGTTTGTGTTTTTGAAAAGTAAATCATGTATAATAGAAATAAAGTCTTATTTCCTTAAAAGAATTTTTCAAATATTTAAAAGAGTTAAAAATTAAATAAATTCATTTTTAAACTCTTAGAATAATACTGGTTATTATAAAATTGCTAAATGTCAAAATAATATGAATTTAATGATTTCTTAAATAATGCTTTTCTTTTATTAATTAAAAGAAACTTAAAACCTATACGAGATGGGTAAAACACACAAAGAAGAAAGAAAATAAATCATTGCATGACATTACTATGCATTGCATATTGCTTCTTAAATATTGTCCTTACCGGGCAATAATGGTTTTCTGTAGAAACCAGAGTTCAAGATCAGGTGGAAATATCCGACTTCACTACCTTGCAGTCACAAGGCAAGTTCATCACTTGCTCATGTCCTTTGAAGAGTCTTTATGAAAGTATTTGAAAATTGTATTTTCCCAAACAAATGAAATGCTATTATCATCCTAAGTGATGATAAATACTAAGAATTGCAGGGGAATCTAAGATTCCAATTGCAAAACAACTAGGACTTAATAACCTATGACATTAGTGATTCTAGCGCTGTATATTACGCGTTAACCATAAGATTTGGAATGTGACGGAGAAGTCAGTTGTATCTTCTTCCTCTCGCATGCATCCGGATGGCCAGGTCATGGCCGTTATCCTTGTAGCATGCATTTATTGGTAATTCATAGAGGATATGCAGCATATGGGTGGGAGCCCTCAACGTCCCACGCTAGTTCTGGCATCTGACAGTCTGTACTAACCATTGCCGTAATTCAAGATGTGGGCATGGCGTACACCAAGAGGACATGCGGGGTCACGAAGGGGCCAATGATTGGCTTGGATCATCTACTAGGCCCCACATCATGGAATTGTGGATGGGAAAATACGCCTAATTGTGCAACAAGGAGTTGGTATTTTATGGGTAGAGCAATGCACCTCTGCAGAGTGTAAGAATTGTAATATGTTACTCCCTGTTCCGGGAAGGAGCTACGAACGTGGCAGGAAAGGAACTCCATGAAGTTCTGGTCAACCTGTGAAGCCTGATGGGCATAGTTTTTGATAATAAAATCAATCTTTGAAGAAATGTTTACCAAAACTGCATAGTACCAAGGACTTATAGTCCGAGGTGATAGTTAGAGCATCAAACTTCCCAACTTGCATATAGTGAACTTGCTGGGTAACGATGTTACTCACCCTTTCCTTTGAACCCCTTTCTAGACTTTGAGGGCCAGAAGGATAACTAGGTGTATGCTACGAAG
The DNA here is from genome assembly GCA_023614405.1 of Avena insularis. Classification (NCBI taxonomy): domain Eukaryota; kingdom Viridiplantae; phylum Streptophyta; class Magnoliopsida; order Poales; family Poaceae; genus Avena; species Avena insularis. Next base: position 130,369,372 of record CM042688.1, read on the forward strand.
GTCCAGAATGACGTCTACTATGAAGAGCCATACCTATCCGGTGGAATCGAAGGAGTGGACTACGGGATACACTATGGAGCTAAAGACAACGAGACAGAGTAGTTGTCAGGACGTACTATAGTTACCTAGGTTGAGCCGAGCAGCACAAATCCTATAGAATAAGATGTTGAGCTCACGTCTTTATTACCGTTGTGTTTGTTTTTCGTTCTTCCGATGAACTTATGAAATAAGTTAATTTGGTTTGTAAGTTTGAATCTCTTGAAGTCTCGCACTTCTGGTATTGTAATAATAATGAAGTATGTATGTTTGTAATTTGGACCCGCAATGTTTCTATTGTACCACTCTGAGGGATGTGATATTTACGGAACGGTGTTTTGTGGATGTCATGTCAACGACTATAGTGTACTACACATGCAGTGGTATGCTGGGTCACCGTAGCTGGTATCAGAGAAATTTCTTTGACCTTAGGTTAGAAACCTAGTAAAGGGAACTACCTGTAGGAGTCTTAGGGCAACGGTAAAGAGTTCTCTAGATTATATGATGAATATTCAATTGGGAATATTTTGTTATATTTTTTCAGTGCGATAATTCTTTATTATGATGCATCATTATAGTTAATGTTTACTAATTATGAATATTTTCTATACAATGGAAATGGCACCAAAGTTCCCAAACAGACTTTGGCAAGGAAAGAGGAGACTCTCGATGATTATCAGGGGGCTTTAACTGAACAGCTTCGAGAACTTCTGAGGGTTTTTGGTTGCACAACTAATATTCCAGTTAATACCATGACATACCATGATGGGTGAATGTTAGCCAAATATAGTGTTAGCATTCAACTACCAAAGAAGCTTGGTTTATATCACTATTTACCTATGGGTGAAGGTAGAAGTCACCTAGCAGCATATCATGTTGCTATTTTGGAGGCAATAGCCAATGTTCGGGAACACAAAGTAGAAGAGTTAGCTGGAAGCACATATTATGTGGTTCCTCATGACTCTATAGACGAGGAGCCAGTACTAGATCATCTTACTTTAGTAAAGAAGCATCCAAAACTAGCTTCCAAGTTTATGGATCTGTATCGACTGATGGTTGGGTATTTGTATAAGACACATCAGGTTATTGTAGAGGATCAGATTGATATGCTAGAGGATTTAACTAATCCTGAACGAACGGAGAAGTTAGCATTTAAACTAGAGAATGAAGCAGTGGATAGGGTTAACCCAATTTTTAAGGATATACCTATAGATCCAGCATCTTTTACACCATATCCTTACTCACCTATACCAGAAGCTACTAGATATCCTAATGAGGGCACTGGTCATCTAGTACCACAGAGTTCTTGGGGAACTGAGGAATCGGAACTACCTATTAGAAATTCTGAAGGATGGATGTACGGATCGATGGATGGATCTGCCAGGAATCCTATTCATGTGGAAGACTCAGTTGGGGATACCAGGCAAACTAGTCGCATGGGAGTGAGTTCTTATTACGTTGATGGAAGGAATGTCCATGTGGAGGATGTAGAGTCCGATGAGGAAGATCCTGAAGAAAGGGTGTTTGAGTTAATAGAACATTATCCTACTCCAGATAACATGCACTATCCAATTATAGCTGAGGACTATCGTACCCAGCAGAGTACTTGGGGAGCATCGAAAGCGGAATATTCTGTTGATAACTCAGGAGTCGGAATACAGGAGGAGATTGAATAAGACAGTGATGAGGATGATTCTGAAGAGACCTCAGATGAGTTGGAAGGAATGGACACACTTTAGCTGGATGATGTGTCAAGTCTAGATACTTCTGATACTGAGTATCGTCCATTGGATAGGCAAGTCGTTACACAGACGGTGTGTCATACTTCACGTCAGCACGGTTGTACTCCGGGAATGTACGATGAACGTCGCAGCTTCTGGGGAGCGTGACCTTGAGATGGAATATCCCAATGATGATACAGGAGTTAGAGTCTGAGCACTGGATGTAAATAAATAAGTGAGATAGTATCCACATGAGTTGTAATACCTAAATGGTATGGGCTTGTAATGATGTTGTACTAACTATGTTGTTTGTAATGTATAATATGTGAAATGCATATTTCATTCTTATTTGGATTTTTGTCCATTGTGTGACTAGTTTTGTGCATGAAGCTGAGCTCAGAACACATATGCATGATGTAATTATGAGTGTTCACTTTATGTTATAGGACTAGGGGGGTATGGAAACGGGTGTAGAGGACAAGACCGAACAGCAGCGCATGGAGCGCGAAACTAAGGAAAAGGCGGATGAAGATTCTAGAATGCAGGCAAATTTACCATCACCACCAATGAGGCCGTTGATGGAACAGAACTTTATGCAGTACATGCAAATGATGCAAGAGTCCCAGAACAAGTTCATGGAAGGATTAGTGGATCGAGTGGGACATCAGAGGGAACCTGAAGGATGTGGTGTGAGTATTTCTGACTTTCAAAATGCAAGGCCATGACCTTTTGCATCAGCCTCTGAGCAAATGGATGCAGAGGATTGGCTAGCAGATGCAGAGAGAAAGTTGAAAACTATAGGATGCAATGATGAGGAAAAGTTGAGGTATGCAACACATCTCTTAACTAGACCTGCAGCATCTTGGTGGGAGAATCAGCTAGCAATGCAACCTCCAGGTAGGGAGTATACCTGGGAGAAGTTTAAGCAAAGATTTCGTGAGTATCATGTTCCAGAAAGTGTGATGGAGTTGAAGCGTAGAGAGTTTTAAGAGCTTCAGAGGGTTATACCAGTGTCATGAACTACATCCGGGAGTTTAGTCAACTATCTCGTTATGCTGAGGATGAAGTGAGCACTAAGGATAAGAGGAAGAAACGTTTCCTACGTGGTTTAAATCCATTTGTGAAGATGCAGCTGAGGCTGGCCAATAAAGCAACTTTTCAACAGTTACTAGATGCGGCAATCACATTTGAGGATGATTATAAGAATGTCCAAGAGGACCAAAGGAAGAGAGCAAAGAAGGAAACTAAGAGGATTCAAGCAAGTAAGTCTAAACCTAATTTGGAGTTCAAAGCAAGGAACCGACCCTTCAATAACAACACAATACTAACAAGAATAGAAGTGGAGGTCAGTCCAACCCCAGGAGGAATATTATATGCAACAATTGTGGTATTCCAGGGCATTTCCAAAGGGAATGTAAGAATCCAGTAATCATATGGTATGGTTGTGGTTAGAATGGGCACATTAAGCCTGACTGCCCAAGCAAACCACCAGGTGGTTGGCCTACAACAAGCGATGGTCAAGCAAGAGGCGGAGGTGGACAGCCTAACACAGGTGGAAGCTATGGCAAAAATGACAATGGCAAGAGAGGTAGGTCTGCTGGAAAGCTGAATTGCGCAACCTTGGAGGAGGTGGATAATTCGGATCAGGCAGTGATAGGTACACTCAATATTCTCACAAATCCTGGAAAAGTTCTATTTGATACCTGCTTACTCAATATGTTGAGCTCATTGGGGAACCCCAAGAGGAAGGTATGATGAGTATAGTAACAAGTTTTCCCTTAGTTATGAAACCAAGGTTATTGAACCAGTAGGAGCAAGGAAACACCTCCAAGGTGTTGTTTCCAACTTGGAATCCTGCACAACACAATCACAGAACTTTGCCCCCAACTCAGTGAGGTTGTCAATCTCACATGTTTTGCTGAAAACAAAGGATTAAATATAGTGTGTGGAAGATAGTAATTGCTTGCAGAAAGTAAACAGAAAACAGTAAATAGTAGATTTGTAGATTGATAGCAAAAGAAAGGACCGGGGTCCATAGTTCACTAGTGGTGATTCTCCTTAAGATAGATGACATGTTGGGTGAACAAATTACAACGGGGAAATTGACAAACATTGAGAAAGCATACATGCATATACTAATCATCTTGACTCCTATGAGATTTGATTGGGCATTACAACATTATACATAGACCGTAATCCAACTGCATCTATGACTAATAATCCACCTTCAGGTTATCATCTAACCCCTCCAGTATTAAGTTGCAAGCAACACATAATTGCATTAAGCAAAGTGTGTAAAGTAAACAATACGATTGTTTTATGAACAAAGGATTGTTGTTTTGTCCCTAGTAGCAACAACACATCTAGTACCTTAGAGATTTCTATCACTTCCCCAGATTACTAGAGGCATGGACCCACTATCGAGCATAAATACTCCCTCTTGGAGTTGCTAGCATCTACTCGGCCAAGATAGCTACTAACAACGGAGAGCATGCAAGATCACAAATAACAAAGACATGATAGAATCAATAATCAATCTGAAATAACATCTCAATATCCATCGGATCCCCGCAAACACAACATGTAGGATTACAAATAGATGATCTTGATCATGAATGGAGATCACAAGTTCTAAACATGGTAGCACAAAGGAGAAGAACAAACCATCTAGCTACTACATGGACCAGTAGTCCAGAGATGAACTACTCTCGCATCACACCGGAGGCAGGCATGGTGATGAATAAGGCCTCTAGAGTGAATTCTCCCCTCTGGCAGGGTGCCAGGAAGAGCTTCAGATCCCGCCCGATCTAGGGATGGAGATGACGGCAGCTACAGACTCTTTCGTGGAATTTTGATCTGGTACTTAGGGTTTCTGTATTGGAGGCTTCTTATAGGCGAAAGGGCGAGGTCGGTGGAGTGCCAGGGGGCCCACACCACCCCCAGGCATGGGCCAAGCCTAGCCACACGTCCAGGTGGTTTGGCCGGTGATACGTCCAAAACGTATCTACTTTCCCGAACACTTTTGCTATTGTTTCTCCTCTATACTTGTGTGATTTGGATACAACTAATGCGGACTAACGCTGTTTTCAGCAGAATTGCCTTGGTGTCTACTTTTGTGTAAAATCAACTATCGTGAAAAATCCCGGAAAATATGCCAAAATCCTATTTCACCAAGACTCCAGGAGCCAAAGATACGAGACGGAAAGAGCCGGGTGGCCACACCACTGGTGGCGCTGGCCAAAGCCACGCCAGGGTGGTGTGGGCCCCTGCACCCCTCGGCCTCTCTCTTCGCCTATAAGGACCCTTCTGACCTAAAAACTTACAGGGGTTCGACGCTTTTCCAAGGAGTCCCGCTCGCCGCCACCACCAGATTCCATGAAACAGACCGAAACTCCGCTCGCACCCTGCCAGACGGGAATTGAGGAGATCATCGCCATCATCATCACCATCGCTTCTCCATCGACCATCCATGTTTCCCCATCTATGAGTGAGTAATCCGGCTATGGGGATGGTAGGGATTGGATGAGATCGTTCATGTAATGGCATCAGATTGTTAGGGCATGGTGCCTAGTATCTTTTATTAGTGCTTTATGACTTTGTTGCGAATTTTTGTGCTTAATGCTTGTCACTAGGGCCCGAGTGCCATGATTTCAGATCTGAACATGTTATTGATTCATTATGATAGTATTGTTCTTGGTCTTATCTGCAAGTTGTATACACAAGTTGTTGTCCGGAACCTATGGCCCTGAAGTGACAGAAATCGGGATAACCGGAAGGGAATGGCTTTGATGTGAGGATCACATGTGTTCATGGAGTGTTAATGCTTTGCTCCGGTGCTCTATTAAAAGGAGCACCTTAATTGCCAGTAGTTCCCTAGAGGCCCCGCTGCAAACGGGCTGGCAGGACAAAAGATGTGCAAGTTCTCATTACGAGCACTTATGACTATATATGGAACACATGCCTAGGATTGTCTAGTACTTGGGTGCTTTATCTTATTTATCTGCAATTGCCCTATGTTCTGATTGCTATGTGAATTGTCTTGTCCATGCAACGCCCGTCCATCCATCCCTATGCCTACCGCACTCGAATCCCACTGTTTACTGCTTTTGCTACTGCTGTCTTTGCTTTGCTATTGCTATTACTTTACTATTCTTACTACAAAACTGCTGCTACTGATAAACTGTTGTGAGTAAGATTGTTTCCAGGTGCAGCTGAATTGACAACTCAGTTGTTAAGGCTTATAAATATTCTTTGGCTCCCCTTGTGTCGAATCAATAAATTGGGTTTCACTTCCCTCGAAAATACTACGATACACCCCCTATACTTGTGGGTCATCAAGACTATTTTCTGGCGCTGTTGCTAGGGAGCATAGCTTTATTTATCAAGTTCACTTGGATTCTCTATTGTTCGCTGCTATCCATCCATCATGGGTAAGTCTTGTGATGGAAAGTTTCCTATTTTACCATCCACTACAAGAAGAGGTACGGTTCTGAACACCTCTGCTGCTCTTGATTCACCATCTGTTATAAGTAAGCTCGTTACACCACCACATACACATGCTACACACACTTCTACCACTGCTGAATCTGAAACTTCTGATGCTTATGATGCTGCTTCTACTGTGCTCGATAAGAGTGGTTCATTAGGTCCTTTCCTAGATGCTACGATTGCTAGAACTATAGCTGGAAATATCGAAACTCCTAATGAAGACACTACCACACCTGTTAGCTCACCTGAGTCTAGTGAGAGTTATGATATTGAAGATGGTTATGTTGAGATGACCGATGAGTTTATTAAAGAATGTAAGAACACCCATGATAGGAGCACTGCTAAGAGTCTCCTTGAGAGGCGTACTATTAGACCGAAATTATATCCTGCTCCTAAGTTTGCTGCTTCTCCCATAAACATTATAGATGAAGATTATGATTTCTCTCTCGATCTATCTTACATAGCTATTGTCGAGAAAGAACCTTTTTGTGGGACTAAGAAGGAAAGTGCGGTAGCACATATGAATGAACTTTCTACCATGAGTGGCTTGTTTTCTGATGATATTAAGATGCGTACTTACTTTGTTGCTAAGATTTTTCCCTTTTCACTAAAAGGAGAAGCTAAAGCTTGGTTTAGTAATTTACCTCCTGGATCTATTGATAGCCCTGAGTGCTTGATTAGTACTTTCCTGCAGAAATATTTTCCTCCCAGTGCTAGACATGCTATTTTGCAGGAACTTTTTGATTTTAAACAGGGAGAAAAAGAGGTATTGCCCGAATCTTGGGCAAGGTTTTGTGCTTTGATTCATGCACAAGCTGGAAGTCCATTACCTAAGAATGAGCTTCTTGATATATTTTATAATGGACTAGCCAAGGAATCTAGGACATACCTAGATAGTTGTGCTAATTGTGTTTTCAGGAATAGGACTCCTAAGGAAGCTGAGGAATTAATGGCTAAAATAAGCAAGAATTATGAAGATTGGACTCCTCCTAAACAAGCTATAACTAAAGTAATTACCATCTATTCCTGTGCCTATTCCAACATCAAAGAAGAGGGGAGTTATTGAATTAAATGATGAAGTGATGAAGGAAGCTAAGAAATGTCTTAAGTAGAAGGGAATTAAAGCTGCAGATGTCAAGAATTTACCTCCTATAGAAGAATTATGTAAGCCTATTCCCTACTCATCCACTATTGAGGTACACTCTCTCCAACACTTTGATGAAGGTGATATCCCTTACTCTAAACCTCCTGATCAATGCTTAGAAGAATTTGATATCTTTATTGTTAAGCAAGGTAACTTTAATAAAAGGGTGCAAAATCATCTAATGGAAAACACTAGAGCTATTGTTGAGTTGAAAGATATTGTGGAAAGAACCTCTAATAATGTTAAAATGATTGTTAAACACTTTCAAATGGTTCAAACTCAAATAGATCAACTCGTTAAAGTGCAAAAAGACTTGCTAGTTAATGCTGCTAAAGAAAAACATGCTTATGAAATTAGAACTAGAAGTGGAGCTGCTACCCAGGATCCTCTATATCCTGAGGGGCATCCCAAAAGAATTGAGCAGGATTCTCAACAAGCTGAAAATAGTGGTTCTACTCAGAAGAAAAGGAAAAGAAACATAAAACTGTAGAACCCTCTGAACCTGCTATAGATCCTAATAGTATATCTATCTCTGATGCTGAAACTGAAAGTGGTAATGAAGAAAATGTTGTTCCTAATGAGGAAAAAGTTGAAGAAGAACCTGAAAACCACACCAAGAATACTAAATACACCAAAGAAGATTTTATTGCTAAGAAACATGGTAGTGAAAGAGAACCTTGGGTCCAAAAATCTATGCCTTTCCCCGATAAGAAACACAAGTCAAAGGAAGATGAACACTATAATAAGTTTTGTGAGTGGATGAAGCCTTTATTCTTTCAAATTCCTTTGACTGATGCTATTAAATTGCCTCCTTACTCAAAGTATATGAAGGACATTGTCTCGAATAAAAGGAAGATCCCTAATGAAGAAATTTCTACTTTGCTTGCTAATTATTCCTTCAATGGTAAGGTTCCTAAGAAACTTGGAGACCCAGGGATTCCAACTATCCCTTGCTCTATTAAGAACAGTTATGTTAGAACTGCGTTGTGTGATTTGGGAGCTGGAGTTAGTGTTATGCCTTTCTCTCTCTATAAGAGGCTTCAACTTGAAAAATTAATACCAACTGATATATCTTTGCAAATGGCTGATAAATCTACCACTATTCCTGTGGGTATATGTGAGGATGTACCTGTTCAGGTGGCTCACAATTGCTTGATACTAACTGATTTTGTTGTGCTTGAAATGCCTGAAGATGATAATATGTCTATTATTCTTGGGAGACCTTTTCTTAATACTGCAGGAGCTGTTATTAATTGTAATCAAGGAAAGGTGACCTTCAATGTTAATGAAGAACATACTGTCTATTTCCCCAAGAAGATTGAAAGGACTTATGGTTTGAATTCAATTGAACATGTTGAAGGCATTCAAGTTGGAGAAATATATTGTCCCATACCAAGAGAAAAATTTGAAACTATTATGATTGGGACCATTGCTATCAAGGTTAAGGTAACATAATCATTAGTGGAGTACAAAGTTTTGTCTCATATGCAGTTGTTTTGGTAGCAGGACTTGATCAACCTTGCTAACAAAAGGATTCCATTAAACAAAACAATATTTTCATTATGATTATCTCCGTTTATTTCTATCCTTTGCATTTTAGTTTTGCTTTCGTTTAGTTTTCTTTGTGTTGTTAGTTGTTTGCATGCTAGAACTTCTATAGTTCTAGACTTGTTTTGTCCTTGCATCATGTTTCCAAAAGAAAAAAAATCTGTCTGTCAGAAAAATCATTCTTCTATTTCTGAAAAATGCCCAAAAATAAAGTGTCTCAAAAAATTCCAGAAAATTCATATTAAATTTTTACGTGAAAAAAGGGGCAGAGGAGTACCTGGTAGGTACCAGGGGGGGCCACCAGGAAGGCACACCACATGGTGGCGCGGCTAACCTTGGGTGGCGCCATGCCCTGGTGTGGGCCACCCTGGCCCCCCACTAACTCTCTCACCTGCCACTTTCTTCTCTCTCCCGAGTAAGCTCCAGTTCATAGCTCAAAATGGCGTTCTTGCTGTGCTTGCTCTCGTTTTTTCGATCTCCTTGCTTAGCCCATCTTTCTTGCTGAAATTTGGAACCATTGTTCCCTGGTATGTGACTCCTCCCCTTGTCCAAGTAGATTTGTGTTTAGTGGATTATATGTTGAGTATTTTGCTGTTGTAGGTGACTGGTTATGAGAGCTTGTAAGCTTGTTTGATGCTTAGAGGTATAGTTTGGATGCATGTTTAGGCCTCTTGCAAGTCCCTATGAGTAGAATCCTTCTTTATATTTACTTTACAATCACTTGTTTAATAGGTGTTTAAATTTCAGAATAGAAGATGGGTGAACACCACCTAAACCAACATGAGCTTTGGGTGCCTGAGGTCATGAAGGTCCACCAGGAGGAGGAAGTTTTTCCTTCCATTTATCCATGCTCTGATTTCATGAGAGCTGCAGGAATTCTACAAGATTTCCACACTTTGGTTTCTAATGCAGGGTTAGAGCACTTTTTGGAAGATGAACCTTGTCAATTTGTGAAGGTAACCATGTCTGTGGTGCAGGACTTCCAATTTAGTCACTCTTTGCCTAACCCCATGGTCCATTACAACATTTACAATATTGCTGTCAACCTTTCTCTTGATGATTTTTGTGCAGCTATTAAGGTACCTCAATGGGGATCATGTAAGAAGATTAAGGAGAGACCTGAACCACTCATGGATTTATATGCAGAAATTTGCCAAGGGAGTAGCTTCTCGAAGGAGAGTGGAAAAATACGTAACATTCATCTTCCCTCCATTCGCTACTTTGCCTATTTTATTGCCAAGTGTGTTCTTGCTAGGAAAACTGCCAATAAGTTATCTTCATTTGATTTAGCATTTATCTCCGCTGCTCTTAAACGAGATAGGTCTTACAACTTGGTTGCGTTGATAGCTTTCCGTCTTGCTGCTAACCGTGAAAAAGGTGGAATTTGTGGAGGCCTCATTGCTTCTCGTTTGCTAGCATTGCATGGTTTAGTGCCTCATCATCTAGACCTACAGTTTCCCATAGAGAGGCTTGATTTTAATTCCATGATACAGCATAAATTTATTTCCTCGTGGGCTAGTTTGAGTGAGTTATCTTATGAAATAACCTTTCTCGAAGCTGGTTGGAGAAAGAGCAAGTCCGAGTGTGTCGTTCTTTTGCCTGCACCTGTTTTGTTTAACCTTGATAATAGGGAAGGATGGTCCCTCACTGAGGAGGAGCTTGACACGTACTTGGGAGAGCTCTCCCAATAGGAGCAGGATACTAGAAGGGAGGTCACGGATGATTCGGTCCAGCCCTCGAATGAGGGAGAGTCTTCATATCAGCAGCCCGCTTATGATTGGGGAGCTTCTTCTTCCTCTCATGGGCCCAGCTACGACCATTCTTACCAAGATCCGCCCGCTTGGAACCCCTATTCGTACATGGATTGATACCCACTTAGGCCAAAAGCCTAAGCTTGGGGGAAGGTACGCTGACACCGCACTCATCTCCTTATCATGTTGCGTCGGTACTTGTATATTCATGTTTTCGTTCTCTTTTTAGTTTTTGTTCTTATTTGTTTCTGCTTTCTAAAAACACAAAAAGACCAAAAATATTTTTGTTGTTTCTCTTTGGTTTGCTTCTTCTTTTTGCCTTGGTTTGCTTTTCCCTTTTTGCTTTGTTTGTTTTTCTCTTTTGCTTCTTATTTAAAAATCGAAAACACCAAAAATATTTGTCGTTCTTCTTTGGTTTTTGTGAGTTTGCTACAGGGTTCGGCAATCCTCAGTGGATATTGGTTTCATATTATTATTCAAGCCACACAAGTGAAGAGCAATAATGAGGATCAATGACAACTTGAGGCGTGGTAAGAGGCTGGTAACGAACTCTATTTGTTTTCATTTTTATACATGTACTCATCACTGTGGGCATGCTTAGTCCGTTCATGTAGAGTGTATGTTTTCTTTGGATGCTTAATAGTTCTTGCTTTCTTATGATTAGCTCTAGCTCGCTAATAGTTTGTAGCATGTCTCATGAATGTTTGCTTGCATTACTCTATTCATAAATCGGTATGACACCGTGGTATCCTCCCCTGAATGTTTCATTTGATTAACTTGGAACATGCTCACGCATGCACATGACTGTAATAGACAGTTAAGCCTCGATGAATTATTCTTCCTTGAGGATCTTGAATCACTTTCATGCCATGAGTAGTCCTGTTTTGTTGCAAGCATGATAATGACAGCTATTGCTCTCTCGTTTGTCGCTCCCTTACTATTGCTAGCCTTCACTTTCACGGAGTATGTTTTACTCAAGTTCCCAACTCCCTAAACCAAATATTTCCAAAGCGTCCACCATACCTACCCATTAGCATCATTTGCTACCTCCGTGCATATTTAATATGCCTTGTTTTCTTCCGAATAAAATGTTTGCTTGTTCTGGGAAAATTAGTTAGTAAAGCTCTCACAAACTTGATGGCACACTTTATTTCCTTGCACTTAATAAACCTGAACCATTGTGAACTCTCCATTAAAGTTATATGCTTTCAAATTATAGGCTGGGGATTAGCAGAACCGTGCTATCACAGGGAACGCTTTCAACACTTGTAAATATATACCCAATTGATACCTTGCTCTTTTGTTTGCGGATGTCGTCGGTGTGAAATAAAAGGGGAGCTTGTAAGTCCATGGAGTTATGTATGTGTGTTAGAGAAACGCCTGGGCCACTGGTCTAATCCATGCTGACATGGTGGAAACCTGCAGCGTAACCATAATGATGTCTATGAAGCATTCTTCTTATAAAAAAAGAGAGATAGCTATTGAAAAGAAAAAAAAGAGATTTATGAGAAGAGGAAAGAGAAAAAAGCACCATTTTCTCATGGTAAATAAGAAGATTGCTGAGATACTCATTATCTGCTTGCCTTGTCATTTTGATATGGGGATTCTTCCGTATCATCGCAAGGTACCCATGGGTTCTCAATGATACGCACATACTTAAGATAACAAGAACTTACCGGTAACTAAAGTTGAGTAGCATGAGGAGCGGCCCTCGTACTCAAGGGACTTGCGATTTTCAGTTTATAGTCTGTAAGCATATAACTCAGAGTGGACCTCACGTTCACCTTAACCACGTTAAATATGCTTATGATAGGGGCAATGAGAGCTCAAAGCTAACGAGTACCATACTTTCAGCATTTGGAAGCCTTTCAAAATTATTCAAAACCTTTTCTTCTACTTGTTGAGTCTCCACATATTCTTTGAGCACCTTCTTGAGAGCATAGTTGTCATTCTTTGTGTTTTTCCATTACTTGATTATTTGTGTTATGACTTTGATGCTTGTATCTTTGATATCTTTACTTCTAGTCATCACTTGAACTTCACAGGTGCCTTGGCATTCATAATCAAAGGCAAGCGAGATACCATTCTATCATACCTTTTTATGAGCATTGTAATGTTGCTTATGTCTGTGCTTCGTGCTACTTATTATTCTTGAGTTGGGATCTCTTCATAGCTTGCAATGACTATTAAGTAGACTCAGTTGCATACTCTTTATTATGAATTGTCCAAGTAGTTGATCACATTGCTGAGAATATTTACATCATATGAAGCAAATGTGTTCGTGAAAGTTCTTTTATCGCACTTAGTTTTCAACTGAATTGCTTGAGGACAAGCAATAAGCTAAGCTTGGGGGGAGTTGATACGTCCAAAACGTATCTACTTTCCCGAACACTTTTTCTATTGTTTCTCCTCTATACTTGTGTGATTTGGATACAACTAATACGGACTAACGATGTTTTCAGTAGAATTGCCTTGGTGTCTACTTTTTGTGCAGAAAATCAACTATCAGGAAAAATCCCGGAAAATATGCCAAAAATCCTATTTCACCCGAAGACTCCAGGAGCCAGAATACGAGACGGAGAAGAGCCAGGGGTGGCCATACCACCTGGTGGTGCGGGCCAGGCCAGGCCGCGCCAGGGGGTGGTGTGGGCCCCCCAGGCACCCCCTCGGCCTCTCTCTTCGCCTATAAGGAGCCTTCTGACCTTAAACTTCTAGGGGTTTCGACGTTTTTCCAGAAGGAGTTCCGCTCCGCCGCCACCACCAGATTCCACGAAACAGCACCAGAAACTCCGCTCGCACCTCGCCAGACGGGAATTGGAGGAGATCATCGCCATCATCATCACCATTGCATCTCCATCGACCATCCATGTTTCCCCCATCTATGAGTGAGTAATCCCCCGCTGTAGGCTATGGGGATGGTAGGGATTGGATGAGATCGTTCATGTAATGGCATCAGATTGTTAGGGCATGGTGCCTAGTATCTTTTATTAGTGCTTTATGACTTTGTTGCGACTTGTTGTGCTTAATGCTTGTCACTAGGGCCCGAGTGCCATGATTTTAGATCTGAACATGTTATTGATTCATTATGATAGTATTGTTCTTGGTCTTATTTGCAAGTTGTATACACACGTTGTTGTCCGGAACCTATGGCCCCAAAGTGACAGAAATCGGGATAACTGGAAGGGAATGGATTTGATGTGAGGATCACATGTGTTCATGGAGTGTTAATGTTTTGCTCTGGTGCTCTATTAAAAGGAGCACCTTAATTGCCAGTAGTTCCCTAGAGGCCCCGCTGCAAACGAGCTGGTAGGACAAAAGATGTTGTGCAAGTTCTCATTGCGAGCACGTATGACTATATATGGAACACATGCCTAGGATTGTCTAGTACTTGGGTGCTTTATCTTATTTATATGCAATTGCCCTATGTTCTGATTGCTATGTGAATTGTCTTGTCCATGCGACGCCCGTCAATCCATCCCTATGCCTACCGCACTCGAATCCCACTATTTACTGCTTTTGCTACTGCTGTCTTTGCTTTGCTATTGCTATTACTTTACTATTCTTACTACAAAACTATTGCTACTGATAAACTGTTGTGAGCAAGATTGTTTCCAGGTGCAGCTGAATTGACAACTTAGATGTTAAGGATTATAAATATTCTTTGGCTCCCCTTGTGTCGAATCAATAAATTGGGTTTCACTTCCCTCGAAAATACTGCAATACACCCCCTATACTTGTGGGTCATCAGCCGACCCCTAGCTCCTATCCGTCTCGTCTTCTGGCTCTGTGTTCCCCTCGGTGAAATATTGACTTTGGCTTTTGTCCCGTCCAATTCCGAGAATATTCATTTTCTAGCTTTCTTGGAACCAAAAACAGCAGAAAACAGGCAACTGACACTATGGCATCTTGTTAATAGGTTAGTCCAATAAAGTGTATAAAAATACTCCAAAGTGTGGACAAAACATAAGAAAGTAGATATAAAACAAGCATGGAACATCAAAAATTATAGATACGTTTGCAACGTATCAATATCCCCAAGCTTAATTCCTGCTCCTCCTCGAGTAGGTAAGTGATAAAAAGAAAGAATAATTTTTGAGGTGACATGCACCATCATAAACTTGATCAAAGTATTTGTAAAACATTGATAGCTGGGATCATAGTACTTTAACATAGCATGAAAGATATAGTTCTAACAATAAGACATAGCAACTATGTTGTAGCATGAAAAGGTACAAACAAAAGATTCATGAATAACAATGCTTTGCAAGACGTTTGTTTGTTTCACATAAAGAAAACATAATGAGAATGGTATTCAGCTTGTCCCTCATAGAGTAGCAAAACATAAATGCATAGGACACCTTCAAAGTTCATAAGGGTGACTAGATACAAATAGTTCAAGGACAAGCAATATCAACATTATGAATCAATCAATAAGTCTTGGGACAATGCACATTAAACTAAGAATGGCCACTATTCTCTCTCAATAGTGCATAAATATAGAAGATGTAGACTCAACATAAAAGTAAAAGAAAGGCCTTCATAAAAGGAAGCAGGGATTCAAGTCTCATAAAGAGCTTGCAAAAATTATGGTACTTATTAGCTTTCAGCTCTCATTGCCCCTATCATAAGCATCTTGAAGTGATTATGGTTAAAGTGAACAAACTATGGAGTATATGCTTGACAAAGTATAAGTTGGCAATCTCATGTCCCTTGAATACTAGTTACCGGTAAGTTCTTGTCATAGTAAGTACATGTGTATCATAGAGAACCGCCAACAGGGTACCCCTTGCCCGATGATACGGAAGAATCCCCATATCAAAATGACAAGGCAAGCAGACAATGGGCATCTCAGCAATCTTCTTATTTACCATGGGAAAATGGTGCGTTTTTCTCTCTTTCCTCTTTTCTCATTTCTTTTTTTTTCTTTTTCTCAATCTCTATCTCTTTTTTTATAAGAAGAATGCTTCATAGATTGCTCATTATGGTTATGCTGCAGGTTTCCACCATGATTAGGCATCGATTAGACCAGCGGCCCGGGCGTTTCTCTAACACACATACATAACTCCATGGACTTACAAGCTCCCCTTTCATTTCACACCGACGACATCCATAAACAAAAGAGCATGATATCAACTGGGTACAATGTACAAGTGCAATGTTGAAATCGTTCCCCATGACAACATGGTTCTGCTAATTCCCAACGTATAAGTGCAATCATATACAACTTAGATGACACAATGGTTCAAGTTTATTAGGTGGAAGAAAACTAAAGTGTGCCATCAAGTTCGTGAGAGCTTTAATCACTAATTTTCACATAACAAGTTTAATTCGGAAGGTAGATAAAAACATGAATATACTTGGAATAGAAAATGCTAATAGGTAGGTATGGTGGACTCTTTGGAATAACTTGGTTTTATTTGGAGTTGGATGCATGAGTGGAACTCATACTTGGTTATGGAGGCTAGCAAAAGACTAGGAGCGACCAACTAAGAGAGCAATAATGGCCATAATCATGCAAAGCAACAAAACATCATTAATTAAAGCATAAAGTGATATTACAAGTCGAAAACTAAAGGATCATAGAGGCTATGGTGACTTGGTGTAGTCTTAACATGGTGTGAGCATGCGCCAAGTCAACCCAAATAAAGCATCAAAGGAGAATACCACAATGCTATGCTTTAATATGCTAAAACAACGCATGATTCTTTTAAGGCACATTAAGCAATCTCAATTGTTTATAAAATGTCATCCTACAGCAAAAATCACTAAGCATAAAGCCAAAACAATACCAAGCATGACATGACAAAGCATAGGCCACAATCAAAAACAAGCTCCTTTTTACCACTTAAGCATGAACTTTTCCTACTCTTTTCCAATACAAACCAACTTATTTGAAAACTAATGCATGAATGAGGGGGTCCAACCAATTTATTCAAGCAAACTCAGCAAACAAAGCAAACAAAAACCAAAAACAAAAACGAAGACGCTCCAAGAACAACACAACTGTGCATGAAATAATAAAAATGAAGTGTTTGGAAGAAACCTGAGATTTTTATTGATGGAGAAAGGGATGCCTTGGGCATCCCCAAGCTTTGACGCTTGTAATTCTTGGATATTTCTTGGGGTGACACGGGGTGGCATCCCCAAGCTTGAGCTTTAGTTCATTCTTCATCTCATTACATCATTCTTTCCCTACACCTAAAAATTTCCTTCATACAAAACTTCACACAATCTTCATTAGCAACATTAGTGTACTCAAGATAATAAGTCTTTCAGTCTCAACACAAGTAAAACTTCCATTAAAAAACAAGATACTGTAGCAATTCCCTCAAAAAGATCAATTTCCCCAAAAAGAACCCAAAAAGGAATCAATAAGAAGCAAATGCAAATAATGGCAGAAATCTGTCAAAACTACAGACCGGCAGGTAAAAACCGATTTTTCGAAGACCTTATGTTGCTCAAATCAAAAAGTGTTGAACTAACGAAAGTTGGATAACAACCTGGGGTAGAAGCACAAAAAATTACAGCTTAAACCGACGTATAGAGATTTTCACGAATTTTTACAGCGAAGCACAAAAAATCTGTTTCGGGACAGTAACTTTCCCAAGCATTACTTCTCTCTCATTAGAGGTTACTCTTGGCACAAAAACCACACAAAAATGATAAGGAGAGGTTATTACTGAAGCAATAACTTCCAAGACTTAACTAAAACTATTGGGTCATCTCCCAATAAGTACTTTTCTTTAACGCCTTTAAGTTAGGCATAAGAAGCAAGAAAAGAATCAAGTATTCTCAAATGAAGAAGCATTAAAACCAAAATTCTTGCCCTTACCTCTCTTACTTTTATTCTTATACTTGGGGAACGTATGATTGTTCGGTGGGGAAGCAAAGTGCATGAGGCCCTTTTCCACATCTATAGTTGCTCCAAGGAGTTTAAGTAGGGATCTTCCAAGTGTGATTTGTCCTTTTCCTACACATTCAATAACAAGATAATTAGTAGACACCACTTTCCCTAGAGTCTTTGTAAACACTTCTTCAGCTATTCCAATGGGTAATATTGTGGCATTATTAGCAAGAGATATTGCTTCTCCCCCTCCAGAAAGACCCCAGATTCAAAGATTCATAGATATCATTAGGCATAAGATAGAATTCAGACATGATATCGCAGCGAGCATGAAAAGTTTCATTATTTATAACAACTTTTACTGTAGGAAGCCATGAGGTTTCAGAAGTTATTGGAACATAATCATGATGCTCTCTAAGCATGTTATAGCATTCTTTTAAACTAGCAGTGTGGGTCTCAAGAGTATTCAATCTAGCAAATATGTTTATAAAGGAAGAATCAGATTTGCTAGGCAAGTTATATGTTAAGACCAACTTCTTTATGGCTTTGAAAGCTTCATCCTCATTGCATTGGAGGAAATCTCCTCCCACTACAGCATCCAAAGCATATATATAGCAAAGAGCAGTTCCAAAGTAAAAACTGCTAAGAAACAAGCTTTGAGTCATTTTAGGTTCAGTTTTTTCATGTAAATCGGAGATTCTAGACCACTTTGAAACTCTCTTCAATTCCTTGTTTGAAAGTAAAAATCATTTCCTCAGGTGACATAGTGATTGGAGCAATGCTAGACATAATGGCAACTTAAGGTAGAAACTAATAATAAAAAAATTGTGTGTTTTTAATATAAAAAGCAAACTAGTACAACTATTTTTTTGTGTTTTTGATAAAGAAACAAGCAAACAAAGCAAAAATAAACTAAGCAAAACAAATAAAACAAAGTAAAGAGATTGGTTATGAGGGACTCCCCTTGTGAAGATGTCCTTGACTCCCCGGCAATGGTGCCAGAAAAAGTCTTGCTTACTCAATATGTTGACCTTGTTGGGGAACCCCAAGAGGAAGGTATGATGAGTATAGCAACAAGTTTTCCCTTAGTTATGAAACCAAGGTTATCGAACCAGTTGGAGCAAGGAAACACCTCCAAGGTGTTGTTTCCAACTTGGAATCCTACACAACACAATCACAGAACTTTGCCCCCAACTCAGTGAGGTTCTCAATCTCACCGGTTTTGCTGAAAACAAAGGATTAAATGTATTGTGTGGAAGATAGTAATTGCTTGCAGAAAGTAAACAGAAAACAGTAAATAGTAGATTTGTAGATTGATAGTAAAAGAAAGGACCAGGGTCCATAGTTCACTAGTGGTGATTCTCCTTAAGATAGATGAAAGGACCAGGGTCCATAGATGTTGGGTGGACAAATTACAGCAGGGCAATTGACAAACATCGAGAAACCATACATGCATATACTAATCATCTTGACTCCTATGAGATTTGATTGGGCATTACAACATTATACATAGACCGTAATCCAACTACATCTATGACTAATAATCCACCTTCAGGTTATCATCTGAACCCCCTCTAGTATTAAGTTGCAAGCAACAGATAATTGCATTAAGCAAAGTGTGTAAAGTAAACAATACGATTGTTCTATGGATAAAGGATTATTGTTTTCTCCCTAGTAGCAACAACACATCTAGTACCTTAGAGATTTCTATCACTTCCCTAGATTACTAGAGGCATGAACCCACTATCAAGCATAAATACTCCCTCTTGGAGTTGCTAGCATCTACTTAGCCAAGATAATTACTAACAACGGAGAGCATACAAGATCACAAATAACAAAGACATGATAGAATCAATAATCAATCTGAAATAGCATCTCAATATCCATTGGATCCCCACAAACACAACATGTAGGATTAACAATAGATGATCTTGATCATGAATGGAGCTCACAAGATCTAAACATGGTAGCACAAAGGAGAAGAACCAACCATCTAGCTACTACATGGACCCGTAGTCCAGAGATGAACTACTCACGCGTCACACCGGAGGCAGGCATGGTGATGAAGAAGGCCTCCAGGGTGAATTCTCCCCTTCGGCAGGGTGCCGGGAAGAGCTTCATATCCCTCCCGATCTTGGGATGGAGATGACGGTGGCTACAGACTCTTCCGTGGAATTTTGATCGGGTACTTAGGGTTTCTGTATCAGAGGCTTCTTATAGGCGAAAGGGCAAGGTCGGTGGAGTGCCAGGGGCCCACACCACCCCCAGGCGTGAGCCAGGCCTGGCCACGCGAAGAGGTGGTGTGGCCGGCCCCTCTCCGTCTCGTCTTCTGGCTCCGTGTTCCCCTCTGTGAAATATTGACTTTGGCTTTTGTCCCGTCCAATTATGAGAATATTCATTTTCTGGCTTTCCTGGAACCAAAAACAGCAGAAAACAGGCAACTGGCACTGTGGCATCTTGTTAATAGGTTAGTCCAAGAAAGTGTATAAAAATACTCCAAAGTGTGGACAAAACATAAGAAAGTAGATATAAAACAAGCATGGAACATCAAAAATTATAGATACGTTTACAACGTATCAATACCGGTGCAACTACTTCATTTATATCTGAACAATTTTGTGATAAGTTCGGGATTAGAAGGGCACCATTAGAAAAAACTATGACCGTAGTTACTGTTGGAGGGATAGTGGTAGTTAGAAACATTAAATTAAACCAAGTTATCTCAATCTGTGGTCAAACCTATTATGCGGATCTTTATGTGATTCCACTAAGGGGAATAGCAGTAGTGTTGGGAATGGATTGGATAACGGACTATGGAGCTCAGATCAATTGTGAGAAGAAAACCATTTCAATCAAAGGATAGTCTATCAGGCGGATAAACATATCCATATCATGGTGGATCTATAGTTGAACTCAATGAAGGAGGTTAAATTGGAAGAAATTCCTGTAGTGAAGGAATTTCAAGATGTTTTTCTAGCAGAGTTACCAGGAATGCCACCTGATCCAGAAATAGAGTTCACTATTGACCTGATACTGGTACAACACCAATATCCCAAGCACCATATAAGATGGGACCAAAAGAATTAAAAGAGCTTAAGGAGCAAATTGATGAGTTAGCTAGAAAAGGATTTATTCAAGAAAGTGTATCCCCATGGGGAACTTTGGTAATTTTGTAGATAAAAGAGATGGAGGACAAGAATGTGTGGTGATTACAAAAATCTCAACAATGTTACCATCAAGAACAAATATCCATTGCCAAAAATTCAAGATCTATTTGATCAAGTCAAAGGAGCTAGAGTGTTTTCCAAGATTGATCTAAGATCAGGATACCATCAGATAAAAATTAAACCTGAAGATGTTCCAAAAACAACATTTGTGTCAAGGTATGGACATCTTGTGTATCTCGTCATACCTTTTGGATTGACCAATGCACCAGCAATATTCATGAACTTGATGAACAAAATCTTCATGCCGTATCTGGATAAGTTTGTCATAGTGTTTATTGATGATATTTTGATATACTCTAAGGATAAAGAAGAGCATGCAGATCATTTAAGGATAGCATTGCAAATCCTGAGAGAACATAAGTTGTATGCTAAATTTAGCAAGTGTGAATTTTGGTTGGACAAGGTAGAATTTCTTTTTCATATAATCAGTAAGGATGGAATTGTGGTAAATCCGTCCAAAGTTCAATCAGTGTTGGAATGGAATGCACCAACCAATGTGAAACAAATTCGAGGTTTCTTAGGCATGGCAGGCTATTATCGGAGATTCATTGAAGGTTTTTCCAAGATAGCTAGACCAATGGCCAAATTGCTAAGAAAGAATGCACCATTCATATGGGATGATAAGTGCAAAGCAAGTTTTTAGAAATTGAAAACCAGATTAACAACCGCACCAATCTTAGCTATACCGGAAACAGGAAAATATTACATAGTTTATTGTGACGCATCCAAAGAAGGACTAGGATGTGTGCTAATGCAAGATCGCAAGGTAATTGCTTATGGGTCTAGACAACTCAAACCACATGAAGTCAACTACCCAACACATGATTTGGATTTAGCAGCAGTGGTCTTTGCTTTAAAAGGATGGAGACATTTTCTCTATGGAGCAAGATGTGAACTATACATAGATCATAAAAGTCTTAAATATTTCTTTACTCAGAAGGAGTTGAATATGAGGCAGAAAAGATGGCTGGAGTTGATCAAGGATTATGATCTTACAGTTAACTATACTCCAGGAAAAGCCAATGTAGTAGCAGATGCTTTAAGTTGGAAGAGTACGGATATTCAACCCATCAATATAGAATTACCAAAAGAGTTGCAAATGGATTTGGAAAGGTTAGAAATACAGTTTTTAAGGACAGAAGTTTGTGTAGTCTTAGCAACCATGAGGGTTGTAGAAGAGCAAAGCAGTGATCTTCGTCATGAGATCTATCAACCTCAACTTGATGATCCATATATTGCTGAAGAAATCAGAAGAATTTCCGAAGGACAAAAATCTGGTTTTCACCTAGGAGATTATGGATCTTTATGGTTCCAAAACCGTCTTTGTGTACCAGATGTATCGGAGATCAGAGGAGTAATACTCCGAGAAGCACATGAAACACCATATTCAATTCATCCTGGAAGTACGAAGATGTACATGGATCTTAAGGAATTATTCTGGTGGAATAACATGAAAAGAGATATTGCAAAGTATGTATCTGAATGCCATACTTGTCGAAGGGTAAAAGCAGAACATCAAAGTCTAGCAGGACCATTACAACCTTTAGAAATTCCGGAATGGAAATGGGAAGAAATTGGTATGGATTTTATCACAGGATTACCTATGACACCGAAGCGGAGGGATATGATATGGGTGATTGTGGATAGATTCACAAAAAGTGCACATTTTATCCCGGTAAATCAAAAGGATAATGCTGAGAAGTTAGTAGAAATCTATGTCAAAGATATAGTAAGTAAGAACGGAGTACCCAAGAAAATTGTATCAGATAGAGGATCTATGTTTATTTCAGCATTTTGGAAACAATTACATGAAGCACTTGGCTCAAAGTTAGATTTTAGCACAACCTATCATCCAGAAACTAGAGGCCAAACGGAAAGGACCAATCAAATCTTGGAGGACATGCTTAGAGCTTGTGCATTAGATTTTGGAGGTTCGTGGGAAGATGATCTACCGTTGGCAGAATTTTCTTATAACAATAGCTATCAAAGTAGTCTGAAAGGTTCACCATATCAAGTACTTTATGGGAGAAGATGTAGATCACCAATATGTTGGTATGAACCTAGTAGTAGCAAATAATTTGCACCAGACTATATCAAGGAGAAGCAAGATGTCATCGATATTATTAGAGATCGATTGAAGATAGCTCAAAGTCGCCAGAAGAGTTATGTTGATCAAAGTCGAAGATCATGGCATCCAGAAGTGGGAGATATGGTATATCTCAAAGTAAGTCCAATGAAGAGAGTTAAAAGATTCGGAGTCAAAGGAAAACTGAGTCCAAGATATGTTGGACCATTTAAGATACTAAGTCAGAACAGAACAATAGCTTATGCTCTTGATTTACCAAAAAGATTGGCTCAAGTTCATAATGTTTTCCATGTGTCGCAATTACAGAAATTTCTTAAAGTTCCTGATGAAGCAATTACACATCAAGAAGTTGAATTATAGGCATATTTGACTTATGTGAAGAAACCCTGTAAAATTCTAGAAGAGAACTAGAAAAGGTTGAGAAACAGGGCAATCAAATACTTCAAAGTACAATGGGAACATCACCCAGAGAGAGAAGCTACCTGGTAGAAAGAGGATGACTTAAAAGAAGTATATCTAGAACTATTCAGGTACACATCAGCAAACTTCGGGACAAAGTTTAATTCAAGGGGGAAGACTATAACACCCTAGCATTTAGGAACCAACGAAGGGTAGAAATAGGAATTTGTGCATATGCATGCATTCATCTATAAAATCGGGGTAAATTTTTTGCCAAACAAAAACCTAAAGAGATCAGAGTTTCTTTCACTATCTAGAGGTAGAAATAGCTCTATGAGGTGATTGCTATAAATTTTGACATGACCTTTAGGCATTACTGTGTTTTGGGGGGAACATTTTGAATTCACATTTGAAATTCAAATAATTTGAATAATATTTGAAAATTAAAAGTTAGAATCATTAAGTGGTTTTCCAAAATAGGTATTAACATTGTTTGATTATATTATAGATATATTAAACAACAATATGAATTTACGACAAGTAAGTTCAAGCAAGAAATGAATTCTTATTCTTTTCTTTAGTCCATAATAAATATTACAAATAGAGATCATTACATCAAGACAGATAGTTACAAGGAAGAAATTCCAATAAAATGAATCTTTATTAAATCATAGAAATATTGTTACAAGATTTTTTACAAAAAGAATAAAGGGAAATTACAACACAATCTATCTATCTACCCCTATACTACATCTTGACAATCCAGGCTTTGTTCCTGCAAAATAAGAGAAACCACTAAACAAAAAAAGAAAAATGTTAGTGATTAGTTTTACCCTCAGTGGTGAACAGTGAAGTGCACTGTTCATATTACATCATAGAGTAATTTGAAGGGGTAAGTTTCACCAAAGTGTAGTATCTGTTCTTATAAGTAAATAGTTCCAGTGTCACAATATGAGCCAAATAGACAAGTGATAAGTTTCACCAGGGTAAGTAACCAGTAAAAGGGTAGACAGTAAAAGTCCAATTACTTGAGCTCATCCACAGCCAAAGCAAGTAGAGAAGAAGCTTACACACCTAAATGTGTCAATAGCAGAGAGCAAAGGGATAGCTTAAGTTACAGCCGTATAGAGCAAAGCAAGCTTTGATATTCACTTCACAACGAGCTCAACCACAGCTTCTCACCAGCACAACCAACAATACAAGAACAACATCAGATCTTACATAATATCATTAGATCAAACCACTTTCCACCATAGAAAACCTAGGAAAGCACCAGCCAAGATGGCGACTTGAGGAGGGGGGAGTATTGGGTGGACAGCAAGGTCAAATAGGAGCAACAACACCAGGTGGAAGCCAACATAAATCTAGGGCTACCACAATCCAGGAGTAGAAGGCAACAATCAGACAGAGCAATCAGAGTATGTTCCAGCATGTAGATCTAAGCATTTTCTATTTTGCACATTCATTTTCTTGCAAGCACATGATAGGTAGACAGATTAGGCAGCAGTTAATCAACAACCAGATTGTGCAAGAGTTCTTGCATAGGCAAGGTCTTATACCAGCATCATTGACCTATAATCCATTTTTATCTAGATAGATACATAGCACAACAGCTGGTAGAGGGTACATTCCCAGGAGGGTAGCACCTCTGTACCTAGCAAGATCAAGTCTGCTTAAGTACTAGCTCAAGTAGATTTTATTCAACAGAAATAATCATTTTCCTAAATGATTTAGGAATCATAAATAAAATACTTTACTTTAACATAGACAGTAAAGATCAACATTGTCTATTATTAAACCACACTATATAGAAATCACTGAGTTAATCATTTTCCTATAAGTATATAGGAATCATATCATTGTAAATCATCTTCTTTTTAATCATAGAGCAAGGTTTAGCACTAGCATTTGATTCACACAGTAACAGGATTAAAACCTGAGGCTGAACATAGCAGTGTTTCACAAGAAAACAATTAACCAAGCATCAATACAAAGAGCAGCCAACTTAACTCCATAGGAGTAAATCCATAGCCACAACAAATTGAGCATCCACGGTAATCTAATCATGCTTTTACAGAGTAGCCTAGGACAGAGAGCAGAGTAACACAAGCATGATTAGTAGAGTGTTCTTTGACAGAGAACAGAATAATAAAACATGCACAACAGAGTGGTCATCTGATAGAGAGCAGAGTAGCAAATCTTAATCAACAGTAGTAAGCAATACACCAACCATTGGACACCATCACAGGATTTGCATAGACAGGATTAACCAAGGAGCCAACTAAACATCACTACAGGGGGTATGAACCCTAGGAATTTAGGGATGAACCCTAAATGGGGAAATCCATCGCAAGTGGCCACATATCATGGATAGGGGCAAGATAGAGCATAGAGAGAAGAAGTAGAAGAACTTACTCAAGGTCCTCGTAGATTTATTTGAAGAGGTAGCAGAGAGGAGGCCGACGGTAGAGGGGTGGCGGCACAGGAAGCACCCCGAGGGGGCGCTGCAACCCGCGCCTGCACACAACAGTGGCGGTCATGGAGGAGTAGCACCACGAGTACCACAACATCAGCGAGGGAGCGCCAGAGCACGGTGAACCCTAACACTATCCTCGTGCAGAGGTCAGCACGGCTAGAGAAGAGGGCACCAGCGTCGAATCGGCTTGGACATTGTTGTGCAATGGCGTCGTCTTGGTCGTCCTATACCGCGACAGCAGCCACGGCGGCTAGACTTGGCTGGAATCATGCACAGCAGCGGACGCAGCATCGAGCGCTAGAGAGAGTTGCGAGAGATAGGGGTGAGGAAGAGAGAGTGGGCGTGGGGGCTACTAGGCCGGTGGGCTGCCCAGTACAACCCGGGTGATCTTTGACCAGGCCAGGTGGTCCAGGTCTGGTTGGGCCGGGCCATCCTAGTGGGCCGGGCCCATATCTCAAAAGACATATCTAAAAATAAATATTTACAAATATGCCCCTAAAACAAGATCAACTCTAGAAAAATTAATAAAATCCTAAAAATACAAATAATATATTTATGAAATCACAAAAATATTCTTTATCCAATAAAAAATAATAGATAGTAAATTTCAGTAATTAAATATAGATTTATTATTAAAATTGTATATATTCCTTTGGGATTTTATAAAAATATATAAAATACTTAAAATTGAATAAAATTCATTTTTAAGATCCTAAAAGGAAGTACTATTATAGAAAAAATACTAGTTTGTGTTTTTGAAAAGTAAATCATGGATAATAGAAATAAAGTCTTATTTCCTTAAAAGAATTTTAGTCAAATATTTAAAAGAGTTAAAAATTAAATAAACTCATTTTTAAACTCTTAGAATAATACTAGTCATTATAAAATTGCTAAATGTCAAAATAATATGAATTTAATGATTTCTTAAATAATGCTTTTCTTTTATTAATTAAAAGAAACTTAAAACCTATATGAGATAGGTAAAACACGCAAAGAAGAAAGGAAATAAATCATTGCATGACATTACTATGCATTGCATATTGCTTTTTTAAATATTGTCCTTACCAGGCAATAATGGTTTTCTGTAGAAACCGGAGCGCAAGTTCAGGTGGAAATATCCGACTTCACTACCTTGCAGTCACAAGGCAAGTTCATCACTTGCTCATGTCCTTTGAAGAGTTTTTATGAAAGTATTTGAAAATTGTGCGTTATCACTTATGTTCTAAAGGAGACATAAAATAAGTATTTTCCCAAACAAATGAAATGCTATTATCATCCTAAGTGATGATAAATACTAAGAATTGCAGGGGAATCTAAGATTCCAATTGCAAAATAACTAGGACTTAATAACCCATGGCATCAGTGATTCTAGCGCCGTATATTACGTGTTAACCATAAGATTTGGAATGGGACGGAGAAGTCAGCTGTATATTCTTCCTCTCGCATGCATCTGGATTGCCAGGTCATGGCTGTTATCCTCATAGCGTGTATTTATTGGTAATTCGTAGAGGATATGCAGCATATGGGTGGGAGCCCTCAATGTCCCACGATAGTTCTAGCATCTGACGGTCTGTACTAACCATTGCCATAATTCAAGATGTGGGCATGGCGTACACCAAGGGGACATGCGGGGTCATGAAGAGGACAGTGATTGGCTTGGATCATCTACTGGGCCCCACATCATGGA
The DNA here is from genome assembly GCA_023614405.1 of Avena insularis. NCBI lineage: Eukaryota > Viridiplantae > Streptophyta > Magnoliopsida > Poales > Poaceae > Avena > Avena insularis. The sequence continues at coordinate 130,396,779 of CM042688.1, forward strand.
ATTGTGGACGGGAAAGTACGCCCGGTTGTGCAACAATGAGTTGGTCTCTTATAGGTAAAGCAACGCACCTCTGCAGAGTGTAAGAATTGTGATATGTTACTTCCTATTCCGGGACGAAGGAGCTACGAATGCGGCAAGAAAGGAACTCCATGAAGTTCTGGTCAACCTGTGAAGGCTGATGGGCATAGTTTTTGATAATAAAATTAATCTTTGGAGAAATGTTTACCAAAACTGCATAGTACCAAGGACTTATAGTCCGAGGTGGTAGTTAGAGCATCAAACTTCCCACCTTACATATAGTGAACTTGTTGGGTAATGCTGTTACTCACCCTTTCCTTTGAACCCCTTGCTAAACTTTGAGGACCAGAAGGATGACCAGGTGTATGCTATGGAGGTCCAGAACGACGTCTACTATGAAGAGCCGGACCTGTCCGGTGGAATCGAAGGAGTGGACTACGAGATACACTATGGAGTTGAAGACAACGAGACAGAGTAGTTGTCAGGCCGTACTATAGTTACCTAGGTTGAGCCGAGCAGCACGAATCCTGTAGAATAAGCTGTTGAGCTCACTCTTTATTACCTTGTGTTTGTTTTTCGTTCTTCCGATGAACTTATGAAATAAGTTATTTGGTTTGTAAGTTTGAATCTCTTGAACTCTCGAACTTCTGCTATTGTAATAATAAAGGATGTATGTTTGTAATTTGGACCCGCAATGTTTCTGTTGTACCACTATGAGGGATATGATATTTACGGAACGGTGTTCTGTGGATGTCATGTCAACGACTATAGTGTACTACACATGTAGTGGTATGCTGGGTCACCGCAATCTCCTCGACCATCTCGTCGTCTTCGGGCACCGGCAGCACCAGCACGCCGCCGGCGCTGAGCTTCCAGTTGGGCGGACACCGGAAGTCGGGTGGTGCCATGTAGCCGATGCCGTGCAACATCCGGGCCTCCCACGGCTGGAGGGTGCGCCGGCTGAAGCCATTCGCCGCCGCTGGATCGCCTGGGTATCTCTCCGCCGTTGCTTTTGCTAAACCTTTCTTCTCGCCAGAGGTAGAGTTCGTGGAGGGGGAGGGGGTGGGGAGACTGAGAGTGTGCGATGTGAGCCGGCGAGGACACCGCCTTTTTTAGTCAAAATGGGTGGCGAAGGCAAGAGGGGTGTAGCGGCGTGGGCGGGAAAAGGGAAAGCGGCGGGAAGGCGAGCCGGCGGTGGCGCGCCATTACGGCGACGCGTGGCCGACGAGACGGGTAGTATTGTCGGCGGGCCGTCGCGGGAGTCGAGGCGGGAGGATGAGGACGACTCACCTTCACTCGCTGACACGGAGGGGCCACAACTCAGGCGGTTCCAGCTCACTGGGTTCGGCTTGTAATCGCCAGATGAAAGTTGAACCATATCCGGAATAAATCGGCATTTTGGGATGCGACTGGGCCTTTTTTCGCCATCCGGGTGAAAATTTCACCGTGGGAACAGCCTTCTGGGAACCGAGTGGAGATGCTCTTACCTCCCGGAGTAAAGATTATGGGGTAAAACATGCAACTTGGAACGAATTTGAGTCAGCAGATGTACTCTCTGCACGGCACACGGAAACAGCCATCTGAATATAGATTACCAAACAGCCAACCACAACACTACCCTTACATCAATTCATATCATGATGGTAACAGCTTCACTAAGAGGATTCTTACAGTGCCCGTGCAACCCAGGCACATGACTACTACATCAGGCAGAAGATACTATGAAGCACCAACATTTCCAGTCTTAGCAGAACAGAACACGTAGTGACGCTTCAGATGCTTCTTCAACCTGAGCGACGCCAACACCATGTCGATGCTTCATCATAAGGTTCAGAACATGGTTCCAGGACTAGGAGGACCTTAGTGAGCGGCTAATTAACGATCAATACTGCTTGGTTTTCGGTACTACCTGTGCATCACAACAAAATATACCCTTCTATATGAAGAGTTCTGTGGTCTCTGCATCTCTTCTGCATAATGTTCGTTCTTGTCAACGGAAGTATGGATCTTCTTTGTTCCTGAAGATACCAAACAACGGCTCAGAGCAAACACTTGTAACTAGCTGAACAAAAGGGGCATTTGTGACATCTTTCTTCTTTAGTTCCTCAGCAGTTCTTTTCATCGGTCCATGACGATCACCATCCAAAAGAAATTCCGCCAACTTATTTGCCCTGAAATGAATAGCAGCAAACAAATATAGTTTCAGATATCAGTACAAATGAGCCAGTATAAGAGCATCACATACATGTAGCGTTGAAAACGGAGCGGAAACGGACGGAACCAAGTGGTCTGCTACATTTGTTTTCATTTTTTTTCCAGAAACGAATACAGAAACCCCGGAAACAAATACGGAAACAGATCTAGACCGAATAAGTGCGGACACAGAGTGAAAAGCAGTTGATTACCAGAAGCAATAGAACCCAGTTGATTGCGAAAGAGTTTTTCAGTTATTTCTGGTAGAGAATCGAACAGAGCCAGTTTCGAGGAGAAAGCCTGTTTCCCCAAGGTGATGTTCAGAGGCACGCTCTCTCTTTTTTGAAGAATCTGATGTAGTTACTGTCAGTGAGGAGATACGTCCAATTTTTGCAGCTAGACCTGCTTCTTGCAGAAAAAACGGGAACACTCTCGCAAGGTTCAGACTTTAATTGTTGAGACAGAATTTTGTCGTTTTACAAGCAGCAGTATCAAGCAGGATGAATTCCGGCCAAAGCCGACTATTGCTGAGTAAGTTAGGCCAAAGAAAAGAACAAGAACAAAGCTGCTGATTGTGGGACAGACTGAAAAGAGGAAAGAAAACCAAGATAAGAGATAAAGACTAGGAGAATTCAGAACAGATGAACATCCCTGCAACGCCGATCCATGTCATGCAGAGGGTGGGAAGGGGCTAGGGATTAATCCTGAGAAGCTAACTAAGGACAAGCTTGAAGCTGATCCTGCTGCTGCCTTCACACCAGTCAAGGATGACTAGCTACAATGTTAGCTTGGTGCTCGGGCCTCGTCTTTTGGGGCCCCTATCTTTTCATATTTGATGATGTTGAACCTTGGGTTATTTCGTCTGTCAGTGTTCTTTTTATGTCATCTGTGTGGGATTATGTGGTCTGCCAGTGCCCTTATTATGTCCACTATGTGGCTCAAACTTGGTGTTATGGACGAATTCCAGACTATTTTATGTATATTTGGTTTATCAATGAGTCTGATTACTAGAAGGAAGTCGAGGATGCCGTGTTGGAGTGTTTGTGGTGCCTAAATTCAGATGACACAAAAAGAGAAGTTTGTTCAAAAGTTGATGAAAGTGAATGTGATATCATATGTTTGCAGGAGACTAAATGTGTTGATGGTTTTGCGTTTTCACCACCTGTTGGTGCCTCAGGGGAATTATCGTCCTATGGAATTCCTCGATTTTTTCTGGTCAGTTGGTTGAGGTGCAGCGGTTTGGGCTAATCATAAACTTCAATTCTGCTCATAACAATGCTAGCTAGAAGTCAACTGCACAGTGGCAATACAAGAACGGAATACTGAAAATTAGTTCTCTTTCTGAATTTTAGGACGAAGATTAAACATTAGTGGATCCTGTACTAATATAGAAAGAAATCTGAATTTTGGTCACCAATTCCAAAGATCCACTCGGGGTCTGTTGTGATTCCTAATATAATAGGTTTGCTATATTTAGAACATTTACAACATAGCACAATCTAAAATCATGTAAGGTTGACCACTAGTATGTGCTGAACAAAAAACATGATAAGGATAATACACAAAATATGCAACAATTACAGAATTTATTTCAATATTCAGTGAATGCAACTTCAACAGACCTGCATTCGATTCTTTTATCCCCAGTTGCTAACTTCCCTTGGCGGTAAAGAGCACAGAGAGCTTGCATATTGACCTCCACATTTTTGTCCTCGAGCAATGAGGTAACCATATGTCCTTCAGAGATCCATTCACTTGTGACTGTTGAAGGCAACGAGCTCATCTCCTTTTTTACCTGGACATAGGTGTTGCTTACGTTGCAAGGTTCAAATAGAACTGCATCCCCTGTTATCCTCGGTTCATCACTCGGTATAGATAGAGATGCACTATTCTCATCCCCAACTTTTATTTTCCCACATTTGGCTGATGATTCAACCATTGGTGTCTTGTTCATCTTCGTAATCCCCTTGGACGGCTGACTAACTGTTCTTGCTGGAACACCATCAAATGATCGTCCTTTCTCGCCAATTCCAGCTTTACTATAGTCACTCTTGGAAGAACCCTCTTGTATAGCGATCCTGCCTGGAAGCCCTTGGGACGGGAGCAGCATTGTCATGGGCTTTTCCCCATCAAACTTCTCCGTTTTCACAACTGAACTCTCCTGCACGGGAGCTAACACCTTTGAGTCCTCAGGGGTACAGACCATCTTCCCAGTTGTTGCCACCAGCCCCTCTATCTTTAGAGACGAAGGTTTCTGCTGATCATTCCCCAAAATACCGACCGAATTGCTCTGCCCCTGTACATCAACCTTCCCCGATTCCAACTCCCCGGGCTTAACTCCCCTTAGTCGCTTGACGCGCTGGCTCAGCGACTCGGTGTCTTCATCTTCCTCGTCTTCCTCCTCGTAGCCCCCCGTGACCCTCTCCTCTTCCTCCTCATCGCTGCAGAGGTCAATAAGGTCGATGTCTTTCACCTCGCCTTCCTTCGCCTCCTCAACGTGGGACTCGTCCCGATGCACCGCGCCGGGGCCGGCGGCCCCGACCATGAGCGCCATCTCCCCGACCTCGTACCGCGGCGGGAGGAACGTGTCCAGGAGCTCCCTGTACTTCTCCCGCAGGGCGTCGACCCCCGTGCGCGCGTCCTCCAGTTCGGCCTTGACCTCGGTGGCCCCCTTCCCGCGCGGGCGCGCTGCGGCGAGATTGGCGAGCGCAGCCGTCAGTTCCGCCTCGACCTTGGCGTTCCTGCGGTCCCGCGCGACGAGGATGCGCGCGACCGCATCGAAGTCGGCTCTGCGGTAGGTATTGGAGAGGTAGGCCACGAGCTCGGCGCCGGGGAGGTCGGCGAGCTTGTCCTCGGAGGCAGAGGCCATCGTATCCGGCGACCGGGAGGCGGTTCGCCGTTGCGCGCTGCCTCGGTCTGGCGGTAGGGGCTAGGGTGGATGGGAAAAGAAAGGGGAAGAGAATGTGGTTCGTCGTCGGGAATCAGGGGGCCTCCGCGAGTCTGGGGTTCAAGGCACGAAGATGGCACTTCCCACTACTTCCCTTCCCCAAAATCATTGGTAATGTTGTACAGTGCCAGTGCGACGGACTGTGGAGTCGCTCGCAACCTGCCGTCATTCCGTCAATGCCGCCTAGGTAGCTGGAAACAGACCGCCAGTCCGTTTTCCTTTTTTTTTTCTATTGCGATTCAATTTTATAGGTGTACTCCCTCCTGGAATGTAAGTTTCCTCCGAAGGTAAGTGACTTAGGTTTATCTAGATCCACATGTATCTAATACTGATACATGCGAATCTCGATAAATTTAAATCATTTTTTGCGATGGAGGGAGTACCTTTTTTTTTTTAAACAGAGAGATTGTCATCTCTGACAGCAAATCCATTTTGAGTAGCAAATTCGGAAAATAGGATAGCTGTTTTGTAAAAGGACGCGACTATAAAGTGGTCAGCTACTTTTTGTCCTTATTTTGTGGTCAGTTCCGACCAGGTGGCCTTCTATTTTAGGAAAAAAATCCGCTGTCGAAAAGAAAAGTTTGTTGGACTACCTGAAAAACTCACGCGATATCACCCGGGAAAACTCCCGGCCTCCACACAAAAAAGGCGAGAAATAACAACCACCGACTGGGACCACCTCTGAACAGACGTGGTTTAATTGGGACAGCTGGCCAGAAAAAGTTGCCCATCTTCTTGTTTCTCAGGATACTCCATCGTTGAGAACAAGATCTACATCGACGCAAGAACAAGCAATTCCTCCTCACCTCAAAAATCTTATCTATGACCTCATTCAGTCATCAAATATACATCTAATGTTGGCATCAATTTCACTCCTTCCATCCCCCTCCCCACACCCTCCAGCGACCACCTAAATTCTACATCTAAGAAGTGACTTGTCCCAGGTAGTCAACTTCCCCTCTTTCTCAAATCTAGGAGGAACAAACTAATCTCTTCTTCCACCCCAAAAAACCAACTCACCTGATTCAGTAGATGTAGAACACCTTTCTTTTTCTCTGAGTAAAACAAGAAGCAAAGTATGTTCTCCCCAAAAAACAACTAGTATGATCTAGTTTCTAGAACACCTTACTTTTGTATGATTAGAACATGAAGTATGTAAACATGGGCAGTTTTCGGTGTCAGATTGCAAAGTAGATTACCCTGTTTCTTGATAAAAGAGACGTAGAACACGTAATTTATCCCTGATTAGAACATGTAGTAGGTTAACCTATTCCCTGGTTCTTAGAAGACCAATGCTAGACTAACTACTGTGCAACAATGTAGAGCATCGAAAAAAAGATGTGCAACAGCCTATTTGACCATAAAAGTATGTTAAACTGAAGCAAAGTAACCTGCATATGCATCTTAGTAGTCTGCAAAAGTAACCTAAAATATGAACGCACTGTGTAGAAACTACTTGATAGAATTTAACTACAAACTGTCAAGAAATTCTTGACACATGAGTAGATTCTGATGTTGAAGTTTTACTGGAAGATACTATGCTTCTCTCTGTAGAATTTTATGTCAGCCTACAAAAATCAATAAAAAAAGTAGAAGGACCGCTAACAAAGTAAAAGGACTGCTGAATAAGAAGAAATAAAAGACTGCTAAAGTTTGACACACTTTGATGCAATTTTATAGTTATACATTTTCTTTGTTAAATGAACTAACTATTGTACAATTAATATCTTTATGTATATGGATATTGATTTAAACGAGCCGCTGGATGTTGATTTTAATGACGAGTTCCCAGTACAATTGCATGAAGATATTGGTTTTGATGCTACACAAGGTCTAGAAAAATCTGATGGTGCTGGTACTGCGGAGACAATAGGAACTGGTCATGTTAGAGGAGTTACTATCTCAAGTGAAGATAGTGGTGGTGAAGATGAAGTGCAGTCTACTCCTTAAGGTTTTGTCCCACGGATGCCTTTCATTGGAATGAAATTTGATTCTATGGAAGAGGTGAAGATTCATTACAACAAGTATGCAAAACATGTTGGTTTTTCCGTGAGAGTCAGTAGTTTAAGAATATATGTGCTGGATAATGAAAAGGGCAAGCAACTGTTTGTTTGCAATAAAACTGGAAAGAAAAAAGAAAAGGAAGATGATGTTCCGACCTCCAGGTTGAGAAACGGGACATTAATAAAGCTGCATGATTGTAAGGCAAAGATGCGTGTCAAGAGGATAGGAACACACCCATGAGATTATACATCGGTTTTCTTTGAAGAAGTACTTGAGATCTCAGAAGAACATACCAAATGTTGAAAAGGATTTCATAGATCGGTTGCGTGCTATGAACTTGCCTGCTGGCAGAATTATGCAGATTATGGGCGAACTTTATGGAGGCATAGGAAATGTTCCTTATGATACGAAGAAGATTAGTAACTATGTTGCTAAGCATAAAGACGACCATACGTTCACTAACATCCCAGAGCTGTTTGATTATTTTGAGGAGCTGAAAAAAGATAGCAATTTCTTATATACATTCAAGCTTGATTCTAGTGGAAGGTTAGAAAATCTGTTTTGGGTCGATGCTCGGGCAGTAGAGGTTTATAAGATGTACAACGATTGAATCTCTTTTGATACTACTTTTTCTTACAAACAAGTACAAATGTCATGCGCTCTATTCATTGGTATTAATAGATATGGCCAGACTATTCAGTTTGGATGTTGTTTTCTAAGGAATGAGAAGGTTGAAAATTTTGTTTGACTTTTCAATGCTTTTGTTCAAGCTATGGGAGGCTTGGTGCCACTGAACTTGATAACAAACCAGGATGGAGCTATGAGAAGTGAAATTCTAGTAGTCCTACTTCACACAATCCATCGTAACTGTCGATGGCATATCATGCAGAATTTCCAACAAGAAGTCGGCTCTCTCGTTTCCAATAATGAAGATCTTAGGAGAGAATTCGATGAAATTGTGGACTATAACCTTATCCTAGCAGAGTTTGAGGCAATATGAGCAGCTATGTCATAGAGACATGGTATTAGGGATAACAAACATTTCCTAGATATCTGTGACATAAGGGCGAGCTTTGCTCCTGCCTACTTTATGGACCGGTTTTTCCTTTCCTTCAGACTTCTCGAAGTGAAGGATTCAATGCTGTTTTGAAAAAGTACGTCAACCCACATGACAGCTTGCTATACTTTTTCAAGCAGTACATGAAGATTCAAGAGAAAATTGATGTCGTAGAAGACTCATATGAATTTGAAGGAGAGGATAAAACCTTGCTAGTTTGGGGTGATTATCTGATGAAAGCCCAGATGCTAAAAACCTACACATTGCCCATATTCAGGAAATTCCAAGCCGAGCTACGAAAAATAACATACTACAATGTTCGTCTCATTGGTGATGATACTTATGAGGTTATACCCATAGTTGGTTCAGTTTTTGGTTATGGCAAGAGGAACTATGTTGTTTGCACAGATTTGGCACGACAAATGTACAAATGTGAGTGTTGCAAATTCAGTAGTGATGGGTTACTTTGTTGCCATTCTATGAAAGTAATGTCATATGTGGGCACGGTTCACACCATGCCTGAACATTACATTCTACCTAGATGGTGTATACCCCCACCTGATGTACAAATGCCTCAAGTACAACCCCCAGCCGCAAGCAGAAAATCATCAAGCAAATAAGAAGCTATCTAGGAAAGATATGAGGTTGCTACGGTATGGAAATCTCAACTAATTCACAAAAATAGCATTTGGTGCAGTAGCTTCAGAGAAGACTAATGAAGTTGCTCAGAAACACTTGTATGCCCTGGAAGATGAGTTGGCTGATTTGAGAAAGATTCCAGCCGATGCACTAAAAAACAAGAAGAAGAAGAAGAAGAAGAAGAAGAAGAAGAAGAAGAAGCAAGCAAGCTGGTGAGGAACAATATGATGGTTCATGTAGTGGTCATGTTCACGAGGATCCTACAGTTGAAGCAACATCATCTACTAATGCGCAAAATTATAAAAGGGCTCGAGACCCACCATTTTCTACTACAAAAGGTAGGCCTACTGATAAAAGAAAGAAGAGTGGCCTTCATATGAAAGCTACAAAGAAGATTAAGTGTGGTTTGTGTGGATCCAATGAGCATAGCACCCAGAATTGCCCAATTAAAGTTGCAGTCCCTAAAGACCGTACTCAACACCTACTGTTTGGTTGAATCAAGATTGATATCTAGATTTGAAGGCCACTGAGCACCTACTATTTGGTTGAATTCAAGGTGTTACTTTCTGTAGTAAAATATACGTAGGAATTACATTGTATTCAGATGTTTAAGTCCAGGATTAAATGCATACAAGTAATATACATTGTACTATGATTGATTTATAGGCTACAAGGTATGTCAAAAAATACCTTCTTTTCGAGATTCTTAATCAGGGAATTAAATCACCCTAGTGAATCTGGTTTCCACTCCACTGAAGCCATTTCTTGGTGAATAACATCCTAAATTTGGGCAGGAGCATCTGGATGAAGGTTGATTCCATCTTCCTTCCATCCCAAAATTCGATGTACTTGAGCATTAAATAGACATATCCGTACCTTTCGTGTTAAGAAATAGTTCGGAGAAGAAAAAATGTCATTTAGTGAGCATAAGAACCAGTTTGGAATTTGGTAGTAGGACATAAGTAGATTTATAAAATGCTATATACTTACGTTGTTAATTACTTCGAGACTTGAATGTGTATGGTCTCAAAGTTGTCTATTTTGATGTTTGAAAGCCCATAGTTTTGTGACCATATAACCTTGATAGAATTGATTATCTTGGAAGAATATTGCATCAACATCTTATTGCCATCTTTCCTCAAAGAATCCATAATTTCAAATCTCCCTGCCTTGAGGTTGAGGTTGATGAGATAATAGTGTCCAACCACCACATCTTTGACTGAGCTCAAATTTTGTAGAACATGAAATATTATCTAAGAGGAAATAAACGATGGATTTTGAAACAGAAGCATAGTAGGAGCAAGATGAAATGTAGATATACATTTAATTTGAAGGTTTAATGATTTAGTACATTTCTAGTAGTTGTATAAAGCTATGGCATTCGTAAGATGTATAAAGATGTATTGAACTCGGCCATAACAAATGATAATTTTGCAATGAAGTAGAAGTAAGAAGTAATCATGGATTATATGTAGGGATGCATGCCAGCTTGTTTAACAAATTTGTTGTCAGGTGTGAGATAGTGAACAAAAAGAAGTAATCATGTATACTAGATGTACATCCAGATGCATGAATGTATATATGTGCATTAGCTCATATATATATGTATGTAAGAGATTAAGATATACAATTATTTACTTTAATCCCAGTCCCTCTGGAACTAAAAATGTACATCTATTTGAGGAAGGAAGTAACTTCTGTACATTTTATTTTCAAGAAAGTTCAGACATGTGTACCTTCTCCTTATGATCAATATGGTTTTATTCCAAAAATGTGAAAACCTTCTTGATATCCTTGGTGTGAAAATGTACCTTCCCTTAGTTTTTTCTGAAAAACATTCAAAAACCATGATTGGTAGATAACACATATTAAAGTAATAAAAGGAACCACACAAGGATAAAATAACACAACAGAAATGTAACACTGGTACGTCCATTTTGTATCACTATTCTATATCATAATTTACTGTTATTCATTGATATATTTCATATTAAGAGATGATACTTATGTTATTTCATCTATTTTTGCATGGTTGATGACTTTTGGAGCATGGACCGCTGCAGTCAGGATTCTGATGGAAAAGGTGCTGTTTGGAGGCAAAATTCGTGAAGATCAGAAAATCCAGGAAAATACATGGAAAATCCTATTTTTCTAGAAGACGAAGACTGCCAGAAGGAGGAGTGGAGATGGGCCACAAGGGGCCCACACCACCCCCTGGCGCGGGCCATCCTAGGTCGTGCCACCAGGTGGTGTGGCCGCCCTGGTCCACCCCTGGCTCTCCCCTTTGGCGTATATTATTGTCCCAAAACCCTAAGACTCGGGGAGCGACCACAGAAAGATTCCGCCACTTCTGCGGGGCGGAAAACACCGAGAGAGAAAGATCTCTCAGGCAGACAGAATTCTGCCGGGGGAATTCCTTCCCGGAGAGGGGAGATCGTCACCATCAACACCACCATCAAGCTGGACTTCACCGGGATCATCATCATCACCACCACCATCATATCCACCATCACCATCATCACCATCTCCATACCGCTGTAACAATTGGGTTGAATCTTGCATAGTTCTTAGGGGAAACCTTCCCGGTGTTGATTACTCTTTGTAGTTGATGCTATTGAGTGAACCATTAAATTATTGTTTATGTTCAGATTGTTACACATCATTATTTCATCTCTGATCATGATCCATATGATGTCTTGTGAGTAGTTCGCTTTGTTCTTGAGGACATGGGAGAAGTCATGTTGTTAGTAGTGGAATTGTGTTGAGAAAGATTCAATGGTTTGATATTTAAGTTGTGGTGTACTTCTTCTAGTGGTGTCATGTGAACGTCGACTACATAACACTTCACCTATATGGGCCTAGGGGAATGCATTGTTTATTTGGATACTAATCGTAGGGGTTGCCGGAGTGATAGAAACCTGAACCCCCGTTAGGAAACCATTGCACAAGGGACGTCAGGGTCTTAGAGTTTAAAGTTGTGGTTAGGTTTCTACCTTAATTACTTTCTTGTACTTGCGGATGCTTGCAAGGGGTATAATCACAAGTATGTATTAGTCCTAGGAAGGTCGGTACATTAGCACAGGTTCACCCACACAACACTTAGCAAACTAAAGAAGATTAATCAACTATATGAAGTGAAAGCACTTGATGATATCCCCGTGTGTCCTCGAGAACGTTTGGTCATCTTAAGTAATACAACTGGCTTGTCCTTTGCTAAAGAAAGGATTGGGCCACTTGCTGCATTTATTCTTATTGTCTTTTATTTACTCATACTTTATTTACTTGCATTATCAAAAACCCCTAAAAATCCATTTGCTAAGTATTTACAGAGAATTCCTGCTCCTAGCCACTCGCCAGCACCTTCTGCTCCTCGTTGGGTTCGACACTCTTACTTATCGAAAATACTGTGATACACCCCCTATACTTGTGGGTCATCAAGACTATTTTATGGCGCCGTTGCCGGGGAGTGAAGCACTATTGGAGAGTGGAACTGGTAAAGGAAACTTCTACTGTGAGTATTGTTTACTTCTGTTAGTTGCTTTATTTTCAATTTGGATAATTCGCTGAGTTTCTTATTTCATAATGCTACTACCACTGCTAAGGTAGTAGATGAACCACCACCTACTGAGAATGATACTTTTAAAATACCTACAAGAATTATTGATCGTGTTATGGATAACTATTATGTTGGAGATGGAACTGTCCATCCCGGTGATCATTTGCTCTTTATACACGAATTATGCAGGTTGTTCAAGCATGCAGGTATTACAACAGATCAAGTCAAGAAGAAGTTATTCTCATTATCACTGAAAGGAAGAGCTGAGGACTGGTATAAGCCGTTGAAGAATGGTCAAGCTCTTGAATGGGAGAAAATAGTACCTCTCTTTTATTCGAAGTTTTATCCTCCTAGTGAGGTTCATAAAGATCGGAATCAAATATACAACTTTTGGCCTCTTGATGGAGAGAGTACAGCTCAAGCTTGGGGGAGATTGAAGTTACTAATGCTCAAATGTCCCATTCATGAGCTCCCTCACAATATTATTATCAATAACTTTTATGCAAGGCTTTCTCTTCATGATAAGGATTTATTGGATGCCTCTTGTGCTGGATCATTCACTCGCATGGAAGAAGAAGCTAAATGGGATCTTCTGGACCGTATTCAAGACAATGCTAAAGCATGGGAGAATGACAAAGGAAAAAAGTCGGGTATAAATTATGATTATGAATGCATTGAGTCTTTTATGGGAACTGATGACTTTCAAAATATTAGTAATGCTTATGGTCTTGATTCTCAAGTTATTACAAATTGTTTTAAGGCTTGTGCTTCTTATATTGAAATTTCGAAAAAGGGATGGAACAAGTATCATGCACCATATAAAGATATTGTTGACTTTGTTCCTGTTGGGAGTACTGAATTTTGCACTATTGATCACATCCTACCTGAACCTTATATCGAGAAAATACCCTTCCCGGATAAGGTAAAGGATCATCCTATGATAACTAGTGTAATTAATAAAAGTGCAAAGAGAACTGTAAAACCTGATGAACAAATAAACATTGAACCTATTGTAGCAATTGTGAAAGACCTTGTCACTAAAAGTGTAGAAGATGGACACATAGTCTTTTGTGAAGATGCTTCTAATATTGTCTCACATCCTAATAGAACTAAAAAGGCTAGTGTCCCTGTGCTTTCTGTTAGAATTGGTGATCATTGCTATTATGGTTTATGTGATATTGGTGCAAGTTCAAGTGCTATTCCTTATGAGCTTTACAAAGAAATTATGCATGAAATCAGTCCCTGCGAACTAGAAGAGATTGATGTGGTTATTCACCTTGCTAATAAAGAGACCATCTCTCCAGTTGGTATTGTGCGGGATGTAGAAGCTCTTTGTGGTAAGATTAAATATCCTGCTGATTTTCTAGTACTTGGTTTAGCTGCTAGTAAAACTTATCCCATCAGTTTTGTTAGACCTTTCTTGAGTACTTGTGGAGCTATTATAGATTGCAAAAGGGAGAAAATCTTGACTAAGTTTGATGGGGAATCTTATGAGTTTATTTTTTCAAAATTTACTAAAGAACCTTGTGAAAATGAAACCCATAATGAGGATTTTAGAGTTGAACAACTTGCTTCTATCTCTCTTGCTCCTAACAATGCTTTGCAGCAATTTATGGAAGATCATGAAAGTGAAATCTTCATGGAAGAAAGAAATGAGATTGACGAGATTCTCCATCGTCAACCTAAGATGCTTAAGCACAACTTGCCTGTAGAAGACTTGGGTACCACGTTGCCACCTAAAAAGGATCCGGTCTTTGATCTAAAACCTCTACCTGGTGATCTTAAATATGCTTACATTGATGATAATAAGATATATCCTGTTATTATTAGCTCTAAACTTTCAGGGAAGGAAGAAGAAAGGTTATTGGAGGTACTGAAGAAACACTGAGGGGCTATGGGCTATACTCTAGATGATTTAAAAGGGATTTCTCCTACTATATGTCAACATGCTATCAATATAGAACCAGATGCAAAGCCCGTAGTAGAGCACTAACGGCGTTTAAATCCGAAGATGAAGGAAGTGCTAAGAAATGAGGTATTGAAACTCCTTGATGCTGGTATTATTTACCCTATTGCTGATAGTGAATGGGTTAGTCCTGTTCATTGTGTCCCTAAAAAAGGGGGAATTACCGTCGTCCCTAATGATAATGATGAGCTTATTCCCCAAAGAATAGTAGTAGGCTATAGAATGTGTATTGATTTCAGGAAAGTTAACAAAGTTACTAAGAAAGATCAGTACCCACTTCCTTTTATTGATCAAATGTTAGAAAGGTTGTCTAAAAAGACCCATTTTTGTTTTCTTGATGGATATTCTGGTTTCTCTCAAATTGCTGTTAAACAACAAGATCAAGAAAAAACTACTTTTACATGCCCTTATGGAACCTATGCTTATAGACGTATGCCTTTTGGTTTATGTAATGCTCTTGCTACTTTTCAAAGATGCATGTCTGCTATCTTTCATGGTTTTTGTGAGGAAATTGTGGAAGTGTTCATGGATGACTTCTCCGTCTATGGAACTTCTTTTGATAATTGTCTGCACAACCTCGATAAAGTTTTGTAGAGATGTGAAGAAACTAATCTAGTTCTTAATTGGGAGAAATGCCACTTCGAAGGTATTGTACTTGGACATAAGGTTTCTGAAAGAGGCATAGAAGTTGATAGAGCTAAAGTTGAGGCAATTGAGAAAATGCCCTGTCCAAGAGACATCAAAGGTATTCGTAGTATCCTTGGTCACGATGGTTTCTATAGAAGGTTTATTAAAGATTTCTCTAAGATATCAAAACCCCTCACTAATCTTCTTCAAAAAGATGTACCCTTTGTCTTTGATGATGATTTTAAGGAAGCTTTTGAAACCCTAAAGAAGGCTTTAACTACAGCTCATATCGTTCAACCACCTGATTGGAGTTTACCCTTTGAAATAATGTGTGATGCTAGTGATTTTGCTGTAGGTGCTGTCCTCGGGCAACGAATTCATAAAAAGTTAAATGTTATCCATTATGCTAGTAAGACTCTTGATGCTACTCAAAGGAATTATGCTACTACTAAAAAAGAATTCCTAGCCGTCGTCTTTGCTTGTGACAAGTTTAGACCTTATATTGTAGACTCAAAATTTACCATTCATACTGATCATGCTGCTATTAAGTACCTTATGACGAAGAAAGATGCTAATCCTAGGCTTATTAGATGGGTGCTACTCTTATAGGAGTTTGACCTACATATTGTAGACATGAAAGGTGCTGAAAATCCTGTAGCTGATAATTTATCTCGATTGGAAAACATCTCTTTTGATCCTATGCCTGTTAATGATAGTTTCCCAAATGAACAGTTGGCCGCAGTAGGGGTAAGCTCGCGAGGGAGCCCTTGGTACGCTGATTATGCTAACTTTATTGTCTCCAAGTATTTGCCTCCAACTTTCATAGCTCAGCAAAGAAGGAAGTTCTTTTACGATTTGAGGCATTATTTTTGGGATGACCAACACTTATATAAAGAAGGAGTGGATGGTATTATGCGAAGATGTGATCTAGAATATGAACAAAAGGAGATATTACGTAAATGTCATGGTAGTGCTTATGGAGGACATCATGTAGGAGATAGAACTGCGCAAAAGTTGCTACAATCAGGTTTCTACCGGCCTACCCTTTTTAAAGATGCAAGAAAATTTGTTTTATCTTGTGATGAGTGTCAGTGTGTTGGTAATATTTCTATACGCAATGAAATGCCGATGAACTACTCTCTAGTTATTGAACCCTTTGATTGTTGGGGATTTGACTTTATGGATCCCTTTCCTCCCTCAAAAGGTTATACTCATATTCTTGTTGCTGTTGATTATGTCACTAAGTGGGTAGAAGCTATACCTACGAAGAGTGATGATGTGAGACCTCTCTAAAGATGCTTAAGGATGTTATCTTTCCTAGGTTTGGAGTGCCTAGGTATCTTATGACTGATGGAGGTTCTCATTTCATTCATGGTGGTTTTAGAAAGACCCTTGCTAAATATGATGTTAATCATAGAATCGCTTCAACTTATCATCCCCAAACTAGTGGACAAGTAGAGTTATCAAATAGAGAAATTAAATCCATCTTGCAAAAGACTGTTAATAGATCTAGAAAAAATTGGGCTAAAAAGTTGAACGATGCTTTATGGGCTTATAGGACTTCCTATAAAAACCCTATGGGGATGTCTCCTTATAAAATGGTTTATGGGAAAGCTTGTCACCTGCCCTTAGAATTAGAACACAAAGCTTATTGGGCAGTTAAAGAACTTAATAGAGATTGTAAACTTGCTGGTGAAAAAAGATTATTTGACTTAAGTTCGTTGGATGAATGGAGGAGTGAAGCATATGAGAATGCTAGACTCTTTAAGGAGAAAGTTAAAAGATGGCATGACAAGCGAATCCTTAAGAGAGAATTCCATGTTGGTGAGAAAGTTCTATTGTATAGGTCTCGTCTCAGATTTTTTGTAGGGAAACTACTGTCAAAATGGGAAGGACCTTTTGTTATTGAAGAAGTGTACCGTTCAGGAGCAATAAAAATTTCTTCTTTAAAAGATAACACTACACAAGTGGTGAATGGGCAGCGACTCAAGCACTATATGGCTGGAGATTCTTACAATGAAGATCTTGATGCTTTTCAAGTGGTAATTCCAGAAAAATTTATCAAATACCAAATTCAGAGACCTGCAGAGTCCGTTTTCGAATATGTAACAGTTCTGGTAAGAAAAGTTCCGCGAAAATCCTGTGCAATTATATTTTTGCAGTTTTTATCCAACAAGGAAAGCAACAAAGTGAAAGAGGGACGGAAGCGGAGCCTGGGTGGCTCACACCACCCTGTGGTGCGGGCCCACCCCTGGCCACGCCACCAGGTGGTGTGGCTGCCTGACTGCCTCTCGACCGCTTTCTCCCAAAGACCTTCCTTTTGTTGTAAAACTTCATAATATATAATCCCCCGGATCCCCCGGATCCCCCGAGGTTCGTATATTGTGTTCTCGTCGTGTTTTTGTTTCGATCTGTTTCTGTCAGGAACTATTCGTGAAAGTTTAGAAGCACAATGGTGTCCGCCAAGGATAAGGGGAAGGAGCCTATGGAGGAAGATCTCTAAGACCCCGGGCAGGAGAAGGAGATCAAGAGTGAAGATGAAGAGGAGGCAAAGCAAAGTCAACATCCGCACATCGACACTACCATTGCAAGCATTGGAGTGGTGGCAAACCCTGCCAGGATTATGTCAACCGGAGGGAAGCCTCCGCGTCACTGTTTGGCTCCATGGTCACTTCCTCCATGCACCAAGAATCCTTTCCATACCCTTATCCATTAGCATCAATACCAGAATATACCCAAGGAGAAACTACCCTCCAATTGGGATTTGCCTCGTTCTAGCCATGCAGGAAAAGAAGACTTCAAGGAGGTAGAGTGGGGAAAGAAATGCAAGAGCTGGAACTTGCAACCCGACATGATCATGAGCCGCATCGAGCACAACTCGGATTTGATTCGTACTCTCACCTTTGAGATCGAGGACTTGGGGAAACTAATCAAAGAGCTCATCGAGAGAACACCACCACCACCGAAGGAGTAATTCATCATCAGGTTTTGGCATCCCCTTGGTTTGTTCCAAGCTTGGGGGAGTGCCGCGGTATCATATCACTATCTTCTATCTTTTTACCTTTTTAGTAGAGTCATATCATGAATAGAGAAGTTATCATGTAGGATGGTTTGCATTATGAAAGTGTCCCCTCTCTCGTTAGATATCTATGTATCCCTTGGTGTGAGTTGCCGTTATGGAATATTAATGAGAAGTTCTATCATTTACTCTTTTGCATATCTTATATTAGTTTTCAATTCATTGTTATATGATTGATCTTGTCGTTAGTATTGGTATCACTTTGGGATCATTGAGTTAATTTAGTTGGTTTTGGCAAACCTGGCTCGGTCAGTAGCAACACTATTTTTGAGAGTTGAATGAAAAAAGATAAAAGTACTCTAAAGAAATATAATTTCATCATCTTTCTTTCTTGATTTGCTCATAAGTTTAGTACTCTCTAGTTAAGATCTTTTGTGCTTCCAAGGAAGATTGCATGTTTTTTTATCACTTGTATGCTTGTTTGTTTCCTTCAACTCATATGCTTGCTACCCAGCCTTGCTAGCCAAAAACCTGTACTGAGAGGGAATACTTCTCGTGCATCCAATCCTTAAACCAAAACCTATGCCATTTGTGTCCACCATACCTACCTATTAGCAGTATTGCTATTTCGAGTAAATTCATGTTTTTATCTACCTTCCAAATTAAACTTGTTATGTGAAGATTAGTGATTAAAGCTCTCACGAACTTGATGGCACACTTTACTTTCTTGCACTTAATAAACTTGAACCATTGTGCCCATCTATGTTGCATATATGCTTGCGCTTTGTAAGTTGAGAATTACCAGAACCATGCTATCATGGGGAACGCTTTCAACATTGCACTGGTACTTTGTACCTAGTTGATATCATGTTCTTTTGTCTATGGATGTCGTCGGTGTGAAATGAAAGGGGAGCTTGTAAGTCCATGGAGTTTTGTATGTGTGTTAGAGAAACGCCTGGGCCGCCGGTCTAATCCATGCTGTCATGGTAGAAACCTACAATGTAACCATAATGAGCATCTATGAAGCATTCTTCTTATAAAAAAGAGATAGAGATTGAGAAAAAGAGAAAAAGAAAAAAAAGAGATGAGAAAAGAGGAAAGAGAGAAAAAAGCACCATATTCCCATGGTAAATAAGAAGATTGCTAAGATGCTTATTGTCTTCTTGCCTTGTCATTTTGATATGGAGATTATTCTGTATCATCGGGCAAGGGGTACCTGGTGGCGGTTCTCTATGATACACATGTACTTACTATGACAAGAACTTACCGGTGACTAAACTTGAGTAGCATGAGGAGCGGCCGTCGTATTCAAGGGACATGAGATTTTCAACTTGCAACTTGTCAAGCATATGCTCATATTTGATCACTTTAACCTTTGTTGGGGGGATACCCCCGGGTAGGGTCACTCCGGGGTATAACGGCCGAGTTAGCCAAGGTCCGGCAAGGTCAAAGCGGATGCTGACCGGGTCACCTCAAGGCATTCCGAATCACGGAGTAACCCGAACCAGGGGGTCCTCTAAAATTGTCTCATCCGACTTAAGGAGTAAGTCAGGAGTGCTTGTCTAACTTATATGCAGGAACAGGTGTGGCCGGATCTACTATGATCCGGATCCTCGCTTAGCTTCTGGGAGAAGGAAGGAATCTCTCTGGTCAAAAAAGAAGGTCCGGTACGCACTGCATGAGCGAATAAAGCAAGGGCAAGACCACCGGGTCATGGCCGACAAGGGTGACGATGCTCACGTCGGCTGACGCGGGCGCCGCAGAGGCTTACGTCGCTAAAGCATGTGTGACGCGGGGGAAAAGCACCCTGGTCGGGTTACCACTTTGGGAGGGGGCATATTCTTAGGAATATGCCTCCACGTATGCCCTAGGCCAGGACCGAACCTCCTCTATATAAGGGGGGTTAGGGTTCTGGTAGAGGGGGTTAGTTGAACACTAGTTGGTTTGGTAGTTCTATAACACTAGTGGATCTAGGGTTCTTGGGCAAGATAGTAGGCAAGAGTAAGAGAGTACCTTCTTCCTCCTCTCGCCAATACAGCTCAAGGAGCACTTGTAATCTTGGAGATATAGCAATACAAACTTCTGTGTGGAGAATCACTCCACTATCCCTCCCTGGATTCCCCTAGCGTGTATTAGTCCCCACCTTTAGCCTATCCATGGCATCTGCCGTGACACCACCACGACAGTTGGCGCCCACCATGGGGTTAGCAACGCTAGCAGGGGTGAAGATCCGGACGGGAAACTTCATCGGCACCGGCGAACACATCATCTCCGGGCTCGTTCAGCGCTTTGGAGCGTTGGATTTCATCAGCGACAACGCCGGCTGCTTCGGCACGCGCCTACTTCCGCGCAACGGCCTCTTCGTCAAGCTCGGCGCGCACAAGGTCTATGTTGCTGTGGACGTCTCGTGCGTTCATCCGCGTTGTGTCATCGATGCGGGGGAACCACCTCACTCGGTTTCATGGGCGCCAGACGCTTTCCCCGGACCATGCGGAGGTGATGATGATCGCGCCAGTGCGAAGCGAGCAAGGATCCAGTGCCAGACCCGGAGGTAACACCTAAGGCACCGAGGAAAGGTAGAGGACCTCCACTAGAGAGGCCTGAGAACGTACTGAGGGAAGCTATGGATAGCTTGGCTAACCCGGTAGCAGCGGTGGTAGATCCGGCTCAGGCACAAGCCGAGCTAGAGGAAACTCGGCAAAAGATACTGGAGGGCGCAAAGAAAATAGCCGCGGCTCAGCAGTCGCTGAACATGACGCTGCATGAGTATGCAAAGGCAAACAAGGTTGACGCAGTAAGGGTAAAAGGGAAAAATCTCATAAGTGAGATGAACAGAGAAGGTGATGATGGAGCAGAAGGGTCGGAAAACTATCTGTCTGTGGGGTTGCCGAAGTATAGTACCCCGGCGAAGAACCTCAGAGCAGCAGATGCCGCTGCGTCCGAGTTAGAGGGTCTGACGGGTGAGGCCCGTCAAAGACAGCAAGACAGGGTTAACGAGCTGGTTCGGATCGCGAACAGGCAGAACGAGGAGCTGCTGAGAGCTAACCCGGAGAGAGCTGGGGCTTCCAAGATCGTCCATTCGGTGATGGGTAACCCGGAGAAATCCGCTGGAGCCGCATCATCGCCTCATGGCGGTCCAAGGAGAGAAGAGGTAGTAACCTTGGCCAGACGGAACAAACAGATCGTCCGCACGACCACGCTGCAAGGGAAAAGAAAAAGAGATGCGGAAAAATGATGATCGACGGAGTGTGAGCCGAGGTGAAGCTGGCCGAGGTAATCACGACCAAGGCAATGCCGGTCAAGGGAACGCTGCCAACGGCAATGCCGGACAGCGCAACTCCGCAGGAGCAGGACAACCGCAGCAGCGGAATATACCAAGGCAAGAGCAAAGCACCGGCCGAGGTATGCAGCAGAAAGGTGCGCAACGAGAGCAAAACCGGTACAACGACGGTGATTCGGAGATGGTGAACGCAGGGTACCCCAGACCAGACTATCATGTGATAGGGTCAAGATTGGGAAGCAGGGATTTAATGCCGGATGACTCTAGATTAAAACTAGATCGCCTGTATAGGTCGGAACAGATCGAATGTCAAGGTCCTCCGGGTCCAGCGTGCTTCGTACCCCGGATCATGAAAGAGCCACCGGTACCCAACTTCCAGTTACCCAGAGGCACGAAGACGTATGACGGCAGTACCAAGCCGGAGGATTGGCTGATAAACTATGCTACGGTGGTGAAAATTGCGACTGGCAACTTGAGATGGGCTGTGTGTTACGTGCCCCAGATGTTGGAAGGCCCGGCCAGAGTATGGATGAATAATTTACCACCTGGAAGCATCAACTGCTGGATAGATTTTGAAGAAATGTTTATCAGCAACTTCTCAAGTACATACCAGAGACCGAATAGACCGCAGACCCTGGCAATATGCAAGCAAAGACCTAATAAGACAGATCGTGAAATCTTGACCCAGTGGTGTACCGTGAGAAACTCGTGTGAAGGTGTCATAGAATCACAGGCCATAGCGTGGTTTGTGCAAGGGTGCAGATACGGCAGCGAGCTATGGATGAAGTTGCAAAGGAAAATGCCAGTTACGCTGGCAGAAATGATCCGGATTGCTGATCGTATGCATTGGGCGATCCGACTCAACCTAGGCTCGCGTCAAGTGAGTCAAACGAGGAATACTATCAGAGGGATGGAGCCGGGTCATCCCGGAGGAATGATTACAGAGGAAAGAGGAGAGATGATAAACCGGATCATCGCTACGGTTCGCAACAAGTTGCAGCAGTGAATCAAGATCAACCCGAAGGAGGGAGCAACCAACGCCAGAGAACTGGAGGGCAATGGACTCCAAGAAATGATGGTAAGAAGACATGGACTCCAGAGCAAAAGAAATAGTGGCAGGAAAAGAAAGACCGTCCGAGGTATACCTATGAGTCGATGCTGGACCAGCCATGTAAGTTTCACACGCCAAATCCGAATAGCCCGATGGGTCACACGACGAGGCAATGTGAGTGGATACGAAAGATAGAGCAAGGTGGTTCGAGGAATGCTCAGGCACCCCGGAATGATCAACCTCGGCAGCAATTGCTCTCCGGAGCGAACACGCAGCAGCTAATGTTGCCTCCCCCTCCGCCGAGGTATGACAACAATGAAAGAAGGGATGCGGTGCATCAGGTGGAAAATCAGCAACAACCGGATCAGAGGTACCCCGGAAACGAGGGAAGGAATGAGTACAGGGAACATCACCAGAGTTATTGTGTGTTCACGACTGAGGAAACAGATAGAAAGAGCTTGCAGCGCCGATATATGGAGGTCAATGCGGTCATGCCAGCAGTGACGAGGTACATGCCTTGGTCAGACCAGGAAATCACCTGGAACATCAAAGATCATCCTAAACTTATGTCGAGCCTAGGTTCGTATGCGCTAGTGCTAGATCCGACATTCATTAGACCAAACATCAATGTGAGGTTCTCCAAGGTTTTGATTGATAATGGCAGTAGCATTAACATCATGTACGCGGATACGATGCGCAAGTTGGGCATCTCAGAGAACATGCTCCAGGCTACGAGAACAACTTTCCATGGCATTGTACCAGACATTTCTTGTGAGCCCATAGGCAAGGTCCGGGTCGACGTGTTATTCGGCACAAGGGATAACTGCCGAACTGAAAATCTGGAGTTTGAAGTGGTGAACTTGGAAAGTGCGTATCACGCGTTACTCAGAAGACCAGCATTGAACAAGTTCATGGCAAGCTGTCACATCAGTTATCTGAAGATGAAATTGCCCGGGCCAAATGGAGTGGTTACCATTGCTGGAGATTTCCGACGTTCCATGGAGTGTGCTTCAGCCGGGTCTAACCTAGCCGAGTCACTCGTGATTGCGCAAGAGAAAAGAAAAATCCAAGAGGTGGCAGCATTAGCTCAGTCCGCGCAGCAATATATGCCGGCATTAAGTAACCCGCATGGCAGCGTTTCATTTCAAGCCGCAAAGGACACCAAGAAGATTCTAGTTGATAACATGTTTCCGGAGCGTACCGTAACAATTGGTGCCGGGTTAACTGACAAATAGGAAAGCAAGCTCGTCAACTTCCTCCGTGAGAATCGGGATATTTTTGCTTGGTCTACACAGGACTTGCAAGGTGTTCCGAGGGAGTTGGCCGAGCACTCTTTGAACGTAAGACCCGGAGCAAGGCCGGTGAAGCAACCTCTCCGCCGCTTCGCCGAGGATAGGAGAAAAGTCATTGGAGACGAGATAGCTCGGTTACTAGCAGCAGTATTTATCATGGAGGTACTATATCCGGATTGGCTCTCTAATCCGGTGCTGGTAGAAAAGAAGAAGGACGATCCGAACGTGGCAGTGGTTTGGCGCATGTGTATCGATTACATGAACCTGAACAAGGCGTGTCCAAAAGATCCACTGCCGAGGATAGATCAGGTCATATACTCAACCGTGGGATGCGAACTGTTGTCATTCATTGATGCATATTCTGGCTTCCACCAGATACCTCTAAACCCGGATGATCAAATAAAAACGGCGTTTATTACCCCGTACGGGGCTTACTGCTATCGCACTATGCCGTTCGGTTTACGTAATGCAGGTGCAACGTACCAAAGATGTATGCAAAAATGTTTGCACGACCAAATAGGTCAAAGCATTACAAGTATACGTGGATGATGTGGTTATCAAGACCAAGGAAAGCACAACGCTCCTTGACGACATAAGGCAAACATTTGCGAACTTGAGAAGGTTCCGGATGAAGCTTAACCCGGATAAATGTACCTTCGGTGTCCCGGCTGGAAAATTACTCGGATTTCTCATCTCCAGCCGAGGTATTGAAGTTAACCCAACTAAGAACCGAGCCATCGAATGAATGGAGCTGCTGAAGTGTCTCAATGATGTCCAGAAGTTCACTGGATGCCTGGCATCGTTGAGTCGGTTTGTATGTCGGTTGGGAGAAAAGGCACCGCCCCTCTACCAACTCATGAAAAAGTCGGATAAATTCGTTTGGATGCCACATGCCGATGAAGCCTTTGCCCACTTGAAAAAGATGTTGGCCACTGCGCCAGTGTTAGCCTCTCCACTATCAAAGGAGCCAATGTTGCTCTACGTAGCCGCAACCAACCGAGTTGTAAGTGCAGTAATCGTAGTGGAACGCAATGAAGAGGGTAAGTCGGTGCAGAGGCCAGTATATTATCTGAGCGAGGTATTGTCCGCCTCAAAACAGAACTACCCACACTTTCAAAAGGTGGCATACAGTGTCTATATGGCGGCAAAGAAGTTAAAGCATTACTTTGAGGAGCACCCCATCAAAGTGATATGTGAGGCTCCCATATCCGAGATAATGGGTAACAAGGATGCGAGTGGCAGGATCGCACAATGGGCAATTGAGCTAGCCCCTTATGCGCCCCAATACGACAGAAGAGAAGCGATCAAGTCTCAGGCTGTGGCGGACTTTTTTGTGGATTGGGCCGAGGTACAATACGAACCACCGCCACCAGATCCGAATTACTGGAGGATGCACTTTGACGGGTCGAAAACCAAAACCGGATTAGGCGCCGGGGTTGTGCTTACCTCGCCAAAGAAGGATCAGCTAAAGTACGTATTGCAGACCCATTTCGCAGCATCGAACAATGTCGCTGAGTATGAGGCTCTTGTGCATGGGCTCAAAGTGGCAAAGGAGATTGGCATATGTCGGATAATATGCTTTGGCGACTCGGACCTAGTGGTGCAGCAGGTGTCCGGAGTGTGGGACGCCCTGGATCCAACCATGGCACTATACAAATTTCACGCGTAAGATATCCGTTACTTGAGGGTGTGAATTTCACCATGTACCCTGGGCAGAAAACAAGGCTGCCGACATGTTGTCAAAGCTCGGATCGACCAGACAGGCAATTCCACCGGGTGTAGCATTGGAACACCTTAGAAAACTATCTATCAGGCCGTCCCTAGGAACCGACTCGATCTATGTCCCGGAAAATACGGAATCCGGAGCTAAGCCCATGGACATTGACATGGGAGGTGGTACGCGAGACCCGGGGACTGCCTCGGCAAACCCGGGGACTGCCTCGACAAACCCAGGGACTACCTCGCTAGACCCGGGGACTGCTCAGCGTGATCCGGCTGAAGTTATGCCGGTGGATCAGATGGAAATTAATGAGGAGATATTCCCTCCACGAGCCATACCAGCTTGGGCACTGCCTATATTCCAATTCTTGAAAGATGGAATGTTACCCGCTGAGGAGGTGTTAGCCAGGCAAACTCAGAGGAGAGCAAAAGCATACACAATCATCAATTCCGAGTTGTACAAACGGAGTGTAACCAATGTCCTCCAACGATGCGTTGACCCGGAAGAAGGGCTTGACATCCTCCGAGATATACACCAAGGAGAATGCGGGCATCATGCCTCATCCCGAGCCTTGGTGGCAAAGGCATTCCGGCATGGATTCTACTGGCCAAGTGCCTTGGAACAAGCAGAAGATCTGGTGAGAAAATGCAATGGTTGTCAGAGGTAAGCCACCAAGACACATATGCCTATGTCGGAACTCAAGACCATACCAATTATGTGGCCATTTGATGTATGGTGCTTGGATATGGTTGGCCCATTCAAACCGGCGAGAGGAAACATGACACACATTTTGGTCATGGTGGACAAGTTTACAAAATGGATTGAAGTGAAACCTATAAGAAAATGTGATGGAGCTACGGCCATGACATTTCTCAAAGACATCATCTTGAGATACGGTTATCCACACAGTATTATAACTGATAATGGAACAAATTTTGCGGAAGGAGCATTTGCGCGCTTCTGCCGAGATAAGAAGATCCGACTCGATGTCGCCTCGGTAGCCCACCCTGCATCGAACAGACAAGTGGAAAGATCCAACGGATTAGTATTATCCGGGATAAAACCTCGGCTCATTGAGCCGCTGCAAAGATCAGCGGGGTGCTGGATAGAAGAACTACCAGCGGTACTGGTGAGCTTAAGAACAACTCCGAATCGATCAACAGGCTATACGCCATTTTTTCTGGTATATGGGGCAGAAGCTGTATTACCAGCCGACATAGAGCATGATTCGCCTAGGGTCACCCAATACACAGAAGCCGAAGTGCAAGAAGCCCGGCAAAATGATGTTGATCTGCTGGAAGAAGCGAGAGAACTGGCACTGTCTAGATCCGCCATATATCAGCAAAATCTCCGATGCTATCATAGCCGGAAAGTGTGCCCCCGAGTCTTCCGGGAAGGCGATATGGTGCTCCAGTTGGTACAACGTACTACTGGCATGCATAAATTATCCCCCCATGGGAAGGGCCATTCATTGTGAGCAAAGCATTGCACAATGATTCTTACTATCTTATAGATGCAAAGCCAGGAAAAGAACAAGGCGGACAGGTCCGGAGAGGAATCCAAGCGACCGTGGAATGTAGCACTACTTCGTCCCTTCTACACTTAGCTAAGAAGTGTATGTATCTGAGTCATCTCATATGTCGGTATGTATGTCGGCAATGAGCTTATCAATGAAATAGCAGCGCCTCGAGCAGTAACTCGGGGACTGCCTTAATAATATTTGTCGTAATTTCTTATGCGGTAGCTGGAATAAGTCGTTCTACTTAACCCGGATTAGTAATGTTTGAGCACCAAAAACCCAACCCTTCGACTTGCTGCTGTCCAAAAAGAATTGGCTTCATGGCAAGCAAGGGAACAAGTTTGAAATTGCGTAGCACATGAAAAACGACTAAGGAAACGAGTTTATTCGAGCTAGCGTTTGTTTTTTCGGACTAACCCTGTTTTTATTTTCAAGTTATTATGCTGAATTATTTTGAGCCAAGCCCCAAAAGTTTCTAAGTAGTGTTAAGACAATTTTTGAAGCTCGGGTTTATAAGTCGTAAAACCGAATCAAGGTAGACACGGACCGAGCCAAAGAATTGAACGAACAGGAAAATGAAACTCGGGGACTACGCCCAAGTTAATCCGGCATAAAAACGTAGTAGCAAAATATCACATATCCAGCATACAATTGCACCCGGCATACCAGGGATCTGATAAATTTTCATGTTTTTTAGAACTAAGGAGCAGCAGGAGGAGCAGGTTCGGCGTCATCGTCGATGTCTTCAATATCTGAAGCATCATCTTCCCCGTCCTCGTCCGACCCATCTTCAACATTCTCATTCTGCTCGTCCCCAGTGGATTCCAGGAAGCTCGGCCCTTCAATCCAGTCATGAATAGGAGAATATTCGACGAGGATGTAGGCGCAAGCCTGGCGCCGAGCTACCCACTCTGGATCATCGGTCCATCTGGATCCGGTGCGCCGGCGTGTGAGGAGGCTGAGGTCGATCTTCTCGTACCATGTGAGAATATGATGAAGGATGGTGTCAGCTGCAGCACGACCAGCAGATTCTCTCCAGAGGTCAAGCTGGGTCTCAACTTCCATTAATTTCTCAACGAGAGTCCCGATGGTCTCCGGGCTACTCTCTCCGGGCCAGAACGTATTGAAGATGCGCACTGCAACGTCGAGGATATCCTTGCCATAATTCTTGATGGTCTCCACGCGAGAGGACAAGTTGACCAATAGGTCCTCCATGTCCAAGGGAATGTTCTCACCATCAGGAGCAATGGGGGTACCCCTCTCTCGGCGAAACTTGGCAACAACAGCGCTGGCAATAGCAGTACCCTCTGGAAAGTGGTCTGGAAACAAGGCAAAAGAAGAAGGTAAAGGAAAGACATATGAGGTAACCCGGAGAAGTATGTCGGATAAGGGAAAGGAACTTACGAGAAATGTGGCTATGGATCCGGGTCAACTCCTTGATGCATGCATCGCGTCTTTTGCGAAGTTGCTCAAGCTCAGTGTTGGCCGACCCAAGCTGGAGGTCGGATTCTTTGAGTAGGTCCTGGCCCTTAGAGATCTGGAGAGTAAGGCGCTCACGCTCTTCGGTGAAGTTCTGGCCAACTTTTTGGAGCTCGGTTTTGTGTTGGGCCTTCATCTTCTCCATCTCAGCCTTGAGCTTGGCTATGTCGTCATCCTTGGTCCGGAGGAGGGCAAGCTCATCATTCTTCTTCTTCAGCTCAGCTTGATGCTGCCCTGCTTGTTCGAGAAAATGCAGCATCATATCAGGCACGGGCACACTATCCTCAAGCGATGCTGAAATAGTATGTTGAACCGGCAGAGCCGAGGAGTGAATGTTTGCTGAGCCAAGGAGAAGAAGAAATAGAAAACACAACAAGGTCGGACAAAAGAGGACATACCCCGGATTTCCTCCAAGTTCTTCCGCATAATTTTGTTTTCAGCCTCCACCCCAGCTGCAAAAACCGAATGAGGAGATTAGTTCAGCGGAAGAAAGTGAAGAAAAATGGAGAGGTGTTGAGGGAGCAAATTATCCCTCTTTTCATGTTCTGCACCAAGTGCAACATGTTTTGCGCGAAGGATCTTGTGGGTATCAAGCAGGCATTGGAATTCGGCGCTCTGGCGATTGGTAGTTACCTGAAAGAAGTACAGAAGTGTAAAATTAGCTTGGTGCATATTCGAAGTGTACAAGATCCGGGCCAAGTGGAACTTAACCTGGCTCTAGGTGTGTGCATATTCGAAGTGTGTAAGATCCGTGCCAAGTGGAACTTAACCCGGCTCTAGGTGTGTGCATATTCGAAGTGTGTAAGATCCGGGCCAAGTGGAACTTAACCCGGCTCTAGGTGTGTGCATATTCGAAGTGTGTAAGATCCGGGCCAAGTGGAACTTAACCCGGCTCTAGGTGTGTGCATATTCGAAGTATGTAAGATCCGGGCCAAGTGGAACTTAACCCGGCTCTAGGTGTGTGCATATTCGAAGTATGTAAGATCTGGGCCAAGTAGAACTTAACCCGGCTCTAGGTGTGTGCATATTCGAAGTATGTAAGATCCGGGCCAAGTAGAACTTAACCCGGCTCTAGGTGTGTGCATATTCGAAGTGTGTAAGATCCGGGCCAAGTGGAACTTAACCCGGCTCTAGGTGTGTGCACATTTGAAGTTTACATGCAGCTATGTTAGTTTTCTAACGAGCATCCGGCCGAGTAACAAGCTACTCCACCGGAGGCTCGGGGACTAATGGTTATTATCTACAGCATGTAAAGGAGAAACGACATACCTCCATCATTCGCCCCGCGAGGTTAATTGCCTTGGCGGCAGTATTCATCTGGGCAGAAAATTCTGCGGGGCCGAACTTTTCCGGGAGATCGTCGTTGTGGACGAACTCCGCCTTGTTCCAGTTCATAACGAACTCGATAAGGCTCGGAGGGTACCGTTCGCCAGTAGGCATGTGGGGTGCCACCAAGCCCTTCGCATGAGCTTCCTTCCTCTAAATTAGGGCAAGAGCTGGGCTGGTGTGCAGAACCATCTGCAAGATCTGTTGGCTCGGCAGAACATCCGTCGCCTTGGTGATTTCTTCGGAAGCATCGACGACAAGGTTCGCTGCCCGGCCTCGACGGATGTAGACTTGGCAGTATCCGGAGCCTTCTTGCCTTTAGCTTGCTGGGAAGAAGTAACCACGGTGGATTTCCCTTTGGAGGTTGCTGGAATGGTTCCTCGCCGAGGCTGGGATGACTCGGAAGAGGCAGAGGAACTTGGCACTGGAGCTGTTGTTGGTTTCCTTGGTGCCGGGGCAGGTGCTGGCTCGGTTGCTGGTACTGGAGCTGCTGCTGGTGCTGGTGTTGTGATAGACTTGGTGGTTGCTGGTTGCGGCAATGCCGAAGTGGTGGACGCCATCACCTCGGCCGAACCGACCCCTCCTGCTCCGAGGTCACGTTCCTCTTGATGAGGTACTGCGGAACCCGGAGCAGCCCAGAGCCCTCCGGAATAGGGCTCAGCGGGCATGACTCGTCGTCACGAGGAGGAGAAGGGCCATACCGAAGGGGAGAAGAGATGCTCGATCCGCTCTAAGGGACCTCCACAGGAGGCCTGCAAAAGAGAATGATGTCAGGAGTGAAATTACCCGGGTGCAAGGAAAAGTGAGTTGCATAGTGAAAAATGACTTACGCATCCGAGGTCTCGGCCTCCTTGGGTTTCCGGGCCCTCCGTGCCGGGGCTTTGCCTGCCCGCTTGGAGGCAGTCTTGTCTCCGGCCTTCTTTTGCCTTTTTGTGGGCTGAGAAGGTTCGGAGGAAGAACTTGATGCGGATCCGCGCTTCTTCTTCGACGCCACCGGAACCGGCTTGCCCGTGGCAAGTGGAGGATCCTCATGGATATGCCCACCGGGGTTAGCTGATGCTGGAAAGGCAAAAGAAAGAGGGACAGCCTCAACGGGTTCAATCACGTCGATATCCGAGTCATCCTCATCATCGGGCCAATCTCTAAGAGAGGAGAATTTACCGCCGGGTCGTTTGGTGGCATCGGTCATAGGGAGGAACATCTCCTGGTTCGGCTCCTCCTCATCCGGGATTTCTCGGTCCGGCGCCCACTTAAGGGTCGGATCCGTACCATCCTCGAGAGTTTGCTGAAGGAACAACTGAGAAAAAGCATGAAGAATGGAGTCAGAAATATAACAAAAACCAACACATACTTGATCCGAAGTAAGTTTGCCCCGCGAAGCTTACCGCGGGAGGGAGCCTGTCACGGCAGTAGTGCTCGATTCCCCACGTCCATTTGGCGGAGAAATCCTTGTGGGTGGTGAAAAGAGCTTTAACCCAGCGAAAGATCTCGGTGTTGCTCAATTCAAAGGAGGAGGTTCGGTTGGGGTCGCGTCCGAAGCTCATGTGGCACAACTTGTGGGAGCGCTGCTGGAGGGGAGAGATTCGGTTGCGCACGAACGTGATCATAGCATCCTCGTTGCGCAATCCGAGCTTCTTCAGCTCCGCGAACCTCTTGTTAACTTGGTTGGCCAGAGCTATAGGTATCATGGGGACCTCCTCCCAGAAATCCGTATCAGGTGGGCCCAGAGCGTAGGGCAGCAACCGAATCAAATCTTCGGTACCTTCGTTCCGGACGTAGAAAAAGGTCCGGGCCCATCCTTTGCAGGAGTCAAGCCCGGTGACCCGGGGAAAGATCGAAAATCTCCGGGGCGAGATGGAGGCATCTCCGAACTGAGTGAGCTGCTTGTCCTCCAACTCAACGTGGATATTGGGGACAATGTTGCGACGGAGGCCGAAGAACCGGATCCACAACTCCTTCGTGGGCCATAGTCCGGTGTAGCCCTCGATTGTAGAAGCAAAGGCGGAAAGAGAGGTGATAGCGTTTGCTGGGAGATGGTGCAGCTGCAGGTGGTATGTCCTAGCCCAATCCCGGAAGAAATCGCTCACCGGGAGACCAAATCCCCGTTGGAAATGGGATAGGAATACAACAAACTCACCCGGATTGGGTGAGGGGGCCAGTTCCGAGGAGGGGAGACGAGCGGCGACACCGGCGGGAATGCGCCTGGTCCGGTAGAGCCAGTCAATATCGTCTTGACAGACCCACGAACTGGCCCACGCACCGCGGTCCGCCGCGCCGGCGTCCTCCTCCATCTCCTGCTCGGCGACGACGAGCTCCTCCTCCGTCATCTCGTATTTGCTATCCTCGCTAGAGCTAGTGGTGGCAGGGATCTGTGGCCTAGATTGACGAGGACCCGTGGCTAAGCAGTTGCGCAGCGGTAGCTGCGGTGCGGAGGCACGGGGAGGTGCGGCGGCATTGCTGCTGGAAAGCACCGGCGGCGGCATGGTCGCAGGGAAGATGAAGGAGAAAACGCAATGGGCAGTGGGGCGCAGAGGTGGAAAAACGCTAAGGGACGCGCCCCTCCCCTATTTAATCACCCCCAGTGATCGATGAGTGGGATCGCGCTACGCCGACGAGCCACATGGTGTGGCCGTGTATCACCGGCATCAGCCAATCAGAGAAAAGCCACACAGGGGGCCACAGAGTAGAAGTGATCCCATGACGCGACGCGCTGTTGCGGTAAACGAGGAGGCAGGCATGACGTGACCCACGCACAGTGAAACTGACAATTACTGTGGCGGTTACTGTGCAGGTCCTTAAAATAAGAAGAGGTAACGATTAGCCTCCACGTGGGTTGGCGTATGAGAGAAGGAAACGGGGCCCGAATCAAGCCATGATAACCATGGGATCCGAGCCAAAGTGGTGACCCAGCCAGCAAGTGAAAACTTGGAACGAGCGAAGGGAACGTAAATCCATATAAACCGAGATAAGGATCTAACTCGGAATTAAACATCCGAGGCTCGAACATAAATGAACCTGATGTGGCCTTAGCGGCCGAGGCAGCTAAGACCGCACCAGCTTCGGGGACTAATGTTGGGGGGATACCCCCGGGTAGGGTCACTCCGGGGTATAACGGCCGAGTTAGCCG
The DNA here is from genome assembly GCA_023614405.1 of Avena insularis. Classification (NCBI taxonomy): domain Eukaryota; kingdom Viridiplantae; phylum Streptophyta; class Magnoliopsida; order Poales; family Poaceae; genus Avena; species Avena insularis. The sequence goes on from CM042688.1 coordinate 130,429,599, forward strand.
AGGTCCGGCAAGGTCAAAGCGGATGCTGACCGGGTCACCTCAAGGCAGTCCGAATCACGGAGTAACCCGGACCAGGGGGGTCGCCTAACATTGTCTCATCCGACTTAAGGAGTAAGTCGGGAGTGCTTGTCTAACTTATATGCAGGAACAGGTGTGGCCGGATCTACTATGATCCGGATCCTCGCTTAGCTTCTGGGAGAAGGAAGGAATCTCTCTGGTCAAAAAGGAAGGTCCAGTACGCACTGCATGAGCGAATAAAGCAAGGGCAGGACCACCGGGTCATGGCCGACAAGGGTGACGACGCTCACGTCGGCTGACGCGGGCGCCGCAGAGGCTTACGTCGCTAAAGCATGTGTGACGCGGGGGAAAAGCACCCCGGTCGGGTTACCACTTTGGGAGGGGGCATATTCTTAGGAATATGCCTCCACGTATGCCCTAGGCCAGGACCGAACCTCCTCTATATAAGGGGGGTTAGGGTTCTGGTAGAGGGGGTTGGTTGAGCACTAGTTGGTTTAGTAGTTCTATAGCACTAGTGGATCTAGGGTTCTTGGGCAAGATAGTAGGCAAGAGTAAGAGAGTACCTTCTTCCTCCTCTCGCCAATACAGCTCAAGGAGCACTTGTAATCTTGGAGATATAGCAATACAAACTTGTTTGTGGAGAATCACTCCATTATCCCTCCCTGGATTCCTCTAGCGTGTATTAGTCCCCACCTTTAGCCTATCCATGGCATCTGCCGTGACACCACCACGATAACCTTAATCACATGAAGATGCCTATGATAGGGGTAATGAGAGCTGAAAGCTAATAAGTATCATAATTTTTGGAAGCTCTTTATGAAATTTGAAATCCCTGCTTCCCTCTGCGAAGGGCCTTTCTTTTACTTTTTAGTTGAGTCAGTAAACCTATTCCCTTCTATCTTAGCAAGTATTTTGAGTTGTTGTGTTTCATTCATTCATATGATGATTTATTCAATATTGTCTCCTATGTTCCTTGTTTTACACTTTGCTCTTATCTTAGTGAGTACTACTTTGAAAGCTATCATTGAAAACCAGTTATTTGAGAACTCCAGCAAATTGTCAACTATTCTTCGACCAAGAGCTAAGTTTGTCATTACCAATTATGATTTACTTTATGTATCTTTATTGTGTTTCCTTTACTTATTGCAAGTTAAGTTATATAATAGTGAGTTGTCTTCTATTATGACTTATGTATTAATGAATGTGATGCTTCTTGTCCGTATTGTTTTATCGACACTTCACTCCATAAACCCGAGATCATGTTTATTGAGTTCAGTTTCGCTTGGGGACAAGCGAAGTCTAAGCTTGGGAGGAGTTGATACGTCCATTTTGCATCACTATTCTATATCATAATTTACTGTTATTCATTGATATATTTCATATTAAGAGATGATGCTTATGTTATTTCATCTGTTTTTGCATGGTTGATGACTTTTGGAGCATGGACCGCTGCAGTCAGGATTTTGATGGAAAAGGTGCTGTTTGGAGGAAAAATTCATGAAGATCAGAAAATCCGGGAAAATACATGGAAAATCCTATTTTTCTAGAAGACGAAGACTGCCAGAAGGAGGAGTGGAGATGGGCCATAGGGGGGCCACACTACCCCCTGGCGCGGGCCACCCTAGGCCGCGCCACTAGGTGGTGTGGCCGCCCTGGTCCACCCCTAGCTCTCCTCTCTAGCGTATATTATCCTCCCGAAACCCTAAGACTCGGGGAGTAACCACAGAAAGATTCCGCCGCCTCTATGGGGGGGAAAACACCAAGAGAGAAAGATCTCTCTGGCAGACAGAATTCTGCCGGGGGAATTCCTTCCTAGAGATGGGAGATCGTCGCCATCAACACCACCATTAAGCTGGACTTCATCGGTATCATCATCATCATCATCATCACCACCATCATCTCCACCAGCACCATCATCACCATCTCCATACCACTGTAACAATTGGGTTGAAAATCTTGCATTGTTCTTAGGGGAAACTTTCCTGGTGTTGATTACACTTTGTAGTTGATGCTATTGAGTGAACCATTGAATTATTGTTTATGTTCAGATTGTTACACATCATTATTTCATCTCTAATCATGATCCATATGATGTCTTGTGAGTAGTTCGCTTTGTTCTTGAGGACATGGGTGAAGTCATGTTGTTAGTAGTGGAATTGTGTTGAGAAAGATTCAATGGTTTGATATTTAAGTTGTGGTGTACTTCTTCTAGTGGTGTCATGTGAACATCGACTACATGACACTTCACCTATATGGTCCTAGGTGAATGCATTGTGTATTTGGCTACTAATCGTAGGGGTTGCCGGAGTGACAGAAACCTGAACCCCCGTTTGGAAACCATTGCACAAGGGACGTCAGGGTCTTAGAGTTTAAAGTTGTGGTTAGGTTTGTACCTTAATCACTTTCTTGTACTTGTGGATTCTTGCAAGGGGTATAATAAGAAGTATGTATTAGTCCTAGGAAGGTCGGTACATTAGCATAGTTCACCCACACAACAATTAGCAAACTAAAGATGATATTCCCGTGTGTCCTCGAGAACGTTTGGTCATCCTAAGTAATACAACCGGCTTGTCCTTTGCTAAAGAAAGGATTGGGCCACTTGCTGCATTTATTCTTATTGTCTTTTATTTACTCGTACTTTATTTACTTGCATTATCAAAAACCCCTAAAAATCCGTTTGCTAAGTATTTACAGAGAATTCCTTCTCCTAGCCACTCGCCAGCACCTTCTGCTCCTCGTTGGGTTCGACACTCTTACTTATCGAAAATACTGCAATACACCCCCTATACTCGTGGGTCATCAAACACTTACAAAATTGATGAGAGGCATCACAAACTTCTTCTGCACAGCCATTTCGTGCGCTAGAACATGGAGTGCAACCTCACATGTAGAGTTGCTTATCCATCCTTCTGGTTTGACTGAATCAGCAAGATCAGCTAAGTAGATGAAACGTTCCACGTAGTCAATGATTATTCTCCCCTTCAGCTCGAAATTTGACTTCAGTCCATGTTTGCATACACTATTATATACATCCTTTATTGACTTTGTTATAGTGGTTTGTTTGTTCTTTCCTGTTTTATAAATGGAGACATTTGTGCTTTTGTTGGTTTGACTACCCTCTTCTGATGAGCTTAAGGGACTGGGTTTTGCTATCCAGATTAGGTGAAGCATCAATTTGAGCCACCACTTTATTTTCTTCCATTTTGAGAGGAGTGTGATCTATTTGAGTTGTTGTACTTTTTGTTTCAGCTACAATGCAGCTGTTGGTAGGAACCGATGAACATGTGTCACTTGGTACATTTTGCCCCATATTGTTCCAGATCATTTTATACTCTTCAGATGGACCATAAAATTTATCCTCATTGCTCGAAGTAATCACTGGCAATACTGAAAGTGCATATTCATTTTGTTTCACTTCTTGATTTTTTGTGGGTTCTTCAAAACCTAGATCAAAGGACGGTGCTTCCCCGGGCTCCCAACGCAAGAAAATGTTCTTGCGCTCAATGCTCCCAAAGTCAAGTTTCCTACTCATTGAGTCATCTACAATGCTGGATGTTGTATTGAACTATGGTGTAGGTACTTCAAACCTTGTGCTTGCAGGAGTTTTTTTGCTTGCTAGAAGATACTTTGACCACAGGAGAATGTTTCTTGTCTATGCTGAGTCCCTCGTTCAGTACAATAACTGGATTTGTAGAGGATATTGATCTGGTGACTGAGATGCTGATCTGAGTTGCACCAGATAATACTGGTTTCAATGGGGACATTGATCTGGTTACAGGTCTCGCACCATATAATACCGGTTTCAATGGGGACATTGATCTGGTTACAGGTCTCTTTCCCTACAAAATGTTGGAGGACTGGATTTAGGTAGCATGGTTAGCACCACTTTCTATGTTGTTCACAGGTCTCACATCAAGTGTAGCTTCAGTTTCTTCCTGAATGGCCCATGATATTGTTTTCTTAGCAAGCGAGGCTCAGTTTTTGGATTAGTTCCAGAAGCTTCAGTTTTGTTATCCAGAATGTGTGCATCACTTACTATGTTAGTTCTAGTTCCTTTTTTTATTCCCTCCTTATCATGAACTACTGAGACACTCTCAATGCGTTTCTTCAAACAACTTCTAAGTACATCTCGAACTATCATTTTTTCTAGTTTATCAGTACTTTTGCTTCCTTCAGTTTGGTCAACATCATTACTTGACTATGAATATGTATTGCACAACTTAAGGTGCTCTAGAGGATCAATGACTGACTCTTTGTTGTCCACTTGGTAACCTTCATTCTGGTTACCTTGAGTACCAATAGTTGAAAGACAACTTGGTGAATTGTAAAATTTACATTATTCTCACTGTTTGTACCTTGTGTTGTATGTTCGTTATCTACAACCCTTGGTTTCTTATGCACTGCATCATCAGTGTTTGACACACTATTGCCATCATTCCCAGTCCTTGTGTCACCTACTTTTCTTTTCCCCATATGTTCATGAATCTTAATGTTGCTAGTCTGGGCACCACCTTCACCAACTATACTCACTTGAGCTCCTAATCTTACATTATGTTGCACAGTACAAACTAGTGGTTCTCTGATTTGTATTGGCCTAGCTTCTATGATGACAATTGTATGACCCGCCTTTTCCTTCCTTTTTTTGATTCTTCATATTTTCCATGGTTGGTTCAACAACAACGGTTGTTGGCTGTTTGAATCACCTGGACTTCCTTACGGGTTGCAAATCTTTCCTTGACCTCACAGGGGCAATGAATCCGTCGTCTTCATTGTTGTTGCAGTTAAACGATTCTTCATCCAATGAGGTGTCCTCGAGATCAGTTTGATATCCAGGCTGGTCCTCAACATAGTCTCCATCTGGATCATCAACTTCGTCCTCTGAACTAGAGTGTAGCATTTTTTGTTGCAGATATTTCTTCTTGCTTCTACCTGAAGGTGGGTCAGTCCTTATTGGATGTTTCTTACTTTGCCTAGGGGTTCTTCTTGTTGCTTTAAACATCTGAGTTATCTTTGGTTGATGTGGTGAATTTTTGTCTTTTGTAACTCGTTTCAGAAACTTGGCAACAACCATGTTAATCTCGCTGTACATTTCTCGTGTAGCAGCCATGTACCTTTCCATTTCTTGCATTTTTTTTGGTTGACAAAAAAGAAGTTAGATGTCTAAAATAATTTTAAAGTTGGATAAGTAGAACTAATTTACAACTAGTATTCTCATTACTTACTTCTCCGCCACAATCTCGTGGAACATTATCCTTCACAAACTTTTTGATCTTTGCTGGGGTACTCAGCAATAGAACCTTGTTCTTCCTGTAAATCTTCTTGAGCTGAAAACAACAACAATTAGATTTGTTGTTTTGGCAAAAAAATGTGTGTGCAGCTAATGTACAACTAGTTAAACAGGATATTAACCCATGTTTAATTGGTAACAAACATGTAAATAAATTAATTATGAAAAGAGTAATGTAGGCACATGCTATACATTTACACATGTGTTGACATTAATACCCGCATGGTGTAACATACATCTATTATCTAAGCAAGAAAGTAGAATGCTACATCTACTGCGGTTCGCATGGGTATGTCCAAACCCAAATATGTAGGAATTGATAATTAATAGATCCAAAATATCTATGTAACAAACACAATATACATTCTATGTGTAATTTATAAGTAACATGTATGAAATTACAAACTAGGAAAGTGAACTACAAGAAGATATTATGCACTTGAACATGTACTATCTAATATACATGCACCTAGTTAGAAGTAAAAAAGGACTAGTTCACTAATTGGTATCATGCCAATCAAGAAAGTAGAATGCATGTTCATATGGGTAAGCAAAAAGATGTAGCAAAAATGTATCAGGGTAGTACCATGGAGGGAACAAAGGAAAGATATTGGTATCATGCCAATTAAGAAACCATGGAGGGAACAAAGGAAAAATATAAAATAGGAAGATATTGTACATACTCCCTTACGCTAATATACATGTGCCATTATGCTAATATACAAGTGCAGACGTTCTAAAATACATCTAGTTAGACATTATCTAGGAGCCATGAAAATAAAAAAATAGGACTAGTGAACTAACTTGTAGCCTGCCAAATGATCCATCAGGATTAGTGTCTTGGGCAATTACATTTACTACACACTTGTTATCCCAAACACATATAAGTGGTCCATTTGTAGGTACATTGATATCCCTTGTTTCCAACGAATCAATGTAGGTTATCTGCATTGTCAGTTGAGTTACAAGTTATCATTATGGACTAGCCAAGAAAACCAATATTTGCTTGAATATTAAAATTAAATAGTTTCTAGCATGAAGTAGCATGCATTTCTTGAAGGGAATGTATAATGAATATATATTTTATAAGGTATAGGGCAACATGAGAGAAGTAAAAAAATATTCTACTCACCATCGTTAATGGCATACAAGCCTTGAATTGATTTTTTCTATCCTTTGCTCTTGCTGTTTGGATGATGACTTGAATGACAAAACGACACCAATTTAGATCCTTAATCTTCGTTGGGTCCATGACAGTTGGATATATTTTTGGAGAAATATAAACTACGGTGGTTGGTGCTAACATGGAGCAGACCACGTAGATGACCTAGAGCATCAAGTACCTAGCATCACCAAGTTCCATTCGTTTTACCTTCTCTTTACTTCTACCAACTTGGGTTGGTGGCCATTACCAAAATCAAGGTTAGCCATGACAACCGCGATGGGTTCTTCATCAATTTGGCATACCACTTGAAACTTGCCGATTGGTAGTCCTAGCATCATTTTCACAAGATCGTCTATGATTGGAATACTTCCTCTGCTAGGAAATTCAAGCTCACAAGTCTCGGTATTGAAGCTCGACATCAGAAAGTTGCACAATCCTAGATGTAACTTTGAGCACTTGATCGCCAGGAAACTACCAAAGCCATTGGAGAAATAATGTGCATGTGCGACTCGTTCTGGTGCTTGTATAGTTTAACAATTAGCATTGGTGATGCTCGATTAAAGAACTCTTGCTGCATTCAAATGGAAATGTGTGTGTTATCATTCTCAACACATTTATTAGAGAACTCTTGTAGGTATTGAAAGAAGTAGAAAAGGAAAACACTTGTTGTCTACCTTCCTTTTCACCTTCTCCTCTTTTTCATTATGTATAAGTCGTCTTCAACTGCATCCAATTTTTTTTCTATTTTCTTATACTCAAGTCTTTTACGAAGCTTCTTGAAGTTTTTATATCTTGATTTTGGCATGTTAACATTGTCCTATTATGAAGGTACAAAAATAGATTAGTGACACTATGTAATGAGGGTTTAACTCGCCAATGCCCATTATTATGGACTTGGGTTTTGGAGAAGGAGGGAGCGCTGGAGGCATCAATCGGCTAGCAAAAAAGCACACAGGAACGCAAGATTTACCCAGGTTCGGGCCTCGTAGAGGTCCCTACTCCTGCTTGTCTGCTCTTGGAATTATCGAGAGAGTCGAAAGTTAAAGGGGTGCGCAGATGCAATCTGGCGATGGTTGTGGAAACTAGGGTTGTGATTGTCCTCCTCGCCGCCCCTCCTAGCCTTTATATAGATAAGCTAGGTCTCAGGTAGCAGGTCGAGTCGGTTATAGATTAGGGTTCGTCCCCTTGAACTTTCTATCTTAAGCTTCATCTTGCGCTGCAAGCAATCGGAGTCTCCGCGAGTCACCCGAATCCTCAATTAGGCCTTGGCAACGCCATGGGAATCTGCCGTATCTGGACCGTATATGCCAAACTCGAGTACCTGTAGGGTATGCCCATGTTAGTAGCCTCCGAGTGTCCAGTGGAATCGCAGATTCGACTGGAGACTTTATGAAGTCTTTCGAGTGCGTGACTGAGCATATTTTAGAGTGTTATGTCTATGTCATAGGTATTATTGATATACGTGCCTGATTTATCCGATGTATCGGTATCAGTTAACTGCCTTAGGACAAGACAACATAATCTACTCAAACTCGATTCCTCGGACTCGAATTCGGAAAGGTGCTGGCGTAATTCGACTCAGGCCGCCGAGGTCTTACAGGAGTCGAATTCTAGTGTATAAATGTGAGCACTCGATGCGTCCGTCAAGGCATGTTCATCATACCTGCAGGCACAGATATATTTTTGGTAGTGCACAGCAGATGCGTTGCCAGACCTTATTCAAGTCTTATCTTCATGCTGTAAGCGCGGCATCCGAATTTTTGTCATTGCGGAGATGATTCGGGTGGCCCAGGAGACGTAATCTCTTTATAGGGAAAATATGAGGAGGAGTCGCCATAGCCTTCGAGTGTGGATGATGTCAACACACAGTTAGATGTACAATAAAAATATCATAGCGTGCGCGACCAGCGCTCCCTATGGGAGTAGCCCCCGAGTGCCTATTCGAGTCGTAGACTCGAGTGGGGACTAAAAAAATTTTGCGACTGCTGTCGTCTTTTGTTTCTTGTTTCAGTCGAATGTGCTTCCAGCTCTCCCTATGGGAGTAACCCATAGTCCACAATTGAATCGTTGATTCGAGTGAAGGGTTTACGTGAAGCTTGTATACTTGCACAAAAATTCCTTCCGGTGCGCGGCCAGTGCTCCTGTTAGGAGTAGCCCTGGAGTGCTTGGTTGAGTCGAAGACTCGAGCAAGGCTAAAGTAGTCAAAATGTTCTTCTGCTAGAATCGATAACGTCGGTCTTGACGAGATGTCTTGATTTCAGCGTGGCGGCTTGTGAGGACGTGATGAGCAGTGGGTCCCACTTTCTGACTTTGATTTGACCGGGTGTGCGTAATCTTCTGTTTTAACTGCGTCTCCTCGATTTCCACGTGTAATGGGAGTAGTGGGGCATGGTTCGTGATTCACCATCGCCACGCGTCGATGGCGATGTCCGCCATGCATCCAGTAGGGTTTCTGCTAGCCGTTGGATGACATCCGCCAGGAGGTTAAGTAGCAGCGTAGATGCGGTAATTTTTTTCTCATCCCTCTTCTTGCTCGCGCTTCCTTCGCCATTGTTGCTCTCTCTGCTCCTTTGCGCACATCCTCTCCGTGGCACTGGGCCAGCTCCACGTCTTCCCTAGTTACTTCCTGTGCTCGCATCGCCATCGCAAGATGGGCAAGAAGAAAGGAGGCTCTACCGCTGGATCTGCGGCCGCCATTGTTGCCGCCATTGTTGCCGCCAAGAAGAAGGGAGGCGGTGCCACCGTGGGCACCAGCGCCGCCGGTGCTTGGAAGAAGAAGGGCGCAGAGACTGAGGTCACTAATGGTTCCTGGCGCCCATCCACCATCAAGCCCGGGGAGCTGTTCAATTTTCGTCAAGATGGAGCACTTCCTCCCGCGGAAGGCGACTCCGACGTGCCTAGCGAGGTGGTAATTCCTGTTCCTCCTGCTGGTTTTTGGGTGATGTTCCTTGCGTTCATCATCCGCGGTCTCTCTCTTCCCCTGCATCCTTTTGTCAAGGGTCTTCTCTGTTTCTATGAGCTCCAGCTGCACCAGCTGTCCCCAAATTCGATTCTCCACATCACTTGTTTCATCACCCTTTGCGAGTGCTGGCTCAGAATCAAGCCACACTTAGGCCAACAGAGAGCACTACGGACCAGAAGGCCTACGTAGAGCACTACGGACTCACGCCCTTCGATCATGTGGCGGCTTGCAAGAGGAGGCGCTCCTGGAAGAACGTCGTGATGCCCGACGAGTCCGAGGAGACGGAGATGCTGTATTAACGTGTCTGCAACCTCGAAGGACGCATAGGCAAAGAAGAAGGTGGCGCTGCGCTCATTCGCACATGGTTGCGCCGCCATATCCAGCCTCTCACTACTAGGAAACACCTCTTCTGTGGCGCATGTAAATCTACCTTCTATGGCATATCTCCCTCACATCGATATTCGCTTCGTGGCGCATATAGAAATGCGCCACGAAGTCTCAGATTGTGGCGCATTGCATATGCTACGAGAATATGTTTAGTGGCGCATATAATCCAATGCGCGACAGAATCTATATGCGCCACAGATACCTTTTCTATATGCGCCACTGAATATATTACATGTATTCAAAATAAAATACATTCCTGGTGTATAATCAGGATTTATACAGGATTTATACAGTATTTATCCAGATCAGTATAAACAGTACATTGCACATGTAGTAGATGAAAACCGACATATAATACAAACACAAGTATAATGTCATAACACTTAGAGCCCGATCGAGATACATATATAGTGTCAAGTGCCGAATTTTTACACAAGTGCCGAATACAAAGTTCATATCATCTCACATTACAAATATGAAGTGGCCACCACTGCCTACACTAGGATCAAATAGAATACAGCTGTGATAATGGTGAGCAAGAGCATTAGCCCGACCAATATCTTCATCCGGTTCTTCTTCCACAGGTGGTTCCTCCACTTGGCTACCGCCTCCTCTCTAGTCGCGTATCCTTTATAGATGTTGCCGCTGAACTTGTTCACTTGTTTGTGACAATCCTCCCACTCCTCGTAGACTCCTAGAACCCTACCCATGTACACCACATACCACCTCGTCGCCATCTCTATAGACGACAAGGCATATTAGTAAAAATGCAACAAAAAGAATTAATAAAGGGTTCACATCCATATATATATATATGTTCATGGAATATAAAACAAAGGATCCATAAACCTAAAAGATAGATCATCATAGAAGCAATAAGTTCAACGACAACACGACCACAAGGTAGTTTAAGTCTAACAACAATGACCATGTCGACCACAAGATAGTAAAGTTTATGACACACACACTAATACAGCAGGTGTCCATCAAGAATATACACACACTGGATCATGCTAGAGGCACACATCGATCATGAAGACTTCCTCTTCTCGCTCGGCTTCGGGAACGGTAGATAGCCCTCTTTCGTCATCCACGTCCTTGTGTCACCCTGCTTACGGAGGCGTTCTTCGATCTCCCTCTTACTCAACCCTATGGCTTGCTGTAGGGCACCCCCCTTGTGTTAACATCTTCAATGATGATTTGCGACAACTTCATCTGAATGCGATGGAAGTCTTCTCTAAGATCATCATCATCGATTCGCACCAAAGTTTCGGCCCATCCTTGGAGACTAGATGGCAGCGTTAGCTTCTGGCAATCCCGAACATAGCCTTTAAGGTGATGGAGGACGTAGAAGGCCTCCTTGGCACCAGTAGTCGACTGCTTGACGTAGGGGAACTCGAGCACGTGCTTGAACACATGTTTGCCATCCTTGATACATTCCCCCTTATCTACGAAGGTGCATCCCTTCTTGGCGTAGCCCTCGAGAGCCTCATTGAGAACACCCCTTATTCTGGTGTAGTCTTTCTTCTTCGTCAAACTCCTCGAGTCGAAATACGTGGCTATGGAATACCTTGGGGCAAGGACGATGAGTGTGCAGTATTTGTCTCTGTGCAACACAATTGGAACGGAATGTTGGAAAAAGAGCAAATGAAGAAATCTATAAGTTATGGCGGCGATGAGCGAGTGTGTACTTACTCGGGAAAGAAAGGCAAAAGAAGTGTGCCCTTCCTCTTGTTGTCCACCATGAACTTCTTGAGGTACGCCGTCGCCTTGGTCCATGTCTCTGATCCTTCGACCAACTGGCTGTCCCGCATGTAGTAGGGATCCACTATCGCGATTTCCGGGATACTCTATCTCTTGATCTTGATCGCCAGATTGAGCGCGTATAGGCGGACCAAGTTATAGGCCAGCCATTTCGTGAGAAACAGTTTGAATATGTCCTCGAACGCTATGAAGAATATATCCGCGGGGGGTTCATTGACGAAACCCACGTCCAATGGCACCTTGGCCGTGAAAACCGGGTAATTTGGATTTTCGTCTTTAAGAAGGAGGCCCTCTAGTGTCTTGACACCCTCGTGCAAACTTAACATGGCTCCAACCGCAATGTGGAGCATATCCGGAGTCAATATCGGATCACCAGCTACATGCACTCGGGGCAAGCCATATTGTGTGGATGGTACGACGACGGCGTATTGACCCCGGATCCTCTTCGGAAGAGGCTGGCTCGCACCCTTATTATTATTATTATTATTATTATTATTACCTCTCTTCCTGTAGTGCTTCTTCTTCACAACAGTGTCAGCCACTGCCATCTGCTCATCAGCCGCCTTTCGGAGTGTGTTGGGGCTGAAAACCAATCCCGGTTTCTCTTGTGGTGGATCGGCGGCCGGAGGCGTCTCTTGAGAAAGACCATGGAAGACCAGGCGCTGCGTGCATGTATTGGGCCGACCAGCTTGATGGTCGTCGGGAGCTGTGAAGGGTTCTTCATCCACATAAGGCATATACAATCCTTTGGCAGCGCCAGTGTTGATGAAGTCATCAACGTTGACAAATTCATCATCATCTTCATGGGTGCCATCATGTGGTGGTGGTAGCAGGGGTGACGGTGGTTGCGGAACAACGTATTTGCCATGTGGCAGTTCACACGCTGCCAAGAGTTGTTGGTGACGGCTGGTGGTGGCGACGACGGCGGCTGCTGGCTTCCGAGGTGGTGGCCGGGCGATCGGTCAAGAGGTGGCGCCGGTGCTCCCCCCGCAAGACGAATCTGGGTCTTCGGCCATGTCAAGGGCCAGTTGTAGCATTCTCCAAGGGTCTTGTGTTTGTTGGCTCCTTGAGGTGAAATGGGGGGGTCCATGTCATCGCACCCTGGCAACACCCGAGCCAACCTGACCCTCATCACGTCATCATCCATTGGATTGTTGTGCATCGTGCGGCTCGCTGGTTGTATGAGAGTGCCCTTGGCAACATCCTTCAACTCACTGCCGACATCTTTAAGAAGGAGTACGCAAGAAGTGTCCTGAGGCAAAACATGTTGTTGGGCGTCATGAGATGGCAGCAGTCATGCATCAAAGGCATAAAGGAGATGACGTGCACTAACTAATTAGTTACCTTGGTGATGGCGTGGAGCTCGGCTAATGTAGAGACACTGCCGATGCCGGCGGCCGGCCTATCATCATCTGCAATCTCCCACTTGGGTGCCTCACGAAGCACCACCGCCGTCGGCTGCGTCTTATTGGTATCTTTGGCGGGAGGGGGCGTCGATGTGACCAAAACGAGCGGCTGCGTCCCGACATTGACGGCCGACGGGGTCACCAGGTCCGGCGACACGGTAACATTAATGCCCGAGTTGCTACCGCTTAAGCTGGGCAGATGTATCGGCCCCTGTCGACCTCCCGCATTCCAAGCAGTAAGCCCCTCGAAAAACTCAGGGGGGATCATCGAGCGGAGCTTCTCTTCCACTAACTTGTCCACCGTTTTCTCGTCCACCGTCTTCTCCTCCAGTGTCTGCACCTTCATCTTCAGCTCTTCAATAGCGGCCTTATCCTTATCCGCCAACTGGTTCTTCCTCTCTCTTCTTTTCTTGGCGTCCTCTTTGTAGTACTCCTTGAACTTCATGCTCGTACCGAAGCCGGACACACGGCCAGCTGAGGACGGCGGCAACCCCTTGTCCCTCTTCTTGTAAGCATTGGTCGACCTATTGAAAACCATGTCCCACGGCTCCGTCGAATCACGGGGCGACTACGTGCGATGCGTTCAGTTCCTCCTCCTGCAGAGACAAGGAAAGGTGAACCCATTTAGATTCTTGGCTTCATTATTTTAATTAGAACGCATTAGACTTGAGATCGGTGATAAATTCCTTACCAGATTCTTCTCGAAGTCCTTCACCTCCGGATCGTCGGTGATGAACTCCCCTGTTTCCTTGTCCAGGTAGTAGCGGGCCCGAACAAATTGCCTAAGCTACAAGTCCGTGATTTTAAGCCAAGGGTTGTATTTACCAAGGTGTTCAAGCTCGGCGTCCTCCTTGTCCCAAATGGTCTGTTTCCCCCTGTAACTGCCGCTTCCAAGGCGGTGGTTACCTATGTTCTGTTCCCGCATACTCCTTCCCCATTTAGTCCATTTTATAGCGTCAGCGGTAGCTATATCCGCCTTGAATATCTTAAACTCCTCTTCGTCGAGCATCAGATTTTTCTTACTAATAACCTCCCAGCTTTCACCTTTGTCAATGCTAGTCTTCACCCGGGTTTTCCAGCTGCTCAAGGCGTTGCTCATCTTCGTGAGGGCTAGTTTGTTCACCAGGTTCTTTCTTTCGAGGTTTCTAAACTGCTCTGGGAATCTGTATCGCTTGTGAAGATTCTTAAGGAGGTTATCGACCAAAGCTGCATTGTCAGCATGTCTGATGTACTTCGTGTTGATCGACATGCTTTCCCGGACGATGTACCCGAGTTGCAGGCCGTACCCTTTAGCAATCGCCTCTAGCGCAATGGGTAGGCCACTTTCTGTGACCTCAGTGAACTCATCGTAGACGGTGGCGAGCACTAGCACCTTCCGCTCCTTCTGTTCCTTCTTCTTCTTCTTCTTCTTCTTCTTCTTCTTCTTCTTCTTCTTCTTCTTCTTCTTCTTCTTCTGAGAAGCGTCTGGGTTGCCGCTACCGCCATCCGTGCGCTCGCCGCCATCGGTGCGGGCGCCGCCATCGGTGGTGTCATCCTCTTCGTCGCTGCCTTCACTAGTTCCATCGTAGTCGTCTTTGTCCCCCTCGTAATCTGGATCTCCTTCCTCATTGGCCCCAACATCTCTAGCGATGGTCGCCTCCTCCTCCGGTGGTGGTGTCATCCTCATCGCCTCCTCCTCCTCCCGCTCCTCTTGGGACTTCCGCCAGAATGACTGGTTGGCCTATCTAGCTTGTTCTTTGACGCTGATCATGTGCTTAGAAGGGCCGGATTCATTGTTGCCCGACATGTTTGCACTACTCTATTAAAAAGAGGCAAAAAGTTAGCACAAATCTCGGCCGAAAAATTCGGCATGACCTTTGCTAATTTTTTGACCTAGGAGTGACCATTTCTCAACCGAAACGGAAGTGAATCGACACTTCAGGAGAAATGGGCAACTCAAATGAAATCCCTGCAAGACAAAACACCCCATCCCCATATTGACAGCCCCATGCATTGACCCCAGCATCATCATCCATGCAGCCCCATCCATCATTCACGCAACAGTATAACAAATACATGTATAAGAAGAACTTAAAAAACTTAAAAGGGTACAACAAATAATATATAAGCAGTATATATATCAGACATGTGCTTCTACTGAACCATACCTTTCAAACAAGAAGAAGGGAGGTGCTGCTGAGTCTTGTGGACAACAGTCTAAGAAGAAAGCTCCTAAATAATGTGGTTAATGTTTACAAAAACCTTGCCTTTTGTGATTGGACCAGTTACCTTTCATATCTGTTATGATTTGTTGCAGACCTATTTGATGTTGGACATGTTTATGAATTCAGTAACCTATGATATGTCCAGTCTTATTTGTGTGACTACAAAATTTGAGTCACACCATGGATCACCCAATTGGTTTATAAATGAGTAACAACAGAAACTGGAAGATTCTAAACTGGAACCTCAGGGGAATTAACTCTGAGAAAAAATGGTTAGCACTAAAAAGCAAGATCATGGAATCTGAATGTGACATTATCTGTTTTCAAGAAACCAAGAGAGAAAACTTTGATATCAATTATTTAAAAAAATTCTGTCCAAACAAGTTTGACAGTTTTGATTTCTTACCATCAATTGGTGCTTCTGGAGGAATTATTACCATCTGGAATGGTACTTTATTCAATGGTACCAGGGCTTTGCAAAATGATTTCTCAACTTCTGTTACCTTCACCTCTCAATTATCAAATGATACCTGGACTCTCACTAATATCTATGGTCCTTGTCAAAATGATAGAAAGATGGATTTCTTAGACTGGTTTTCAAACATCACTATGCCTGATAGTATGGATTGGCTAGTGTTAGGAGATTTTAACCTTATCAGAAGTCTCACTAATAGAAATAAAAGTGGGGGAGATATTAATGAAACTATGCTCTTCAATGATGCTATCTGCAACATGGGCCTTATTGAGTTGTCACTAAAGGGTAGAAAATTCACCTGGAGTAACATGTAGAAAGAACCTCTCCTAGAAAGACTGGACTGGTTTTTTACATCTAGTTCTTGGACAACCAAGTTCCCATACACTATGGTTACCCCACTATCCAAACCTACTTCTGATCATCTCCCCTGTGTCATATCCATTGGAACTAACATCCCCAAGGCTCAAATCTTTAGATTTGAAAACTACTGGCTACATCATTCGAATTTTAAGATGATTGTACAAAATGCATGGAATATTCCTGTGAATTATCAGGACATGGCAAAAAGAATTTGTGCCAAATTAAAAAATGTGAGGAGAGGTATCAAGATTTGGGAAAAACAGTTACCTTGCTTAAAAGATCAAATTGCTAAGGTGAATGACACAATTGATCTCCTGGACCTACTGGAAGAATCTAGAACATTAACCATCAATGAGTGGCACCTCAGAGATATCCTGAAGTCCCATATTATCACTCTTCTTCAGAACCAAAACACCTATTGGAAACAAAGAGGGAAAATCAAATGGGTAAAACTTGGAGATGAAAACACTAAGTTTTTCCATTCCAAAGCTACCATCAGTTATAGACATAACTATATATCAATGATCAAGAATGAATCTGGACAGGAATTTACAAATCATTATGACAAGGCTGATATCTTTTGGAATGACTTCGTATAAGAATGGGCACATCACCAAAAGCGAGATGCACTATAATCTAGCAGACTTCTATGGAAATGGAATGACTGATGAGATGAAGGATTCACTTGAAAAACCTTTCCTTGACAAGGAAATTGAGGAGGTTATCACTGAACTACCAAATGATAAGTCACCTGGACCTGATGGATTTAATAATGAATTTATCAAAAGTTGCTGGTCTATCATTGGATTTGATATCAAATTACCGATTCATGATTTTTTCAATGAGAAAGTGTCACTTGAAAGCATTAACTCTTCTTACATTACACTCATACCCAAAGTCACTTGCCCATCTACATCAGCTGACTTCAGACCAATCTCTCTATTGAACTGTAAATTCAAAATTATTACCAAACTTCTTGCAAATAGACTGCAATCTATCATTCTGAAATTGGTACATAAAAACCAATATGGTTTTATCAACAACAGATCTATTCAAGATTGCATTGGTTGGGCATTTGAATACTTATTCCAATGCCACAAATCAAAGGAGGAAATTTTAATTCTCAAACTTGATTTTGAGAAGGCATTTGATACAGTTGATCACCCTGCCATCATTAATATCCTTAAAGCTAGAGGATTTGGGAGAAAATGGATTAGGTGGATTGAAATGATCTTTGAATCTGGAACTTCAGAAATTCTTCTCAATGGTGTACTTGGTAAAAAGTGCTACTGCAGAAGAGGTGTTAGACAAGGAGACCCACTTTCACCATTACTATTTGTCCTTACTGCTGACCTCCTACAATCTATTCTAAACAAGGCCATGCATAGAAATCTTCTAACCCCACCTATTGTGGGACCACCCAACAGTGATTTCCCAGTTATTCAATATGCTGATGACACTTTGGTGATCCTTAAAGCTGATGCATCTCAATTATTATGCTTGAAAGCACTGCTTCAAACATTTGCTGTTTCCACTGGTCTCAAGGTCAATTACCTGAAATCTAGCATGATGCCAATAAATATTTGTAATGACAGACTTATGCATTTTGCTATGACAATCAACTGTCAAACTGGATGCCTCCCTTTTACCTACCTTGGGCTTCCATTAAGCATTACAATGCCATCTATGGAACATTTTCTTCCCATTGTTCAGAGAGTGGAAAGAAGATTATGTGGAATTGCTGACTTCTTGAATTATGGAGGCAAATCAATCGGTCAAATCTGTTCTCTCCTCACTTCCTCTATTTTATATGAGCTGTTTGGAGATACCAATAACCATCAAGGATCAAATTATTAAATATATGAGATATTGTCTATGGAGAAAGAAGACTGATGATGTACAAGCAAAAGGACAAGCACTTGTCTCATGGGACAAAATTTTCCGTCCTAAAAATCAAGGGGGTTTAGGGGTACTGAATCTACAGATTCAAAATAATGCCCTCCTTCTGAAAAATTTGGACAAATTTTACAACCACCAAGACATACCTTGGGTTCATCTCATATGGGAGACTTATTACAAAAATGGAAAGTTACCTGGAAGAAGCATGGAGGGATCTTTCTGGTGGAAGTCACATATCAAATTAATTGATAACTATAAAGGCATGGCCAAATGCAATCTGAATTCAGGCAAATCTGCTTACTTCTGGACTGACCTTTGGCAAGAGGAGTGCTTGATGAATAAATTCCCACACCTTATGTCCTATGCTAAGTCTACAATCATCAATGTTCATGATTTCCTTCATGCTGAATTCCTTGAAGATAACTTCCACCTACCTCTCTCTCATCAAGCTTTCTCTGAGTTTTTAGTCCTGGAAGAAAGATGCCAGGAATTCAGACAAGACACTCAGTACACCCATGACAATTGGAACTATATATGGGGATCAGATAAGTTTGAAGTTAACAAGGCATACTCAGCCATGATTGGACACTCACCATCACCACCACACTTTTCCTAGGTTTGGGCAACCTCCTGTCAAAATAAACACAAGTTCTTTTTCTGGCTTTTGTTACTAGACAGATTGAATACAAGAAACCTACTAATGAGAAAGAATTTCAACCTTCCTGATTACAATTGTGTTACATCAAACTGCATCACAGAAGAATCAGCAAATCATCTTTTCTGGGATTGTCCATTTGCAAAAAAATGTTGGGACCATATTTCCAAAAACAGAACTGCAAATCTAACAGGATTAGAAGCTATTTCAAACATCAAAGAAAAGTTACATATACCATTTGCAATGGAAATCATTATCATTACATCCTGGGGTATCTGGATTTGCAGAAATGAGAAGATTTTTAATGACAAAAGACCCACTTTGGATAGATGGAAAGCAATTTTCTACCAGGAAATGAGATGGATACAATTCAGAATCAAAGGAAAATACAAGGAAAAATTTAAAGCTTGGCTCATTCAGCAATTAGATCAGGGATAAAATAGATTGTTTTCAATTTAGATGTAACTGTTTATGATCTACCTTAGATCATTTTCTCATTGTAACATACACATATATATTAAAAAAATTGCAGTGGGGATTTTCCCTACTGTTTCACCTCAAAAAAAGTGCTTCTACTGAATGAAAACTGAGTAGTAGTTATAGTACATAGAGACACACACAGGCTCTCTTCTTATTGCACACACACAGTAGGCTTGCAGACAGAGAACAGTACAACTGGTGCAGTAAAAAAAGCATAACATCACAAGTGTCGTAGCAATAATCATTGGGAAATCTAAAAAGAAAAGATGGTACACTGCAAGTTGTAAGTGGTAACAAAAGGGACAACTCAAGTAGCACAGAACTGCACTTTAGCAAAGGTACATTAAAAAATGTAGAAGTATTCATTTTATAGCATACCATGAATGAATGAATGAAAGAAGCTATAAAAATAACCTGACACGAGTGCAATAAAAGAATGGACTCTTTATCCGCTTAAAGGGAACTATCTAGTTTTACATAGTATATACTACGACACCACTGGGCAGCCTTAGAAAGAATGCCTAGGAAATTCTAAATATAAGTTATCGGAGAATTGAGAAGCCTCTCATCCATGGATAAACAATACATGCTAGATTCTAAAGTGTCCATAATACTGTAAAATATATGCTTGTTTGAGGACGTTATCCAAAAAAATTGTGTTGTTAATGTTTGTAGAAATATATTGCTAAATTTGATATTATAAGATGTCACAACTGGTCGCTTATACTTAACACAATTGGTCCAACTAATCACCAAATCTTGCAGATTCAATATCCAGACTTGAACTAAAACAAAGGGTGGAAAATAAACCAATTTCAAATTTATGTTGGAATCAGAGAGAGTGCAAATTATTTTCTCCTAGATGCACCTCATAATAAAAAAAAATTCATACGGTGATATCAACATCGCCAAGAGAGTCTACTTATATCATGTTATATGTTTCTGCTGGTTTGAGATGTTAGAAGTGGCGCCACCACCAGGTCCGTCCCACAAACAAAAAAATATTTTTACATAGTCCTCTGTATCCCAAATAATGCATCTGTTCAACCCATTTGTTGACATTGACATGAACTAAGACAAAGGGAAAGGTTAGGAAAAGGGACTTCCCCTACCAAATGCAGCAGGAAATCATGGCAACACCAACTTCTTTCATCTAATTTGTGTTAGGACAGTGACGATATGGTGCTGCTCTAGCACCCTTTTCCCTTTCATGCCGATGTTACATGTCCATTCTATAAGCCCTACAAGGTGATTCTTCAAAAAAACCAACGGTCAAAGGAGATACCCCATGTGTCAAATTCAGAAAGGCCTAGCCATGTGAGAAGACTAATTAACAAGCATATCTGGACTACTTCTATGCATCCATTGCTTTGTTCCTCATCTAAATTAGCAATATTCGCTGAGATTGACACATAAGTAATAAGATTTTTCATTTCAACTTATCAGCTCATGATTAAAAATACCAATAGAAAATCCATTGCTATTTTATCATAACTACTGGAATTAAAACCTTCATTGTACGCAATGCAAATGGTTGCTTTTATGAGCTACACATGATGCTATCTTTCATGAGACTCATTCCAGCAATCAATAGTCCGACTCTTAAGAAAAAACTGGAATTAACACTGTTTTCTATAAATTCAGTGAAATAACTTCAGAAACTAATACCGAGTCCACCTAATAACATTTGATTATTCACTATCAATTAATTAAATTTTGTCAATTTTCCCAAAATTGGAGTGTACTCCCAAGATCAAAACCCCGAACCTGACATGTAAATATCATCCAAAATTCTCAAATCATCTTAGCTTGACCAAGTACACAGAAACAATAGGGGGAATGGTCTCAAATCATCTTAGCTTGACCAACAATAGGGGGAATGAGCATCAGAGGGAGGGTGGGAGGGACGAACCGTGCTCTGGTGCTGCGGCTACGGTGGTCGATGACGACGAGGGTGGCGAGCTCCGGCGCGGCGACTCCTCCTCTGGCGGCTCCTCCTCCACGGACTGCTAGGGATCCGGCGCGGTGGTGGCTAGGGCTCCGGCAACGAGGGCGGCGGGCTCCGGCGCGGCGACTCCTCCTCCGGCAGCTCCTCCTCCACGTGCTGCTAATGCTCCGGCGCGGTGGTGGCTAGCACGACGCTAGGGTTTGCGATGACAGAGAGAAAGGGGGATCGAGAGAGAATTTTGGCTAAGTGTGGATCAAGAGAGAAAGGGGGAGTAGGGGGGAAGAGGCCGAACCGTTCTGTGGCTAAGTGTGAAAGTTCTGTGGCGCATTCCCATAGAATGCGCCACAGAAGTTGGAACTTCTATGGGAATGTGCCACAGAACTTCTGGACATAGTACAAAAAAGCGTGGCATCGTAGTATGACAAGATCCGATACTTGTCCTAGTGGTCTTGCTCGCTTGCTCTCACCTAGGGTAGCCAGGTTCGAACCCTGGCTATCTCACACATTTTTTCTTTTTTTAAAATATTTTTAATTACATACATATGCATATTTATTAAAAAAAGCAAGAACATATACATATATGCATATTTTTTCACATATGAATATTTATTTAAAAAAGCAAGAACATATACATATATGCATATTTATTCAAAAAAAGCAAGAACACATATGCATATTTATTCAAACCCCCCGAATCATATATATATATATATATATGTGTGTGTGTGTGTGTGTTTGCTTGTCACACACAAATGTGAATTTGTATACCCACACGAATATCACATTATATGTTTTAGTCTCTATCTAATACCCACACTAATATCATATTATACCCACACGAATTAATACACCAAAAAGTCACACAATTGCTAGTGTCTCTTTACAATCTTCTTGCCTTTTTTCGTCGCGGTTGAACACTTTAGCCCGTGCACATTGAAATTTCTTCTTGTTAATGGACAAACTTTAGTAGGTAGTGTGGTCTTCCTTCTTACTTTAGTAGTAGGCATGTCGAAGTAGTTGTCGAATTCCTCTTCGATCTTTGGGTCGCTATTTTTGTCGAAGTTTTGCTCGTTGGCGGCTCCTTCCATTCCGATGATGCTCCTCTTGCCCCTCCTAACTACAACACGGTTGGGCTTTGACGGGTCAGTAATAAAAAAACATTGATCAACTTGGCTAGCGAGTAACCAAGGCTCACTTTTTGCAGAGGCGTTCTTCGTCGATTTGGCATCTGGTATAACCATTGTGGTGAAATACCGGCCTTCTTTTTCCATGTTCTTGGCCCATCTAACACGGAACATCGGTACGATCTCTCCACAGTAGTCCAGCTCCCATATCTCCTCGATCCTTCCATAGAATCTTTCCATCACAGTAGTCTCGTCATCAGCAAAGGATAACATAGTTACTCCTGAGTTTTGATATTCGCTATTCCTGTCCTTTTCCTCGGTGTAGAATCTGTAACTGTTTATGTCGTATGACTGATAGGGCCTGAGGTTGTGCCCTGGGCCGTGCGACAAGGAGAATATGAGTTTTTGATCCTCCATAGAAGGCGTCTATGGGGGATTGTCCAGTTGCCTTTTCTTGAACCAACCCGTGAAGCTGGAGTTGTGCTCTCTGGTTACGTCTCCCTTCTTCCTCGGCTGGCCCTGGTCGACGATTCTCGCCGATTAAGCTCAGCTTTTCACCCAAGGCCGACCACTTCAATGTGTTGTAGCGCGACTCGGTGTGCCCTTTCAAAATCAGTGCGTCGACCATCAATGCCGACATGCAGTGAGCGGCAGCCCTCGCGGTGACCATATCCACCGAGCCTGCCGAGGTGCTTCTTTGTGGGTATTACAACATCCTCGTTCTCGGTGGTTAGATAATTCTGGCAGAAGGAGATGCACTCGTAGATCAAAAAGCCCTTGGCTATGCTTCCATCTGGACGAGACCTGTTGGGAACAAATCCTTCGATGACACCGTTTAGCCTTTCAAACGGCATCATGTTGTGCAGGAATGTCGGCCCGAGCTGGATGATGTCATCCACGACATGTACAAGCAGATGCACCATGATGTCGAAGAATGCGGGTGGGAAGTAAATCTCAAGCTCGCGTAGTATCATCACGATCTCTTCATGTAGCCTGTCGAGCTGCTTCACACTGATCGACTTCCTAGATATGACGTCAAAAAAGTTACAGAGGCCAAACAACGTCTCACGGACATGCTCGTCCATTATCCCACGGATCGCAACGGGGAGTATCTACGTCATCAGCACGTGACAGTCATGAGACTTCATACCGCTGAACCTCTTCTTCACCACGTCCAGATATCTGCTTATCTTCCCCGAGTAACTGTGAGGAACTTTCACTCCTAAGAGGCACCTGAAAAACTGCTCGAGCTCCTCCAGACTCAGAGTGAAGCAGGCAGCACGAAGCACCACCTCATTCTTCTTAACTCTTTTGCGGCGACCTTGAGTCCCTTCCGTATGATCATCATCATCATCATCATCACTATCAGGGTACTGAAGATCTTTCTTGATGCCAAGCAATTTAAGGTCCTTTCTTGCTTTCGGCCCATCCTTGGTCCTCTTCGGCATGTTCAGTAGAGTGCCAAGCAGACTCTCGGTACGTTCTTCATGATGTGCATTACATCGAGGCTATGGGGAGTGTGAAGGACCTTCCAATATGACAGGTCCCAAAAAACAGACCTTGCTTTCCATACACCCAACAGCGGCTTTGTCCTCGGTCGTTTTTTTCTAGGCACAGGGCAATCTACCAAATTATTCAAAAGCTCCTCGATTTCTTCGCTGCTCCTCGGACACGGGGCTCTTTCGAGCTCGTCCTTACCATTGAACGGGTCACCACATTTTCTCCATGGTGATCCATGCGGAGCCACTTTCGAGTACCTTGGAACACAGTTTTCGAAGACCCAGGATCCCTTGGTAGCTAGAGATGGTGTCTCATCCATGCACTTGACGCATGCATTATGTCCGTGGTTCACCTGGGCCGATACATATGTGTAACCAGGATAGTCCTGCATGGTCATGAGCAACACGGCTCGCAGATGGAAATATTTTTTAGTGTAGGCGTCCCACGTACGGGCCGGCGTCTCCCACAAGCTGGCTAACTCCTCTCTCAATTGCCCGAGATATAGATGCATATCGATACCTGGTTGTTTCGGCCCCTGAATAAGAATGCTCATGTGTACATACCTTTGCTTCGTGCATAGCCATGGGGGGAGGTTGTACGGCCATACAAATACGGGCCGGTGCGCGTATACTCTCTGGTTTCCAAAAGGATTGAGTCCATCGGTGCTCATACCCAGCCTGACATTCCTTGAATCGCCCCTGAACTCTTCGAAATCGATGTCTAATGCATTCCACTGGCTAGCTGATACATTGCAAATGTATCTATAATTTTTGATGTTCCATGCTTGGTTTTATCCACTTTCTTGTGTTTTGTTCCAACTTGGGAGTACTTTTCATATGATTTCTTGGACTAACCTATTAACAAGAGCCACACGATTGCCTGCCGTTTTCTGCTGTTTTTGGTTCCAGGAAAGTCAGAAAATGAATATTCTCGGAATTGGATGGGACAAAAGCCAAAGTGCCTATTTTTCCGGAAGGGATCAAGTGCCAGAATACAAGACGGAGAAGGGACAGAGGCCGGCCACACCACCTGGCCGCGCGGCCAGGCTGGGCCCGCACCAAGGGGTGGTGTGGTGGCCCCTGGCACCCCCTCGGTCTCCCCTTCCGCCTATAAGATGCCCTCGGGACGAAAACCCTAAGTACCCGATCAAAAATCCACGAAAGAGTCTGTAGCCGCCGTCATCTCCATCCCTAGATCGGGAGGGATCTGAAGCTCTTCCCGGCGCCCTGACGGAGAGGGGAATTCACCCTGGAGGCCTTCTTCATCACCATGCAAGCCTCTGGTGTGATGCGTGAGTAGTTCATCCTTGGACTACGGATCCATGTAGTAGCTAGATGGCTAGTTCTCCTCCTTTGTGCTTTCATGTTTAGATCTTGTGAGCTTCGTTCATGATCAAGATTATCTATTTGTAATTCATACATGTTGTGTTTGCGGGGATCCGATGGATATTGAGATGCTATTTCAGATTGATTATTGATTCTATCATGTCTTTGTTATTTGTGATCTTGCGTGCTTTCCGTTGTTAGTAGCTATCTTGGCCAAGTAGATGCTAGCAACTCCAAGAGTTAGTATTTATGCTCGATAGTGGGTTCATGCCTCTGGTAATCTGGGGAAGTGACAGAAATCTCTAAGGTACTAGATGTGATGTTGCTACTAGGGAGAAAACAACAATCCTTTGTTCAAAGAACAATCGTATTGTTTACTTTACACGCAGTTCATAAAGCAATAATCTGTTGCTTGCAACTTAATACTGGAGGGGGTTCGGATGATAACCTGAAGATGGATTATTAGTCATAGATGCAGTTGGATGGCGGTATATGTATTATGTTGTAATGCCCAATCAAGTCTCAAATGTGTCAAGATGATTAGTATATGCATGTATTGCTTTCTCGGTGTTTGTCAATTGCCCCACTGTAATTTGTTCACCCAACATGTTATCTATCTAAGGAGAGCCACCTCTAGTGAACTATGGATCCCGGTCCTTGTCTTTACATACAATCTATGAACTGTTTACTGCTTTGTGTTTAATTTCTGCAAACTTTACTTCTTTCCATTCGATACGTTTAACCCTTTGTTTTCCACAAAACACGGTGAGATTGACAACCTCATCGCAAGTTGGGGACAAAGTTCTGTGGTTGTGTTGTGCAGGTCTCCACGTTGCTACTAGCACCGGTAGTGCGCCCTGCCAAAGCTCAGCTAGTAACATCTTTGGGGTGTTTCCTTGCTCCTACTGGTTCGATTAAACTTTGGTTTCATAACTGAGGGAAACTTACTACTGTGCTCATCATACCTTCTTTGGGTTCCCAACGAGCTCTACATCATCATCGCACCAGCACTTTTCTGGGCACCTTACATAGAGCCATCAAGCATTTTTCTGGTTTGGTTTGGTTTGAAAAAGAGTAGGAAAGTTCATGCTTATATGGTAAAAAGAGCTTGTTTTTTACCGTGGCCTGTGCTTTGTCATGCCATGCTTGATATTGTTTTGGCTTTATGCTTAGTATTCTTTGCTGTAGCATGACTTGTTATAAACAATTGAGATTGCTTAATATGCCTTGGATGAATCATGCGTTGTTTTAGCATATTAAAGCATAGTATTGTGGTATTCTCCTTTTATGCTTTATTTGGGTTGACTTGGCACATGCTCACACCATGTTATGACTATCCCAAGTCACCATAGCCTTGATGATCATTTAGTTTTAAACTTGTAGTACCACTTTATGCTTTGATCAATGATGTTTTGTCGCTCTACATGATTATCGCCATTATTGCTCTCTTAGTTTGTCGCTCCCAGTCTTTTGCTAGCCTCCGTAACTAAGTGTGAGTTCCACTCATGCATCCAACTCCTTAAACCAAGTTATTCCAAAGAGTCCACCATACCTACCTAGTAGCATATGCTATTCCAAGTATAATCATGTTTTTGTCTACCTTCCAAATTAAACTTGTTATGTGAAAATTAGTGATTAAAGCTCTCACGAACTTGATGACACACTTTACTTTCTTGCATTTAATAAGCTTGAACCATTGGGTCCATATTTGTTGCGTATATGCTTAAACTTTATAAGTTTAAATTAGCAGAACCATGTATCATGGAGAACGCTTTCAACATTGCACTTGTACTTTGTACCCCGTTGAGGTCATGTTCTTTTGCTTATGGATCCCGGCGGTGTGAAATAAAAGTGGAATTTGTAAGACCATGGAGTTTGTATGTGTGTTAGAGAAACGCCTAGGTCGCTAGCCTCATGCTTAATCATGGTGGAAACTTGCAGCATCACCATAATGAGCACTCTATGAAGCATCTGAAGGGAATATGCCTGAGAGGCAATAATAAAGTGGTTATTATCTTATTCAATGTTTATGATAAATGTTTATTTTGCATGCTATAATTGTATTAATTGGAAACATTAATACATGTGTGTTTAATAAACAAAATACAAAGTTCCTAGTAATGCCTCTCATATAAACTAGCTCGTTGATTAACAAGATGATCAAAGTTTCCTGATCATGGACATTGGATGTTGTTAATAACGAGAGTTTGTTTTTTTGACTGTGGCCTATGCTTTGTCATGCCATGCTTGATATTGTTTTGGCTTTATGCTTAGTATTCTTTGCTGTAGCATGAATTGTTATAAACAATTGAGATTGCTTAATGTGCCTTGGATGAATCATGATTTGTTTTAGCATATTAAAGCATAGTATAGTGGTATTCTCCTTTGATGCTTTATTTGGGTTGACTTGGCACATGCTCACACCATGTTATGACTATCACAAGTCACCATAAGCCTTTATGATCCTTTAGTTTTCAACTTGTAGTATCACTTTATGCTTTGATCAATGATGTTTTGTCGCTCTGCATGATTATGGCCATTATTGCTCTCTTAGTTTGTCGCTCCCAGTCTTTTGCTAGCCTCCACAACCAAGTATGAGTTCCACTCATGCATCCAACTCCCTAAACCAAGTTATTCCAAAGAGTCCACCATACCTACCTACTAGCTTATGCTATTCCAAGTATATTCATGCTTTTGTTTACCTTCCACTTGTTATGAGAAAAACTAGTGATTAAAGCTCTCACGAACTTGATGGCACACTTTACTTTACTTGCCCTTAATAAACTTGAACCATTGTGTCGTCTATGTTGTATATGCTTGCACTTATTTGTTGGGAATTAGCAGAACCATGCTTTCATGGGGAACGCTTTCAACATTGCACTTGGTACTTGTACCTAGTTGATATCATGCTCTTTTGTATATGGATGTCGTCGGTGTGAAATGAAAGGGGAGCTTGTAAGTCCATGGAGTTATGTATATGTGTTAGAGAAACACCTGGGCCGCTGGTCTAATCCATGCTTACATGGTGGAAACCTGCATCGTAACCATAATGAGCTGTCTATGAAGCATTCTTCTTATAAAAAAAGAGTCCTATATTGAGAAAAAAAGAGAAAAGAAAAAAAAGAGATACTATGAAAAGAGGAAAGAGAGAAAAAAGCACCATATTCCCATGGTAAATAAGAAGAATGCTGAGATGCTCGTTGTCTGCTTGCCTTGTCATTTTGATATGGGGATTCTTCCGTATCATCGGGCAAGGGGTACCCCATTGGCGGTTCTCAATGATACACATATACTTATGATGACAAGAACTTACAGGTGACTAAACTTGAGTAGCATGAGGAGCGGCCCTCGTATACAAGGGACATGAGATTTCTATCTTATACTTCGTCAAGCATGTACACCATAGTTTGTTCACTTTAACCTTAATCACTTCAAGATGCTTATGATAGGGGCAATGAGAGCTAAAAGCTATAAGTACCATAATTTTTGGAAGCTCTTTATGAGACTTGAATCCCTACTTCCTTTTACAAAAGGCCTTTCTTCCACCATATTATTGAGTCTCCACCTTCTACCTTTATGCACCTACTTTGAGAGCATAGTGGCCATTCTTAGTTCTATGTGCATTGTCCCAAGACTAGGTCATTGATGCATATCTTGATATTGCTTGTTTTAAACAATTGTATCTAGTCACTCTTATGAACTTTGAAGGTGTCATATGCATTTATATTTGCTACTCTATTGAGGGACAAGCTGAATACTTTTATGCTATGTTTTATTTATGTGAAACAAACAAACATCTTGCAAAGCATTTTTATTCATGAATCTTTTGTTTGTGCCTTTTCATGTTGCTTCATAGTTTCTTTGCTTATTGCTAGAACTTTGTCTTTCATGTTATGATTGAAGTACTATGATCCCAGCTTTGAATGTTTTGCAAATACTTTGATCAAGTCTTTGATGGTGCATGTCACCTCAAAAATTATTCTTTCTTTTTATCACTTACCTACTCGAGGACGAGCAGGAGTTAAGCTTGGGAATGTTGATACATTGCAAATGTATCTATAATTTTTGATGTTCCATGCTTGGTTTTATCCACTTTCTTGTGTTTTGTTCCAACTTTGGAGTACTTTTCATATGATTTCTTGGACTAACCTATTAACAAGAGCCAGTGCGGTACTGTTTTCTGCTGTTTTTGGTTCCAGGAAAGTCAGAAAATGAATATTCTTGGAATTGGACAGGACAAAAGCCAAAGTGCCTATTTTTCCGGAAGGGATCAAGTGCCAGAATACGAGACGGAGAAGGGCCAGAGGCCGGCCACACCACCTAGCCGCACGGCCAGGCTGGGCCCGCGCCAGGGGGTGCTGTGGTGGCCCCTGGCACCCCCTCGGTCTCCCCTTCCGCCTATAAGATGCCCTCGGGACGAAAACCCTAAGTACCCGATCAAAAATCCACGAAAGAGTCTGTAGCCGCCATCATCTCCATCCCTAGATCGGGAGGGATCTGAAGCTCTTCCCGGCACCCTGCCAGAGAGGGGAATTCACCCTGGAGGCCTTCTTCATCACCATGCAAGCCTCCGGTGTGATGCGTCAGTAGTTCATCCTTGGACTACGGATCCATGTAGTAGCTAGATGGCTGGTTCTCCTCCTTTGTGCTTTCATGTTTAGATCTTGTGAGCTCCGTTCATGATCAAGATCATCTATTTGTAATTCATACATGTTGTGTTTGCGGGGATCCGATGGATATTGAGATGCTATTTCAGATTGATTATTGATTCTATCATGTCTTTGTTATTTGCATGCTTTCCGTTGTTAGTAGCTATCTTGGCCAAGTAGATGCTAGCAACTCCAAGAGTTAGTATTTATGCTCGATAGTGGGTTCATGCCTCAGGTAATCTGGGGAAGTGACATAAATCTCTAAGGTACTAGATGTGCTATTGCTACTAGGGAGAAAACAACAATCTTTTGTTCATAGAACAATCGTATTGTTTACTTTACACGCAGTTCGTAAAGCAATAATCTGTTGCTTGCAACTTAATCTTTGGAGGGGTTCGGATGATAACCTGAAGGTGGATTATTAGTCATAGATGCAGTTGGATGGCGGTCTATGTATTATGTTGTAATTCCCAATCAAGTATCAAAGGAGTCAAGATGATTAGTATATGCATGTATTGCTTTCTCGGTGTTTGTCAATTTCCCCGCTGTAATTTGTTCACCCAGCATGTTATCTATCTAAGGAGAGCCACCTCTAGTGAACTATGGATCCCGGTCGTTGTCTTTACATACAATCTATAAACTGTTTACTGCTTTGTGTTTACTTTCTGCAAACTTTTACTTCTTTCCATTCGATACGTTTAATCCTTTGTTTTCCGCAAAACACGGTGAGATTGACAACCTCATCGCAAGTTGGGGACAAAGTTCTGTGGTTGTGTTGTGTAGGTCTCCACGTTGCTACTAGCACCGGTAATGCGCCCTGCCAAAGCTCAGCTAGTAACACCTTTGGGGTGTTTCCTTGCTCCTACTTGTTCTATTAAACCTTGGTTTCATAACTGAGGGAAACTTGCTGCTGTGCTCATCATACCTTCCTCTTGGGGTTCCCAACGAGCTCTACATCATCATTGCACCAGCACTTTTATGGGCGCCTTACACAGAGCCATCACTAGCGTCTGAAGGGTGTGTCAGGATCTTGCCCTTCTCTGGATCATCTTCGGGTTTCTCTCTTTCCGCGTACCATTGCATGAGCTTTGCTTCCTTAGGATCTACGAAATATCGCTACAGACGGGGGGTGATAGGAAAGTACCATACCACTTCTCGAGGAACTTTCTTGTTCCCTCTCTTGTACCGTCCTTGGCCACACACCGCACATGTGGTTCTATCCGCGTACTCTTTTCGATAAAGTGCGCAATCATTGATGCATGCATGGTATTTAATGTGTGGTAGGTCGAGAGGGCACACGATTTTCTTGGCCTCCTCGATACTTGTTGGCAATGTGTTCCCCTTAGGAAGTCGGTCGTGCCAGTATTCCATGTTCGCGTTGAAGCTCACATCGGTCCATTTGTGTTCGGCCTTCATGTCTAGAGCCTTGAGCGTTACACTCAAACGTGTATCCTCGGGGCGACACCTATGATACAATGGAGTCATCCCTTCTACCTCCATTTGGGCCAGCTTGGCTTTCTCTCTGGCTACAGCTTTGTCATTGCTCGTCTCCTTGAGGAGCAGTTCTTGAACATGAGGGTCCTGCAAGACCGAAGTTAGCAGTGTCTGTGTGTTCGCGTATTCTCCTTCTTCATGATGATCATGCCCGTCGCCATCTCCTTCTCCATGCTGATCATGCCCGCCGGCATCTCCTTCGTCATGATGATCATGCCCGCTGGCATCACCTTTGTCATGATGATCATGCCTGGTAGACTCTTCGTCTTCTCGCTCGCCCACGTCTTCGTGACCACCATGTCCTGCCGGCGCCTCATTGAGGTCGCGCATGAAACCGCGCTGGCGGTGACCCTCAATTGTCAGATTCAGGGTCGATCCAAATATTGCAGTTTGCATGTTCGACATGGACATCTTATCATGGTCTTGTTGTTTAGAATCATGTCCTCCTTCGCGTCTTTCTTGTACCTAGCAATTCGACCTTCGCTCATCGTGAGGACCATGGTTGCCTGAGCGGTCAAAACAGAGAGTATAGGTGAGAACCACACCATATGAACACACACATGCATGAATGCTAGCCGGAAAAAATTTGGCATGACCTTTCCTAAAATTAGGACATATGGGTAGTGCAAAAATTTGCCGAAATGGAAATGAATCAACATTTTGGCAAACATCCATGCAACCACACCGGCCGGGACAACAACAAGCAAGCAACAAAAAACTTCCTCCCATTGCAAACATTCATGCACCACACAAGCATCGTCTAGCCATGGATCGCACACACACACCGCCCGCGCGACAAGCTTCACCTACATGTTCATGGCCAAGTACTCACCTAGTAGACACAATAATAGCGAGACGAGACCCATGGCGATGAGAGTGTGGACAAATAGATCTACAAGTTGGTGGAGAGGAAATTAGTAAACAAATAGAGATGTGAGAGAGAAAAGTAAGGAACTTTTAGATCTACAAGTTGGAGGGAAGCTTCCACTTACCAATCTATGGACTAAAGTAGGTTTAGTTACAAGAAAATGGAGAAACTATGGGCAAAATGGGGTGTGAGGGAGGAGGAAGACGAGTTGGGAGGAGGTAGAAAGGAAGAGATGTGAAATGGGTGGTGGTGGATAGATAAGGTGGGAGATTTGTCACCTTTTTAACATGGATCTGGACGCCCTCATCTGTGGCGCATATGGAGGAAATGCACCACAGAAGCTCAAACTTCTGTGGCGCATAAGTCCATATGCGCCACAGATCATGGGTGAATTAGATTCCGTGGTAGGGCCCTCCTCCATGTTCTGTGGTGCATAATAAAATATGCGCCACAGAAGAGGCAACTTATGTGGCGCATATCTCATTATGCGCCACAGAACTTGGGTCAACCCACCCCGGATGGCGGGTCCCACGAATCTTCTGTGGCGCATATTGCACAAAATGCGCCACAGAACTTCTAGGTTTCTATGGCGCATGCTTCCTAGTGCGCCACTGACAAGTCTCTATAGCGTATGGAATTACATATGCGCCACAGATTAACTTGTCTACCTATAGGTTGTTTCCTAGTAGTGTCTGCAGGCCAGAGTCCATCCGATGTACCGCTGGATCGGTGCTGGCGATGCCACTCGCATATCTGTGAAGGGCATTTCTGCGGGTAAGGTGGACAGGAGGTTGCAGCTGGTGACCAAGTATACCGCCAAGGAGGATATCCTAGGCAAATCAGTCGTGCCTCCTTTCGATGCCAACAACCCTCCGCCTAAGGTAGAGTTTTCCTTCGAAGTAGTCTACATTTTTCGATTGGTTGCCAAGTGCTTGATATATACTTAATGTTTCTTCTAATTGTAGGACTGGAAAGTGGGTTCCAGCTTGCCTCCTCAGCCTGAAGAGGTTATCCTGCATGAAGCGGTGGAAGAGGACGAGTCGGATTCGACCGTCCCGATTGAAGAAGAGGAGGAAGCCCCCCGAGTCTAGTGGCCAAGGAACTCATAAGCGTTCCCGCAACAAGGATTCTGAC
Source organism: Avena insularis (assembly GCA_023614405.1). Taxonomy (NCBI): domain Eukaryota; kingdom Viridiplantae; phylum Streptophyta; class Magnoliopsida; order Poales; family Poaceae; genus Avena; species Avena insularis. The sequence continues at coordinate 130,462,703 of CM042688.1, forward strand.
GCTTCCTCACCAATGACGCTGGAGGGTCCCTCTGCTGCTGTAGAGGAGCCGATTCCCGCCGTGCCTGTGCATAGGGGTGGGCGTTCGGTCATGACCGAAAATTCGGTCTTTGTATTTCGGTCTATTTTAGAATCGGTCTTGAAAAAATGAAGACCGAAATTTACTTATTATTTTTACTACCCGACAAATTCGGGTACCCGATAATTCGGGTTCGGGTTCGATCATGATCGAATTGTGTGGTAGATATTATCAAATATAAAAGTTGGATAATATTTCGTAAAAAATTGGTGCAATTTCAGTTGTAATTTGTAAATATAATGCACTTTGTACATTCATATCAATTGGCAGGAACTAATAGTCAACAATACCATATTTGGATCAGTCGAGGAAGATAAATCTTTATTGACGGGCAACTTAGACTTTGGGACTAGGCCACTTTCACGAAATTTTGGTCAGTTCGGTCCATTCGGGTACCAAGAACTAATGACCAAATTAACCAAACTAAATTCGGTCTTTAAAATTTGCTACCCAATTTTCTGATCGGTCTTTTTGTCTCGGTTTCGGTCTCGGTCTTTTCGGGTTCGGTTTTCGGTTATCGGTTTTTCTGCCCACCCCTACCTATGCACGCCATGGCTCCTCCCGCTCGGAAGAAGCTGCGGCTGCCGAAGGACTCGTCGGATGACTCCTTTGACCTTGACAAATTCAACTGGTGAGTTTTAATATCTGCGAGTTCGTCTTGTTTTCTTCGAAGTTGATTTTCTAAAGTGGCGTCGGGCATGTTTTGCAGTCAAACGGCATCATCATCTTCTGACGACGTCCAATTTGTGAAAGAATCCGGAGTCGCAGACTCCAAAAATAGGGAGGTGGCCATACAGTCGCCTCTGGTGGCGGCCCACTCTGATGCCAATTCATCGAGTTCCCCCCACACTTGGGGGCACCAGATGGTTGCACGGACGCCCACTCGATAGGAAACTTCAGAGTCCCTAGAGGAGCACATAAGTGTTGTTTTTTGGCAGTCGAATCTTCGGTTTTTGCGTCTTTTATCATTGCTGAAATTTCTTTTCTTCTTTTTGATATAGCCTATTGTGAAGAATTTCACTTGCCTTGCAGAGCAGATCATTGCCTTGGATCGTCAGCACGCCTTGCTGGACAACCGCCATCGTGTAGTCGAAGGTTTGTTCTAGACTTTGTCTCTTTACTCTTCTTTGTACTGGGATTTGTAGGCTCATATACTTTGTCGTGCTCTGCCTTTTGCAGGTGAACATAATGAACTTATCTGCCGCGTTACCTCCCTCGAGAAGGGGCTTGTAGCGGCAGAGAAGAAGCGCGACGAGGCACTCGCATCCTTGGAGGAGTCGCATAAGCATGAGAAAGACCTACGTGCTTCTGCTGCTGAGAGGGAGAAGTTGTTCGCGGTACAGCTTTTCTCGACTGCAAAGGCGCTCTCAGGTACTTGCAATACTTTCCCTTGTATGTTCCTTATCTTGGTTTTCTTGTCTTTGTGCTGACACCTTGTACTTTTTAGATGCTGTTGGCCTCAGCTTCGACACCTAGGCCTTGCGTCACGAGGATGCTCTTGCTGGCGCTGTGGCCGCAGTCGAGGACCGCAATGTCTCCCTCCAAGAGACGCTGAAAAACAAGATAGAAAAATGTTAAAGTTTTTTAAAAGAAAGATTGAGAAAAAAGAAGCCACATGGACATACTAGTTTTGTCATGCTGTAAATGTTTTCCCCAGAAAGCAATATAGACTTGCAAAATAACCAATGGCTCCTGCAAGAAAAGAAAAGCCAAACAACATGCTTATGATATACAAAAACCACATTGGACCTATCATGTAAAAGAATAAGGACATATTGCACTGACTTCAACCAATATACAATAAAATTTAGTGTATAAACTATGTACACTATGCATTAGCCTAGTATACATCCTGCATAGGGATAATATATATCAAGCTTTTCCTAATGAACATCCATTAGCTATCAGAAGATTGTATGAACTATGTACACTATATATGAATGTCCATTAGCTATCAGAAGATTGCCCTAATATGTATGAACTATGTACACTATGCATAGGTTGTCCTAATGAACATCCATTAGCTATCATAAGAACTACAACTGCACCCAGAAATGTGTGATAATACATGCAAAACAGCAAGCAAAACATGCATCAGAAAAGTACATGAAGTAGTATGGACTTGTGAGATGAGAAGTATTGCAAACATACAACCAACAACTTACGTATTAATAAAAACCACGGATGTGCATCTTAATAAAAAATGCTAGGCATATATACATACCAATCCAGTGAAGATACACAGATGCGCTAATATACATCTTACTAATTAAAAAAGGTAAGCAAAAACACATGAACTAATGTCAACTATAAAAATTAACTTGCAACCATAATATACAACCAAGTAGTAATGTACAAGAACGATACAACTATTGGACATCCAACAACTAATGAACATTCAGCGGACTGAAATTACGAAAAACTACATGTTATGTTCTACAAATACTGGAGAAACAAAACTAGACTAACCTAGTAGATATATCTTCCTCCTGCCTAGATCAAAGAGACTTTAAGAAATGAACTGCCTGGATCAAAAATATCTCCCCCCTGCCTAGATCAAACACATCTGAGTCATGAAGTGACTATTCATAATGAAAAAGTTAAGTCAAAATTAAGGCAAACAAAGCTAAGAAATGAGAATGACATCTATGTGAGTAGCACCAACTACCCAAAAACTAACTAATGGCTCAACAACAATATTCAGCTTAGGCATGTGCTACAAATTCTTTCTAATTGAATGGAAAATACAAACTATAAGGCTAGAAGATACATGGGAAGGGAACCGTCATACGTCTCCCCTGTCAAATTGAGGGATGAAGTAGAAAATTTAAAAAAGAAGTTATCATGTTCTTTGCATATGCATAAGCTTTATGAGTAGAATCTGAAAATAGAGAGAGGTTCATAAGCTATACCTGAAAACTAATGAACAGTTAATGCCTAGTCAACTAGTGTACATCCATATTTGAGATATTGTACAGCAACAAGAAAGATGTCCTTATAAATTCATGTATATTAGTTGAACTATAAATGAACTAATATACATCCACAATTAACCTAATGTACATCTTCAAAAACAACATAAATTCATCCAGATTTGAGCATAACCTAATGAACCTAACGTACAACTAGTATACATCCAGATTTGAGCTATTGTACATCCACAGGAAAGATATACTTATAAATTCATGTATATTAGTTGAACTATAAATGAGCTAATATACATCCACGATTAACCTAATGTCAATCTTCAAAAAGAAAGAAAAAATGTACATTCAGGAATGAAAGTAGAAAACTAACAAAAGTTACCATGATATGTACTAAAAACAGATAATGTTGAATAACCATCGAGTTTCTCATAGACACGGAGATGAGCAATCTTAGTAGTTCAACTAGTATACATCCATATTTGAGCTATTGTGCACCCACAGGAAAGATATACTTATAAATTCATGTATATTAGTTAAACTATAAATGAGCTATACATCCACGATTACCCTAATGTACATCTGCAAAAAAGAAAGAAAAAAGATGTACATTCAGGAATGAAAGTAGAAAACTAACAAAATTTTTACCGCATTCTAAACTCCACCACATTCTCAACTCCACTAACAAAATATGTACATACTAAGCATGGAAAAAATTGAACAATGCTCTGTTCTACCGCATTCTAAACTCCACCCTAGGTCTACTACAATCCCCCATGGAATCTATAAAGCATGTACAACTGAAAGGACATAGATGTCGCCTAGAGGCAGGGGGGGGGGGGAGGGGGGTGAATAGGCGGTTTAAAACTTTTACGAAAGTCGCTCAACAAAGGCAGAATTAAACTAGCGTTTACTTTGTTAAGCTCAAAACCTAGAACAACTAGGGTTCACCTATGTGCACCAACAACTTATGCTAAGCAAGATAAGCAACTATGTGAAAGCAAGATATAGAGTTCAAGCACGAAGGCTATCACAAAGTAAGGTGCATAAGTAAGAGCTCGGGTATAGAGATAACCGAGGCGCGAGGAGACAACGATGTTTTACCGAGTTCCTCCTACTAATGGAGTACCTCTCATTTGGAGAGGGGGTGGTTTCAAACCACCAACGCCACAAAAGGCCTCCCTTGCTCCCTGGTGAATCTCACCCCAACGGGATCGATCCACACTTCCACTATCGGTGCACTTGTCGGTGGTAATCCGGAACCTCTCACAAGACTGGGGCACTTCTCCACAACTCAACTGGAGGCTCCCAACTAACAAGCTTGGGGTAAGCTCCACAACTTAATTGGAGGCCCCAAGAAATCCACAAACCTGCAATACAACCAAACAGTCTAGGGTTCCAAGAATCTAAGAGTAAAAAGATTCTCACCTTTCACCCAATCAAATCCTCACCGAGAACTCAAACCGATGCACCAAATTCAATGGCAAGAACACAAGAAGGGCTCAAGTCCTTCTCTCCCAAATTCCACCAAAGCTACAGAAGCTTATGGGGGAATAAGAGAGGAAAAACAATGGAAGAAATCCACACAAGACTCCAAGATCTAGATCCGAAGATGTTCCCCTCACTTAGAGGAGAGATTGATTGGTGGGATTGTAGATCTAGATCTCCTCTTTCAAATCCCTCAAGAATATGCAAAAATCAATGGAGGTATTGAGGGATAGCAAGCTAAAAAAGATCAGCATTGGAGGGGAAAACTTGCAAGAAAGGTTGGGTAAACATTGGGGAAGAAGGGCCCCTTATATAGGTCCTCCAAAATCCAACCGTTACAGCTCTGGAGCGCGCGGGCCGGACATTCCGGCCTATTCACTCCGACATTCCGGCCAAGGCAAAACTGACAAAAACAACAATACGAAAACACCCATAACTTTTGCATGCGGATTCCGATTTTGATGATCTTGGGCTTGTTTTAAAGAGGACAACAAACTCTACAAGATCATGCAGGGAACCATCATAGTCCAGCAAGGGAGGATAGAACCAAATGGCAAAAGGTTTGACCTCTCTCAAAAAGATGAACCAATAAAACTTCCAACATCGAAAACGCAATTGAGAATGCATATGAAATCTATTTTCGATGAACTTGGGCTTGTCATGAAGATTAACACAAGATCTAAATCCTATCATGGATAAGAACCAAAGAATGGAAGGTTTTACCAATCTCTAAAAGACAAACCGGTAAAACCTCTAATATTGAAAACGCAATAGAGAATGTATATGAAATCTGTTTTCGATGAACTAGAGCTTGTTATGAATATTACCACAAGCTCAAGAACCTCACATGGATAAGATACAAATAATAACCAAGAAGGATGATGCCAAGTATGCAAAGGTTTGAGCTCTCACGAAGGATATGATGAAGTTACTCACTTGAGAACCCCTCTTGATAGTACGGCTATCTATCCTATAAACCGGTCTCCCCAACTAACACCATGAGATCGGTAAGAAAGAAACCCTATCAAGAACATACCTTTGCCTTGAGCATATTCCACTTGAGCTTGATGATAGAAATCTTGTCCACCACAAGATGGAACACCTTTCTTGATTGCACTAGCTTGGTGAAGACTTGCAAATTGCTCTCCATACTCCACTATGGTAGAGCTTCTCTCTTGGGCATATCATCTTCCCATATCCATGATAACCATAGGATGGCAAGCTTCAAGCAAATGTTTTCTTCGAGATGGCTCATCTTGAACTTGCACATCATTGCTTCTTTCTTCATTATGTTGGTGTCTTGAAGGTACATAAGAGAGACCACTCCAACTTTAGTCTTCAAGACACACTTGCTATAGGATCAACTCTCATTTGACCAATCTCCGGATCACTCATTGAAACCTTGGTCAACACTTAATCTTCTTCACTTTCTTCTTCTCCCAACCTTGAAGCTAACATATGGTTCAAGCATTGCCTATGGACAAATCCTACAGGTAAAACTCAATGCAAACATAAGTCCATAAAGATTGTCATTAATTACCAAAACCACACATGGGGGCACACATGCACTTTCAATCTCCTCCATTTTGGTAATTGATGACAATCCCTTTGAGAGGGTTTATATAAGAAATTAACCAAACAAAACATTGTGCTAACATCAAATACAACACAAGTATGTGATGTTAGTACAGCAACAGTATAGAGCAAACTCCCCCACAATCGATGCACGTGTGGATGAACTTGAATTTCATTGCATATATTGCCTACCATTACCGGTGGTGGAGTTTTCTCTATATATTCAAGATGCCATGCAACACACTAAGATGCAAAGCACACGATGCAAGTGTTTAAGTACAAAACTCACAACACATAACCAAATTCCCTAAAACCCTCTAAAACTTCTCCCACATTGGCATCGATTGCTAAAATGGGTGAAAAACTTTAGAAGGCCAATTTAGTGAGAGTTCCTCCATATGGTGTGCATTTCTCAAAATATGAGTGGAATCAAATGCACGTACCCAGTGACGAATACCATGAGGAAATCAAACTAAACTGAGGATCCAAAGATTGCAAAGAAATAAAATGCTGAACAAGCATCAACGAATGAAGCAAGCAATCAAAAGATCGAAAGAAGCACTTCACAAAAGGAAGATACCAAAAGAAAGATAGATATTATGATTATATTGAAAAGAGAGTGATCTAAATAATATGAGGAGACTCCCCAAGGTTTGTGCACATATTATAATTTGGCATTTGAATACAATATGCACAAACATGGCATCATCATTCCCTCTATATCATTTAAACCACGAGCATGAGCAAGAGAGAAGATATTATGATGATAGCAAATGAGTGTTTAGATGAAAATAGGAAGCTCCCCAAGGTTCATGCACAAAAAAGTGCACAATTATGGAATCCTAACTTCCAATAATCAAACAAAACACCAAACAAGAACAAGCAGGAAAATGTGTGTTCTTAGGTAAATTAGGAAAGCTCCCCAAGGTTTATGCACCAAATATAATAATTGCTTTGAATGAAAAGTGCATAAACATGGTATCCTTGCTCCCCCAAACTTACATAACAACACAAAGGCATGAGAGATCAACTTTCTTAACACCAATGAGTGCCAAAAGATGCAAATGAAAAGGTCAAGCACTCAAAGCAAAACTTTTGGAGCCAGCAAAGAATAAAAAGGAGCACAAGGTGTAGACTCCAAAGCAAAAGGATATCAACTAGAGATTTAGCCATAATCATGTGTATAAGTTTCTAGGTAGACAAAAATCACCAAGATATACATCCACAAAGAAACATGTACACACAAAATGTATACTCAAGAATGAACAAGATATCCAAAAGAAAGTCATAGATAATGCCAATAAGATTTTTGTTAGAAAGCATGGCCAAAGGCTCAAATTTATCTTATTGATCATCAATGACCTTCAAACACCAACGAATACATCACAACTATCACAAGGGAACAAGAGATAGTTGGAATGCATTGGAAAAAGCAACAAGTATCATAAAGAACAAATAAATCTTACAAATTCATCCATATAGTACATGAGAGAAATTGAGGAAATGATTGGCAATAGAATTGCTAGATTGGCATATGTGGGATTGGTGAATCATAAATATGGTTTTTATATACTCCCCAAAATATGCATTCATCTCAACTTACTCATATAACAATAAGGATGATACAATAAAATCTTGCAAGAACGACAATAGAAGCAACTGAAGGAAATCATGCCATGATGCAACCACAAAGGTTGGACGCTAGAAAAGTATGCATGAGCTGGATACTTTTTACCGAGATACCATTGGTAGGATGTAGTAGATATGTCGTGGTGGTGTCACGGCAGATGCCTGGTATAGGCTAAAGTTGGGGCCGAATGGACGATGGAGGAATCCGGGGAGGGATGATGAAGTGAAGACTTCATACAGAAGAACTCAGAGAGACACGATATACCCAGGTTCGAGGCTCTCCTAGTGAGATAACACCTCTACTCTTGCATCTAATCTCATATATCTTTCCATGCTTGTGGCTACAATGGTGCTCCTTGAGCTGTACTCTTATGCCTCTCATGGAGAGAGCAGAGGAAGAAGAAACCATGCTCCTAGTGAGCAGAGGGAGAGGAGCCCTCCAGGGGGCCTCCCATATAACGTTACCCCCGGTGCTCCTTATAAAGGGGAGCCCAGGGGACAAGGTATGTCATCTAAAGTACTCCTATGAGCTGTCTTGTGGGGCTTGCCTAGTCAGCTTATCCTTTGTTGAGTCATTGGTCTTATCCCTTCGGCATATTCCTTAGCATCTTTAGGAGATTCTTGGCATATTCCCTAGCATCTCCCAAGATGCCTAGCATATTCCTTAGCATCTTGGACCAAATGGGCCAGTCTGAGCCAGGGGCGTCTCAAGACTGGCACTTGACGTAGGCTTGACTTGACTCGGTAGCGTGTCGATGTAGAGGTTGCTGGTGGGTCCTGGTATGAGAGAAATGACGCCCGGGATGAAGTAATTTGGCCCGGGGAAGTGAAATTCGGCCAAGGAGGTAGGTAACTCGGCCTAGGGGAGAAATGGGGCCCACCTGGGCGGTAAACAGTACCCCAAACGAATCATTCCTCTCCTAGCCGAGTTAACGTTTAACTCAGGCCTAGGCTGCCGAATCAAGCCCAGCCGGAGTGCTGGTGAATGCCGGCCCAGCGGTGGAGAAGCTGCAGCCCGCGGTGGGCCGAGTTATCTCCGTCTCGGCCCACCCGGGGGATTCTGGCGTGATGTGGCTGGTGGCACGAGGGCATCCCGGGGTGGGTCGTGGTGTCGGCCCGCCCGGGTCTCTAACCTTTGTCGGCGGGGTGGCATGCTGACGCGACTGGTGGAGAGCCCCGCAAGTGGGAGTTGGCTCGTCTCGGCCTGTGAAGGAAGGCGTTAGTGTGAGGGAGACTCGGTGGGAGTCCGACGCTGAGGAGGGTGGCCCGCGGTGGGCCGGGGTATGCTGAATCCGGCCTACCCGGGGGACGAGGCTGACTGTGGAGCGGATTTGACTCCGGGTCTTGGGCTGACTCGGGCCAAATTGGCCAGATACTACTTAGGGAAACTAGGAGCGGGCCGAATCTGGTCGCATGCCAGTCCAGCCCCTCTGTTCTTCTCTTTTTCTTTATTTCTTCCTTCTTTATAGCTTATTTTATCCACTTTATATTTTACATCCTCAATTTAATCACTTAATGCTCTAATGAGTTGTTTGATACACCAACTCTGGGGTACCCGAGGCTATGTGGGATTCGTAGAATCGTGCATAGGCTTCATGTAAAATACCTACAGAGTTGTTACCTACATGTAGTCCTTTTCATATATCCCTGACCTCTGGCCTTCTTCGGCTCTAGTCTTAACCCTTCTGGGTAAGTCTTTTGGCTTCTGGCCTGATTCGGCTCTGGCCTTAACCCTTTTGGGTAAGTCTTTTGGCTTCTGGCCTGATTCGGCTCTGGCCTTAACCCTTTCGGGTAACTCTTTTCGGCTTCTAGCCTGATTAGGCTCTAGCCTTAACCCTTTTTGGGTAAGTCATTTGGCTTCTAGACGAATTTGGCTCTGGCCTTAACCCTTTTGGGTAAGTCTTTTGGCTTCTGGCCTGATTTGGCTCTGGCCTTAACCCTTTTGGGTAACTCTTTTCGGCTTCTGGCCTGATTCGGCTCTGGCCTTAACCCTTTTGGGTAAGTCATTTGGCTTCTGGCCGAATTTGGCTCTGGCCTTAACCCTTTTGGGTAAGTCATTTGGCTTCTGGCCGAATTCGGCTCTGGCTTTAACCCTTTTGGGTAACCCTTTTGGCTTCGAGCCTGATTCGGCTCTGGCCTTAACCCGTTTGGGTAACTCTTTTCGGCTTCTGGCCTGATTCGGCTCTGGCCTTAACCCTTTTGGGGTAAGTCATTTGGCTTCTGGCCGAATTTGGCTCTGGCCTTAACCCTTTTGGGTAAGTCTTTTGGCTTCTGGCCTGATTCGGCTCTGGCCTTAACCCTTTTGGGCAACTCTTTTCGGCTTCTGGCCTGATTCGGCTCTAGCCTTAACCCTTTTTGGGTAAGTCATTTAGCTTCTGGCCTGATTCGGCTCTGGCCTTAACTCTTTTGGGTAAGTCATTTGGCTTCTAGCCGAATTTGGCTCTGTCCTTAACCCTTTTGGGTAACTCTTTTCGGCTTCTGGCCTGATTCGGCTCTGGCCTTAACCCTTTTGGGTAAGTCATTTGGCTTCTGGACAAATTTGGTTCTGGCCTTAACCCTTTTGGGTAACTCTTTTGGCTTTTGGCCTGATTCGGCTCTGGCCTTAACCCTTTTGGGTAAGTCATTTGGCTTCTGGCCGAATTTGGCTCTGGCCTTAATCCTTTTGGGTAACTCTTTTCGGCTTCTGGCCTGATTCGGCTCTGGCCTTAACCCTTTTTGGGTAAGTCATTTAGCTTCTGGCCGAATTTGGCTCTGGCCTTAACCCTTTTGGGTAAGTCATTTGGCTTCTGGCCGAATTTGGCTCTGGCCTTAACCCTTTTGGATAACTCTTTTCGGCTTCTGGCCTGATTCGGCTCTGGCCTTAACCCTTTTTGGGTAAGTCATTTGGCTTCTGGCCGAATTTGGCTCTGGCCTTAACCCTTTTGGGTAACTCTTTTCGGCTTCTGGCCTGATTCGGCTCTGGCCTTAACCCTTTTGGGTAAGTCATTTGGCTTCTGGCCTGATTCGGCTCTGGCCTTATGAATTGTAATCCGAGTTATCCCATCCGAGATATAATTGCTGAGTTATATGACTCAAAATTGACACGAGTCTCTGTTTTGAGTTTACTTGACCCAAAATCCGAGTTACAAGATTCCAATCCGAGTCACATGACTCAAATCCGAGTTACCTGATGGGAGTTTGAGTTGCTTGACTCGAATCCGACATAAGTCTTAGATCCGAGTTATTTGGTTGAGATATGATATGGCCTTATGATTGGCTGGCAAACCGCCAAAGATTTGGATCCGAGATATGATTTGGAGTTATGATATGACTTCATGATATCGTGGCATATTTCCATTGATATGGATCCAAGATTTGATATGATGAATGAATGATATGCTGGCACATGCTATCCAAGATATGGAACAAACTGATTTGAGGTATAAGATAACCTAGTAAGCTGGGTTAAAATTCGAGTTACCCTGTAACTAGGAAACTGAAACGAATCCGAATTATCCCTGTAGTCAGGCAAACTGAAGTAAAATCCGAGTTACCATGTAACTAGGAAACCTGTAGTTAGGCAAATTGAAGTAAAATCCGAGTTACCATGTAACTAGGAAAACCGAAAAAAAATCCGAGTTACCATGTAACTAGGAAAAGCAAGGTAAAATCCGGGTTATCATGTAACCTGGAAACCTGTAGTTAGGAAAATTGAAGTAAAATCCGAGTTACCATGTAACTAGGAAAACCGAAATAAAATCCGAGTTACCATGTAACTAGGAAAACCGAGGTAAAATCCGGGTTATAAATGACTTGGTGAGCTACTTTTTAGTCTAAGACAGCTTGAAGACACAAAGAAGTGGACATATATGAGATCATGGCATATCTTAAGTCCTTTCTGAGCTACTAGTCTATGCACGGAGACACCGAGTCCCCGAGCTACTTTTTCTACCCTTAGGTGACTCAAAAGGCATGCATGCTAGTCCCCGGGTTGAGTTATCTCATCCCTGGGGTGAACAACTAGATGAAAGTCCCCGAGTGACATCTAGGGTAACTCATGCGTATGTTGGTTGAGTTAGCTAGTAGAGTCATTCCCAAAGGGTCAGCTACGACTTATTGTACTGTTGGTGAAGAGGTGGAGGAAGAGGTTGAGACACCTCAACAAGGGAGGCTCGTATGCCAACTCCCCTGCTCTCGGTATGTTGAGGAAGAGGATGCTGAAAACTTTGATCGATGGTGAAGCAGAGCTTGACGAAGACGTTCCCGTCCGGATGGTAACGCAACCAGCGCAGCTTATCAGCCCCACGGTGGGCGCCAACTATCGTGGTGGTGTCACGACAGATGCCTGGTATAGGCTAAAGTTGGGGCCGAATGGACGATGGAGGAATCCGGGGAGGGATGATGAAGTGAAGACCTCATACGGAAGAACTCAGAGAGACACGATATACCCAGGTTCGAGGCTCTCCTAGTGAGATAACACCTCTACTCCTGCATCTAATCTCATATATCTTGCCATGCTTGTGGCTACAATGGTGCTCCTTGAGCTATACTCTTATGCCTCTCATGGAGAGAGCAGAGGAAGAAGAAACCATGCTCCTAGTGAGCAGAGGGAGAGGAGCCCTCCAGGGGGTCCCCCATATAACGTTACCCCTGGTGCTCCTTATAAAGAGGAGCCCAGGGGACAAGGTATGTCATCTAAAGTACTCCTATGAGCTGTCTTGTGGGGCTTGCCTAGTCAGCTTGTCCTTTGTTGAGTCATTGGTCTTATCCCTTCGGCATATTCCTTAGCATCTTTAGGAGATGCTTGGCATATTCCCTAGCATCTCCCAAGATGCCTAGCATATTCCTTAGCATCTTGGACCAAAGGGGCCAGTCTGAGCCAGGGGCGTCCCAAGACTGGCACCCGACGTAGGCTTGACTTGACTCGGTAGCGTGTCGATGTAGAGGTTGCTGGTGGGTCCAGGTACGAGAGAAATGACGTCCGAGACGAAGTAATTCAACCCGGGGAAGTGAAATTCGGCCAAGGAGGTAGGTAACTTGGCCTGGGGGAGAAATGGGGCCCACCTGGGCGGTGAACAGTGCCCCAGACGAATCATTCCTCTCCCAGCCGAGTTAACGTTTAACTCGGGCCTAGGCTGCCGAATCAAGCCCAGCCAGAGTGCTGGTGAATGCCGGCCCAGCGGTGGAGAAGCTGCAGCCCGCGGTGGGCCGAGTTATCTCCGTCTCGGCCCACCTGGGGGATTCTGGCGGGATGTGGCTGGTGGCACGAGGGTATCCCGGGGTGGGCCGCGGTGTCGGCCCGCCCGGGTCTCTGACCTTTGTCAGCGGGGTGGCGTGCTGATGCGGCTGGTGGAGAGCCCCGCCGTGGGCCGAGTTGGCTCCGTCTCGGCCCACGTAGAGGAGAGCGTTGGTGACGCAGGGAGCTTGGCGCAAGGTGGAAGCTGTGAAGTGGGAGACTCGGTGGGAGTCCGGCACTGAGGAGGGTGGCCCGTGGTGGGCCGGGGTATGCTGAATCCGTCCTACCTGGGGGACGAGGCTGACTGGGGAGCGGATTTGATTCCGGGTCTTAGGATGACTCAGGCCAAATTGGCTAGATACTGCTTAGGGAAACTAGGAGCAGGCCGAATCTGGTCGCATGCCAGTCCAGCCCCTCTATTCTTCTCTTTTTCTTTATTTCTTCCTTCTTTATAGCTTATTTTATCCACTTTATATTTTACATCCTCAATTTAATCACTTAATGCTCTAATGAGTTATTTGATACACCAACTCTGGGGTACCCGGGGTTACATCCCCAACAATATATGAGTTTGTTGATCACCCTAGGTTGCCTCCAATTATCATTAGTCACCACATCTTCTTATTATTGAGACAAGCATCCAGTGTATCTCCGATGTACCTAAAACAACATTAAGTACACTATGGTCCCCAAACAAATTGGGTCTAAAGTAGTTAGTGCAACTACAATACATGGGAGACCCTCCACATAAATATGTGCATATTGATAAGAAGTTGAATTTCATGCACATCTTAGCCGATAGGATTTGGTGGAGAATCCCCTATATAATGGATCAATAAAGCAAGCATGTCATAATATAGAACATGTAGTAAATATGCATGCACAAGATTTTCAAGAACCAAAACAGAGATAGAATTTGAACAAAAACACCAAGTAAACTGAGAAGTTGCACACAATAGTGTAACACAACAAAAGGGTGTCCAAATTTCATCAAAGATCCAAATCAACACATGAACGGGCACAAATTCAACAAATGAACAAGGAAAAATCCAAAGAGCAATAGACAAAACACCAATGCTCAAGGATTTATCTCATCCTAAGGGATCAAACAAGTAACAAGGAATGAGACAAAACCAACTCCCAAAAGAGCAAGGTTCCAACACACAAACCAAACTCTCTACACTTTTCATGATGGCACAAAGTACCAAAAGAAAAGATCAAACTTCCAAGAACATAAAACATGATATGGAACAAAACAAGAAGCATAAATATGAGTGTTCTAAATAATATAGGAGAGCTCCCCCATGGATAGTGCATTATGTAGGATTTTCCTTTTGAATGAAAAATGCACACAAATGGGATCATCACTAGTACCTACATTTAATAAAACACACTAGGATACCAATAAAATAAGAAGATCCACAAGAGGCAAGGAAAGCTTGGGAGACAACACAAAACATTTTATTGGCAATATGTAGTACAAAATTTAAGCAAAGGCCAAAGTGAATATGATCAATAACTTCTACCATAAACGGAGTACCACTTGTCCAATGACAAGAATTATGGGGAAACATTTCCCAAGATAGTTTTCAAGGATATCATGATCATATTTACAACATGAAGCATATGATGAAATATAAAAATTAAGCTTGATGCTTAGATAGAGATTCTTGATATGTTGGGGGGATAACCCCGGGTAGGGTCACTCCGGGGTATAAGGGCCGAATTAGCCAAGGGTCGGCAAGGTCAAAGCGGATGCTGGCCGAGTCACCTCAAGGCAGGCCGGATCACAGAGTAACCCGGACCAAGGGGTCGCCTAACATTTTCTCGTCCGACTCAAGGAGTAAGTCGGAGACACTTGTCTAGCTTATATGCAGGAACAGGTGTGGCCGGATCAACTGTGATCCGGATCCTCGTTTGGCTTCTAGGAGAAGGAAGGAATATCTCTGGTCAAAAAGAAGGCCCGGTGCATACTGGATGAGCGAATAAAGCAAGGGCAGGACCACCGGTGTCGTGGTGGTGGCACGGCAGATGCCATGGGTAGGCTAAAGTTAGGGGCCAATGGATGCTAGTGGGATCTGGGGAGGGAAGATGCAGTGGATTCTACACACAGAAAGCTAACGCAAAGATCTGTATTTCTCCTTCCTTGAGTTACAAGTGCTCCTTGAGCTGTATACAAGGAGAAAGAGAGAACTTTACCAGCCTAACGGTACCAAGAATCAGTCGATCCCCTCCTTAGGGTCCAAGCCTGCCCTTATAAAGGAGAGCCTTGGGTTCCTTTAGGGCTGATGTGGCAAGCATATTCGAGGAATATGCTTGTCCCAATATAGTAGTTCGGCGCCCCCCTTTCCCTGTCGCTCCCCTAATGACGGCAAGGTTCCAGAGGGGCCCTCCTGTGTGCCTTGGGCTTGGGATCTCACCTCCGTGACCTCCTTACATCCTCTCTGTCGCTCTGCACCTTTGTCCCTAGTGCTTGGCTTTGCTCAGATTCTCCCTAGCCTACTAGAGTTTGACTTTAGGCTTCTCCTTCTCCTGCAAGCTTATCATTATCGCCCCTGCCGCAGAACCGGCTTGTCCTTCACCTGCATCAAGATTACTTGGGCTAACCCGGCCGACTTACGCAGTATCTCGGCCGGGTAATGCCTTGCCCTTACTATAAGGGTCCTGTCCTTTCCTATCTCGGCCGACCTCTACAGGATTCGGCCGACTCAGAGTGTAACTCGGAAACTAGACGGGGAACACCCTTTCATCTTTCCCCGTCTTTACCCTATGCGGGGTTACCTCCCCAACATTAGTCCCCGAAGCTGGTACGGTCCTGCCGATAACCTCGGCCGGGTCGTATCAGTTTCACGACACTTGTTATGTATTGTTTCCGAGTTATATTGCCGTGGTGATAACACCGTATTTAGTAGTGCACGCCTCGTCCCACGTGTCATTCACATCATTGTTTCCCTATTTTTTGTTCCTCTACAGCGTTCTTGATCGACAAGCTACGATTCATCGTCGCCTGTCGCGCCGTTGCTGCGACGCCTCGTGCGCCATTCTCGTTGGGGATCGTGAGCTCCTTGGTCAATCGTGTGGCCTTCGGTGCGGTTCCGCTCAGCGATGTGTGGTTGTGCTGCGCACACGATCCGCGCTGCCAACTGCCACACCCACGATCCCACTACCTTGCCTGCGGCTAGGTTATAAAGAGGGGCGCGGCGCCTGGGAGTTTCTTTTTCCCCTTCGCCGCTTCGCACCCTTCTTCTTCCTCGCGTTTTTGCGCTCGTTCGTAGTTCCACCGCCGCACGCTCAACTGGTTCTGCGACGAGGAGGACTCCGCCGCGCTGCTCCGTCTGTCTCGTCGCCGCTTACTTGTTCCGGCGTTGTCGCCGGTGAATTCTTTTTCGGTCTTGCCGCCTAGGCTTTCCTCTAGATCTCTTCGTTTCCTCTTTGTTCGTGCGCTACGGTTCTGTCGTCGTTCCGCCGCTGTTTTCGCGTAGAATTGCGATGGGGCCTCGTAGCTCTAAGTTTTCCTCCGCCGCGAGTTGTTCCTCCGGCGATCTCTCCGGCGAAATCATGTCTAGTTCCTTTAGCGGTGCCCTGGTAGAGGATGATGATGCTGCCTCTGGGCCTGAGCGGGGCTCGTGGCAGGGCTCCTCAGTTACCCGGCGGGAGATCGAGTGGCTCATCCGAACCCGGAGGATTCCCGCCGAGGTCTCTTGTCGTTTACCCGGCAATGAGTTATCTCCGGAAATTAGTGAGGGCGAGTACGTAGTTTTTATGTCGCATTTCGCGGCGGTCTCCCTCTTAGCGATTTTGCAAGAGAGTTTCGACTACTTCGCCTTGACCGCATCATCTTCTCGCGAACGCCATCGCTTCTCTCTGCATTCATCTCCTCGGAGGATACTTGACCTATGGCCGTCCGCATGTCCGGGTGAAGTTCTTCCAGATCCGTTCTAATGTAGTCACGACAAGTCTCGTACCCTTCCGAGAAACTGCTTTTCGGGCGGGCGGCGTCCATTACACCTCGGAGGAAGTCTGTATTTCCTCGCGTCACCGGGTTAGAGTCGTGCAAGAAGTGGCACAAATCCTTCTTTTACGTCAAGAACAAAGGAACAGAAGACAAGATTCGGCTCCCTGCCTTCTCCATTGGTCCGCCTTCCAAGGTGAATTGGACTTACAATCCGAGGAGGAGCCACGTCTTGGCCGAGCTTTTCGAGACTCGGCTCAAAGAACTGATCCGGGCCGGATTACGCGGCGAGGACTTGATGGCTACCTTCATCAGCAGTCGAATCTGCCCATTCCAGAAAAGGACGCACAAACTTTGCTACATGAGTGGTCCACTCGATCCCAACCGAGTCTCTACCGTCGAACTGGACAACTACCTTGTCTTCAAGCGCGTCCGAGCTATATTTAAGACGGAGATGCCTGAAGATTGGACCTGGGGATTGAAACCGTTTACCCGCGAGCGTCCTCCTCCCGCAGTAAGTTTAACCATCAATGCTTTGATTTTCTATTGTTTTCATAGCTGTTTTCCCTAACCTTCCTTCTTTTTCACCTCACAGAGGTTCGCAGAGCAAAAGGACGAGGACGCCGAGGTTTTGTCGCTTCCGTGGACTGCGGATCGGAATACCCCGGACGTTGGGGAGCCGGACTCCGAAGAATTCGTCCCTAAGTCGGATCCTGCTACGGCTCACGCTCATGGCAAAACTTCGGTCCATGAGGAGGAAGGTGATTCGGACGAGGTCTAAGCTCTTAAGGTAGTTGCCGCAATGCCTATTTCTTATGCATTTCCGGCTTCTACTTTCCCAGCTAATCCGGCCGGTCAGGTTCACGACGCCGAGCCTATTGCATCCCGGCCCCCAGTTACCTCGGGGAAACGCGGGGCTCCTGCTAGTGCTTCAGAGGCGCCCCCCAAGAAACGAATGAATAAGTCTGCTCCGAACCCTCCCAGGCGCAAGACCATGCCTGGGGTCGCAGGGTAAGTTCGTTTTGCTCGTATTTCTTGTTTCCTTGTTTACATTTTCATCCACGACACCCTTTTTTCTTTCTTATTTTCGCAGTGCTCCGCTTTCCGTTAAGCCTGGCGGTCCTAGCATGACTAGCCGCCCGATTCGGCAGCCGTCTCCTCTGCCCGTTGAAGATACTAGGATTCCTGGTCCTGCTCGTGCTACATCTCCTCCAACTCCACATATGTCACCCCCTCGTCACGATGCGCCTGATATTCGCGTCTCCGAGATTTCTACTGAACCCGTTGCCCCTCCACTGAATCCGAGCATATCCACCGAGCCTCTTTCTACCTCGGTAGCTCCTACTGTAACCCCAGCCGCAGCCGTGGTCGTTAATACCCCGGCGCCCTCAGCGCCTGTGATCCCTCCTGCTTCTAAGGGCACTGTTCCCATTGCCGAGGTATCAGCTTCTGCTGGTGCCTCCACAGTAAGAAAAACTGTTGCCACTAAAACTTCCACTTCCCAAAAAGGTCTTGCCGGCTCTTCTCAGCCGAGTATTGCCGACGTGCTGCGCAAAGGAGCTGCGCCTACCAAAGCCTCTGCTACCTCGGCTGCCTCACCGGCTTGCTCTTCATACAAGCCCTGCGGCTGCAGTGGTTGCACAACATGTCCGAGGTAAAGTCTTAACCCGGACGGCTAGTGGGAACAGCCTCGGCTCGCTGGTGGAATATGCTCATAACTGGAATGCTGCTGATCAGCTTGAGGGCAATCGAAACAGTCAGCCGTTTCAACTTTCCGACATCAGCAGCCGTTTGGATCAAGCTGCCAAGATCATTCTGGATAGCAACAAGATGAACGAGGTAATTGCTACTTCTCGGGGTTTAGACTGATTCTCCATATGTTATTATATATACATTAGTCCCCGAAACTTGCAAACGAGTAACTTGTTATTCGCTTGGAAGTTTTTATAGTGCTATACTTAGCTCTACTTAATTTAGGGTTCGAGCCTATAACCGAGTAGATCTATCTTAAACTTTTGCTTAAATTTTATCTAGCTGTTCTTTGAATGTCTAGCCACATAGGTCTGGGTTAAGCTTCGAATATCCAGCCACCTAGATCTGGGTTAAGTTTTCGCTTAACTCGGATCTGCTTTAGCTTCGAATATCCAGCCACCTAGATCTGGGTTAAGTTTTCGCTTAACTCGGATCTGTTTTGGCTTTGAATATCCAGCCACCTAGATCTGAGTTAAGTTTTCGCTTAACTCGGATCTGGTTTGGCTTTGAATATCCAGCCACCTAGATCTGGGTTAAGTTTTCGCTTAACTCGGATCTGGTTTAGCTTCGAATATCCAGCCACCTAGATCTGGGTTAAGTTTTCGCTTAACTCGGATCTGGTTTGGCTTTGAATATCCAGCCACCTAGATCTGGGTTAAGTTTTTGCTTAACTCGGATCTGTTTTGGCTTTGAATATCCAGCCACCTAGGTCCGGGTTAAGTTTTCGCTTAACTCGGATCTGTTTTGGCTTTGAATTTCATTGTTTGTTCTATTGCTCAGGTTGCACATGACCGGCGGACTGCTGAATTTCAAAGACTGCTTTTCTCGCACAAGAAGTTGGAAGAAAAATATGAAAAAGTTATTCCTGTGGTGAAAAAAGCAGGTATGCCGATCATTTTCCTTGTCATCTCTAATATTGTCATTGTTTTGTCTGCGGGATGCCGGCTTACTTTGTGGGTTAACAGGTAACATCAATAATCTCAACATTCGTCTTGAGAAGAAAGTCAAGAGCTTGGAAGGTTAGTTTTCCATCTACCTTGTACTTTTCCCTTTCTAAGACGTGCACTAAGTTTCTTTTACTTTGTTTGGCTTTGGTAAAGCCGAGATACAAACTTTTGCATCATCTCACCAAGATTGTACGCCCATGCCTGATGTAATGCTGCATTATTTAGAACAAGGTGCCACTCATTCGGCGCAGCTAAAAGAGAAGGATTACGAGATAGCTCGCCTAAGCGCCGAGGTGGAGGCCCTTAAGCTTTCTCAGAAATCCGAGCTAGAAAAGGTCGATCAGGAGTTCTCCGAGGAGAAGAACCGGCTGGCTTTGGAATTGCAAAAGAACAAAGAGCTCTTTGAGGCTGCCGAGCTGAAAACTCGAGGAATGAGCGAGGAAATTGCTCGCTTTGAGAAGAACAAGATTGACTGGGCGAAGGACCTTCAGCTGATGATGAGTTACATTCATCGTAAGCATCTTAACACAGCCGGATTATCTTTCTTCCTTCTGCTGCCCTCTGATGCCTCCCTTTTTTGCGCAGGTCATTTTCCTGAAGCTAAGCCCGTGAGCTCTAAAGCGGTCCTTGCTGCTCGCGCGCGCCGAGGTCTCCCTGTTGACGTGAATTTTGAATATTCAATAGAAGATTTCTTGGTTTCTGTCGGCGCTGCCCTTGGTCCGATGAAAATCATGGGCAGGGACTTGGTGCTGGCAGCTATTCGAGCCCACCGTGCTCTCTGGCCGAATACCTCTGGGACTCCTAACATCAGCGAGATCGAATTGCTGGTGACTAGATTGAATGCCTCTGAAAAACAACTAAGTCTTTGGAGGGAATCTGCTGGGCGAGCTGGTGCTGATATGGCCCTCACCGTTATCATGTCATGGTACGAAGACATTTCTCTTGATATCCTGAGGAATTTTCGCACAGGTTCCCGTTGGGTTGAGGATCCCACCTTTGTTGCTCTTCGGCAAACTCGCGCCTTTCAACTCGTCGAGTATGCCGACGTGCACACCTGGAATGAAGGGCCGAGTTTCCTTTCAAACCCGGACGAGGAGGTCGTAGTCGAGGATGCATCAGATGATTCAGCTGAGCAAGGGGGAGATGAAGATGACTCGGCCACTTCTGGTGACTCCAGTTCGAGCTCGGATGACAACGGCGATGCGCGATCCTCCTTCAAGGGTACCGGGCATTCCACTGCGCAAATTGATGCTCCTCAGCAGCCTCAGGCTTTGGCCGAGGTTGCACCTAGGTCTGCGGAGGGCGAGGTAACATCGGCCGAAGTTCCTCCTACCTCGGAGTCCCCAGTCCCTGACCAGGTTGCCGCCTCTCCAGTGAAAAACGTTTAAGTCATTTCCTATCCCTGGTATGCCGGGCGTACGATGTCCGTGGAATACTTGTTAATTTCCTGTATGACCTGAATCTCCTTTTGCCGTACATTGCTGCGACATATAAGTTTGCAGTTATTATAACTTTGCTTAAGTGGGTTCCCATCCGAATTCTTGCTTTGGTATCCTGCATATTTTGGTGTTAGGATGTATCTTTGTCTTTGTTTTCTCGTGTTTTAGTCGAGTAATCTGTGTGTGAGCTTCGAACATCATACGGGGTTGATCTGTTCTTATCCTGAGTGCCGAAGTGTGATACCCTTTCCGTATCAAAGATTGACTGCCACTTTGGAACAATACATGGCAGTCCCCGAGTGATTGCCTGTTCTGCTGAAGTCTAGTGTGTAAACTAAATCTCAGGAACAATATAAGACCACCGCCGAGGCGCTGCCCAGGGCGTCAAGGTTTGGTGCTCAACATAGCTCTGGGGCGGTATATGGTAGTTTTCTAGTTGCTGCTTTGACTGCCGAGGTTTAGTACATAAATCGAAACTTCAAATATCTATAGCAGTCCCCGAGTCACTGCTCTGGATGCCGAGGTTTAATACATAACATGAAATTGAAATAACATATGGCAGTCCCCGAGTCACTGCTCTGGATGCCGAGGTTTAATACATAACATGAAATTGAAATAACATATGGCAGTCCCCGAGTCACTGCTCTGGATGCCGAGGTTTAATACATCATTGGTCCTTGACCTTGAAATACTATGCTATGAGTAAAATGGACGAAGCAGGGCTACGTTCCATGGCCGCTTTGTTTCTTCGCCAGCTTTGTCTGCCTTGTCCCTTCCGGGGGATTGAGCATCGATTAAATAATAGGCATCATTATGTAATGCCTTGCTCACGATGAATGGTCCCTCCCATGGAGGTGACAGCTTGTGCATGCCGGCCGTGCGTTGCACCAGTCTGAGGACTAAATCTCCTTCTTTGAATACCCTTGGATTCACCTTTTTGCTGTGATATCGTCGCAGGTTCTGCTGATAAATAGCTGATCGTGATAGTGCCAGTTCTCTGGCTTCTTCTAGCAGGTCTACAGTATCTTGCCGAGCTATTTCGTTTACTTCCGAGGTTGTATACTGAGTAACTCTTGGCGAGTCATGTATTATGTCGGATGGAAGCACGGCCTCTGCCCCGTACACTAGAAAGAATGGTGTGTATCCTGTTGACCTATTTGGAGTAGTTCTGAGGCTCCATAACACGGCTGGGAGTTCCTCAATCCAACATCCTGCCGACCTTTGCAGTGGTTCAACAAGTCGTGGTTTTATTCCTGACAATACTAGTCCATTAGACCTTTCCACTTGCCCATTAGACGCTGGGTGAGCCACAGAGGCAATATCTAACCTTATGTATTTTTCTCTACAGAATCTGGCAAAGGCTCCTTCTGCAAAATTTGTGCCATTATCTGTGATAATACTGTGTGGGTACCCATATCTTAAAATAATATCTTTGAGAAATTTTACTGCTGTGGGCCCATCGCA
The DNA here is from genome assembly GCA_023614405.1 of Avena insularis. Lineage (NCBI taxonomy): Eukaryota > Viridiplantae > Streptophyta > Magnoliopsida > Poales > Poaceae > Avena > Avena insularis. Next base: position 130,485,166 of record CM042688.1, read on the forward strand.
CTTTTTTATTGGTTTCACTTCAATCCATTTTGTGAACTTGTCCACCATAACCAATATGTGGGTCATTCCCCCTCGGGCCGGTTTAAATGGTCCCACCATATCTAAGCCCCACACAACAAATGGCCAAGTGATGGGTATTGTTTTTAACTCGGCCGATGGCATATGTATTTTGGTTGCGTATCTCTGGCAACCATTGCATTTTTCCACCAACTCTTTGGCTTCTTTCAACGCTGTCGGCCAATAAAATCCATGCCTGAATGCTTTGGCTACCAATGCACGAGATGAGGCATGATGTCCACACTCTCCTTGATGTATATCTAGGAGGATCTCCTGGCCTTCTGCCGAACTCACACATTTTTGCAATACGCTTGTGACACTTCTTTTATATAGCTCATTGTTTATGATCGTATAATCTTTCGCTCTCCTTACAGTTTGTCTTGCTAATACTTCATTGCTTGGTAATACCGCGTCTTTAAGGTAAGAGAATATGGGTTGCGCCCATAGCGGTGTGAATTTTTCTGGTGTGGTCTCACTGTTTATTTCCATGTTTTCTGCCGACATATCTACCTCGGCCTTCTCCATAATTGTGCTTATCATTGTCCTCCTCTTCGGGGATTCCGAGTTACATTGCTGGTCTACCTCCATCGGCACATTGTCTGCTGCCGAATTAGCCGGGATAAAGATAGATTCGGATTCTGGTGAAGGGATTATTGATGGTTTTCTGAGGTGTTCCAGGGCAATACCCGGTGGAATTGACTGCCGGGTTGATCCGAGCTTTGACAACGTATCTGCGGCATCATTTTCTGCCCGAGGTATGTGGCTAAATTCACATCCTTCAAAGTATCCACTGATCTTTTGCACATGAAATCTGTATAAAGCCATATTAGCATCTAATGCATCCCAATTTCCTGAGACTTGCTGTACTACTAGGTCCGAGTCCCCATAGCATAAGATTCGGCGTATGCCAATCTCTTTTGCTACTTTCAATCCATGAACCAGTGCTTCATATTCGGCTACGTTATTGGATGCGGCAAAATGTATCTGTAGCACATATTTTAGCTGATCTCTTTTAGGCGAGGTTAACACTATTCCCGCCCCCAAACCGTTTCTTAGTTTGGAACCATCGAAATGCATCGTCCAATAATTTGGATCTGGTAATGGTGGCTCGTATTGCACTTCGGCCCAATCTACGAAGAAGTCGGCGACTGCTTGAGATTTGATTGCATCTCTCCTGTCAAATTGTGGAGCGTATGGTGACAATTCGATTGCCCATTTAGCTATTCAGCCACTTGCATCTTTGTTGCTCAATATGTCGGATATGGGCGCTTCACAGATTACTCTGATGGGATGCTCTTCGAAGTAATGTTTAAGCTTTTTTGCCGACATGTACACCCCATAAGCCATCTTCTGATAATGTGGGTAATTCTGTTTTGAAGTGGACAACACCTCACTTAAATAATATACCGGCCTCTGTACCAACTTATTATCTTCAAGTCGTTCTACTACGACTACAACACTTACTACTCTATTGGTAGCCGCTATATAGAGTAACATAGGCTCTTTTGATAATGGAGAAGCCAAAATAGGTGCTGTGACCAACATTTTTTTCAACTCATGAAACGCGCTGTCCGCTTGTGGAGTCCAAACGAATTTATCTGATTTCTTCATCAGCTGATATAATGGTAGCGCCTTCTCTCCCAGCCGACATACAAATCGGCTGAGCGAGGCTAGACAACCCGTGAATTTTTGCACATCATTTAAGCATCTTGGCAATTCCATTCTTTCTATTGCCTTAATCTTTGTTGGGTTGGCCTCTATACCTCGGCTAGATACAAGAAAACCGAGTAATTTTCCTGCCGGCACGCCAAACGTGCACTTGTCCGGATTAAGCTTCATTCGGAACCTTCTCAAGTTCGCGAAGGTCTGCCGTATATCCTCCAGTAACGTTTTGCTTTCCTTGGTTTTAATGACTACGTCATCTACATATACTTGTACATTTTTTCCTATTTGATCGTGTAGAAATTTTTGCATGCATCTCTGATATGTTGCTCCTGCATTCCGCAGGCCGAATGGCATTGTGCGATAGCAATAAGCCCTGTACGGGGTAATAAATGCAGTCTTTATTTGATCGGCCGGATTTAACGGTATCTGGTGGAAACCAGAGTACGCGTCTACAAATGATAATAACTCACAACCAGCGGTCGAATCAATGACTTGGTCTATTCTAGGCAATGGAAAAGGATCTTTTGGACACGCCTTGTTCAGGTTCGTGTAATCGATACACATTCGCCATACAACGGTACATTGGGATCATCTTTCTTCTTTTCTACCAGCACCGGATTCGACAACCAATCCGGGTACAGCACCTCCATGATGAACCCGGCTGCAAGGAGCCGAGCTATTTCATCCCCTATTATTTTTCTCCTGTCTTCGGCGAAGCGGCGGAGAGGTTGCTTCAGCGGCCTTGCTCCTGGCCTTACATTCAAAGAGTGCTCAGCCAACTCCCTCGGAACACCTTGCAGATCCTGAGTTGACCATGCAAATATGTCCCGATTCTCACGGAGGAAGTTGATGAGCTCGCTTTCTTATTTAGCGTCCGTGCCTGCACCAATAGTAACAGTACGCTCCGGGTATTGCTCATCTATCTGAAACTTCTTTGTTTCTTTAGTCGGCTGAAAAGAGACACTGCCATGCGGGTTAGCGAGTGCCGGCATGTTCAGCTGTGCCGACTGAGCGAGGGCCGCTACCTCCTGAATCCTTCTTTTTTCTCTTGGTATAACCAATGATTCGGCCAAATTTGACCCGGCTGATGCACACTCCATTGATTTCTTGTAATCCCCTGTTATAGTTATCACTCCTTGTGGTCCAGGTAGCTTCATTTTCAGATAACTTATATGACAACTGCTCATGAATTTGGCCAACGCTGGTCGTCCGAGTAGAGCATGATAACAGCTCTCTAGATCCACCACTTCAAACTCTAAGTTCTCTGCCCTACAGTTATCTCTTGTGCCGAATAACACATCTACTCGGACCTTACCAATGGGTTCACATGAAAGCCCTGGCACTATCCCATGGAAAGTGGTCCTCGTGGATTGCAACATGTTCTGCGATATTCCGAGTTTATGCATGGTATCTTTGTACATGATATTGATACTACTTCTATTGTCTATGAGTACTTTTGAAAATTTGACATTGATGCTCGGTCCAACAAATGTCGGATCCAGCACAAGTGCATATGATCCGGGATTTGGCATTATCTTGGGATGATCCTTTATGCTCCAAGTTATCTCCTGATCCGACCAAGGCACATATCTCGATACCGCCGCATTCTGCATTTACTTCCATATGCGGCGTGCACTTTGCTTGTCTTGTTGTTCCGTTGTGAACACGCAATAGGACTGATGATGTTCTCTGTAATCATTGCGTCCATAGTCGCCGGATTTGTTCTTCAATCTGGACTTGGTTCATCACTTGATGCACCGCGTCTCCGATCCGAAGTTATCGTACCTGGGAGGAGGCGGTAACATCATCGCTTGTGCATTTTCTCCACCAATCGTGGCTGATGTCTTGATGTACTTGATGGGTGCTGAACCCTCGGGGTTCCCCATTGCATTTTTCATCCATGCACATTGGCGGGTGGTATGGTTGGCTGGCCTGGATGGGTTTGACGTGTGAAATTTGCACGTCTGATCTAACATGGATTCGAACGTGTACTTCGGCCTCTCCTGCCACTGTTTCTTTGTTTCTGGGGTCCACTGCCTTTTTCCTTCATTTCTTGGTGTCCACTGTTGAGGACCATTCTTCTGCCGTTGAGTTGCTCCATGACCCGGTGGGGTCCACTTGGGCCGAATTATATCTATAATTCGGCCTTTCTTCTCTTCTTCTTCCTCTGAAATCACCGCGCCTGGATGACCCGGCCAAATCTCTTGCATAATGGTCCTGTTGCTCGCGATGATCTGCCGACATTAATTCTGGTTGCGTTGGGTCTCCTAATGCGCAGGAGTCCGCTATTCTGATAGTTTCTGCCAATGTGGTCGGCATATCTCTCTGCAAACGTTGCCATAATACGCTGCCATAACGGCATCCTTGCGCGAACCAAGCTATTGCTTGCGATTCTATGACTCCTTCACATGAGTTTCTCAGGTTGCACCACCGAGTTAAAAATTCTCTATCTGTTTCATTCGGCCTCTGCTTGCACATGGCTAACTGTTGTGGCCTGTTTGGCCTCTTGTATGTACTGGTAAAGTTGCTGACAAACATTTCCTCAAAATCCAGCCAACAGTTGATACTGTCGGCTGGTAGATTATTCAGCCACACTCTAGCTTGTCCTTCCAGCATTTGTGGTACATACCGTACTGCCCATCGTAGGTTCCCACCCGCTATTTTTACAGCAGTGGCATAGTCAATTAACCAGTCTTGTGGTTTGGTACTTCCATTATATGTTTTCGCGCCCCTTGCCAGCTGAAAGTTCGGCACAGGAGGTTCGCCCATGATCCATTGTCCAAAGCATGTCGGCCCCGGTGGACCCTGTTCTTCCAACAACTCGGACCTATATAGCCGGTCCAGCTTCACTCTTGCATCATTTGATGGCAAATCTCTGTACAAAACTTTGTCCTGTATTCCATAATGGTTGTTTCCGCCATGGATTGCATATTCCATTTCAGAATAACCATCATTATATCTCTCATTAATTTGATTGTGGCGAGCTGGCCTTGTTTCTCTTTCCTGCCGGGTTTCATGCCTCGGTTGTGGGTTGAGTGGCAGTTCTCTCCTTACTTCGACCGGGGTATTGTTCTCATGATTGCCTCTCGCGGGCTCTCTTCTGCCGAGGTGTCCGTTGCCTCGGCTTCCGCCGTCTTTCTCCACACGGCCGTGGTTCCTCTCCCCACTGTTACCTCGGCTTGCATTGCCTCTGTTTTCATTTGCCTTTCCGGCCATTGCCGGATCATATGGGACAATCTGCTTGTTCCTCTTCCCCGAGGTTACTGCTTTGTCTCTTCGAGCATTATTTCCGGGTGAAGATGCTGCTGCCACAGACAAGGCTGGTGCTGCTCCTGCCGAATGAACCATTTGCGAGGCCCCCGGCCTCGCCGGGTTTGCTCTGAGCATTTCCTCGTTTTGCTGGTTCGCGATGCGCACCAGCTCGTTTACTCTTTCTTGTTGTTTCTGCCGGGCCTCACCGGTCAACCCCTCTAACTCTAATGCTGCGGCATTTGCCGCTCTTAGGTTTCTTGCCGGGGTATTGTACCTCGGCAAGCCCAAATCCTCTGATTTTGCTTTATGAGCTTCATGCTCTTTGTTGATGTCATCCATGAGGTTCTTCCCTCTCAATGTTAGTTCGTCCACCCGTTCGGGCGCGATGTCAAGCTTATTTGCTTTGGCATATTCTCGCAGGGTCCTGTTTAAGGACTCCCGCAAGGCCGACACCTTTTTTTCCTCTATCAGCACCTTTTGCCTGGTTTCCTCTAACTCTGCCTGAGCATTTGCCGGATTAAGTATCGGCGCTACAGGTGTAGTCAAGCTTTCTATGGTCGCCTGAAGAATATTCTCTGGCCTTTCCAGAGGTGGCCCTCTTACTCTTGGTGCCTTTGGGGTGGTGTTTTGCACCTCGGTCGGGTTGGTTGCTGGTGGGATTACCTCGGAGGACATTGGTGCTGTCTGCCTGTGTGTGCCCTATACACCGGTGGCGGGTTCTCTGCCTGATCCGGCAGCTTCTACTCCAGTTTGCACCCCGTCCACGACCATTACCTCGACGCTACCTGCAGGATGCGCTCCGGGCGGACGGCCTGCAGCGTTAAGAGGTGGATCTCCTGCAACAACAACTTGGTGAGGATAAACGCCGGAGATATCGACGCCGACGTAAACCTGGTGCCCGCCCAGGTTGATGAAGACACCATTACGCTGGGAGTTTCCCCTGAAGCTCCTGCATTGTCGCGACATAATCACAGAGACCAAATCTGGACTAAGCTGTAAACAACGCTCGCCGGTCTTGATGAAGTTTCCCGTCCGGATCATAACTCCAGCTAGCACCGCTGCTGGCCCCATGGTGGGCGCCAACTGTCGTGGTGGTGGCACGGCAGATGCCATGGGTAGGCTAAAGTTAGGGGCCAATGGATGCTAGTGGGATCTGGGGAGGGAAGATGTAGTGGATTCTACACACAGAAAGCTAACGCAAAGATCTGTATTTCTCCTTCCTTGAGTTACAAGTGCTCCTTGAGCTGTATACAAGGAGAAAGAGAGAACTTTACCAGCCTAACGGTACCAAGAATCAGTCGATCCCCTCCTTAGGGTCCAAGCCTGCCCTTATAAAGGAGAGCCTTGGGTTCCTTTAGGGCTGATATGGCAAGCATATTCGAGGAATATGCTTGTCCCAATATAGTAGTTCGGCGCCCCCCTTTCCCTGTTGCTCCCCTAATGACGGCAAGGTTCTAGGGGCCTCTGTGTGCCTCGGGCTTGGACTGTCACCTCCGTGACCTCCTTCATCTCTGTCGCTCTGCACCTTTGTCCCTAGTGCTTGGCTTCTCAGATTCTCCCTAGCCTGCTACTAGAGTTTGACTTTAGGCTTCTCCTTCTCCCAGCCATTATCATTTGGCCCTGCCGCGCGTAACTTCGGCTTGTCCTTCACCTGCATCAAGATTACTTGGGCTAACCCGGCCGACTTACGCAGTATCTCGGCCGGGTAATGCCTTGCCCTTACTATAAGGGTCCTGTCCTTTCCTATCTCGGCCGACCTCTACAGGATTCGGCCGACTCAGAGTGTAACTTGGAAACTAGACGGGGAACACCCTTTCATCTTTCCCCGTCTTTACCCTATCCGGGGTTACCTCCCCAACAACCGGATCGTGGCCGACAAGGGTGACGACGCTCACGTCGGCTGACGCAGGCGCCGCAGAGGCAACGTCGCTAAAGCAAGAGTGACGCAGGGGTAAAGCACCCCTGTCAGGTTACTACTTTGGGAGGAGGCATATTCTTAGGAATATGCCTCCACGTATGCCCTAGGCCAGGACCGAACCACCCCTATATAAGGGGGGTTGGGGTTCTGGTAAGGGGGTTGGGTCTTTTTCAGAGACGTAGCAAGAAAAACACTAGTGGATCTAGGGTTCTTGGGCTAGTTAGTAGGCAAGAGTAAGAGAGTTTCTTCTTCCTCCTCTTGTCAATACAGCTCGAGGAGCACTTGTAATCTTGGAGACTGAACATCAATATGAAGCTTCTGTGTAGAGAATCACTCTACTATCCCTCCCTGGATTCCCCTAGCGCATATTAGTCCCCACCTTTAGCCTATCCATGGCATCTGCCATGACACCACCACGACAGTTGGCGCCCACCGTGGGGCTAGCGGCGCTAGCAGGGGTGAAGATCCGGACGGGAAATTTCATCGGCACCGGTGAACGCATCGTCTCCGGGCTCGTTCAGCGTTTCGGTGCGCTGGACTACGTCAGCGACAATGTTGGCTGCTTCGGCACGCGCCCCCTTCCACGCAACAGCGTCTTCGTCAAGCTCGGCGCGCACAAGGTCTATGTTGCTGTGGACGTGTCTTGCGTTCATCCGCGTCGCGTTGTCGATGCGGGGGAACCACCCCTCACTGTGGCTCATGGGCGCCAGACGCTTGCTCCCGGACCATGCAGAGGTGATGATGACTGCGCCAGGCGCGGGCGCGAGCAAGGATCCGGCGCCAGACCCGGAGGTAACACCCAAAGCACCGAGGAAAGCTAGGGGTCCTCCGCTAGAGAGGCCTGAGAACATGCTGAGGGAAGCTATGGATAACTTGGCTAACCCGGTGGCAGCAGTGGTAGATCCGGCTCAGGCACAGGCCGAGCTAGAGGAGACCCGGCGAAAGATACTGGAGGGCGCAAAGAAAATAGCAGCGGCTCAGCAGTTGTTGAACATGACGCTGCGTGATTACGCGAAAGCGAACAAGGTTGATGCAGTGAGGGTAAAAGGGAGAAACCTCATAAGCGAGATGAACAGAGAAGGTGATGATGGACCAGAAGGGTCGGAAAACTATCTGTCTGTGGGGTTGCCGAAGTATGGTACCCCGGCGAAGAACCTCAGAGCAGCAGATTCCGCGGCGTCCGAGCTAGAGGGTCTGACGGGTGAAGCCCGCCAAAGACAGCAAGACCGGGTTAACGAGCTGGTTCAGATCGCGAACATGCAGAATGAGGAGCTGTTGAGAGGTAACCCAGAGAGAGTTGGAGCTTCTAAGATCGTCCATTCGATGATGGGTAATCCGGAGAAATCCACTGGAGCCGCACCATCGCCTCATGGTGGCCCTAGAAGAGAAGAGGTAGTAACCTCGGCGAAGCAACGGAATCGTTCGTCGACCCAACGCGTGCGGGAAAGGAAAAAAGAGATGCGGAAAAACGACGATCGACAAAGTATGAGCCGAGGCGAAGCTGGCCGAGGTAACCACGATCAAGGCAATGCCGGTCAAGGGAATGCTACCAACGGCAACGCCGGACAGCGAAACTCGGCAGGAGCGGGTCAACCGCAGCAGCGGAATGCACCAAGGCAAGAGCAAAGTGCCGGCCGTGGTATGCAACAGAGAGGAGCACAACGAGAGCAAGACCGATACAATGATGGAGACTCGGAGATGATGAATGCGGGATACGCAAGACCGAACTATCATGTGATAGGGTCGAGATTGGGAAGCAGAGTTTTGATGCCGGATGATGCCAGGCTAAAACTGGATCACCTGTATAGGTCGGAACAGATCGAATGTCAAGGTCCTCCGGGTCCAGCGTGCTTCGGACCCCGGATCATGAAGGAACCGCCAGTACCCAATTTCCAATTACCCAGGGGCACGAAGACGTATGATGGCAGTACAAAGCCGGAGGATTGGCTAATAAACTACGCAACAGCTGTGAAAATTGCAACTGGCAACTTGAGGTGGAATGTACGATATGTACCCCAAATGTTGGAAGGTTCGGCTAGGGTGTGGCTGAATAATTTGCCACCTGGAAGCATCAATTGCTGGATAGACTTTGAAGAACTGTTTATCAGCAACTTCTCAAGTACATACCAGAGACCGAATAGACCGCAGACCCTGGCAATGTGCAAGCAGAGATCTAACGAAACGGACCGTGAATTCTTGACCCGGTGGTGTACCGTGAGAAACTCGTGTGAGGGAGTCATAGAGTCACAGGCTATAGCATGGTTCGCACAAGGATGTAGATATGGCAGCGAGTTGTGGATGAAATTGCAAAGGAAAATGCCAGTCACATTGGCAGAGATGATCCGGATCACGGATTCTTATGCTTTGGGTGATCCAACTCAACCTAGGATTGCGTCGAACGAGTCAAATGAGGAGTACTATCCGAGGGACGGATCCGGGTCATCCCGGAGGAACGATTACAGGGGAAAGAGGAGAGACGATAGACCGTACCATCGATATGGTTCGCAACAAGTTGCGGACGTGAATCAAGATCAGCCTGGGGCAGGGAGCAACCAACGCCAGAGAACGGGAGGGCAATGGACTCCTCGAAACGATGGCAAGAAAACGTGGACCCCGGAGCAGAAGAAGCAATGGAAAGAAAAGAAAGATCGTCCGAGGTATACCTACGAGTCAATGTTGGACCAGCCGTGCAAGTTTCACACGCCAAATCCGAACAGCCCGGCGGGTCACACGACGAGACAATGTGAGTGGATGCGCAAGATAGAACAAGGTGGTTCGGGGAATGCTCAGGCACCCCGGAATGACCAACCTCGGCAGGAGTTACCCCGACAGCAATTGCTCTCCAGAGCAAACACACAGCAACTGATGTTGCCTCCCCCTCCACCGAGGTATGACAACAGTGAAAGAAGGGATGTAGTGCATCGGGTGGAAAACCAGCAACAACCGGATCAGAGGCACTCCGGAAACGAGGAAAGAAATGAGTACAGGGAACATCACCAGAGCTATTGTGTGTTCACAACAGAGGAAACAGATAGGAAGAGCTTGCAGCACCGACATATGGAGGTTAACGCGGTTATGCCTGCAGTGACGAGGTACATGTCTTGGTCGGACCAGGAAATTACCTGGAGCGTTAAAGATCATCCCAAGCTTATGCCAAGTCCGGGCTAGTATGCACTAGTGTTAGATCCGACGTTCATTGGACCAAACATTAATGTGAGGTTCTCCAAGGTACTGATCGACAATGGCAGTAGCATTAACATCATGTATGCGGATACGATGCGCAAGTTGGGCATCTCGGAGAACATGCTCGTGCTACAAGAACAACTTTTCACGGTATTGTGCCCGCATATCCTGCGAACCCATAGGCAAAGTCCGGTCGACGTGCTATTCGCACGAGGGATAACTGCCGAACCAAAAATCTGAGTTTGAGGTGGTAAACTTGAGAGCGCGTATCATGCATTACTCGGAGACCGCATCGAGCAAATTCATGGCAAGTTGCCACGCGTTAGTTATCTGAAGATGAAGTTGCCGGGCCAAATGGTGCAATTACTATCGCCGGGATTTCCGACGTTCTATTGAGTGCGCTTCAGCCGGTCTAACCTAGCCGAGGCACTCGTAATTGCCCAAGAGAAAAGAAAATCCAAGAAGTGGCGGCATTAGCTCGGTCAGCAGCAAGATATGCCAGGTTAAGTAACCCGCATGGAAGCGTTTCATTTCAAGCCGCAAGTACACCAAGAAGATCCCGTGGATAACATGTTTCCGAGCGCATGCGTGACAATTGGGGCCGGGTTAACTGACAAATAGGAAAGCGAGCTCGTCAACTTCCTCCGTGAGAATCGGGATATTTTTGCTTGGTCCATGCAGGACTTGCAAGGTGTTCCGAGGGAGTTGGCCGAGCACTCTTTGAATGTAAGACCCGGAGCAAGGCCTTTGAAGCAGCCTCTCCGACGCTTCGCTGAGGATAGGAGAAAGGTCATTGGTGACGAGATAGCTCGGTTGCTAGCAGCAGGATTTATCATGGAAGTGCTATATCCGGATTGGCTCTCTAATCCGGTGCTGGTAGAAAAGAAGAAGGATGACCCGAACGTGGCAGTGGTTTGGCGTATGTGTATCGATTACACGAACCTGAACAAGGCGTGTCCAAAAGATCCATTTCCACTGCCGAGGATAGATCAGGTCATCGACTCCACCGCGGGATGTGAACTATTGTCATTTATTGACGCTTATTCTGGTTTCCACTAGATACCTCTGAACCCAGATGATCAAATAAAAACTGCCTTTATTACCCCGTACGGGGCTTATTGCTATTGCACTATGCCGTTTGGTTTATGAAACGCAGGAGCAACGTACCAAAGATGTATGCAAAAATGTTTGCATGATCAAATAGGTCAAAATGTAAAAGTCTACGTGGATGATGTGGTTATCAAGACCAAGGAAAGCGCAACGCTCCTTGACGACATAAGGCAAACATTCGCGAACTTGAGGAGATTCCGGATGAAGCTTAACCCGGAGAAATGTACCTTCGGTGTCTCGGCTGGGAAATTGCTCGGATTTCTCGTCTCTAGCCGAGGTATCAAGGTTAATCCAACTAAGATCCGAGCCATCGAACGAATGGAGCTGCCGAAGTGTCTCAACGACGTCCAGAAGTTCACTGGATGCCTGGCGTCATTGAGTCGGTTTGTATGTCGGTTAGGGGAAAAGGCACTGCCTCTCTACCAACTCATGAAAAAATCAGATAAATTCATTTGGATGCCGCGGGCTGATGAAGCTTTTGCCCACTTGAAAAAGATGTTGGCCACTGCACCAGTGTTAGCTTCTCCACTGTCGAAGGAGCCAATGTTGCTCTACATAGCCGCAACCAACCGAGTTGTAAGTGCAGTGATTGTAGTGGAACGAGATGAAGAGGGTAAGTCAGTGCAGAGACCAGTGTATTACTTGAGCGAGGTATTATCTGCCTCAAAACAGAATTACCCGCATTTTCAAAAGGTGGCATACGGAGTTTATATGGCAGCAAAGAAGTTAAAGCACTACTTTGAGGAGCATCCCATCAAAGTGATATGCGAAGCCCCCATATCCGAGATAATGGGTAACAAAGATGCGAATGGCAGAATTGCGAAATGGGCAATTGAACTAGCACCATACGCGCCCCAGTATGATAGAAGAGAAGCGATGAAGTCCCAGGCTGTAGCGGACTTTTTCGTGGATTGGGCCGAGGTACAATACGAACCACCACCACCGGATCCGAACTACTGGAGGATGCACTTTGACAGATCGAAGACCAAAACCGGATTAGGTGCCGGGGTTGTGCTTACCTCGCCAAAGAAGGATTAGCTCAAGTACGTATTGCAGATCCATTTCGTGGCATCAAACAATGTCGCTGAGTACGAGGCTCTTGTGCATCGTCTAAAAGTGGCAAAAGAAATTGGCATACGTCGGATAATCTGCTTTGGCGACTCGGATCTAGTAATACAGCAAGTGTTCGGAGTGTGGGACGCCCTGGATCCAAACATGGCACTATACAGATTTCATGTGCAGAAAATCTCGGGTTACTTTGAGGGATGCGAATTTCATCATGTACCTCGCGTGGAAAACAAAGCTGCCGACATGCTGTCGAAGCTCGGCTCGACCCGACAGGCAATTCCACCGGGTGTTGCATTGGAGCACCTCAGAAAGCCATCTATCAGGCTGTCCCTAGGAACCGATTCAATCTATGTCCCGGAAAACACGGAATCCGGAGCTGAGCCCATGGACATTGACATGGAAGGTAGTATGCCGAACCCGGGGACTACCTCGGCAAACCCGGGGACTACTTCGCCAGACCCGGGGACTGTTCAGCGTGATCCAGCTGAAGTTATGCCGATAGATCGAATGGAAATTGATGAGGAGATGTTCTCGCAAGCAAGCATTCAGCTTGGGCACTGCCTATATACCAGTTCTTGAAAGATGGAACATTACCCACTGAGGAAGTGCTAGCCAGGCAAACTCAGAGGAGAGCCAAAGCTTACACCATCATCAATTCCGAGCTGTACAAACGGAGTGTAACCAATGTCCTCCAGCGGTGTGTTGATCCGGAAGAAGGACTTGACATCCTCCGAGATATACATCAAGGAGAATGCGGGCATCACGCCTCATCCCGGGCCTTAGTGGCAAAGGCATTCCGGCATGGATTTTACTGGCCAAGCGCCTTGGAGCAAGCAGAAGATCTGGTGAGAAAATGCAATGGTTGCCAAAGATACGCCACCAAGACACATATGCCTATGTCGGAACTCAAAACCATACCAATTACATGGCCATTTGCTGTGTGGTGCTTGGATATGGTGTCTGCTCAAACCAGCAAAAGGGAACATGACGCACATTCTGGTCATGGTGGACAAGTTTACAAAATGGATCGAAGTGAAGCCTATAAGAAAATGTGATGGAGCTACGACTATGAAATTTCTCAAAGACATCATCTTGAGATACGGTTATCCTCATAGTATCATAACTAATAACGGCACCAATTTTGCTGAAGGAGCATTTGCACGATTCTGCCGAGATAAGAAAATCCGACTCGACATAGCCTCAGTAGCCCATCCTGCATCGAACAGACAAGTGGAAAGATCCAACGGATTAGTATTATCCGAGATAAAACCCCGGCTCACTGAGCCGCTGCAAAGATCAGCGGGGTGCTGGATAGAAGAACTACTAGCGGTATTGTGGAGTTTAAGAACAACTCCGAATCGATCAGGCTATACGCCATTCTTTCTGGTATATGGGGCAGAAGCTGTATTACCAACCGACATAGAGCATGACTCGCCTAGGGTCACCCAATACACAGAAGCCAAAGTGCAAGAAGCCCGGCAAAATGATGTTGATCTGCTGGAAGAAGCGAGAGAACTGGCACTTTCCAGATCCGCCATATATTAGCAAAATCTCCGACGCTATCATGCCGGAAAGTGTTCCCCCGAGTCCTCCGGGAAGGCGATCTGGTGCTCCGGTTGGTACAGCGTACCACTGGCATGCATAAATTATCCCCCCCATGGGAAGGACCATTTATTGTGAGCAAAGAATTGCACAATGACTCTTACTATCTCATAGATGCAAAGCCACAAGAAAAGAACAAGGCGGACAGGTCCGGAGAGGAATCCAAGCGACCGTGTAATGTAGCACTACTTCGTCCCTTCTACACTTAGCTAAAGAGTGTATGTACCCGAGTCATCCTCATATGTCGGTATGTATGTCGGCAATGAGCCTATCAATGAAATAGCGGAGCCTCGAAAGAATCGGGACCGCCTTTAATAAATGATTGTTGTTACTTTTTATGCGTTAGCTGGAATGACTCGTTTCGCTTAACCCGGATTAGTAATGTGTGAGCACCAAAAACCCAACCCTTAGACTTGCTGCTGTCCAACAAGAATTGGCTTCATGGCGAGCAAGGGAACAAGTTTGGAATTGCGTAGCACATGAAAACTACTAAGGAAACAATCCTATTCCAGCTAACGTTTGTTTTTTTCGACTAACCCCGTATTTACTTTCAAGCTATTATGTTGAATTATTTTGAGCCAAGCCTCAAAGTTTCTCAGTATTGTTAAAACGGTTCTTTAAGCTCGGGTTCGTAAGTCGTAAAACCGAATCAAGGTAGACACGGATCGAGCCGGAGAATTGGACGAACAAGAAAATGAAACTCGGGGACTACGCCCAAGTTAATCCAGCATACAAGCATAGTAGCAAAATATTATGTATTCAGCATACAATTGCACCCGGCATACCAGGGATCTGATAAATTTTCAAGTTTTTTCAACTAAGGAGCGGCAGGAGGAGGAAGTTCGGCGTCATCATCACTGTCTTCAATATCTGAAGCAGCATCTTCTCCATCATCGCCCGACCCATCCTCCATGTTCTCCATCTGCTCCTCCTTGCCGGATTCCAGAAAGCTCGGCCCCTCAACCCAGTCATGGACTGGAGAATATTCGATGAGGCTGTAGGCGCAAGCCTGGCACCGAGCTACCCACTCCGGATCATCAGTCCATTTGGATCCGGTGCACCGACGGGTGAGGAGGCTCAGATCGATTTTCTCGTACCATGAAAGGATATGATGGAGAAGGGTATCTGCCACAGCACGCCCAGCAGATTCCCTCCAGAGGTCAAGTTGAGTCTCAATCTCCATCAGTTTTTCCGCAAGGAGCGTGATCCTTTCTGGAGCGTCCTCGCTTGGCCAGAATTTGTTGATGATCCGGACCGCAACGTCGAGGAGATCTTTTCCATAGTTCTTGATAGTTTCCACCCGAGCTGACACGCTAACCAACAAGTCCTCCATGTCCAAGGGGATGCTCTCACCATCAGGAGCGATGGGAGTACCCCTCTCTTGGCGGAATTTGGCAACGGCAGCACTGGTGATGGCAGTACCCTCCGGGAAGTTATCTGAAAATAAGGAAAGGGAGGATGCTGAAGCAAAGGCATATGAGCTAACCCGGAAAACTAGGTCGGACAAGGAGAAGAAACTTACGTGAGATATGGCGATGGATCCGGGTCAACTCCTTGATACAACTATCGTGTCTCTGGCGAAGTTGTTCAAGATCGGCAAGCGCCGACCCAAGCCGGACTTCGGATTCCTTGAGCAGATCCTAGTCCTTGGAGATCTGGAGGGTAAAGCGCTCACGCTCTTCGGTGAAGTTTTGGCCAACTTTCTGGAGCTCGGTTTTGTGTTGGGCCTTCATCTTCTCCATCTCGGCCTTGAGTTTGGCTATCTCGCCCTGGTCCGGAGGAGGGTGAGCTCATCGTCCTTCTTCTTCAGCTCGGCTTGATGCTGTCCTGCTTGTTCGAGAAAATGCAGCATCATATCAGGCACGTGCACACTATCCTCAAGCGATGCTGAAGTAGTGTGTTGACCCGGCAAAGCCGAGGAGTGAATGTTTGCCGAGCCAAGAAAAAGAAAGAATGGAAAACACAGCGACGTTGGCCGAAAGGGGACATACCTCGGATTTCCTCCAAGTTTTTCCGCATAATCTTGTTTTCAGCCTCCACCCCAGCTGCAAAAAACCGAATAAGGAGGTTAGTCCGGCAGAAGCAAACGAAACGGTGAGGTGTTAAGAGAGGAAATTACCCCTCTTTTCATGCTCCGCGCCAAGTGCAACGTGTTTTGCGCGCAAGATCTTATGGGTATCAAGCAGCGCTGAAACTCAGCGCCGACGGTTGGTGGTTACCTGACAAAGGCACAGCGGTAAAGCTAGTTCGGTGCATATTCGGTATAAGATCCGCCAAGCGGAACTTAACCCGGTCTAGGTGTGCATATTCGAAGTGTACAAGATCCGCCAAGCGTAACTTAACCCAGCTCTAGGTGTGTGCATATTCAAAGTACAAGATCCGCCAAGCGGAACTTAACCCGGCTCTAGGTGTGTGCATATTCGAAGTGTACAAGATCCGGGCCAAGCGGAACTTAACCCGGCTCTAGGTGTGTGCATATTCGAAGTGTACAAGATCCGGGCCAAGCGGAACTTAACCCGGCTCTAGGTGTGTGCATATTCGAAGTGTACAAGATCCGGGCCAAGCGGAACTTAACCCGTCTCTAGGTGTGTGCATATTCAAAGTGTACAAGATCCGGGCCAAGCGGAACTTAACCCGGCTCTAGGTGTGTGCATATTTGAAATTTACATGCAGCTACGTTGATCTTTTAAGGAGCATCCGGCCAAGTAACAAGTTACTCCGCCGGAGGCTCGGGGACTAATGGTTATTATCTACAGCATGTAAATAAGAAACAACGTACCTCCATCATACGCCTAGCGAGGTTAATGGCCTTGGCGGCGGTATTCATCTGAGCAGAAAATTCAGCTGGGCCAAACTTTTCCGGGAGATCGTCGTTGTGGACGAACTCCGCCTTATTCCAGTTCATGACAAACTCGATGAGGCTCGGAGGGTACCGTTCGCCAGTGGGCTAGTGTGAAGAACCATCTGCTGCGAATCAGGTGGCTCGGCGGGAGGATCCGTCGCTGCTGGTGACTTCTTTGGAAGCATCGACGACAAGGTTCGCTGCCCAGCCTCGACGGAGGTGGACTTGCCTTTGGCCTGCTGGGAGGAAGTGACCACAGTGGATTTGCCCTTGGAAGCCATTGAGTGGGTCTCGCCGAGCTTGAGATGACTTTGACGAGGCGTATGAACTTGGCACGGGAGCTTTGGTGGTCGGCGCTGAGCTGCTGTTGGTTTCTTGAGCCGGACAGACGCTGGTTCGTGGCTGGTGCCGGAGCCGCTGGTGCTGGAGTTGCGGTAGACTTGGTAGTTGTTGGTTGCGGCAATGCCGAAGTGCTGGACGCCGTTGCCTCGGCCGATCCGACCCCTCCTGATCCGAGGTCGCGTCCCTCTGAAGGAGGTACTGCGGAACCCGGAGCGGCCGCAGAGCCCTCCGGAATAGGGCTCAGTGGGCGTGACTCGTCGTCATGGGGAGGGGAAGGACTGGACCGAAGAGGAGAGGAGATGCTCGATCCGCTCTGAGGGACCTCCACAGGAGCCCTGCAAGAGAACATAATGTCAGGAGTGAAATTACCCCGAAGCAGGGAGAAGTGTGTTGCGCAGCGAAAAAGGAACTTACGCATCCGAGTTCTCGGCCTCCTTAGGTTTCCGGGCCCTCACAGTCGGGGCTTTGCCTGCCCGTTTGGAGGCAGTCTTGTCTCCGGCCCTCTTTTGCCTTTTGGAAGGCTGAGAAGGTTCGGAAGAAGAACTCGACGCGGATACGCGCTTCTTCTTTGACGCCACCGGAACAGGCTCGCCCGTGGCAAGTGGAGAATCCTCGTGGATGTGCCCACCGGGGTTAGCTGATGCCGGGAAGGAAAAAGAAAGAGGGACAGCCTCAACGGGTTCAATCACATCGATATCCGAGTCATACTCATCGTCGGGCCAATCTCTAAGAGAAGAGAATTTACCGCTGGGTCGTTTGGTGGCATCGGGTGTGGGGAGGAACATCTCCTGGTCCGGCTCCTCGTCATCCGGAATTTCTCGGTTCGGGGCCCACTTAAGGGTCGGATCCGGGCCATCCTCGAGGGTTTGCTGGAGAAACAGCTGAGAAAAAAGCACAAGGAGCAAAGTCAGAAATATGATAAGAACCGACATGAAATTGATCCGAAATAAGTTTACCCCGCGAAGCTTACCGCGAGAGGGAGCCTGTCACGGCAGTAATGCTCGATTCCCCATGTCCATTCGGCGGAGAAGTCCTTATGGGTGGTGAAAAGAGCTTTGACCCGACGGAAGTTCTCCGTATTGCTCAACTCGAACGAGGAGGTTCGGTTGGGGTCGCGACTGAAGCTCATATGGCACAACTTGTGAGTGCACCGTTGAAGGGGAGAGATTTGGTTGCGCATGAATGTGATCATGGCATCCTCATTGCGCAATCCGAGCTTCTTCAGCTCTGCAAACCTTTTGTTTACTTGGTTGGCCAGAGCCGTAGGTTTCTTGGCAACCTCCTCCCAGAAATACGTGTTAGGGGGACCCGGAGCGTAGGGCAGCAACCGGATCAAATCTTCCGTTCCTTTGTTCCGGACGTAGAAGAAGGTCCGGACCCATCCTTTGCAGGAGTTAAGCCCGGTGACCCGGGGAAAGATTGAATACCTCCGAGGCAAGATCGAGGCAGCTCCGAACTGAGTTAGCTGCTTGTCCTTCGACTCGACGTGGATGTTGGGGACGACGTTGCGGCGGAGGCCGAAGAACCGGATCCACAGCTCCTTCGTAGGCCATAGCCCGGTGTAGCCCTCAATCGAAGAAACGAAAGCGGACAGAGAGGTGATGGCATTCGCCGGGAGATGATGTGGTTGCAGGTGATAGGTCCGGATCTAGTCCCGGAAGAAATCACTCACTGGAAGCCCAAATCCCCATTGGAAATGGGATAGGAAAACAACGAACTCACCTAGATTGGGTGAGGGGGCCAACTCCGAGGAGGGGAGACGAGCGGCGACGCCGGCAGGAATGCGCCGGGTCCGGTAGAGCCTGTCGATGTCGTCCTCGCAGACCCAGGAGCCGGACCACGCGCATGGTCCGGCCAAGGCTGGTCCTCCTCCATCTCCTGCTCAACGACGATGAGCTCCTCCGTCATTTCGATTCCGCTGTCTCGCTGAGCTGGCGGCGGGCTTTGCGTCTAGATCGACGAGGACCCGTGGCTAAACAGAGGTGCAGGTGATCATGCAAAAGCGGAGGAACGGAGAAGGTGCGGTGGCGGCGCGGTTGCGAGGATGAAGAAGAGGAACGGACGAGGGGGCGCGGAGATGGAAAAGTTCTAAGGAGCGTGCCCCTCCCCTATTTAACCGCCCCCAGTCATCAACGAGTGGATCATCTGGCGCAGAAAACCACACGGTGGCCGTATCACCACATCGACCAATCGAGAGGAGCCACACCGGGGCCGCAGAGTAAATGTGATCCGATGACACGACGCAGGCCATGTAAACAAGGAGATGACGTGACGTAACCCCGCACAAGAATCATCGACATTTACTACGCGGTACATGCACGTAAAGCCCTTAAAATAAGGCAACATAATGATTAACCATTACATGGGTTGGTGTACGAGAGAAGGAAGCAAGGCCCGGATCCGAGCCACGATGGTAACCCGGCTGGCAAGTGAAAACTTGAACTGTGCAGAGGGAAAGTAAAACCATAGGATCCGAGCCAAAGTGGTGACCCGGCCAGCAAGTGAAAACTTGGAGCGTGCGAAGGGAACGTAAATCCATATAATCCGAGACAAAAAGTTAACCCGGAGCTAAATGGCCGAAGCTTAGATACGAATGAACCTGATGTGGCCTTAGCGACCAAGGCCGCTAAGGCCGCACCAGCTTCGGGGACTAATGTTGGGGGGATAACCCCCGGTAGGGTCACTCCGGGGTATAACGGCCGAATTAGCCGAGGGTCGGCAAGGTCAAAGCGGATGCTGGCCGAGTCACCTCAAGGCAGGCCGGATCACGGAGTAACCTGGACCAGGGGGGTCGCCTAACATTGTCTCGTCCGACTCAAGGAGTAAGTCGGAGACACTTCTCTAGCTTATATGCAGGAACAGGTGTGGCCGGATCAACTGTGATCCGGATCCTCGTTTGGCTTCTAGGAGAAGGAAGGAATATCTCTGGTAAAAAAGAAGGCCCGGTGCATACTGGATGAGCGAATAAAGCAAGGGCAGGACCACCAGATCATGGCCGACAAGGGTGACGACGCTCACGTCGGCTGACGCAGGCGCCGCAGAGGCAACGTCGCTAAAGCAAGAGTGACGTGGGGGAAAAGCACCCCTGTCGGGTTACTACTTTGGGAGGAGGCATATTCTTAGGAATATGCCTCCACGTATGCCCTAGGCCAGGACCGAACCACCCCTATATAAGGGGGGCAGTCTGCAAGGGGTTGGGTCTTTTTCAGAGACGTAGCAAGAAAAACACTAGTAGATCTAGGGTTCTTGGGCTAGTTAGTAGGCAAGAGTAAGAGAGTTTCTTCTTCCTCCTCTTGTCAATACAGCTCGAGGAGCACTTGTAATCTTGGAGACTGAACATCAATACGAAGCTTCTGTGTAGAGAATCACTCTACTATCCCTCCCTGGATTCCCCTAGCGCATATTAGTCCCCACCTTTAGCCTATCCATGGCATCTGCCGTGACACCACCATGACATGATAGCTCCATATAGTCACACAATCATAAAAGATTAAAGTAACTTGAAGCAAATGGTTTCCATGGAGGATATGGAGGTCCAAATATGGGAAACAATACCAATAAAACTCTCACAAACAAGATCCAAATGATGAGCATAAAATCAATACAAGGGAATTGGAACTTGTTTGAGCTAAATGTGCCACTTAGGAGCTAGATAAATATAAATATCAATTCTAAGTGAAACAACCTCAAATTCCACATTTTATAGGTTTGTAATATGCACAAAGCATATGACTCCCCCATAATGTGGTAAACCAAGTGACATGGGTATACCCTACAGGTACTCGAGTTTAGTATATACGGACTAAATACGTAAAGGCCCACGGTGTCGCCAAGGCCCAAATGAAGGATTCGAGTAACCTACGGACTCTCCATTGCTTGAAGAACAAGAAGAAGCTAAAGATAGAAAGTTTGAAGGGGAAAACCCTAACTTGTAACCGACTTGACCTGCTACCCGAGACCTAGCCTACCTATATAAAGGCTAGGAGGGGGCGGCGAGGAGGACACACGCAACCCTAGTTTCCACAACCTTTGCCAGATTGCATCTGCGCACCATTGTAATCTTCGATTCCTTCGATAATTCCACGAGCAGACAAGCAGGAGTAGGGACTAAAGGAAATATGCCCCGAGAGGCAATAATAAAGTTGTTATTATATATTCCTTATACATGATAGATGTTTATTTTACATGCTAGAAATGTATTGATTTGGAAACATCAATACATGTATGTTTAATAAACAAAAAGGGTTCCTAGTCATGCCTCTCTTATAGACTAGCTTGTTGATTAACAGGATGATCAAGGTTTCCTGATCATGGACATTGGATGTTGTTAATAACAAGGTCACACCATTGGTGGAATGATGTGATGAACATTCATCTGAAGTATAGCTTTACGATCAAGTCATTATGTTTATATTGCTATAACATCATACGAAGTAATCTTTATCCTTAGACCATGAGATCATGTTAATTGCTAACACCGGAAAAGTATCTTGATAACATCAAACGTCACACCGCAACAGGGTGACTATAAAGATGGGTTCAGTACTACGAAGGTGTTATGTTGAGGCTCATGGATCAAGAGTGGAATTTGTCAATCCAGATGACGGATAGATATACTCTGGGCCCTCTCGGTGATATCACATTAGGATAGCTTGCAAGCAAGTGATGTGATCACTAGAATGTTATATCACGGGAACGAGAAAAGAGTGCATGTCGGTAATGAGATCAAACTAGGTATGGAGATACCAATGATCAAATCTCGGACATGTAATATATCGAGAGACAAAGGGATTTAGTTACAAGCGTTAAAGGTTCTCACGATCACATGAGTCATCGTTGAATGTGTAGGAGTCAGTACGGATCTCCAGGTCCCGCTGCTGATTATTGATCGGAGAAGGGTCTCGATCATGTCTGCATTATTCGCGAACCATAGGGTGGCACACTTAAGAGTTACGGACACCATTTTGGAGCACATATGTTTCGAATTTAAAGAATTGCAAAGCGCAGGAATTGTTTCAATAGAAACCGGAAATTGTTTCGGGTGAAATTGCAGAAGGTGGTTCTGCATGTGATATTGAAATATTGCAAGGGGATATATGTGAATGTTTGTTAATTAATGTAATTAACAAAATTCTGAATAAATTTAATAAAAAGAGTTTTATTAAATGAGAGAGCATTAAATTTGGAGAAATTTAATGCATTTAAAGTGGAGACTTTAAAAGGGAATGTGAAGAGGCATTTTAATGTGGGGGGGGTTACCACCACATGAATGGGGGAGGTGACGGGTCACCCCCATGCGCCGACCATGGAGAGAGGGGCACCCCTCCTCCTATAAAAGGCCACCCATCCCTCCTTCATCCACACACCTCCTTGTGAAGGATCTCTCTCCCCCTCTAGAATTATTCCCCCATGGTCTCGGATTAGCGAGATACATGTTCCCAGTGGCATTTCGTCTGGAAGGAGTTG